>OZ014521.1:208786973-210274140 GCA_963966055.1 Lathyrus aphaca | reverse complement strand
GGACGTTCATTCAAAAAAGCATCGCAATATTAGATTCTATAAAACATTTCGAAATGCAAGTTTCGGTCAAAAATCATAGTATATTATACACTAGTTTCGGTCAAAAAAATCAAATTTAATTGGGGACTATTTGAAATGATACAATACTTTTCAAATCATTTATATATGTTAAGAGGGAAGGTTATGATGGAAGTCCATGCAAAATAATCATCTTAAAACTAGATTGTACGAAACTTTTTGAAATGCAATTTTCGTTCAGAAAATCATAATATATTATACACTAATTTATACTAGTTTCGGTCAAAAATCAAATTATATCGGGGACTGTTCGAAATGATACGAAACTTCACATATCATTTATATATTTTGCGAGGGAAGTTTATGATGAAAGTCTATGCAAAAAATCATCGGAAAAATAGATTCTTTGAAACTTTTTGAAATGCAAGTTTCGGTCAAAAATCATAGTATATTATACACTAGTTTCAGTAAAAAAAATTAAATTTAATTGGGGACTATTTGAAATGATACGATACTTTCAGATCATTTTTTATATGTTAAGAGGGTAGGTTATGATGGATGTCCATGCAAAATAACCATCTTAAAACTAGATTGTATGAAACTTTTCGAAATGCAAGTTTCGGTCAAAAAATCATAATATATTATACACTAGTTTATTCTAGTTTCGGACAAAAATAAAATTAAATCAGGGAATGAATAAAATGATACGAAACTTCACATATCATTTATATATTTTACGAGGGAAGGTTATGATGGAAGTTCATGCAAAAAATCATCGCAATATTAGATTCTATAAAACATTTCGAAATGCAAGTTTCGGTCAAAAATCATAGTATATTATACACTAGTTTCAGTCAAAAAAATTAAATTTAATTGGGGACTATTTGAAATGATACAATACTTTTCAAATCATTTATATATGATAAGAGGGAAGGTTATGATGGAAGTCCATGCAAAATAATTATCTTAAAACTAGATTGTACGAAACTTTTCGAAATGCAATTTTCGGTCAAAAAATCATAATATATTATACACTAATTTATACTAGTTTCGGTCAAAAATCAAATTAAGTCGGGGACTGTTCGAAATGATACGAAACTTCACATATCATTTATATATTTTACGAGGGAAGTTTATGATGCAAGTCCATGCAAAAAATCATCGGAAAAATAGATTCTTTGAAACTTTTTGAAATGCAAGTTTCGGTCAAAAATCATAGTATATTATACACTAGCTTCGGTCAAAAAAATTAAATTAAATTGGGGACTATTTGAAATGATACGATACTTTCAGATCATTTTTTATATGTTAAGAGGGTAGGTTATGATGGATGTCCATGCAAAATAACCATCTTAAAACTAGATTGTATGAAACTTTTCGAAATGCATGTTTCGGTCAAAAAATCATAATATATTATACACTAGTTTATACTAGTTTCGGTCAAAAATAAAATTAAATCAGGGAATGAATAAAATGATACGAAACTTCACATATCATTAATATATTTTACGAGGGAAGGTTATGATGGACGTTCATTCAAAAAAGCATCGCAATATTAGATTCTATAAAACATTTCGAAATGCAAGTTTCGGTCAAAAATCATAGTATATTATACACTAGTTTTGGTCAAAAAAATCAAATTTAAATGGGGACTATTTGAAATGATACAATACTTTTCAAATCATTTATATATGTTAAGAGGGAAGGTTATGATGGAAGTCCATGCAAAATAATCATCTTAAAACTAGATTGTACGAAACTTTTCGAAATGCAATTTTCGTTCAGAAAATCATAATATATTATACACTAATTTATACTAGTTTCGGTCAAAAATCAAATTAAGTCGGGGACTGTTCGAAATGATACGAAACTTCACATATCATTTATATATTTTACGAGGGAAGTTTATGATGCAAGTCCATGCAAAAAATCATCGGAAAAATAGATTCTTTGAAACTTTTTGAAATGCATGTTTCGGTCAAAAATCATAGTATATTATACACTAGCTTCGGTAAAAAAAATTAAATTAAATTGGGGACTATTTGAAATGACACGATACTTTCAGATCATTTTTTATATGTTAATAGGGTAGGTTATGATGGATGTCCATGCAAAATAACCATCTTAAAACTAGATTGTATGAAACTTTTCGAAATGCAAGTTTCGGTCAAAAAATAATAATATATTATACACTAGTTTATACTAGTTTCGGTCAAAAATAAAATTAAATCAGGGAATGAATAAAATGATACGAAACTTCACATATCATTAATATATTTTACGAGGGAAGGTTATGATGGACGTTCATTCAAAAAAGCATCGCAATATTAGATTCTATAAAACATTTCGAAATGCAAGTTTCGGTCAAAAATCATAGTATATTATACACTAGTTTTGGTCAAAAAAATCAAATTTAAATGGGGACTATTTGAAATGATACAATACTTTTCAAATCATTTATATATGTTAAGAGGGAAGGTTATGATGGAAGTCCATCCAAAATAATCATCTTAAAACTAGATTGTACGAAACTTTTCGAAATGCAATTTTCGTTCAGAAAATCATAATATATTATACACTAATTTATACTAGTTTCGGTCAAAAATCAAAATATGTCGGGGACTGTTCGAAATGATACGAAACTTCACATATCATTTATATATTTTACGAGGGAAGTTTATGATGCAAGAACATGCAAAAAATCATCGTAAAAATAGATTCTTTGAAACTTTTTGAAATGCAAGTTTCGGTCAAAAATCATAGTATATTATACACTAGCTTCGGTAAAAAAAATTAAATTAAATTGGGGACTATTTGAAATGACACGATACTTTCAGATCATTTTTTATATGTTAAGAGGGTAGGTTATGATGGATGTCCATGCAAAATAACCATCTTAAAACTAGATTGTATGAAACTTTTCGAAATGCAAGTTTCGGTCAAAAAATAATATATTATACACTAGTTTATACTAGTTTCGGTCAAAAATAAAATTAAATCAGGGAATGAATAAAATGATACGAAACTTCACATATCATTAATATATTTTACGAGGGAAGGTTATGATGGACGTTCATTCAAAAAAGCATCGCAATATTAGATTCTATAAAATATTTCGAAATGCAAGTTTCGGTCAAAAATCATAGTATATTATACACTAGTTTCGGTCAAAAAAATCAAATTTAATTGGGGACTATTTGAAATGATACAATACTTTTCAAATCATTTATATATTTTAAGAGGGAAGGTTATGATGGAAGTCCATGCAAAATAATCATCTTAAAACTAGATTGTACGAAACTTTTCCAAATGCAATTTTCGGTCAAAAAATCATAATATATTATACACTAATTTATACTAGTTTCGGTCAAAAATCAAATTAAATCGGGGACTGTTTGAAATGATACGAAACTTCATATATCATTTATATATTTTGCGAGGGAAGTTTATGATGAAAGTCCATGCAAAAAATCATCGGAAAAATAGATTCTTTGAAACTTTTTGAAATGCAAGTTTCGGTCAAAAATCATAGTATATTATACACTAGTTTCAGTAAAAAAAATTAAATTTAATTGGGGACTATTTGAAATGACATAATACTTTCAGATCATTTTTTATATGTTAAGAGGGTAGGTTATGATGGATGTCCATGCAAAATAACCATCTTAAAACTAGATTGTATGAAACTTTTCGAAATGCAAGTTTCGGTCAAAAAATCATAATATATTATACACTAGTTTATTCTAGTTTCGGACAAAAATAAAATTAAATCAGGGAATGAATAAAATGATACGAAACTTCACATATCATTTATATATTTTACGAGGGAAGGTTATGATGGAAGTTCATGCAAAAAATCATCGCAATATTAGATTCTATAAAACATTTCGAAATGCAAGTTTCGGTCAAAAATCATAGTATATTATACACTAGTTTCAGTCAAAAAAATTAAATTAAATTGGGGACTATTTGAAATGATACAATACTTTTCAAATCATTTATATATGATAAGAGGGAAGGTTATGATGGAAGTCCATGCAAAATAATTATCTTAAAACTAGATTGTACGAAACTTTTCGAAATGCAATTTTCGGTCAAAAAATCATAATATATTATACACTAATTTATACTAGTTTCGGTCAAAAATCAAATTAAGTCGGGGACTGTTCGAAATGATACGAAACTTCACATATCATTTATATATTTTACGAGGGAAGTTTATGATGCAAGTCCATGCAAAAAATCATCGGAAAAATAGATTCTTTGAAACTTTTTGAAATGCAAGTTTCGGTCAAAAATCATAGTATATTATACACTAGCTTCGGTCAAAAAAATTAAATTAAATTGGGGACTATTTGAAATGATACGATACTTTCAGATCATTTTTTATATGTTAAGAGGGTAGGTTATGATGGATGTCCATGCAAAATAACCATCTTAAAACTAGATTGTATGAAACTTTTCGAAATGCATGTTTCGGTCAAAAAATCATAATATATTATACACTAGTTTATACTAGTTTCGGTCAAAAATAAAATTAAATCAGGGAATGAATAAAATGATACGAAACTTCACATATCATTAATATATTTTACGAGGGAAGGTTATGATGGACGTTCATTCAAAAAAGCATCGCAATATTAGATTCTATAAAACATTTCGAAATGCAAGTTTCAGTCAAAAATCATAGTATATTATACACTAGTTTCGGTCAAAAAAATCAAATTTAAATGGGGACTATTTGAAATGATACAATACTTTTCAAATCATTTATATATGTTAAGAGGGAAGGTTATGATGGAAGTCCATGCAAAATAATCATCTTAAAACTAGATTGTACGAAACTTTTCGAAATGCAATTTTCGTTCAGAAAATCATAATATATTATACACTAATTTATACTAGTTTCGGTCAAAAATCAAATTAAGTCGGGGACTGTTCGAAATGATACGAAACTTCACATATCATTTATATATTTTACGAGGGAAGTTTATGATGCAAGTCCATGCAAAAAATCATCGGAAAAATAGATTCTTTGAAACTTTTTGAAATGCAAGTTTCGGTCAAAAATCATAGTATATTATACACTAGTTTCAGTAAAAAAAATTAAATTTAATTGGGGACTATTTGAAATGACATAATACTTTCAGATCATTTTTTATATGTTAAGAGGGTAGGTTATGATGGATGTCCATGCAAAATAACCATCTTAAAACTAGATTGTATGAAACTTTTCGAAATGCAAGTTTCGGTCAAAAAATCATAATATATTATACACTAGTTTATTCTAGTTTCGGACAAAAATAAAATTAAATCAGGGAATGAATAAAATGATACGAAACTTCACATATCATTTATATATTTTACGAGGGAAGGTTATGATGGAAGTTCATGCAAAAAATCATCGCAATATTAGATTCTATAAAACATTTCGAAATGCAAGTTTCGGTCAAAAATCATAGTATATTATACACTAGTTTCAGTCAAAAAAATTAAATTAAATTGGGGACTATTTGAAATGATACAATACTTTTCAAATCATTTATATATGATAAGAGGGAAGGTTATGATGGAAGTCCATGCAAAATAATTATCTTAAAACTAGATTGTACGAAACTTTTCGAAATGCAATTTTCGGTCAAAAAATCATAATATATTATACACTAATTTATACTAGTTTCGGTCAAAAATCAAATTAAGTCGGGGACTGTTCGAAATGATACGAAACTTCACATATCATTTATATATTTTACGAGGGAAGTTTATGATGCAAGTCCATGCAAAAAATCATCGGAAAAATAGATTCTTTGAAACTTTTTGAAATGCAAGTTTCGGTCAAAAATCATAGTATATTATACACTAGCTTCGGTCAAAAAAATTAAATTAAATTGGGGACTATTTGAAATGATACGATACTTTCAGATCATTTTTTATATGTTAAGAGGGTAGGTTATGATGGATGTCCATGCAAAATAACCATCTTAAAACTAGATTGTATGAAACTTTTCGAAATGCATGTTTCGGTCAAAAAATCATAATATATTATACACTAGTTTATACTAGTTTCGGTCAAAAATAAAATTAAATCAGGGAATGAATAAAATGATACGAAACTTCACATATCATTAATATATTTTACGAGGGAAGGTTATGATGGACGTTCATTCAAAAAAGCATCGCAATATTAGATTCTATAAAACATTTCGAAATGCAAGTTTCAGTCAAAAATCATAGTATATTATACACTAGTTTCGGTCAAAAAAATCAAATTTAAATGGGGACTATTTGAAATGATACAATACTTTTCAAATCATTTATATATGTTAAGAGGGAAGGTTATGATGGAAGTCCATGCAAAATAATCATCTTAAAACTAGATTGTACGAAACTTTTCGAAATGCAATTTTCGTTCAGAAAATCATAATATATTATACACTAATTTATACTAGTTTCGGTCAAAAATCAAATTAAGTCGGGGACTGTTCGAAATGATACGAAACTTCACATATCATTTATATATTTTACGAGGGAAGTTTATGATGCAAGTCCATGCAAAAAATCATCGGAAAAATAGATTCTTTGAAACTTTTTGAAATGCAAGTTTCGGTCAAAAATCATAGTATATTATACACTAGCTTCGGTAAAAAAAATTAAATTAAATTGGGGACTATTTGAAATGACACGATACTTTCAGATCATTTTTTATATGTTAAGAGGGTAGGTTATGATGGATGTCCATGCAAAATAACCATCTTAAAACTAGATTGTATGAAACTTTTCGAAATGCAAGTTTCGGTCAAAAAATCATAATATATTATACACTAGTTTATACTAGTTTCGGTCAAAAATAAAATTAAATCAGGGAATGATTAAAATGATACGAAACTTCACATATCATTAATATATTTTACGAGGGAAGGTTATGATGGACGTTCATTCAAAAAAGCATCGCAATATTAGATTCTATAAAATATTTCGAAATGCAAGTTTCGGTCAAAAATCATAGTATATTATACACTAGTTTCGGTCAAAAAAATCAAATTTAATTGGGGACTATTTGAAATGATACAATACTTTTCAAATCATTTATATATTTTAAGAGGGAAGGTTATGATGGAAGTCCATGCAAAATAATCATCTTAAAACTAGATTGTACGAAACTTTTCGAAATGCAATTTTCGGTCAAAAAATCATAATATATTATACACTAATTTATACTAGTTTCGGTCAAAAATTAAATTAAATTGGGGACTGTTTGAAATGATACGAAACTTCATATATCATTTATATATTTTGCGAGGGAAGTTTATGATGAAAGTCCATGCAAAAAATCATCGGAAAAATAGATTCTTTGAAACTTTTTGAAATGCAAGTTTCGGTCAAAAATCATAGTATATTATACACTAGTTTCAGTAAAAAAAATTAAATTTAATTGGGGACTATTTGAAATGACATAATACTTTCAGATCATTTTTTATATGTTAAGAGGGTAGGTTATGATGGATGTCCATGCAAAATAACCATCTTAAAACTAGATTGTATGAAACTTTTCGAAATGCAAGTTTCGGTCAAAAAATCATAATATATTATACACTAGTTTATTCTAGTTTCGGACAAAAATAAAATTAAATCAGGGAATGAATAAAATGATACGAAACTTCACATATCATTTATATATTTTACGAGGGAAGGTTATGATGGAAGTTCATGCAAAAAATAATCGCAATATTAGATTCTATAAAACATTTCGAAATGCAAGTTTCGGTCAAAAATCATAGTATATTATACACTAGTTTCAGTCAAAAAAATCAAATTTAATTGGGGACTATTTGAAATGATACAATACTTTTCAAATCATTTATATATGATAAGAGGGAAGGTTATGATTGAAGTCCATGCAAAATAATCATCTTAAAACTAGATTGTACGAAACTTTTCGAAATGCAATTTTCGGTCAAAAAATCATAATATATTATACACTAATTTATACTAGTTTCGGTCAAAAATCAAATTAAGTCGGGGACTGTTCGAAATGATACGAAACTTCACATATCATTTATATATTTTACGAGGGAAGTTTATGATGCAAGTCCATGCAAAAAATCATCGGAAAAATGGATTCTTTGAAACTTTTTGAAATGCAAGTTTCGGTCAAAAATCATAGTATATTATACACTAGCTTCGGTAAAAAAAATTAAATTAAATTGGGGACTATTTGAAATGACACGATACTTTCAGATCATTTTTTATATGTTAAGAGGGTAGGTTATGATGGATGTCCATGCAAAATAACCATCTTAAAACTAGATTGTATGAAACTTTTCGAAATGCAAGTTTCGGTCAAAAAATCATAATATATTATACACTAGTTTATACTAGTTTCGGTCAAAAATAAAATTAAATCAGGGAATGATTAAAATGATACGAAACTTCACATATCATTAATATATTTTACGAGGGAAGGTTATGATGGACGTTCATTCAAAAAAGCATCGCAATATTAGATTCTATAAAATATTTCGAAATGCAAGTTTCGGTCAAAAATCATAGTATATTATACACTAGTTTCGGTCAAAAAAATCAAATTTAATTGGGGACTATTTGAAATGATACAATACTTTTCAAATCATTTATATATTTTAAGAGGGAAGGTTATGATGGAAGTCCATGCAAAATAATCATCTTAAAACTAGATTGTACGAAACTTTTCGAAATGCAATTTTCGGTCAAAAAATCATAATATATTATACACTAATTTATACTAGTTTCGGTCAAAAATCAAATTAAATCGGGGACTGTTTGAAATGATACGAAACTTCATATATCATTTATATATTTTGCGAGGGAAGTTTATGATGAAAGTCCATGCAAAAAATCATCGGAAAAATAGATTCTTTGAAACTTTTTGAAATGCAAGTTTCGGTCAAAAATCATAGTATATTATACACTAGTTTCAGTAAAAAAAATTAAATTTAATTGGGGACTATTTGAAATGACATAATACTTTCAGATCATTTTTTATATGTTAAGAGGGTAGGTTATGATGGATGTCCATGCAAAATAACCATCTTAAAACTAGATTGTATGAAACTTTTCGAAATGCAAGTTTCGGTCAAAAAATCATAATATATTATACACTAGTTTATTCTAGTTTCGGACAAAAATAAAATTAAATCAGGGAATGAATAAAATGATACGAAACTTCACATATCATTTATATATTTTACGAGGGAAGGTTATGATGGAAGTTCATGCAAAAAATCATCGCAATATTAGATTCTATAAAACATTTCGAAATGCAAGTTTCGGTCAAAAATCATAGTATATTATACACTAGTTTCAGTCAAAAAAATCAAATTTAATTGGGGACTATTTGAAATGATACAATACTTTTCAAATCATTTATATATGATAAGAGGGAAGGTTATGATGGAAGTCCATGCAAAATAATCATCTTAAAACTAGATTGTACGAAACTTTTCGAAATGCAATTTTCGGTCAAAAAATCATAATATATTATACACTAATTTATACTAGTTTCGGTCAAAAATCAAATTAAGTCGGGGACTGTTCGAAATGATACGAAACTTCACATATCATTTATATATTTTACGAGGGAAGTTTATGATGCAAGTCCATGCAAAAAATCATCGGAAAAATAGATTCTTTGAAACTTTTTGAAATGCAAGTTTCGGTCAAAAATCATAGTATATTATACACTAGCTTCGGTCAAAAAAATTAAATTAAATTGGGGACTATTTGAAATGATACGATACTTTCAGATCATTTTTTATATGTTAAGAGGGTAGGTTATGATGGATGTCCATGCAAAATAACCATCTTAAAACTAGATTGTATGAAACTTTTCGAAATGCATGTTTCGTTCAAAAAATCATAATATATTATACACTAGTTTATACTAGTTTCGGTCAAAAATAAAATTAAATCAGGGAATGAATAAAATGATACGAAACTTCACATGTCATTAATATATTTTACGAGGGAAGGTTATGATGGACGTTCATTCAAAAAAGCATCGCAATATTAGATTCTATAAAACATTTCGAAATGCAAGTTTCGGTCAAAAATCATAGTATATTATACACTAGTTTCGGTCAAAAAAATCAAATTTAAATGGGGACTATTTGAAATGATACAATACTTTTCAAATCATTTATATATGTTAAGAGGGAAGGTTATGATGGAAGTCCATGCAAAATAATCATCTTAAAACTAGATTGTACGAAACTTTTCGAAATGCAATTTTCGTTCAGAAAATCATAATATATTATACACTAATTTATACTAGTTTCGGTCAAAAATCAAATTAAGTCGGGGACTGTTCGAAATGATACGAAACTTCACATATCATTTATATATTTTACGAGGGAAGTTTATGATGCAAGTCCATGCAAAAAATCATCGGAAAAATAGATTCTTTGAAACTTTTTGAAATGCAAGTTTCGGTCAAAAATCATAGTATATTATACACTAGCTTCGGTAAAAAAAATTAAATTAAATTGGGGACTATTTGAAATGACACGATACTTTCAGATCATTTTTTATATGTTAAGAGGGTAGGTTATGATGGATGTCCATGCAAAATAACCATCTTAAAACTAGATTGTATGAAACTTTTCGAAATGCAAGTTTCGGTCAAAAAATCATAATATATTATACACTAGTTTATACTAGTTTCGGTCAAAAATAAAATTAAATCAGGGAATGATTAAAATGATACGAAACTTCACATATCATTAATATATTTTACGAGGGAAGGTTATGATGGACGTTCATTCAAAAAAGCATCGCAATATTAGATTCTATAAAATATTTCGAAATGCAAGTTTCGGTCAAAAATCATAGTATATTATACACTAGTTTCGGTCAAAAAAATCAAATTTAATTGGGGACTATTTGAAATGATACAATACTTTTCAAATCATTTATATATTTTAAGAGGGAAGGTTATGATGGAAGTCCATGCAAAATAATCATCTTAAAACTAGATTGTACGAAACTTTTCGAAATGCAATTTTCGGTCAAAAAATCATAATATATTATACACTAATTTATACTAGTTTCGGTCAAAAATTAAATTAAATTGGGGACTGTTTGAAATGATACGAAACTTCATATATCATTTATATATTTTGCTAGGGAAGTTTATGATGAAAGTCCATGCAAAAAATCATCGGAAAAATAGATTCTTTGAAACTTTTTGAAATGCAAGTTTCGGTCAAAAATCATAGTATATTATACACTAGTTTCAGTAAAAAAAATTAAATTTAATTGGGGACTATTTGAAATGACATAATACTTTCAGATCATTTTTTATATGTTAAGAGGGTAGGTTATGATGGATGTCCATGCAAAATAACCATCTTAAAACTAGATTGTATGAAACTTTTCGAAATGCAAGTTTCGGTCAAAAAATCATAATATATTATACACTAGCTTATACTAGTTTCGGACAAAAATAAAATTAAATCAGGGAATGAATAAAATGATATGAAACTTCACATATCATTTATATATTTTACGATGGAAGGTTATGATGGAAGTTCATGCAAAAAATCATCGCAATATTAGATTCTATAAAATATTTCGAAATGCAAGTTTCGGTCAAAATCATAGTATATTATACACTAGTTTCAGTCAAAAAAATCAAATTTAATTGGGGACTATTTGAAATGATACAATACTTTTCAAATCATTTATATATGTTAAGAGGGAAGGTTATGATGGAAGTCCATGCAAAATAATCATCTTAAAACTAGATTATACGAAACCTTAAGAAATGCAATTTTCGGTCAAAAAATCATAATATATTCTACACTAATTTATACTAGTTTCGGTCAAAAATCAAATTAAGTCGGGGACTGTTCGAAATGATACGAAACTTCACATATCATTTATATATTTTACGAGGGAAGTTTATGATGCAAGTCCATGCAAAAAATCATCGGAAAAATAGATTCTTTGAAACTTTTTGAAATGCAAGTTTCGGTCAAAAATCATAGTATATTATACACTAGCTTCGGTAAAAAAAATTAAATTAAATTGGGGACTATTTGAAATGACACGATACTTTCAGATCATTTTTTATATGTTAAGAGGGTAGGTTATGATGGATGTCCATGCAAAATAACCATCTTAAAACTAGATTGTATGAAACTTTTCGAAATGCAAGTTTCGGTCAAAAAATCATAATATATTATACACTAGTTTATACTAGTTTCGGTCAAAAATAAAATTAAATCAGGGAATGATTAAAATGATACGAAACTTCACATATCATTAATATATTTTACGAGGGAAGGTTATGATGGACGTTCATTCAAAAAAGCATCGCAATATTAGATTCTATAAAATATTTCGAAATGCAAGTTTCGGTCAAAAATCATAGTATATTATACACTAGTTTCGGTCAAAAAAATCAAATTTAATTGGGGACTATTTGAAATGATACAATACTTTTCAAATCATTTATATATTTTAAGAGGGAAGGTTATGATGGAAGTCCATGCAAAATAATCATCTTAAAACTAGATTGTACGAAACTTTTCGAAATGCAATTTTCGGTCAAAAAATCATAATATATTATACACTAATTTATACTAGTTTCGGTCAAAAATCAAATTAAATCGGGGACTATTTGAAATGATACGAAACTTCATATATCATTTATATATTTTGCGAGGGAAGTTTATGATGAAAGTCCATGCAAAAAATCATCGGAAAAATAGATTCTTTGAAACTTTTTGAAATGCAAGTTTCGGTCAAAAATCATAGTATATTATACACTAGTTTCAGTAAAAAAAATTAAATTTAATTGGGGACTATTTGAAATGACATAATACTTTCAGATCATTTTTTATATGTTAAGAGGGTAGGTTATGATGGATGTCCATGCAAAATAACCATCTTAAAACTAGATTGTATGAAACTTTTCGAAATGCAAGTTTCGGTCAAAAAATCATAATATATTATACACTAGTTTATTCTAGTTTCGGACAAAAATAAAATTAAATCAGGGAATGAATAAAATGATACGAAACTTCACATATCATTTATATATTTTACGAGGGAAGGTTATGATGGAAGTTCATGCAAAAAATCATCGCAATATTAGATTCTATAAAACATTTCGAAATGCAAGTTTCGGTCAAAAATCATAGTATATTATACACTAGTTTCAGTCAAAAAAATCAAATTTAATTGGGGACTATTTGAAATGATACAATACTTTTCAAATCATTTATATATGATAAGAGGGAAGGTTATGATGGAAGTCCATGCAAAATAATCATCTTAAAACTAGATTGTACGAAACTTTTCGAAATGCAATTTTCGGTCAAAAAATCATAATATATTATACACTAATTTATACTAGTTTCGGTCAAAAATCAAATTAAGTCGGGGACTGTTCGAAATGATACGAAACTTCACATATCATTTATATATTTTACGAGGGAAGTTTATGATGCAAGTCCATGCAAAAAATCATCGGAAAAATAGATTCTTTGAAACTTTTTGAAATGCAAGTTTCGGTCAAAAATCATAGTATATTATACACTAGCTTCGGTCAAAAAAATTAAATTAAATTGGGGACTATTTGAAATGATACGATACTTTCAGATCATTTTTTATATGTTAAGAGGGTAGGTTATGATGGATGTCCATGCAAAATAACCATCTTAAAACTAGATTGTATGAAACTTTTCGAAATGCATGTTTCGTTCAAAAAATCATAATATATTATACACTAGTTTATACTAGTTTCGGTCAAAAATAAAATTAAATCAGGGAATGAATAAAATGATACGAAACTTCACATGTCATTAATATATTTTACGAGGGAAGGTTATGATGGACGTTCATTCAAAAAAGCATCGCAATATTAGATTCTATAAAACATTTCGAAATGCAAGTTTCGGTCAAAAATCATAGTATATTATACACTAGTTTCGGTCAAAAAAATCAAATTTAAATGGGGACTATTTGAAATGATACAATACTTTTCAAATCATTTATATATGTTAAGAGGGAAGGTTATGATGGAAGTCCATGCAAAATAATCATCTTAAAACTAGATTGTACGAAACTTTTCGAAATGCAATTTTCGTTCAGAAAATCATAATATATTATACACTAATTTATACTAGTTTCGGTCAAAAATCAAATTAAGTCGGGGACTGTTCGAAATGATACGAAACTTCACATATCATTTATATATTTTACGAGGGAAGTTTATGATGCAAGTCCATGCAAAAAATCATCGGAAAAATAGATTCTTTGAAACTTTTTGAAATGCAAGTTTCGGTCAAAAATCATAGTATATTATACACTAGCTTCGGTAAAAAAAATTAAATTAAATTGGGGACTATTTGAAATGACACGATACTTTCAGATCATTTTTTATATGTTAAGAGGGTAGGTTATGATGGATGTCCATGCAAAATAACCATCTTAAAACTAGATTGTATGAAACTTTTCGAAATGCAAGTTTCGGTCAAAAAATCATAATATATTATACACTAGTTTATACTAGTTTCGGTCAAAAATAAAATTAAATCAGGGAATGATTAAAATGATACGAAACTTCACATATCATTAATATATTTTACGAGGGAAGGTTATGATGGACGTTCATTCAAAAAAGCATCGCAATATTAGATTCTATAAAATATTTCGAAATGCAAGTTTCGGTCAAAAATCATAGTATATTATACACTAGTTTCGGTCAAAAAAATCAAATTTAATTGGGGACTATTTGAAATGATACAATACTTTTCAAATCATTTATATATTTTAAGAGGGAAGGTTATGATGGAAGTCCATGCAAAATAATCATCTTAAAACTAGATTGTACGAAACTTTTCGAAATGCAATTTTCGGTCAAAAAATCATAATATATTATACACTAATTTATACTAGTTTCGGTCAAAAATTAAATTAAATTGGGGACTGTTTGAAATGATACGAAACTTCACATATCATTTATATATTTTGCTAGGGAAGTTTATGATGCAAGTCCATGCAAAAAATCATCGGAAAAATAGATTCTTTGAAACTTTTTGAAATGCAAGTTTCGGTCAAAAATCATAGTATATTATACACTAGCTTCGGTAAAAAAAATTAAATTAAATTGGGGACTATTTGAAATGACACGATACTTTCAGATCATTTTTTATATGTTAAGAGGGTAGGTTATGATGGATGTCCATGCAAAATAACCATCTTAAAACTAGATTGTATGAATCTTTTCGAAATGCAAGTTTCGGTCAAAAAATCATAATATATTATACACTAGTTTATACTAGTTTCGGTCAAAAATAAAATTAAATCAGGGAATGATTAAAATGATACGAAACTTCACATATCATTAATATATTTTACGAGGGAAGGTTATGATGGACGTTCATTCAAAAAAGCATCGCAATATTAGATTCTATAAAATATTTCGAAATGCAAGTTTCGGTCAAAAATCATAGTATATTATACACTAGTTTCGGTCAAAAAAATCAAATTTAATTGGGGACTATTTGAAATGATACAATACTTTTCAAATCATTTATATATTTTAAGAGGGAAGGTTATGATGGAAGTCCATGCAAAATAATCATCTTAAAACTAGATTGTACGAAACTTTTCGAAATGCAATTTTCGGTCAAAAAATCATAATATATTATACACTAATTTATACTAGTTTCGGTCAAAAATTAAATTAAATTGGGGACTGTTTGAAATGATACGAAACTTCATATATCATTTATATATTTTGCTAGGGAAGTTTATGATGAAAGTCCATGCAAAAAATCATCGGAAAAATAGATTCTTTGAAACTTTTTGAAATGCAAGTTTCGGTCAAAAATCATAGTATATTATACACTAGTTTCAGTAAAAAAAATTAAATTTAATTGGGGACTATTTGAAATGTCATAATACTTTCAGATCATTTTTTATATGTTAAGAGGGTAGGTTATGATGGATGTCCATGCAAAATAACCATCTTAAAACTAGATTGTATGAAACTTTTCGAAATGCAAGTTTCGGTCAAAAAATCATAATATATTATACACTAGCTTATACTAGTTTCGGACAAAAATAAAATTAAATCAGGGAATGAATAAAATGATATGAAACTTCACATATCATTTATATATTTTACGATGGAAGGTTATGATGGAAGTTCATGCAAAAAATCATCGCAATATTAGATTCTATAAAATATTTCGAAATGCAAGTTTCGGTCAAAATCATAGTATATTATACACTAGTTTCAGTCAAAAAAATCAAATTTAATTGGGGACTATTTGAAATGATACAATACTTTTCAAATCATTTATATATGTTAAGAGGGAAGGTTATGATGGAAGTCCATGCAAAATAATCATCTTAAAACTAGATTATACGAAACCTTAAGAAATGCAATTTTCGGTCAAAAAATCATAATATATTCTACACTAATTTATACTAGTTTCGGTCAAAAATCAAATTAAGTCGGGGACTGTTCGAAATGATACGAAACTTCACATATCATTTATATATTTTACGAGGGAAGTTTATGATGCAAGTCCATGCAAAAAATCATCGGAAAAATAGATTCTTTGAAACTTTTTGAAATGCAAGTTTCGGTCAAAAATCATAGTATATTATACACTAGTTTCGGTAAAAAAAAATTAAATTTAATTGGGGACTATTTGAAATGATACGATACTTTCAGATCATTTTTTATATGTTAAGAGGCTAGGTTATGATGGATATCCATGCAAAATAACCATCTTAAAACTAGATTGTATGAAACTTTTCGAAATGCAAGTTTCGGTAAAAAAATCATAATATATTATACACTAGTTTATACTAGTTTCGGTCAAAAATAAAATTAAATCAGGGAATGAATAAAATGATACGAAACTTCACATATCATTAATATATTTTACGAGGGAAGGTTATGATGGACGTTCATTCAAAAAAGCATCGCAATATTAGATTCTATAAAACATTTCGAAATGCAAGTTTCGGTCAAAAATCATAGTATATTATACACTAGTTTCGGTCAAAAAAATCAAATTTAATTGGGGACTATTTGAAATGATACAATACTTTTCAAATCATTTATATATGTTAAGAGGGAAGGTTATGATGGAAGTCCATGCAAAATAATCATCTTAAAACTAGATTGTACGAAACTTTTCGAAATGCAATTTTCGGTCCAAAAATCATAATATATTATACACTAATTTATACTAGTTTCCGTCAAAAATCAAATTAAATCGGGGACTGTTTGAAATGATACGAAACTTCATATATCATTTATATATTTTGCGAGGGAAGTTTATGATGAAAGTCCATGCAAAAAATCATCGGAAAAATAGATTCTTTGAAGCTTTTTGAAATGCAAGTTTCGGTCAAAATTCATAGTATATTATACACTAGTTTCAGTAAAAAAAATTAAATTTAATTGGGGACTATTTGAAATGACATAATACTTTCAGATCATTTTTTATATGTTAAGAGGGTAGGTTATGATGGATGTCCATGCAAAATAACCATCTTAAAACTAGATTGTATGAAACTTTTCGAAATGCAAGTTTCGGTCAAAAAATCATAATATATTATACACTAGCTTATACTAGTTTCGGACAAAAATAAAATTAAATCAGGGAATGAATAAAATGATATGAAACTTCACATATCATTTATATATTTTACGAGGGAAGGTTATGATGGAAGTTCATGCAAAAAATCATCGCAATATTAGATTCTATAAAATATTTCGAAATGCAAGTTTCGGTCAAAATCATAGTATATTATACACTAGTTTCGGTCAAAAAAATCAAATTTAATTGGGGACTATTTGAAATGATACAATACTTTTCCAATCATTTATATATGTTAAGAGGGAAGGTTATGATGGAAGTCCATGCAAAATAATCATCTTAAAACTAGATTGTACGAAACCTTAAGAAATGCAATTTTCGATCAAAAAATCATAATATATTATACACTAATTTATACTAGTTTCGGTCAAAAATCAAATTAAGTCGGGGACTGTTCGAAATGATATGAAACTTCACATATCATTTATATATTTTACGAGGGAAGTTTATGATGCAAGTCCATGCAAAAAATCATCGGAAAAATAGATTCTTTGAAACTTTTTGAAATGCAAGTTTCGGTCAAAAATCATAGTATATTATACACTAGCTTCGGTCAAAAAAATTAAATTAAATTGGGGACTATTTGAAATGATACGATACTTTCAGATCATTTTTTATATGTGAAGAGGGTAGGTTATGATGGATGTCCATGCAAAATAACCATCTTAAAACTAGATTGTATGAAACTTTTCGAAATGCATGTTTCGGTCAAAAAATCATAATATATTATACACTAGTTTATACTAGTTTCGGTCAAAAATAAAATTAAATCAGGGAATGAATAAAATGATACGAAACTTCACATGTCATTAATATATTTTACGAGGGAAGGTTATGATGGACGTTCATTCAAAAAAGCATCGCAATATTAGATTCTATAAAACATTTCGAAATGCAAGTTTCGGTCAAAAATCATAGTATATTATACACTAGTTTCGGTCAAAAAAATCAAATTTAAATGGGGACTATTTGAAATGATACAATACTTTTCAAATCATTTATATATGTTAAGAGGGAAGGTTATGATGGAAGTCCATGCAAAATAATCATCTTAAAACTAGATTGTACGAAACTTTTCGAAATGCAATTTTCGTTCAGAAAATCATAATATATTATACACTAATTTATACTAGTTTCGGTCAAAAATCAAATTAAGTCGGGGACTGTTCGAAATGATACGAAACTTCACATATCATTTATATATTTTACGAGGGAAGTTTATGATGCAAGTCCATGCAAAAAATCATCGGAAAAATAGATTCTTTGAAACTTTTTAAAATGCAAGTTTCGGTCAAAAATCATAGTATATTATACACTAGCTTCGGTAAAAAAAATTAAATTAAATTGGGGACTATTTGAAATGACACGATACTTTCAGATCATTTTTTATATGTTAAGAGGGTAGGTTATGATGGATGTCCATGCAAAATAACCATCTTAAAACTAGATTGTATGAAACTTTTCGAAATGCAAGTTTCGGTCAAAAAATCATAATATATTATACACTAGTTTATACTAGTTTCGGTCAAAAATAAAATTAAATCAGGGAATGAATAAAATGATACGAAACTTCACATATCATTAATATATTTTACGAGGGAAGGTTATGATGGACGTTCATTCAAAAAAGCATCGCAATATTAGATTCTATAAAACATTTCGAAATGCAAGTTTCGGTCAAAAATCATAGTATATTATACACTAGTTTCGGTCAAAAAAATCAAATTTAATTGGGGACTATTTGAAATGATACAATACTTTTCAAATCATTTATATATTTTAAGAGGGAAGGTTGTGATGGAAGTCCATGCAAAATAATCATCTTAAAACTAGATTGTACGAAACTTTTCGAAATGCAATTTTCGGTCAAAAAATCATAATATATTATACACTAATTTATACTAGTTTCGGTCAAAAATCAAATTAAATCGGGGACTGTTTGAAATGATACGAAACTTCATATATCATTTATATATTTTGCGAGGGAAGTTTATGATGAAAGACCATGCAAAAAATCATCGGAAAAATAGATTCTTTGAAACTTTTTGAAATGCAAGTTTCGGTCAAAAATCATAGTATATTATACACTAGTTTCAGTAAAAAAAATTAAATTTAATTGCGGACTATTTGAAATGACATAATACTTTCAGATCATTTTTTATATGTTAAGAGGGTAGGTTATGATGGATGTCCATGCAAAATAACCATCTTAAAACTAGATTGTATGAAACTTTTCGAAATGCAAGTTTCGGTCAAAAAATCATAATATATTATACACTAGCTTATACTAGTTTCGGACAAAAATAAAATTAAATCAGGGAATGAATAAAATGATATGAAACTTCACATATCATTTATATATTTTACGATGGAAGGTTATGATGGAAGTTCATGCAAAAAATCATCGCAATATTAGATTCTATAAAATATTTCGAAATGCAAGTTTCGGTCAAAATCATAGTATATTATACACTAGTTTCAGTCAAAAAAATCAAATTTAATTGGGGACTATTTGAAATGATACAATACTTTTCAAATCATTTATATATGTTAAGAGGGAAGGTTATGATGGAAGTCCATGCAAAATAATCATCTTAAAACTAGATTATACGAAACCTTAAGAAATGCAATTTTCGGTCAAAAAATCATAATATATTCTACACTAATTTATACTAGTTTCGGTCAAAAATCAAATTAAGTCGGGGACTGTTCGAAATGATACGAAACTTCACATATCATTTATATATTTTACGAGGGAAGTTTATGATGCAAGTCCATGCAAAAAATCATCGGAAAAATAGATTCTTTGAAACTTTTTGAAATGCAAGTTTCGGTCAAAAATCATAGTATATTATACACTAGTTTCGGTAAAAAAAAATTAAATTTAATTGGGGACTATTTGAAATGATACGATACTTTCAGATCATTTTTTATATGTTAAGAGGGTAGGTTATGATGGATGTCCATGCAAAATAACCATCTTAAAACTAGATTGTATGAAACTTTTCGAAATGCAAGTTTCGGTCAAAAAATCATAATATATTATACACTAGTTTATTCTAGTTTCGGTGAAAAATAAAATTAAATCAGGGAATAAATAAAATGCTACGAAACTTCACATATCATTAATATATTTTACAAGGGAAGGTTATGATGGACTTTCATGCAAAAAATCATCGCAATATTAGATTCTATAAAACATTTCGAAATGCAAGTTTCGGTCAAAAATCATAGTATATTATACACTAGTTTCGGTCAAAAAAATAAAATTTAATTGGGGACTATTTGAAATGATACAATACTTTTCAAATCATTTATATATGTTAAGAGGGAAGGTTATGATGGAAGTCCATGCAAAATAATCATCTTAAAACTATATTGTACGAAACCTTAAGAAATTCAATTTTCGGTCAAAAAATCATAATATATTATACACTAATTTATACTAGTTTCGGTCAAAAATCGAATTAAGTCGGGGACTGTTCGAAATGATACGAAACTTCACATATCATTTATATATTTTACGAGGGAAGTTTATGATGCAAGTCCATGCAAAAAATCATCGGAAAAATAGATTCTTTGAAACTTTTTGAAATGCAAGTTTCGGTCAAAAATCATAGTATATTATACACTAGCTTCGGTCAAAAAAATTAAATTAAATTGGGGACTATTTGAAATGATACGATACTTTCAGATCATTTTTTATATGTTAAGAGGGTAGGTTATGATGGATGTCCATGCAAAATAACCATCTTAAAACTAGATTGTATGAAACTTTTCGAAATGCAAGTTTCGGTCAAAAAATCATAATATATTATACACTAGTTTATACTAGTTTCGGTCAAAAATTAAATTAAATCAGGGAATGAATAAAATGATATGAAACTTCACATATCATTTATATATTTTACGAGGGAAGGTTATGATGGAAGTTCATGCAAAAAATCATCGCAATATTAGATTCTATAAAATATTTCGAAATGCAAGTTTCGGTCAAAATCATAGTATATTATACACTAGTTTCGGTCAAAAAAATCAAATTTAATTGGGGACTATTTGAAATGATACAATACTTTTCCAATCATTTATATATGTTAAGAGGGAAGGTTATGATGGAAGTCCATGCAAAATAATCATCTTAAAACTAGATTGTACGAAACCTTAAGAAATGCAATTTTCGGTCAAAAAATCATAATATATTATACACTAATTTATACTAGTTTCGGTCAAAAATCAAATTAAGTCGGGGACTGTTCGAAATGATACGAAACTTCACATATCATTTATATATTTTACGAGGGAAGTTTATGATGCAAGTCCATGCAAAAAATAATCGGAAAAATAGATTCTTTGAAACTTTTTGAAATGCAAGTTTCGGTCAAAAATCATAGTATATTATACACTAGCTTCGGTCAAAAAAATTAAATTAAATTGGGGACTATTTGAAATGATACGATACTTTCAGATCATTTTTTATATGTTAAGAGGGTAGGTTATGATGGATGTCCATGCAAAATAACCATCTTAAAACTAGATTGTATGAAACTTTTCGAAATGCAAGTTTCGGTCAAAAAATCATAATATATTATACACTAGTTTATACTAGTTTCGGTCAAAAATAAAATTTAATCAGGGAATGAATAAAATGATACGAAACTTCACATATCATTAATATATTTTACGAGGGAAGGTTATGATGGACGTTCATTCAAAAAAGCATCGCAATATTAGATTCTATAAAACATTTCGAAATGCAAGTTTCGGTCAAAAATCATAGTATATTATACACTAGTTTCGGTCAAAAAAATCAAATTTAATTGGGGACTATTTGAAATGATACAATACTTTTCAAATCATTTATATATGTTAAGAGGGAAGGTTATGATGGAAGTCCATGCAAAATAATCATCTTAAAACTAGATTGTACAAAACCTTAAGAAATGCAATTTTCGGTCAAAAAATCATAATATATTATACACTAATTTATACTAGTTTCCGTCAAAAATCAAATTAAATCGGGGACTGTTTGAAATGATACGAAACTTCATATATCATTTATATATTTTGCGAGGGAAGTTTATGATGAAAGTCCATGCAAAAAATCATCGGAAAAATAGATTCTTTGAAACTTTTTGAAATGCAAGTTTCGGTCAAAAATCATAGTATATTATACACTAGTTTCAGTAAAAAAAATTAAATTAAATTGGGGACTATTTGAAATGACATAATACTTTCAGATCATTTTTTATATGTTAAGAGGGTAGGTTATGATGGATGTCCATGCAAAATAACCATCTTAAAACTAGATTGTATGAAACTTTTCGAAATGCAAGTTTCGGTCAAAAAATCATAATATATTATACACTAGTTTATTCTAGTTTCGGTGAAAAATAAAATTAAATCAGGGAATAAATAAAATGATACGAAACTTCACATATCATTAATATATTTTACAAGGGAAGGTTATGATGGACTTTCATGCAAAAAATCATCGCAATATTAGATTCTATAAAACATTTCGAAATGCAAGTTTCGGTCAAAAATCATAGTATATTATACACTAGTTTCGGTCAAAAAAATAAAATTTAATTGGGGACTATTTGAAATGATACAATACTTTTCAAATCATTTATATATGTTAAGAGGGAAGGTTATGATGGAAGTCCATGCAAAATAATCATCTTAAAACTATATTGTACGAAACCTTAAGAAATTCAATTTTCGGTCAAAAAATCATAATATATTATACACTAATTTATACTAGTTTCGGTCAAAAATCGAATTAAGTCGGGGACTGTTCGAAATGATACGAAACTTCACATATCATTTATATATTTTACGAGGGAAGTTTATGATGCAAGTCCATGCAAAAAATCATCGGAAAAATAGATTCTTTGAAACTTTTTGAAATGCAAGTTTCGGTCAAAAATCATAGTATATTATACACTAGCTTCGGTCAAAAAAATTAAATTAAATTGGGGACTATTTGAAATGATACGATACTTTCAGATCATTTTTTATATGTTAAGAGGGTAGGTTATGATGGATGTCCATGCAAAATAACCATCTTAAAACTAGATTGTATGAAACTTTTCGAAATGCAAGTTTCGGTCAAAAAATCATAATATATTATACACTAGTTTATACTAGTTTCGGTCAAAAATAAAATTAAATCAGGGAATGAATAAAATGATATGAAACTTCACATATCATTTATATATTTTACGAGGGAAGGTTATGATGGAAGTTCATGCAAAAAATCATCGCAATATTAGATTCTATAAAATATTTCGAAATGCAAGTTTCGGTCAAAATCATTGTATATTATACACTAGTTTCGGTCAAAAAAATCAAATTTAATTGGGGACTATTTGAAATGATACAATACTTTTCCAATCATTTATATATGTTAAGAGGGAAGGTTATGATGGAAGTCCATGCAAAATAATCATCTTAAAACTAGATTGTACGAAACCTTAAGAAATGCAATTTTCGGTCAAAAAATCATAATATATTATACACTAATTTATACTAGTTTCGGTCAAAAATCAAATTAAGTCGGGGACTGTTCGAAATGATACGAAACTTCACATATCATTTATATATTTTACGAGGGAAGTTTATGATGCAAGTCCATGCAAAAAATCATCGGAAAAATAGATTCTTTGAAACTTTTTGAAATGCAAGTTTCGGTCAAAAATCATAGTATATTATACACTAGCTTCGGTCAAAAAAATTAAATTAAATTGGGGACTATTTGAAACGATACGATACTTTCAGATCATTTTTTATATGTTAAGAGGGTAGGTTATGATGGATGTCCATGCAAAATAACCATCTTAAAACTAGATTGTATGAAACTTTTCGAAATGCAAGTTTCGGTCAAAAAATCATAATATATTATACACTAGTTTATACTAGTTTCGGTCAAAAATAAAATTTAATCAGGGAATGAATAAAATGATACGAAACTTCACATATCATTAATATATTTTACGAGGGAAGGTTATGATGGACGTTCATTCAAAAAAGCATCGCAATATTAGATTCTATAAAACATTTCGAAATGCAAGTTTCGGTCAAAAATCATAGTATATTATACACTAGTTTCGGTCAAAAAAATCAAATTTAATTGGGGACTATTTGAAATGATACAATACTTTTCAAATCATTTATATATGTTAAGAGGGAAGGTTATGATGGAAGTCCATGCAAAATAATCATCTTAAAACTAGATTGTACAAAACCTTAAGAAATGCAATTTTCGGTCAAAAAATCATAATATATTATACACTAATTTATACTAGTTTCCGTCAAAAATCAAATTAAATCGGGGACTGTTTGAAATGATACGAAACTTCATATATCATTTATATATTTTGCGAGGGAAGTTTATGATGAAAGTCCATGCAAAAAATCATCGGAAAAATAGATTCTTTGAAACTTTTTGAAATGCAAGTTTCGGTCAAAAATCATAGTATATTATACACTAGTTTCAGTAAAAAAAATTAAATTAAATTGGGGACTATTTGAAATGACATAATACTTTCAGATCATTTTTTATATGTTAAGAGGGTAGGTTATGATGGATGTCCATGCAAAATAACCATCTTAAAACTAGATTGTATGAAACTTTTCGAAATGCAAGTTTCGGTCAAAAAATCGTAATATATTATACACTAGCTTATACTAGTTTCGGACAAAAATAAAATTAAATCAGGGAATGAATAAAATGATATGAAACTTCACATATCATTTATATATTTTACGAGGGAAGGTTATGATGGAAGTTCATGCAAAAAATCATCGCAATATTAGATTCTATAAAATATTTCGAAATGCAAGTTTCGGTCAAAATCATAGTATATTATACACTAGTTTCGGTCAAAAAAATCAAATTTAATTGGGGACTATTTGAAATGATACAATACTTTTCCAATCATTTATATATGTTAAGAGGGAAGGTTATGATGGAAGTCCATGCAAAATAATCATCTTAAAACTAGATTGTACGAAACCTTAAGAAATGCAATTTTCGGTCAAAAAATCATAATATATTATACACTAATTTATACTAGTTTCGGTCAAAAATCAAATTAAGTCGGGGACTGTTCGAAATGATACGAAACTTCACATATCATTTATATATTTTACGAGGGAAGTTTATGATGCAAGTCCATGCAAAAAATCATCGGAAAAATAGATTCTTTGAAACTTTTTGAAATGCAAGTTTCGGTCAAAAATCATAGTATATTATACACTAGTTTCGGTAAAAAAAAATTAAATTTAATTGGGGACTATTTGAAATGATACGATACTTTCAGATCATTTTTTATATGTTAAGAGGGTAGGTTATGATGGATGTCCATGCAAAATAACCATCTTAAAACTAGATTGTATGAAACTTTTCGAAATGCAAGTTTCGGTCAAAAAATCATAATATATTATACACTAGTTTATTCTAGTTTCGGTGAAAAATAAAATTAAATCAGGGAATAAATAAAATGATACGAAACTTCACATATCATTAATATATTTTACAAGGGAAGGTTATGATGGACTTTCATGCAAAAAATCATCGCAATATTAGATTCTATAAAACATTTCGAAATGCAAGTTTCGGTCAAAAATCATAGTATATTATACACTAGTTTCGGTCAAAAAAATAAAATTTAATTGGGGACTATTTGAAATGATACAATACTTTTCAAATCATTTATATATGTTAAGAGGGAAGGTTATGATGGAAGTCCATGCAAAATAATCATCTTAAAACTATATTGTACGAAACCTTAAGAAATTCAATTTTCGGTCAAAAAATCATAATATATTATACACTAATTTATACTAGTTTCGGTCAAAAATCGAATTAAGTCGGGGACTGTTCGAAATGATACGAAACTTCACATATCATTTATATATTTTACGAGGGAAGTTTATGATGCAAGTCCATGCAAAAAATCATCGGAAAAATAGATTCTTTGAAACTTTTTGAAATGCAAGTTTCGGTCAAAAATCATAGTATATTATACACTAGCTTCGGTCAAAAAAATTAAATTAAATTGGGGACTATTTGAAATGATACGATACTTTCAGATCATTATTTATATGTTAAGAGGGTAGGTTATGATGGATGTCCATGCAAAATAACCATCTTAAAACTAGATTGTATGAAACTTTTCGAAATGCAAGTTTCGGTCAAAAAATCATAATATATTATACACTAGTTTATACTAGTTTCGGTCAAAAATAAAATTAAATCAGGGAATGAATAAAATGATATGAAACTTCACATATCATTTATATATTTTACGAGGGAAGGTTATGATGGAAGTTCATGCAAAAAATCATCGCAATATTAGATTCTATAAAATATTTCGAAATGCAAGTTTCGGTCAAAATCATAGTATATTATACACTAGTTTCAGTCAAAAAAATCAAATTTAATTGGGGACTATTTGAAATGATACAATACTTTTCAAATCATTTATATATGTTAAGAGGGAAGGTTATGATGGAAGTCCATGCAAAATAATCATCTTAAAACTAGATTATACGAAACCTTAAGAAATGCAATTTTCGGTCAAAAAATCATAATATATTCTACACTAATTTATACTAGTTTCGGTCAAAAATCAAATTAAGTCGGGGACTGTTCGAAATGATACGAAACTTCACATATCATTTATATATTTTACGAGGGAAGTTTATGATGCAAGTCCATGCAAAAAATCATCGGAAAAATAGATTCTTTGAAACTTTTTGAAATGCAAGTTTCGGTCAAAAATCATAGTATATTATACACTAGTTTCGGTAAAAAAAAATTAAATTTAATTGGGGACTATTTGAAATGATACGATACTTTCAGATCATTTTTTATATGTTAAGAGGGTAGGTTATGATGGATGTCCATGCAAAATAACCATCTCAAAACTAGATTGTATGAAACTTTTCGAAATGCAAGTTTCGGTCAAAAAATCATAATATATTATACACTAGTTTATTCTAGTTTCGGTGAAAAATAAAATTAAATCAGGGAATAAATAAAATGATACGAAACTTCACATATCATTAATATATTTTACAAGGGAAGGTTATGATGGACTTTCATGCAAAAAATCATCGCAATATTAGATTCTATAAAACATTTCGAAATGCAAGTTTCGGTCAAAAATCATAGTATATTATACACTAGTTTCGGTCAAAAAAATAAAATTTAATTGGGGACTATTTGAAATGATACAATACTTTTCAAATCATTTATATATGTTAAGAGGGAAGGTTATGATGGAAGTCCATGCAAAATAATCATCTTAAAACTATATTGTACGAAACCTTAAGAAATTCAATTTTCGGTCAAAAAATCATAATATATTCTACACTAATTTATACTAGTTTCGGTCAAAAATCGAATTAAGTCGGGGACTGTTCGAAATGATACGAAACTTCACATATCATTTATATATTTTACGAGGGAAGTTTATGATGCAAGTCCATGCAAAAAATCATCGGAAAAATAGATTCTTTGAAACTTTTTGAAATGCAAGTTTCGGTCAAAAATCATAGTATATTATACACTAGCTTCGGTCAAAAAAATTAAATTAAATTGGGGACTATTTGAAATGATACGATACTTTCAGATCATTTTTTATATGTTAAGAGGGTAGGTTATGATGGATGTCCATGCAAAATAACCATCTCAAAACTAGATTGTATGAAACTTTTCGAAATGCAAGTTTCGGTCAAAAAATCATAATATATTATACACTAGTTTATACTAGTTTCGGTCAAAAATAAAATTAAATCAGGGAATGAATAAAATGATATGAAACTTCACATATCATTTATATATTTTACGAGGGAAGGTTATGATGGAAGTTCATGCAAAAAATCATCGCAATATTAGATTCTATAAAATATTTCGAAATTCAAGTTTCGGTCAAAATCATAGTATATTATACACTAGTTTCAGTCAAAAAAATCAAATTTAATTGGGGACTATTTGAAATGATACAATACTTTTCAAATCATTTATATATGTTAAGAGGGAAGGTTATGATGGAAGTCCATGCAAAATAATCATCTTAAAACTAGATTATACGAAACCTTAAGAAATGCAATTTTCGGTCAAAAAATCATAATATATTCTACACTAATTTATACTAGTTTCGGTCAAAAATCAAATTAAGTCGGGGACTGTTCGAAATGATACGAAACTTCACATATCATTTATATATTTTACGAGGGAAGTTTATGATGCAAGTCCATGCAAAAAATCATCGGAAAAATAGATTCTTTGAAACTTTTTGAAATGCAAGTTTCGGTCAAAAATCATAGTATATTATACACTAGCTTCGGTCAAAAAAATTAAATTAAATTGGGGACTATTTGAAATGATACGATACTTTCAGATCATTTTTTATATGTTAAGAGGGTAGGTTATGATGGATGTCCATGCAAAATAACCATCTTAAAACTAGATTGTATGAAACTTTTCGAAATGCAAGTTTCGGTCAAAAAATCATAATATATTATACACTAGTTTATACTAGTTTCGGTCAAAAATAAAATTAAATCAGGGAATGAATAAAATGATATGAAACTTCACATATCATTTATATATTTTACGAGGGAAGGTTATGATGGAAGTTCATGCAAAAAATCATCGCAATATTAGATTCTATAAAATATTTCGAAATGCAAGTTTCGGTCAAAATCATAGTATATTATACACTAGTTTCAGTCAAAAAAATCAAATTTAATTGGGGACTATTTGAAATGATACAATACTTTTCAAATCATTTATATATGTTAAGAGGGAAGGTTATGATGGAAGTCCATGCAAAATAATCATCTTAAAACTAGATTATACGAAACCTTAAGAAATGCAATTTTCGGTCAAAAAATCATAATATATTCTACACTAATTTATACTAGTTTCGGTCAAAAATCAAATTAAGTCGGGGACTGTTCGAAATGATACGAAACTTCACATATCATTTATATATTTTACGAGGGAAGTTTATGATGCAAGTCCATGCAAAAAATCATCGGAAAAATAGATTCTTTGAAACTTTTTGAAATGCAAGTTTCGGTCAAAAATCATAGTATATTATACACTAGTTTCGGTAAAAAAAAATTAAATTTAATTGGGGACTATTTGAAATGATACGATACTTTCAGATCATTTTTTATATGTTAAGAGGGTAGGTTATGATGGATGTCCATGCAAAATAACCATCTTAAAACTAGATTGTATGAAACTTTTCGAAATGCAAGTTTCGGTCAAAAAATCATAATATATTATACACTAATTTATTCTAGTTTCGGTGAAAAATAAAATTAAATCAGGGAATAAATAAAATGATACGAAACTTCACATATCATTAATATATTTTACAAGGGAAGGTTATGATGGACTTTCATGCAAAAAATCATCGCAATATTAGATTCTATAAAACATTTCGAAATGCATGTTTCGGTCAAAAATCATAGTATATTATACACTAGTTTCGGTCAAAAAAATCAAATTTAATTGGGGACTATTTGAAATGATACAATACTTTTCAAATCATTTATATATGTTAAGAGGGAAGGTTATGATGGAAGTCCATGCAAAATAATCATCTTAAAACTATATTGTACGAAACCTTAAGAAATTCAATTTTCGGTCAAAAAATCATAATATATTATACACTAATTTATACTAGTTTCGGTCAAAAATCGAATTAAGTCGGGGACTGTTCGAAATGATACGAAACTTCACATATCATTTATATATTTTACGAGGGAAGTTTATGATGCAAGTCCATGCAAAAAATCATCGGAAAAATAGATTCTTTGAAACTTTTTGAAATGCAAGTTTCGGTAAAAAATCATAGTATATTATACACTAGCTTCGGTCAAAAAAATTAAATTAAATTGGGGACTATTTGAAATGATACGATACTTTCAGATCATTTTTTATATGTTAAGAGGGTAGGTTATGATGGATGTCCATGCAAAATAACCATCTTAAAACTAGATTGTATGAAACTTTTCGAAATGCAAGTTTCGGTCAAAAAATCATAATATATTATACACTAGTTTATACTAGTTTCTGTCAAAAATAAAATTAAATCAGGGAATGAATAAAATGATACGAAACTTCACATATCATTAATATATTTTACGAGGGAAGGTTATGATGGACGTTCATTCAAAAAAGCATCGCAATATTAGATTCTATAAAACATTTCGAAATGCAAGTTTCGGTCAAAAATCATAGTATATTATACACTAGTTTCGGTCAAAAAAATCAAATTTAATTGGGGACTATTTGAAATGATACAATACTTTTCAAATCATTTATATATGTTAAGAGGGAAGGTTATGATGGAAGTCCATGCAAAATAATCATCTTAAAACTATATTGTACGAAACCTTAAGAAATTCAATTTTCGGTCAAAAAATCATAATATATTCTACACTAATTTATACTAGTTTCGGTCAAAAATCGAATTAAGTCGGGGACTGTTCGAAATGATACGAAACTTCACATATCATTTATATATTTTACGAGGGAAGTTTATGATGCAAGTCCATGCAAAAAATCATCGGAAAAATAGATTCTTTGAAACTTTTTGAAATGCAAGTTTCGGTCAAAAATCATAGTATATTATACACTAGCTTCGGTCAAAAAAATTAAATTAAATTGGGGACTATTTGAAATGATACGATACTTTCAGATCATTTTTTATATGTTAAGAGGGTAGGTTATGATGGATGTCCATGCAAAATAACCATCTCAAAACTAGATTGTATGAAACTTTTCGAAATGCAAGTTTCGGTCAAAAAATCATAATATATTATACACTAGTTTATACTAGTTTCGGTCAAAAATAAAATTAAATCAGGGAATGAATAAAATGATATGAAACTTCACATATCATTTATATATTTTACGAGGGAAGGTTATGATGGAAGTTCATGCAAAAAATCATCGCAATATTAGATTCTATAAAATATTTCGAAATTCAAGTTTCGGTCAAAATCATAGTATATTATACACTAGTTTCAGTCAAAAAAATCAAATTTAATTGGGGACTATTTGAAATGATACAATACTTTTCAAATCATTTATATATGTTAAGAGGGAAGGTTATGATGGAAGTCCATGCAAAATAATCATCTTAAAACTAGATTATACGAAACCTTAAGAAATGCAATTTTCGGTCAAAAAATCATAATATATTCTACACTAATTTATACTAGTTTCGGTCAAAAATCAAATTAAGTCGGGGACTGTTCGAAATGATACGAAACTTCACATATCATTTATATATTTTACGAGGGAAGTTTATGATGCAAGTCCATGCAAAAAATCATCGGAAAAATAGATTCTTTGAAACTTTTTGAAATGCAAGTTTCGGTCAAAAATCATAGTATATTATACACTAGCTTCGGTCAAAAAAATTAAATTAAATTGGGGACTATTTGAAATGATACGATACTTTCAGATCATTTTTTATATGTTAAGAGGGTAGGTTATGATGGATGTCCATGCAAAATAACCATCTTAAAACTAGATTGTATGAAACTTTTCGAAATGCAAGTTTCGGTCAAAAAATCATAATATATTATACACTAGTTTATACTAGTTTCGGTCAAAAATAAAATTAAATCAGGGAATGAATAAAATGATATGAAACTTCACATATCATTTATATATTTTACGAGGGAAGGTTATGATGGAAGTTCATGCAAAAAATCATCGCAATATTAGATTCTATAAAATATTTCGAAATGCAAGTTTCGGTCAAAATCATAGTATATTATACACTAGTTTCAGTCAAAAAAATCAAATTTAATTGGGGACTATTTGAAATGATACAATACTTTTCAAATCATTTATATATGTTAAGAGGGAAGGTTATGATGGAAGTCCATGCAAAATAATCATCTTAAAACTAGATTATACGAAACCTTAAGAAATGCAATTTTCGGTCAAAAAATCATAATATATTCTACACTAATTTATACTAGTTTCGGTCAAAAATCAAATTAAGTCGGGGACTGTTCGAAATGATACGAAACTTCACATATCATTTATATATTTTACGAGGGAAGTTTATGATGCAAGTCCATGCAAAAAATCATCGGAAAAATAGATTCTTTGAAACTTTTTGAAATGCAAGTTTCGGTCAAAAATCATAGTATATTATACACTAGTTTCGGTAAAAAAAAATTAAATTTAATTGGGGACTATTTGAAATGATACGATACTTTCAGATCATTTTTTATATGTTAAGAGGGTAGGTTATGATGGATGTCCATGCAAAATAACCATCTTAAAACTAGATTGTATGAAACTTTTCGAAATGCAAGTTTCGGTCAAAAAATCATAATATATTATACACTAATTTATTCTAGTTTCGGTGAAAAATAAAATTAAATCAGGGAATAAATAAAATGATACGAAACTTCACATATCATTAATATATTTTACAAGGGAAGGTTATGATGGACTTTCATGCAAAAAATCATCGCAATATTAGATTCTATAAAACATTTCGAAATGCAAGTTTCGGTCAAAAATCATAGTATATTATACACTAGTTTCGGTCAAAAAAATCAAATTTAATTGGGGACTATTTGAAATGATACAATACTTTTCAAATCATTTATATATGTTAAGAGGGAAGGTTATGATGGAAGTCCATGCAAAATAATCATCTTAAAACTATATTGTACGAAACCTTAAGAAATTCAATTTTCGGTCAAAAAATCATAATATATTATACACTAATTTATACTAGTTTCGGTCAAAAATCGAATTAAGTCGGGGACTGTTCGAAATGATACGAAACTTCACATATCATTTATATATTTTACGAGGGAAGTTTATGATGCAAGTCCATGCAAAAAATCATCGGAAAAATAGATTCTTTGAAACTTTTTGAAATGCAAGTTTCGGTCAAAAATCATAGTATATTATACACTAGCTTCGGTCAAAAAAATTAAATTAAATTGGGGACTATTTGAAATGATACGATACTTTCAGATCATTTTTTATATGTTAAGAGGGTAGGTTATGATGGATGTCCATGCAAAATAACCATCTTAAAACTAGATTGTATGAAACTTTTCGAAATGCAAGTTTCGGTCAAAAAATCATAATATATTATACACTAATTTATTCTAGTTTCGGTGAAAAATAAAATTAAATCAGGGAATAAATAAAATGATACGAAACTTCACATATCATTAATATATTTTACAAGGGAATGTTATGATGGACTTTCATGCAAAAAATCATCGCAATATTAGATTCTATAAAACATTTCGAAATGCAAGTTTCGGTCAAAAATCATAGTATATTATACACTAGTTTCGGTCAAAAAAATCAAATTTAATTGGGGACTATTTGAAATGATACAATACTTTTCAAATCATTTATATATGTTAAGAGGGAAGGTTATGATGGAAGTCCATGCAAAATAATCATCTTAAAACTATATTGTACGAAACCTTAAGAAATTCAATTTTCGGTCAAAAAATCATAATATATTATACACTAATTTATACTAGTTTCGGTCAAAAATCGAATTAAGTCGGGGACTGTTCGAAATGATACGAAACTTCACATATCATTTATATATTTTACGAGGGAAGTTTATGATGCAAGTCCATGCAAAAAATCATCGGAAAAATAGATTCTTTGAAACTTTTTGAAATGCAAGTTTCGGTCAAAAATCATAGTATATTATACACTAGCTTCGGTCAAAAAAATTAAATTAAATTGGGGACTATTTGAAATGATACGATACTTTCAGATCATTTTTTATATGTTAAGAGGGTAGGTTATGATGGATGTCCATGCAAAATAACCATCTTAAAACTAGATTGTATGAAACTTTTCGAAATGCAAGTTTCGGTCAAAAAATCATAATATATTATACACTAGTTTATACTAGTTTCTGTCAAAAATAAAATTAAATCAGGGAATGAATAAAATGATACGAAACTTCACATATCATTAATATATTTTACGAGGGAAGGTTATGATGGACGTTCATTCAAAAAAGCATCGCAATATTAGATTCTATAAAACATTTCGAAATGCAAGTTTCGGTCAAAAATCATAGTATATTATACACTAGTTTCGGTCAAAAAAATCAAATTTAATTGGGGACTATTTGAAATGATACAATACTTTTCAAATCATTTATATATGTTAAGAGGGAAGGTTATGATGGAAGTCCATGCAAAATAATCATCTTAAAACTAGATTGTACGAAACTTTTCGAAATGCAATTTTCGGTCAAAAAATCATAATATATTATACACTAATTTATACTAGTTTCCGTCAAAAATCAAATTAAATCGGGGACTGTTTGAAATGATACGAAACTTCATATATCATTTATATATTTTGCGAGGGAAGTTTATGATGAAAGTCCATGCAAAAAATAATCGGAAAAATAGATTCTTTGAAACTTTTTGAAATGCAAGTTTCGGTCAAAAATCATAGTATATTATACACTAGCTTCGGTCAAAAAAATTAAATTAAATTGGGGACTATTTGAAATGATACGATACTTTCAGATCATTTTTTATATGTTAAGAGGGTAGGTTATGATGGATGTCCATGCAAAATAACCATCTTAAAACTAGATTGTATGAAACTTTTCGAAATGCAAGTTTCGGTCAAAAAATCATAATATATTAAACACTAGTTTATACTAGTTTCGGTCAAAAATAAAATTAAATCAGGGAATGAATAAAATGATACGAAACTTCACATATCATTAATATATTTTACGAGGGAAGGTTATGATGGACGTTCATTCAAAAAAGCATCGCAATATTAGATTCTATAAAACATTTCGAAATGCAAGTTTCGGTCAAAAATCATAGTATATTATACACTAGTTTCGGTCAAAAAAATCAAATTTAATTGGGGACTATTTGAAATGATACAATACTTTTCCAATCATTTATATATGTTAAGAGGGAAGGTTATGATGGAAGTCCATGCAAAATAATCATCTTAAAACTAGATTGTACAAAACCTTAAGAAATGCAATTTTCGGTCAAAAAATCATAATATATTATACACTAATTTATACTAGTTTCGGTCAAAAATCAAATTAAGTCGGGGACTGTTCGAAATGATACGAAACTTCACATATCATTTATATATTTTACGAGGGAAGTTTATGATGCAAGTCCATGCAAAAAATCATCGGAAAAATAGATTCTTTGAAACTTTTTGAAATGCAAGTTTCGGTCAAAAATCATAATATATTATACACTAGTTTCGGTAAAAAAAAATTAAATTTAATTGGGGACTATTTGAAATGATACGATACTTTCAGATCATTTTTTATAAGTTAAGAGGGTAGGTTATGATGGATGTCCATGCAAAATAACCATCTTAAAACTAGATTGTATGAAACTTTTCGAAATGCAAGTTTCGGTCAAAAAATCATAATATATTATACACTAGTTTATTCTAGTTTCGGTGAAAAATAAAATTAAATCAGGGAATAAATAAAATGATACGAAACTTCACATATCATTAATATATTTTACAAGGGAAGGTTATGATGGACTTTCATGCAAAAAATCATCGCAATATTAGATTCTATAAAACATTTCGAAATGCAAGTTTCGGTCAAAAATCATAGTATATTATACACTAGTTTCGGTCAAAAAAATAAAATTTAATTGGGGACTATTTGAAATGATACAATACTTTTCAAATCATTTATATATGTTAAGAGGGAAGGTTATGATGGAAGTCCATGCAAAATAATCATCTTAAAACTATATTGTACGAAACCTTAAGAAATTCAATTTTCGGTCAAAAAATCATAATATATTATACACTAATTTATACTAGTTTCGGTCAAAAATCGAATTAAGTCGGGGACTGTTCGAAATGATACGAAACTTCACATATCATTTATATATTTTACGAGGGAAGTTTATGATGCAAGTCCATGCAAAAAATCATCGGAAAAATAGATTCTTTGAAACTTTTTGAAATGCAAGTTTCGGTCAAAAATCATAGTATATTATACACTAGCTTCGGTCAAAAAAATTAAATTAAATTGGGGACTATTTGAAATGATACGATACTTTCAGATCATTTTTTATATGTTAAGAGGGTAGGTTATGATGGATGTCCATGCAAAATAACCATCTTAAAACTAGATTGTATGAAACTTTTCGAAATGCAAGTTTCGGTCAAAAAATCATAATATATTATACACTAGTTTATACTAGTTTCGGTCAAAAATAAAATTAAATCAGGGAATGAATAAAATGATACGAAACTTCACATATCATTAATATATTTTACGAGGGAAGGTTATGATGGACGTTCATTCAAAAAAGCATCGCAGTATTAGATTCTATAAAACATTTCGAAATGCAAGTTTCGGTCAAAAATCATAGTATATTATACACTAGTTTCGGTCAAAAAAATCAAATTTAATTGGGGACTATTTGAAATGATACAATACTTTTCAAATCATTTATATATGTTAAGAGGGAAGGTTATGATGGAAGTCCATGCAAAATAATCATCTTAAAACTAGATTGTACGAAACTTTTCGAAATGCAATTTTCGGTCAAAAAATCATAATATATTATACACTAATTTATACTAGTTTCGGTCAAAAATCAAATTAAATCGGGGACTGTTTGAAATGATACGAAACTTCATATATCATTTATATATTTTGCGAGGGAAGTTTATGATGAAAGTCCATGCAAAAAATCATCGGAAAAATAGATTCTTTGAAACTTTTTGAAATGCAAGTTTCGGTCAAAAATCATAGTATATTATACACTAGTTTCAGTAAAAAAAATTAAATTTAATTGGGGACTATTTGAAATGACATAATACTTTCAGATCATTTTTTATATGTTAAGAGGGTAGGTTATGATGTATGTCCATGCAAAATAACCATCTTAAAACTAGATTGTATGAAACTTTTCGAAATGCAAGTTTCGGTCAAAAAATCGTAATATATTATACACTAGCTTATACTAGTTTCGGACAAAAATAAAATTAAATCAGGGAATGAATAAAATGATATGAAACTTCACATATCATTTATATATTTTACAAGGGAAGGTTATGATGGAAGTTCATGCATAAAATCATCGCAATATTAGATTTTATAAAATATTTCGAAATGCAAGTTTCGGTCAAAATCATAGTATATTATACACTAGTTTCGGTCAAAAAAATCAAATTTAATTGGGGACTATTTGAAATGATACAATACTTTTCAAATCATTTATATATGTTAAGAGGGAAGGTTATGATGGAAGTCCATGCAAAATAATCATCTTAAAACTAGATTTTACGAAACCTTTAGAAATGCAATTTTCGGTCAAAAAATCATAATATATTATACACTAATTTATACTAGTTTTGGTCAAAAATCAAATTAAGTCGGAGACTGTTCGAAATGATACGAAACTTCACATATCATTTATATATTTTACGAGGGAAGTTTATGATGCAAGTCCATGCAAAAAATCATCGGAAAAATAGATTCTTTGAAACTTTTTGAAATGCAAGTTTCGGTCAAAAATCATAGTATATTATACACTAGTTTCGGTAAAAAAAAATTAAATTTAATTGGGGACTATTTGAAATGATACGATACTTTCAGATCATTTTTTATATGTTAAGAGGGTAGGTTATGATGGATGTCCATGCAAAATAACCATCTTAAAACTAGATTGTATGAAACTTTTCGAAATGCAAGTTTCGGTCAAAAAATCATAATATATTATACACTAGTTTATTTTAGTTTCGGTGAAAAATAAAATTAAATCAGGGAATAAATAAAATGATACGAAACTTCACATATCATTAATATATTTTACAAGGGAAGGTTATGATGGACTTTCATGCAAAAAATCATCGCAATATTAGATTCTATAAAACATTTCGAAATGCAAGTTTCGGTCAAAAATCATAGTATATTATACACTAGTTTCGGTCAAAAAAATAAAATTTAATTGGGGACTATTTGAAATGATACAATACTTTTCAAATCATTTATATATGTTAAGAGGGAAGGTTATGATGGAAGTCCATGCAAAATAATCATCTTAAAACTAGATTGTACGAAACCTTAAGAAATTCAATTTTCGGTCAAAAAATCATAATATATTATACACTAATTTATACTAGTTTCGGTCAAAAATCCAATTAAGTCGGGGACTGTTCGAAATGATACGAAACTTCACATATCATTTATATATTTTACGAGGGAAGTTTATGATGCAAGTCCATGCAAAAAATCATCGGAAAAATAGATTCTTTGAAACTTTTTGAAATGCAAGTTTCGGTCAAAAATCATAGTATATTATACACTAGCTTCGGTCAAAAAAATTAAATTAAATTGGGGACTATTTGAAATGATACGATACTTTCAGATCATTTTTTATATGTTAAGAGGGTAGGTTATGATGGATGTCCATGCAAAATAACCATCTTAAAACTAGATTGTATGAAACTTTTCAAAATGCAAGTTTCGGTCAAAAAATCATAATATATTATACACTAGTTTATACTAGTTTCGGTCAAAAATAAAATTAAATCAGGGAATGAATAAAATGATACGAAACTTCACATATCATTAATATATTTTACGAGGGAAGGTTATGATGGACGTTCATTCAAAAAAGCATCGCAATATTAGATTCTATAAAACATTTCGAAATGCAAGTTTCGGTCAAAAATCATAGTATATTATACACTAGTTTCGGTCAAAAAAATCAAATTTAATTGGGGACTATTTGAAATGATACAATACTTTTCAAATCATTTATATATGTTAAGAGGGAAGGTTATGATGGAAGTCCATGCAAAATAATTATCTTAAAACTAGATTGTACGAAACTTTTCGAAATGCAATTTTCGGTCAAAAAGTCATAATATATTATACACTAATTTATACTAGTTTCGGTCAAAAATCAAATTAAATCGGGGACTGTTTGAAATGATACGAAACTTCACATATCATTTATATATTTTGTGAGGGAAGTTTATGATGAAACTCCATGCAAAAAATCATCGGAAAAATAGATTCTTTGAAACTTTTTGAAATGCAAGTTTCGGTCAAAAATCATAGTATATTATACACTAGCTTCGGTCAAAAAAATTAAATTAAATTGGGGACTATTTGAAATGATACGATACTTTCAGATCATTTTTTATATGTTAAGAGGGTAGGTTATGATGGATGTCCATGCAAAATAACCATCTTAAAACTAGATTGTATGAAACTTTTCGAAATGCAAGTTTCGGTCAAAAAATCATAATATATTATACACTAGTTTATACTAGTTTCGGTCCAAAATAAAATTAAATCAGGGAATGAATAAAATGATACGAAACTTCACATATCATTAAAATATTTTACGAGGGAAGGTTATGATGGACGTTCATTCAAAAAAGCATCGCAATATTAGATTCTATAAAACATTTCGAAATGCAAGTTTCGGTCAAAAATCATAGTATATTATACACTAGTTTCGGTCAAAAAAATCAAATTTAATTGGGGACTATTTGAAATGATACAATACTTTTCAAATCATTTATATATGTTAAGAGGGAAGGTTATGATGGAAGTCCATGCAAAATAATCATCTTAAAACTAGATTGTACGAAACTTTTCGAAATGCAATTTTCGGTCAAAAAATCATAATATATTATACACTAATTTATACTAGTTTCGGTCAAAAATCAAATTAAATCGGGGACTGTTTGAAATGATACGAAACTTCACATATCATTTATATATTTTGCGAGGGAAGTTTATGATGAAACTCCATGCAAAAAATCATCGGAAAAATAGATTCTTTGAAACTTTTTGAAATGCAAGTTTCGGTCAAAAATCATAGTATATTATACACTAGCTTTGGTCAAAAAAATTAAATTAAATTGGGGACTATTTGAAATGATACGATACTTTCAGATCATTTTTTATATGTTAAGAGGGTAGGTTATGATGGATGTCCATGCAAAATAACCATCTTAAAACTAGATTGTATGAAACTTTTCGAAATGCAAGTTTCGGTCAAAAAATCATAATATATCATACACTAGTTTATACTAGTTTCGGTCAAAAATAAAATCAAATAAGGGAATGAATAAAATGATACGAAACTTCACATATCATTAAAATATTTTACGAGGGAAGGTTATGATGGACGTTCATTCAAAAAAGCATCGCAGTATTAGATTCTATAAAACATTTCGAAATGCAAGTTTCGGTCAAAAATCATAGTATATTATACACTAGTTTCGGTCAAAAAAATCAAATTTAATTGGGGACTATTTGAAATGATACAATACTTTTCAAATCATTTATATATGTTAAGAGGGAAGGTTATGATGGAAGTCCATGCAAAATAATCATCTTAAAACTAGATTGTACGAAACTTTTCGAAATGCAATTTTCGGTCAAAAAATCATAATATATTATACACTAATTTATACTAGTTTCGGTCAAAAATCAAATTAAATCGGGGACTGTTTGAAATGATACGAAACTTCATATATCATTTATATATTTTGCGAGGGAAGTTTATGATGAAAGTCCATGCAAAAAATCATCGGAAAAATAGATTCTTTGAAACTTTTTGAAATGCAAGTTTCGGTCAAAAATCATAGTATATTATACACTAGTTTCAGTAAAAAAAATTAAATTTAATTGGGGACTATTTGAAATGACATAATACTTTCAGATCATTTTTTATATGTTAAGAGGGTAGGTTATGATGTATGTCCATGCAAAATAACCATCTTAAAACTAGATTGTATGAAACTTTTCGAAATGCAAGTTTCGGTCAAAAAATCGTAATATATTATACACTAGCTTATACTAGTTTCGGACAAAAATAAAATTAAATCAGGGAATGAATAAAATGATATGAAACTTCACATATCATTTATATATTTTACAAGGGAAGGTTATGATGGAAGTTCATGCATAAAATCATCGCAATATTAGATTTTATAAAATATTTCGAAATGCAAGTTTCGGTCAAAATCATAGTATATTATACACTAGTTTCGGTCAAAAAAATCAAATTTAATTGGGGACTATTTGAAATGATACAATACTTTTCAAATCATTTATATATGTTAAGAGGGAAGGTTATGATGGAAGTCCATGCAAAATAATCATCTTAAAACTAGATTGTACGAAACCTTTAGAAATGCAATTTTCGGTCAAAAAATCATAATATATTATACACTAATTTATACTAGTTTTGGTCAAAAATCAAATTAAGTCGGAGACTGTTCGAAATGATACGAAACTTCACATATCATTTATATATTTTACGAGGGAAGTTTATGATGCAAGTCCATGCAAAAAATCATCGGAAAAATAGATTCTTTGAAACTTTTTGAAATGCAAGTTTCGGTCAAAAATCATAGTATATTATACACTAGTTTCGGTAAAAAAAAATTAAATTTAATTGGGGACTATTTGAAATGATACGATACTTTCAGATCATTTTTTATATGTTAAGAGGGTAGGTTATGATGGATGTCCATGCAAAATAACCATCTTAAAACTAGATTGTATGAAACTTTTCGAAATGCAAGTTTCGGTCAAAAAATCATAATATATTATACACTAGTTTATTTTAGTTTCGGTGAAAAATAAAATTAAATCAGGGAATAAATAAAATGATACGAAACTTCACATATCATTAATATATTTTACAAGGGAAGGTTATGATGGACTTTCATGCAAAAAATCATCGCAATATTAGATTCTATAAAACATTTCGAAATGCAAGTTTCGGTCAAAAATCATAGTATATTATACACTAGTTTCGGTCAAAAAAATAAAATTTAATTGGGGACTATTTGAAATGATACAATACTTTTCAAATCATTTATATATGTTAAGAGGGAAGGTTATGATGGAAGTCCATGTAAAATAATCATCTTAAAACTAGATTGTACGAAACCTTAAGAAATTCAATTTTCGGTCAAAAAATCATAATATATTATACACTAATTTATACTAGTTTCGGTCAAAAATCCAATTAAGTCGGGGACTGTTCGAAATGATACGAAACTTCACATATCATTTATATATTTTACGAGGGAAGTTTATGATGCAAGTCCATGCAAAAAATCATCGGAAAAATAGATTCTTTGAAACTTTTTGAAATGCAAGTTTCGGTCAAAAATCATAGTATATTATACACTAGCTTCGGTCAAAAAAATTAAATTAAATTGGGGACTATTTGAAATGATACGATACTTTCAGATCATTTTTTATATGTTAAGAGGGTAGGTTATGATGGATGTCCATGCAAAATAACCATCTTAAAACTAGATTGTATGAAACTTTTCAAAATGCAAGTTTCGGTCAAAAAATCATAATATATTATACACTAGTTTATACTAGTTTCGGTCAAAAATAAAATTAAATCAGGGAATGAATAAAATGATACGAAACTTCACATATCATTAATATATTTTACGAGGGAAGGTTATGATGGACGTTCATTCAAAAAAGCATCGCAATATTAGATTCTATAAAACATTTCGAAATGCAAGTTTCGGTCAAAAATCATAGTATATTATACACTAGTTTCGGTCAAAAAAATCAAATTTAATTGGGGACTATTTGAAATGATACAATACTTTTCAAATCATTTATATATGTTAAGAGGGAAGGTTATGATGGAAGTCCATGCAAAATAATTATCTTAAAACTAGATTGTACGAAACTTTTCGAAATGCAATTTTCGGTCAAAAAGTCATAATATATTATACACTAATTTATACTAGTTTCGGTCAAAAATCAAATTAAATCGGGGACTGTTTGAAATGATACGAAACTTCACATATCATTTATATATTTTGTGAGGGAAGTTTATGATGAAACTCCATGCAAAAAATCATCGGAAAAATAGATTCTTTGAAACTTTTTGAAATGCAAGTTTCGGTCAAAAATCATAGTATATTATACACTAGCTTCGGTCAAAAAAATTAAATTAAATTGGGGACTATTTGAAATGATACGATACTTTCAGATCATTTTTTATATGTTAAGAGGGTAGGTTATGATGGATGTCCATGCAAAATAACCATCTTAAAACTAGATTGTATGAAACTTTTCGAAATGCAAGTTTCGGTCAAAAAATCATAATATATTATACACTAGTTTATACTAGTTTCGGTCCAAAATAAAATTAAATCAGGGAATGAATAAAATGATACGAAACTTCACATATCATTAAAATATTTTACGAGGGAAGGTTATGATGGACGTTCATTCAAAAAAGCATCGCAATATTAGATTCTATAAAACATTTCGAAATGCAAGTTTCGGTCAAAAATCATAGTATATTATACACTAGTTTCGGTCAAAAAAATCAAATTTAATTGGGGACTATTTGAAATGATACAATACTTTTCAAATCATTTATATATGTTAAGAGGGAAGGTTATGATGGAAGTCCATGCAAAATAATCATCTTAAAACTAGATTGTACGAAACTTTTCGAAATGCAATTTTCGGTCAAAAAATCATAATATATTATACACTAATTTATACTAGTTTCGGTCAAAAATCAAATTAAATCGGGGACTGTTTGAAATGATACGAAACTTCACATATCATTTATATATTTTGCGAGGGAAGTTTATGATGAAACTCCATGCAAAAAATCATCGGAAAAATAGATTCTTTGAAACTTTTTGAAATGCAAGTTTCGGTCAAAAATCATAGTATATTATACACTAGCTTTGGTCAAAAAAATTAAATTAAATTGGGGACTATTTGAAATGATACGATACTTTCAGATCATTTTTTATATGTTAAGAGGGTAGGTTATGATGGATGTCCATGCAAAATAACCATCTTAAAACTAGATTGTATGAAACTTTTCGAAATGCAAGTTTCGGTCAAAAAATCATAATATATCATACACTAGTTTATACTAGTTTCGGTCAAAAATAAAATCAAATAAGGGAATGAATAAAATGATACGAAACTTCACATATCATTAAAATATTTTACGAGGGAAGGTTATGATGGACGTTCATTCAAAAAAGCATCGCAGTATTAGATTCTATAAAACATTTCGAAATGCAAGTTTCGGTCAAAAATCATAGTATATTATACACTAGTTTCGGTCAAAAAAATCAAATTTAATTGGGGACTATTTGAAATGATACAATACTTTTCAAATCATTTATATATGTTAAGAGGGAAGGTTATGATGGAAGTCCATGCAAAATAATCATCTTAAAACTAGATTGTACGAAACTTTTCGAAATGCAATTTTCGGTCAAAAAATCATAATATATTATACACTAATTTATACTAGTTTCGGTCAAAAATCAAATTAAATCGGGGACTGTTTGAAATGATACGAAACTTCATATATCATTTATATATTTTGCGAGGGAAGTTTATGATGAAAGTCCATGCAAAAAATCATCGGAAAAATAGATTCTTTGAAACTTTTTGAAATGCAAGTTTCGGTCAAAAATCATAGTATATTATACACTAGTTTCAGTAAAAAAAATTAAATTTAATTGGGGACTATTTGAAATGACATAATACTTTCAGATCATTTTTTATATGTTAAGAGGGTAGGTTATGATGTATGTCCATGCAAAATAACCATCTTAAAACTAGATTGTATGAAACTTTTCGAAATGCAAGTTTCGGTCAAAAAATCGTAATATATTATACACTAGCTTATACTAGTTTCGGACAAAAATAAAATTAAATCAGGGAATGAATAAAATGATATGAAACTTCACATATCATTTATATATTTTACAAGGGAAGGTTATGATGGAAGTTCATGCATAAAATCATCGCAATATTAGATTTTATAAAATATTTCGAAATGCAAGTTTCGGTCAAAATCATAGTATATTATACACTAGTTTCGGTCAAAAAAATCAAATTTAATTGGGGACTATTTGAAATGATACAATACTTTTCAAATCATTTATATATGTTAAGAGGGAAGGTTATGATGGAAGTCCATGCAAAATAATCATCTTAAAACTAGATTGTACGAAACCTTTAGAAATGCAATTTTCGGTCAAAAAATCATAATATATTATACACTAATTTATACTAGTTTTGGTCAAAAATCAAATTAAGTCGGAGACTGTTCGAAATGATACGAAACTTCACATATCATTTATATATTTTACGAGGGAAGTTTATGATGCAAGTCCATGCAAAAAATCATCGGAAAAATAGATTCTTTGAAACTTTTTGAAATGCAAGTTTCGGTCAAAAATCATAGTATATTATACACTAGTTTCGGTAAAAAAAAATTAAATTTAATTGGGGACTATTTGAAATGATACGATACTTTCAGATCATTTTTTATATGTTAAGAGGGTAGGTTATGATGGATGTCCATGCAAAATAACCATCTTAAAACTAGATTGTATGAAACTTTTCGAAATGCAAGTTTCGGTCAAAAAATCATAATATATTATACACTAGTTTATTTTAGTTTCGGTGAAAAATAAAATTAAATCAGGGAATAAATAAAATGATACGAAACTTCACATATCATTAATATATTTTACAAGGGAAGGTTATGATGGACTTTCATGCAAAAAATCATCGCAATATTAGATTCTATAAAACATGTCGAAATGCAAGTTTCGGTCAAAAATCATAGTATATTATACACTAGTTTCGGTCAAAAAAATAAAATTTAATTGGGGACTATTTGAAATGATACAATACTTTTCAAATCATTTATATATGTTAAGAGGGAAGGTTATGATGGAAGTCCATGCAAAATAATCATCTTAAAACTAGATTGTACGAAACCTTAAGAAATTCAATTTTCGGTCAAAAAATCATAATATATTATACACTAATTTATACTAGTTTCGGTCAAAAATCCAATTAAGTCGGGGACTGTTCGAAATGATACGAAACTTCACATATCATTTATATATTTTACGAGGGAAGTTTATGATGCAAGTCCATGCAAAAAATCATCGGAAAAATAGATTCTTTGAAACTTTTTGAAATGCAAGTTTCGGTCAAAAATCATAGTATATTATACACTAGCTTCGGTCAAAAAAATTAAATTAAATTGGGGACTATTTGAAATGATACGATACTTTCAGATCATTTTTTATATGTTAAGAGGGTAGGTTATGATGGATGTCCATGCAAAATAACCATCTTAAAACTAGATTGTATGAAACTTTTCAAAATGCAAGTTTCGGTCAAAAAATCATAATATATTATACACTAGTTTATACTAGTTTCGGTCAAAAATAAAATTAAATCAGGGAATGAATAAAATGATACGAAACTTCACATATCATTAATATATTTTACGAGGGAAGGTTATGATGGACGTTCATTCAAAAAAGCATCGCAATATTAGATTCTATAAAACATTTCGAAATGCAAGTTTCGGTCAAAAATCATAGTATATTATACACTAGTTTCGGTCAAAAAAATCAAATTTAATTGGGGACTATTTGAAATGATACAATACTTTTCAAATCATTTATATATGTTAAGAGGGAAGGTTATGATGGAAGTCCATGCAAAATAATTATCTTAAAACTAGATTGTACGAAACTTTTCGAAATGCAATTTTCGGTCAAAAATCATAGTATATTATACACTAGTTTCGGTCAAAAAAATCAAATTTAATTGGGGACTATTTGAAATGATACAATACTTTTCAAATCATTTATATATGTTAAGAGGGAAGGTTATGATGGAAGTCCATGCAAAATAATCATCTTAAAACTAGATTGTACGAAACTTTTCGAAATGCAATTTTCGGTCAAAAAATCATAATATATTATACACTAATTTATACTAGTTTCGGTCAAAAATCAAATTAAATCGGGGACTGTTTGAAATGATACGAAACTTCACATATCATTTATATATTTTGCGAGGGAAGTTTATGATGAAACTCCATGCAAAAAATCATCGGAAAAATAGATTCTTTGAAACTTTTTGAAATGCAAGTTTCGGTCAAAAATCATAGTATATTATACACTAGCTTCGGTCAAAAAAATTAAATTAAATTGGGGACTATTTGAAATGATACGATACTTTCAGATCATTTTTTATATGTTAAGAGGGTAGGTTATGATGGATGTCCATGCAAAATAACCATCTTAAAACTAGATTGTATGAAACTTTTCGAAATGCAAGTTTCGGTCAAAAAATCATAATATATTATACACTAGTTTATACTAGTTTCGGTCAAAAATAAAATTAAATCAGGGAATGAATAAACTGATACGAAACTTCACATATCATTAAAATATTTTACGAGGGAAGGTTATGATGGACGTTCATTCAAAAAAGCATCGCAATATTAGATTCTATAAAACATTTCGAAATGCAAGTTTCGGTCAAAAATCATAGTATATTATACACTAGTTTCGGTCAAAAAAATCAAATTTAATTGGGGACTATTTGAAATGATACAATACTTTTCAAATCATTTATATATGTTAAGAGGGAAGGTTATGATGGAAGTCCATGCAAAATAATCATCTTAAAACTAGATTGTACGAAACTTTTCGAAATGCAATTTTCGGTCAAAAAATCATAATATATTATACACTAATTTATACTAGTTTCGGTCAAAAATCAAATTAAATCGGGGACTGTTTGAAATGATACGAAACTTCACATATCATTTATATATTTTGCGAGGGAAGTTTATGATGAAACTCCATGCAAAAAATCATCGGAAAAATAGATTCTTTGAAACTTTTTGAAATGCAAGTTTCGGTCAAAAATCATAGTATATTATACACTAGCTTCGGTCAAAAAAATTAAATTAAATTGGGGACTATTTGAAATGATACGATACTTTCAGATCATTTTTTATATGTTAAGAGGGTAGGTTATGATGGATGTCCATGCAAAATAACCATCTTAAAACTAGATTGTATGAAACTTTTCGAAATGCAAGTTTCGGTCAAAAAATCATAATATATTATACACTAGTTTATACTAGTTTCGGTCAAAAATAAAATTAAATCAGGGAATGAGTAAAATGATACGAAACTTCACATATCATTAAAATATTTTACGAGGGAAGGTTATGATGGACGTTCATTCAAAAAAGCATCGCAATATTAGATTCTATAAAACATTTCGAAATGCAAGTTTCGGTCAAAAATCATAGTATATTATACACTAGTTTCGGTCAAAAAAATCAAATTTAATTGGGGACTATTTGAAATGATACAATACTTTTCAAATCATTTATATATGTTAAGAGGGAAGGTTATGATGGAAGTCCATGCAAAATAATCATCTTAAAACTAGATTGTACGAAACTTTTCGAAATGCAATTTTCGGTCAAAAAATCATAATATATTATACACTAATTTATACTAGTTTCGGTCAAAAATCAAATTAAATCGGGGACTGTTTGAAATGATACGAAACTTCACATATCATTTATATATTTTGCGAGGGAAGTTTATGATGAAACTCCATGCAAAAAATCATCGGAAAAATAGATTCTTTGAAACTTTTTGAAATGCAAGTTTCGGTCAAAAATCATAGTATATTATACACTAGCTTCGGTCAAAAAAATTAAATTAAATTGGGGACTATTTGAAATGATACGATACTTTCAGATCATTTTTTATATGTTAAGAGGGTAGGTTATGATGGATGTCCATGCAAAATAACCATCTTAAAACTAGATTGTATGAAACTTTTCGAAATGCAAGTTTCGGTCAAAAAATCATAATATATTATACACTAGTTTATACTAGTTTCGGTCAAAAATAAAATTAAATCAGGGAATGAATAAACTGATACGAAACTTCACATATCATTAAAATATTTTACGAGGGAAGGTTATGATGGACGTTCATTCAAAAAAGCATCGCAATATTAGATTCTATAAAACATTTCGAAATGCAAGTTTCGGTCAAAAATCATAGTATATTATACACTAGTTTCGGTCAAAAAAATCAAATTTAATTGGGGACTATTTGAAATGATACAATACTTTTCAAATCATTTATATATGTTAAGAGGGAAGGTTATGATGGAAGTCCATGCAAAATAATCATCTTAAAACTAGATTGTACGAAACTTTTCGAAATGCAATTTTCGGTCAAAAAATCATAATATATTATACACTAATTTATACTAGTTTCGGTCAAAAATCAAATTAAATCGGGGACTGTTTGAAATGATACGAAACTTCACATATCATTTATATATTTTGCGAGGGAAGTTTATGATGAAACTCCATGCAAAAAATCATCGGAAAAATAGATTCTTTGAAACTTTTTGAAATGCAAGTTTCGGTCAAAAATCATAGTATATTATACACTAGCTTCGGTCCAAAAAATTAAATTAAATTGGGGACTATTTGAAATGATACGATACTTTCAGATCATTTTTTATATGTTAAGAGGGTAGGTTATGATGGATGTCCATGCAAAATAACCATCTTAAAACTAGATTGTATGAAACTTTTCGAAATGCAAGTTTCGGTCAAAAAATCATAATATATTATACACTAGTTTATACTGGTTTCGGTCAAAAATAAAATCAAATAAGGGAATGAATAAAATGATACGAAACTTCACATATCATTAAAATATTTTACGAGGGAAGGTTATGATGGACGTTCATTCAAAAAAGCATCGCAATATTAGATTCTATAAAACATTTCGAAATGCAAGTTTCGGTCAAAAATCATAGTATATTATACACTAGTTTCGGTCAAAAAAATCAAATTTAATTGGGGACTATTTGAAATGATACAATACTTTTCAAATCATTTATATATGTTAAGAGGGAAGGTTATGATGGAAGTCCATGCAAAATAATCATCTTAAAACTAGATTGTACGAAACTTTTCGAAATGCAATTTTCGGTCAAAAAATCATAATATATTATACACTAATTTATACTAGTTTCGGTCAAAAATCAAATTAAATCGGGGACTGTTTGAAATGATACGAAACTTCACATATCATTTATATATTTTGCGAGGGAAGTTTATGATGAAACTCCATGCAAAAAATCATCGGAAAAATAGATTCTTTGAAACTTTTTGAAATGCAAGTTTCGGTCAAAAATCATAGTATATTATACACTAGCTTCGGTCAAAAAAATTAAATTAAATTGGGGACTATTTGAAATGATACGATACTTTCAGATCATTTTTTATATGTTAAGAGGGTAGGTTATGATGGATGTCCATGCAAAATAACCATCTTAAAACTAGATTGTATGAAACTTTTCGAAATGCAAGTTTCGGTCAAAAAATCATAATATATTATACACTAGTTTATACTAGTTTCGGTCAAAAATAAAATTAAATCAGGGAATGAGTAAAATGATACGAAACTTCACATATCATTAAAATATTTTACGAGGGAAGGTTATGATGGACGTTCATTCAAAAAAGCATCGCAATATTAGATTCTATAAAACATTTCGAAATGCAAGTTTCGGTCAAAAATCATAGTATATTATACACTAGTTTCGGTCAAAAAAATCAAATTTAATTGGGGACTATTTGAAATGATACAATACTTTTCAAATCATTTATATATGTTAAGAGGGAAGGTTATGATGGAAGTCCATGCAAAATAATCATCTTAAAACTAGATTGTACGAAACTTTTCGAAATGCAATTTTCGGTCAAAAAATCATAATATATTATACACTAATTTATACTAGTTTCGGTCAAAAATCAAATTAAATCGGGGACTGTTTGAAATGATACGAAACTTCACATATCATTTATATATTTTGCGAGGGAAGTTTATGATGAAACTCCATGCAAAAAATCATCGGAAAAATAGATTCTTTGAAACTTTTTGAAATGCAAGTTTCGGTCAAAAATCATAGTATATTATACACTAGCTTCGGTCAAAAAAATTAAATTAAATTGGGGACTATTTGAAATGATACGATACTTTCAGATCATTTTTTATATGTTAAGAGGGTAGGTTATGATGGATGTCCATGCAAAATAACCATCTTAAAACTAGATTGTATGAAACTTTTCGAAATGCAAGTTTCGGTCAAAAAATCATAATATATTATACACTAGTTTATACTAGTTTCGGTCAAAAATAAAATTAAATCAGGGAATGAATAAAATGATATGAAACTTCACATATCATTTATATATTTTACGAGGGAAGGTTATGATAGAAGTTCATGCAAAAAATCATCGCAATATTTGATTCTATAAAACATTTCGAAATGCAAGTTTCGGTCAAAAATCATAGTATATTATACACTAGTTTCGGTCAAAAAAATCAAATTTAATTGGGGACTATTTGAAATGATACAATGCTTTTCAAATCATTTATATATGTTCAGAGGGAAGGTTATGATGGAAGTCCATGCAAAATAATCATCTTAAAACTAGATCGTATGAAACTTTTCGAAATGCAATTTTCGGTCAAAAAATCATAATATATTCTACACTAATTTATACTAGTTTCGGTCAAAAATCAAATTAAGTCGGGGACTGTTCGAAATGATAAGAAACTTCACATATCATTTATATATTTTACGAGGGAAGTTTATGATGCAAGTCCATGCAAAAAATCATCGGAAAAATAGATTCTTTGAAACTTTTTGAAATGCAAGTTTCGGTCAAAAATCATAGTATATTATACACTAGTTTCGGTAAAAAATATTAAATTTAATTGGGGACTATTTGAAATGATACGATACTTTCAGATCATTTTTTATATGTTAAGAGGGTAGGTTATGATGGATGTCCATGCAAAATAACCATCTTAAAACTAGATTGTATGAAACTTTTCGAAATGCAAGTTTCGGTCAAAAAATCATAATATATTATACACTAGCTTATACTAGTTTCGGTCAAAAATTAAATTAAATCAGGGAATGAATAAAATGATACGAAACTTCACATATCATTAAAATATTTTACGAGGGAAGGTTATGATGGACGTTCATTCAAAAAAGCATCGCAATATTAGATTCTATAAAACATTTCGAAATGCAAGTTTCGGTCAAAAATCATAGTATATTATACACTAGTTTCGGTCAAAAAAATCAAATTTAATTGGGGACTATTTGAAATGATACAATACTTTTCAAATCATTTATATATGTTAAGAGGGAAGGTTATGATGGAAGTCCATGCAAAATAATCATCTTAAAACTAGATTGTACGAAACTTTTCGAAATGCAATTTTCTGTCAAAAAATCATAATATATTATACACTAATTTATACTAGTTTCGGTCAAAAATCAAATTAAATCGGGGACTGTTTGAAATGATACGAAACTTCACATATCATTTATATATTTTGCGAGGGAAGTTTATGATGCAAGTCCATGCAAAAAATCATCGGAAAAATAGATTCTTTGAAACTTTTTGAAATGCAAGTTTCGGTCAAAAATCATAGTATCTTATACACTAGCTTCGGTCAAAAAAATTAAATTAAATTGGGGACTATTTGAAATGATACGATACTTTCAGATCATTTTTTATATGTTAAGAGGGTAGGTTATGATGGATGTCCATGCAAAATAACCATCTTAAAACTAGATTGTATGAAACTTTTCGAAATGCAAGTTTCGGTCAAAAAATCATAATATATTATACACTAGTTTATACTAGTTTCGGTCAAAAATAAAATTAAATCAGGGAATGAATAAAATGATACGAAACTTCACATATCATTAAAATATTTTACGAGGGAAGGTTATGATGGACGTTCATTCAAAAAAGCATCGCAATATTAGATTCTATAAAACATTTCGAAATGCAAGTTTCGGTCAAAAATCATAGTATATTATACACTAGTTTCGGTCAAAAAAATCAAATTTAATTGGGGACTATTTGAAATGATACAATACTTTTCAAATCATTTATATATGTTAAGAGGGAAGGTTATGATGGAAGTCCATGCAAAATAATCATCTTAAAACTAGATTGTACGAAACTTTTCGAAATGCAATTTTCGGTCAAAAAATCATAATATATTATACACTAATTTATACTAGTTTCGGTCAAAAATCAAATTAAATCGGGGACTGTTTGAAATGATACGAAACTTCACATATCATTTATATATTTTGCGAGGGAAGTTTATGATGAAACTCCATGCAAAAAATCATCGGAAAAATAGATTCTTTGAAACTTTTTGAAATGCAAGTTTCGGTCAAAAATCATAGTATATTATACACTAGCTTCGGTCAAAAAAATTAAATTTAATTGGGGACTATTTGAAATGATACGATACTTTCAGATCATTTTTTATATGTTAAGAGGGTAGGTTATGATGGATGTCCATGCAAAATAACCATCTTAAAACTAGATTGTATGAAACTTTTCGAAATGCAAGTTTCGGTCAAAAAATCATAATATATTATACACTAGTTTATACTAGTTTCGGTCAAAAATAAAATTAAATCAGGGAATGAATAAAATGATACGAAACTTCACATATCATTAAAATATTTTACGAGGGAAGGTTATGATGGACGTTCATTCAAAAAAGCATCGCAATATTAGATTCTATAAAACATTTCGAAATGCAAGTTTCGGTCAAAAATCATAGTATATTATACACTAGTTTCGGTCAAAAAAATCAAATTTAATTGGGGACTATTTGAAATGATACAATACTTTTCAAATCATTTATATATGTTAAGAGGGAAGGTTATGATGGAAGTCCATGCAAAATAATCATCTTAAAACTAGATTGTACGAAACTTTTCGAAATGCAATTTTCGGTCAAAAAATCATAATATATTATACACTAATTTATACTAGTTTCGGTCAAAAATCAAATTAAGTCGGGGACTGTTCGAAATGATACGAAACTTCACATATCATTTATATATTTCACGAGGGAAGTTTATGATGCAAGTCCATGCAAAAAATCATCGGAAAAATAGATTCTTTGAAACTTTTTGAAATGCAAGTTTCGGTCAAAAATCATAGTATATTATACACTAGTTTCGGTAAAAAAAATTAAATTTAATTGGGGACTATTTGAAATGATACGATACTTTCAGATCATTTTTTATATGTTAACAGGGTAGGTTATGATGGATGTCCATGCAAAATAACCATCTTAAAACTAGATTGTATGAAACTTTTCGAAATGCAAGTTTCGGTCAAAAAATCATAATATATTATACACTAGCTTATACTAGTTTCGGTCAAAAATAAAATTAAATCAGGGAATGAATAAAATGATATGAAACTTCACATATCATTTATATATTTTACGAGGGAAGGTTATGATGGAAGTTCATGCAAAAAATCATCGCAATATTTGATTCTATAAAACATTTCGAAATGCAAGTTTCGGTCAAAAATCATAGTATATTATACACTAGTTTCGGTCAAAAAAATCAAATTTAATTGGGGACTATTTGAAATGATACAATGCTTTTCAAATCATTTATATATGTTAAGAGGGAAGGTTATGATGGAAGTCCATGCAAAATAATCATCTTAAAACTAGATCGTACTAAACTTTTCGAAATGCAATTTTCGGTCAAAAAATCATAATATATTATACACTAATTTATACTAGTTTCGGTCAAAAATCAAATTAAGTCGGGGACTGTTCGAAATGATAAGAAACTTCACATATCATTTATATATTTCACGAGGGAAGTTTATGATGCAAGTCCATGCAAAAAATCATCGGAAAAATAGATTCTTTGAAACTTTTTGAAATGCAAGTTTCGGTCAAAAATCATAGTATATTATACACTAGTTTCGGTAAAAAATATTAAATTTAATTGGGGACTATTTGAAATGATACGATACTTTCAGATCATTTTTTATATGTTAAGAGGGTAGGTTATGATGGATGTCCATGCAAAATAACCATCTTAAAACTAGATTGTATGAAACTTTTCGAAATGCAAGTTTCGGTCAAAAAATCATAATATATTATACACTAGCTTATACTAGTTTCGGTCAAAAATTAAATTAAATCAGGGAATGAATAAAATGATACGAAACTTCACATATCATTAAAATATTTTACGAGGGAAGGTTATGATGGACGTTCATTCAAAAAAGCATCGCAATATTAGATTCTATAAAACATTTCGAAATGCAAGTTTCGGTCAAAAATCATAGTATATTATACACTAGTTTCGGTCAAAAAAATCAAATTTAATTGGGGACTATTTGAAATGATACAATACTTTTCAAATCATTTATATATGTTAAGAGGGAAGGTTATGATGGAAGTCCATGCAAAATAATCATCTTAAAACTAGATTGTACGAAACTTTTCGAAATGCAATTTTCTGTCAAAAAATCATAATATATTATACACTAATTTATACTAGTTTCGGTCAAAAATCAAATTAAATCGGGGACTGTTTGAAATGATACGAAACTTCACATATCATTTATATATTTTGCGAGGGAAGTTTATGATGCAAGTCCATGCAAAAAATCATCGGAAAAATAGATTCTTTGAAACTTTTTGAAATGCAAGTTTCGGTCAAAAATCATAGTATATTATACACTAGCTTCGGTCAAAAAAATTAAATTAAATTGGGGACTATTTGAAATGATACGATACTTTCAGATCATTTTTTATATGTTAAGAGGGTAGGTTATGATGGATGTCCATGCAAAATAACCATCTTAAAACTAGATTGTATGAAACTTTTCGAAATGCAAGTTTCGGTCAAAAAATCATAATATATTATACACTAGTTTATACTAGTTTCGGTCAAAAATAAAATTAAATCAGGGAATGAATAAAATGATACGAAACTTCACATATCATTAAAATATTTTACGAGGGAAGGTTATGATGGACGTTCATTCAAAAAAGCATCGCAATATTAGATTCTATAAAACATTTCGAAATGCAAGTTTCGGTCAAAAATCATAGTATATTATACACTAGTTTCGGTCAAAAAAATCAAATTTAATTGGGGACTATTTGAAATGATACAATACTTTTCAAATCATTTATATATGTTAAGAGGGAAGGTTATGATGGAAGTCCATGCAAAATAATCATCTTAAAACTAGATTGTACGAAACTTTTCGAAATGCAATTTTCGGTCAAAAAATCATAATATATTATACACTAATTTATACTAGTTTCGGTCAAAAATCAAATTAAGTCGGGGACTGTTCGAAATGATACGAAACTTCACATATCATTTATATATTTCACGAGGGAAGTTTATGATGCAAGTCCATGCAAAAAATCATCGGAAAAATAGATTCTTTGAAACTTTTTGAAATGCAAGTTTCGGTCAAAAATCATAGTATATTATACACTAGTTTCGGTAAAAAAAATTAAATTTAATTGGGGACTATTTGAAATGATACGATACTTTCAGATCATTTTTTATATGTTAACAGGGTAGGTTATGATGGATGTCCATGCAAAATAACCATCTTAAAACTAGATTGTATGAAACTTTTCGAAATGCAAGTTTCGGTCAAAAAATCATAATATATTATACACTAGCTTATACTAGTTTCGGTCAAAAATAAAATTAAATCAGGGAATGAATAAAATGATATGAAACTTCACATATCATTTATATATTTTACGAGGGAAGGTTATGATGGAAGTTCATGCAAAAAATCATCGCAATATTTGATTCTATAAAACATTTCGAAATGCAAGTTTCGGTCAAAAATCATAGTATATTATACACTAGTTTCGGTCAAAAAAATCAAATTTAATTGGGGACTATTTGAAATGATACAATGCTTTTCAAATCATTTATATATGTTAAGAGGGAAGGTTATGATGGAAGTCCATGCAAAATAATCATCTTAAAACTAGATTGTACGAAACTTTTCGAAATGCAATTTTCGGTCAAAAAATCATAATATATTATACACTAATTTATACTAGTTTCGGTCAAAAATCAAATTAAGTCGGGGACTGTTCGAAATGATACGAAACTTCACATATCATTTATATATTTCACGAGGGAAGTTTATGATGCAAGTCCATGCAAAAAATCATCGGAAAAATAGATTCTTTGAAACTTTTTGAAATGCAAGTTTCGGTCAAAAATCATAGTATATTATACACTAGTTTCGGTAAAAAAAATTAAATTTAATTGGGGACTATTTGAAATGATACGATACTTTCAGATCATTTTTTATATGTTAACAGGGTAGGTTATGATGGATGTCCATGCAAAATAACCATCTTAAAACTAGATTGTATGAAACTTTTCGAAATGCAAGTTTCGGTCAAAAAATCATAATATATTATACACTAGCTTATACTAGTTTCGGTCAAAAATAAAATTAAATCAGGGAATGAATAAAATGATATGAAACTTCACATATCATTTATATATTTTACGAGGGAAGGTTATGATGGAAGTTCATGCAAAAAATCATCGCAATATTTGATTCTATAAAACATTTCGAAATGCAAGTTTCGGTCAAAAATCATAGTATATTATACACTAGTTTCGGTCAAAAAAATCAAATTTAATTGGGGACTATTTGAAATGATACAATGCTTTTCAAATCATTTATATATGTTAAGAGGGAAGGTTATGATGGAAGTCCATGCAAAATAATCATCTTAAAACTAGATCGTACTAAACTTTTCGAAATGCAATTTTCGGTCAAAAAATCATAATATATTATACACTAATTTATACTAGTTTCGGTCAAAAATCAAATTAAGTCGGGGACTGTTCGAAATGATAAGAAACTTCACATATCATTTATATATTTCACGAGGGAAGTTTATGATGCAAGTCCATGCAAAAAATCATCGGAAAAATAGATTCTTTGAAACTTTTTGAAATGCAAGTTTCGGTCAAAAATCATAGTATATTATACACTAGTTTCGGTAAAAAATATTAAATTTAATTGGGGACTATTTGAAATGATACGATACTTTCAGATCATTTTTTATATGTTAAGAGGGTAGGTTATGATGGATGTCCATGCAAAATAACCATCTTAAAACTAGATTGTATGAAACTTTTCGAAATGCAAGTTTCGGTCAAAAAATCATAATATATTATACACTAGCTTATACTAGTTTCGGTCAAAAATTAAATTAAATCAGGGAATGAATAAAATGATACGAAACTTCACATATCATTAAAATATTTTACGAGGGAAGGTTATGATGGACGTTCATTCAAAAAAGCATCGCAATATTAGATTCTATAAAACATTTCGAAATGCAAGTTTCGGTCAAAAATCATAGTATATTATACACTAGTTTCGGTCAAAAAAATCAAATTTAATTGGGGACTATTTGAAATGATACAATACTTTTCAAATCATTTATATATGTTAAGAGGGAAGGTTATGATGGAAGTCCATGCAAAATAATCATCTTAAAACTAGATTGTACGAAACTTTTCGAAATGCAATTTTCGGTCAAAAAATCATAATATATTATACACTAATTTATACTAGTTTCGGTCAAAAATCAAATTAAATCGGGGACTGTTTGAAATGATACGAAACTTCACATATCATTTATATATTTTGCGAGGGAAGTTTATGATGAAACTCCATGCAAAAAATCATCGGAAAAATAGATTCTTTGAAACTTTTTGAAATGCAAGTTTCGGTCAAAAATCATAGTATATTATACACTAGCTTCGGTCAAAAAAATTAAATTTAATTGGGGACTATTTGAAATGATACGATACTTTCAGATCATTTTTTATATGTTAAGAGGGTAGGTTATGATGGATGTCCATGCAAAATAACCATCTTAAAACTAGATTGTATGAAACTTTTCGAAATGCAAGTTTCGGTCAAAAAATCATAATATATTATACACTAGTTTATACTAGTTTCGGTCAAAAATAAAATTAAATCAGGGAATGAATAAAATGATACGAAACTTCACATATCATTAAAATATTTTACGAGGGAAGGTTATGATGGACGTTCATTCAAAAAAGCATCGCAATATTAGATTCTATAAAACATTTCGAAATGCAAGTTTCGGTCAAAAATCATAGTATATTATACACTAGTTTCGGTCAAAAAAATCAAATTTAATTGGGGACTATTTGAAATGATACAATACTTTTCAAATCATTTATATATGTTAAGAGGGAAGGTTATGATGGAAGTCCATGCAAAATAATCATCTTAAAACTAGATTGTACGAAACTTTTCGAAATGCAATTTTCGGTCAAAAAATCATAATATATTATACACTAATTTATACTAGTTTCGGTCAAAAATCAAATTAAGTCGGGGACTGTTCGAAATGATACGAAACTTCACATATCATTTATATATTTCACGAGGGAAGTTTATGATGCAAGTCCATGCAAAAAATCATCGGAAAAATAGATTCTTTGAAACTTTTTGAAATGCAAGTTTCGGTCAAAAATCATAGTATATTATACACTAGTTTCGGTAAAAAAAATTAAATTTAATTGGGGACTATTTGAAATGATACGATACTTTCAGATCATTTTTTATATGTTAACAGGGTAGGTTATGATGGATGTCCATGCAAAATAACCATCTTAAAACTAGATTGTATGAAACTTTTCGAAATGCAAGTTTCGGTCAAAAAATCATAATATATTATACACTATCTTATACTAGTTTCGGTCAAAAATAAAATTAAATCAGGGAATGAATAAAATGATACGAAACTTCACATATCATTTATATATTTTACGAGGGAAGGTTATGATGGAAGTTCATGCAAAAAATCATCGCAATATTTGATTCTATAAAACATTTCGAAATGCAAGTTTCGGTCAAAAATCATAGTATATTATACACTAGTTTCGGTCAAAAAAATCAAATTTAATTGGGGACTATTTGAAATGATACAATGCTTTTCAAATCATTTATATATGTTAAGAGGGAAGGTTATGATGGAAGTCCATGCAAAATAATCATCTTAAAACTAGATCGTACTAAACTTTTCGAAATGCAATTTTCGGTCAAAAAATCATAATATATTATACACTAATTTATACTAGTTTCGGTCAAAAATCAAATTAAGTCGGGGACTGTTCGAAATGATACGAAACTTCACATATCATTTATATATTTCACGAGGGAAGTTTATGATGCAAGTCCATGCAAAAAATCATCGGAAAAATAGATTCTTTGAAACTTTTTGAAATGCAAGTTTCGGTCAAAAATCATAGTATATTATACACTAGTTTCGGTAAAAAATATTAAATTTAATTGGGGACTATTTGAAATGATACGATACTTTCAGATCATTTTTTATATGTTAACAGGGTAGGTTATGATGGATGTCCATGCAAAATTACCATCTTAAAACTAGATTGTATGAAACTTTTCGAAATGCAAGTTTCGGTCAAAAAATCATAATATATTATACACTAGCTTATACTAGTTTCGGTCAAAAATAAAATTAAATCAGGGAATGAATAAAATGATATGAAACTTCACATATCATTTATATATTTTACGAGGGAAGGTTATGATAGAAGTTCATGCAAAAAATCATCGCAATATTTGATTCTATAAAACATTTCGAAATGCAAGTTTCGGTCAAAAATCATAGTATATTATACACTAGTTTCGGTCAAAAAAATCAAATTTAATTGGGGACTATTTGAAATGATACAATGCTTTTCAAATCATTTATATATGTTAAGAGGGAAGGTTATGATGGAAGTCCATGCAAAATAATCATCTTAAAACTAGATCGTATGAAACTTTTCGAAATGCAATTTTCGGTCAAAAAATCATAATATATTCTACACTAATTTATACTAGTTTCGGTCAAAAATCAAATTAAGTCGGGGTCTGTTCGAAATGATACGAAACTTCACATATCATTTATATATTTTACGAGGGAAGTTTATGATGCAAGTCCATGCAAAAAATCATCGGAAAAATAGATTCTTTGAAACTTTTTGAAATGCAAGTTTCGGTCAAAAATCATAGTATATTATACACTAGTTTCGGTAAAAAAAATTAAATTTAATTGGGGACTATTTGAAATGATACGATACTTTCAGATCATTTTTTATATGTTTAGAGGGTAGGTTATGATGGATGTCCATGCAAAATAACCATCTTAAAACTAGATTGTATGAAACTTTTCGAAATGCAAGTTTCGGTCAAAAAATCATAATATATTATACACTAGCTTATACTAGTTTCGGTCAAAAATAAAATTAAATCAGGGAATGAATAAAATGATATGAAACTTCACATATCATTTATATATTTTACGAGGGAAGGTTATGATGGAAGTTCATGCAAAAAATCATCGCAATATTTGATTCTATAAAACATTTCGAAATGCAAGTTTCGGTCAAAAATCATAGTATATTATACACTAGTTTCGGTCAAAAAAATCAAATTTAATTGGGGACTATTTGAAATGATACAATGCTTTTCAAATCATTTATATATGTTAAGAGGGAAGGTTATGATGGAAGTCCATGCAAAATAATCATCTTAAAACTAGATCGTACGAAACTTTTCGAAATGCAATTTTCGGTCAAAAAATCATAATATATTATACACTAAATTATACTAGTTTCGGTCAAAAATCAAATTAAGTCGGGGACTGTTCGAAATGATAAGAAACTTCACATATCATTTATATATTTCACGAGGGAAGTTTATGATGCAAGTCCATGCAAAAAATCATCGGAAAAATAGATTCTTTGAAACTTTTTGAAATGCAAGTTTCGGTCAAAAATCATAGTATATTATACACTAGTTTCGGTAAAAAAAATTCAATTTATTTGGGGACTATTTGAAATGATACGATACTTTCAGATCATTTTTTATATGTTAAGAGGGTAGGTTATGATGGATGTCCATGCAAAATAACCATCTTAAAACTAGATTGTATGAAACTTTTCGAAATGCAAGTTTCGGTCAAAAAATCATAATATATTATACACTAGCTTATACTAGTTTCGGTCAAAAATAAAATTAAATCAGGGAATGAATAAAATGATACGAAACTTCACATATCATTAAAATATTTTACGAGGGAAGGTTATGATGGACGTTCATTCAAAAAAGCATCGCAATATTAGATTCTATAAAACATTTCGAAATGCAAGTTTCGGTCAAAAATCATAGTATATTATACACTATAGTTTCGGTCAAAAAAATCAAATTTAATTGGGGACTATTTGAAATGATACAATACTTTTCAAATCATTTATATATGTTAAGAGGGAAGGTTATGATGGAAGTCCATGCAAAATAATCATCTTAAAACTAGATTGTACGAAACTTTTTGAAATGCAATTTTCTGTCAAAAAATCATAATATATTATACACTAATTTATACTAGTTTCGGTCAAAAATCAAATTAAATCGGGGACTGTTTGAAATGATACGAAACTTCACATATCATTTATATATTTTGCGAGGGAAGTTTATGATGCAAGTCCATGCAAAAAATCATCGGAAAAATAGATTCTTTGAAACTTTTTGAAATGCAAGTTTCGGTCAAAAATCATAGTATATTATACACTAGCTTCGGTCAAAAAAATTAAATTAAATTGGGGACTATTTGAAATGATACGATACTTTCAGATCATTTTTTATATGTTAAGAGGGTAGGTTATGATGGATGTCCATGCAAAATAACCATCTTAAAACTAGATTGTATGAAACTTTTCGAAATGCAAGTTTCGGTCAAAAAATCATAATATATTATACACTAGTTTATACTAGTTTCGGTCAAAAATAAAATTAAATCAGGGAATGAATAAAATGATACGAAACTTCACATATCATTAAAATATTTTACGAGGGAAGGTTATGATGGACGTTCATTCAAAAAAGCATCGCAATATTAGATTCTATAAAACATTTCGAAATGCAAGTTTCGGTCAAAAATCATAGTATATTATACACTAGTTTCGGTCAAAAAAATCAAATTTAATTGGGGACTATTTGAAATGATACAATACTTTTCAAATCATTTATATATGTTAAGAGGGAAGGTTATGATGGAAGTCCATGCAAAATAATCATCTTAAAACTAGATTGTACGAAACTTTTCGAAATGCAATTTTCGGTCAAAAAATCATAATATATTATACACTAATTTATACTAGTTTCGGTCAAAAATCAAATTAAATCGGGGACTGTTTGAAATGATACGAAACTTCACATATCATTTATATATTTTGCGAGGGAAGTTTATGATGAAACTCCATGCAAAAAATCATCGGAAAAATAGATTCTTTGAAACTTTTTGAAATGCAAGTTTCGGTCAAAAATCATAGTATATTATACACTAGCTTCGGTCAAAAAAATTAAATTTAATTGGGGACTATTTGAAATGATACGATACTTTCAGATCATTTTTTATATGTTAAGAGGGTAGGTTATGATGGATGTCCATGCAAAATAACCATCTTAAAACTAGATTGTATGAAACTTTTCGAAATGCAAGTTTCGGTCAAAAAATCATAATATATTATACACTAGTTTATACTAGTTTCGGTCAAAAATTAAATTAAATCAGGGAATGAATAAAATGATACGAAACTTCACATATCATTAAAATATTTTACGAGGGAAGGTTATGATGGACGTTCATTCAAAAAAGCATCGCAATATTAGATTCTATAAAACATTTCGAAATGCAAGTTTCGGTCAAAAATCATAGTATATTATACACTAGTTTCGGTCAAAAAAATCAAATTTAATTGGGGACTATTTGAAATGATACAATACTTTTCAAATCATTTATATATGTTAAGAGGGAAGGTTATGATGGAAGTCCATGCAAAATAATCATCTTAAAACTAGATTGTACGAAACTTTTCGAAATGCAATTTTCGGTCAAAAAATCATAATATATTATACACTAATTTATACTAGTTTCGGTCAAAAATCAAATTAAGTCGGGGACTGTTCGAAATGATACGAAACTTCACATATCATTTATATATTTCACGAGGGAAGTTTATGATGCAAGTCCATGCAAAAAATCATCGGAAAAATAGATTCTTTGAAACTTTTTGAAATGCAAGTTTCGGTCAAAAATCATAGTATATTATACACTAGTTTCGGTAAAAAAAATTAAATTTAATTGGGGACTATTTGAAATGATACGATACTTTCAGATCATTTTTTATATGTTAACAGGGTAGTTTATGATGGATGTCCATGCAAAATAACCATCTTAAAACTAGATTGTATGAAACTTTTCGAAATGCAAGTTTCGGTCAAAAAATCATAATATATTATACACTAGCTTATACTAGTTTCGGTCAAAAATAAAATTAAATCAGGGAATGAATAAAATGATATGAAACTTCACATATCATTTATATATTTTACGAGGGAAGGTTATGATGGAAGTTCATGCAAAAAATCATCGCAATATTTGATTCTATAAAACATTTCGAAATGCAAGTTTCGGTCAAAAATCATAGTATATTATACACTAGTTTCGGTCAAAAAAATCAAATTTAATTGGGGACTATTTGAAATGATACAATGCTTTTCAAATCATTTATATATGTTAAGAGGGAAGGTTATGATGGAAGTCCATGCAAAATAATCATCTTAAAACTAGATCGTACTAAACTTTTCGAAATGCAATTTTCGGTCAAAAAATCATAATATATTATACACTAATTTATACTAGTTTCGGTCAAAAATCAAATTAAGTCGGGGACTGTTCGAAATGATAAGAAACTTCACATATCATTTATATATTTCACGAGGGAAGTTTATGATGCAAGTCCATGCAAAAAATCATCGGAAAAATAGATTCTTTGAAACTTTTTGAAATGCAAGTTTCGGTCAAAAATCATAGTATATTATACACTAGTTTCGGTAAAAAATATTAAATTTAATTGGGGACTATTTGAAATGATACGATACTTTCAGATCATTTTTTATATGTTAACAGGGTAGGTTATGATGGATGTCCATGCAAAATAACCATCTTAAAACTAGATTGTATGAAACTTTTCGAAATGCAAGTTTCGGTCAAAAAATCATAATATATTATACACTAGCTTATACTAGTTTCGGTCAAAAATAAAATTAAATCAGGGAATGAATAAAATGATATGAAACTTCACATATCATTTATATATTTTACGAGGGAAGGTTATGATGGAAGTTCATGCAAAAAATCATCGCAATATTTGATTCTATAAAACATTTCGAAATGCAAGTTTCGGTCAAAAATCATAGTATATTATACACTAGTTTCGGTCAAAAAAATCAAATTTAAATGGGGACTATTTGAAATGATACAATGCTTTTCAAATCATTTATATATGTTAAGAGGGAAGGTTATGATGGAAGTCCATGCAAAATAATCATCTTAAAACTAGATCGTATGAAACTTTTCGAAATGCAATTTTCGGTCAAAAAATCATAATATATTCTACACTAATTTATACTAGTTTCGGTCAAAAATCAAATTAAGTCGGGGACTGTTCGAAATGATACGAAACTTCACATATCATTTATATATTTTACGAGGGAAGTTTATGATGCAAGTCCATGCAAAAAATCATCGGAAAAATAGATTCTTTGAAACTTTTTGAAATGCAAGTTTCGGTCAAAAATCATAGTATATTATACACTAGTTTCGGTAAAAAAAATTAAATTTAATTGGGGACTATTTGAAATGATACGATACTTTCAGATCATTTTTTATATGTTTAGAGGGTAGGTTATGATGAATGTCCATGCAAAATAACCATCTTAAAACTAGATTGTATGAAACTTTTCGAAATGCAAGTTTCGGTCAAAAAATCATAATATATTATACACTAGCTTATACTAGTTTCGGTCAAAAATAAAATTAAATCAGGGAATGAATAAAATGATATGAAACTTCACATATCATTTATATATTTTACGAGGGAAGGTTATGATGGAAGTTCATGCAAAAAATCATCGCAATATTTGATTCTATAAAACATTTCGAAATGCAAGTTTCGGTCAAAAATCATAGTATACTATACACTAGTTTCGGTCAAAAAAATCAAATTTAATTGGGGACTATTTGAAATGATACAATGCTTTTCAAATCATTTATATATGTTAAGAGGGAAGGTTATGATGGAAGTCCATGCAAAATAATCATCTTAAAACTAGATCGTACGAAACTTTTCGAAATGCAATTTTCGGTCAAAAAATCATAATATATTCTACACTAATTTATACTAGTTTCGGTCAAAAATCAAATTAAGTCGGGGACTGTTCGAAATGATACGAAACTTCACATATCATTTATATATTTTACGAGGGAAGTTTATGATGCAAGTCCATGCAAAAAATCATCGGAAAAATAGATTCTTTGAAACTTTTTGAAATGCAAGTTTCGGTCAAAAATCATAGTATATTATACACTAGTTTCGGTAAAAAAAATTAAATTTAATTGGGGACTATTTGAAATGATACGATACTTTCAGATCATTTTTTATATGTTTAGAGGGTAGGTTATGATGGATGTCCATGCAAAATAACCATCTTAAAACTAGATTGTATGAAACTTTTCGAAATGCAAGTTTCGGTCAAAAAATCATAATATATTATACACTAGCTTATACTAGTTTCGGTCAAAAATAAAATTAAATCAGGGAATGAATAAAATGATATGAAACTTCACATATCATTTATATATTTTACGAGGGAAGGTTATGATGGAAGTTCATGCAAAAAATCATCGCAATATTTGATTCTATAAAACATTTCGAAATGCAAGTTTCGGTCAAAAATCATAGTATATTATACACTAGTTTCGGTCAAAAAAATCAAATTTAATTGGGGACTATTTGAAATGATACAATGCTTTTCAAATCATTTATATATGTTAAGAGGGAAGGTTATGATGGAAGTCCATGCAAAATAATCATCTTAAAACTAGATTGTACGAAACTTTTCGAAATGCAATTTTCGGTCAAAAAATCATAATATATTATACACTAATTTATACTAGTTTCGGTCAAAAATCAAATTAAATCGGGGACTGTTTGAAATGATACGAAACTTCACATATCATTTATATATTTTGCGAGGGAAGTTTATGATGAAACTCCATGCAAAAAATCATCGGAAAAATAGATTCTTTGAAACTTTTTGAAATGCAAGTTTCGGTCAAAAATCATAGTATATTATACACTAGCTTCGGTCAAAAAAATTAAATTTAATTGGGGACTATTTGAAATGATACGATACTTTCAGATCATTTTTTATATGTTAAGAGGGTAGGTTATGATGGATGTCCATGCAAAATAACCATCTTAAAACTAGATTGTATGAAACTTTTCGAAATGCAAGTTTCGGTCAAAAAATCATAATATATTATACACTAGTTTATACTAGTTTCGGTCAAAAATAAAATTAAATCAGGGAATGAATAAAATGATACGAAACTTCACATATCATTAAAATATTTTACGAGGGAAGGTTATGATGGACGTTCATTCAAAAAAGCATCGCAATATTAGATTCTATAAAACATTTCGAAATGCAAGTTTCGGTCAAAAATCATAGTATATTATACACTAGTTTCGGTCAAAAAAATCAAATTTAATTGGGGACTATTTGAAATGATACAATACTTTTCAAATAATTTATATATGTTAAGAGGGAAGGTTATGATGGAAGTCCATGCAAAATAATCATCTTAAAACTAGATTGTACGAAACTTTTCGAAATGCAATTTTCGGTCAAAAAATCATAATATATTATACACTAATTTATACTAGTTTCGGTCAAAAATCAAATTAAGTCGGGGACTGTTCGAAATGATACGAAACTTCACATATCATTTATATATTTCACGAGGGAAGTTTATGATGCAAGTCCATGCAAAAAATCATCGGAAAAATAGATTCTTTGAAACTTTTTGAAATGCAAGTTTCGGTCAAAAATCATAGTATATTATACACTAGTTTCGGTAAAAAAAATTAAATTTAATTGGGGACTATTTGAAATGATACGATACTTTCAGATCATTTTTTATATGTTAACAGGGTAGGTTATGATGGATGTCCATGCAAAATAACCATCTTAAAACTAGATTGTATGAAACTTTTCGAAATGCAAGTTTCGGTCAAAAAATCATAATATATTATACACTAGCTTATACTAGTTTCGGTCAAAAATAAAATTAAATCAGGGAATGAATAAAATGATATGAAACTTCACATATCATTTATATATTTTACGAGGGAAGGTTATGATGGAAGTTCATGCAAAAAATCATCGCAATATTTGATTCTATAAAACATTTCGAAATGCAAGTTTCGGTCAAAAATCATAGTATATTATACACTAGTTTCGGTCAAAAAAATCAAATTTAATTGGGGACTATTTGAAATGATACAATGCTTTTCAAATCATTTATATATGTTAAGAGGGAAGGTTATGATGGAAGTCCATGCAAAATAATCATCTTAAAACTAGATTGTACGAAACTTTTCGAAATGCAATTTTCGGTCAAAAAATCATAATATATTATACACTAATTTATACTAGTTTCGGTCAAAAATCAAATTAAGTCGGGGACTGTTCGAAATGATACGAAACTTCACATATCATTTATATATTTCACGAGGGAAGTTTATGATGCAAGTCCATGCAAAAAATCATCGGAAAAATAGATTCTTTGAAACTTTTTGAAATGCAAGTTTCGGTCAAAAATCATAGTATATTATACACTAGTTTCGGTAAAAAAAATTAAATTTAATTGGGGACTATTTGAAATGATACGATACTTTCAGATCATTTTTTATATGTTAACAGGGTAGGTTATGATGGATGTCCATGCAAAATAACCATCTTAAAACTAGATTGTATGAAACTTTTCGAAATGCAAGTTTCGGTCAAAAAATCATAATATATTATACACTAGCTTATACTAGTTTCGGTCAAAAATAAAATTAAATCAGGGAATGAATAAAATGATATGAAACTTCACATATCATTTATATATTTTACGAGGGAAGGTTATGATGGAAGTTCATGCAAAAAATCATCGCAATATTTGATTCTATAAAACATTTCGAAATGCAAGTTTCGGTCAAAAATCATAGTATATTATACACTAGTTTCGGTCAAAAAAATCAAATTTAATTGGGGACTATTTGAAATGATACAATGCTTTTCAAATCATTTATATATGTTAAGAGGGAAGGTTATGATGGAAGTCCATGCAAAATAATCATCTTAAAACTAGATCGTATGAAACTTTTCGAAATGCAATTTTCGGTCAAAAAATCATAATATATTCTACACTAATTTATACTAGTTTCGGTCAAAAATCAAATTAAGTCGGGGACTGTTCGAAATGATACGAAACTTCACATATCATTTATATATTTTACGAGGGAAGTTTATGATGCAAGTCCATGCAAAAAATCATCGGAAAAATAGATTCTTTGAAACTTTTTGAAATGCAAGTTTCGGTCAAAAATCATAGTATATTATACACTAGTTTCGGTAAAAAAAATTAAATTTAATTGGGGACTATTTGAAATGATACGATACTTTCAGATCATTTTTTATATGTTTAGAGGGTAGGTTATGATGGATGTCCATGCAAAATAACCATCTTAAAACTAGATTGTATGAAACTTTTCGAAATGCAAGTTTCGGTCAAAAAATCATAATATATTATACACTAGCTTATACTAGTTTCGGTCAAAAATAAAATTAAATCAGGGAATGAATAAAATGATATGAAACTTCACATATCATTTATATATTTTACGAGGGAAGGTTATGATGGAAGTTCATGCAAAAAATCATCGCAATATTTGGTTCTATAAAACATTTCGAAATGCAAGTTTCGGTCAAAAATCATAGTATATTATACACTAGTTTCGGTCAAAAAAATCAAATTTAATTGGGGACTATTTGAAATGATACAATACTTTTCAAATCATTTATATATGTTAAGAGGGAAGGTTATGATGGAAGTCCATGCAAAATAATCATCTTAAAACTAGATTGTACGAAACTTTTCGAAATGCAATTTTCGGTCAAAAAATCATAATATATTATACACTAATTTATACTAGTTTCGGTCAAAAATCAAATTAAGTCGGGGACTGTTCGAAATGATACGAAACTTCACATATCATTTATATATTTCACGAGGGAAGTTTATGATGCAAGTCCATGCAAAAAATCATCGGAAAAATAGATTCTTTGAAACTTTTTGAAATGCAAGTTTCGGTCAAAAATCATAGTATATTATACACTAGTTTCGGTAAAAAAAATTAAATTTAATTGGGGACTATTTGAAATGATACGATACTTTCAGATCATTTTTTATATGTTAACAGGGTAGGTTATGATGGATGTCCATGCAAAATAACCATCTTAAAACTAGATTGTATGAAACTTTTCGAAATGCAAGTTTCGGTCAAAAAATCATAATATATTATACACTAGCTTATACTAGTTTCGGTCAAAAATAAAATTAAATCAGGGAATGAATAAAATGATATGAAACTTCACATATCATTTATATATTTTACGAGGGAAGGTTATGATGGAAGTTCATGCAAAAAATCATCGCAATATTTGATTCTATAAAACATTTCGAAATGCAAGTTTCGGTCAAAAATCATAGTATATTATACACTAGTTTCGGTCAAAAAAATCAAATTTAATTGGGGACTATTTGAAATGATACAATGCTTTTCAAATCATTTATATATGTTAAGAGGGAAGGTTATGATGGAAGTCCATGCAAAATAATCATCTTAAAACTAGATCGTATGAAACTTTTCGAAATGCAATTTTCGGTCAAAAAATCATAATATATTCTACACTAATTTATACTAGTTTCGGTCAAAAATCAAATTAAGTCGGGGACTGTTCGAAATGATACGAAACTTCACATATCATTTATATATTTTACGAGGGAAGTTTATGATGCAAGTCCATGCAAAAAATCATCGGAAAAATAGATTCTTTGAAACTTTTTGAAATGCAAGTTTCGGTCAAAAATCATAGTATATTATACACTAGTTTCGGTAAAAAAAATTAAATTTAATTGGGGACTATTTGAAATGATACGATACTTTCAGATCATTTTTTATATGTTTAGAGGGTAGGTTATGATGGATGTCCATGCAAAATAACCATCTTAAAACTAGATTGTATGAAACTTTTCGAAATGCAAGTTTCGGTCAAAAAATCATAATATATTATACACTAGCTTATACTAGTTTCGGTCAAAAATAAAATTAAATCAGGGAATGAATAAAATGATATGAAACTTCACATATCATTTATATATTTTACGAGGGAAGGTTATGATGGAAGTTCATGCAAAAAATCATCGCAATATTTGATTCTATAAAACATTTCGAAATGCAAGTTTCGGTCAAAAATCATAGTATATTATACACTAGTTTCGGTCAAAAAAATCAAATTTAATTGGGGACTATTTGAAATGATACAATGCTTTTCAAATCATTTATATATGTTAAGAGGGAAGGTTATGATGGAAGTCCATGCAAAATAATCATCTTAAAACTAGATCGTACGAAACTTTTCGAAATGCAATTTTCGGTCAAAAAATCATAATATATTATACACTAAATTATACTAGTTTCGGTCAAAAATCAAATTAAGTCGGGGACTGTTCGAAATGATAAGAAACTTCACATATCATTTATATATTTCACGAGGGAAGTTTATGATGCAAGTCCATGCAAAAAATCATCGAAAAAATAGATTCTTTGAAACTTTTTGAAATGCAAGTTTCGGTCAAAAATCATAGTATATTATACACTAGTTTCGGTAAAAAATATTAAATTTAATTGGGGACTATTTGAAATGATACGATACTTTCAGATCATTTTTTATATGTTAAGAGGGTAGGTTATGATGGATGTCCATGCAAAATAACCATCTTAAAACTAGATTGTATGAAACTTTTCGAAATGCAAGTTTCGGTCAAAAAATCATAATATATTATACACTAGCTTATACTAGTTTCGGTCAAAAATAAAATTAAATCAGGGAATGAATAAAATGATATGAAACTTCACATATCATTTATATATTTTACGAGGGAAGGTTATGATGGAAGTTCATGCAAAAAATCATCGCAATATTTGATTCTATAAAACATTTCGAAATGCAAGTTTCGGTCAAAAATCATAGTATATTATACACTAGTTTCGGTCAAAAAAATCAAATTTAATTGGTGACTATTTGAAATGATACAATGCTTTTCAAATCATTTATATATGTTAAGAGGGAAGGTTATGATGGAAGTCCATGCAAAATAATCATCTTAAAACTAGATCGTATGAAACTTTTCGAAATGCAATTTTCGGTCAAAAAATCATAATATATTCTACACTAATTTATACTAGTTTCGGTCAAAAATCAAATTAAGTCGGGGACTGTTCGAAATGATACGAAACTTCACATATCATTTATATATTTTACGAGGGAAGTTTATGATGCAAGTCCATGCAAAAAATCATCGGAAAAATAGATTCTTTGAAACTTTTTGAAATGCAAGTTTCGGTCAAAAATCATAGTATATTATACACTAGTTTCGGTAAAAAAAATTAAATTTAATTGGGGACTATTTGAAATGATACGATACTTTCAGATCATTTTTTATATGTTTAGAGGGTAGGTTATGATGGATGTCCATGCAAAATAACCATCTTAAAACTAGATTGTATGAAACTTTTCGAAATGCAAGTTTCGGTCAAAAAATCATAATATATTATACACTAGCTTATACTAGTTTCGGTCAAAAATAAAATTAAATCAGGGAATGAATAAAATGATATGAAACTTCACATATCATTTATATATTTTACGAGGGAAGGTTATGATGGAAGTTCATGCAAAAAATCATCGCAATATTTGATTCTATAAAACATTTCGAAATGCAAGTTTCGGTCAAAAATCATAGTATATTATACACTAGTTTCGGTCAAAAAAATCAAATTTAATTAGGGACTATTTGAAATGATACAATGCTTTTCAAATCATTTATATATGTTAAGAGGGAAGGTTATGATGGAAGTCCATGCAAAATAATCATCTTAAAACTAGATCGTACGAAACTTTTCGAAATGCAATTTTCAGTCAAAAAATCATAATATATTATACACTAAATTATACTAGTTTCGGTCAAAAATCAAATTAAGTCGGGGACTGTTCGAAATGATAAGAAACTTCACATATCATTTATATATTTCACGAGGGAAGTTTATGATGCAAGTCCATGCAAAAAATCATCGGAAAAATAGATTCTTTGAAACTTTTTGAAATGCAAGTTTCGGTCAAAAATCATAGTATATTATACACTAGTTTCGGTAAAAAAAATTAAATTTATTTGGGGACTATTTGAAATGATACGATACTTTCAGATCATTTTTTATATGTTAAGAGGGTAGGTTATGATGGATGTCCATGCAAAATAACCATCTTAAAACTAGATTGTATGAAACTTTTCGAAATGCAAGTTTCGGTCAAAAAATCATAATATATTATACACTAGCTTATACTAGTTTCGGTCAAAAATAAAATTAAATCAGGGAATGAATAAAATGATATGAAACTTCACATATCATTTATATATTTTACGAGGGAAGGTTATGATGGAAGTTCATGCAAAAAATCATCGCAATATTTGATTCTATAAAACATTTCGAAATGCAAGTTTCGGTCAAAAATCATAGTATACTATACACTAGTTTCGGTCAAAAAAATCAAATTTAATTGGGGACTATTTGAAATGATACAATGCTTTTCAAATCATTTATATATGTTAAGAGGGAAGGTTATGATGGAAGTCCATGCAAAATAATCATCTTAAAACTAGATCGTACGAAACTTTTCGAAATGCAATTTTCGGTCAAAAAATCATAATATATTCTACACTAATTTATACTAGTTTCGGTCAAAAATCAAATTAAGTCGGGGACTGTTCGAAATGATACGAAACTTCACATATCATTTATATATTTTACGAGGGAAGTTTATGATGCAAGTCCATGCAAAAAATCATCGGAAAAATAGATTCTTTGAAACTTTTTGAAATGCAAGTTTCGGTCAAAAATCATAGTATATTATACACTAGTTTCGGTAAAAAAAATTAAATTTAATTGGGGACTATTTGAAATGATACGATACTCTCAGATCATTTTTTATATGTTTAGAGGGTAGGTTATGATGGATGTCCATGCAAAATAACCATCTTAAAACTAGATTGTATGAAACTTTTCGAAATGCAAGTTTCGGTCAAAAAATCATAATATATTATACACTAGCTTATACTAGTTTCGGTCAAAAATAAAATTAAATCAGGGAATGAATAAAATGATATGAAACTTCACATATCATTTATATATTTTACGAGGGAAGGTTATGATGGAAGTTCATGCAAAAAATCATCGCAATATTTGATTCTATAAAACATTTCGAAATGCAAGTTTCGGTCAAAAATCATAGTATATTATACACTAGTTTCGGTCAAAAAAATCAAATTTAATTGGGGACTATTTGAAATGATACAATGCTTTTCAAATCATTTATATATGTTAAGAGGGAAGGTTATGATGGAAGTCCATGCAAAATAATCATCTTAAAACTAGATCGTACGAAACTTTTCGAAATGCAATTTTCGGTCAAAAAATCATAATATATTCTACACTAATTTATACTAGTTTCGGTCAAAAATCAAATTAAGTCGGGGACTGTTCGAAATGATACGAAACTTCACATATCATTTATATATTTCACGAGGGAAGTTTATGATGCAAGTCCATGCAAAAAATCATCGGAAAAATAGATTCTTTGAAACTTTTTGAAATGCAAGTTTCGGTCAAAAATCATAGTATATTATACACTAGTTTCGGTAAAAAAAATTAAATTTATTTGGGGACTATTTGAAATGATACGATACTTTCAGATCATTTTTTATATGTTAAGAGGGTAGGTTATGATGGATGTCCATGCAAAATAACCATCTTAAAACTAGATTGTATGAAACTTTTCGAAATGCATGTTTCGGTCAAAAAATCATAATATATTATACACTAGCTTATACTAGTTTCGGTCAAAAATAAAATTAAATCAGGGAATGAATAAAATGATATGAAACTTCACATATCATTTATATATTTTACGAGGGAAGGTTATGATGGAAGTTCATGCAAAAAATCATCCAAATATTTGATTCTATAAAACATTTCGAAATGCAAGTTTCGGTCAAAAATCATAGTATACTATACACTAGTTTCGGTCAAAAAAATCAAATTTAATTGGGGACTATTTGAAATGATACAATGCTTTTCAAATCATTTATATATGTTAAGAGGGAAGGTTATGATGGAAGTCCATGCAAAATAATCATCTTAAAACTAGATCGTACGAAACTTTTCGAAATGCAATTTTCGGTCAAAAAATCATAATATATTCTACACTAATTTATACTAGTTTCGGTCAAAAATCAAATTAAGTCGGGGACTGTTCGAAATGATACGAAACTTCACATATCATTTATATATTTTACGAGGGAAGTTTATGATGCAAGTCCATGCAAAAAATCATCGGAAAAATAGATTCTTTGAAACTTTTTGAAATGCAAGTTTCGGTCAAAAATCATAGTATATTATACACTAGTTTCGGTAAAAAAAATTAAATTTAATTGGGGACTATTTGAAATGATACGATACTTTCAGATCATTTTTTATATGTTAAGAGGGTAGGTTATGATGGATGTCCATGCAAAATAACCATCTTAAAACTAGATTGTATGAAACTTTTCGAAATGCATGTTTCGGTCAAAAAATCATAATATATTATACACTAGCTTATACTAGTTTCGGTCAAAAATAAAATTAAATCAGGGAATGAATAAAATGATATGAAACTTCACATATCATTTATATATTTTACGAGGGAAGGTTATGATGGAAGTTCATGCAAAAAATCATCCAAATATTTGATTCTATAAAACATTTCGAAATGCAAGTTTCGGTCAAAAATCATAGTATACTATACACTAGTTTCGGTCAAAAAAATCAAATTTAATTGGGGACTATTTGAAATGATACAATGCTTTTCAAATCATTTATATATGTTAAGAGGGAAGGTTATGATGGAAGTCCATGCAAAATAATCATCTTAAAACTAGATCGTACGAAACTTTTCGAAATGCAATTTTCGGTCAAAAAATCATAATATATTCTACACTAATTTATACTAGTTTCGGTCAAAAATCAAATTAAGTCGGGGACTGTTCGAAATGATACGAAACTTCACATATCATTTATATATTTTACGAGGGAAGTTTATGATGCAAGTCCATGCAAAAAATCATCGGAAAAATAGATTCTTTGAAACTTTTTGAAATGCAAGTTTCGGTCAAAAATCATAGTATATTATACACTAGTTTCGGTAAAAAAAATTAAATTTAATTGGGGACTATTTGAAATGATACGATACTTTCAGATCATTTTTTATATGTTTAGAGGGTAGGTTATGATGGATGTCCATGCAAAATAACCATCTTAAAACTAGATTGTATGAAACTTTTCGAAATGCAAGTTTCGGTCAAAAAATCATAATATATTATACACTAGCTTATACTAGTTTCGGTCAAAAATAAAATTAAATCAGGGAATGAATAAAATGATATGAAACTTCACATATCATTTATATATTTTACGAGGGAAGGTTATGATGGAAGTTCATGCAAAAAATCATCGCAATATTTGATTCTATAAAACATTTCGAAATGCAAGTTTCGGTCAAAAATCATAGTATACTATACACTAGTTTCGGTCAAAAAAATCAAATTTAATTGGGGACTATTTGAAATGATACAATGCTTTTCAAATCATTTATATATGTTAAGAGGGAAGGTTATGATGGAAGTCCATGCAAAATAATCATCTTAAAACTAGATCGTACGAAACTTTTCGAAATGCAATTTTCGGTCAAAAAATCATAATATATTCTACACTAATTTATACTAGTTTCGGTCAAAAATCAAATTAAGTCGGGGACTGTTCGAAATGATACGAAACTTCACATATCATTTATATATTTCACGAGGGAAGTTTATGATGCAAGTCCATGCAAAAAATCATCGGAAAAATAGATTCTTTGAAACTTTTTGAAATGCAAGTTTCGGTCAAAAATCATAGTATATTATACACTAGTTTCGGTAAAAAAAATTAAATTTATTTGGGGACTATTTGAAATGATACGATACTTTCAGATCATTTTTTATATGTTAAGAGGGTAGGTTATGATGGATGTCCATGCAAAATAACCATCTTAAAACTAGATTGTATGAAACTTTTCGAAATGCATGTTTCGGTCAAAAAATCATAATATATTATACACTAGCTTATACTAGTTTCGGTCAAAAATAAAATTAAATCAGGGAATGAATAAAATGATATGAAACTTCACATATCATTTATATATTTTACGAGGGAAGGTTATGATGGAAGTTCATGCAAAAAATCATCCAAATATTTGATTCTATAAAACATTTCGAAATGCAAGTTTCGGTCAAAAATCATAGTATACTATACACTAGTTTCGGTCAAAAAAATCAAATTTAATTGGGGACTATTTGAAATGATACAATGCTTTTCAAATCATTTATATATGTTAAGAGGGAAGGTTATGATGGAAGTCCATGCAAAATAATCATCTTAAAACTAGATCGTACGAAACTTTTCGAAATGCAATTTTCGGTCAAAAAATCATAATATATTCTACACTAATTTATACTAGTTTCGGTCAAAAATCAAATTAAGTCGGGGACTGTTCGAAATGATACGAAACTTCACATATCATTTATATATTTTACGAGGGAAGTTTATGATGCAAGTCCATGCAAAAAATCATCGGAAAAATAGATTCTTTGAAACTTTTTGAAATGCAAGTTTCGGTCAAAAATCATAGTATATTATACACTAGTTTCGGTAAAAAAAATTAAATTTAATTGGGGACTATTTGAAATGATACGATACTTTCAGATCATTTTTTATATGTTAAGAGGGTAGGTTATGATGGATGTCCATGCAAAATAACCATCTTAAAACTAGATTGTATGAAACTTTTCGAAATGCATGTTTCGGTCAAAAAATCATAATATATTATACACTAGCTTATACTAGTTTCGGTCAAAAATAAAATTAAATCAGGGAATGAATAAAATGATATGAAACTTCACATATCATTTATATATTTTACGAGGGAAGGTTATGATGGAAGTTCATGCAAAAAATCATCCAAATATTTGATTCTATAAAACATTTCGAAATGCAAGTTTCGGTCAAAAATCATAGTATACTATACACTAGTTTCGGTCAAAAAAATCAAATTTAATTGGGGACTATTTGAAATGATACAATGCTTTTCAAATCATTTATATATGTTAAGAGGGAAGGTTATGATGGAAGTCCATGCAAAATAATCATCTTAAAACTAGATCGTACGAAACTTTTCGAAATGCAATTTTCGGTCAAAAAATCATAATATATTCTACACTAATTTATACTAGTTTCGGTCAAAAATCAAATTAAGTCGGGGACTGTTCGAAATGATACGAAACTTCACATATCATTTATATATTTTACGAGGGAAGTTTATGATGCAAGTCCATGCAAAAAATCATCGGAAAAATAGATTCTTTGAAACTTTTTGAAATGCAAGTTTCGGTCAAAAATCATAGTATATTATACACTAGTTTCGGTAAAAAAAATTAAATTTAATTGGGGACTATTTGAAATGATACGATACTTTCAGATCATTTTTTATATGTTTAGAGGGTAGGTTATGATGGATGTCCATGCAAAATAACCATCTTAAAACTAGATTGTATGAAACTTTTCGAAATGCAAGTTTCGGTCAAAAAATCATAATATATTATACACTAGCTTATACTAGTTTCGGTCAAAAATAAAATTAAATCAGGGAATGAATAAAATGATATGAAACTTCACATATCATTTATATATTTTACGAGGGAAGGTTATGATGGAAGTTCATGCAAAAAATCATCGCAATATTTGATTCTATAAAACATTTCGAAATGCAAGTTTCGGTCAAAAATCATAGTATACTATACACTAGTTTCGGTCAAAAAAATCAAATTTAATTGGGGACTATTTGAAATGATACAATGCTTTTCAAATCATTTATATATGTTAAGAGGGAAGGTTATGATGGAAGTCCATGCAAAATAATCATCTTAAAACTAGATCGTACGAAACTTTTCGAAATGCAATTTTCGGTCAAAAAATCATAATATATTCTACACTAATTTATACTAGTTTCGGTCAAAAATCAAATTAAGTCGGGGACTGTTCGAAATGATACGAAACTTCACATATCATTTATATATTTCACGAGGGAAGTTTATGATGCAAGTCCATGCAAAAAATCATCGGAAAAATAGATTCTTTGAAACTTTTTGAAATGCAAGTTTCGGTCAAAAATCATAGTATATTATACACTAGTTTCGGTAAAAAAAATTAAATTTATTTGGGGACTATTTGAAATGATACGATACTTTCAGATCATTTTTTATATGTTAAGAGGGTAGGTTATGATGGATGTCCATGCAAAATAACCATCTTAAAACTAGATTGTATGAAACTTTTCGAAATGCATGTTTCGGTCAAAAAATCATAATATATTATACACTAGCTTATACTAGTTTCGGTCAAAAATAAAATTAAATCAGGGAATGAATAAAATGATATGAAACTTCACATATCATTTATATATTTTACGAGGGAAGGTTATGATGGAAGTTCATGCAAAAAATCATCGCAATATTTGATTCTATAAAACATTTCGAAATGCAAGTTTCGGTCAAAAATCATAGTATACTATACACTAGTTTCGGTCAAAAAAATCAAATTTAATTGGGGACTATTTGAAATGATACAATGCTTTTCAAATCATTTATATATGTTAAGAGGGAAGGTTATGATGGAAGTCCATGCAAAATAATCATCTTAAAACTAGATCGTACGAAACTTTTCGAAATGCAATTTTCGGTCAAAAAATCATAATATATTCTACACTAATTTATACTAGTTTCGGTCAAAAATCAAATTAAGTCGGGGACTGTTCGAAATGATACGAAACTTCACATATCATTTATATATTTCACGAGGGAAGTTTATGATGCAAGTCCATGCAAAAAATCATCGGAAAAATAGATTCTTTGAAACTTTTTGAAATGCAAGTTTCGGTCAAAAATCATAGTATATTATACACTAGTTTCGGTAAAAAAAATTAAATTTATTTGGGGACTATTTGAAATGATACGATACTTTCAGATCATTTTTTATATGTTAAGAGGGTAGGTTATGATGGATGTCCATGCAAAATAACCATCTTAAAACTAGATTGTATGAAACTTTTCGAAATGCATGTTTCGGTCAAAAAATCATAATATATTATACACTAGCTTATACTAGTTTCGGTCAAAAATAAAATTAAATCAGGGAATGAATAAAATGATATGAAACTTCACATATCATTTATATATTTTACGAGGGAAGGTTATGATGGAAGTTCATGCAAAAAATCATCGCAATATTTGATTCTATAAAACATTTCGAAATGCAAGTTTCGGTCAAAAATCATAGTATACTATACACTAGTTTCGGTCAAAAAAATCAAATTTAATTGGGGACTATTTGAAATGATACAATGCTTTTCAAATCATTTATATATGTTAAGAGGGAAGGTTATGATGGAAGTCCATGCAAAATAATCATCTTAAAACTAGATCGTACGAAACTTTTCGAAATGCAATTTTCGGTCAAAAAATCATAATATATTCTACACTAATTTATACTAGTTTCGGTCAAAAATCAAATTAAGTCGGGGACTGTTCGAAATGATACGAAACTTCACATATCATTTATATATTTTACGAGGGAAGTTTATGATGCAAGTCCATGCAAAAAATCATCGGAAAAATAGATTCTTTGAAACTTTTTGAAATGCAAGTTTCGGTCAAAAATAATAGTATATTATACACTAGTTTCGGTAAAAAAAATTAAATTTAATTGGGGACTATTTGAAATGATACGATACTTTCAGATCATTTTTTATATGTTAAGAGGGTAGGTTATGATGGATGTCCATGCAAAATAACCATCTTAAAACTAGATTGTATGAAACTTTTCGAAATGCAAGTTTCGGTCAAAAAATCATAATATATTATACACTAGCTTATACTAGTTTCGGTCAAAAATAAAATTAAATCAGGGAATGAATAAAATGATATGAAACTTCACATATCATTTATATATTTTACGAGGGAAGGTTATGATGGAAGTTCATGCAAAAAATCATCGCAATATTTGATTCTATAAAACATTTCGAAATGCAAGTTTCGGTCAAAAATCATAGTATATTATACACTAGTTTCGGTCAAAAAAATCAAATTTAATTGGGGACTATTTGAAATGATACAATGCTTTTCAAATCATTTATATATGTTAAGAGGGAAGGTTATGATGGAAGTCCATGCAAAATAATCATCTTAAAACTAGATCGTACGAAACTTTTCGAAATGCAATTTTCGGTCAAAAAATCATAATATATTCTACACTAATTTATACTAGTTTCGGTCAAAAATCAAATTAAGTCGGGGAATGTTCGAAATGATACGAAACTTCACATATCATTTATATATTTTACGAGGGAAGTTTATGATGCAAGTCCATGCAAAAAATAATCGGAAAAATAGATTCTTTGAAACTTTTTGAAATGCAAGTTTCGGTCAAAAATCATAGTATATTATACACTAGTTTCGGTAAAAAAAATTAAATTTAATTGGGGACTATTTGAAATGATACGATACTTTCAGATCATTTTTTATATGTTAAGAGGGTAGGTTATGATGGATGTCCATGCAAAATAACCATCTTAAAACTAGATTGTATGAAACTTTTCGAAATGCAAGTTTCGGTCAAAAAATCATAATATATTATACACTAGCTTATACTAGTTTCGGTCAAAAATAAAATTAAATCAGGGAATGAATAAAATGATATGAAACTTCACATATCATTTATATATTTTACGAGGGAAGGTTATGATGGAAGTTCATGCAAAAAATCATCGCAATATTTGATTCTATAAAACATTTCGAAATGCAAGTTTCGGTCAAAAATCATAGTATATTATACACTAGTTTCGGTCAAAAAAATCAAATTTAATTGGGGACTATTTGAAATGATACAATGCTTTTCAAATCATTTATATATGTTAAGAGGGAAGGTTATGATGGAAGTCCATGCAAAATAATCATCTTAAAACTAGATCGTACGAAACTTTTCGAAATGCAATTTTCGGTCAAAAAATCATAATATATTCTACACTAATTTATACTAGTTTCGGTCAAAAATCAAATTAAGTCGGGGAATGTTCGAAATGATACGAAACTTCACATATCATTTATATATTTTACGAGGGAAGTTTATGATGCAAGTCCATGCAAAAAATCATCGGAAAAATAGATTCTTTGAAACTTTTTGAAATGCAAGTTTCGGTCAAAAATAATAGTATATTATACACTAGTTTCGGTAAAAAAAATTAAATTTAATTGGGGACTATTTGAAATGATACGATACTTTCAGATCATTTTTTATATGTTAAGAGGGTAGGTTATGATGGATGTCCATGCAAAATAACCATCTTAAAACTAGATTGTATGAAACTTTTCGAAATGCAAGTTTCGGTCAAAAAATCATAATATATTATACACTAGCTTATACTAGTTTCGGTCAAAAATAAAATTAAATCAGGGAATGAATAAAATGATATGAAACTTCACATATCATTTATATATTTTACGAGGGAAGGTTATGATGGAAGTTCATGCAAAAAATCATCGCAATATTTGATTCTATAAAACATTTCGAAATGCAAGTTTCGGTCAAAAATCATAGTATATTATACACTAGTTTCGGTCAAAAAAATCAAATTTAATTGGGGACTATTTGAAATGATACAATGCTTTTCAAATCATTTATATATGTTAAGAGGGAAGGTTATGATGGAAGTCCATGCAAAATAATCATCTTAAAACTAGATCGTACGAAACTTTTCGAAATGCAATTTTCGGTCAAAAAATCATAATATATTCTACACTAATTTATACTAGTTTCGGTCAAAAATCAAATTAAGTCGGGGACTGTTCGAAATGATACGAAACTTCACATATCATTTATATATTTTACGAGGGAAGTTTATGATGCAAGTCCATGCAAAAAATCATCGGAAAAATAGATTCTTTGAAACTTTTTGAAATGCAAGTTTCGGTCAAAAATCATAGTATATTATACACTAGTTTCGGTAAAAAAAATTAAATTTAATTGGGGACTATTTGAAATGATACGATACTTTCAGATCATTTTTTATATGTTAAGAGGGTAGGTTATGATGGATGTCCATGCAAAATAACCATCTTAAAACTAGATTGTATGAAACTTTTCGAAATGCAAGTTTCGGTCAAAAAATCATAATATATTATACACTAGCTTATACTAGTTTCGGTCAAAAATAAAATTAAATCAGGGAATGAATAAAATGATATGAAACTTCACATATCATTTATATATTTTACGAGGGAAGGTTATGATGGAAGTTCATGCAAAAAATCATCGCAATATTTGATTCTATAAAACATTTCGAAATGCAAGTTTCGGTCAAAAATCATAGTATATTATACACTAGTTTCGGTCAAAAAAATCAAATTTAATTGGGGACTATTTGAAATGATACAATGCTTTTCAAATCATTTATATATGTTAAGAGGGAAGGTTATGATGGAAGTCCATGCAAAATAATCATCTTAAAACTAGATCGTACGAAACTTTTCGAAATACAATTTTCAGTCAAAAAATCATAATATATTCTACACTAATTTATACTAGTTTCGGTCAAAAATCAAATTAAGTCGGGGACTGTTCGAAATGATACGAAACTTCACATATCATTTATATATTTTACGAGGGAAGTTTATGATGCAAGTCCATGCAAAAATTCATCGGAAAAATAGATTCTTTGAAACTTTTTGAAATGCAAGTTTCGGTCAAAAATCATAGTATATTATACACTAGTTTCGGTAAAAAAAATTAAATTTAATTGGGGACTATTTGAAATGATACGATACTTTCAGATCATTTTTTATATGTTAAGAGGGTAGGTTATGATGGATGTCCATGCAAAATATCCATCTTAAAACTAGATTGTATGAAACTTTTCGAAATGCAAGTTTCGGTCAAAAAATCATAATATATTATACACTAGCTTATACTAGTTTCGGTCAAAAATAAAATTAAATCAGGGAATGAATAAAATGATATGAAACTTCACATATCATTTATATATTTTACGAGGGAAGGTTATGATGGAAGTTCATGCAAAAAATCATCGCAATATTTGATTCTATAAAACATTTCGAAATGCAAGTTTCGGTCAAAAATCATAGTATATTATACACTAGTTTCTGTCAAAAAAATCAAATTTAATTGGGGACTATTTGAAATGATACAATGCTTTTCAAATCTTTTATATATGTTAAGAGGGAAGGTTATGATGGAAGTCCATGCAAAATAATCATCTTAAAACTAGATCGTACGAAACTTTTCGAAATGCAATTTTCGGTCAAAAAATCATAATATATTCTACACTAATTTATACTAGTTTCGGTCAAAAATCAAATTAAGTCGGGGACTGTTCGAAATGATACGAAACTTCACATATCATTTATATATTTTACGAGGGAAGTTTATGATGCAAGTCCATGCAAAAAATCATCGGAAAAATAGATTCTTTGAAACTTTTTGAAATGCAAGTTTCGGTCAAAAATAATAGTATATTATACACTAGTTTCGGTAAAAAAAATTAAATTTAATTGGGGACTATTTGAAATGATACGATACTTTCAGATCATTTATTATATGTTAAGAGGGTAGGTTATGATGGATGTCCATGCAAAATAACCATCTTAAAACTAGATTGTATGAAACTTTTCGAAATGCAAGTTTCGGTCAAAAAATCATAATATATTATACACTAGCTTATACTAGTTTCGGTCAAAAATAAAATTAAATCAGGGAATGAATAAAATGATATGAAACTTCACAAATCATTTATATATTTTACGAGGGAAGGTTATGATGGAAGTTCATGCAAAAAATAAATCGCAATATTTGATTCTATAAAACATTTCGAAATGCAAGTTTCGGTCAAAAATCATAGTATATTATACACTAGTTTCGGTCAAAAAAATCAAATTTAATTGGGGACTTTTTGAAATGATACAATGCTTTTCAAATCATTTATATATGTTAATAGGGAAGGTTATGATTTAAGTCAATGCAAAATAATCATCTTAAAACTAGATCGTACGAAACTTTTCGAAATGCAATTTTCGGTCAAAAAATCATAATATATTATACACTAATTTATACTAGTTTCGGTCAAAAATCAAATTAAGTCGGGGACTGTTCGAAATGATACGAAACTTCACATATCATTTATATATTTTACGAGGGAAGTTTATGATGCAAGTCCATGCAAAAAATCATCGGAAAAATAGAATCTTTGAAACTTTTTGAAATGCAAGTTTCGGTCAAAAATAATAGTATATTATACACTAGTTTCGGTAAAAAAAATTAAATTTAATTGGGGACTATTTGAAATGATACGATACTTTCAGATCATTTTTTATATGTTAAGAGGGTAGGTTATGATGGATGTCCATGCAAAATAACCATCTTAAAACTAGATTGTATGAAACTTTTCGAAATGCAAGTTTCGGTCAAAAAATCATAATATATTATACACTAGCTTATACTAGTTTCGGTCAAAAATTAAATTAAATCAGGGAATGAATAAAATGATATGAAACTTCACATATCATTTATATATTTTACGAGGGAAGGTTATGATGGAAGTTCATGCAAAAAATCATCGCAATATTTGATTCTATAAAACATTTCGAAATGCAAGTTTCGGTCAAAAATCATAGTATATTATACACTAGTTTCGGTCAAAAAAATCAAATTTAATTGGGGACTATTTGAAATGATAGAATGCTTTTCAAATAATTTATATATGTTAAGAGGGAAGGTTATGATGGAAGTCCATGCAAAATAATCATCTTAAAACTAGATCGTACGAAACTTTTCGAAATGCAATTTTCGGTCAAAAAATCATAATATATTCTACACTAATTTATACTAGTTTCGGTCAAAAATCAAATTAAGTCGGGGAATGTTCGAAATGATACGAAACTTCACATATCATTTATATATTTTACGAGGGAAGTTTATGATGCAAGTCCATGCAAAAAATAATCGGAAAAATAGATTCTTTGAAACTTTTTGAAATGCAAGTTTCGGTCAAAAATCATAGTATATTATACACTAGTTTCGGTAAAAAAAATTAAATTTAATTGGGGACTATTTGAAATGATACGATACTTTCAGATCATTTTTTATATGTTAAGAGGGTAGGTTATGATGGATGTCCATGCAAAATAACCATCTTAAAACTAGATTGTATGAAACTTTTCGAAATGCAAGTTTCGGTCAAAAAATCATAATATATTATACACTAGCTTATACTAGTTTCGGTCAAAAATAAAATTAAATCAGGGAATGAATAAAATGATATGAAACTTCACATATCATTTATATATTTTACGAGGGAAGGTTATGATGGAAGTTCATGCAAAAAATCATCGCAATATTTGATTCTATAAAACATTTCGAAATGCAAGTTTCGGTCAAAAATCATAGTATATTATACACTAGTTTCGGTCAAAAAAATCAAATTTAATTGGGGACTATTTGAAATGATACAATGCTTTTCAAATCATTTATATATGTTAAGAGGGAAGGTTATGATGGAAGTCCATGCAAAATAATCATCTTAAAACTAGATCGTACGAAACTTTTCGAAATGCAATTTTCGGTCAAAAAATCATAATATATTCTACACTAATTTATACTAGTTTCGGTCAAAAATCAAATTAAGTCGGGGAATGTTCGAAATGATACGAAACTTCACATATCATTTATATATTTTACGAGGGAAGTTTATGATGCAAGTCCATGCAAAAAATCATCGGAAAAATAGATTCTTTGAAACTTTTTGAAATGCAAGTTTCGGTCAAAAATAATAGTATATTATACACTAGTTTCGGTAAAAAAAATTAAATTTAATTGGGGACTATTTGAAATGATACGATACTTTCAGATCATTTTTTATATGTTAAGAGGGTAGGTTATGATGGATGTCCATGCAAAATAACCATCTTAAAACTAGATTGTATGAAACTTTTCGAAATGCAAGTTTCGGTCAAAAAATCATAATATATTATACACTAGCTTATACTAGTTTCGGTCAAAAATAAAATTAAATCAGGGAATGAATAAAATGATATGAAACTTCACATATCATTTATATATTTTACGAGGGAAGGTTATGATGGAAGTTCATGCAAAAAATCATCGCAATATTTGATTCTATAAAACATTTCGAAATGCAAGTTTCGGTCAAAAATCATAGTATATTATACACTAGTTTCGGTCAAAAAAATCAAATTTAATTGGGGACTATTTGAAATGATACAATGCTTTTCAAATCATTTATATATGTTAAGAGGGAAGGTTATGATGGAAGTCCATGCAAAATAATCATCTTAAAACTAGATCGTACGAAACTTTTCGAAATGCAATTTTCGGTCAAAAAATCATAATATATTCTACACTAATTTATACTAGTTTCGGTCAAAAATCAAATTAAGTCGGGGAATGTTCGAAATGATACGAAACTTCACATATCATTTATATATTTTACGAGGGAAGTTTATGATGCAAGTCCATGCAAAAAATCATCGGAAAAATAGATTCTTTGAAACTTTTTGAAATGCAAGTTTCGGTCAAAAATAATAGTATATTATACACTAGTTTCGGTAAAAAAAATTAAATTTAATTGGGGACTATTTGAAATGATACGATACTTTCAGATCATTTTTTATATGTTAAGAGGGTAGGTTATGATGGATGTCCATGCAAAATAACCATCTTAAAACTAGATTGTATGAAACTTTTCGAAATGCAAGTTTCGGTCAAAAAATCATAATATATTATACACTAGCTTATACTAGTTTCGGTCAAAAATAAAATTAAATCAGGGAATGAATAAAATGATATGAAACTTCACATATCATTTATATATTTTACGAGGGAAGGTTATGATGGAAGTTCATGCAAAAAATCATCGCAATATTTGATTCTATAAAACATTTCGAAATGCAAGTTTCGGTCAAAAATCATAGTATATTATACACTAGTTTCGGTCAAAAAAATCAAATTTAATTGGGGACTATTTGAAATGATACAATGCTTTTCAAATCATTTATATATGTTAAGAGGGAAGGTTATGATGGAAGTCCATGCAAAATAATCATCTTAAAACTAGATCGTACGAAACTTTTCGAAATGCAATTTTCGGTCAAAAAATCATAATATATTCTACACTAATTTATACTAGTTTCGGTCAAAAATCAAATTAAGTCGGGGACTGTTCGAAATGATACGAAACTTCACATATCATTTATATATTTTACGAGGGAAGTTTATGATGCAAGTCCATGCAAAAAATCATCGGAAAAATAGATTCTTTGAAACTTTTTGAAATGCAAGTTTCGGTCAAAAATCATAGTATATTATACACTAGTTTCGGTAAAAAAAATTAAATTTAATTGGGGACTATTTGAAATGATACGATACTTTCAGATCATTTTTTATATGTTAAGAGGGTAGGTTATGATGGATGTCCATGCAAAATAACCATCTTAAAACTAGATTGTATGAAACTTTTCGAAATGCAAGTTTCGGTCAAAAAATCATAATATATTATACACTAGCTTATACTAGTTTCGGTCAAAAATAAAATTAAATCAGGGAATGAATAAAATGATATGAAACTTCACATATCATTTATATATTTTACGAGGGAAGGTTATGATGGAAGTTCATGCAAAAAATCATCGCAATATTTGATTCTATAAAACATTTCGAAATGCAAGTTTCGGTCAAAAATCATAGTATATTATACACTAGTTTCGGTCAAAAAAATCAAATTTAATTGGGGACTATTTGAAATGATACAATGCTTTTCAAATCATTTATATATGTTAAGAGGGAAGGTTATGATGGAAGTCCATGCAAAATAATCATCTTAAAACTAGATCGTACGAAACTTTTCGAAATGCAATTTTCGGTCAAAAAATCATAATATATTCTACACTAATTTATACTAGTTTCGGTCAAAAATCAAATTAAGTCGGGGAATGTTCGAAATGATACGAAACTTCACATATCATTTATATATTTTACGAGGGAAGTTTATGATGCAAGTCCATGCAAAAAATCATCGGAAAAATAGATTCTTTGAAACTTTTTGAAATGCAAGTTTCGGTCAAAAATAATAGTATATTATACACTAGTTTCGGTAAAAAAAATTAAATTTAATTGGGGACTATTTGAAATGATACGATACTTTCAGATCATTTTTTATATGTTAAGAGGGTAGGTTATGATGGATGTCCATGCAAAATAACCATCTTAAAACTAGATTGTATGAAACTTTTCGAAATGCAAGTTTCGGTCAAAAAATCATAATATATTATACACTAGCTTATACTAGTTTCGGTCAAAAATAAAATTAAATCAGGGAATGAATAAAATGATATGAAACTTCACATATCATTTATATATTTTACGAGGGAAGGTTATGATGGAAGTTCATGCAAAAAATCATCGCAATATTTGATTCTATAAAACATTTCGAAATGCAAGTTTCGGTCAAAAATCATAGTATATTATACACTAGTTTCGGTCAAAAAAATCAAATTTAATTGGGGACTATTTGAAATGATACAATGCTTTTCAAATCATTTATATATGTTAAGAGGGAAGGTTATGATGGAAGTCCATGCAAAATAATCATCTTAAAACTAGATCGTACGAAACTTTTCGAAATGCAATTTTCGGTCAAAAAATCATAATATATTCTACACTAATTTATACTAGTTTCGGTCAAAAATCAAATTAAGTCGGGGACTGTTCGAAATGATACGAAACTTCACATATCATTTATATATTTTACGAGGGAAGTTTATGATGCAAGTCCATGCAAAAAATCATCGGAAAAATAGATTCTTTGAAACTTTTTGAAATGCAAGTTTCGGTCAAAAATCATAGTATATTATACACTAGTTTCGGTAAAAAAAATTAAATTTAATTGGGGACTATTTGAAATGATACGATACTTTCAGATCATTTTTTATATGTTAAGAGGGTAGGTTATGATGGATGTCCATGCAAAATAACCATCTTAAAACTAGATTGTATGAAACTTTTCGAAATGCAAGTTTCGGTCAAAAAATCATAATATATTATACACTAGCTTATACTAGTTTCGGTCAAAAATAAAATTAAATCAGGGAATGAATAAAATGATATGAAACTTCACATATCATTTATATATTTTACGAGGGAAGGTTATGATGGAAGTTCATGCAAAAAATCATCGCAATATTTGATTCTATAAAACATTTCGAAATGCAAGTTTCGGTCAAAAATCATAGTATATTATACACTAGTTTCGGTCAAAAAAATCAAATTTAATTGGGGACTATTTGAAATGATACAATGCTTTTCAAATCATTTATATATGTTAAGAGGGAAGGTTATGATGGAAGTCCATGCAAAATAATCATCTTAAAACTAGATCGTACGAAACTTTTCGAAATGCAATTTTCGGTCAAAAAATCATAATATATTCTACACTAATTTATACTAGTTTCGGTCAAAAATCAAATTAAGTCGGGGAATGTTCGAAATGATACGAAACTTCACATATCATTTATATATTTTACGAGGGAAGTTTATGATGCAAGTCCATGCAAAAAATCATCGGAAAAATAGATTCTTTGAAACTTTTTGAAATGCAAGTTTCGGTCAAAAATAATAGTATATTATACACTAGTTTCGGTAAAAAAAATTAAATTTAATTGGGGACTATTTGAAATGATACGATACTTTCAGATCATTTTTTATATGTTAAGAGGGTAGGTTATGATGGATGTCCATGCAAAATAACCATCTTAAAACTAGATTGTATGAAACTTTTCGAAATGCAAGTTTCGGTCAAAAAATCATAATATATTATACACTAGCTTATACTAGTTTCGGTCAAAAATAAAATTAAATCAGGGAATGAATAAAATGATATGAAACTTCACATATCATTTATATATTTTACGAGGGAAGGTTATGATGGAAGTTCATGCAAAAAATCATCGCAATATTTGATTCTATAAAACATTTCGAAATGCAAGTTTCGGTCAAAAATCATAGTATATTATACACTAGTTTCGGTCAAAAAAATCAAATTTAATTGGGGACTATTTGAAACGATACAATGCTTTTCAAATCATTTATATATGTTAAGAGGGAAGGTTATGATGGAAGTCCATGCAAAATAATCATCTTAAAACTAGATCGTACGAAACTTTTCGAAATGCAATTTTCGGTCAAAAAATCATAATATATTCTACACTAATTTATACTAGTTTCGGTCAAAAATCAAATTAAGTCGGGGACTGTTCGAAATGATACGAAACTTCACATATCATTTATATATTTTACGAGGGAAGTTTATGATGCAAGTCCATGCAAAAAATCATCGGAAAAATAGATTCTTTGAAACTTTTTGAAATGCAAGTTTCGGTCAAAAATCATAGTATATTATACACTAGTTTCGGTAAAAAAAATTAAATTTAATTGGGGACTATTTGAAATGATACGATACTTTCAGATCATTTTTTATATGTTAAGAGGGTAGGTTATGATGGATGTCCATGCAAAATAACCATCTTAAAACTAGATTGTATGAAACTTTTCGAAATGCAAGTTTCGGTCAAAAAATCATAATATATTATACACTAGCTTATACTAGTTTCGGTCAAAAATAAAATTAAATCAGGGAATGAATAAAATGATATGAAACTTCACATATCATTTATATATTTTACGAGGGAAGGTTATGATGGAAGTTCATGCAAAAAATCATCGCAATATTTGATTCTATAAAACATTTCGAAATGCAAGTTTCGGTCAAAAATCATAGTATATTATACACTAGTTTCGGTCAAAAAAATCAAATTTAATTGGGGACTATTTGAAATGATACAATGCTTTTCAAATCATTTATATATGTTAAGAGGGAAGGTTATGATGGAAGTCCATGCAAAATAATCATCTTAAAACTAGATCGTACGAAACTTTTCGAAATGCAATTTTCGGTCAAAAAATCATAATATATTCTACACTAATTTATACTAGTTTCGGTCAAAAATCAAATTAAGTCGGGGACTGTTCGAAATGATACGAAACTTCACATATCATTTATATATTTTACGAGGGAAGTTTATGATGCAAGTCCATGCAAAAAATCATCGGAAAAATAGATTCTTTGAAACTTTTTGAAATGCAAGTTTCGGTCAAAAATCATAGTATATTATACACTAGTTTCGGTAAAAAAAATTAAATTTAATTGGGGACTATTTGAAATGATACGATACTTTCAGATCATTTTTTATATGTTAAGAGGGTAGGTTATGATGGATGTCCATGCAAAATAACCATCTTAAAACTAGATTGTATGAAACTTTTCGAAATGCAAGTTTCGGTCAAAAAATCATAATATATTATACACTAGCTTATACTAGTTTCGGTCAAAAATAAAATTAAATCAGGGAATGAATAAAATGATATGAAACTTCACATATCATTTATATATTTTACGAGGGAAGGTTATGATGGAAGTTCATGCAAAAAATCATCGCAATATTTGATTCTATAAAACATTTCGAAATGCAAGTTTCGGTCAAAAATCATAGTATATTATACACTAGTTTCGGTCAAAAAAATCAAATTTAATTGGGGACTATTTGAAATGATACAATGCTTTTCAAATCATTTATATATGTTAAGAGGGAAGGTTATGATGGAAGTCCATGCAAAATAATCATCTTAAAACTAGATCGTACGAAACTTTTCGAAATGCAATTTTCGGTCAAAAAATCATAATATATTCTACACTAATTTATACTAGTTTCGGTCAAAAATCAAATTAAGTCGGGGAATGTTCGAAATGATACGAAACTTCACATATCATTTATATATTTTACGAGGGAAGTTTATGATGCAAGTCCATGCAAAAAATCATCGGAAAAATAGATTCTTTGAAACTTTTTGAAATGCAAGTTTCGGTCAAAAATCATAGTATATTATACACTAGTTTCGGTAAAAAAAATTAAATTTAATTGGGGACTATTTGAAATGATACGATACTTTCAGATCATTTTTTATATGTTAAGAGGGTAGGTTATGATGGATGTCCATGCAAAATAACCATCTTAAAACTAGATTGTATGAAACTTTTCGAAATGCAAGTTTCGGTCAAAAAATCATAATATATTATACACTAGCTTATACTAGTTTCGGTCAAAAATAAAATTAAATCAGGGAATGAATAAAATGATATGAAACTTCACATATCATTTATATATTTTACGAGGGAAGGTTATGATGGAAGTTCATGCAAAAAATCATCGCAATATTTGATTCTATAAAACATTTCGAAATGCAAGTTTCGGTCAAAAATCATAGTATATTATACACTAGTTTCGGTCAAAAAAATCAAATTTAATTGGGGACTATTTGAAATGATACAATGCTTTTCAAATCATTTATATATGTTAAGAGGGAAGGTTATGATGGAAGTCCATGCAAAATAATCATCTTAAAACTAGATCGTACGAAACTTTTCGAAATGCAATTTTCGGTCAAAAAATCATAATATATTCTACACTAATTTATACTAGTTTCGGTCAAAAATCAAATTAAGTCGGGGACTGTTCGAAATGATACGAAACTTCACATATCATTTATATATTTTACGAGGGAAGTTTATGATGCAAGTCCATGCAAAAAATCATCGGAAAAATAGATTCTTTGAAACTTTTTGAAATGCAAGTTTCGGTCAAAAATAATAGTATATTATACACTAGTTTCGGTAAAAAAAATTAAATTTAATTGGGGACTATTTGAAATGATACGATACTTTCAGATCATTTTTTATATGTTAAGAGGGTAGGTTATGATGGATGTCCATGCAAAATAACCATCTTAAAACTAGATTGTATGAAACTTTTCGAAATGCAAGTTTCGGTCAAAAAATCATAATATATTATACACTAGCTTATACTAGTTTCGGTCAAAAATAAAATTAAATCAGGGAATGAATAAAATGATATGAAACTTCACATATCATTTATATATTTTACGAGGGAAGGTTATGATGGAAGTTCATGCAAAAAATCATCGCAATATTTGATTCTATAAAACATTTCGAAATGCAAGTTTCGGTCAAAAATCATAGTATATTATACACTAGTTTCGGTCAAAAAAATCAAATTTAATTGGGGACTATTTGAAATGATACAATGCTTTTCAAATCATTTATATATGTTAAGAGGGAAGGTTATGATGGAAGTCCATGCAAAATAATCATCTTAAAACTAGATCGTACGAAACTTTTCGAAATGCAATTTTCGGTCAAAAAATCATAATATATTCTACACTAATTTATACTAGTTTCGGTCAAAAATCAAATTAAGTCGGGGAATGTTCGAAATGATACGAAACTTCACATATCATTTATATATTTTACGAGGGAAGTTTATGATGCAAGTCCATGCAAAAAATCATCGGAAAAATAGATTCTTTGAAACTTTTTGAAATGCAAGTTTCGGTCAAAAATCATAGTATATTATACACTAGTTTCGGTAAAAAAAATTAAATTTAATTGGGGACTATTTGAAATGATACGATACTTTCAGATCATTTTTTATATGTTAAGAGGGTAGGTTATGATGGATGTCCATGCAAAATAACCATCTTAAAACTAGATTGTATGAAACTTTTCGAAATGCAAGTTTCGGTCAAAAAATCATAATATATTATACACTAGCTTATACTAGTTTCGGTCAAAAATAAAATTAAATCAGGGAATGAATAAAATGATATGAAACTTCACATATCATTTATATATTTTACGAGGGAAGGTTATGATGGAAGTTCATGCAAAAAATCATCGCAATATTTGATTCTATAAAACATTTCGAAATGCAAGTTTCGGTCAAAAATCATAGTATATTATACACTAGTTTCGGTCAAAAAAATCAAATTTAATTGGGGACTATTTGAAATGATACAATGCTTTTCAAATCATTTATATATGTTAAGAGGGAAGGTTATGATGGAAGTCCATGCAAAATAATCATCTTAAAACTAGATCGTACGAAACTTTTCGAAATGCAATTTTCGGTCAAAAAATCATAATATATTCTACACTAATTTATACTAGTTTCGGTCAAAAATCAAATTAAGTCGGGGACTGTTCGAAATGATACGAAACTTCACATATCATTTATATATTTTACGAGGGAAGTTTATGATGCAAGTCCATGCAAAAAATCATCGGAAAAATAGATTCTTTGAAACTTTTTGAAATGCAAGTTTCGGTCAAAAATCATAGTATATTATACACTAGTTTCGGTAAAAAAAATTAAATTTAATTGGGGACTATTTGAAATGATACGATACTTTCAGATCATTTTTTATATGTTAAGAGGGTAGGTTATGATGGATGTCCATGCAAAATAACCATCTTAAAACTAGATTGTATGAAACTTTTCGAAATGCAAGTTTCGGTCAAAAAATCATAATATATTATACACTAGCTTATACTAGTTTCGGTCAAAAATAAAATTAAATCAGGGAATGAATAAAATGATATGAAACTTCACATATCATTTATATATTTTACGAGGGAAGGTTATGATGGAAGTTCATGCAAAAAATCATCGCAATATTTGATTCTATAAAACATTTCGAAATGCAAGTTTCGGTCAAAAATCATAGTATATTATACACTAGTTTCGGTCAAAAAAATCAAATTTAATTGGGGACTATTTGAAATGATACAATGCTTTTCAAATCATTTATATATGTTAAGAGGGAAGGTTATGATGGAAGTCCATGCAAAATAATCATCTTAAAACTAGATCGTACGAAACTTTTCGAAATGCAATTTTCGGTCAAAAAATCATAATATATTCTACACTAATTTATACTAGTTTCGGTCAAAAATCAAATTAAGTCGGGGACTGTTCGAAATGATACGAAACTTCACATATCATTTATATATTTTACGAGGGAAGTTTATGATGCAAGTCCATGCAAAAAATCATCGGAAAAATAGATTCTTTGAAACTTTTTGAAATGCAAGTTTCGGTCAAAAATCATAGTATATTATACACTAGTTTCGGTAAAAAAAATTAAATTTAATTGGGGACTATTTGAAATGATACGATACTTTCAGATCATTTTTTATATGTTAAGAGGGTAGGTTATGATGGATGTCCATGCAAAATAACCATCTTAAAACTAGATTGTATGAAACTTTTCGAAATGCAAGTTTCGGTCAAAAAATCATAATATATTATACACTAGCTTATACTAGTTTCGGTCAAAAATAAAATTAAATCAGGGAATGAATAAAATGATATGAAACTTCACATATCATTTATATATTTTACGAGGGAAGGTTATGATGGAAGTTCATGCAAAAAATCATCGCAATATTTGATTCTATAAAACATTTCGAAATGCAAGTTTCGGTCAAAAATCATAGTATATTATACACTAGTTTCGGTCAAAAAAATCAAATTTAATTGGGGACTATTTGAAATGATACAATGCTTTTCAAATCATTTATATATGTTAAGAGGGAAGGTTATGATGGAAGTCCATGCAAAATAATCATCTTAAAACTAGATCGTACGAAACTTTTCGAAATGCAATTTTCGGTCAAAAAATCATAATATATTCTACACTAATTTATACTAGTTTCGGTCAAAAATCAAATTAAGTCGGGGACTGTTCGAAATGATACGAAACTTCACATATCATTTATATATTTTACGAGGGAAGTTTATGATGCAAGTCCATGCAAAAAATCATCGGAAAAATAGATTCTTTGAAACTTTTTGAAATGCAAGTTTCGGTCAAAAATCATAGTATATTATACACTAGTTTCGGTAAAAAAAATTAAATTTAATTGGGGACTATTTGAAATGATACGATACTTTCAGATCATTTTTTATATGTTAAGAGGGTAGGTTATGATGGATGTCCATGCAAAATAACCATCTTAAAACTAGATTGTATGAAACTTTTCGAAATGCAAGTTTCGGTCAAAAAATCATAATATATTATACACTAGCTTATACTAGTTTCGGTCAAAAATAAAATTAAATCAGGGAATGAATAAAATGATATGAAACTTCACATATCATTTATATATTTTACGAGGGAAGGTTATGATGGAAGTTCATGCAAAAAATCATCGCAATATTTGATTCTATAAAACATTTCGAAATGCAAGTTTCGGTCAAAAATCATAGTATATTATACACTAGTTTCGGTCAAAAAAATCAAATTTAATTGGGGACTATTTGAAATGATACAATGCTTTTCAAATCATTTATATATGTTAAGAGGGAAGGTTATGATGGAAGTCCATGCAAAATAATCATCTTAAAACTAGATCGTACGAAACTTTTCGAAATGCAATTTTCGGTCAAAAAATCATAATATATTCTACACTAATTTATACTAGTTTCGGTCAAAAATCAAATTAAGTCGGGGACTGTTCGAAATGATACGAAACTTCACATATCATTTATATATTTTACGAGGGAAGTTTATGATGCAAGTCCATGCAAAAAATCATCGGAAAAATAGATTCTTTGAAACTTTTTGAAATGCAAGTTTCGGTCAAAAATCATAGTATATTATACACTAGTTTCGGTAAAAAAAATTAAATTTAATTGGGGACTATTTGAAATGATACGATACTTTCAGATCATTTTTTATATGTTAAGAGGGTAGGTTATGATGGATGTCCATGCAAAATAACCATCTTAAAACTAGATTGTATGAAACTTTTCGAAATGCAAGTTTCGGTCAAAAAATCATAATATATTATACACTAGCTTATACTAGTTTCGGTCAAAAATAAAATTAAATCAGGGAATGAATAAAATGATATGAAACTTCACATATCATTTATATATTTTACGAGGGAAGGTTATGATGGAAGTTCATGCAAAAAATCATCGCAATATTTGATTCTATAAAACATTTCGAAATGCAAGTTTCGGTCAAAAATCATAGTATATTATACACTAGTTTCGGTCAAAAAAATCAAATTTAATTGGGGACTATTTGAAATGATACAATGCTTTTCAAATCATTTATATATGTTAAGAGGGAAGGTTATGATGGAAGTCCATGCAAAATAATCATCTTAAAACTAGATCGTACGAAACTTTTCGAAATGCAATTTTCGGTCAAAAAATCATAATATATTCTACACTAATTTATACTAGTTTCGGTCAAAAATCAAATTAAGTCGGGGACTGTTCGAAATGATACGAAACTTCACATATCATTTATATATTTTACGAGGGAAGTTTATGATGCAAGTCCATGCAAAAAATCATCGGAAAAATAGATTCTTTGAAACTTTTTGAAATGCAAGTTTCGGTCAAAAATCATGGTATATTATACACTAGTTTCGGTAAAAAAAATTAAATTTAATTGGGGACTATTTGAAATGATACGATACTTTCAGATCATTTTTTATATGTTAACAGGGTAGGTTATGATGGATGTCCATGCAAAATAACCATCTTAAAACTAGATTGTATGAAACTTTTCGAAATGCAAGTTTCGGTCAAAAAATCATAATATATTATACACTAGCTTATACTAGTTTCGGTCAAAAATAAAATTAAATCAGGGAATGAATAAAATGATATGAAACTTCACATATCATTTATATATTTTACGAGGGAAGGTTATGATGGAAGTTCATGCAAAAAATCATCGCAATATTTGATTCTATAAAACATTTCGAAATTCAAGTTTCGGTCAAAAATCATAGTATATTATACACTAGTTTCGGTCAAAAAAATCAAATTTAATTGGGGACTATTTGAAATGATACAATGCTTTTCAAATCATTTATATATGTTAAGAGGGAAGGTTATGATGGAAGTCCATGCAAAATAATCATCTTAAAACTAGATCGTACGAAACTTTTCGAAATGCAATTTTCGGTCAAAAAATCATAATATATTCTACACTAATTTATACTAGTTTCGGTCAAAAATCAAATTAAGTCGGGGACTGTTCGAAATGATACGAAACTTCACATATCATTTATATATTTTACGAGGGAAGTTTATGATGCAAGTCCATGCAAAAAATCATCGGAAAAATAGATTCTTTGAAACTTTTTGAAATGCAAGTTTCGGTCAAAAATCATAGTATATTATACACTAGTTTCGGTAAAAAAAATTAAATTTAATTGGGGACTATTTGAAATGATACGATACTTTCAGATCATTTTTTATATGTTAACAGGGTAGGTTATGATGGATGTCCATGCAAAATAACCATCTTAAAACTAGATTGTATGAAACTTTTCGAAATGCAAGTTTCGGTCAAAAAATCATAATATATTATACACTAGCTTATACTAGTTTCGGTCAAAAATAAAATTAAATCAGGGAATGAATAAAATGATATGAAACTTCACATATCATTTATATATTTTACGAGGGAAGGTTATGATGGAAGTTCATGCAAAAAATCATCGCAATATTTGATTCTATAAAACATTTCGAAATGCAAGTTTCGGTCAAAAATCATAGTATATTATACACTAGTTTCGGTCAAAAAAATCAAATTTAATTGGGGACTATTTGAAATGATACAATGCTTTTCAAATCATTTATATATGTTAAGAGGGAAGGTTATGATGGAAGTCCATGCAAAATAATCATCTTAAAACTAGATCGTACTAAACTTTTCGAAATGCAATTTTCGGTCAAAAAATCATAATATATTCTACACTAATTTATACTAGTTTCGGTCAAAAATCAAATTAAGTCGGGGACTGTCCGAAATGATACGAAACTTCACATATCATTTATATATTTTACGAGGGAAGTTTATGATGCAAGTCCATGCAAAAAATCATCGGAAAAATAGATTCTTTGAAACTTTTTGAAATGCAAGTTTCGGTCAAAAATCATAGTATATTATACACTAGTTTCGGTAAAAAAAATTAAATTTAATTGGGGACTATTTGAAATGATACGATACTTTCAGATCATTTTTTATATGTTAAGAGGGTAGGTTATGATGGATGTCCATGCAAAATAACCATCTTAAAACTAGATTGTATGAAACTTTTCGAAATGCAAGTTTCGGTCAAAAAATCATAATATATTATACACTAGCTTATACTAGTTTCGGTCAAAAATAAAATTAAATCAGGGAATGAATAAAATGATATGAAACTTCACATATCATTTATATATTTTACGAGGGAAGGTTATGATGGAAGTTCATGCAAAAAATCATCGCAATATTTGATTCTATAAAACATTTCGAAATGCAAGTTTCGGTCAAAAATCATAGTATATTATACACTAGTTTCGGTCAAAAAAATCAAATTTAATTGGGGACTATTTGAAATGATACAATGCTTTTCAAATCATTTATATATGTTAAGAGGGAAGGTTATGATGGAAGTCCATGCAAAATAATCATCTTAAAACTAGATCGTACGAAACTTTTCGAAATGCAATTTTCGGTCAAAAAATCATAATATATTCTACACTAATTTATACTAGTTTCGGTCAAAAATCAAATTAAGTCGGGGACTGTCCGAAATGATACGAAACTTCACATATCATTTATATATTTTACGAGGGAAGTTTATGATGCAAGTCCATGCAAAAAATCATCGGAAAAATAGATTCTTTGAAACTTTTTGAAATGCAAGTTTCGGTCAAAAATCATAGTATATTATACACTAGTTTCGGTAAAAAAAATTAAATTTAATTGGGGACTATTTGAAATGATACGATACTTTCAGATCATTTTTTATATGTTAAGAGGGTAGGTTATGATGGATGTCCATGCAAAATAACCATCTTAAAACTAGATTGTATGAAACTTTTCGAAATGCAAGTTTCGGTCAAAAAATCATAATATATTATACACTAGCTTATACTAGTTTCGGTCAAAAATAAAATTAAATCAGGGAATGAATAAAATGATATGAAACTTCACATATCATTTATATATTTTACGAGGGAAGGTTATGATGGAAGTTCATGCAAAAAATCATCGCAATATTTGATTCTATAAAACATTTCGAAATGCAAGTTTCGGTCAAAAATCATAGTATATTATACACTAGTTTCGGTCAAAAAAATCAAATTTAATTGGGGACTATTTGAAATGATACAATGCTTTTCAAATCATTTATATATGTTAAGAGGGAAGGTTATGATGGAAGTCCATGCAAAATAATCATCTTAAAACTAGATCGTACGAAACTTTTCGAAATGCAATTTTCGGTCAAAAAATCATAATATATTCTACACTAATTTATACTAGTTTCGGTCAAAAATCAAATTAAGTCGGGGACTGTCCGAAATGATACGAAACTTCACATATCATTTATATATTTTACGAGGGAAGTTTATGATGCAAGTCCATGCAAAAAATCATCGGAAAAATAGATTCTTTGAAACTTTTTGAAATGCAAGTTTCGGTCAAAAATCATAGTATATTATACACTAGTTTCGGTAAAAAAAATTAAATTTAATTGGGGACTATTTGAAATGATACGATACTTTCAGATCATTTTTTATATGTTAACAGGGTAGGTTATGATGGATGTCCATGCAAAATAACCATCTTAAAACTAGATTGTATGAAACTTTTCGAAATGCAAGTTTCGGTCAAAAAATCATAATATATTATACAGTAGCTTATACTAGTTTCGGTCAAAAATAAAATTAAATCAGGGAATGAATAAAATGATATGAAACTTCACATATCATTTATATATTTTACGAGGGAAGGTTATGATGGAAGTTCATGCAAAAAATCATCGCAATATTTGATTCTATAAAACATTTCGAAATGCAAGTTTCGGTCAAAAATCATAGTATATTATACACTAGTTTCGGTCAAAAAAATCAAATTTAATTGGGGACTATTTGAAATGATACAATGCTTTTCAAATCATTTATATATGTTAAGAGGGAAGGTTATGATGGAAGTCCATGCAAAATAATCATCTTAAAACTAGATCGTACGAAACTTTTCGAAATGCAATTTTCGGTCAAAAAATCATAATATATTCTACACTAATTTATACTAGTTTCGGTCAAAAATCAAATTAAGTCGGGGACTGTTCGAAATGATACGAAACTTCACATATCATTTATATATTTTACGAGGGAAGTTTATGATGCAAGTCCATGCAAAAAATCATCGGAAAAATAGATTCTTTGAAACTTTTTGAAATGCAAGTTTCGGTCAAAAATCATAGTATATTATACACTAGTTTCGGTAAAAAAAATTAAATTTAATTGGGGACTATTTGAAATGATACGATACTTTCAGATCATTTTTTATATGTTAACAGGGTAGGTTATGATGGATGTCCATGCAAAATAACCATCTTAAAACTAGATTGTATGAAACTTTTCGAAATGCAAGTTTCGGTCAAAAAATCATAATATATTATACAGTAGCTTATACTAGTTTCGGTCAAAAATAAAATTAAATCAGGGAATGAATAAAATGATATGAAACTTCACATATCATTTATATATTTTACGAGGGAAGGTTATGATGGAAGTTCATGCAAAAAATCATCGCAATATTTGATTCTATAAAACATTTCGAAATTCAAGTTTCGGTCAAAAATCATAGTATATTATACACTAGTTTCGGTCAAAAAAATCAAATTTAATTGGGGACTATTTGAAATGATACAATGCTTTTCAAATCATTTATATATGTTAAGAGGGAAGGTTATGATGGAAGTCCATGCAAAATAATCATCTTAAAACTAGATCGTACGAAACTTTTCGAAATGCAATTTTCGGTCAAAAAATCATAATATATTCTACACTAATTTATACTAGTTTCGGTCAAAAATCAAATTAAGTCGGGGACTGTTCGAAATGATACGAAACTTCACATATCATTTATATATTTTACGAGGGAAGTTTATGATGCAAGTCCATGCAAAAAATCATCGGAAAAATAGATTCTTTGAAACTTTTTGAAATGCAAGTTTCGGTCAAAAATCATAGTATATTATACACTAGTTTCGGTAAAAAAAATTAAATTTAATTGGGGACTATTTGAAATGATACGATACTTTCAGATCATTTTTTATATGTTAACAGGGTAGGTTATGATGGATGTCCATGCAAAATAACCATCTTAAAACTAGATTGTATGAAACTTTTCGAAATGCAAGTTTCGGTCAAAAAATCATAATATATTATACACTAGCTTATACTAGTTTCGGTCAAAAATAAAATTAAATCAGGGAATGAATAAAATGATATGAAACTTCACATATCATTTATATATTTTACGAGGGAAGGTTATGATGGAAGTTCATGCAAAAAATCATCGCAATATTTGATTCTATAAAACATTTCGAAATGCAAGTTTCGGTCAAAAATCATAGTATATTATACACTAGTTTCGGTCAAAAAAATCAAATTTAATTGGGGACTATTTGAAATGATACAATGCTTTTCAAATCATTTATATATGTTAAGAGGGAAGGTTATGATGGAAGTCCATGCAAAATAATCATCTTAAAACTAGATCGTACTAAACTTTTCGAAATGCAATTTTCGGTCAAAAAATCATAATATATTCTACACTAATTTATACTAGTTTCGGTCAAAAATCAAATTAAGTCGGGGACTGTTCGAAATGATACGAAACTTCACATATCATTTATATATTTTACGAGGGAAGTTTATGATGCAAGTCCATGCAAAAAATCATCGGAAAAATAGATTCTTTGAAACTTTTTGAAATGCAAGTTTCGGTCAAAAATCATAGTATATTATACACTAGTTTCGGTAAAAAAAATTAAATTTAATTGGGGACTATTTGAAATGATACGATACTTTCAGATCATTTTTTATATGTTAACAGGGTAGGTTATGATGGATGTCCATGCAAAATAACCATCTTAAAACTAGATTGTATGAAACTTTTCGAAATGCAAGTTTCGGTCAAAAAATCATAATATATTATACACTAGCTTATACTAGTTTCGGTCAAAAATAAAATTAAATCAGGGAATGAATAAAATGATATGAAACTTCACATATCATTTATATATTTTACGAGGGAAGGTTATGATGGAAGTTCATGCAAAAAATCATCGCAATATTTGATTCTATAAAACATTTCGAAATGCAAGTTTCGGTCAAAAATCATAGTATATTATACACTAGTTTCGGTCAAAAAAATCAAATTTAATTGGGGACTATTTGAAATGATACAATGCTTTTCAAATCATTTATATATGTTAAGAGGGAAGGTTATGATGGAAGTCCATGCAAAATAATCATCTTAAAACTAGATCGTACTAAACTTTTCGAAATGCAATTTTCGGTCAAAAAATCATAATATATTCTACACTAATTTATACTAGTTTCGGTCAAAAATCAAATTAAGTCGGGGACTGTTCGAAATGATACGAAACTTCACATATCATTTATATATTTTACGAGGGAAGTTTATGATGCAAGTCCATGCAAAAAATCATCGGAAAAATAGATTCTTTGAAACTTTTTGAAATGCAAGTTTCGGTCAAAAATCATAGTATATTATACACTAGTTTCGGTAAAAAAAATTAAATTTAATTGGGGACTATTTGAAATGATACGATACTTTCAGATCATTTTTTATATGTTAACAGGGTAGGTTATGATGGATGTCCATGCAAAATAACCATCTTAAAACTAGATTGTATGAAACTTTTCGAAATGCAAGTTTCGGTCAAAAAATCATAATATATTATACACTAGCTTATACTAGTTTCGGTCAAAAATAAAATTAAATCAGGGAATGAATAAAATGATATGAAACTTCACATATCATTTATATATTTTACGAGGGAAGGTTATGATGGAAGTTCATGCAAAAAATCATCGCAATATTTGATTCTATAAAACATTTCGAAATGCAAGTTTCGGTCAAAAATCATAGTATATTATACACTAGTTTCGGTCAAAAAAATCAAATTTAATTGGGGACTATTTGAAATGATACAATGCTTTTCAAATCATTTATATATGTTAAGAGGGAAGGTTATGATGGAAGTCCATGCAAAATAATCATCTTAAAACTAGATCGTACGAAACTTTTCGAAATGCAATTTTCGGTCAAAAAATCATAATATATTCTACACTAATTTATACTAGTTTCGGTCAAAAATCAAATTAAGTCGGGGACTGTTCGAAATGATACGAAACTTCACATATCATTTATATATTTTACGAGGGAAGTTTATGATGCAAGTCCATGCAAAAAATCATCGGAAAAATAGATTCTTTGAAACTTTTTGAAATGCAAGTTTCGGTCAAAAATCATAGTATATTATACACTAGTTTCGGTAAAAAATATTAAATTTAATTGGGGACTATTTGAAATGATACGATACTTTCAGATCATTTTTTATATGTTAAGAGGGTAGGTTATGATGGATGTCCATGCAAAATAACCATCTTAAAACTAGATTGTATGAAACTTTTCGAAATGCAAGTTTCGGTCAAAAAATCATAATATATTATACACTAGCTTATACTAGTTTCGGTCAAAAATAAAATTAAATCAGGGAATGAATAAAATGATATGAAACTTCACATATCATTTATATATTTTACGAGGGAAGGTTATGATGGAAGTTCATGCAAAAAATCATCGCAATATTTGATTCTATAAAACATTTCGAAATGCAAGTTTCGGTCAAAAATCATAGTATATTATACACTAGTTTCGGTCAAAAAAATCAAATTTAATTGGGGACTATTTGAAATGATACAATGCTTTTCAAATCATTTATATATGTTAAGAGGGAAGGTTATGATGGAAGTCCATGCAAAATAATCATCTTAAAACTAGATCGTACGAAACTTTTCGAAATGCAATTTTCGGTCAAAAAATCATAATATATTCTACACTAATTTATACTAGTTTCGGTCAAAAATCAAATTAAGTCGGGGACTGTTCGAAATGATACGAAACTTCACATATCATTTATATATTTTACGAGGGAAGTTTATGATGCAAGTCCATGCAAAAAATCATCGGAAAAATAGATTCTTTGAAACTTTTTGAAATGCAAGTTTCGGTCAAAAATCAGTATATTATACACTAGTTTCGGTAAAAAAAATTAAATTTAATTGGGGACTATTTGAAATGATACGATACTTTCAGATCATTTTTTATATGTTAAGAGGGTAGGTTATGATGGATGTCCATGCAAAATAACCATCTTAAAACTAGATTGTATGAAACTTTTCGAAATGCAAGTTTCGGTCAAAAAATCATAATATATTATACACTAGCTTATACTAGTTTCGGTCAAAAATAAAATTAAATCAGGGAATGAATAAAATGATATGAAACTTCACATATCATTTATATATTTTACGAGGGAAGGTTATGATGGAAGTTCATGCAAAAAATCATCGCAATATTTGATTCTATAAAACATTTCGAAATGCAAGTTTCGGTCAAAAATCATAGTATATTATACACTAGTTTCGGTCAAAAAAATCAAATTTAATTGGGGACTATTTGAAATGATACAATGCTTTTCAAATCATTTATATATGTTAAGAGGGAAGGTTATGATGGAAGTCCATGCAAAATAATCATCTTAAAACTAGATCGTACGAAACTTTTCGAAATGCAATTTTCGGTCAAAAAATCATAATATATTCTACACTAATTTATACTAGTTTCGGTCAAAAATCAAATTAAGTCGGGGACTGTTCGAAATGATACAAAACTTCACATATCATTTATATATTTTACGAGGGAAGTTTATGATGCAAGTCCATGCAAAAAATCATCGGAAAAATAGATTCTTTGAAACTTTTTGAAATGCAAGTTTCGGTCAAAAATCATAGTATATTATACACTAGTTTCGGTAAAAAAAATTAAATTTAATTGGGGACTATTTGAAATGATACGATACTTTCAGATCATTTTTTATATGTTAACAGGGTAGGTTATGATGGATGTCCATGCAAAATAACTATCTTAAAACTAGATTGTATGAAACTTTTCGAAATGCAAGTTTCGGTCAAAAAATCATAATATATTATACACTAGCTTATACTAGTTTCGGTCAAAAATAAAATTAAATCAGGGAATGAATAAAATGATATGAAACTTCACATATCATTTATATATTTTACGAGGGAAGGTTATGATGGAAGTTCATGCAAAAAATCATCGCAATATTTGATTCTATAAAACATTTCGAAATGCAAGTTTCGGTCAAAAATCATAGTATATTATACACTAGTTTCGGTCAAAAAAATCAAATTTAATTGGGGACTATTTGAAATGATACAATGCTTTTCAAATCATTTATATATGTTAAGAGGGAAGGTTATGATGGAAGTCCATGCAAAATAATCATCTTAAAACTAGATCGTACTAAACTTTTCGAAATGCAATTTTCGGTCAAAAAATCATAATATATTATACACTAATTTATACTAGTTTCGGTCAAAAATCAAATTAAGTCGGGGACTGTTCGAAATGATAAGAAACTTCACATATCATTTATATATTTCACGAGGGAAGTTTATGATGCAAGTCCATGCAAAAAATCATCGGAAAAATAGATTCTTTGAAACTTTTTTAAATGCAAGTTTCGGTCAAAAATCATAGTATATTATACACTAGTTTTGGTAAAAAATATTAAATTTAATTGGGGACTACTTGAAATGATACGATACTTTCAGATCATTTTTTATATGTTAAGAGGGTAGGTTATGATGGATGTCCATGCAAAATAACCATCTTAAAACTAGATTGTATGAAACTTTTCGAAATGCAAGTTTCGGTCAAAAAATCATAATATATTATACACTAGCTTATACTAGTTTCGGTCAAAAATAAAATTAAATCAGGGAATGAATAAAATGATATGAAACTTCACATATCATTTATATATTTTACGAGGGAAGGTTATGATGGAAGTTCATGCAAAAAATCATCGCAATATTTGATTCTATAAAACATTTTGAAATGCAAGTTTCGGTCAAAAATCATAGTATATTATACACTAGTTTCGGTCAAAAAAATCAAATTTAATTGGGGACTATTTGAAATGATACAATGCTTTTCAAATCATTTATATATGTTAAGAGGGAAGGTTATGATGGAAGTCCATGCAAAATAATCATCTTAAAACTAGATCGTACGAAACTTTTCGAAATGCAATTTTCGGTCAAAAAATCATAATATATTCTACACTAATTTATACTAGTTTCGGTCAAAAATCAAATTAAGTCGGGGACTGTCCGAAATGATACGAAACTTCACATATCATTTATATATTTTACGAGGGAAGTTTATGATGCAAGTCCATGCAAAAAATCATCGGAAAAATAGATTCTTTGAAACTTTTTGAAATGCAAGTTTCGGTCAAAAATCATAGTATATTATACACTAGTTTCGGTAAAAAAAATTAAATTTAATTGGGGACTATTTGAAATGATACGATACTTTCAGATCATTTTTTATATGTTTAGAGGGTAGGTTATGATGGATGTCCATGCAAAATAACCATCTTAAAACTAGATTGTATGAAACTTTTCGAAATGCAAGTTTCGGTCAAAAAATCATAATATATTATACACTAGCTTATACTAGTTTCGGTCAAAAATAAAATTAAATCAGGGAATGAATAAAATGATATGAAACTTCACATATCATTTATATATTTTACGAGGGAAGGTTATGATGGAAGTTCATGCAAAAAATCATCGCAATATTTGATTCTATAAAACATTTCGAAATGCAAGTTTCGGTCAAAAATCATAGTATATTATACACTAGTTTCGGTCAAAAAAATCAAATTTAATTGGGGACTATTTGAAATGATACAATGCTTTTCAAATCATTTATATATGTTAAGAGGGAAGGTTATGATGGAAGTCCATGCAAAATAATCATCTTAAAACTAGATCGTACGAAACTTTTCGAAATGCAATTTTCGGTCAAAAAATCATAATATATTCTACACTAATTTATACTAGTTTCGGTCAAAAATCAAATTAAGTCGGGGACTGTTCGAAATGATACGAAACTTCACATATCATTTATATATTTTACGAGGGAAGTTTATGATGCAAGTCCATGCAAAAAATCATCGGAAAAATAGATTCTTTGAAACTTTTTGAAATGCAAGTTTCGGTCAAAAATCATAGTATATTATACACTAGTTTCGGTAAAAAAAATTAAATTTAATTGGGGACTATTTGAAATGATACGATACTTTCAGATCATTTTTTATATGTTAAGAGGGTAGGTTATGATGGATGTCCATGCAAAATAACCATCTTAAAACTAGATTGTATGAAACTTTTCGAAATGCAAGTTTCGGTCAAAAAATCATAATATATTATACACTAGCTTATACTAGTTTCGGTCAAAAATAAAATTAAATCAGGGAATGAATAAAATGATATGAAACTTCACATATCATTTATATATTTTACGAGGGAAGGTTATGATGGAAGTTCATGCAAAAAATCATCGCAATATTTGATTCTATAAAACATTTCGAAATGCAAGTTTCGGTCAAAAATCATAGTATATTATACACTAGTTTCGGTCAAAAAAATCAAATTTAATTGGGGACTATTTGAAATGATACAATGCTTTTCAAATCATTTATATATGTTAAGAGGGAAGGTTATGATGGAAGTCCATGCAAAATAATCATCTTAAAACTAGATCGTACGAAACTTTTCGAAATGCAATTTTCGGTCAAAAAATCATAATATATTCTACACTAATTTATACTAGTTTCGGTCAAAAATCAAATTAAGTCGGGGACTGTTCGAAATGATACGAAACTTCACATATCATTTATATATTTTACGAGGGAAGTTTATGATGCAAGTCCATGCAAAAAATCATCGGAAAAATAGATTCTTTGAAACTTTTTGAAATGCAAGTTTCGGTCAAAAATCATAGTATATTATACACTAGTTTCGGTAAAAAAAATTAAATTTAATTGGGGACTATTTGAAATGATACGATACTTTCAGATCATTTTTTATATGTTAAGAGGGTAGGTTATGATGGATGTCCATGCAAAATAACCATCTTAAAACTAGATTGTATGAAACTTTTCGAAATGCAAGTTTCGGTCAAAAAATCATAATATATTATACACTAGCTTATACTAGTTTCGGTCAAAAATAAAATTAAATCAGGGAATGAATAAAATGATATGAAACTTCACATATCATTTATATATTTTACGAGGGAAGGTTATGATGGAAGTTCATGCAAAAAATCATCGCAATATTTGATTCTATAAAACATTTCGAAATGCAAGTTTCGGTCAAAAATCATAGTATATTATACACTAGTTTCGGTCAAAAAAATCAAATTTAATTGGGGACTATTTGAAATGATACAATGCTTTTCAAATCATTTATATATGTTAAGAGGGAAGGTTATGATGGAAGTCCATGCAAAATAATCATCTTAAAACTAGATCGTACGAAACTTTTCGAAATGCAATTTTCGGTCAAAAAATCATAATATATTCTACACTAATTTATACTAGTTTCGGTCAAAAATCAAATTAAGTCGGGGACTGTCCGAAATGATACGAAACTTCACATATCATTTATATATTTTACGAGGGAAGTTTATGATGCAAGTCCATGCAAAAAATCATCGGAAAAATAGATTCTTTGAAACTTTTTGAAATGCAAGTTTCGGTCAAAAATCATAGTATATTATACACTAGTTTCGGTAAAAAAAATTAAATTTAATTGGGGACTATTTGAAATGATACGATACTTTCAGATCATTTTTTATATGTTTAGAGGGTAGGTTATGATGGATGTCCATGCAAAATAACCATCTTAAAACTAGATTGTATGAAACTTTTCGAAATGCAAGTTTCGGTCAAAAAATCATAATATATTATACACTAGCTTATACTAGTTTCGGTCAAAAATAAAATTAAATCAGGGAATGAATAAAATGATATGAAACTTCACATATCATTTATATATTTTACGAGGGAAGGTTATGATGGAAGTTCATGCAAAAAATCATCGCAATATTTGATTCTATAAAACATTTCGAAATGCAAGTTTCGGTCAAAAATCATAGTATATTATACACTAGTTTCGGTCAAAAAAATCAAATTTAATTGGGGACTATTTGAAATGATACAATGCTTTTCAAATCATTTATATATGTTAAGAGGGAAGGTTATGATGGAAGTCCATGCAAAATAATCATCTTAAAACTAGATCGTACGAAACTTTTCGAAATGCAATTTTCGGTCAAAAAATCATAATATATTCTACACTAATTTATACTAGTTTCGGTCAAAAATCAAATTAAGTCGGGGACTGTTCGAAATGATACGAAACTTCACATATCATTTATATATTTTACGAGGGAAGTTTATGATGCAAGTCCATGCAAAAAATCATCGGAAAAATAGATTCTTTGAAACTTTTTGAAATGCAAGTTTCGGTCAAAAATCATAGTATATTATACACTAGTTTCGGTAAAAAAAATTAAATTTAATTGGGGACTATTTGAAATGATACGATACTTTCAGATCATTTTTTATATGTTAAGAGGGTAGGTTATGATGGATGTCCATGCAAAATAACCATCTTAAAACTAGATTGTATGAAACTTTTCGAAATGCAAGTTTCGGTCAAAAAATCATAATATATTATACACTAGCTTATACTAGTTTCGGTCAAAAATAAAATTAAATCAGGGAATGAATAAAATGATATGAAACTTCACATATCATTTATATATTTTACGAGGGAAGGTTATGATGGAAGTTCATGCAAAAAATCATCGCAATATTTGATTCTATAAAACATTTCGAAATGCAAGTTTCGGTCAAAAATCATAGTATATTATACACTAGTTTCGGTCAAAAAAATCAAATTTAATTGGGGACTATTTGAAATGATACAATGCTTTTCAAATCATTTATATATGTTAAGAGGGAAGGTTATGATGGAAGTCCATGCAAAATAATCATCTTAAAACTAGATCGTACGAAACTTTTCGAAATGCAATTTTCGGTCAAAAAATCATAATATATTCTACACTAATTTATACTAGTTTCGGTCAAAAATCAAATTAAGTCGGGGACTGTTCGAAATGATACGAAACTTCACATATCATTTATATATTTTACGAGGGAAGTTTATGATGCAAGTCCATGCAAAAAATCATCGGAAAAATAGATTCTTTGAAACTTTTTGAAATGCAAGTTTCGGTCAAAAATCATAGTATATTATACACTAGTTTCGGTAAAAAAAATTAAATTTAATTGGGGACTATTTGAAATGATACGATACTTTCAGATCATTTTTTATATGTTAAGAGGGTAGGTTATGATGGATGTCCATGCAAAATAACCATCTTAAAACTAGATTGTATGAAACTTTTCGAAATGCAAGTTTCGGTCAAAAAATCATAATATATTATACACTAGCTTATACTAGTTTCGGTCAAAAATAAAATTAAATCAGGGAATGAATAAAATGATATGAAACTTCACATATCATTTATATATTTTACGAGGGAAGGTTATGATGGAAGTTCATGCAAAAAATCATCGCAATATTTGATTCTATAAAACATTTCGAAATGCAAGTTTCGGTCAAAAATCATAGTATATTATACACTAGTTTCGGTCAAAAAAATCAAATTTAATTGGGGACTATTTGAAATGATACAATGCTTTTCAAATCATTTATATATGTTAAGAGGGAAGGTTATGATGGAAGTCCATGCAAAATAATCATCTTAAAACTAGATCGTACGAAACTTTTCGAAATGCAATTTTCGGTCAAAAAATCATAATATATTCTACACTAATTTATACTAGTTTCGGTCAAAAATCAAATTAAGTCGGGGACTGTCCGAAATGATACGAAACTTCACATATCATTTATATATTTTACGAGGGAAGTTTATGATGCAAGTCCATGCAAAAAATCATCGGAAAAATAGATTCTTTGAAACTTTTTGAAATGCAAGTTTCGGTCAAAAATCATAGTATATTATACACTAGTTTCGGTAAAAAAAATTAAATTTAATTGGGGACTATTTGAAATGATACGATACTTTCAGATCATTTTTTATATGTTTAGAGGGTAGGTTATGATGGATGTCCATGCAAAATAACCATCTTAAAACTAGATTGTATGAAACTTTTCGAAATGCAAGTTTCGGTCAAAAAATCATAATATATTATACACTAGCTTATACTAGTTTCGGTCAAAAATAAAATTAAATCAGGGAATGAATAAAATGATATGAAACTTCACATATCATTTATATATTTTACGAGGGAAGGTTATGATGGAAGTTCATGCAAAAAATCATCGCAATATTTGATTCTATAAAACATTTCGAAATGCAAGTTTCGGTCAAAAATCATAGTATATTATACACTAGTTTCGGTCAAAAAAATCAAATTTAATTGGGGACTATTTGAAATGATACAATGCTTTTCAAATCATTTATATATGTTAAGAGGGAAGGTTATGATGGAAGTCCATGCAAAATAATCATCTTAAAACTAGATCGTACGAAACTTTTCGAAATGCAATTTTCGGTCAAAAAATCATAATATATTCTACACTAATTTATACTAGTTTCGGTCAAAAATCAAATTAAGTCGGGGACTGTTCGAAATGATACGAAACTTCACATATCATTTATATATTTTACGAGGGAAGTTTATGATGCAAGTCCATGCAAAAAATCATCGGAAAAATAGATTCTTTGAAACTTTTTGAAATGCAAGTTTCGGTCAAAAATCATAGTATATTATACACTAGTTTCGGTAAAAAAAATTAAATTTAATTGGGGACTATTTGAAATGATACGATACTTTCAGATCATTTTTTATATGTTAAGAGGGTAGGTTATGATGGATGTCCATGCAAAATAACCATCTTAAAACTAGATTGTATGAAACTTTTCGAAATGCAAGTTTCGGTCAAAAAATCATAATATATTATACACTAGCTTATACTAGTTTCGGTCAAAAATAAAATTAAATCAGGGAATGAATAAAATGATATGAAACTTCACATATCATTTATATATTTTACGAGGGAAGGTTATGATGGAAGTTCATGCAAAAAATCATCGCAATATTTGATTCTATAAAACATTTCGAAATGCAAGTTTCGGTCAAAAATCATAGTATATTATACACTAGTTTCGGTCAAAAAAATCAAATTTAATTGGGGACTATTTGAAATGATACAATGCTTTTCAAATCATTTATATATGTTAAGAGGGAAGGTTATGATGGAAGTCCATGCAAAATAATCATCTTAAAACTAGATCGTACGAAACTTTTCGAAATGCAATTTTCGGTCAAAAAATCATAATATATTCTACACTAATTTATACTAGTTTCGGTCAAAAATCAAATTAAGTCGGGGACTGTTCGAAATGATACGAAACTTCACATATCATTTATATATTTTACGAGGGAAGTTTATGATGCAAGTCCATGCAAAAAATCATCGGAAAAATAGATTCTTTGAAACTTTTTGAAATGCAAGTTTCGGTCAAAAATCATAGTATATTATACACTAGTTTCGGTAAAAAAAATTAAATTTAATTGGGGACTATTTGAAATGATACGATACTTTCAGATCATTTTTTATATGTTAAGAGGGTAGGTTATGATGGATGTCCATGCAAAATAACCATCTTAAAACTAGATTGTATGAAACTTTTCGAAATGCAAGTTTCGGTCAAAAAATCATAATATATTATACACTAGCTTATACTAGTTTCGGTCAAAAATAAAATTAAATCAGGGAATGAATAAAATGATATGAAACTTCACATATCATTTATATATTTTACGAGGGAAGGTTATGATGGAAGTTCATGCAAAAAATCATCGCAATATTTGATTCTATAAAACATTTCGAAATGCAAGTTTCGGTCAAAAATCATAGTATATTATACACTAGTTTCGGTCAAAAAAATCAAATTTAATTGGGGACTATTTGAAATGATACAATGCTTTTCAAATCATTTATATATGTTAAGAGGGAAGGTTATGATGGAAGTCCATGCAAAATAATCATCTTAAAACTAGATCGTACGAAACTTTTCGAAATGCAATTTTCGGTCAAAAAATCATAATATATTCTACACTAATTTATACTAGTTTCGGTCAAAAATCAAATTAAGTCGGGGACTGTCCGAAATGATACGAAACTTCACATATCATTTATATATTTTACGAGGGAAGTTTATGATGCAAGTCCATGCAAAAAATCATCGGAAAAATAGATTCTTTGAAACTTTTTGAAATGCAAGTTTCGGTCAAAAATCATAGTATATTATACACTAGTTTCGGTAAAAAAAATTAAATTTAATTGGGGACTATTTGAAATGATACGATACTTTCAGATCATTTTTTATATGTTTAGAGGGTAGGTTATGATGGATGTCCATGCAAAATAACCATCTTAAAACTAGATTGTATGAAACTTTTCGAAATGCAAGTTTCGGTCAAAAAATCATAATATATTATACACTAGCTTATACTAGTTTCGGTCAAAAATAAAATTAAATCAGGGAATGAATAAAATGATATGAAACTTCACATATCATTTATATATTTTACGAGGGAAGGTTATGATGGAAGTTCATGCAAAAAATCATCGCAATATTTGATTCTATAAAACATTTCGAAATGCAAGTTTCGGTCAAAAATCATAGTATATTATACACTAGTTTCGGTCAAAAAAATCAAATTTAATTGGGGACTATTTGAAATGATACAATGCTTTTCAAATCATTTATATATGTTAAGAGGGAAGGTTATGATGGAAGTCCATGCAAAATAATCATCTTAAAACTAGATCGTACGAAACTTTTCGAAATGCAATTTTCGGTCAAAAAATCATAATATATTCTACACTAATTTATACTAGTTTCGGTCAAAAATCAAATTAAGTCGGGGACTGTTCGAAATGATACGAAACTTCACATATCATTTATATATTTTACGAGGGAAGTTTATGATGCAAGTCCATGCAAAAAATCATCGGAAAAATAGATTCTTTGAAACTTTTTGAAATGCAAGTTTCGGTCAAAAATCATAGTATATTATACACTAGTTTCGGTAAAAAAAATTAAATTTAATTGGGGACTATTTGAAATGATACGATACTTTCAGATCATTTTTTATATGTTAAGAGGGTAGGTTATGATGGATGTCCATGCAAAATAACCATCTTAAAACTAGATTGTATGAAACTTTTCGAAATGCAAGTTTCGGTCAAAAAATCATAATATATTATACACTAGCTTATACTAGTTTCGGTCAAAAATAAAATTAAATCAGGGAATGAATAAAATGATATGAAACTTCACATATCATTTATATATTTTACGAGGGAAGGTTATGATGGAAGTTCATGCAAAAAATCATCGCAATATTTGATTCTATAAAACATTTCGAAATGCAAGTTTCGGTCAAAAATCATAGTATATTATACACTAGTTTCGGTCAAAAAAATCAAATTTAATTGGGGACTATTTGAAATGATACAATGCTTTTCAAATCATTTATATATGTTAAGAGGGAAGGTTATGATGGAAGTCCATGCAAAATAATCATCTTAAAACTAGATCGTACGAAACTTTTCGAAATGCAATTTTCGGTCAAAAAATCATAATATATTCTACACTAATTTATACTAGTTTCGGTCAAAAATCAAATTAAGTCGGGGACTGTTCGAAATGATACGAAACTTCACATATCATTTATATATTTTACGAGGGAAGTTTATGATGCAAGTCCATGCAAAAAATCATCGGAAAAATAGATTCTTTGAAACTTTTTGAAATGCAAGTTTCGGTCAAAAATCATAGTATATTATACACTAGTTTCGGTAAAAAAAATTAAATTTAATTGGGGACTATTTGAAATGATACGATACTTTCAGATCATTTTTTATATGTTAAGAGGGTAGGTTATGATGGATGTCCATGCAAAATAACCATCTTAAAACTAGATTGTATGAAACTTTTCGAAATGCAAGTTTCGGTCAAAAAATCATAATATATTATACACTAGCTTATACTAGTTTCGGTCAAAAATAAAATTAAATCAGGGAATGAATAAAATGATATGAAACTTCACATATCATTTATATATTTTACGAGGGAAGGTTATGATGGAAGTTCATGCAAAAAATCATCGCAATATTTGATTCTATAAAACATTTCGAAATGCAAGTTTCGGTCAAAAATCATAGTATATTATACACTAGTTTCGGTCAAAAAAATCAAATTTAATTGGGGACTATTTGAAATGATACAATGCTTTTCAAATCATTTATATATGTTAAGAGGGAAGGTTATGATGGAAGTCCATGCAAAATAATCATCTTAAAACTAGATCGTACGAAACTTTTCGAAATGCAATTTTCGGTCAAAAAATCATAATATATTCTACACTAATTTATACTAGTTTCGGTCAAAAATCAAATTAAGTCGGGGACTGTCCGAAATGATACGAAACTTCACATATCATTTATATATTTTACGAGGGAAGTTTATGATGCAAGTCCATGCAAAAAATCATCGGAAAAATAGATTCTTTGAAACTTTTTGAAATGCAAGTTTCGGTCAAAAATCATAGTATATTATACACTAGTTTCGGTAAAAAAAATTAAATTTAATTGGGGACTATTTGAAATGATACGATACTTTCAGATCATTTTTTATATGTTTAGAGGGTAGGTTATGATGGATGTCCATGCAAAATAACCATCTTAAAACTAGATTGTATGAAACTTTTCGAAATGCAAGTTTCGGTCAAAAAATCATAATATATTATACACTAGCTTATACTAGTTTCGGTCAAAAATAAAATTAAATCAGGGAATGAATAAAATGATATGAAACTTCACATATCATTTATATATTTTACGAGGGAAGGTTATGATGGAAGTTCATGCAAAAAATCATCGCAATATTTGATTCTATAAAACATTTCGAAATGCAAGTTTCGGTCAAAAATCATAGTATATTATACACTAGTTTCGGTCAAAAAAATCAAATTTAATTGGGGACTATTTGAAATGATACAATGCTTTTCAAATCATTTATATATGTTAAGAGGGAAGGTTATGATGGAAGTCCATGCAAAATAATCATCTTAAAACTAGATCGTACGAAACTTTTCGAAATGCAATTTTCGGTCAAAAAATCATAATATATTCTACACTAATTTATACTAGTTTCGGTCAAAAATCAAATTAAGTCGGGGACTGTTCGAAATGATACGAAACTTCACATATCATTTATATATTTTACGAGGGAAGTTTATGATGCAAGTCCATGCAAAAAATCATCGGAAAAATAGATTCTTTGAAACTTTTTGAAATGCAAGTTTCGGTCAAAAATCATAGTATATTATACACTAGTTTCGGTAAAAAAAATTAAATTTAATTGGGGACTATTTGAAATGATACGATACTTTCAGATCATTTTTTATATGTTAAGAGGGTAGGTTATGATGGATGTCCATGCAAAATAACCATCTTAAAACTAGATTGTATGAAACTTTTCGAAATGCAAGTTTCGGTCAAAAAAGTATAATATATTATACACTAGCTTATACTAGTTTCGGTCAAAAATAAAATTAAATCAGGGAATGAATAAAATGATATGAAACTTCACATATCATTTATATATTTTACGAGGGAAGGTTATGATGGAAGTTCATGCAAAAAATCATCGCAATATTTGATTCTATAAAACATTTCGAAATGCAAGTTTCGGTCAAAAATCATAGTATATTATACACTAGTTTCGGTCAAAAAAATCAAATTTAATTGGGGACTATTTGAAATGATACAATGCTTTTCAAATCATTTATATATGTTAAGAGGGAAGGTTATGATGGAAGTCCATGCAAAATAATCATCTTAAAACTAGATCGTACGAAACTTTTCGAAATGCAATTTTCGGTCAAAAAATCATAATATATTCTACACTAATTTATACTAGTTTCGGTCAAAAATCAAATTAAGTCGGGGACTGTTCGAAATGATACGAAACTTCACATATCATTTATATATTTTACGAGGGAAGTTTATGATGCAAGTCCATGCAAAAAATCATCGGAAAAATAGATTCTTTGAAACTTTTTGAAATGCAAGTTTCGGTCAAAAATCATAGTATATTATACACTAGTTTCGGTAAAAAAAATTAAATTTAATTGGGGACTATTTGAAATGATACGATACTTTCAGATCATTTTTTATATGTTAAGAGGGTAGGTTATGATGGATGTCCATGCAAAATAACCATCTTAAAACTAGATTGTATGAAACTTTTCGAAATGCAAGTTTCGGTCAAAAAATCATAATATATTATACACTAGCTTATACTAGTTTCGGTCAAAAATAAAATTAAATCAGGGAATGAATAAAATGATATGAAACTTCACATATCATTTATATATTTTACGAGGGAAGGTTATGATGGAAGTTCATGCAAAAAATCATCGCAATATTTGATTCTATAAAACATTTCGAAATGCAAGTTTCGGTCAAAAATCATAGTATATTATACACTAGTTTCGGTCAAAAAAATCAAATTTAATTGGGGACTATTTGAAATGATACAATGCTTTTCAAATCATTTATATATGTTAAGAGGGAAGGTTATGATGGAAGTCCATGCAAAATAATCATCTTAAAACTAGATCGTACGAAACTTTTCGAAATGCAATTTTCGGTCAAAAAATCATAATATATTCTACACTAATTTATACTAGTTTCGGTCAAAAATCAAATTAAGTCGGGGACTGTTCGAAATGATACGAAACTTCACATATCATTTATATATTTTACGAGGGAAGTTTATGATGCAAGTCCATGCAAAAAATCATCGGAAAAATAGATTCTTTGAAACTTTTTGAAATGCAAGTTTCGGTCAAAAATCATAGTATATTATACACTAGTTTCGGTAAAAAAAATTAAATTTAATTGGGGACTATTTGAAATGATACGATACTTTCAGATCATTTTTTATATGTTAAGAGGGTAGGTTATGATGGATGTCCATGCAAAATAACCATCTTAAAACTAGATTGTATGAAACTTTTCGAAATGCAAGTTTCGGTCAAAAAATCATAATATATTATACACTAGCTTATACTAGTTTCGGTCAAAAATAAAATTAAATCAGGGAATGAATAAAATGATATGAAACTTCACATATCATTTATATATTTTACGAGGGAAGGTTATGATGGAAGTTCATGCAAAAAATCATCGCAATATTTGATTCTATAAAACATTTCGAAATGCAAGTTTCGGTCAAAAATCATAGTATATTATACACTAGTTTCGGTCAAAAAAATCAAATTTAATTGGGGACTATTTGAAATGATACAATGCTTTTCAAATCATTTATATATGTTAAGAGGGAAGGTTATGATGGAAGTCCATGCAAAATAATCATCTTAAAACTAGATCGTACGAAACTTTTCGAAATGCAATTTTCGGTCAAAAAATCATAATATATTCTACACTAATTTATACTAGTTTCGGTCAAAAATCAAATTAAGTCGGGGACTGTTCGAAATGATACGAAACTTCACATATCATTTATATATTTTACGAGGGAAGTTTATGATGCAAGTCCATGCAAAAAATCATCGGAAAAATAGATTCTTTGAAACTTTTTGAAATGCAAGTTTCGGTCAAAAATCATAGTATATTATACACTAGTTTCGGTAAAAAAAATTAAATTTAATTGGGGACTATTTGAAATGATACGATACTTTCAGATCATTTTTTATATGTTAAGAGGGTAGGTTATGATGGATGTCCATGCAAAATAACCATCTTAAAACTAGATTGTATGAAACTTTTCGAAATGCAAGTTTCGGTCAAAAAATCATAATATATTATACACTAGCTTATACTAGTTTCGGTCAAAAATAAAATTAAATCAGGGAATGAATAAAATGATATGAAACTTCACATATCATTTATATATTTTACGAGGGAAGGTTATGATGGAAGTTCATGCAAAAAATCATCGCAATATTTGATTCTATAAAACATTTCGAAATGCAAGTTTCGGTCAAAAATCATAGTATATTATACACTAGTTTCGGTCAAAAAAATCAAATTTAATTGGGGACTATTTGAAATGATACAATGCTTTTCAAATCATTTATATATGTTAAGAGGGAAGGTTATGATGGAAGTCCATGCAAAATAATCATCTTAAAACTAGATCGTACGAAACTTTTCGAAATGCAATTTTCGGTCAAAAAATCATAATATATTCTACACTAATTTATACTAGTTTCGGTCAAAAATCAAATTAAGTCGGGGACTGTTCGAAATGATACGAAACTTCACATATCATTTATATATTTTACGAGGGAAGTTTATGATGCAAGTCCATGCAAAAAATCATCGGAAAAATAGATTCTTTGAAACTTTTTGAAATGCAAGTTTCGGTCAAAAATCATAGTATATTATACACTAGTTTCGGTAAAAAAAATTAAATTTAATTGGGGACTATTTGAAATGATACGATACTTTCAGATCATTTTTTATATGTTAAGAGGGTAGGTTATGATGGATGTCCATGCAAAATAACCATCTTAAAACTAGATTGTATGAAACTTTTCGAAATGCAAGTTTCGGTCAAAAAATCATAATATATTATACACTAGATTATACTAGTTTCGGTCAAAAATAAAATTAAATCAGGGAATGAATAAAATGATATGAAACTTCACATATCATTTATATATTTTACGAGGGAAGGTTATGATGGAAGTTCATGCAAAAAATCATCGCAATATTTGATTCTATAAAACATTTCGAAATGCAAGTTTCGGTCAAAAATCATAGTATATTATACACTAGTTTCGGTCAAAAAAATCAAATTTAATTGGGGACTATTTGAAATGATACAATGCTTTTCAAATCATTTATATATGTTAAGAGGGAAGGTTATGATGGAAGTCCATGCAAAATAATCATCTTAAAACTAGATCGTACGAAACTTTTCGAAATGCAATTTTCGGTCAAAAAATCATAATATATTCTACACTAATTTATACTAGTTTCGGTCAAAAATCAAATTAAGTCGGGGACTGTTCGAAATGATACGAAACTTCACATATCATTTATATATTTTACGAGGGAAGTTTATGATGCAAGTCCATGCAAAAAATCATCGGAAAAATAGGTTCTTTGAAACTTTTTGAAATGCAAGTTTCGGTCAAAAATCATAGTATATTATACACTAGTTTCGGTAAAAAAAATTAAATTTAATTGGGGACTATTTGAAATGATACGAGACTTTCAGATCATTTTTTATTTGTTAAGAGCATAGGTTATGATGGATGTCCATGCAAAATAACCATCTTAAAACTAGATTGTATGAAACTTTTCGAAATGCAAGTTTCGGTCAAAAAATCATAATATATTATACACTAGCTTATACTAGTTTCGGTCAAAAATAAAATTAAATCAGGGAATGAATAAAATGATATGAAACATCACATATCATTTATATATTTTACGAGGGAAGGTTATGATGGAAGTTCATGCAAAAAATCATCGCAATATTTGATTCTATAAAACATTTCGAAATGCAAGTTTCGGTCAAAAATCATAGTATATTATACACTAGTTTCGGTCAAAAAAATCAAATTTAATTGGGGACTATTTGAAATGATACAATGCTTTTCAAATCATTTATATATGTTAAGAGGGAAGGTTATGATGGAAGTCCATGCAAAATAATCATCTTAAAACTAGATCGTACGAAACTTTTCGAAATGCAATTTTCGGTCAAAAAATCATAATATATTCTACACTAATTTATACTAGTTTCGGTCAAAAATCAAATTAAGTCGGGGACTGTTCGAAATGATACGAAACTTCACATATCATTTATATATTTTACGAGGGAAGTTTATGATGCAAGTCCATGCAAAAAATCATCGGAAAAATAGATTCTTTGAAACTTTTTGAAATGCAAGTTTCGGTCAAAAATAATAGTATATTATACACTAGTTTCGGTAAAAAAAATTAAATTTAATTGGGGACTATTTGAAATGATACGATACTTTCAGATCATTTTTTATATGTTAAGAGGGTAGGTTATGATGGATGTCCATGCAAAATAACCATCTTAAAACTAGATTGTATGAAACTTTTCGAAATGCAAGTTTCGGTCAAAAAATCATAATATATTATACACTAGCTTATACTAGTTTCGGTCAAAAATAAAATTAAATCAGGGAATGAATAAAATGATATGAAACATCACATATCATTTATATATTTTACGAGGGAAGGTTATGATGGAAGTTCATGCAAAAAATCATCGCAATATTTGATTCTATAAAACATTTCGAAATGCAAGTTTCGGTCAAAAATCATAGTATATTATACACTAGTTTCGGTCAAAAAAATCAAATTTAATTGGGGACTATTTGAAATGATACAATGCTTTTCAAATCATTTATATATGTTAAGAGGGAAGGTTATGATGGAAGTCCATGCAAAATAATCATCTTAAAACTAGATCGTACGAAACTTTTCGAAATGCAATTTTCGGTCAAAAAATCATAATATATTCTACACTAATTTATACTAGTTTCGGTCAAAAATCAAATTAAGTCGGGGACTGTTCGAAATGATACGAAACTTCACATATCATTTATATATTTTACGAGGGAAGTTTATGATGCAAGTCCATGCAAAAAATCATCGGAAAAATAGATTCTTTGAAACTTTTTGAAATGCAAGTTTCGGTCAAAAATAATAGTATATTATACACTAGTTTCGGTAAAAAAAATTAAATTTAATTGGGGACTATTTGAAATGATACGATACTTTCAGATCATTTTTTATATGTTAAGAGGGTAGGTTATGATGGATGTCCATGCAAAATAACCATCTTAAAACTAGATTGTATGAAACTTTTCGAAATGCAAGTTTCGGTCAAAAAATCATAATATATTATACACTAGATTATACTAGTTTCGGTCAAAAATAAAATTAAATCAGGGAATGAATAAAATGATATGAAACATCACATATCATTTATATATTTTACGAGGGAAGGTTATGATGGAAGTTCATGCAAAAAATCATCGCAATATTTGATTCTATAAAACATTTCGAAATGCAAGTTTCGGTCAAAAATCATAGTATATTATACACTAGTTTCGGTCAAAAAAATCAAATTTAATTGGGGACTATTTGAAATGATACAATGCTTTTCAAATCATTTATATATGTTAAGAGGGAAGGTTATGATGGAAGTCCATGCAAAATAATCATCTTAAAACTAGATCGTACGAAACTTTTCGAAATGCAATTTTCGGTCAAAAAATCATAATATATTCTACACTAATTTATACTAGTTTCGGTCAAAAATCAAATTAAGTCGAGGACTGTTCGAAATGATACGAAACTTCACATATCATTTATATATTTTACGAGGGAAGTTTATGATGCAAGTCCATGCAAAAAATCATCGGAAAAATAGATTCTTTGAAACTTTTTGAAATGCAAGTTTCGGTCAAAAATAATAGTATATTATACACTAGTTTCGATAAAAAAAATTAAATTTAATTGGGGACTATTTGAAATGATACGATACTTTCAGATCATTTTTTATTTGTTAAGAGGGTAGGTTATGATGGATGTCCATGCAAAATAACCATCTTAAAACTAGATTGTATGAAACTTTTCGAAATGCAAGTTTCGGTCAAAAAATCATAATATATTATACACTAGATTATACTAGTTTCGGTCAAAAATAAAATTAAATCAGGGAATGAATAAAATGATATGAAACATCACATATCATTTATATATTTTACGAGGGAAGGTTATGATGGAAGTTCATGCAAAAAATCATCGCAATATTTGATTCTATAAAACATTTCGAAATGCAAGTTTCAGTCAAAAATCATAGTATATTATACACTAGTTTCGGTCAAAAAAATCAAATTTAATTGGGGACTATTTGAAATGATACAATGCTTTTCAAATCATTTATATATGTTAAGAGGGAAGGTTATGATGGAAGTCCATGCAAAATAATCATCTTAAAACTAGATCGTACGAAACTTTTCGAAATGCAATTTTCGGTCAAAAAATCATAATATATTCTACACTAATTTATACTAGTTTCGGTCAAAAATCAAATTAAGTCGGGGACTGTTCGAAATGATACGAAACTTCACATATCATTTATATATTTTACGAGGGAAGTTTATGATGCAAGTCCATGCAAAAAATCATCGGAAAAATAGATTCTTTGAAACTTTTTGAAATGCAAGTTTCGGTCAAAAATCATAGTATATTATACACTAGTTTCGGTAAAAAAAATTAAATTTAATTGGGGACTATTTGAAATGATACGATACTTTCAGATCATTTTTTATATGTTAAGAGGGTAGGTTATGATGGATGTCCATGCAAAATAACCATCTTAAAACTAGATTGTATGAAACTTTTCGAAATGCAAGTTTCGGTCAAAAAATCATAATATATTATACACTAGATTATACTAGTTTCGGTCAAAAATAAAATTAAATCAGGGAATGAATAAAATGATATGAAACTTCACATATCATTTATATATTTTACGAGGGAAGGTTATGATGGAAGTTCATGCAAAAAATCATCGCAATATTTGATTCTATAAAACATTTCGAAATGCAAGTTTCGGTCAAAAATCATAGTATATTATACACTAGTTTCGGTCAAAAAAATCAAATTTAATTGGGGACTATTTGAAATGATACAATGCTTTTCAAATCATTTATATATGTTAAGAGGGAAGGTTATGATGGAAGTCCATGCAAAATAATCATCTTAAAACTAGATCGTACGAAACTTTTCGAAATGCAATTTTCGGTCAAAAAATCATAATATATTCTACACTAATTTATACTAGTTTCGGTCAAAAATCAAATTAAGTCGGGGACTGTTCGAAATGATACGAAACTTCACATATCATTTATATATTTTACGAGGGAAGTTTATGATGCAAGTCCATGCAAAAAATCATCGGAAAAATAGATTCTTTGAAACTTTTTGAAATGCAAGTTTCGGTCAAAAATCATAGTATATTATACACTAGTTTCGGTAAAAAAAATTAAATTTAATTGGGGACTATTTGAAATGATACGATACTTTCAGATCATTTTTTATATGTTAAGAGGGTAGGTTATGATGGATGTCCATGCAAAATAACCATCTTAAAACTAGATTGTATGAAACTTTTCGAAATGCAAGTTTCGGTCAAAAAATCATAATATATTATACACTAGATTATACTAGTTTCGGTCAAAAATAAAATTAAATCAGGGAATGAATAAAATGATATGAAACTTCACATATCATTTATATATTTTACGAGGGAAGGTTATGATGGAAGTTCATGCAAAAAATCATCGCAATATTTGATTCTATAAAACATTTCGAAATGCAAGTTTCGGTCAAAAATCATAGTATATTATACACTAGTTTCGGTCAAAAAAATCAAATTTAATTGGGGACTATTTGAAATGATACAATGCTTTTCAAATCATTTATATATGTTAAGAGGGAAGGTTATGATGGAAGTCCATGCAAAATAATCATCTTAAAACTAGATCGTACGAAACTTTTCGAAATGCAATTTTCGGTCAAAAAATCATAATATATTCTACACTAATTTATACTAGTTTCGGTCAAAAATCAAATTAAGTCGGGGACTGTTCGAAATGATACGAAACTTCACATATCATTTATATATTTTACGAGGGAAGTTTATGATGCAAGTCCATGCAAAAAATCATCGGAAAAATAGGTTCTTTGAAACTTTTTGAAATGCAAGTTTCGGTCAAAAATCATAGTATATTATACACTAGTTTCGGTAAAAAAAATTAAATTTAATTGGGGACTATTTGAAATGATACGAGACTTTCAGATCATTTTTTATTTGTTAAGAGCATAGGTTATGATGGATGTCCATGCAAAATAACCATCTTAAAACTAGATTGTATGAAACTTTTCGAAATGCAAGTTTCGGTCAAAAAATCATAATATATTATACACTAGCTTATACTAGTTTCGGTCAAAAATAAAATTAAATCAGGGAATGAATAAAATGATATGAAACATCACATATCATTTATATATTTTACGAGGGAAGGTTATGATGGAAGTTCATGCAAAAAATCATCGCAATATTTGATTCTATAAAACATTTCGAAATGCAAGTTTCGGTCAAAAATCATAGTATATTATACACTAGTTTCGGTCAAAAAAATCAAATTTAATTGGGGACTATTTGAAATGATACAATACTTTTCAAATCATTTATATATGTTAAGAGGGAAGGTTATGATGGAAGTCCATGCAAAATAATCATCTTAAAACTAGATCGTACGAAACTTTTCGAAATGCAATTTTAGGTCAAAAAATCATAATATATTATACACTAATTTATACTAGTTTCGGTCAAAAATCAAATTAAGTCGGGGACTGTTCGAAATGATACGAAACTTCACATATCATTTATATATTTTACGGTGGAAGTTTATGATGCAAGTCCATGCAAAAAATCATCGGAAAAATAGATTCTTTGAAACTTTTTGAAATGCAAGTTTCGGTCAAAAATCATAGTATATTATACACTAGTTTCGGTAAAAAAAATTAAATTTAATTGGGGACTATTTGAAATGATACGATACTTTCAGATCATTTTTTATATGTTAAGAGGGTAGGTTATGATGGATGTCCATGCAAAATAACCATCTTAAAACTAGATTGTATGAAACTTTTCGAAATGCAAGTTTCGGTCAAAAAATCATAATATATTATACACTAGATTATACTAGTTTCGGTCAAAAATAAAATTAAATCAGGGAATGAATAAAATGATATGAAACTTCACATATCATTTATATATTTTACGAGGGAAGGTTATGATGGAAGTTCATGCAAAAAATCATCGCAATATTTGATTCTATAAAACATTTCGAAATGCAAGTTTCGGTCAAAAATCATAGTATATTATACACTAGTTTCGGTCAAAAAAATCAAATTTAATTGGGGACTATTTGAAATGATACAATGCTTTTCAAATCATTTATATATGTTAAGAGGGAAGGTTATGATGGAAGTCCATGCAAAATAATCATCTTAAAACTAGATCGTACGAAACTTTTCGAAATGCAATTTTCGGTCAAAAAATCATAATATATTCTACACTAATTTATACTAGTTTCGGTCAAAAATCAAATTAAGTCGGGGACTGTTCGAAATGATACGAAACTTCACATATCATTTATATATTTTACGAGGGAAGTTTATGATGCAAGTCCATGCAAAAAATCATCGGAAAAATAGGTTCTTTGAAACTTTTTGAAATGCAAGTTTCGGTCAAAAATCATAGTATATTATACACTAGTTTCGGTAAAAAAAATTAAATTTAATTGGGGACTATTTGAAATGATACGAGACTTTCAGATCATTTTTTATTTGTTAAGAGCATAGGTTATGATGGATGTCCATGCAAAATAACCATCTTAAAACTAGATTGTATGAAACTTTTCGAAATGCAAGTTTCGGTCAAAAAATCATAATATATTATACACTAGCTTATACTAGTTTCGGTCAAAAATAAAATTAAATCAGGGAATGAATAAAATGATATGAAACATCACATATCATTTATATATTTTACGAGGGAAGGTTATGATGGAAGTTCATGCAAAAAATCATCGCAATATTTGATTCTATAAAACATTTCGAAATGCAAGTTTCGGTCAAAAATCATAGTATATTATACACTAGTTTCGGTCAAAAAAATCAAATTTAATTGGGGACTATTTGAAATGATACAATGCTTTTCAAATCATTTATATATGTTAAGAGGGAAGGTTATGATGGAAGTCCATGCAAAATAATCATCTTAAAACTAGATCGTACGAAACTTTTCGAAATGCAATTTTCGGTCAAAAAATCATAATATATTCTACACTAATTTATACTAGTTTCGGTCAAAAATCAAATTAAGTCGGGGACTGTTCGAAATGATACGAAACTTCACATATCATTTATATATTTTACGAGGGAAGTTTATGATGCAAGTCCATGCAAAAAATCATCGGAAAAATAGATTCTTTGAAACTTTTTGAAATGCAAGTTTCGGTCAAAAATAATAGTATATTATACACTAGTTTCGGTAAAAAAAATTAAATTTAATTGGGGACTATTTGAAATGATACGATACTTTCAGATCATTTTTTATATGTTAAGAGGGTAGGTTATGATGGATGTCCATGCAAAATAACCATCTTAAAACTAGATTGTATGAAACTTTTCGAAATGCAAGTTTCGGTCAAAAAATCATAATATATTATACACTAGCTTATACTAGTTTCGGTCAAAAATAAAATTAAATCAGGGAATGAATAAAATGATATGAAACATCACATATCATTTATATATTTTACGAGGGAAGGTTATGATGGAAGTTCATGCAAAAAATCATCGCAATATTTGATTCTATAAAACATTTCGAAATGCAAGTTTCGGTCAAAAATCATAGTATATTATACACTAGTTTCGGTCAAAAAAATCAAATTTAATTGGGGACTATTTGAAATGATACAATGCTTTCCAAATCATTTATATATGTTAAGAGGGAAGGTTATGATGGAAGTCCATGCAAAATAATCATCTTAAAACTAGATCGTACGAAACTTTTCGAAATGCAATTTTCGGTCAAAAAATCATAATATATTCTACACTAATTTATACTAGTTTCGGTCAAAAATCAAATTAAGTCGGGGACTGTTCGAAATGATACGAAACTTCACATATCATTTATATATTTTACGAGGGAAGTTTATGATGCAAGTCCATGCAAAAAATCATCGGAAAAATAGATTCTTTGAAACTTTTTGAAATGCAAGTTTCGGTCAAAAATAATAGTATATTATACACTAGTTTCGGTAAAAAAAATTAAATTTAATTGGGGACTATTTGAAATGATACGATACTTTCAGATCATTTTTTATATGTTAAGAGGGTAGGTTATGATGGATGTCCATGCAAAATAACCATCTTAAAACTAGATTGTATGAAACTTTTCGAAATGCAAGTTTCGGTCAAAAAATCATAATATATTATACACTAGATTATACTAGTTTCGGTCAAAAATAAAATTAAATCAGGGAATGAATAAAATGATATGAAACATCACATATCATTTATATATTTTACGAGGGAAGGTTATGATGGAAGTTCATGCAAAAAATCATCGCAATATTTGATTCTATAAAACATTTCGAAATGCAAGTTTCGGTCAAAAATCATAGTATATTATACACTAGTTTCGGTCAAAAAAATCAAATTTAATTGGGGACTATTTGAAATGATACAATGCTTTTCAAATCATTTATATATGTTAAGAGGGAAGGTTATGATGGAAGTCCATGCAAAATAATCATCTTAAAACTAGATCGTACGAAACTTTTCGAAATGCAATTTTCGGTCAAAAAATCATAATATATTCTACACTAATTTATACTAGTTTCGGTCAAAAATCAAATTAAGTCGAGGACTGTTCGAAATGATACGAAACTTCACATATCATTTATATATTTTACGAGGGAAGTTTATGATGCAAGTCCATGCAAAAAATCATCGGAAAAATAGATTCTTTGAAACTTTTTGAAATGCAAGTTTCGGTCAAAAATAATAGTATATTATACACTAGTTTCGGTAAAAAAAATTAAATTTAATTGGGGACTATTTGAAATGATACGATACTTTCAGATCATTTTTTATTTGTTAAGAGGGTAGGTTATGATGGATGTCCATGCAAAATAACCATCTTAAAACTAGATTGTATGAAACTTTTCGAAATGCAAGTTTCGGTCAAAAAATCATAATATATTATACACTAGATTATACTAGTTTCGGTCAAAAATAAAATTAAATCAGGGAATGAATAAAATGATATGAAACATCACATATCATTTATATATTTTACGAGGGAAGGTTATGATGGAAGTTCATGCAAAAAATCATCGCAATATTTGATTCTATAAAACATTTCGAAATGCAAGTTTCAGTCAAAAATCATAGTATATTATACACTAGTTTCGGTCAAAAAAATCAAATTTAATTGGGGACTATTTGAAATGATACAATGCTTTTCAAATCATTTATATATGTTAAGAGGGAAGGTTATGATGGAAGTCCATGCAAAATAATCATCTTAAAACTAGATCGTACGAAACTTTTCGAAATGCAATTTTCGGTCAAAAAATCATAATATATTCTACACTAATTTATACTAGTTTCGGTCAAAAATCAAATTAAGTCGGGGACTGTTCGAAATGATACGAAACTTCACATATCATTTATATATTTTACGAGGGAAGTTTATGATGCAAGTCCATGCAAAAAATCATCGGAAAAATAGATTCTTTGAAACTTTTTGAAATGCAAGTTTCGGTCAAAAATAATAGTATATTATACACTAGTTTCGGTAAAAAAAATTAAATTTAATTGGGGACTATTTGAAATGATACGATACTTTCAGATCATTTTTTATATGTTAAGAGGGTAGGTTATGATGGATGTCCATGCAAAATAACCATCTTAAAACTAGATTGTATGAAACTTTTCGAAATGCAAGTTTCGGTCAAAAAATCATAATATATTATACACTAGATTATACTAGTTTCGGTCAAAAATAAAATTAAATCAGGGAATGAATAAAATGATATGAAACATCACATATCATTTATATATTTTACGAGGGAAGGTTATGATGGAAGTTCATGCAAAAAATCATCGCAATATTTGATTCTATAAAACATTTCGAAATGCAAGTTTCGGTCAAAAATCATAGTATATTATACACTAGTTTCGGTCAAAAAAATCAAATTTAATTGGGGACTATTTGAAATGATACAATGCTTTTCAAATCATTTATATATGTTAAGAGGGAAGGTTATGATGGAAGTCCATGCAAAATAATCATCTTAAAACTAGATCGTACGAAACTTTTCGAAATGCAATTTTCGGTCAAAAAATCATAATATATTCTACACTAATTTATACTAGTTTCGGTCAAAAATCAAATTAAGTCGAGGACTGTTCGAAATGATACGAAACTTCACATATCATTTATATATTTTACGAGGGAAGTTTATGATGCAAGTCCATGCAAAAAATCATCGGAAAAATAGATTCTTTGAAACTTTTTGAAATGCAAGTTTCGGTCAAAAATAATAGTATATTATACACTAGTTTCGGTAAAAAAAATTAAATTTAATTGGGGACTATTTGAAATGATACGATACTTTCAGATCATTTTTTATATGTTAAGAGGGTAGGTTATGATGGATGTCCATGCAAAATAACCATCTTAAAACTAGATTGTATGAAACTTTTCGAAATGCAAGTTTCGGTCAAAAAATCATAATATATTATACACTAGATTATACTAGTTTCGGTCAAAAATAAAATTAAATCAGGGAATGAATAAAATGATATGAAACATCACATATCATTTATATATTTTACGAGGGAAGGTTATGATGGAAGTTCATGCAAAAAATCATCGCAATATTTGATTCTATAAAACATTTCGAAATGCAAGTTTCGGTCAAAAATCATAGTATATTATACACTAGTTTCGGTCAAAAAAATCAAATTTAATTGGGGACTATTTGAAATGATACAATGCTTTTCAAATCATTTATATATGTTAAGAGGGAAGGTTATGATGGAAGTCCATGCAAAATAATCATCTTAAAACTAGATCGTACGAAACTTTTCGAAATGCAATTTTCGGTCAAAAAATCATAATATATTCTACACTAATTTATACTAGTTTCGGTCAAAAATCAAATTAAGTCGAGGACTGTTCGAAATGATACGAAACTTCACATATCATTTATATATTTTACGAGGGAAGTTTATGATGCAAGTCCATGCAAAAAATCATCGGAAAAATAGATTCTTTGAAACTTTTTGAAATGCAAGTTTCGGTCAAAAATAATAGTATATTATACACTAGTTTCGGTAAAAAAAATTAAATTTAATTGGGGACTATTTGAAATGATACGATACTTTCAGATCATTTTTTATATGTTAAGAGGGTAGGTTATGATGGATGTCCATGCAAAATAACCATCTTAAAACTAGATTGTATGAAACTTTTCGAAATGCAAGTTTCGGTCAAAAAATCATAATATATTATACACTAGATTATACTAGTTTCGGTCAAAAATAAAATTAAATCAGGGAATGAATAAAATGATATGAAACATCACATATCATTTATATATTTTACGAGGGAAGGTTATGATGGAAGTTCATGCAAAAAATCATCGCAATATTTGATTCTATAAAACATTTCGAAATGCAAGTTTCGGTCAAAAATCATAGTATATTATACACTAGTTTCGGTCAAAAAAATCAAATTTAATTGGGGACTATTTGAAATGATACAATGCTTTTCAAATCATTTATATATGTTAAGAGGGAAGGTTATGATGGAAGTCCATGCAAAATAATCATCTTAAAACTAGATCGTACGAAACTTTTCGAAATGCAATTTTCGGTCAAAAAATCATAATATATTCTACACTAATTTATACTAGTTTCGGTCAAAAATCAAATTAAGTCGAGGACTGTTCGAAATGATACGAAACTTCACATATCATTTATATATTTTACGAGGGAAGTTTATGATGCAAGTCCATGCAAAAAATCATCGGAAAAATAGATTCTTTGAAACTTTTTGAAATGCAAGTTTCGGTCAAAAATAATAGTATATTATACACTAGTTTCGGTAAAAAAAATTAAATTTAATTGGGGACTATTTGAAATGATACGATACTTTCAGATCATTTTTTATATGTTAAGAGGGTAGGTTATGATGGATGTCCATGCAAAATAACCATCTTAAAACTAGATTGTATGAAACTTTTCGAAATGCAAGTTTCGGTCAAAAAATCATAATATATTATACACTAGATTATACTAGTTTCGGTCAAAAATAAAATTAAATCAGGGAATGAATAAAATGATATGAAACATCACATATCATTTATATATTTTACGAGGGAAGGTTATGATGGAAGTTCATGCAAAAAATCATCGCAATATTTGATTCTATAAAACATTTCGAAATGCAAGTTTCGGTCAAAAATCATAGTATATTATACACTAGTTTCGGTCAAAAAAATCAAATTTAATTGGGGACTATTTGAAATGATACAATGCTTTTCAAATCATTTATATATGTTAAGAGGGAAGGTTATGATGGAAGTCCATGCAAAATAATCATCTTAAAACTAGATCGTACGAAACTTTTCGAAATGCAATTTTCGGTCAAAAAATCATAATATATTCTACACTAATTTATACTAGTTTCGGTCAAAAATCAAATTAAGTCGAGGACTGTTCGAAATGATACGAAACTTCACATATCATTTATATATTTTACGAGGGAAGTTTATGATGCAAGTCCATGCAAAAAATCATCGGAAAAATAGATTCTTTGAAACTTTTTGAAATGCAAGTTTCGGTCAAAAATAATAGTATATTATACACTAGTTTCGGTAAAAAAAATTAAATTTAATTGGGGACTATTTGAAATGATACGATACTTTCAGATCATTTTTTATATGTTAAGAGGGTAGGTTATGATGGATGTCCATGCAAAATAACCATCTTAAAACTAGATTGTATGAAACTTTTCGAAATGCAAGTTTCGGTCAAAAAATCATAATATATTATACACTAGATTATACTAGTTTCGGTCAAAAATAAAATTAAATCAGGGAATGAATAAAATGATATGAAACATCACATATCATTTATATATTTTACGAGGGAAGGTTATGATGGAAGTTCATGCAAAAAATCATCGCAATATTTGATTCTATAAAACATTTCGAAATGCAAGTTTCGGTCAAAAATCATAGTATATTATACACTAGTTTCGGTCAAAAAAATCAAATTTAATTGGGGACTATTTGAAATGATACAATGCTTTTCAAATCATTTATATATGTTAAGAGGGAAGGTTATGATGGAAGTCCATGCAAAATAATCATCTTAAAACTAGATCGTACGAAACTTTTCGAAATGCAATTTTCGGTCAAAAAATCATAATATATTCTACACTAATTTATACTAGTTTCGGTCAAAAATCAAATTAAGTCGAGGACTGTTCGAAATGATACGAAACTTCACATATCATTTATATATTTTACGAGGGAAGTTTATGATGCAAGTCCATGCAAAAAATCATCGGAAAAATAGATTCTTTGAAACTTTTTGAAATGCAAGTTTCGGTCAAAAATAATAGTATATTATACACTAGTTTCGGTAAAAAAAATTAAATTTAATTGGGGACTATTTGAAATGATACGATACTTTCAGATCATTTTTTATATGTTAAGAGGGTAGGTTATGATGGATGTCCATGCAAAATAACCATCTTAAAACTAGATTGTATGAAACTTTTCGAAATGCAAGTTTCGGTCAAAAAATCATAATATATTATACACTAGATTATACTAGTTTCGGTCAAAAATAAAATTAAATCAGGGAATGAATAAAATGATATGAAACATCACATATCATTTATATATTTTACGAGGGAAGGTTATGATGGAAGTTCATGCAAAAAATCATCGCAATATTTGATTCTATAAAACATTTCGAAATGCAAGTTTCGGTCAAAAATCATAGTATATTATACACTAGTTTCGGTCAAAAAAATCAAATTTAATTGGGGACTATTTGAAATGATACAATGCTTTTCAAATCATTTATATATGTTAAGAGGGAAGGTTATGATGGAAGTCCATGCAAAATAATCATCTTAAAACTAGATCGTACGAAACTTTTCGAAATGCAATTTTCGGTCAAAAAATCATAATATATTCTACACTAATTTATACTAGTTTCGGTCAAAAATCAAATTAAGTCGAGGACTGTTCGAAATGATACGAAACTTCACATATCATTTATATATTTTACGAGGGAAGTTTATGATGCAAGTCCATGCAAAAAATCATCGGAAAAATAGATTCTTTGAAACTTTTTGAAATGCAAGTTTCGGTCAAAAATAATAGTATATTATACACTAGTTTCGGTAAAAAAAATTAAATTTAATTGGGGACTATTTGAAATGATACGATACTTTCAGATCATTTTTTATATGTTAAGAGGGTAGGTTATGATGGATGTCCATGCAAAATAACCATCTTAAAACTAGATTGTATGAAACTTTTCGAAATGCAAGTTTCGGTCAAAAAATCATAATATATTATACACTAGATTATACTAGTTTCGGTCAAAAATAAAATTAAATCAGGGAATGAATAAAATGATATGAAACATCACATATCATTTATATATTTTACGAGGGAAGGTTATGATGGAAGTTCATGCAAAAAATCATCGCAATATTTGATTCTATAAAACATTTCGAAATGCAAGTTTCGGTCAAAAATCATAGTATATTATACACTAGTTTCGGTCAAAAAAATCAAATTTAATTGGGGACTATTTGAAATGATACAATGCTTTTCAAATCATTTATATATGTTAAGAGGGAAGGTTATGATGGAAGTCCATGCAAAATAATCATCTTAAAACTAGATCGTACGAAACTTTTCGAAATGCAATTTTCGGTCAAAAAATCATAATATATTCTACACTAATTTATACTAGTTTCGGTCAAAAATCAAATTAAGTCGAGGACTGTTCGAAATGATACGAAACTTCACATATCATTTATATATTTTACGAGGGAAGTTTATGATGCAAGTCCATGCAAAAAATCATCGGAAAAATAGATTCTTTGAAACTTTTTGAAATGCAAGTTTCGGTCAAAAATAATAGTATATTATACACTAGTTTCGGTAAAAAAAATTAAATTTAATTGGGGACTATTTGAAATGATACGATACTTTCAGATCATTTTTTATATGTTAAGAGGGTAGGTTATGATGGATGTCCATGCAAAATAACCATCTTAAAACTAGATTGTATGAAACTTTTCGAAATGCAAGTTTCGGTCAAAAAATCATAATATATTATACACTAGATTATACTAGTTTCGGTCAAAAATAAAATTAAATCAGGGAATGAATAAAATGATATGAAACATCACATATCATTTATATATTTTACGAGGGAAGGTTATGATGGAAGTTCATGCAAAAAATCATCGCAATATTTGATTCTATAAAACATTTCGAAATGCAAGTTTCGGTCAAAAATCATAGTATATTATACACTAGTTTCGGTCAAAAAAATCAAATTTAATTGGGGACTATTTGAAATGATACAATGCTTTTCAAATCATTTATATATGTTAAGAGGGAAGGTTATGATGGAAGTCCATGCAAAATAATCATCTTAAAACTAGATCGTACGAAACTTTTCGAAATGCAATTTTCGGTCAAAAAATCATAATATATTCTACACTAATTTATACTAGTTTCGGTCAAAAATCAAATTAAGTCGAGGACTGTTCGAAATGATACGAAACTTCACATATCATTTATATATTTTACGAGGGAAGTTTATGATGCAAGTCCATGCAAAAAATCATCGGAAAAATAGATTCTTTGAAACTTTTTGAAATGCAAGTTTCGGTCAAAAATAATAGTATATTATACACTAGTTTCGGTAAAAAAAATTAAATTTAATTGGGGACTATTTGAAATGATACGATACTTTCAGATCATTTTTTATATGTTAAGAGGGTAGGTTATGATGGATGTCCATGCAAAATAACCATCTTAAAACTAGATTGTATGAAACTTTTCGAAATGCAAGTTTCGGTCAAAAAATCATAATATATTATACACTAGATTATACTAGTTTCGGTCAAAAATAAAATTAAATCAGGGAATGAATAAAATGATATGAAACATCACATATCATTTATATATTTTACGAGGGAAGGTTATGATGGAAGTTCATGCAAAAAATCATCGCAATATTTGATTCTATAAAACATTTCGAAATGCAAGTTTCGGTCAAAAATCATAGTATATTATACACTAGTTTCGGTCAAAAAAATCAAATTTAATTGGGGACTATTTGAAATGATACAATGCTTTTCAAATCATTTATATATGTTAAGAGGGAAGGTTATGATGGAAGTCCATGCAAAATAATCATCTTAAAACTAGATCGTACGAAACTTTTCGAAATGCAATTTTCGGTCAAAAAATCATAATATATTCTACACTAATTTATACTAGTTTCGGTCAAAAATCAAATTAAGTCGAGGACTGTTCGAAATGATACGAAACTTCACATATCATTTATATATTTTACGAGGGAAGTTTATGATGCAAGTCCATGCAAAAAATCATCGGAAAAATAGATTCTTTGAAACTTTTTGAAATGCAAGTTTCGGTCAAAAATAATAGTATATTATACACTAGTTTCGGTAAAAAAAATTAAATTTAATTGGGGACTATTTGAAATGATACGATACTTTCAGATCATTTTTTATATGTTAAGAGGGTAGGTTATGATGGATGTCCATGCAAAATAACCATCTTAAAACTAGATTGTATGAAACTTTTCGAAATGCAAGTTTCGGTCAAAAAATCATAATATATTATACACTAGATTATACTAGTTTCGGTCAAAAATAAAATTAAATCAGGGAATGAATAAAATGATATGAAACATCACATATCATTTATATATTTTACGAGGGAAGGTTATGATGGAAGTTCATGCAAAAAATCATCGCAATATTTGATTCTATAAAACATTTCGAAATGCAAGTTTCGGTCAAAAATCATAGTATATTATACACTAGTTTCGGTCAAAAAAATCAAATTTAATTGGGGACTATTTGAAATGATACAATGCTTTTCAAATCATTTATATATGTTAAGAGGGAAGGTTATGATGGAAGTCCATGCAAAATAATCATCTTAAAACTAGATCGTACGAAACTTTTCGAAATGCAATTTTCGGTCAAAAAATCATAATATATTATACACTAATTTATACTAGTTTCGGTCAAAAATCAAATTAAGTCGAGGACTGTTCGAAATGATACGAAACTTCACATATCATTTATATATTTTACGAGGGAAGTTTATGATGCAAGTCCATGCAAAAAATCATCGGAAAAATAGATTCTTTGAAACTTTTTGAAATGCAAGTTTCGGTCAAAAATAATAGTATATTATACACTAGTTTCGGTAAAAAAAATTAAATTTAATTGGGGACTATTTGAAATGATACGATACTTTCAGATCATTTTTTATATGTTAAGAGGGTAGGTTATGATGGATGTCCATGCAAAATAACCATCTTAAAACTAGATTGTATGAAACTTTTCGAAATGCAAGTTTCGGTCAAAAAATCATAATATATTATACACTAGCTTATACTAGTTTCGGTCAAAAATAAAATTAAATCAGGGAATGAATAAAATGATATGAAACTTCACATATCATTTATATATTTTACGAGGGAAGGTTATGATGGAAGTTCATGCAAAAAATCATCGCAATATTTGATTCTATAAAACATTTCGAAATGCAAGTTTCGGTCAAAAATCATAGTATATTATACACTAGTTTCGGTCAAAAAAATCAAATTTAATTGGGGACTATTTGAAATGATACAATGCTTTTCAAATCATTTATTTATGTTAAGAGGGAAGGTTATGATGGAAGTCCATGCAAAATAATCATCTTAAAACTAGATCTTACGAAACTTTTCGAAATGCAATTTTCGGTCAAAAAATCATAATATATTATACACTAATTTATACTAGTTTCGGTTAAAAATCAAATTAAGTCGGGGACTGTTCGAAATGATACGAAACTTCACATAACATTTATATATTTCACGAGGGAAGTTTATGATGCAAGTCCATGCAAAAAATCATCGGAAAAATAGATTCTTTGAAACTTTTTGAAATGCAAGTTTCGGTCAAAAATCATAGTTTATTATACACTAGTTTCGGTAAAAAAAATAAATTTAATTGGGGACTATTTGAAATGATACGATACTTTCAGATCATTTTTTATATGTTAAGAGGGTAGGTTATGATGGATGTCCATGCAAAATAACCATCTTAAAACTAGATTGTATGAAACTTTTTGAAATGCAAGTTTCGGTCAAAAAATCATAATATATTATACACTAGCTTATACTAGTTTCGGTCAAAAATAAAATTAAATCAGGGAATGAATAAAATGATATGAAACTTCACATATCATTTATATATTTTACGAGGGAAGGTTATGATGGAAGTTCATGCAAAAAATCATCGCAATATTTGATTCTATAAAACATTTCGAAATGCAAGTTTCGGTCAAAAATCATAGTATATTATACACTAGTTTCGGTCAAAAAAATCAAATTTAATTGGGGACTATTTGAAATGATACAATACTTTTCAAATCATTTATATATGTTAAGAGGGAAGGTTATGATGGAAGTCCATGCAAAATAATCATCTTAAAACTAGATCGTACGAAACTTTTCGAAATGCAATTTTCGGTCAAAAAATCATAATATATTATACACTAATTTATACTAGTTTCGGTCAAAAATCAAATTAAGTCGGGGACTGTTCGAAATGATACGAAACTTCACATATCATTTATATATTTCACGAGGGAAGTTTATGATGCAAGTCCATGCAAAAAATCATCGGAAAAATAGATTCTTTGAAACTTTTTGAAATGCAAGTTTCGGTCAAAAATCATAGTATATTATACACTTGTTTCGGTAAAAAAAATTAAATTTAATTGGGGACTATTTGAATTGATACGATACTTTCAGATCATTTTTTATATGTTAAGAGGGTAGGTTATGATGGATGTCCATGCAAAATAACCATCTTAAAACTAGATTGTATGAAACTTTTCGAAATGCAAGTTTCGGTCAAAAAATCATAATATATTATACACTAGCTTATACTAGTTTCGGTCAAAAATAAAATTAAATCAGGGAATGAATAAAATGATATGAAACTTCACATATCATTTATATATTTTACGAGAGAAGGTTGTGATGGAAGTTCATGCAAAAAATCATCGCAATATTTGATTCTATAAAACATTTCGAAATGCAAGTTTCGGTCAAAAATCAGAGTATATTATACACTAGTTTCGGTCAAAAAAATCAAATTTAATTGGGGACTATTTGAAATGATACAATACTTTTCAAATCATTTATATATGTTAAGAGGGAAGGTTATGATGGAAGTCCATGCAAAATAATCATCTTAAAACTAGATCGTACGAAACTTTTCGAAATGCAATTTTCGGTCAAAAAATCATAATATATTATACACTAATTTATACTAGTTTCGGTCAAAAATCAAATTAAGTCGGGGACTGTTCGAAATGATACGAAACTTCACATATCATTTATATATTTCACGAGGGAAGTTTATGATGCAAGTCCATGCAAAAAATCATCGGAAAAATAGATTCTTTGAAACTTTTTGAAATGCAAGTTTCGGTCAAAAATCAGAGTATATTATACACTAGTTTAGGTAAAAAAAATTAAATTTAATTGGGGACTATTTGAAATGATACGATACTTTCAGATCATTTTTTATATGTTAAGAGGGTAGGTTATGATGGATGTCCATGCAAAATAACCATCTTAAAACTAGATTGTATGAAACTTTTCGAAATGCAAGTTTCGGTCAAAAAATCATAATATATTATACACTAGCTTATACTAGTTTCGTTGAAAAATTAAATTAAATCAGGGAATGAATAAAATGATATGAAACTTCACATATCATTTATATATTTTACGAGAGAAGGTTATGATGGAAGTTCATGCAAAAAATCATCGCAATATTTGATTCTATAAAACATTTCGAAATGCAAGTTTCGGTAAAAAATCATAGTATATTATACACTAGTTTCGGTCAAAAAAATCAAATTTAATTGGGGACTATTTGAAATGATACAATACTTTTCAAATCATTTATATATGTTAAGAGGGAAGGTTATGATGGAAGTCCATGCAAAATAATCATCTTAAAACTAGATCGTACGAAACTTTTCGAAATGCAATTTTCGGTCAAAAAATCATAATATATTATACACTAATTTATACTAGTTTCGGTCAAAAATCAAATTAAGTCGGAGACTGTTCGAAATGATACGAAATTTCACATATCATTTATATATTTCACGAGGGAAGTTTATGATGCAAGTCCATGCAAAAAATCATCGGAAAAATAGATTCTTTGAAACTCTTTGAAATGCAAGTTTCGGTCAAAAATCATAGTATATTATACACTAGTTTCGGTAAAAAAAATTAAATTTAATTGGGGACTATTTGAAATGATACGATACTTTCAGATCATTTTTTATATGTTAAGAGGGTAGGTTATGATGGATGTCCATGCAAAATAACCATCTTAAAACTAGATTGTATGAAACTTTTCGAAATGCAAGTTTCGGTCAAAAAATCATAATATATTATACACTAGCTTATACTAGTTTCGGTCAAAAATAAAATTAAATCAGGGAATGAATAAAATGATATGAAACTTCACATATCATTTATATATTTTACGAGGGAAGGTTATGATGGAAGTTCATGCAAAAAATCATCGCAATATTTGATTCTATAAAACATTTCGAAATGCAAGTTTCGGTAAAAAAATCAGAGTATATTATACACTAGTTTCGGTCAAAAAAATCAAATTTAATTGGGGACTATTTGAAATGATACAATACTTTTCAAATCATTTATATATGTTAAGAGGGAAGGTTATGATGGAAGTCCATGCAAAATAATCATCTTAAAACTAGATCGTACGAAACTTTTCGAAATGCAATTTTCGGTCAAAAAATCATAATATATTATACACTAATTTATACTAGTTTCGGTCAAAAATCAAATTAAGTCGGGGACTGTTCGAAATGATACGAAACTTCACATATCATTTATATATTTCACGAGGGAAGTTTATGATGCAAGTCCATGCAAAAAATTATCGGAAAAATAGATTCTTTGAAACTTTTTGAAATGCAAGTTTCGGTCAAAAATCCTAGTATATTATACACTAGTTTCGGTAAAAAAAATTAAATTTAATTGGGGACTATTTGAAATGATACGATACTTTCAGATCATTTTTTATATGTTAAGAGGGTAGGTTATGATGGATGTCCATGCAAAATAACCATCTTAAAACTAGATTGTATGAAACTTTTCGAAATGCAAGTTTCGGTCAAAAAATCATAATATATTATACACTAGCTTATACAAGTTTCGGTCAAAAATAAAATTAAATCAGGGAATGAATAAAATGATATGAAACTTCACATATCATTTATATATTTTACGAGAGAAGGTTATGATGGAAGTTCATGCAAAAAATCATCGCAATATTTGATTCGATAAAACATTTCGAAATGCAAGTTTCGGTCAAAAATCATAGTATATTATACACTAGTTTCGGTCAAAAAAATCAAATTTAATTGGGGACTATTTGAAATGATACAATACTTTTCAAATCATTTATATATGTTAAGAGGGAAGGTTATGATGGAAGTCCATGCAAAATAATCATCTTAAAACTAGATCGTACGAAACTTTTCGAAATGCAATTTTCGGTCAAAAAATCATAATATATTATACACTAATTTATACTAGTTTCGGTCAAAAATCAAATTAAGTCGGGGACTGTTCGAAATGATACGAAACTTCACATATCATTTATATATTTCACGAGGGAAGTTTATGATGCAAGTCCATGCAAAAAATCATCGGAAAAATAGATTCTTTGAAACTCTTTGAAATGCAAGTTTCGGTCAAAAATCATAGTATATTATACACTAGTTTCGGTAAAAAAAATTAAATTTAATTGGGGACTATTTGAAATGATACGATACTTTCAGATCATTTTTTATATGTTAAGAGGGTAGGTTATGATGGATGTCCATGCAAAATAACCATCTTAAAACTAGATTGTATGAAACTTTTCAAAATGCAAGTTTCGGTCAAAAAATCATAATATATTATACACTAGCTTATACTAGTTTCGGTCAAAAATAAAATTAAATCAGGGAATGAATAAAATGATATGAAACTTCACATATCATTTATATATTTTACGAGGGAAGGTTATGATGGAAGTTCATGCAAAAAATCATCGCAATATTTGATTCTATAAAACATTTCGAAATGCAAGTTTCGGTCAAAAATCATAGTATATTATACACTAGTTTCGGCCAAAAAAATCAAATTTAATTGGGGACTATTTGAAATGATACAATACTTTTCAAATCATTTATATATGTTAAGAGTGAAGGTTATGATGGAAGTCCATGCAAAATAATCATCTTAAAACTAGATCGTACGAAACTTTTCGATATGCAATTTTCGGTCAAAAAATCATAATATATTATACACTAATTTATACTAGTTTCGGTCAAAAATCAAATTAAGTCGGGGACTGTTCGAAATGATACGAAACTTCACATATCATTTATATATTTCACGAGGGAAGTTTATGATGCAAGTCCATGCAAAAAATCATCGGAAAAATAGATTCTTTGAAACTTTTTGAAATGCAAGTTTCGGTCAAAAATCCTAGTATATTATACACTAGTTTCGGTAAAAAAAATTAAATTTAATTGGGGACTATTTGAAATGATACGATACTTTCAGATCATTTTTTATATGTTAAGAGGGTAGGTTATGATGGATGTCCATGCAAAATAACCATCTTAAAACTAGATTGTATGAAACTTTTCGAAATGCAAGTTTCGGTCAAAAAATCATAATATATTATACACTAGCTTATACTAGTTTCGGTCAAAAATAAAATTAAATCAGGGAATGAATAAAATGATATGAAACTTCACATATCATTTATATATTTTACGAGGGAAGGTTATGATGGAAGTTCATGCAAAAAATCATCGCAATATTTGATTCTATAAAACATTTCGAAATGCAAGTTTCGGTCAAAAATCATAGTATATTATACACTAGTTTCGGCCAAAAAAATCAAATTTAATTGGGGACTATTTGAAATGATACAATACTTTTCAAATCATTTATATATGTTAAGAGGGAAGGTTATGATGGAAGTCCATGCAAAATAATCATCTTAAAACTAGATCGTACGAAACTTTTCGAAATGCAATTTTCGGTCAAAAAATCATAATATATTATACACAATTTATACTAGTTTCGGTCAAAAATCAAATTAAGTCGGGGATTGTTCGAAATGATACGAAACTTCACATATCATTTATATATTTGACGAGGGAAGTTTATGATGCAAGTCCATGCAAAAAATCATCGGAAAAATAGATTCTTTGAAACTTTTTGAAATGCAAGTTTCGGCCAAAAATCATAGTATATTATACACTAGTTTCGGTAAAAAAAAATTAAATTTAATTGGGGACTATTTGAAATGATACGATACTTTCAGATCATTTTTATATGTTAACAAGGTAGGTTATGATGGATCTCCATGCAAAATAACCATCTTAAAACTAGATTGTATGAAACTTTTCGAAATGCAAGTTTCGGTCAAAAAAACATAATATATTATACACTAGCTTATACTAGTTTCGGTCAAAAATAAAATTAAATCAGGGAATGAATAAAATGATATGAAACTTCACATATCATTTATATATTTTACGAGGGAAGGTTATGATGGAAGTTCATGCAAAAAATCATCGCAATATTTGATTCTATAAAACATTTCGAAATGCAAGTTTCGGTCAAAAATCATAGTATATTATACACTAGTTTCGGCCAAAAAAATCAAATTTAATTGGGGACTATTTGAAATGATACAATACTTTTCAAATCATTTATATATGTTAAGAGGGAAGGTTATGATGGAAGTCCATGCAAAATAATCATCTTAAAACTAGATCGTACGAAACTTTTCGAAATGCAATTTTCGGTCAAAAAATCATAATATATTATACACAATTTATACTAGTTTCGGTCAAAAATCAAATTAAGTCGGGGATTGTTCGAAATGATACGAAACTTCACATATCATTTATATATTTGACGAGGGAAGTTTATGATGCAAGTCCATGCAAAAAATCATCGGAAAAATAGATTCTTTGAAACTTTTTGAAATGCAAGTTTCGGCCAAAAATCATAGTATATTATACACTAGTTTCGGTAAAAAAAAATTAAATTTAATTGGGGACTATTTGAAATGATACGATACTTTCAGATCATTTTTATATGTTAACAAGGTAGGTTATGATGGATCTCCATGCAAAATAACCATCTTAAAACTAGATTGTATGAAACTTTTCGAAATGCAAGTTTCGGTCAAAAAAACATAATATATTATACACTAGCTTATACTAGTTTCGGTCAAAAATAAAATTAAATCAGGGAATGAATAAAATGATATGAAACTTCACATATCATTTATATATTTTACGAGGGAAGGTTATGATGGAAGTTCATGCAAAAAATCATCGCAATATTTGATTCTATAAAACATTTCGAAATGCAAGTTTCGGTCAAAAATCATAGTATATTATACACTAGTTTCGGCCAAAAAAATCAAATTTAATTGGGGACTATTTGAAATGATACAATACTTTTCAAATCATTTATATATGTTAAGAGTGAAGGTTATGATGGAAGTCCATGCAAAATAATCATCTTAAAACTAGATCGTACGAAACTTTTCGAAATGCAATTTTCGGTCAAAAAATCATAATATATTATACACTAATTTATACTAGTTTCGGTCAAAAATCAAATTAAGTCGGGGACTGTTCGAAATGATACGAAACTTCACATATCATTTATATATTTCACGAGGGAAGTTTATGATGCAAGTCCATGCAAAAAATCATCGGAAAAATAGATTCTTTGAAACTTTTTGAAATGCAAGTTTCGGTCAAAAATCCTAGTATATTATACACTAGTTTCGGTAAAAAAAATTAAATTTAATTGGGGACTATTTGAAATGATACGATACTTTCAGATCATTTTTTATATGTTAAGAGGGTAGGTTATGATGGATGTCCATGCAAAATAACCATCTTAAAACTAGATTGTATGAAACTTTTCGAAATGCAAGTTTCGGTCAAAAAATCATAATATATTATACACTAGCTTATACTAGTTTCGGTCAAAAATAAAATTAAATCAGGGAATGAATAAAATGATATGAAACTTCACATATCATTTATATATTTTACGAGGGAAGGTTATGATGGAAGTTCATGCAAAAAATCATCGCAATATTTGATTCTATAAAACATTTCGAAATGCAAGTTTCGGTAAAAAAATCAGAGTATATTATACACTAGTTTCGGTCAAAAAAATCAAATTTAATTGGGGACTATTTGAAATGATACAATACTTTTCAAATCATTTATATATGTTAAGAGTGAAGGTTATGATGGAAGTCCATGCAAAATAATCATCTTAAAACTAGATCGTACGAAACTTTTCGAAATGCAATTTTCGGTCAAAAAATCATAATATATTATACACTAATTTATACTAGTTTCGGTCAAAAATCAAATTAAGTCGGGGACTGTTCGAAATGATACGAAACTTCACATATCATTTATATATTTCACGAGGGAAGTTTATGATGCAAGTCCATGCAAAAAATCATCGGAAAAATAGATTCTTTGAAACTTTTTGAAATGCAAGTTTCGGTCAAAAATCCTAGTATATTATACACTAGTTTCGGTAAAAAAAATTAAATTTAATTGGGGACTATTTGAAATGATACGATACTTTCAGATCATTTTTTATATGTTAAGAGGGTAGGTTATGATGGATGTCCATGCAAAATAACCATCTTAAAACTAGATTGTATGAAACTTTTCGAAATGCAAGTTTCGGTCAAAAAATCATAATATATTATACACTAGCTTATACTAGTTTCGGTCAAAAATAAAATTAAATCAGGGAATGAATAAAATGATATGAAACTTCACATATCATTTATATATTTTACGAGGGAAGGTTATGATGGAAGTTCATGCAAAAAATCATCGCAATATTTGATTCTATAAAACATTTCGAAATGCAAGTTTCGGTAAAAAAATCAGAGTATATTATACACTAGTTTCGGTCAAAAAAATCAAATTTAATTGGGGACTATTTGAAATGATACAATACTTTTCAAATCATTTATATATGTTAAGAGGGAAGGTTATGATGGAAGTCCATGCAAAATAATCATCTTAAAACTAGATCGTACGAAACTTTTCGAAATGCAATTTTCGGTCAAAAAATCATAATATATTATACACTAATTTATACTAGTTTCGGTCAAAAATCAAATTAAGTCGGGGACTGTTCGAAATGATACGAAACTTCACATATCATTTATATATTTCACGAGGGAAGTTTATGATGCAAGTCCATGCAAAAAATTATCGGAAAAATAGATTCTTTGAAACTTTTTGAAATGCAAGTTTCGGTCAAAAATCCTAGTATATTATACACTAGTTTCGGTAAAAAAAATTAAATTTAATTGGGGACTATTTGAAATGATACGATACTTTCAGATCATTTTTTATATGTTAAGAGGGTAGGTTATGATGGATGTCCATGCAAAATAACCATCTTAAAACTAGATTGTATGAAACTTTTCGAAATGCAAGTTTCGGTCATAAAATCATAATATATTATACACTAGCTTATACAAGTTTCGGTCAAAAATAAAATTAAATCAGGGAATGAATAAAATGATATGAAACTTCACATATCATTTATATATTTTACGAGAGAAGGTTATGATGGAAGTTCATGCAAAAAATCATCGCAATATTTGATTCGATAAAACATTTCGAAATGCAAGTTTCGGTCAAAAATCTTAGTATATTATACACTAGTTTCGGTCAAAAAAATCAAATTTAATTGGGGACTATTTGAAATGATACAATACTTTTCAAATCATTTATATATGTTAAGAGGGAAGGTTATGATGGAAGTCCATGCAAAATAATCATCTTAAAACTAGATCGTACGAAACTTTTCGAAATGCAATTTTCGGTCAAAAAATCATAATATATTATACACTAATTTATACTAGTTTCGGTCAAAAATCAAATTAAGTCGGGGACTGTTCGAAATGATACGAAACTTCACATATCATTTATATATTTCACGAGGGAAGTTTATGATGCATGTCCATGCAAAAAATCATCGGAAAAATAGATTCTTTGAAACTCTTTGAAATGCAAGTTTCGGTCAAAAATCATAGTATATTATACACTAGTTTCGGTAAAAAAAAATAAATTTAATTGGGGACTATTTGAAATGATACGATACTTTCAGATCATTTTTTATATGTTAAGAGGGTAGGTTATGATGGATGTCCATGCAAAATAACCATCTTAAAACTAGATTGTATGAAACTTTTCAAAATGCAAGTTTCGGTCAAAAAATCATAATATATTATACACTAGCTTATACTAGTTTCGGTCAAAAATAAAATTAAATCAGGGAATGAATAAAATGATATGAAACTTCACATATCATTTATATATTTTACGAGGGAAGGTTATGATGGAAGTTCATGCAAAAAATCATCGCAATATTTGATTCTATAAAACATTTCGAAATGCAAGTTTCGGTCAAAAATCATAGTATATTATACACTAGTTTCGGCCAAAAAAATCAAATTTAATTGGGGACTATTTGAAATGATACAATACTTTTCAAATCATTTATATATGTTAAGAGTGAAGGTTATGATGGAAGTCCATGCAAAATAATCATCTTAAAACTAGATCGTACGAAACTTTTCGATATGCAATTTTCGGTCAAAAAATCATAATATATTATACACTAATTTATACTAGTTTCGGTCAAAAATCAAATTAAGTCGGGGACTGTTCGAAATGATACGAAACTTCACATATCATTTATATATTTCACGAGGGAAGTTTATGATGCAAGTCCATGCAAAAAATCATCGGAAAAATAGATTCTTTGAAACTCTTTGAAATGCAAGTTTCGGTCAAAAATCATAGTATATTATACACTAATTTCGGTAAAAAAAATTAAATTTAATTGGGGACTATTTGAAATGATACGATACTTTCAGATCATTTTTTATATGTTAAGAGGGTAGGTTATGATGGATGTCCATGCAAAATAACCATCTTAAAACTAGATTGTATGAAACTTTTCAAAATGCAAGTTTCGGTCAAAAAATCATAATATATTATACACTAGCTTATACTAGTTTCGGTCAAAAATAAAATTAAATCAGGGAATGAATAAAATGATATGAAACTTCACATATCATTTATATATTTTACGAGGGAAGGTTATGATGGAAGTTCATGCAAAAAATCATCGCAATATTTGATTCTATAAAACATTTCGAAATGCAAGTTTCGGTCAAAAATCATAGTATATTATACACTAGTTTCGGCCAAAAAAATCAAATTTAATTGGGGACTATTTGAAATGATACAATACTTTTCAAATCATTTATATATGTTAAGAGTGAAGGTTATGATGGAAGTCCATGCAAAATAATCATCTTAAAACTAGATCGTACGAAACTTTTCGATATGCAATTTTCGGTCAAAAAATCATAATATATTATACACTAATTTATACTAGTTTCGGTCAAAAATCAAATTAAGTCGGGGACTGTTCGAAATGATACGAAACTTCACATATCATTTATATATTTCACGAGGGAAGTTTATGATGCAAGTCCATGCAAAAAATCATCGGAAAAATAGATTCTTTGAAACTTTTTGAAATGCAAGTTTCGGTCAAAAATCCTAGTATATTATACACTAGTTTCGGTAAAAAAAATTAAATTTAATTGGGGACTATTTGAAATGATACGATACTTTCAGATCATTTTTTATATGTTAAGAGGGTAGGTTATGATGGATGTCCATGCAAAATAACCATCTTAAAACTAGATTGTATGAAACTTTTCGAAATGCAAGTTTCGGTCAAAAAATCATAATATATTATACACTAGCTTATACTAGTTTCGGTCAAAAATAAAATTAAATCAGGGAATGAATAAAATGATATGAAACTTCACATATCATTTATATATTTTACGAGGGAAGGTTATGATGGAAGTTCATGCAAAAAATCATCGCAATATTTGATTCTATAAAACATTTCGAAATGCAAGTTTCGGTCAAAAATCATAGTATATTATACACTAGTTTCGGCCAAAAAAATCAAATTTAATTGGGGACTATTTGAAATGATACAATACTTTTCAAATCATTTATATATGTTAAGAGGGAAGGTTATGATGGAAGTCCATGCAAAATAATCATCTTAAAACTAGATCGTACGAAACTTTTCGAAATGCAATTTTCGGTCAAAAAATCATAATATATTATACACAATTTATACTAGTTTCGGTCAAAAATCAAATTAAGTCGGGGATTGTTCGAAATGATACGAAACTTCACATATCATTTATATATTTGACGAGGGAAGTTTATGATGCAAGTCCATGCAAAAAATCATCGGAAAAATAGATTCTTTGAAACTTTTTGAAATGCAAGTTTCGGCCAAAAATCATAGTATATTATACACTAGTTTCGGTAAAAAAAAATTAAATTTAATTGGGGACTATTTGAAATGATACGATACTTTCAGATCATTTTTATATGTTAACAAGGTAGGTTATGATGGATCTCCATGCAAAATAACCATCTTAAAACTAGATTGTATGAAACTTTTCGAAATGCAAGTTTCGGTCAAAAAAACATAATATATTATACACTAGCTTATACTAGTTTCGGTCAAAAATAAAATTAAATCAGGGAATGAATAAAATGATATGAAACTTCACATATCATTTATATATTTTACGAGGGAAGGTTATGATGGAAGTTCATGCAAAAAATCATCGCAATATTTGATTCTATAAAACATTTCGAAATGCAAGTTTCGGTCAAAAATCATAGTATATTATACACTAGTTTCGGCCAAAAAAATCAAATTTAATTGGGGACTATTTGAAATGATACAATACTTTTCAAATCATTTATATATGTTAAGAGTGAAGGTTATGATGGAAGTCCATGCAAAATAATCATCTTAAAACTAGATCGTACGAAACTTTTCGAAATGCAATTTTCGGTCAAAAAATCATAATATATTATACACTAATTTATACTAGTTTCGGTCAAAAATCAAATTAAGTCGGGGACTGTTCGAAATGATACGAAACTTCACATATCATTTATATATTTCACGAGGGAAGTTTATGATGCAAGTCCATGCAAAAAATCATCGGAAAAATAGATTCTTTGAAACTTTTTGAAATGCAAGTTTCGGTCAAAAATCCTAGTATATTATACACTAGTTTCGGTAAAAAAAATTAAATTTAATTGGGGACTATTTGAAATGATACGATACTTTCAGATCATTTTTTATATGTTAAGAGGGTAGGTTATGATGGATGTCCATGCAAAATAACCATCTTAAAACTAGATTGTATGAAACTTTTCGAAATGCAAGTTTCGGTCAAAAAATCATAATATATTATACACTAGCTTATACTAGTTTCGGTCAAAAATAAAATTAAATCAGGGAATGAATAAAATGATATGAAACTTCACATATCATTTATATATTTTACGAGGGAAGGTTATGATGGAAGTTCATGCAAAAAATCATCGCAATATTTGATTCTATAAAACATTTCGAAATGCAAGTTTCGGTCAAAAATCATAGTATATTATACACTAGTTTCGGTCAAAAAAATCAAATTTAATTGGGGACTATTTGAAATGATACAATGCTTTTCAAATCATTTATATATGTTAAGAGGGGAGGTTATGATGGAAGTCCATGCAAAATAATCATCTTAAAACTAGATCGTACGAAACTTTTCGAAATGCAATTTTCGGTCAAAAAATCATTATATATTATACACTAATTTATACTAGTTTCGGTCAAAAATCAAATTAAGTCGGAGACTGTTCGAAATGATACGAAACTTCACATATCATTTATATATTTCACGAGGGAAGTTTATGATGCAAGTCCATGCAAAAAATCATCGGAAAAATAGATTCTTTGAAACTCTTTGAAATGCAAGTTTCGGTCAAAAATCATAGTATATTATACACTAGTTTCGGTAAAAAAAATTAAATTTAATTGGGGACTATTTGAAATGATACGATACTTTCAGATCATTTTTTATATGTTAAGAGGGTAGGTTATGATGGATGTCCATGCAAAATAACCATCTTAAAACTAGATTGTATGAAACTTTTCGAAATGCAAGTTTCGGTCAAAAAATCATAATATATTATACACTAGCTTATACTAGTTTCGGTCAAAAATAAAATTAAATCAGGGAATGAATAAAATGATATGAAACTTCACATATCATTTATATATTTTACGAGGGAAGGTTATGATGGAAGTTCATGCAAAAAATCATCGCAATATTTGATTCTATAAAACATTTCGAAATGCAAGTTTCGGTCAAAAATCATAGTATATTATACACTAGTTTCGGCCAAAAAAATCAAATTTAATTGGGGACTATTTGAAATGATACAATACTTTTCAAATCATTTATATATGTTAAGAGTGAAGGTTATGATGGAAGTCCATGCAAAATAATCATCTTAAAACTAGATCGTACGAAACTTTTCGAAATGCAATTTTCGGTCAAAAAATCATAATATATTATACACTAATTTATACTAGTTTCGGTCAAAAATCAAATTAAGTCGGGGACTGTTCGAAATGATACGAAACTTCACATATCATTTATATATTTCACGAGGGAAGTTTATGATGCAAGTCCATGCAAAAAATCATCGGAAAAATAGATTCTTTGAAACTTTTTGAAATGCAAGTTTCGGTCAAAAATCCTAGTATATTATACACTAGTTTCGGTAAAAAAAAATTAAATTTAATTGGGGACTATTTGAAATGATACGATACTTTCAGATCATTTTTTATATGTTAAGAGGGTAGGTTATGATGGATGTCCATGCAAAATAACCATCTTAAAACTAGATTGTATGAAACTTTTCGAAATGCAAGTTTCGGTCAAAAAATCATAATATATTATACACTAGCTTATACTAGTTTCGGTCAAAAATAAAATTAAATCAGGGAATGAATAAAATGATATGAAACTTCACATATCATTTATATATTTTACGAGGGAAGGTTATGATGGAAGTTCATGCAAAAATTCATCGCAATATTTGATTCTATAAAACATTTCGAAATGCAAGTTTCGGTCAAAAATCATAGTATATTATACACTAGTTCCGGCCAAAAAAATCAAATTTAATTGGGGACTATTTGAAATGATACAATACTTTTCAAATCATTTATATATGTTAAGAGGGAAGGTTATGATGGAAGTCCATGCAAAATAATCATCTTAAAACTAGATCGTACGAAACTTTTCGAAATGCAATTTTCGGTCAAAAAATCATAATATATTATACACTAATTTATACTAGTTTCGGTCAAAAATCAAATTAAGTCGGGGACTGTTCGAAATGATACGAAACTTCACATATCATTTATATATTTCACGAGGGAAGTTTATGATGCAAGTCCATGCAAAAAATCATCGGAAAAATAGATTCTTTGAAACTCTTTGAAATGCAAGTTTCGGTCAAAAATCAGAGTATATTATACACTAGTTTCGGTAAAAAAAATTAAATTTAATTGGGGACTATTTGAAATGATACGATACTTTCAGATCATTTTTTATATGTTAAGAGGGTAGGTTATGATGGATGTCCATGCAAAATAACCATCTTAAAACTAGATTGTATGAAACTTTTCGAAATGCAAGTTTCGGTCAAAAAATCATAATATATTATACACTAGCTTATACTAGTTTCGTTGAAAAATTAAATTAAATCAGGGAATGAATAAAATGATATGAAACTTCACATATCATTTATATATTTTACGAGAGAAGGTTATGATGGAAGTTCATGCAAAAAATCATCGCAATATTTGATTCTATAAAACATTTCGAAATGCAAGTTTCGGTAAAAAATCATAGTATATTATACACTAGTTTCGGTCAAAAAAATCAAATTTAATAGGGGACTATTTGAAATGATACAATACTTTTCAAATCATTTATATATGTTAAGAGGGAAGGTTATGATGGAAGTCCATGCAAAATAATCATCTTAAAACTAGATCGTACGAAACATTTCGAAATGCAATTTTTCGGTCAAAAAATCATAATATATTATACACTAATTTATACTAGTTTCGGTCAAAAATCAAATTAAGTCCGGGACTGTTCGAAATGATACGAAACTTCACATATCATTTATATATTTTACGAGGGAAGTTTATGATGCAAGTCCATGCATAAAATCATCGGAAAAATAGATTCTTTGAAACTTTTTGAAATGCAAGTTTCGGTCAAAAATAATAGTATATTATACACTAGTTTCGGTAAAAAAAATTAAATTTAATTGGGGACTATTTGAAATGATACGATACTTTCAGATAATTTTTTATATGTTAAGAGGGTAGGTTATGATGGATGTCCATGCAAAATAACCATCTTAAAACTAGATTGTATGAAACTTTTCGAAATGCAAGTTTCGGTCAAAAAATCATAATATATTATACACTAGCTTATACTAGTTTCGGTCAAAAATAAAATTAAATCAGAGAATGAATAAAATGATATGAAACTTCACATATCATTTATATATTTTACGAGGGAAGGTTATGATGGAAGTTCATGCAAAAAATCATCGCAATATTTGATTCTATAAAACATTTCGAAATGCAAGTTTCGGTCAAAAATCATAGTATATTATACACTAGTTTCGGTCAAAAAAATCAAATTTAATTGGGGACTATTTGAAATGATACAATGCTTTTCAAATCATTTATATATGTTAAGAGGGGAGGTTATGATGGAAGTCCATGCAAAATAATCATCTTAAAACTAGATCGTACGAAACTTTTCGAAATGCAATTTTCGGTCAAAAAATCATTATATATTATACACTAATTTATACTAGTTTCGGTCAAAAATCAAATTAAGTCGGAGACTGTTCGAAATGATACGAAACTTCACATATCATTTATATATTTCACGAGGGAAGTTTATGATGCAAGTCCATGCAAAAAATCATCGGAAAAATAGATTCTTTGAAACTCTTTGAAATGCAAGTTTCGGTCAAAAATCATAGTATATTATACACTAGTTTCGGTAAAAAAAATTAAATTTAATTGGGGACTATTTGAAATGATACGATACTTTCAGATCATTTTTTATATGTTAAGAGGGTAGGTTATGATGGATGTCCATGCAAAATAACCATCTTAAAACTAGATTGTATGAAACTTTTCGAAATGCAAGTTTCGGTCAAAAAATCATAATATATTATACACTAGCTTATACTAGTTTCGGTCAAAAATAAAATTAAATCAGGGAATGAATAAAATGATATGAAACTTCACATATCATTTATATATTTTACGAGGGAAGGTTATGATGGAAGTTCATGCAAAAAATCATCGCAATATTTGATTCTATAAAACATTTCGAAATGCAAGTTTCGGTCAAAAATCATAGTATATTATACACTAGTTTCGGCCAAAAAAATCAAATTTAATTGGGGACTATTTGAAATGATACAATACTTTTCAAATCATTTATATATGTTAAGAGTGAAGGTTATGATGGAAGTCCATGCAAAATAATCATCTTAAAACTAGATCGTACGAAACTTTTCGAAATGCAATTTTCGGTCAAAAAATCATAATATATTATACACTAATTTATACTAGTTTCGGTCAAAAATCAAATTAAGTCGGGGACTGTTCGAAATGATACGAAACTTCACATATCATTTATATATTTCACGAGGGAAGTTTATGATGCAAGTCCATGCAAAAAATCATCGGAAAAATAGATTCTTTGAAACTCTTTGAAATGCAAGTTTCGGTCAAAAATCAGAGTATATTATACACTAGTTTCGGTAAAAAAAATTAAATTTAATTGGGGACTATTTGAAATGATACGATACTTTCAGATCATTTTTTATATGTTAAGAGGGTAGGTTATGATGGATGTCCATGCAAAATAACCATCTTAAAACTAGATTGTATGAAACTTTTCGAAATGCAAGTTTCGGTCAAAAAATCATAATATATTATACACTAGCTTATACTAGTTTCGTTGAAAAATTAAATTAAATCAGGGAATGAATAAAATGATATGAAACTTCACATATCATTTATATATTTTACGAGAGAAGGTTATGATGGAAGTTCATGCAAAAAATCATCGCAATATTTGATTCTATAAAACATTTCGAAATGCAAGTTTCGGTAAAAAATCATAGTATATTATACACTAGTTTCGGTCAAAAAAATCAAATTTAATAGGGGACTATTTGAAATGATACAATACTTTTCAAATCATTTATATATGTTAAGAGGGAAGGTTATGATGGAAGTCCATGCAAAATAATCATCTTAAAACTAGATCGTACGAAACATTTCGAAATGCAATTTTTCGGTCAAAAAATCATAATATATTATACACTAATTTATACTAGTTTCGGTCAAAAATCAAATTAAGTCCGGGACTGTTCGAAATGATACGAAACTTCACATATCATTTATATATTTTACGAGGGAAGTTTATGATGCAAGTCCATGCATAAAATCATCGGAAAAATAGATTCTTTGAAACTTTTTGAAATGCAAGTTTCGGTCAAAAATAATAGTATATTATACACTAGTTTCGGTAAAAAAAATTAAATTTAATTGGGGACTATTTGAAATGATACGATACTTTCAGATAATTTTTTATATGTTAAGAGGGTAGGTTATGATGGATGTCCATGCAAAATAACCATCTTAAAACTAGATTGTATGAAACTTTTCGAAATGCAAGTTTCGGTCAAAAAATCATAATATATTATACACTAGCTTATACTAGTTTCGGTCAAAAATAAAATTAAATCAGAGAATGAATAAAATGATATGAAACTTCACATATCATTTATATATTTTACGAGGGAAGGTTATGATGGAAGTTCATGCAAAAAATCATCGCAATATTTGATTCTATAAAACATTTCGAAATGCAAGTTTCGGTCAAAAATCATAGTATATTATACACTAGTTTCGGTCAAAAAAATCAAATTTAATTGGGGACTATTTGAAATGATACAATGCTTTTCAAATCATTTATATATGTTAAGAGGGGAGGTTATGATGGAAGTCCATGCAAAATAATCATCTTAAAACTAGATCGTACGAAACTTTTCGAAATGCAATTTTCGGTCAAAAAATCATTATATATTATACACTAATTTATACTAGTTTCGGTCAAAAATCAAATTAAGTCGGAGACTGTTCGAAATGATACGAAACTTCACATATCATTTATATATTTCACGAGGGAAGTTTATGATGCAAGTCCATGCAAAAAATCATCGGAAAAATAGATTCTTTGAAACTCTTTGAAATGCAAGTTTCGGTCAAAAATCATAGTATATTATACACTAGTTTCGGTAAAAAAAATTAAATTTAATTGGGGACTATTTGAAATGATACGATACTTTCAGATCATTTTTTATATGTTAAGAGGGTAGGTTATGATGGATGTCCATGCAAAATAACCATCTTAAAACTAGATTGTATGAAACTTTTCGAAATGCAAGTTTCGGTCAAAAAATCATAATATATTATACACTAGCTTATACTAGTTTCGGTCAAAAATAAAATTAAATCAGGGAATGAATAAAATGATATGAAACTTCACATATCATTTATATATTTTACGAGGGAAGGTTATGATGGAAGTTCATGCAAAAAATCATCGCAATATTTGATTCTATAAAACATTTCGAAATGCAAGTTTCGGTCAAAAATCATAGTATATTATACACTAGTTTCGGCCAAAAAAATCAAATTTAATTGGGGACTATTTGAAATGATACAATACTTTTCAAATCATTTATATATGTTAAGAGTGAAGGTTATGATGGAAGTCCATGCAAAATAATCATCTTAAAACTAGATCGTACGAAACTTTTCGAAATGCAATTTTCGGTCAAAAAATCATAATATATTATACACTAATTTATACTAGTTTCGGTCAAAAATCAAATTAAGTCGGGGACTGTTCGAAATGATACGAAACTTCACATATCATTTATATATTTCACGAGGGAAGTTTATGATGCAAGTCCATGCAAAAAATCATCGGAAAAATAGATTCTTTGAAACTTTTTGAAATGCAAGTTTCGGTCAAAAATCCTAGTATATTATACACTAGCTTCGGTCAAAAAAATTAAATTTAATTGGGGACTATTTGAAATGATACGATACTTTCAGATCATTTTTTATATGTTAAGAGGGTAGGTTATGATGGATGTCCATGCAAAATAACCATCTTAAAACTAGATTGTATGAAACTTTTCGAAATGCAAGTTTCGGTCAAAAAATCATAATATATTATACACTAGCTTATACTAGTTTCGGTCAAAAATAAAATTAAATCAGGGAATGAATAAAATGATATGAAACTTCACATATCATTTATATATTTTACGAGGGAAGGTTATGATGGAAGTTCATGCAAAAAATCATCGCAATATTTGATTCTATAAAACATTTCGAAATGCAAGTTTCGGTCAAAAATCATAGTATATTATACACTAGTTCCGGCCAAAAAAATCAAATTTAATTGGGGACTATTTGAAATGATACAATACTTTTCAAATCATTTATATATGTTAAGAGGGAAGGTTATGATGGAAGTCCATGCAAAATAATCATCTTAAAACTAGATCGTACGAAACTTTTCGAAATGCAATTTTCGGTCAAAAAATCATAATATATTATACACTAATTTATACTAGTTTCGGTCAAAAATCAAATTAAGTCGGGGACTGTTCGAAATGATACGAAACTTCACATATCATTTATATATTTCACGAGGGAAGTTTATGATGCAAGTCCATGCAAAAAATCATCGGAAAAATAGATTCTTTGAAACTCTTTGAAATGCAAGTTTCGGTCAAAAATCAGAGTATATTATACACTAGTTTCGGTAAAAAAAATTAAATTTAATTGGGGACTATTTGAAATGATACGATACTTTCAGATCATTTTTTATATGTTAAGAGGGTAGGTTATGATGGATGTCCATGCAAAATAACCATCTTAAAACTAGATTGTATGAAACTTTTCGAAATGCAAGTTTCGGTCAAAAAATCATAATATATTATACACTAGCTTATACTAGTTTCGTTGAAAAATTAAATTAAATCAGGGAATGAATAAAATGATATGAAACTTCACATATCATTTATATATTTTACGAGAGAAGGTTATGATGGAAGTTCATGCAAAAAATCATCGCAATATTTGATTCTATAAAACATTTCGAAATGCAAGTTTCGGTAAAAAATCATAGTATATTATACACTAGTTTCGGTCAAAAAAATCAAATTTAATAGGGGACTATTTGAAATGATACAATACTTTTCAAATCATTTATATATGTTAAGAGGGAAGGTTATGATGGAAGTCCATGCAAAATAATCATCTTAAAACTAGATCGTACGAAACATTTCGAAATGCAATTTTTCGGTCAAAAAATCATAATATATTATACACTAATTTATACTAGTTTCGGTCAAAAATCAAATTAAGTCCGGGACTGTTCGAAATGATACGAAACTTCACATATCATTTATATATTTTACGAGGGAAGTTTATGATGCAAGTCCATGCATAAAATCATCGGAAAAATAGATTCTTTGAAACTTTTTGAAATGCAAGTTTCGGTCAAAAATAATAGTATATTATACACTAGTTTCGGTAAAAAAAATTAAATTTAATTGGGGACTATTTGAAATGATACGATACTTTCAGATAATTTTTTATATGTTAAGAGGGTAGGTTATGATGGATGTCCATGCAAAATAATCATCTTAAAACTAGATTGTATGAAACTTTTCGAAATGCAAGTTTCGGTCAAAAAATCATAATATATTATACACTAGCTTATACTAGTTTCGGTCAAAAATAAAATTAAATCAGAGAATGAATAAAATGATATGAAACTTCACATATCATTTATATATTTTACGAGGGAAGGTTATGATGGAAGTTCATGCAAAAAATCATCGCAATATTTGATTCTATAAAACATTTCGAAATGCAAGTTTCGGTCAAAAATCATAGTATATTATACACTAGTTTCGGTCAAAAAAATCAAATTTAATTGGGGACTATTTGAAATGATACAATGCTTTTCAAATCATTTATATATGTTAAGAGGGGAGGTTATGATGGAAGTCCATGCAAAATAATCATCTTAAAACTAGATCGTACGAAACTTTTCGAAATGCAATTTTCGGTCAAAAAATCATTATATATTATACACTAATTTATACTAGTTTCGGTCAAAAATCAAATTAAGTCGGAGACTGTTCGAAATGATACGAAACTTCACATATCATTTATATATTTCACGAGGGAAGTTTATGATGCAAGTCCATGCAAAAAATCATCGGAAAAATAGATTCTTTGAAACTCTTTGAAATGCAAGTTTCGGTCAAAAATCATAGTATATTATACACTAGTTTCGGTAAAAAAAATTAAATTTAATTGGGGACTATTTGAAATGATACGATACTTTCAGATCATTTTTTATATGTTAAGAGGGTAGGTTATGATGGATGTCCATGCAAAATAACCATCTTAAAACTAGATTGTATGAAACTTTTCGAAATGCAAGTTTCGGTCAAAAAATCATAATATATTATACACTAGCTTATACTAGTTTCGGTCAAAAATAAAATTAAATCAGGGAATGAATAAAATGATATGAAACTTCACATATCATTTATATATTTTACGAGGGAAGGTTATGATGGAAGTTCATGCAAAAAATCATCGCAATATTTGATTCTATAAAACATTTCGAAATGCAAGTTTCGGTCAAAAATCATAGTATATTATACACTAGTTCCGGCCAAAAAAATCAAATTTAATTGGGGACTATTTGAAATGATACAATACTTTTCAAATCATTTATATATGTTAAGAGGGAAGGTTATGATGGAAGTCCATGCAAAATAATCATCTTAAAACTAGATCGTACGAAACTTTTCGAAATGCAATTTTCGGTCAAAAAATCATAATATATTATACACTAATTTATACTAGTTTCGGTCAAAAATCAAATTAAGTCGGGGACTGTTCGAAATGATACGAAACTTCACATATCATTTATATATTTCACGAGGGAAGTTTATGATGCAAGTCCATGCAAAAAATCATCGGAAAAATAGATTCTTTGAAACTCTTTGAAATGCAAGTTTCGGTCAAAAATCAGAGTATATTATACACTAGTTTCGGTAAAAAAAATTAAATTTAATTGGGGACTATTTGAAATGATACGATACTTTCAGATCATTTTTTATATGTTAAGAGGGTAGGTTATGATGGATGTCCATGCAAAATAACCATCTTAAAACTAGATTGTATGAAACTTTTCGAAATGCAAGTTTCGGTCAAAAAATCATAATATATTATACACTAGCTTATACTAGTTTCGTTGAAAAATTAAATTAAATCAGGGAATGAATAAAATGATATGAAACTTCACATATCATTTATATATTTTACGAGAGAAGGTTATGATGGAAGTTCATGCAAAAAATCATCGCAATATTTGATTCTATAAAACATTTCGAAATGCAAGTTTCGGTAAAAAATCATAGTATATTATACACTAGTTTCGGTCAAAAAAATCAAATTTAATAGGGGACTATTTGAAATGATACAATACTTTTCAAATCATTTATATATGTTAAGAGGGAAGGTTATGATGGAAGTCCATGCAAAATAATCATCTTAAAACTAGATCGTACGAAACATTTCGAAATGCAATTTTTCGGTCAAAAAATCATAATATATTATACACTAATTTATACTAGTTTCGGTCAAAAATCAAATTAAGTCCGGGACTGTTCGAAATGATACGAAACTTCACATATCATTTATATATTTTACGAGGGAAGTTTATGATGCAAGTCCATGCATAAAATCATCGGAAAAATAGATTCTTTGAAACTTTTTGAAATGCAAGTTTCGGTCAAAAATAATAGTATATTATACACTAGTTTCGGTAAAAAAAATTAAATTTAATTGGGGACTATTTGAAATGATACGATACTTTCAGATAATTTTTTATATGTTAAGAGGGTAGGTTATGATGGATGTCCATGCAAAATAATCATCTTAAAACTAGATTGTATGAAACTTTTCGAAATGCAAGTTTCGGTCAAAAAATCATAATATATTATACACTAGCTTATACTAGTTTCGGTCAAAAATAAAATTAAATCAGAGAATGAATAAAATGATATGAAACTTCACATATCATTTATATATTTTACGAGGGAAGGTTATGATGGAAGTTCATGCAAAAAATCATCGCAATATTTGATTCTATAAAACATTTCGAAATGCAAGTTTCGGTCAAAAATCATAGTATATTATACACTAGTTTCGGTCAAAAAAATCAAATTTAATTGGGGACTATTTGAAATGATACAATGCTTTTCAAATCATTTATATATGTTAAGAGGGGAGGTTATGATGGAAGTCCATGCAAAATAATCATCTTAAAACTAGATCGTACGAAACTTTTCGAAATGCAATTTTCGGTCAAAAAATCATTATATATTATACACTAATTTATACTAGTTTCGGTCAAAAATCAAATTAAGTCGGAGACTGTTCGAAATGATACGAAACTTCACATATCATTTATATATTTCACGAGGGAAGTTTATGATGCAAGTCCATGCAAAAAATCATCGGAAAAATAGATTCTTTGAAACTCTTTGAAATGCAAGTTTCGGTCAAAAATCATAGTATATTATACACTAGTTTCGGTAAAAAAAATTAAATTTAATTGGGGACTATTTGAAATGATACGATACTTTCAGATCATTTTTTATATGTTAAGAGGGTAGGTTATGATGGATGTCCATGCAAAATAACCATCTTAAAACTAGATTGTATGAAACTTTTCGAAATGCAAGTTTCGGTCAAAAAATCATAATATATTATACACTAGCTTATACTAGTTTCGGTCAAAAATAAAATTAAATCAGGGAATGAATAAAATGATATGAAACTTCACATATCATTTATATATTTTACGAGGGAAGGTTATGATGGAAGTTCATGCAAAAAATCATCGCAATATTTGATTCTATAAAACATTTCGAAATGCAAGTTTCGGTCAAAAATCATAGTATATTATACACTAGTTCCGGCCAAAAAAATCAAATTTAATTGGGGACTATTTGAAATGATACAATACTTTTCAAATCATTTATATATGTTAAGAGGGAAGGTTATGATGGAAGTCCATGCAAAATAATCATCTTAAAACTAGATCGTACGAAACTTTTCGAAATGCAATTTTCGGTCAAAAAATCATAATATATTATACACTAATTTATACTAGTTTCGGTCAAAAATCAAATTAAGTCGGGGACTGTTCGAAATGATACGAAACTTCACATATCATTTATATATTTCACGAGGGAAGTTTATGATGCAAGTCCATGCAAAAAATCATCGGAAAAATAGATTCTTTGAAACTCTTTGAAATGCAAGTTTCGGTCAAAAATCAGAGTATATTATACACTAGTTTCGGTAAAAAAAATTAAATTTAATTGGGGACTATTTGAAATGATACGATACTTTCAGATCATTTTTTATATGTTAAGAGGGTAGGTTATGATGGATGTCCATGCAAAATAACCATCTTAAAACTAGATTGTATGAAACTTTTCGAAATGCAAGTTTCGGTCAAAAAATCATAATATATTATACACTAGCTTATACTAGTTTCGTTGAAAAATTAAATTAAATCAGGGAATGAATAAAATGATATGAAACTTCACATATCATTTATATATTTTACGAGAGAAGGTTATGATGGAAGTTCATGCAAAAAATCATCGCAATATTTGATTCTATAAAACATTTCGAAATGCAAGTTTCGGTAAAAAATCATAGTATATTATACACTAGTTTCGGTCAAAAAAATCAAATTTAATAGGGGACTATTTGAAATGATACAATACTTTTCAAATCATTTATATATGTTAAGAGGGAAGGTTATGATGGAAGTCCATGCAAAATAATCATCTTAAAACTAGATCGTACGAAACATTTCGAAATGCAATTTTTCGGTCAAAAAATCATAATATATTATACACTAATTTATACTAGTTTCGGTCAAAAATCAAATTAAGTCCGGGACTGTTCGAAATGATACGAAACTTCACATATCATTTATATATTTTACGAGGGAAGTTTATGATGCAAGTCCATGCATAAAATCATCGGAAAAATAGATTCTTTGAAACTTTTTGAAATGCAAGTTTCGGTCAAAAATAATAGTATATTATACACTAGTTTCGGTAAAAAAAATTAAATTTAATTGGGGACTATTTGAAATGATACGATACTTTCAGATAATTTTTTATATGTTAAGAGGGTAGGTTATGATGGATGTCCATGCAAAATAATCATCTTAAAACTAGATTGTATGAAACTTTTCGAAATGCAAGTTTCGGTCAAAAAATCATAATATATTATACACTAGCTTATACTAGTTTCGGTCAAAAATAAAATTAAATCAGAGAATGAATAAAATGATATGAAACTTCACATATCATTTATATATTTTACGAGGGAAGGTTATGATGGAAGTTCATGCAAAAAATCATCGCAATATTTGATTCTATAAAACATTTCGAAATGCAAGTTTCGGTCAAAAATCATAGTATATTATACACTAGTTTCGGTCAAAAAAATCAAATTTAATTGGGGACTATTTGAAATGATACAATGCTTTTCAAATCATTTATATATGTTAAGAGGGGAGGTTATGATGGAAGTCCATGCAAAATAATCATCTTAAAACTAGATCGTACGAAACTTTTCGAAATGCAATTTTCGGTCAAAAAATCATTATATATTATACACTAATTTATACTAGTTTCGGTCAAAAATCAAATTAAGTCGGAGACTGTTCGAAATGATACGAAACTTCACATATCATTTATATATTTCACGAGGGAAGTTTATGATGCAAGTCCATGCAAAAAATCATCGGAAAAATAGATTCTTTGAAACTCTTTGAAATGCAAGTTTCGGTCAAAAATCATAGTATATTATACACTAGTTTCGGTAAAAAAAATTAAATTTAATTGGGGACTATTTGAAATGATACGATACTTTCAGATCATTTTTTATATGTTAAGAGGGTAGGTTATGATGGATGTCCATGCAAAATAACCATCTTAAAACTAGATTGTATGAAACTTTTCGAAATGCAAGTTTCGGTCAAAAAATCATAATATATTATACACTAGCTTATACTAGTTTCGGTCAAAAATAAAATTAAATCAGGGAATGAATAAAATGATATGAAACTTCACATATCATTTATATATTTTACGAGGGAAGGTTATGATGGAAGTTCATGCAAAAAATCATCGCAATATTTGATTCTATAAAACATTTCGAAATGCAAGTTTCGGTCAAAAATCATAGTATATTATACACTAGTTTCGGCCAAAAAAATCAAATTTAATTGGGGACTATTTGAAATGATACAATACTTTTCAAATCATTTATATATGTTAAGAGTGAAGGTTATGATGGAAGTCCATGCAAAATAATCATCTTAAAACTAGATCGTACGAAACTTTTCGAAATGCAATTTTCGGTCAAAAAATCATAATATATTATACACTAATTTATACTAGTTTCGGTCAAAAATCAAATTAAGTCGGGGACTGTTCGAAATGATACGAAACTTCACATATCATTTATATATTTCACGAGGGAAGTTTATGATGCAAGTCCATGCAAAAAATCATCGGAAAAATAGATTCTTTGAAACTTTTTGAAATGCAAGTTTCGGTCAAAAATCCTAGTATATTATACACTAGCTTCGGTCAAAAAAATTAAATTTAATTGGGGACTATTTGAAATGATACGATACTTTCAGATCATTTTTTATATGTTAAGAGGGTAGGTTATGATGGATGTCCATGCAAAATAACCATCTTAAAACTAGATTGTATGAAACTTTTCGAAATGCAAGTTTCGGTCAAAAAATCATAATATATTATACACTAGCTTATACTAGTTTCGGTCAAAAATAAAATTAAATCAGGGAATGAATAAAATGATATGAAACTTCACATATCATTTATATATTTTACGAGGGAAGGTTATGATGGAAGTTCATGCAAAAAATCATCGCAATATTTGATTCTATAAAACATTTCGAAATGCAAGTTTCGGTCAAAAATCATAGTATATTATACACTAGTTCCGGCCAAAAAAATCAAATTTAATTGGGGACTATTTGAAATGATACAATACTTTTCAAATCATTTATATATGTTAAGAGGGAAGGTTATGATGGAAGTCCATGCAAAATAATCATCTTAAAACTAGATCGTACGAAACTTTTCGAAATGCAATTTTCGGTCAAAAAATCATAATATATTATACACTAATTTATACTAGTTTCGGTCAAAAATCAAATTAAGTCGGGGACTGTTCGAAATGATACGAAACTTCACATATCATTTATATATTTCACGAGGGAAGTTTATGATGCAAGTCCATGCAAAAAATCATCGGAAAAATAGATTCTTTGAAACTTTTTGAAATGCAAGTTTCGGTCAAAAATCAGAGTATATTATACACTAGTTTCGGTAAAAAAAATTAAATTTAATTGGGGACTATTTGAAATGATACGATACTTTCAGATCATTTTTTATATGTTAAGAGGGTAGGTTATGATGGATGTCCATGCAAAATAACCATCTTAAAACTAGATTGTATGAAACTTTTCGAAATGCAAGTTTCGGTCAAAAAATCATAATATATTATACACTAGCTTATACTAGTTTCGTTGAAAAATTAAATTAAATCAGGGAATGAATAAAATGATATGAAACTTCACATATCATTTATATATTTTACGAGAGAAGGTTATGATGGAAGTTCATGCAAAAAATCATCGCAATATTTGATTCTATAAAACATTTCGAAATGCAAGTTTCGGTAAAAAATCATAGTATATTATACACTAGTTTCGGTCAAAAAAATCAAATTTAATTGGGGACTATTTGAAATGATACAATACTTTTCAAATCATTTATATATGTTAAGAGGGAAGGTTATGATGGAAGTCCATGCAAAATAATCATCTTAAAACTAGATCGTACGAAACTTTTCGAAATGCAATTTTTCGGTCAAAAAATCATAATATATTATACACTAATTTATACTAGTTTCGGTCAAAAATCAAATTAAGTCCGGGACTGTTCGAAATGATACGAAACTTCACATATCATTTATATATTTTACGAGGGAAGTTTATGATGCAAGTCCATGCATAAAATCATCGGAAAATTAGATTCTTTGAAACATTTTGAAATGCAAGTTTCGGTCAAAAATAATAGTATATTATACACTAGTTTCGGTAAAAAAAATTAAATTTAATTGGGGACTATTTGAAATGATACGATACTTTCAGATAATTTTTTATATGTTAAGAGGGTAGGTTATGATGGATGTCCATGCAAAATAGCCATCTTAAAACTAGATTGTATGAAACTTTTCGAAATGCAAGTTTCGGTCAAAAAATCATAATATATTATACACTAGCTTATACTAGTTTCGGTCAAAAATAAAATTAAATCAGGGAATGAATAAAATGATATGAAACTTCACATATCATTTATATATTTTACGAGGGAAGGTTATGATGGAAGTTCATGCAAAAAATCATCGCAATATTTGATTCTATAAAACATTTCGAAATGCAAGTTTCGGTCAAAAATCATAGTATATTATACACTAGTTTCGGTCAAAAAAATCAAATTTAATTGGGGACTATTTGAAATGATACAATGCTTTTCAAATCATTTATATATGTTAAGAGGGGAGGTTATGATGGAAGTCCATGCAAAATAATCATCTTAAAACTAGATCGTACGAAACTTTTCGAAATGCAATTTTCGGTCAAAAAATCATAATATATTATACACTAATTTATACTAGTTTCGGTCAAAAATCAAATTAAGTCGGAGACTGTTCGAAATGATACGAAACTTCACATATCATTTATATATTTCACGAGGGAAGTTTATGATGCAAGTCCATGCAAAAAATCATCGGAAAAATAGATTCTTTGAAACTCTTTGAAATGCAAGTTTCGGTCAAAAATCATAGTATATTATACACTAGTTTCGGTAAAAAAAATTAAATTTAATTGGGGACTATTTGAATTGATACGATACTTTCAGATCATTTTTTATATGTTAAGAGGGTAGGTTATGATGGATGTCCATGCAAAATAACCATCTTAAAACTAGATTGTATGAAACTTTTCGAAATGCAAGTTTCGGTCAAAAAATCATAATATATTATACACTAGCTTATACTAGTTTCGGTCAAAAATAAAATTAAATCAGGGAATGAATAAAATGATATGAAACTTCACATATCATTTATATATTTTACGAGAGAAGGTTATGATGGAAGTTCATGCAAAAAATCATCGCAATATTTGATTCTATAAAACATTTCGAAATGCAAGTTTCGGTCAAAAATCAGAGTATATTATACACTAGTTTCGGTCAAAAAAATCAAATTTAATTGGGGACTATTTGAAATGATACAATACTTTTCAAATCATTTATATATGTTAAGAGGGAAGGTTATGATGGAAGTCCATGCAAAATAATCATCTTAAAACTAGATCGTACGAAACTTTTCGAAATGCAATTTTCGGTCAAAAAATCATAATATATTATACACTAATTTATACTAGTTTCGGTCAAAAATCAAATTAAGTCGGGGACTGTTCGAAATGATACGAAACTTCACATATCATTTATATATTTCACGAGGGAAGTTTATGATGCAAGTCCATGCAAAAAATCATCGGAAAAATAGATTCTTTGAAACTTTTTGAAATGCAAGTTTCGGTCAAAAATCAGAGTATATTATACACTAGTTTCGGTAAAAAAAATTAAATTTAATTGGGGACTATTTGAAATGATACGATACTTTCAGATCATTTTTTATATGTTAAGAGGGTAGGTTATGATGGATGTCCATGCAAAATAACCATCTTAAAACTAGATTGTATGAAACTTTTCGAAATGCAAGTTTCGGTCAAAAAATCATAATATATTATACACTAGCTTATACTAGTTTCGTTGAAAAATTAAATTAAATCAGGGAATGAATAAAATGATATGAAACTTCACATATCATTTATATATTTTACGAGAGAAGGTTATGATGGAAGTTCATGCAAAAAATCATCGCAATATTTGATTCTATAAAACATTTTGAAATGCAAGTTTCGGTAAAAAATCATAGTATATTATACACTAGTTTCGGTCAAAAAAATCAAATTTAATTGGGGACTATTTGAAATGATACAATACTTTTCAAATCATTTATATATGTTAAGAGGGAAGGTTATGATGGAAGTCCATGCAAAATAATCATCTTAAAACTAGATCGTACGAAACTTTTCGAAATGCAATTTTCGGTCAAAAAATCATAATATATTATACACTAATTTATACTAGTTTCGGTCAAAAATCAAATTAAGTCGGAGACTGTTCGAAATGATACGAAACTTCACATATCATTTATATATTTCACGAGGGAAGTTTATGATGCAAGTCCATGCAAAAAATCATCGGAAAAATAGATTCTTTGAAACTCTTTGAAATGCAAGTTTCGGTCAAAAATCATAGTATATTATACACTAGTTTCGGTAAAAAAAATTAAATTTAATTGGGGACTATTTGAAATGATACGATACTTTCAGATCATTTTTTATATGTTAAGAGGGTAGGTTATGATGGATGTCCATGCAAAATAACCATCTTAAAACTAGATTGTATGAAACTTTTCGAAATGCAAGTTTCGGTCAAAAAATCATAATATATTATACACTAGCTTATACTAGTTTCGGTCAAAAATAAAATTAAATCAGGGAATGAATAAAATGATATGAAACTTCACATATCATTTATATATTTTACGAGGGAAGGTTATGATGGAAGTTCATGCAAAAAATCATCGCAATATTTGATTCTATAAAACATTTCGAAATGCAAGTTTCGGTAAAAAATCAGAGTATATTATACACTAGTTTCGGTCAAAAAAATCAAATTTAATTGGGGACTATTTGAAATGATACAATACTTTTCAAATCATTTATATATGTTAAGAGGGAAGGTTATGATGGAAGTCCATGCAAAATAATCATCTTAAAACTAGATCGTACGAAACTTTTCGAAATGCAATTTTCGGTCAAAAAATCATAATATATTATACACTAATTTATACTAGTTTCGGTCAAAAATCAAATTAAGTCGGGGACTGTTCGAAATGATACGAAACTTCACATATCATTTATATATTTCACGAGGGAAGTTTATGATGCAAGTCCATGCAAAAAATTATCGGAAAAATAGATTCTTTGAAACTTTTTGAAATGCAAGTTTCGGTCAAAAATCCTAGTATATTATACACTAGTTTCGGTAAAAAAAATTAAATTTAATTGGGGACTATTTGAAATGATACGATACTTTCAGATCATTTTTTATATGTTAAGAGGGTAGGTTATGATGGATGTCCATGCAAAATAACCATCTTAAAACTAGATTGTATGAAACTTTTCGAAATGCAAGTTTCGGTCAAAAAATCATAATATATTATACACTAGCTTATACAAGTTTCGGTCAAAAATAAAATTAAATCAGGGAATGAATAAAATGATATGAAACTTCACATATCATTTATATATTTTACGAGAGAAGGTTATGATGGAAGTTCATGCAAAAAATCATCGCAATATTTGATTCGATAAAACATTTCGAAATGCAAGTTTCGGTCAAAAATCATAGTATATTATACACTAGTTTCGGTCAAAAAAATCAAATTTAATTGGGGACTATTTGAAATGATACAATACTTTTCAAATCATTTATATATGTTAAGAGGGAAGGTTATGATGGAAGTCCATGCAAAATAATCATCTTAAAACTAGATCGTACGAAACTTTTCGAAATGCAATTTTCGGTCAAAAAATCATAATATATTATACACTAATTTATACTAGTTTCGGTCAAAAATCAAATTAAGTCGGGGACTGTTCGAAATGATACGAAACTTCACATATCATTTATATATTTCACGAGGGAAGTTTATGATGCAAGTCCATGCAAAAAATCATCGGAAAAATAGATTCTTTGAAACTCTTTGAAATGCAAGTTTCGGTCAAAAATCAGAGTATATTATACACTAGTTTCGGTAAAAAAAATTAAATTTAATTGGGGACTATTTGAAATGATACGATACTTTCAGATCATTTTTTATATGTTAAGAGGGTAGGTTATGATGGATGTCCATGCAAAATAACCATCTTAAAACTAGATTGTATGAAACTTTTCGAAATGCAAGTTTCGGTCAAAAAATCATAATATATTATACACTAGCTTATACTAGTTTCGTTGAAAAATTAAATTAAATCAGGGAATGAATAAAATGATATGAAACTTCACATATCATTTATATATTTTACGAGAGAAGGTTATGATGGAAGTTCATGCAAAAAATCATCGCAATATTTGATTCTATAAAACATTTCGAAATGCAAGTTTCGGTAAAAAATCATAGTATATTATACACTAGTTTCGGTCAAAAAAATCAAATTTAATTGGGGACTATTTGAAATGATACAATACTTTTCAAATCATTTATATATGTTAAGAGGGAAGGTTATGATGGAAGTCCATGCAAAATAATCATCTTAAAACTAGATCGTACGAAACTTTTCGAAATGCAATTTTCGGTCAAAAAATCATAATATATTATACACTAATTTATACTAGTTTCGGTCAAAAATCAAATTAAGTCGGAGACTGTTCGAAATGATACGAAACTTCACATATCATTTATATATTTCACGAGGGAAGTTTATGATGCAAGTCCATGCAAAAAATCATCGGAAAAATAGATTCTTTGAAACTCTTTGAAATGCAAGTTTCGGTCAAAAATCATAGTATATTATACACTAGTTTCGGTAAAAAAAATTAAATTTAATTGGGGACTATTTGAAATGATACGATACTTTCAGATCATTTTTTATATGTTAAGAGGGTAGGTTATGATGGATGTCCATGCAAAATAACCATCTTAAAACTAGATTGTATGAAACTTTTCGAAATGCAAGTTTCGGTCAAAAAATCATAATATATTATACACTAGCTTATACTAGTTTCGGTCAAAAATAAAATTAAATTAGGGAATGAATAAAATGATATGAAACTTCACATATCATTTATATATTTTACGAGGGAAGGTTATGATGGAAGTTCATGCAAAAAATCATCGCAATATTTGATTCTATAAAACATTTCGAAATGCAAGTTTCAGTAAAAAATCAGAGTATATTATACACTAGTTTCGGTCAAAAAAATCAAATTTAATTGGGGACTATTTGAAATGATACAATACTTTTCAAATCATTTATATATGTTAAGAGGGAAGGTTATGATGGAAGTCCATGCAAAATAATCATCTTAAAACTAGATCGTACGAAACTTTTCGAAATGCAATTTTCGGTCAAAAAATCATAATATATTATACACTAATTTATACTAGTTTCGGTCAAAAATCAAATTAAGTCGGGGACTGTTCGAAATGATACGAAACTTTACATATCATTTATATATTTCACGAGGGAAGTTTATGATGCAAGTCCATGCAAAAAATCATCGGAAAAATAGATTCTTTGAAACTCTTTGAAATGCAAGTTTAGGTCAAAAATCAGAGTATATTATACACTAGTTTCGGTAAAAAAAATTAAATTTAATTGGGGACTATTTGAAATGATACGATACTTTCAGATCATTTTTTATATGTTAAGAGGGTAGGTTATGATGGATGTCCATGCAAAATAACCATCTTAAAACTAGATTGTATGAAACTTTTCGAAATGCAAGTTTCGGTCAAAAAATCATAATATATTATACACTAGCTTATACTAGTTTCGTTGAAAAATTAAATTAAATCAGGGAATGAATAAAATGATATGAAACTTCACATATCATTTATATATTTTACGAGAGAAGGTTATGATGGAAGTTCATGCAAAAAATCATCGCAATATTTGATTCTATAAAACATTTCGAAATGCAAGTTTCGGTAAAAAATCATAGTATATTATACACTAGTTTCGGTCAAAAAAATCAAATTTAATTGGGGACTATTTGAAATGATACAATACTTTTCAAATCATTTATATATGTTAAGAGGGAAGGTTATGATGGAAGTCCATGCAAAATAATCATCTTAAAACTAGATCGTACGAAACTTTTCGAAATGCAATTTTCGGTCAAAAAATCATAATATATTATACACTAATTTATACTAGTTTCGGTCAAAAATCAAATTAAGTCGGAGACTGTTCGAAATGATACGAAACTTCACATATCATTTATATATTTCACGAGGGAAGTTTATGATGCAAGTCCATGCAAAAAATCATCGGAAAAATAGATTCTTTGAAACTCTTTGAAATGCAAGTTTCGGTCAAAAATCATAGTATATTATACACTAGTTTCGGTAAAAAAAATTAAATTTAATTGGGGACTATTTGAAATGATACGATACTTTCAGATCATTTTTTATATGTTAAGAGGGTAGGTTATGATGGATGTCCATGCAAAATAACCATCTTAAAACTAGATTGTATGAAACTTTTCGAAATGCAAGTTTCGGTCAAAAAATCATAATATATTATACACTAGCTTATACTAGTTTCGGTCAAAAATAAAATTAAATCAGGGAATGAATAAAATGATATGAAACTTCACATATCATTTATATATTTTACGAGGGAAGGTTATGATGGAAGTTCATGCAAAAAATCATCGCAATATTTGATTCTATAAAACATTTCGAAATGCAAGTTTCGGTAAAAAATCAGAGTATATTATACACTAGTTTCGGTCAAAAAAATCAAATTTAATTGGGGACTATTTGAAATGATACAATACTTTTCAAATCATTTATATATGTTAAGAGGGAAGGTTATGATGGAAGTCCATGCAAAATAATCATCTTAAAACTAGATCGTACGAAACTTTTCGAAATGCAATTTTCGGTCAAAAAATCATAATATATTATACACTAATTTATACTAGTTTCGGTCAAAAATCAAATTAAGTCGGGGACTGTTCGAAATGATACGAAACTTCACATATCATTTATATATTTCACGAGGGAAGTTTATGATGCAAGTCCATGCAAAAAATTATCGGAAAAATAGATTCTTTGAAACTTTTTGAAATGCAAGTTTCGGTCAAAAATCCTAGTATATTATACACTAGTTTCGGTAAAAAAAATTAAATTTAATTGGGGACTATTTGAAATGATACGATACTTTCAGATCATTTTTTATATGTTAAGAGGGTAGGTTATGATGGATGTCCATGCAAAATAACCATCTTAAAACTAGATTGTATGAAACTTTTCGAAATGCAAGTTTCGGTCAAAAAATCATAATATATTATACACTAGCTTATACAAGTTTCGGTCAAAAATAAAATTAAATCAGGGAATGAATAAAATGATATGAAACTTCACATATCATTTATATATTTTACGAGAGAAGGTTATGATGGAAGTTCATGCAAAAAATCATCGCAATATTTGATTCGATAAAACATTTCGAAATGCAAGTTTCGGTCAAAAATCATAGTATATTATACACTAGTTTCGGTCAAAAAAATCAAATTTAATTGGGGACTATTTGAAATGATACAATACTTTTCAAATCATTTATATATGTTAAGAGGGAAGGTTATGATGGAAGTCCATGCAAAATAATCATCTTAAAACTAGATCGTACGAAACTTTTCGAAATGCAATTTTCGGTCAAAAAATCATAATATATTATACACTAATTTATACTAGTTTCGGTCAAAAATCAAATTAAGTCGGGGACTGTTCGAAATGATACGAAACTTCACATATCATTTATATATTTCACGAGGGAAGTTTATGATGCAAGTCCATGCAAAAAATCATCGGAAAAATAGATTCTTTGAAACTCTTTGAAATGCAAGTTTCGGTCAAAAATCATAGTATATTATACACTAGTTTCGGTAAAAAAAATTAAATTTAATTGGGGACTATTTGAAATGATACGATACTTTCAGATCATTTTTTATATGTTAAGAGGGTAGGTTATGATGGATGTCCATGCAAAATAACCATCTTAAAACTAGATTGTATGAAACTTTTCGAAATGCAAGTTTCGGTCAAAAAATCATAATATATTATACACTAGCTTATACTAGTTTCGGTCAAAAATAAAATTAAATCAGGGAATGAATAAAATGATATGAAACTTCACATATCATTTATATATTTTACGAGGGAAGGTTATGATGGAAGTTCATGCAAAAAATCATCGCAATATTTGATTCTATAAAACATTTCGAAATGCAAGTTTCGGTAAAAAATCAGAGTATATTATACACTAGTTTCGGTCAAAAAAATCAAATTTAATTGGGGACTATTTGAAATGATACAATACTTTTCAAATCATTTATATATGTTAAGAGGGAAGGTTATGATGGAAGTCCATGCAAAATAATCATCTTAAAACTAGATCGTACGAAACTTTTCGAAATGCAATTTTCGGTCAAAAAATCATAATATATTATACACTAATTTATACTAGTTTCGGTCAAAAATCAAATTAAGTCGGGGACTGTTCGAAATGATACGAAACTTCACATATCATTTATATATTTCACGAGGGAAGTTTATGATGCAAGTCCATGCAAAAAATCATCGGAAAAATAGATTCTTTGAAACTCTTTGAAATGCAAGTTTCGGTCAAAAATCCTAGTATATTATACACTAGTTTCGGTAAAAAAAATTAAATTTAATTGGGGACTATTTGAAATGATACGATACTTTCAGATCATTTTTTATATGTTAAGAGGGTAGGTTATGATGGATGTCCATGCAAAATAACCATCTTAAAACTAGATTGTATGAAACTTTTCGAAATGCAAGTTTCGGTCAAAAAATCATAATATATTATACACTAGCTTATACAAGTTTCGGTCAAAAATAAAATTAAATCAGGGAATGAATAAAATGATATGAAACTTCACATATCATTTATATATTTTACGAGAGAAGGTTATGATGGAAGTTCATGCAAAAAATCATCGCAATATTTGATTCGATAAAACATTTCGAAATGCAAGTTTCGGTCAAAAATCATAGTATATTATACACTAGTTTCGGTCAAAAAAATCAAATTTAATTGGGGACTATTTGAAATGATACAATACTTTTCAAATCATTTATATATGTTAAGAGGGAAGGTTATGATGGAAGTCCATGCAAAATAATCATCTTAAAACTAGATCGTACGAAACTTTTCGAAATGCAATTTTCGGTCAAAAAATCATAATATATTATACACTAATTTATACTAGTTTCGGTCAAAAATCAAATTAAGTCGGGGACTGTTCGAAATGATACGAAACTTCACATATCATTTATATATTTCACGAGGGAAGTTTATGATGCAAGTCCATGCAAAAAATCATCGGAAAAATAGATTCTTTGAAACTCTTTGAAATGCAAGTTTCGGTCAAAAATCATAGTATATTATACACTAGTTTCGGTAAAAAAAATTAAATTTAATTGGGGACTATTTGAAATGATACGATACTTTCAGATCATTTTTTATATGTTAAGAGGGTAGGTTATGATGGATGTCCATGCAAAATAACCATCTTAAAACTAGATTGTATGAAACTTTTCGAAATGCAAGTTTCGGTCAAAAAATCATAATATATTATACACTAGCTTATACTAGTTTCGGTCAAAAATAAAATTAAATCAGGGAATGAATAAAATGATATGAAACTTCACATATCATTTATATATTTTACGAGGGAAGGTTATGATGGAAGTTCATGCAAAAAATCATCGCAATATTTGATTCTATAAAACATTTCGAAATGCAAGTTTCGGTAAAAAATCAGAGTATATTATACACTAGTTTCGGTCAAAAAAATCAAATTTAATTGGGGACTATTTGAAATGATACAATACTTTTCAAATCATTTATATATGTTAAGAGGGAAGGTTATGATGGAAGTCCATGCAAAATAATCATCTTAAAACTAGATCGTACGAAACTTTTCGAAATGCAATTTTCGGTCAAAAAATCATAATATATTATACACTAATTTATACTAGTTTCGGTCAAAAATCAAATTAAGTCGGGGACTGTTCGAAATGATACGAAACTTCACATATCATTTATATATTTCACGAGGGAAGTTTATGATGCAAGTCCATGCAAAAAATTATCGGAAAAATAGATTCTTTGAAACTCTTTGAAATGCAAGTTTCGGTCAAAAATCATAGTATATTATACACTAGTTTCGGTAAAAAAAATTAAATTTAATTGGGGACTATTTGAAATGATACGATACTTTCAGATCATTTTTTATATGTTAAGAGGGTAGGTTATGATGGATGTCCATGCAAAATAACCATCTTAAAACTAGATTGTATGAAACTTTTCGAAATGCAAGTTTCGGTCAAAAAATCATAATATATTATACACTAGCTTATACTAGTTTCGGTCAAAAATAAAATTAAATCAGGGAATGAATAAAATGATATGAAACTTCACATATCATTTATATATTTTACGAGGGAAGGTTATGATGGAAGTTCATGCAAAAAATCATCGCAATATTTGATTCTATAAAACATTTCGAAATGCAAGTTTCGGTCAAAAGTCATAGTATATTATACACTAGTTTCGGCCAAAAAAATCAAATTTAATTGGGGACTATTTGAAATGATACAATACTTTTCAAATCATTTATATATGTTAAGAGTGAAGGTTATGATGGAAGTCCATGCAAAATAATCATCTTAAAACTAGATCGTACGAAACTTTTCGAAATGCAATTTTCGGTCAAAAAATCATAATATATTATACACTAATTTATACTAGTTTCGGTCAAAAATCAAATTAAGTCGGGGACTGTTCGAAATGATACGAAACTTCACATATCATTTATATATTTCACGAGGGAAGTTTATGATGCAAGTCCATGCAAAAAATTATCGGAAAAATAGATTCTTTGAAACTCTTTGAAATGCAAGTTTCGGTCAAAAATCATAGTATATTATACACTAGTTTCGGTAAAAAAAATTAAATTTAATTGGGGACTATTTGAAATGATACGATACTTTCAGATCATTTTTTATATGTTAAGAGGGTAGGTTATGATGGATGTCCATGCAAAATAACCATCTTAAAACTAGATTGTATGAAACTTTTCGAAATGCAAGTTTCGGTCAAAAAATCATAATATATTATACACTAGCTTATACAAGTTTCGGTCAAAAATAAAATTAAATCAGGGAATGAATAAAATGATATGAAACTTCACATATCATTTATATATTTTACGAGAGAAGGTTATGATGGAAGTTCATGCAAAAAATCATCGCAATATTTGATTCGATAAAACATTTCGAAATGCAAGTTTCGGTCAAAAATCATAGTATATTATACACTAGTTTCGGTCAAAAAAATCAAATTTAATTGGGGACTATTTGAAATGATACAATACTTTTCAAATCATTTATATATGTTAAGAGGGAAGGTTATGATGGAAGTCCATGCAAAATAATCATCTTAAAACTAGATCGTACGAAACTTTTCGAAATGCAATTTTCGGTCAAAAAATCATAATATATTATACACTAATTTATACTAGTTTCGGTCAAAAATCAAATTAAGTCGGGGACTGTTCGAAATGATACGAAACTTCACATATCATTTATATATTTCACGAGGGAAGTTTATGATGCAAGTCCATGCAAAAAATCATCGGAAAAATAGATTCTTTGAAACTCTTTGAAATGCAAGTTTCGGTCAAAAATCATAGTATATTATACACTAGTTTCGGTAAAAAAAATTAAATTTAATTGGGGACTATTTGAAATGATACGATACTTTCAGATCATTTTTTATATGTTAAGAGGGTAGGTTATGATGGATGTCCATGCAAAATAACCATCTTAAAAATAGATTGTATGAAACTTTTCAAAATGCAAGTTTCGGTCAAAAAATCATAATATATTATACACTAGCTTATACTAGTTTCGGTCAAAAATAAAATTAAATCAGGGAATGAATAAAATGATATGAAACTTCACATATCATTTATATATTTTACGAGGGAAGGTTATGATGGAAGTTCATGCAAAAAATCATCGCAATATTTGATTCTATAAAACATTTCGAAATGCAAGTTTCGGTCAAAAGTCATAGTATATTATACACTAGTTTCGGCCAAAAAAATCAAATTTAATTGGGGACTATTTGAAATGATACAATACTTTTCAAATCATTTATATATGTTAAGAGTGAAGGTTATGATGGAAGTCCATGCAAAATAATCATCTTAAAACTAGATCGTACGAAACTTTTCGATATGCAATTTTCGGTCAAAAAATCATAATATATTATACACTAATTTATACTAGTTTCGGTCAAAAATCAAATTAAGTCGGGGACTGTTCGAAATGATACGAAACTTCACATATCATTTATATATTTCACGAGGGAAGTTTATGATGCAAGTCCATGCAAAAAATCATCGGAAAAATAGATTCTTTGAAACTCTTTGAAATGCAAGTTTCGGTCAAAAATCCTAGTATATTATACACTAGTTTCGGTAAAAAAAATTAAATTTAATTGGGGACTATTTGAAATGATACGATACTTTCAGATCATTTTTTATATGTTAAGAGGGTAGGTTATGATGGATGTCCATGCAAAATAACCATCTTAAAACTAGATTGTATGAAACTTTTCGAAATGCAAGTTTCGGTCAAAAAATCATAATATATTATACACTAGCTTATACTAGTTTCGGTCAAAAATAAAATTAAATCAGGGAATGAATAAAATGATATGAAACTTCACATATCATTTATATATTTTACGAGAGAAGGTTATGATGGAAGTTCATGCAAAAAATCATCGCAATATTTGATTCTATAAAACATTTCGAAATGCAAGTTTCGGTAAAAAATCATAGTATATTATACACTAGTTTCGGTCAAAAAAATCAAATTTAATTGGGGACTATTTGAAATGATACAATACTTTTCAAATCATTTATATATGTTAAGAGGGAAGGTTATGATGGAAGTCCATGCAAAATAATCATCTTAAAACTAGATCGTACGAAACTTTTCGAAATGCAATTTTCGGTCAAAAAATCATAATATATTATACACTAATTTATACTAGTTTCGGTCAAAAATCAAATTAAGTCGGGGACTGTTCGAAATGATACGAAACTTCACATATCATTTATATATTTCACGAGGGAAGTTTATGATGCAAGTCCATGCAAAAAATCATCGGAAAAATAGATTCTTTGAAACTTTTTGAAATGCAAGTTTCGGTCAAAAATCCTAGTATATTATACACTAGTTTCGGTAAAAAAAATTAAATTTAATTGGGGACTATTTGAAATGATACGATACTTTCAGATCATTTTTTATATGTTAAGAGGGTAGGTTATGATGGATGTCCATGCAAAATAACCATCTTAAAACTAGATTGTATGAAACTTTTCGAAATGCAAGTTTCGGTCAAAAAATCATAATATATTATACACTAGCTTATACTAGTTTCGGTCAAAAATAAAATTAAATCAGGGAATGAATAAAATGATATGAAACTTCACATATCATTTATATATTTTACGAGGGAAGGTTATGATGGAAGTTCATGCAAAAAATCATCGCAATATTTGATTCTATAAAACATTTCGAAATGCAAGTTTCGGTCAAAAATCATAGTATATTATACACTAGTTCCGGCCAAAAAAATCAAATTTAATTGGGGACTATTTGAAATGATACAATACTTTTCAAATCATTTATATATGTTAAGAGGGAAGGTTATGATGGAAGTCCATGCAAAATAATCATCTTAAAACTAGATCGTACGAAACTTTTCGAAATGCAATTTTCGGTCAAAAAATCATAATATATTATACACTAATTTATACTAGTTTCGGTCAAAAATCAAATTAAGTCGGGGACTGTTCGAAATGATACGAAACTTCACATATCATTTATATATTTCACGAGGGAAGTTTATGATGCAAGTCCATGCAAAAAATCATCGGAAAAATAGATTCTTTGAAACTTTTTGAAATGCAAGTTTCGGTCAAAAATCAGAGTATATTATACACTAGTTTCGGTAAAAAAAATTAAATTTAATTGGGGACTATTTGAAATGATACGATACTTTCAGATCATTTTTTATATGTTAAGAGGGTAGGTTATGATGGATGTCCATGCAAAATAACCATCTTAAAACTAGATTGTATGAAACTTTTCGAAATGCAAGTTTCGGTCAAAAAATCATAATATATTATACACTAGCTTATACTAGTTTCGTTGAAAAATTAAATTAAATCAGGGAATGAATAAAATGATATGAAACTTCACATATCATTTATATATTTTACGAGAGAAGGTTATGATGGAAGTTCATGCAAAAAATCATCGCAATATTTGATTCTATAAAACATTTCGAAATGCAAGTTTCGGTAAAAAATCATAGTATATTATACACTAGTTTCGGTCAAAAAAATCAAATTTAATAGGGGACTATTTGAAATGATACAATACTTTTCAAATCATTTATATATGTTAAGAGGGAAGGTTATGATGGAAGTCCATGCAAAATAATCATCTTAAAACTAGATCGTACGAAACTTTTCGAAATGCAATTTTTCGGTCAAAAAATCATAATATATTATACACTAATTTATACTAGTTTCGGTCAAAAATCAAATTAAGTCCGGGACTGTTCGAAATGATACGAAACTTCACATATCATTTATATATTTTACGAGGGAAGTTTATGATGCAAGTCCATGCATAAAATCATCGGAAAAATAGATTCTTTGAAACTTTTTGAAATGCAAGTTTCGGTCAAAAATAATAGTATATTATACACTAGTTTCAGTAAAAAAAATTAAATTTAATTGGGGACTATTTGAAATGATTCGATACTTTCAGATAATTTTTTATATGTTAAGAGGGTAGGTTATGATGGATGTCCATGCAAAATAACCATCTTAAAACTAGATTGTATGAAACTTTTCGAAATGCAAGTTTCGGTCAAAAAATCATAATATATTATACACTAGCTTATACTAGTTTCGGTCAAAAATAAAATTAAATCAGGGAATGAATAAAATGATATGAAACTTCACATATCATTTATATATTTTACGAGGGAAGGTTATGATGGAAGTTCATGCAAAAAATCATCGCAATATTTGATTCTATAAAACATTTCGAAATGCAAGTTTCGGTCAAAAATCATAGTATATTATACACTAGTTTCGGTCAAAAAAATCAAATTTAATTGGGGACTATTTGAAATGATACAATGCTTTTCAAATCATTTATATATGTTAAGAGGGGAGGTTATGATGGAAGTCCATGCAAAATAATCATCTTAAAACTAGATCGTACGAAACTTTTCGAAATGCAATTTTCGGTCAAAAAATCATAATATATTATACACTAATTTATACTAGTTTCGGTCAAAAATCAAATTAAGTCGGGGACTGTTCGAAATGATACGAAACTTCACATATCATTTATATATTTCACGAGGGAAGTTTATGATGCAAGTCCATGCAAAAAATCATCGGAAAAATAGATTCTTTGAAACTCTTTGAAATGCAAGTTTCGGTCAAAAATCCTAGTATATTATACACTAGTTTCGGTAAAAAAAATTAAATTTAATTGGGGACTATTTGAAATGATACGATACTTTCAGATCATTTTTTATATGTTAAGAGGGTAGGTTATGATGGATGTCCATGCAAAATAACCATCTTAAAACTAGATTGTATGAAACTTTTCGAAATGCAAGTTTCGGTCAAAAAATCATAATATATTATACACTAGCTTATACTAGTTTCGGTCAAAAATAAAATTAAATCAGGGAATGAATAAAATGATATGAAACTTCACATATAATTTATATATTTTACGAGGGAAGGTTATGATGGAAGTTCATGCAAAAAATCATCGCAATATTTGATTCTATAAAACATTTCGAAATGCAAGTTTCGGTCAAAAATCATAGTATATTATACACTAGTTCCGGCCAAAAAAATCAAATTTAATTGGGGACTATTTGAAATGATACAATACTTTTCAAATCATTTATATATGTTAAGAGGGAAGGTTATGATGGAAGTCCATGCAAAATAATCATCTTAAAACTAGATCGTACGAAACTTTTCGAAATGCAATTTTCGGTCAAAAAATCATAATATATTATACACTAATTTATACTAGTTTCGGTCAAAAATCAAATTAAGTCGGGGACTGTTCGAAATGATACGAAACTTCACATATCATTTATATATTTCACGAGGGAAGTTTATGATGCAAGTCCATGCAAAAAATCATCGGAAAAATAGATTCTTTGAAACTTTTTGAAATGCAAGTTTCGGTCAAAAATCAGAGTATATTATACACTAGTTTCGGTAAAAAAAATTAAATTTAATTGGGGACTATTTGAAATGATACGATACTTTCAGATCATTTTTTATATGTTAAGAGGGTAGGTTATGATGGATGTCCATGCAAAATAACCATCTTAAAACTAGATTGTATGAAACTTTTCGAAATGCAAGTTTCGGTCAAAAAATCATAATATATTATACACTAGCTTATACTAGTTTCGTTGAAAAATTAAATTAAATCAGGGAATGAATAAAATGATATGAAACTTCACATATCATTTATATATTTTACGAGAGAAGGTTATGATGGAAGTTCATGCAAAAAATCATCGCAATATTTGATTCTATAAAACATTTCGAAATGCAAGTTTCGGTAAAAAATCATAGTATATTATACACTAGTTTCGGTCAAAAAAATCAAATTTAATAGGGGACTATTTGAAATGATACAATACTTTTCAAATCATTTATATATGTTAAGAGGGAAGGTTATGATGGAAGTCCATGCAAAATAATCATCTTAAAACTAGATCGTACGAAACTTTTCGAAATGCAATTTTTCGGTCAAAAAATCATAATACATTATACACTAATTTATACTAGTTTCGGTCAAAAATCAAATTAAGTCCGGGACTGTTCGAAATGATACGAAACTTCACATATCATTTATATATTTTACGAGGGAAGTTTATGATGCAAGTCCATGCATAAAATCATCGGAAAAATAGATTCTTTGAAACTTTTTGAAATGCAAGTTTCGGTCAAAAATAATAGTATATTATACACTAGTTTCAGTAAAAAAAATTAAATTTAATTGGGGACTATTTGAAATGATTCGATACTTTCAGATAATTTTTTATATGTTAAGAGGGTAGGTTATGATGGATGTCCATGCAAAATAACCATCTTAAAACTAGATTGTATGAAACTTTTCGAAATGCAAGTTTCGGTCAAAAAATCATAATATATTATACACTAGCTTATACTAGTTTCGGTCAAAAATAAAATTAAATCAGGGAATGAATAAAATGATATGAAACTTCACATATCATTTATATATTTTACGAGGGAAGGTTATGATGGAAGTTCATGCAAAAAATCATCGCAATATTTGATTCTATAAAACATTTCGAAATGCAAGTTTCGGTCAAAAATCATAGTATATTATACACTAGTTTCGGTCAAAAAAATCAAATTTAATTGGGGACTATTTGAAATGATACAATGCTTTTCAAATCATTTATATATGTTAAGAGGGGAGGTTATGATGGAAGTCCATGCAAAATAATCATCTTAAAACTAGATCGTACGAAACTTTTCGAAATGCAATTTTCGGTCAAAAAATCATAATATATTATACACTAATTTATACTAGTTTCGGTCAAAAATCAAATTAAGTCGGAGACTGTTCGAAATGATACGAAACTTCACATATCATTTATATATTTCACGAGGGAAGTTTATGATGCAAGTCCATGCAAAAAATCATCGGAAAAATAGATTCTTTGAAACTCTTTGAAATGCAAGTTCCGGTCAAAAATCATAGTATATTATACACTAGTTTCGGTAAAAAAAATTAAATTTAATTGGGGACTATTTGAAATGATACGATACTTTCAGATCATTTTTTATATGTTAAGAGGGTAGGTTATGATGGATGTCCATGCAAAATAACCATCTTAAAACTAGATTGTATGAAACTTTTCGAAATGCAAGTTTCGGTCAAAAAATCATAATATATTATACACTAGCTTATACTAGTTTCGGTCAAAAATAAAATTAAATCAGGGAATGAATAAAATGATATGAAACTTCACATATCATTTATATATTTTACGAGGGAAGGTTATGATGGAAGTTCATGCAAAAAATCATCGCAATATTTGATTCTATAAAACATTTCGAAATGCAAGTTTCGGTCAAAAATCATAGTATATTATACACTAGTTTCGGCCAAAAAAATCAAATTTAATTGGGGACTATTTGAAATGATACAATACTTTTCAAATCATTTATATATGTTAAGAGTGAAGGTTATGATGGAAGTCCATGCAAAATAATCATCTTAAAACTAGATCGTACGAAACTTTTCGAAATGCAATTTTCGGTCAAAAAATCATAATATATTATACACTAATTTATACTAGTTTCGGTCAAAAATCAAATTAAGTCGGGGACTGTTCGAAATGATACGAAACTTCACATATCATTTATATATTTCACGAGGGAAGTTTATGATGCAAGTCCATGCAAAAAATCATCGGAAAAATAGATTCTTTGAAACTTTTTGAAATGCAAGTTTCGGTCAAAAATCCTAGTATATTATACACTAGCTTCGGTCAAAAAAATTAAATTTAATTGGGGACTATTTGAAATGATACGATACTTTCAGATCATTTTTTATATGTTAAGAGGGTAGGTTATGATGGATGTCCATGCAAAATAACCATCTTAAAACTAGATTGTATGAAACTTTTCGAAATGCAAGTTTCGGTCAAAAAATCATAATATATTATACACTAGCTTATACTAGTTTCGGTCAAAAATAAAATTAAATCAGGGAATGAATAAAATGATATGAAACTTCACATATCATTTATATATTTTACGAGGGAAGGTTATGATGGAAGTTCATGCAAAAAATCATCGCAATATTTGATTCTATAAAACATTTCGAAATGCAAGTTTCGGTCAAAAATCATAGTATATTATACACTAGTTCCGGCCAAAAAAATCAAATTTAATTGGGGACTATTTGAAATGATACAATACTTTTCAAATCATTTATATATGTTAAGAGGGAAGGTTATGATGGAAGTCCATGCAAAATAATCATCTTAAAACTAGATCGTACGAAACTTTTCGAAATGCAATTTTCGGTCAAAAAATCATAATATATTATACACTAATTTATACTAGTTTCGGTCAAAAATCAAATTAAGTCGGGGACTGTTCGAAATGATACGAAACTTCACATATCATTTATATATTTCACGAGGGAAGTTTATGATGCAAGTCCATGCAAAAAATCATCGGAAAAATAGATTCTTTGAAACTTTTTGAAATGCAAGTTTCGGTCAAAAATCAGAGTATATTATACACTAGTTTCGGTAAAAAAAATTAAATTTAATTGGGGACTATTTGAAATGATACGATACTTTCAGATCATTTTTTATATGTTAAGAGGGTAGGTTATGATGGATGTCCATGCAAAATAACCATCTTAAAACTAGATTGTATGAAACTTTTCGAAATGCAAGTTTCGGTCAAAAAATCATAATATATTATACACTAGCTTATACTAGTTTCGTTGAAAAATTAAATTAAATCAGGGAATGAATAAAATGATATGAAACTTCACATATCATTTATATATTTTACGAGAGAAGGTTATGATGGAAGTTCATGCAAAAAATCATCGCAATATTTGATTCTATAAAACATTTCGAAATGCAAGTTTCGGTAAAAAATCATAGTATATTATACACTAGTTTCGGTCAAAAAAATCAAATTTAATTGGGGACTATTTGAAATGATACAATACTTTTCAAATCATTTATATATGTTAAGAGGGAAGGTTATGATGGAAGTCCATGCAAAATAATCATCTTAAAACTAGATCGTACGAAACTTTTCGAAATGCAATTTTTCGGTCAAAAAATCATAATATATTATACACTAATTTATACTAGTTTCGGTCAAAAATCAAATTAAGTCCGGGACTGTTCGAAATGATACGAAACTTCACATATCATTTATATATTTTACGAGGGAAGTTTATGATGCAAGTCCATGCATAAAATCATCGGAAAAATAGATTCTTTGAAACTTTTTGAAATGCAAGTTTCGGTCAAAAATAATAGTATATTATACACTAGTTTCGGTAAAAAAAATTAAATTTAATTGGGGACTATTTGAAATGATACGATACTTTCAGATAATTTTTTATATGTTAAGAGGGTAGGTTATGATGGATGTCCATGCAAAATAACCATCTTAAAACTAGATTGTATGAAACTTTTCGAAATGCAAGTTTCGGTCAAAAAATCATAATATATTATACACTAGCTTATACTAGTTTCGGTCAAAAATAAAATTAAATCAGGGAATGAATAAAATGATATGAAACTTCACATATCATTTATATATTTTACGAGGGAAGGTTATGATGGAAGTTCATGCAAAAAATCATCGCAATATTTGATTCTATAAAACATTTCGAAATGCAAGTTTCGGTCAAAAATCATAGTATATTATACACTAGTTTCGGTCAAAAAAATCAAATTTAATTGGGGACTATTTGAAATGATACAATGCTTTTCAAATCATTTATATATGTTAAGAGGGGAGGTTATGATGGAAGTCCATGCAAAATAATCATCTTAAAACTAGATCGTACGAAACTTTTCGAAATGCAATTTATGGTCAAAAAATCATAATATATTATACACTAATTTATACTAGTTTCGGTCAAAAATCAAATTAAGTCGGAGACTGTTCGAAATGATACGAAACTTCACATATCATTTATATATTTCACGAGGGAAGTTTATGATGCAAGTCCATGCAAAAAATCATCGGAAAAATAGATTCTTTGAAACTCTTTGAAATGCAAGTTTCGGTCAAAAATCATAGTATATTATACACTAGTTTCGGTAAAAAAAATTAAATTTAATTGGGGACTATTTGAAATGATACGATACTTTCAGATCATTTTTTATATGTTAAGAGGGTAGGTTATGATGGATGTCCATGCAAAATAACCATCTTAAAACTAGATTGTATGAAACTTTTCAAAATGCAAGTTTCGGTCAAAAAATCATAATATATTATACACTAGCTTATACTAGTTTCGGTCAAAAATAAAATTAAATCAGGGAATGAATAAAATGATATGAAACTTCACATATCATTTATATATTTTACGAGGGAAGGTTATGATGGAAGTTCATGCAAAAAATCATCGCAATATTTGATTCTATAAAACATTTCGAAATGCAAGTTTCGGTAAAAAATCAGAGTATATTATACACTAGTTTCGGTCAAAAAAATCAAATTTAATTGGGGACTATTTGAAATGATACAATACTTTTCAAATCATTTATATATGTTAAGAGGGAAGGTTATGATGGAAGTCCATGCAAAATAATCATCTTAAAACTAGATCGTACGAAACTTTTCGAAATGCAATTTTCGGTCAAAAAATCATAATATATTATACACTAATTTATACTAGTTTCGGTCAAAAATCAAATTAAGTCGGGGACTGTTCGAAATGATACGAAACTTCACATATCATTTATATATTTCACGAGGGAAGTTTATGATGCAAGTCCATGCAAAAAATCATCGGAAAAATAGATTCTTTGAAACTTTTTGAAATGCAAGTTTCGGTCAAAAATCCTAGTATATTATACACTAGTTTCGGTAAAAAAAATTAAATTTAATTGGGGACTATTTGAAATGATACGATACTTTCAGATAATTTTTTATATGTTAAGAGGGTAGGTTATGATGGATGTCCATGCAAAATAACCATCTTAAAACTAGATTGTATGAAACTTTTCGAAATGCAAGTTTCGGTCAAAAAATCATAATATATTATACACTAGCTTATACTAGTTTCGGTCAAAAATAAAATTAAATCAGGGAATGAATAAAATGATATGAAACTTCACATATCATTTATATATTTTACGAGGGAAGGTTATGATGGAAGTTCATGCAAAAAATCATCGCAATATTTGATTCTATAAAACATTTCGAAATGCAAGTTTCGGTCAAAAATCATAGTATATTATACACTAGTTTCGGTCAAAAAAATCAAATTTAATTGGGGACTATTTGAAATGATACAATGCTTTTCAAATCATTTATATATGTTAAGAGGGGAGGTTATGATGGAAGTCCATGCAAAATAATCATCTTAAAACTAGATCGTACGAAACTTTTCGAAATGCAATTTATGGTCAAAAAATCATAATATATTATACACTAATTTATACTAGTTTCGGTCAAAAATCAAATTAAGTCGGAGACTGTTCGAAATGATACGAAACTTCACATATCATTTATATATTTCACGAGGGAAGTTTATGATGCAAGTCCATGCAAAAAATCATCGGAAAAATAGATTCTTTGAAACTCTTTGAAATGCAAGTTTCGGTCAAAAATCATAGTATATTATACACTAGTTTCGGTAAAAAAAATTAAATTTAATTGGGGACTATTTGAAATGATACGATACTTTCAGATCATTTTTTATATGTTAAGAGGGTAGGTTATGATGGATGTCCATGCAAAATAACCATCTTAAAACTAGATTGTATGAAACTTTTCAAAATGCAAGTTTCGGTCAAAAAATCATAATATATTATACACTAGCTTATACTAGTTTCGGTCAAAAATAAAATTAAATCAGGGAATGAATAAAATGATATGAAACTTCACATATCATTTATATATTTTACGAGGGAAGGTTATGATGGAAGTTCATGCAAAAAATCATCGCAATATTTGATTCTATAAAACATTTCGAAATGCAAGTTTCGGTAAAAAATCAGAGTATATTATACACTAGTTTCGGTCAAAAAAATCAAATTTAATTGGGGACTATTTGAAATGATACAATACTTTTCAAATCATTTATATATGTTAAGAGGGAAGGTTATGATGGAAGTCCATGCAAAATAATCATCTTAAAACTAGATCGTACGAAACTTTTCGAAATGCAATTTTCGGTCAAAAAATCATAATATATTATACACTAATTTATACTAGTTTCGGTCAAAAATCAAATTAAGTCGGGGACTGTTCGAAATGATACGAAACTTCACATATCATTTATATATTTCACGAGGGAAGTTTATGATGCAAGTCCATGCAAAAAATCATCGGAAAAATAGATTCTTTGAAACTTTTTGAAATGCAAGTTTCGGTCAAAAATCCTAGTATATTATACACTAGTTTCGGTAAAAAAAATTAAATTTAATTGGGGACTATTTGAAATGATACGATACTTTCAGATCATTTTTTATATGTTAAGAGGGTAGGTTATGATGGATGTCCATGCAAAATAACCATCTTAAAACTAGATTGTATGAAACTTTTCGAAATGCAAGTTTCGGTCAAAAAATCATAATATATTATACACTAGCTTATACAAGTTTCGGTCAAAAATAAAATTAAATCAGGGAATGAATAAAATGATATGAAACTTCACATATCATTTATATATTTTACGAGAGAAGGTTATGATGGAAGTTCATGCAAAAAATCATCGCAATATTTGATTCGATAAAACATTTCGAAATGCAAGTTTCGGTCAAAAATCATAGTATATTATACACTAGTTTCGGTCAAAAAAATCAAATTTAATTGGGGACTATTTGAAATGATACAATACTTTTCAAATCATTTATATATGTTAAGAGGGAAGGTTATGATGGAAGTCCATGCAAAATAATCATCTTAAAACTAGATCGTACGAAACTTTTCGAAATGCAATTTTCGGTCAAAAAATCATAATATATTATACACTAATTTATACTAGTTTCGGTCAAAAATCAAATTAAGTCGGGGACTGTTCGAAATGATACGAAACTTCACATATCATTTATATATTTCACGAGGGAAGTTTATGATGCAAGTCCATGCAAAAAATCATCGGAAAAATAGATTCTTTGAAACTCTTTGAAATGCAAGTTTCGGTCAAAAATCATAGTATATTATACACTAGTTTCGGTAAAAAAAATTAAATTTAATTGGGGACTATTTGAAATGATACGATACTTTCAGATCATTTTTTATATGTTAAGAGGGTAGGTTATGATGGATGTCCATGCAAAATAACCATCTTAAAACTAGATTGTATGAAACTTTTCAAAATGCAAGTTTCGGTCAAAAAATCATAATATATTATACACTAGCTTATACTAGTTTCGGTCAAAAATAAAATTAAATCAGGGAATGAATAAAATGATATGAAACTTCACATATCATTTATATATTTTACGAGGGAAGGTTATGATGGAAGTTCATGCAAAAAATCATCGCAATATTTGATTCTATAAAACATTTCGAAATGCAAGTTTCGGTCAAAAATCATAGTATATTATACACTAGTTTCGGCCAAAAAAATCAAATTTAATTGGGGACTATTTGAAATGATACAATACTTTTCAAATCATTTATATATGTTAAGAGTGAAGGTTATGATGGAAGTCCATGCAAAATAATCATCTTAAAACTAGATCGTACGAAACTTTTCGAAATGCAATTTTCGGTCAAAAAATCATAATATATTATACACTAATTTATACTAGTTTCGGTCAAAAATCAAATTAAGTCGGGGACTGTTCGAAATGATACGAAACTTCACATATCATTTATATATTTCACGAGGGAAGTTTATGATGCAAGTCCATGCAAAAAATCATCGGAAAAATAGATTCTTTGAAACTTTTTGAAATGCAAGTTTCGGTCAAAAATCCTAGTATATTATACACTAGTTTCGGTAAAAAAAATTAAATTTAATTGGGGACTATTTGAAATGATACGATACTTTCAGATCATTTTTTATATGTTAAGAGGGTAGGTTATGATGGATGTCCATGCAAAATAACCATCTTAAAACTAGATTGTATGAAACTTTTCGAAATGCAAGTTTCGGTCAAAAAATCATAATATATTATACACTAGCTTATACTAGTTTCGGTCAAAAATAAAATTAAATCAGGGAATGAATAAAATGATATGAAACTTCACATATCATTTATATATTTTACGAGGGAAGGTTATGATGGAAGTTCATGCAAAAAATCATCGCAATATTTGATTCTATAAAACATTTCGAAATGCAAGTTTCGGTCAAAAATCATAGTATATTATACACTAGTTTCGGCCAAAAAAATCAAATTTAATTGGGGACTATTTGAAATGATACAATACTTTTCAAATCATTTATATATGTTAAGAGGGAAGGTTATGATGGAAGTCCATGCAAAATAATCATCTTAAAACTAGATCGTACGAAACTTTTCGAAATGCAATTTTCGGTCAAAAAATCTTAATATATTATACACAATTTATACTAGTTTCGGTCAAAAATCAAATTAAGTCGGGGATTGTTCGAAATGATACGAAACTTCACATATCATTTATATATTTGACGAGGGAAGTTTATGATGCAAGTCCATGCAAAAAATCATCGGAAAAATAGATTCTTTGAAACTTTTTGAAATGCAAGTTTCGGCCAAAAATCATAGTATATTATACACTAGTTTCGGTAAAAAAAAATTAAATTTAATTGGGGACTATTTGAAATGATACGATACTTTCAGATCATTTTTATATGTTAACAAGGTAGGTTATGATGGATCTCCATGCAAAATAACCATCTTAAAACTAGATTGTATGAAACTTTTCGAAATGCAAGTTTCGGTCAAAAAATCATAATATATTATACACTAGCTTATACTAGTTTCGGTCAAAAATAAAATTAAATCAGGGAATGAATAAAATGATATGAAACTTCACATATCATTTATATATTTTACGAGGGAAGGTTATGATGGAAGTTCATGCAAAAAATCATCGCAATATTTGATTCTATAAAACATTTCGAAATGCAAGTTTCGGTCAAAAATCATAGTATATTATACACTAGTTTCGGCCAAAAAAATCAAATTTAATTGGGGACTATTTGAAATGATACAATACTTTTCAAATCATTTATATATGTTAAGAGTGAAGGTTATGATGGAAGTCCATGCAAAATAATCATCTTAAAACTAGATCGTACGAAACTTTTCGAAATGCAATTTTCGGTCAAAAAATCATAATATATTATACACTAATTTATACTAGTTTCGGTCAAAAATCAAATTAAGTCGGGGACTGTTCGAAATGATACGAAACTTCACATATCATTTATATATTTCACGAGGGAAGTTTATGATGCAAGTCCATGCAAAAAATCATCGGAAAAATAGATTCTTTGAAACTTTTTGAAATGCAAGTTTCGGTCAAAAATCCTAGTATATTATACACTAGTTTCGGTAAAAAAAATTAAATTAAATTGGGGACTATTTGAAATGATACGATACTTTCAGATCATTTTTTATATGTTAAGAGGGTAGGTTATGATGGATGTCCATGCAAAATAACCATCTTAAAACTAGATTGTATGAAACTTTTCGAAATGCAAGTTTCGGTCAAAAAATCATAATATATTATACACTAGCTTATACTAGTTTCGGTCAAAAATAAAATTAAATCAGGGAATGAATAAAATGATATGAAACTTCACATATCATTTATATATTTTACGAGGGAAGGTTATGATGGAAGTTCATGCAAAAAATCATCGCAATATTTGATTCTATAAAACATTTCGAAATGCAAGTTTCGGTCAAAAATCATAGTATATTATACACTAGTTCCGGCCAAAAAAATCAAATTTAATTGGGGACTATTTGAAATGATACAATACTTTTCAAATCATTTATATATGTTAAGAGGGAAGGTTATGATGGAAGTCCATGCAAAATAATCATCTTAAAACTAGATCGTACGAAACTTTTCGAAATGCAATTTTCGGTCAAAAAATCATAATATATTATACACTAATTTATACTAGTTTCGGTCAAAAATCAAATTAAGTCGGGTACTGTTCGAAATGATACGAAACTTCACATATCATTTATATATTTTACGAGGGAATTTATGATGCAAGTCCATGCAAAAAATCATCGGAAAAATAGATTCTTTGAAACTTTTTGAAATGCAAGTTTCGGTCAAAAATCATAGTATATTATACACTAGTTTCGGTAAAAAAAATTAAATTTAATTGGGGACTATTTGAAATGATACGATACTTTCAGATCATTTTTTATATGTTAAGAGGGTAGGTTATGATGGATGTCCATGCAAAATAACCATCTTAAAACTAGATTGTATGAAACCTTTCGAAATGCAAGTTTCGGTCAAAAAATCATAATATATTATACACTAACTTATACTAGTTTCGGTCAAAAATAAAATTAAATCAGGGAATGAATAAAATGATATGAAACTTCACATATCATTTATATATTTTACGAGAGAAGGTTATGATAGAAGTTCATGCAAAAAATCATCGCAATATTTGATTCTATAAAACATTTCGAAATGCAAGTTTCGGTCAAAAATTAGAGTATATTATACACTAGTTTCGGTCAAAAAAATCAAATTTAATTGGGGACTATTTGAAATGATACAATACTTTTCAAATCATTTATATATGTTAAGAGGGAAGGTTATGATGGAAGTCCATGCAAAATAATCATCTTAAAACTAGATCGTACGAAACTTTTCGAAATGCAATTTTCGGTCAAAAAATCATAATATATTATACACTAATTTATACTAGTTTCGGTCAAAAATTAAATTAAGTCGGGGACTGTTCGAAATGATACGAAACTTCACATATCATTTATATATTTCACGAGGGAAGTTTATGATGCAAGTCCATGCAAAAAATCATCGGAAAAATAGATTCTTTGAAACTTTTTGAAATGCAAGTTTCGGTTAAAAATCATAGTATATTATACACTTGTTTCGGTAAAAAAAATTAAATTTAATTGGGGACTATTTGAAATGATACGATACTTTCAGATCATTTTTTATATGTTAAGAGGGTAGGTTATGATGGATGTCCATGCAAAATAACCATCTTAAAACTAGATTGTATGAAACTTTTCGAAATGCAAGTTTCGGTCAAAAAATCATAATATATTATACACTAGCTTATACAAGTTTCGGTCAAAAATAAAATTAAATCAGGGAATGAATAAAATGATATGAAACTTCACATATCATTTATATATTTTACGAGAGAAGGTTATTATGGAAGTTCATGCAAAAAATCATCGCAATATTTGATTCGATAAAACATTTCGAAATGCAAGTTTCGGTCAAAAATCATAGTATATTATACACTAGTTTCGGTCAAAAAAATCAAATTTAATTGGGGACTATTTGAAATGATACATTACTTTTCAAATCATTTATAAATGTTAAGAGGGAAGGTTATGATGGAAGTCCATGCAAAATAATCATCTTAAAACTAGATCGTACGAAACTTTTCGAAATGCAATTTTCGGTCAAAAAATCATAATATATTATACACTAATTTATACTAGTTTCGGTCAAAAATCAAATTAAGTCGGGGGCTGTTCGAAATGATACGAAACTTCACATATCATTTATATATTTCACGAGGGAAGTTTATGATGCAAGTCCATGCAAAAAATCATCGGAAAAATAGATTCTTTGAAACTTTTTGAAATGCATGTTTCGGTCAAAAATCATAGTATATTATACACTAGTTTCGGTAAAAAAAATTAAATTTAATTGGGGACTATTTGAAATGATACGATACTTTCAGATCATTTTTTATATGTTAAGAGGGTAGGTTATGATGGATGACCATGCAAAATAACCATCTTAAAACTAGATTGTATGAAACTTTTCGAAATGCAAGTTTCGGTCAAAAAATCATAATATATTATACACTAGCTTATACAAGTTTCGGTCAAAAATAAAATTAAATCAGGGAATGAATAAAATGATATGAAACTTCACATATCATTTATATATTTTACGAGAGAAGGTTATGATGGAAGTTCATGCAAAAAATCATCGCAATATTTGATTCGATAAAACATTTCGAAATGCAAGTTTCGGTCAAAAATCATAGTATATTATACACTAGTTTCGGTCAAAAAAATCAAATTTAATTGGGGACTATTTGAAATGATACAATACTTTTCAAATCATTTATATATGTTAAGAGGGAAGGTTATGATGGAAGTCCATGCAAAATAATCATCTTAAAACTAGATCGTACGAAACTTTTCGAAATGCAATTTTCGGTCAAAAAATCATAATATATTATACAGTAATTTATACTAGTTTCGGTCAAAAATCAAATTAAGTCGGGGACTGTTCGAAATGATACGAAACCTCACATATCATTTATATATTTCACGAGGGAAGTTTATGATGCAAGTCCATGCAAAAAATCATCGGAAAAATAGATTCTTTGAAACTTTTTGAAATGCAAGTTTCGGTCAAAAATCATAGTATATTATACACTAGTTTCGGTAAAAAAATTAAATTTAATTGGGGACTATTTGAAATGATACGATACTTTCAGATCATTTTGTATATGTTAAGAGGGTAGGTTATGATGGATGACCATGCAAAATAACCATCTTAAAACTAGATTGTATGAAACTTTTCGAAATGCAAGTTTCGGTCAAAAAATCATAATATATTATACACTAGCTTATACATGTTTCGGTCAAAAATAAAATTAAATCAGGGAATGAATAAAATGATATGAAACTTCACATATCATTTATATATTTTACGAGAGAAGGTTATGATGGAAGTTCATGCAAAAAATCATCGCAATATTTGATTCGATAAAACATTTCGAAATGCAAGTTTCGGTCAAAAATCATAGTATATTATACACTAGTTTCGGTCAAAAAAATCAAATTTAATTGGGGACTATTTGAAATGATACAATACTTTTCAAATCATTTATATATGTTAAGAGGGAAGGTTATGATGGAAGTCCATGCAAAATAATCATCTTAAAACTAGATCGTACGAAACTTTTCGAAATGCAATTTTCGGTCAAAAAATCATAATATATTATACACTAATTTATACTAGTTTCGGTCAAAAATCAAATTAAGTCGGGGACTGTTCGAAATGATACGAAACCTCACATATCATTTAGATATTTCACGAGGGAAGTTTATGATGCAAGTCCATGCAAAAAATCATCGGAAAAATAGATTCTTTGAAACTTTTTGAAATGCAAGTTTCGGTCAAAAATCATAGTATATTATACACTAGTTTCGGTAAAAAAAATTAAATTTAATTGGGGACTATTTGAAATGATACGATACTTTCAGATCATTTTTTATATGTTAAGAGGGTAGGTTATGATGGATGTCCATGCAAAATAACCATCTTAAAACTAGATTGTATGAAACTTTTCGAAATGCAAGTTTCGGTCAAAAAATCATAATATATTATACACTAACTTATACTAGTTTCGGTCAAAAATAAAATTAAATCAGGGAATGAATAAAATGATATGAAACTTCACATATCATTTATATATTTTACGAGAGAAGGTTATGATGGAAGTTCATGCAAAAAATCATCGCAATATTTGATTCTATAAAACATTTCGAAATGCAAGTTTCGGTAAAAAATCAGAGTATATTATACACTAGTTTCGGTCAAAAAAATCAAATTTAATTGGGGACTATTTGAAATGATACAATACTTTTCAAATCATTTATATATGTTAAGAGGGAAGGTTATGATGGAAGTCCATGCAAAATAATCATCTTAAAACTAGATCGTACGAAACTTTTTGAAATGCAATTTTCGGTCAAAAAATCATAATATATTATACACTAATTTATACTAGTTTCGGTCAAAAATCAAATTAAGTCGGGGACTGTTCGAAATGATACGAAACCTCACATATCATTTATATATTTCACGAGGGAAGTTTATGATGCAAGTCCATGCAAAAAATCATCGGAAAAATAGATTCTTTGAAACTTTTTGAAATGCAAGTTTCGGTCAAAAATCATAGTATATTATACACTAGTTTCGGTAAAAAAAAATTAAATTTAATTGGGGACTATTTGAAATGATACGATACTTTCAGATCATTTTTTATATGTTAAGAGGGTAGGTTATGATGGATGTCCATGCAAAATAACCATCTTAAAACTAGATTGTATGAAACTTTTCGAAATGCAAGTTTCGGTCAAAAAATCATAATATATTATACACTAACTTATACTAGTTTCGGTCAAAAATAAAATTAAATCAGGGAATGAATAAAATGATATGAAACTTCACATATCATTTATATATTTTACGAGAGAAGGTTATGATGGAAGTTCATGCAAAAAATCATCGCAATATTTGATTCTATAAAACATTTCGAAATGCAAGTTTCGGTAAAAAATCAGAGTATATTATACACTAGTTTCGGTCAAAAAAATCAAATTTAATTGGGGACTATTTGAAATGATACAATACTTTTCAAATCATTTATATATGTTAAGAGGGAAGGTTATGATGGAAGTCCATGCAAAATAATCATCTTAAAACTAGATCGTACGAAACTTTTCGAAATGCAATTTTCGGTCAAAAAATCATAATATATTATACACTAATTTATACTAGTTTCGGTCAAAAATCAAATTAAGTTGGGGACTGTTCGAAATGATACGAAACTTCACATATCATTTATATATTTCACGAGGGAAGTTTATGATGCAAGTCCATGCAAAAAATCATCGGAAAAATAGATTCTTTGAAACTTTTTGAAATGCAAGTTTCGGTCAAAAATCCTAGTATATTATACACTAGTTTCGGTAAAAAAAATTAAATTTAATTGGGGACTATTTGAAATGATACGATACTTTCAGATCATTTTTTATATGTTAAGAGGGTAGGTTATGGTGGATGTCCATGCAAAATAACCATCTTAAAACTAGATTGTATGAAACTTTTCGAAATGCAAGTTTCGGTCAAAAAATCATAATATATTATACACTAGCTTATACAAGTTTCGGTCAAAAATAAAATTAAATCAGGGAATGAATAAAATGATATGAAACTTCACATATAATTTATATATTTTACGAGAGAAGGTTATGATGGAAGTTCATGCAAAAAATCATCGCAATATTTGATTCGATAAAACATTTCGAAATGCAAGTTTCGGTCAAAAATCATAGTATATTATACACTAGTTTCGGTCAAAAAAATCAAATTTAATTGGGGACTATTTGAAATGATACAATACTTTTCAAATCATTTATATATGTTAAGAGGGAAGGTTATGATGGAAGTCCATGCAAAATAATCATCTTAAAACTAGATCGTACGAAACTTTTCGAAATGCAATTTTCGGTCAAAAAATCATAATATATTATACACAATTTATACTAGTTTCGGTCAAAAATCAAATTAAGTCGGGGACTGTTCGAAATGATACGAAACTTCACATATCATTTATATATTTGACGAGGGAAGTTTATGATGCAAGTCCATGCAAAAAATCATCGGAAAAATAGATTCTTTGAAACTTTTTGAAATGCAAGTTTCGGCCAAAAATCATAGTATATTATACACTAGTTTCGGTAAAAAAAATTAAATTTAATTGGGGACTATTTGAAATGATACGATACTTTCAGATCATTTTTTATATGTTAAGAGGGTAGGTTATGATGGATGTCCATGCAAAATAACCATCTTAAAACTAGATTGTATGAAACTTTTCGAAATGCAAGTTTCGGTCAAAAAATCATAATATATTATACACTAGCTTATACTAGTTTCGGTCAAAAATAAAATTAAATCAGGGAATGAATAAAATGATATGAAACTTCACATATCATTTATATATTTTACGAGGGATGGTTATGATGGAAGTTCATGCAAAAAATCATCGCAATATTTGATTCTATAAAACATTTCGAAATGCAAGTTTCGGTCAAAAATCATAGTATATTATACACTAGTTTCGGCCAAAAAAATCAAATTTAATTGTGGACTATTTGAAATGATACAATACTTTTCAAATAATTTATATATGTTAAGAGGGAAGGTTATGATGGAAGTCCATGCAAAATAATCATCTTAAAACTAGATCGTACGAAACTTTTCGAAATGCAATTTTCGGTCAAAAAATCATAATATATTATACACTAATTTATACTAGTTTCGGTCAAAAATCAAATTAAGTCGGGGACTGTTCGAAATGATACGAAACTTCACATATCATTTATATATTTCACGAGGGAAGTTTATGATGCAAGTCCATGCAAAAAATCATCGGAAAAATAGATTCTTTGAAACTTTTTGAAATGCAAGTTTCGGTCAAAAATCCTAGTATATTATACACTAGTTTCGGTAAAAAAAATTAAATTTAATTGGGGACTATTTGAAATGATACGATACTTTCAGATCATTTTTTATATGTTAAGAGGGTAGGTTATGATGGATGTCCATGCAAAATAACCATCTTAAAACTAGATTGTATGAAACTTTTCGAAATGCAAGTTTCGGTCAAAAAATCATAATATATTATACACTAGCTTATACTAGTTTTGGTCAAAAATTAAATTAAATCAGGGAATGAATAAAATGATATGAAACTTCACATATCATTTATATATTTTACGAGGGAAGGTTATGATGGAAGTTCATGCAAAAAATCATCGCAATATTTGATTCTATAAAACATTTCGAAATGCAAGTTTCGGTCAAAAATTATAGTATATTATACACTAGTTTCGGCCAAAAAAATCAAATTTAATTGGGGACTATTTGAAATGATACAATACTTTTCAAATCATTTATATATGTTAAGAGGGAAGGTTATGATGGAAGTCCATGCAAAATAATCATCTTAAAACTAGATCGTACGAAACTTTTCGAAATGCAATTTTCGGTCAAAAAATCATAATATATTATACACTAATTTATACTAGTTTCGGTCAAAAATCAAATTAAGTCGGGGACTGTTCGAAATGATACGAAACTTCACATATCATTTATATATTTCACGAGGGAAGTTTATGATGCAAGTCCATGCAAAAAATCATCGGAAAAATAGATTCTTTGAAACTTTTTGAAATGCAAGTTTCGGTCAAAAATCATAGTATATTATACACTAGTTTCGGTAAAAAAAATTAAATTTAATTGGGGACTATTTGAAATGATACGATACTTTCAGATCATTTTTTATATGTTAAGAGGGTAGGTTATGATGGATGTCCATGCAAAATAACCATCTTAAAACTAGATTGTATGAAACTTTTCGAAATGCAAGTTTCGGTCAAAAAATCATAATATATTATACACTAGCTTATACTAGTTTCGGTCAAAAATAAAATTAAATCAGGGAATGAATAAAATGATATGAAACTTCACATATCATTTATATATTTTACGAGGGAAGGTTATGATGGAAGTTCATGCAAAAAATCATCGCAATATTTGATTCTATAAAACATTTCGAAATGCAAGTTTCGGTCAAAAATCATAGTATATTATACACTAGTTTCGGTCAAAAAAATCAAATTTAATTGGGGACTATTTGAAATGATACAATGCTTTTCAAATCATTTATATATGTTAAGAGGGAAGGTTATGATGGAAGTCCATGCAAAATAATCATCTTAAAACTAGATCGTACGAAACTTTTCGAAATGCAATTTTCGGTCAAAAAATCATAATATATTATACACAATTTATACTAGTTTCGGTCAAAAATCAAATTAAGTCGGGGACTGTTCGAAATGATACGAAACTTCACATATCATTTATATATTTGACGAGGGAAGTTTATGATGCAAGTCCATGCAAAAAATCATCGGAAAAATAGATTCTTTGAAACTTTTTGAAATGCAAGTTTCGGCCAAAAATCATAGTATATTATACACTAGTTTCGGTAAAAAAAAAAAAATTTAATTGGGGACTATTTGAAATGATACGATACTTTCAGATCATTTTTATATGTTAACAGAGTAGGTTATGATGGATCTCCATGCAAAATAACCATCTTAAAACTAGATTGTATGAAACTTTTCGAAATGCAAGTTTCGGTCAAAAAATCATAATATATTATACACTAGCTTATACTAGTTTCGGTCAAAAATAAAATTAAATCAGGGAATGAATAAAATGATATGAAACTTCACATATCATTTATATATTTTACGAGGGAAGGTTATGATGGAAGTTCATGCGAAAAATCATCGCAATATTTGATTCTATAAAACATTTCGAAATGCAAGTTTCGGTCAAAAATCATAGTATATTATACACTAGTTTCGGCCAAAAAAATCAAATTTAATTGGGGACTATTTGAAATGATACAATACTTTTCAAATCATTTATATATGTTAAGAGGGAAGGTTATGATGGAAGTCCATGCAAAATAATCATCTTAAAACTAGATCGTACGAAACTTTTCGAAATGCAATTTTCGGTCAAAAAATCATAATATATTATACACTAATTTATACTAGTTTCGGTCAAAAATCAAATTAAGTCGGGGACTGTTCGAAATGATACGAAACTTCACATATCATTTATATATTTCACGAGGGAAGTTTATGATGCAAGTCCATGCAAAAAATCATCGGAAAAATAGATTCTTTGAAACTTTTTGAAATGCAAGTTTCGGTCAAAAATCATAGTATATTATACACTAGTTTCGGTAAAAAAAATTAAATTTAATTGGGGACTATTTGAAATGATACGATACTTTCAGATCATTTTTTATATGTTAAGAGGGTAGGTTATGATGGATGTCCATGCAAAATAACCATCTTAAAACTAGATTGTATGAAACTTTTCGAAATGCATGTTTCGGTCAAAAAATCATAATATATTATACACTAGCTTATACTAGTTTCGGTCAAAAATAAAATTAAATCAGGGAATGAATAAAATGATATGAAACTTCACATATCATTTATATATTTTACGAGGGAAGGTTATGATGGAAGTTCATGCAAAAAATCATCGCAATATTTGATTCTATAAAACATTTCGAAATGCAAGTTTCGGTCAAAAATCATAGTATATTATACACTAGTTTCGGTCAAAAAAATCAAATTTAATTGGGGACTATTTGAAATGATACAATACTTTTCAAATCATTTATATATGTTAAGAGGGAAGGTTATGATGGAAGTCCATGCAAAATAATCATCTTAAAACTAGATCGTACGAAACTTTTCGAAATGCAATTTTCGGTCAAAAAATCATAATATATTATACACAATTTATACTAGTTTCGGTCAAAAATCAAATTAAGTCGGGGACTGTTCGAAATGATACGAAACTTCACATATCATTTATATATTTGACGAGGGAAGTTTATGATGCACGTCCATGCAAAAAATCATCGGAAAAATAGATTCTTTGAAACTTTTTGAAATGCAAGTTTCGGCCAAAAATCATAGTATATTATACACTAGTTTCGGTAAAAAAAAAAAATTTAATTGGGGACTATTTGAAATGATACGATACTTTCAGATCATTTTTATATGTTAACAGAGTAGGTTATGATGGATCTCCATGCAAAATAACCATCTTAAAACTAGATTGTATGAAACTTTTCGAAATGCAAGTTTCGGTCAAAAAATCATAATATATTATACACTAGCTTATACTAGTTTCGGTCAAAAATAAAATTAAATCAGGGAATGAATAAAATGATATGAAACTTCACATATCATTTATATATTTTACGAGGGAAGGTTATGATGGAAGTTCATGCGAAAAATCATCGCAATATTTGATTCTATAAAACATTTCGAAATGCAAGTTTCGGTCAAAAATCATAGTATATTATACACTAGTTTCGGCCAAAAAAATCAAATTTAATTGGGGACTATTTGAAATGATACAATACTTTTCAAATCATTTATATATGTTAAGAGGGAAGGTTATGATGGAAGTCCATGCAAAATAATCATCTTAAAACTAGATCGTACGAAACTTTTCGAAATGCAATTTTCGGTCAAAAAATCATAATATATTATACACTAATTTATACTAGTTTCGGTCAAAAATCAAATTAAGTCGGGGACTGTTCGAAATGATACGAAACTTCACATATCATTTATATATTTCACGAGGGAAGTTTATGATGCAAGTCCATGCAAAAAATCATCGGAAAAATAGATTCTTTGAAACTTTTTGAAATGCAAGTTTCGGTCAAAAATCCTAGTATATTATACACTAGTTTCGGTAAAAAAAATTAAATTTAATTGGGGACTATTTGAAATGATACGATACTTTCAGATCATTTTTTATATGTTAAGAGGGTAGGTTATGATGGATGTCCATGCAAAATAACCATCTTAAAACTAGATTGTATGAAACTTTTCGAAATGCAAGTTTCGGTCAAAAAATCATAATATATTATACACTAGCTTATACTAGTTTTGGTCAAAAATAAAATTAAATCAGGGAATGAATAAAATGATATGAAACTTCACATATCATTTATATATTTTACGAGGGAAGGTTATGATGGAAGTTCATGCAAAAAATCATCGCAATATTTGATTCTATAAAACATTTCGAAATGCAAGTTTCGGTCAAAAATTATAGTATATTATACACTAGTTTCGGCCAAAAAAATCAAATTTAATTGGGGACTATTTGAAATTATACAATACTTTTCAAATCATTTATATATGTTAAGAGGGAAGGTTATGATGGAAGTCCATGCAAAATAATCATCTTAAAACTAGATCGTACGAAACTTTTCGAAATGCAATTTTCGGTCAAAAAATCATAATATATTATACACTAATTTATACTAGTTTCGGTCAAAAATCAAATTAAGTCGGGTACTGTTCGAAATGATACGAAACTTCACATATCATTTATATATTTTACGAGGGAATTTATGATGCAAGTCCATGCAAAAAATCATCGGAAAAATAGATTCTTTGAAACTTTTTGAAATGCAAGTTTCGGTCAAAAATCATAGTATATTATACACTAGTTTCGGTAAAAAAAATTAAATTTAATTGGGGACTATTTGAAATGATACGATACTTTCAGATCATTTTTTATATGTTAAGAGGGTAGGTTATGATGGATGTCCATGAAAAATAACCATCTTAAAACTAGATTGTATGAAACTTTTCGAAATGCAAGTTTCGGTCAAAAAATCATAATATATTATACACTAGCTTAAACTAGTTTCGGTCAAAAATAAAATTAAATCAGGGAATGAATAAAATGATATGAAACTTCACATATCATTTATATATTTTACAAGGGAAGGTTATGATGGAAGTTCATGCAAAAATCATCGCAATATTTGATTCTATAAAACATTTCGAAATGCAAGTTTCGGTCAAAAATCATAGTATATTATACACTAGATTCGGTCAAAAAAATCAAATTTAATTGGGGACTATTTGAAATGATACAATACTTTTCAAATCATTTATATATGTTAAGAGGGAAGGTTATGATGGAAGTCCATGCAAAATAATCATCTTAAAACTAGATCGTACGAAACTTTTCGAAATGCAATTTTCGGGCAAAAAATCATAATATATTATACACTAATTTATACAAGTTTCGGTCAAAAATCAAATGAAGTCGGGGACTGTTCGAAATGATACGAAACTTCACATATCATTTATATATTTCACGAGGGAAGTTTATGATGCAAGTCCATGCAAAAAATCATCGGAAAAATAGATTCTTTGAAACTTTTTGAAATGCAAGTTTCGGTCAAAAATCCTAGTATATTATACACTAGTTTCGGTAAAAAAAATTAAATTTAATTGGGGACTATTTGAAATGATACGATACTTTCAGATCATTTTTTATATGTTAAGAGGGTAGGTTATGGTGGATGTCCATGCAAAATAACCATCTTAAAACTAGATTGTATGAAACTTTTCGAAATGCAAGTTTCGGTCAAAAAATCATAATATATTATACACTAGCTTATACAAGTTTCGGTCAAAAATAAAATTAAATCAGGGAATGAATAAAATGATATGAAACTTCACATATAATTTATATATTTTACGAGAGAAGGTTATGATGGAAGTTCATGCAAAAAATCATCGCAATATTTGATTCGATAAAACATTTCGAAATGCAAGTTTCGGTCAAAAATCATAGTATATTATACACTAGTTTCGGTCAAAAAAATCAAATTTAATTGGGGACTATTTGAAATGATACAATACTTTTCAAATCATTTATATATGTTAAGAGGGAAGGTTATGATGGAAGTCCATGCAAAATAATCATCTTAAAACTAGATCGTACGAAACTTTTCGAAATGCAATTTTCGGTCAAAAAATCATAATATATTATACACAATTTATACTAGTTTCGGTCAAAAATCAAATTAAGTCGGGGACTGTTCGAAATGATACGAAACTTCACATATCATTTATATATTTGACGAGGGAAGTTTATGATGCAAGTCCATGCAAAAAATCATCGGAAAAATAGATTCTTTGAAACTTTTTGAAATGCAAGTTTCGGCCAAAAATCATAGTATATTATACACTAGTTTCGGTAAAAAAAAAAAATTTAATTGGGGACTATTTGAAATGATACGATACTTTCAGATCATTTTTATATGTTAACAGAGTAAGTTATGATGGATCTCCATGCAAAATAACCATCTTAAAACTAGATTGTATGAAACTTTTCGAAATGCAAGTTTCGGTCAAAAAATCATAATATATTATACACTAGCTTATACTAGTTTCGGTCAAAAATAAAATTAAATCAGGGAATGAATAAAATGATATGAAACTTCACATATCATTTATATATTTTACGAGGGAAGGTTATGATGGAAGTTCATGCGAAAAATCATCGCAATATTTGATTCTATAAAACATTTCGAAATGCAAGTTTCGGTCAAAAATCATAGTATATTATACACTAGTTTCGGCCAAAAAAATCAAATTTAATTGGGGACTTTTTGAAATGATACAATACTTTTCAAATCATTTATATATGTTAATAGGGAAGGTTATGATGGAAGTCCATGCAAAATAATCATCTTAAAACTAGATCGTACGAAACTTTTCGAAATGCAATTTTCGGTCAAAAAATCATAATATATTATACACTAATTTATACAAGTTTCGGTCAAAAATCAAATGAAGTCGGGGACTGTTCGAAATGATACGAAACTTCACATATCATTTATATATTTCACGAGGGAAGTTTATGATGCAAGTCCATGCAAAAAATCATCGGAAAAATAGATTCTTTGAAACTTTTTGAAATGCAAGTTTCGGTCAAAAATCCTAGTATATTATACACTAGTTTCGGTAAAAAAAATTAAATTTAATTGGGGACTATTTGAAATGATACGATACTTTCAGATCATTTTTTATATGTTAAGAGGGTAGGTTATGGTGGATGTCCATGCAAAATAACCATCTTAAAACTAGATTGTATGAAACTTTTCGAAATGCAAGTTTCGGTCAAAAAATCATAATATATTATACACTAGCTTATACAAGTTTCGGTCAAAAATAAAATTAAATCAGGGAATGAATAAAATGATATGAAACTTCACATATAATTTATATATTTTACGAGAGAAGGTTATGATGGAAGTTCATGCAAAAAATCATCGCAATATTTGATTCGATAAAACATTTCGAAATGCAAGTTTCGGTCAAAAATCATAGTATATTATACACTAGTTTCGGTCAAAAAAATCAAATTTAATTGGGGACTATTTGAAATGATACAATACTTTTCAAATCATTTATATATGTTAAGAGGGAAGGTTATGATGGAAGTCCATGCAAAATAATCATCTTAAAACTAGATCGTACGAAACTTTTCGAAATGCAATTTTCGGTCAAAAAATCATAATATATTATACACAATTTATACTAGTTTCGGTCAAAAATCAAATTAAGTCGGGGACTGTTCGAAATGATACGAAACTTCACATATCATTTATATATTTGACGAGGGAAGTTTATGATGCAAGTCCATGCAAAAAATCATCGGAAAAATAGATTCTTTGAAACTTTTTGAAATGCAAGTTTCGGCCAAAAATCATAGTATATTATACACTAGTTTCGGTAAAAAAAAAAAATTTAATTGGGGACTATTTGAAATGATACGATACTTTCAGATCATTTTTATATGTTAACAGAGTAAGTTATGATGGATCTCCATGCAAAATAACCATCTTAAAACTAGATTGTATGAAACTTTTCGAAATGCAAGTTTCGGTCAAAAAATCATAATATATTATACACTAGCTTATACTAGTTTCGGTCAAAAATAAAATTAAATCAGGGAATGAATAAAATGATATGAAACTTCACATATCATTTATATATTTTACGAGGGAAGGTTATGATGGAAGTTCATGCGAAAAATCATCGCAATATTTGATTCTATAAAACATTTCGAAATGCAAGTTTCGGTCAAAAATCATAGTATATTATACACTAGTTTCGGCCAAAAAAATCAAATTTAATTGGGGACTTTTTGAAATGATACAATACTTTTCAAATCATTTATATATGTTAATAGGGAAGGTTATGATGGAAGTCCATGCAAAATAATCATCTTAAAACTAGATCGTACGAAACTTTTCGAAATGCAATTTTCGGTCAAAAAATCATAATATATTATACACTAATTTATACTAGTTTCGGTCAAAAATCAAATTAAGTCGGGGACTGTTCGAAATGATACGAAACTTCACATATCATTTATATATTTCACGAGGGAAGTTTATGATGCAAGTCCATGCAAAAAATCATCGGAAAAATAGATTCTTTGAAACTTTTTGAAATGCAAGTTTCGGTCAAAAATCCTAGTATATTATATACTAGTTTCGGTAAAAAAAATTAAATTTAATTGGGGACTATTTGAAATGATACGATACTTTCAGATCATTTTTTATATGTTAAGAGGGTAGGTTATGATGGATGACCATGCAAAATAACCATCTTAAAACTAGATTGTATGAAACTTTTCGAAATGCAAGTTTCGGTCAAAAAATCATAATATATTATACACTAGCTTATACATGTTTCGGTCAAAAATAAAATTAAATCAGGGAATGAATAAAATGATATGAAACTTCACATATCATTTATATATTTTACGAGAGAAGGTTATGATGGAAGTTCATGCAAAAAATCATCGCAATATTTGATTCGATAAAACATTTCGAAATGCAAGTTTCGGTCAAAAATCATAGTATATTATACACTAGTTTCGGTCAAAAAAATCAAATTTAATTGGGGACTATTTGAAATGATACAATACTTTTCAAATCATTTATATATGTTAAGAGGGAAGGTTATGATGGAAGTCCATGCAAAATAATCATCTTAAAACTAGATCGTACGAAACTTTTCGAAATGCAATTTTCGGTCAAAAAATCATAATATATTATACACTAATTTATACTAGTTTCGGTCAAAAATCAAATTAAGTCGGGGACTGTTCGAAATGATACGAAACCTCTCATATCATTTATATATTTCACGAGGGAAGTTTATGATGCAAGTCCATGCAAAAAATCATCGGAAAAATAGATTCTTTGAAACTTTTTGAAATGCAAGTTTCGGTCAAAAATCATAGTATATTATACACTAGTTTCGGTAAAAAAAATTAAATTTAATTGGGGACTATTTGAAATGATACGATACTTTCAGATCATTTTTTATATGTTAAGAGGGTAGGTTATGATGGATGTCCATGCAAAATAACCATCTTAAAACTAGATTGTATGAAACTTTTCGAAATGCAAGTTTCGGTCAAAAAATCATAATATATTATACACTAGCTTATACTAGTTTTGGTCAAAAATAAAATTAAATCAGGGAATGAATAAAATGATATGAAACTTCACATATCATTTATATATTTTACGAGAGAAGGTTATGATGGAAGTTCATGCAAAAAATCATCGCAATATTTGATTCTATAAAACATTTCGAAATGCAAGTTTCGGTCAAAAATCAGAGTATATTATACACTAGTTTCGGTCAAAAAAATCAAATTTAATTGGGGACTATTTGAAATGATACAATACTTTTCAAATCATTTATATATGTTAAGAGGGAAGGTTATGATGGAAGTCCATGCAAAATAATCATCTTAAAACTAGATCGTACGAAACTTTTCGAAATGCAATTTTCGGTCAAAAAATCATAATATATTATACACTAATTTATACTAGTTTCGGTCAAAAATCAAATTAAGTCGGGGACTGTTCGAAATGATACGAAACCTCACATATCATTTATATATTTCACGAGGGAATTTATGATGCAAGTCCATGCAAAAAATCATCGGAAAAATAGATTTTTGAAACTTTTTGAAATGCAAGTTTCGGTCAAAAATCATAGTATATTATACACTAGTTTCGGTAAAAAAAATTAAATTTAATTGGGGACTATTTGAAATGATACGATACTTTCAGATCATTTTTTATATGTTAACAGAGTAGGTTATGATGGATGTCCATGCAAAATAACCATCTTAAAACTAGATTGTATGAAACTTTTCGAAATGCAAGTTTCGGTCAAACAATCATAATATATTATACACTAGCTTATACTAGTTTCGGTCAAAAATAAAATTAAATCAGGGAATGAATAAAATGATATGAAACTTCACATATCATTTATATATTTTACGAGGGAAGGTTATGATGGAAGTTCATGCAAAAAATCATCGCAATATTAGATTCTATAAAACATTTCGAAATGCAAGTTTCGGTCAAAAATCATAGTATATTATACACTAGTTTCGGTCAAAAAAATCAAATTTAATTGGGGACTATTTGAAATGATACAATACTTTTCAAATCATTTATATATTTTAAGAGGAAAGATTATGATGGAAGTCCATGCAAAATAATCATCTTAAAACTAGATCGTACGAAACTTTTCGAAATGCAATTTTCGGTCAAAAAATCATAATATATTATACACTAATTTATACTAGTTTCGGTCAAAAATCAAATTAAGTCGGGGACTGTTCGAAATGATACGAAACCTCACATATCATTTATATATTTCACGAGGGAATTTATGATGCAAGTCCATGCAAAAAATCATCGGAAAAATAGATTTTTGAAACTTTTTGAAATGCAAGTTTCGGTCAAAAATCATAGTATATTATACACTAGTTTCGGTAAAAAAAATTAAATTTAATTGGGGACTATTTGAAATGATACGATACTTTCAGATCATTTTTTATATGTTAAGAGGGTAGGTTATGATGGATGTCCATGCAAAATAACCATCTTAAAACTAGATTGTATGAAACTTTTCGAAATGCAAGTTTCGGTCAAAAAATCATAATATATTATACACTAGCTTATACTAGTTTTGGTCAAAAATAAAATTAAATCAGGGAATGAATAAAATGATATGAAACTTCACATATCATTTATATATTTTACGAGAGAAGGTTATGATGGAAGTTCATGCAAAAAATCATCGCAATATTTGATTCTATAAAACATTTCGAAATGCAAGTTTCGGTCAAAAATCAGAGTATATTATACACTAGTTTCGGTCAAAAAAATCAAATTTAATTGGGGACTATTTGAAATGATACAATACTTTTCAAATCATTTATATATGTTAAGAGGGAAGGTTATGATGGAAGTCCATGCAAAATAATCATCTTAAAACTAGATCGTACGAAACTTTTCGAAATGCAATTTTCGGTCAAAAAATCATAATATATTATACACTAATTTATACTAGTTTCGGTCAAAAATCAAATTAAGTCGGGGACTGTTCGAAATGATACGAAACCTCACATATCATTTATATATTTCACGAGGGAATTTATGATGCAAGTCCATGCAAAAAATCATCGGAAAAATAGATTTTTGAAACTTTTTGAAATGCAAGTTTCGGTCAAAAATCATAGTATATTATACACTAGTTTCGGTAAAAAAAATTAAATTTAATTGGGGACTATTTGAAATGATACGATACTTTCAGATCATTTTTTATATGTTAACAGAGTAGGTTATGATGGATGTCCATGCAAAATAACCATCTTAAAACTAGATTGTATGAAACTTTTCGAAATGCAAGTTTCGGTCAAACAATCATAATATATTATACACTAGCTTATACTAGTTTCGGTCAAAAATAAAATTAAATCAGGGAATGAATAAAATGATATGAAACTTCACATATCATTTATATATTTTACGAGGGAAGGTTATGATGGAAGTTCATGCAAAAAATCATCGCAATATTAGATTCTATAAAACATTTCGAAATGCAAGTTTCGGTCAAAAATCATAGTATATTATACACTAGTTTCGGTCAAAAAAATCAAATTTAATTGGGGACTATTTGAAATGATACAATACTTTTCAAATCATTTATATATTTTAAGAGGAAAGATTATGATGGAAGTCCATGCAAAATAATCATCTTAAAACTAGATCGTACGAAACTTTTCGAAATGCAATTTTCGGTCAAAAAATCATAATATATTATACACTAATTTATACTAGTTTCGGTCAAAAATCAAATTAAGTCGGGGACTGTTCGAAATGATACGAAACTTCACATATCATTTATATATTTCACGAGGGAAGTTTATGATGCAAGTCCATGCAAAAAATCATCGGAAAAATAGATTCTTTGAAACTTTTTGAAATGCAAGTTTCGGTCAAAAATCCTAGTATATTATATACTAGTTTCGGTAAAAAAAATTAAATTTAATTGGGGACTATTTGAAATGATACGATACTTTCAGATCATTTTTTATATGTTAAGAGGGTAGGTTATGATGGATGACCATGCAAAATAACCATCTTAAAACTAGATTGTATGATACTTTTCGAAATGCAAGTTTCGGTCAAAAAATCATAATATATTATACACTAGCTTATACATGTTTCGGTCAAAAATAAAATTAAATCAGGGAATGAATAAAATGATATGAAACTTCACATATCATTTATATATTTTACGAGAGAAGGTTATGATGGAAGTTCATGCAAAAAATCATCGCAATATTTGATTCTATAAAACATTTCGAAATGCAAGTTTCGGTCAAAAATCAGAGTATATTATACACTAGTTTCGGTCAAAAAAATCAAATTTAATTGGGGACTATTTGAAATGATACAATACTTTTCAAATCATTTATATATGTTAAGAGGGAAGGTTATGATGGAAGTCCATGCAAAATAATCATCTTAAAACTAGATCGTACGAAACTTTTCGAAATGCAATTTTCGGTCAAAAAATCATAATATATTATACACTAATTTATACTAGTTTCGGTCAAAAATCAAATTAAGTCGGGGACTGTTCGAAATGATACGAAACCTCACATATCATTTATATATTTCACGAGGGAATTTATGATGCAAGTCCATGCAAAAAATCATCGGAAAAATAGATTTTTGAAACTTTTTGAAATGCAAGTTTCGGTCAAAAATCATAGTATATTATACACTAGTTTCGGTAAAAAAAATTAAATTTAATTGGGGACTATTTGAAATGATACGATACTTTCAGATCATTTTTTATATGTTAACAGAGTAGGTTATGATGGATGTCCATGCAAAATAACCATCTTAAAACTAGATTGTATGAAACTTTTCGAAATGCAAGTTTCGGTCAAACAATCATAATATATTATACACTAGCTTATACTAGTTTCGGTCAAAAATAAAATTAAATCAGGGAATGAATAAAATGATATGAAACTTCACATATCATTTATATATTTTACGAGGGAAGGTTATGATGGAAGTTCATGCAAAAAATCATCGCAATATTAGATTCTATAAAACATTTCGAAATGCAAGTTTCGGTCAAAAATCATAGTATATTATACACTAGTTTCGGTCAAAAAAATCAAATTTAATTGGGGACTATTTGAAATGATACAATACTTTTCAAATCATTTATATATTTTAAGAGGAAAGATTATGATGGAAGTCCATGCAAAATAATCATCTTAAAACTAGATTGTACGAAACTTTTCGAAATGCAATTTTCGGTCAAAAAATCATAATATATTATACACTAATTTATACTAGTTTCGGTCAAAAATCAAATTAAGTCGGGGACTGTTCGAAATGATACGAAACTTCACATATCATTTATATATTTCACGAGGGAAGTTTATGATGCAAGTCCATGCAAAAAATCATCGGAAAAATAGATTCTTTGAAACTTTTTGAAATGCAAGTTTCGGTCAAAAATCATAGTATATTATACACTAGTTTCGGTAAAAAAAATTAAATTTAATTGGGGACTATTTGAAATGATACGATACTTTCAGATCATTTTTTATATGTTAAGAGGGTAGGTTATGATGGATGTCCATGCAAAATAACCATGTTAAAACAAGATTGTATGAAACTTTTCGAAATGCAAGTTTCGGTCAAAAAATCATAATATATTATACACTAGCTTATAGTAGTTTCGGTCAAAAATAAAATTAAATCAGGAAATGAATAAAATTAATTGAAACTTCACATATCATTTATATATTTTACGAGGGAAGGTTATGATGGAAGTTCATGCAAAAAATCATCGCAATATTAGATTCTATAAAACATTTCGAAATGCAAGTATCGGTCAAAAATCATAGTATATTATACACTAGTTTCGGCCAAAAAAATCAAATTTAATTGGGGACTATTTGAAATGATACAATACTTTTCAAATCATTTATATATGTTAAGAGGGAAGGTTATGATGGAAGTCCATGCAAAATAATCATCTTAAAATTAGATCGTACGAAACTTTTCGAAATGCAATTTTCGGTCAAAAAATCATAATATATTATACACTAATTTATACTAGTTTCGGTCAAAAATCAAATTAAGTCGGGGACTGTTCGAAATGATACGAAACTTCACATATCATTTATATATTTTACGAGGGAAGTTTATGATGCAAGTCCATGCAAAAAATCATCGGAAACATAGATTCTTTGAAACTTTTTGAAATGCAAGTTTCGGTCAAAAATCATAGTATATTATACACTATTTTCGGTAAAAAAAATTAAATTTAATTGGGGACTATTTGAAATGATACGATACTTTCAGATCATTTTTTATATGTTAACAGAGTAGGTTATGATGGATGTCCATGCAAAATAACCATCTTAAAACTAGATTGTATGAAACTTTTCGAAATGCAAGTTTCGGTCAAAAAATCATAATATATTATACACTAGCTTATACTAGTTTCGGTCAAAAATAAAATTAAATCAGGGAATGAATAAAATGATATGAAACTTTACATATCATTTATATATTTTACGAGAGAAGGTTATGATGGAAGTTCATGCAAAAAATCATCGCAATATTTGATTCTATAAAACATTTCGAAATGCAAGTTTCGGTCAAAAATCATAGTATATTATACACTACTTTCGGTCAAAAAAATCAAATTTAATTGGGGACTATTTGAAATGATACAATACTTTTCAAATCATTTATATATGTTAAGAGGGAAGGTTATGATGGAAGTCCATGCAAAATAATCATCTTAAAACTAGATCGTACGAAACTTTTCGAAATGCAATTTTCGGTCAAAAAATCATAATATATTATACACTAATTTATACTAGTTTCGGTCAAAAATCAAATTAAATCGGGGACTGTTTGAAATGATACGAAACTTCATATATCATTTATATATTTTGCGAGGGAAGTTTATGATGAAAGTCCATGCAAAAAATCATCGGAAACATAGATTCTTTGAAACTTTTTGAAATGCAAGTTTCGGTCAAAAATCATAGTATATTATACACTATTTTCGGTAAAAAAAATTAAATTTAATTGGGGACTATTTGAAATGATACGATACTTTCAGATCATTTTTTATATGTTAACAGAGTAGGTTATGATGGATGTCCATGCAAAATAACCATCTTAAAACTAGATTGTATGAAACTTTTCGAAATGCAAGTTTCGGTCAAAAAATCATAATATATTATACACTAGCTTATACTAGTTTCGGTCAAAAATAAAATTAAATCAGGGAATGAATAAAATGATATGAAACTTTACATATCATTTATATATTTTACGAGAGAAGGTTATGATGGAAGTTCATGCAAAAAATCATCGCAATATTTGATTCTATAAAACATTTCGAAATGCAAGTTTCGGTCAAAAATCATAGTATATTATACACTACTTTCGGTCAAAAAAATCAAATTTAATTGGGGACTATTTGAAATGATACAATACTTTTCAAATCATTTATATATGTTAAGAGGGAAGGTTATGATGGAAGTCCATGCAAAATAATCATCTTAAAATTAGATCGTACGAAACTTTTCGAAATGCAATTTTCGGTCAAAAAATCATAATATATTATACACTAATTTATACTAGTTTCGGTCAAAAATCAAATTAAGTCGGGGACTGTTCGAAATGATACGAAACTTCACATATCATTTATATATTTTACGAGGGAAGTTTATGATGCAAGTCCATGCAAAAAATCATCGGAAACATAGATTCTTTGAAACTTTTTGAAATGCAAGTTTCGGTCAAAAATCATAGTATATTATACACTATTTTCGGTAAAAAAAATTAAATTTAATTGGGGACTATTTGAAATGATACGATACTTTCAGATCATTTTTTATATGTTAACAGAGTAGGTTATGATGGATGTCCATGCAAAATAACCATCTTAAAACTAGATTGTATGAAACTTTTCGAAATGCAAGTTTCGGTCAAAAAATCATAATATATTATACACTAGCTTATACTAGTTTCGGTCAAAAATCAAATTAAATCAGGGAATGAATAAAATGATATGAAACTTTACATTTCATTTATATATTTTACGAGAGAAGGTTATGATGGAAGTTCATGCAAAAAATCATCGCAATATTTGATTCTATAAAACATTTCGAAATGCAAGTTTCGGTCAAAAATCATAGTATATTATACACTACTTTCGGTCAAAAAAATCAAATTTAATTGGGGACTATTTGAAATGATACAATACTTTTCAAATCATTTATATATGTTAAGAGGGAAGGTTATGATGGAAGTCCATGCAAAATAATCATCTTAAAACTAGATCGTACGAAACTTTTCGAAATGCAATTTTCGGTCAAAAAATCATAATATATTATACACTAATTTATACTAGTTTCGGTCAAAAATCAAATTAAATCGGGGACTGTTTGAAATGATACGAAACTTCATATATCATTTATATATTTTGCGAGGGAAGTTTATGATGAAAGTCCATGCAAAAAATCATCGGAAACATAGATTCTTTGAAACTTTTTGAAATGCAAGTTTCGGTCAAAAATCATAGTATATTATACACTATTTTCGGTAAAAAAAATTAAATTTAATTGGGGACTATTTGAAATGATACGATACTTTCAGATCATTTTTTATATGTTAACAGAGTAGGTTATGATGGATGTCCATGCAAAATAACCATCTTAAAACTAGATTGTATGAAACTTTTCGAAATGCAAGTTTCGGTCAAAAAATCATAATATATTATACACTAGCTTATACTAGTTTCGGTCAAAAATAAAATTAAATCAGGGAATGAATAAAATGATATGAAACTTTACATATCATTTATATATTTTACGAGAGAAGGTTATGATGGAAGTTCATGCAAAAAATCATCGCAATATTTGATTCTATAAAACATTTCGAAATGCAAGTTTCGGTCAAAAATCATAGTATATTATACACTACTTTCGGTCAAAAAAATCAAATTTAATTGGGGACTATTTGAAATGATACAATACTTTTCAAATCATTTATATATGTTAAGAGGGAAGGTTATGATGGAAGTCCATGCAAAATAATCATCTTAAAACTAGATCGTACGAAACTTTTCGAAATGCAATTTTCGGTCAAAAAATCATAATATATTATACACTAATTTATACTAGTTTCGGTCAAAAATCAAATTAAGTCGGGGACTGTTCGAAATGATACGAAACTTCACATATCATTTATATATTTCACGAGGGAAGTTTATGATGCAAGTCCATGCAAATAATCATCGGAAAAATAGATTCTTTGAAACTTTTTGAAATGCAAGTTTCGGTCAAAAATTATAGTATATTATACACTAGTTTCGGTAAAAAAAATTAAATTTAATTGGGGACTATTTGAAATGATACGAAACTTTCAGATCATTTTTTATATGTTAAGAGGGTAGGTTATGATGGATGTCCATGCAAAATAACCATCTTAAAACTAGATTGTATGTTAAGAGGGTAGGTTATGATGGATGTCCATGCAAAATAACCATCTTAAAACTAGATTGTATGAAACTTTTCGAAATGCAAGTTTCGGTCAAAAAATCATAATATATTATACACTAGATTATACTAGTTTTGGTCAAAAATAAAATTAAATCAGGGAATGAATAAAATGATATGAAACTTCACATATCATTTATATATTTTACGAGGGAAGGTTATGATGGAAGTTCATGCAAAAAATCATCGCAATATTTGATTCTATAAAACATTTCGAAATGCAAGTTTCGGTCAAAAATCATAGTATATTATACACTAGTTTCGGCCAAAAAAATCAAATTTAATTGGGGACTATTTGAAATGATACAATACTTTTCAAATCATTTATATATGTTAAGAGGGAAGGTTATGATGGAAGTCCATGCAAAATAATCATCTTAAAACTAGATCGTACGAAACTTTTCGAAATGCAATTTTTGGTCAAAAAATCATAATATATTATACACTAATTTATACTAGTTTCGGTCAAAAATCAAATTAAGTCGGGGACTGTTCGAAATGATACGAAACTTCACATATCATTTATATATTTTACGAGGGAAGTTTATGATGCAAGTCCATGCAAAAAATCATCGGAAAAATAGATTCTTTGAAACTTTTTGAAATGCAAGTTTCGGTCAAAAATCATAGTATATTATACACTAGTTTCGATAAAAAAAATTAAATTTAATTGGGGACTATTTGAAATGATACGATACTTTCAGATCATTTTTTATATGTTAACAGAGTAGGTTATGATGGATGTCCATGCAAAATAACCATCTTAAAACTAGATTGTATGAAACTTTTCGAAATGCATGTTTCGGTCAAAAAATCATAATATATTATACATTAGCTTATACTAGTTTCGGTCAAAAATAAAATTAAATCAGGGAATGAATAAAATGATATGAAACTTCACATATCATTTATATATTTTACGAGGGAAGGTTATGATGGAAGTTCATGCAAAAAATCATCGCAATATTTGATTCTATAAAACATTTTGAAATGCAAGTTTCGGTCAAAAATCATAGTATATTATACAATAGTTTCGGCCAAAAAAATCAAATTTAATTGGGGACTATTTGAAATGATACAATACTTTTCAAATCATTTATATATGTTAAGAGGGAAGGTTATGATGGAAGTCCATGCAAAATAATCATCTTAAAACTAGATCGTACGAAACTTTTCGAAATGCAATTTTTGGTCAAAAAATCATAATATATTATACACTAATATATACTAGTTTCGGTCAAAAATCAAATTAAGTCGGGGACTGTTCGAAATGATACGAAACTTCACATATCATTTATATATTTTACGAGGGAAGTTTATGATGCAAGTCCATGCAAAAAATCATCGGAAAAATAGATTCTTTGAAACTTTTTGAAATGCAAGTTTCGGTCAAAAATCATAGTATATTATACACTAGTTTCGGAAAAAAAATTAAATTTAATTGGGGACTATTTGAAATGATACAATACTTTCAGATCATTTTTTATATGTTAAGAGGGTAGGTTATAATGGATGTCCATGCAAAATAACCATCTTAAAACTAGATTGTATGAAACTTTTCGAAATGCAAGTTTCGGTCAAAAAATCATAATATATTATACACTAGCTTATACTAGTTTCGGTCAAAAATAAAATTAAATCAGGGAATGAATAAAATGATATGAAACTTCACATATCATTTATATATTTTACGAGGGAAGGTTATGATGGAAGTTCATGCAAAAAATCATCGCAATATTAGATTCTATAAAACATTTCGAAATGCAAGTTTCGGTCAAAAATCATAGTATATTATACACTAGTTTCGGTCAAAAAAATCAAATTTAATTGGGGACTATTTGAAATGATACAATACTTTTCAAATCATTTATATATGTTAAGAGGGAAGGTTATGATGGAAGTCCATGCAAAATAATCATCTTAAAACTAGATTGTACGAAACATTTCGAAATGCAATTTTCGGTCAAAAAATCATAATATATTATACACTAATTTATACTAGTTTCGGTCAAAAATCAAATTAAGTCGGGGACTGTTCGAAATGATACGAAACTTCACATATCATTTATATATTTCACGTGGGAAGTTTATGATGCAAGTCCATGCAAAAAATCATCGGAAAAATAGATTCTTTGAAACTTTTTGAAATGCAAGTTTCGGTCAAAAATCCTAGTATATTATACACTAGTTTCGGTAAAAAAAATTAAATTTAATTGGGGACTATTTGAAATGATACGATACTTTCAGATCATTTTTTATATGTTAAGAGGGTAGGTTATGATGGATGTCCATGCAAAATAACCATCTTAAAACTAGATTGTATGAAACTTTTCGAAATGCAAGTTTCGGTCAAAAAATCATAATATATTATACACTAGCTTATAGTAGTTTCGGTCAAAAATAAAATTAAATCAGGAAATGAATATAATGATATGAAACTTCACATATCATTTATATATTTTACGAGGGAAGGTTATGATGGAAGTTCATGCAAAAAATCATCGCAATATTAGATTCTATAAAACATTTCGAAATGCAAGTTTCGATCAAAAATCATAGTATATTATACACTAGTTTCGGTCAAAAAAATCAAATTTAATTGGGGACTATTTGAAATGATACAATACTTTTCAAATCATTTATATATGTTAAGAGGGAAGATTATGATGGAAGTCCATTCAAAATAATCATCTTAAAACTAGATCGTACGAAACTTTTCGAAATGCAATTTTCGGTCAAAAAATCATAATATATTATACACTAATTTATACTAGTTTCGGTCAAAAATCAAATTAAGTCGGGGACTGTTCGAAATGATACGAAACTTCACATATCATTTATATATTTCACGAGGGAAGTTTATGATGCAAGTCCATGCAAAAAAACATCGGAAAAATAGATTCTTTGAAACTTTTTGAAATGCAAGTTTCGGTCAAAAATCATAGTATATTATACACTAGTTTCGGTAAAAAAAATTTAATTTAATTGGGGACTATTTGAATTGATACGATACTTTCAGATCATTTTTTATATGTTAAGAGGGTAGGTTATGATGGATGTCCATGCAAAATAACCATCTTAAAACTAGATTGTATGAAACTTTTCGAAATGCAAGTTTCGGTCAAAAAATCATAATATATTATACACTAGCTTATACTAGTTTCGGTCAAAAATAAAATTAAATCAGGGAATGAATAAAATGATATGAAACTTCACATATCATTTATATATTTTACGAGGGAAGGTTATAATGGAAGTTCATGCAAAAAATCATCGCAATATTAGATTCTATAAAACATTTCGAAATGCAAGTTTCGGTCAAAATTCAAAGTATATTATACACTAGTTTCGGTCAAAAAAATCAAATTTAATTGGGGACTATTTGAAATGATACAATACTTTTCAAATCATTTATATATGTTAAGAGGGAAGGTTATGATGGAAGTCCATGCAAAATAATCATCTTAAAACTAGATCGTACGAAACTTTTCGAAATGCAATTTTCGGTCAAAAAATCATAATATATTATACACTAATTTATACTAGTTTCGGTCAAAAATCAAATTAAGTCGGGGACTGTTCGAAATGATACGAAACTTCACATATCATTTATATATTTTAAGAGGGAAGTTTATGATGCAATTCCATGCAAAAAATCATCGGAAAAATAGATTCTTTGAAACTTTTTGAAATGCAAGTTTCGGTCAAAAATCATAGTATATTATACACTAGTTTCGGTAAAAAAAAATTAAATTTAATCGGGGACTATTTGAAATGATACGATACTTTCAGATCATTTTTTATATGTTAAGAGGGTAGGTTATGATGGATGTCCATGCAAAATAACCATCTTAAAACTAGATTGTATGAAACTTTTCGAAATGCAAGTTTCGGTCAAAAAATCATAATATATTATACACTAGCTTATACTAGTTTCGGTCAAAAATAAAATTAAATCAGGGAATGAATAAAATGATATGAAACTTCACATATCATTTATATATTTTACGAGGGAAGGTTATGATGGAAGTTCATGCAAAAAATCATCGCAATATTTGATTCTATAAAACATTTCGAAATGCAAGTTTCGGTCAAAAATCATAGTATATTATACACTAGTTTCGGTCAAAAAAATCAAATTTAATTGGGGACTATTTGAAATGATACAATACTTTTCAAATCATTTATATATATTAAGAGGGAAGGTTATGATGGAAGTCCATGCAAAATAATCATCTTAAAAATAGATTGTACGAAACTTTTCGAAATGCAATTTTCGGTCAAAAAAGCATAATATATTATACACTAATTTATACTAGTTTCGGTCAAAAATCAAATTAAGTCGGGGACTGTTCGAAATGATACGAAACTTCACGTATCATTTATATATTTCACGAGGGAAGTTTATGATGCAAGTCCATGCTAAAAATCATCGGAAAAATAGATTCTTTGAAACTTTTTGAAATGCAAGTTTCGGTCAAAAATCATAGTATATTATACACTAGTTTCGGTAAAAAAAATTAAATTTAATTGGGGACTTTTTGAAATGATACGATACTTTCAGATCATTTTTTATATGTTAAGAGGGTAGGTTATGATGGATGTCCATGCAAAATAACCATCTTAAAACTAGATTGTATGAAACTTTTCGAAATGCAAGTTTCGGTCAAAAAATCATAATATATTATACACTAGCTTATACTAGTTTCGGTCAAAAATAAAATTAAATCAGGGAATGAATAAAATGATATGAAACTTCACATATCATTTATATATTTTACGAGGGATGGTTATGATGGAAGTTCATGCAAAAAATCATCGCAATATTAGATTCTATAAAACATTTCGAAATGCAAGTTTCGGTCAAAAATCATAGTATATTATACACTAGTTTCGGTCAAAAAAATCAAATTTAATTGGGGACTATTTGAAATGATACAATATTTTTCAAATCATTTATATATGTTAAGAGGGAAGGTTATGATGGAAGTCCATGCAAAATAATCATCTTAAAACTAGATTGTACGAAACTTTTCGAAATGCAATTTTCGGTCAAAAAATCATTATATATTATACACTAATTTATACTAGTTTCGGTCAAAAATCAAATTAAGTCGGGGACTGTTCGAAATGATACGAAACTTCACATATCATTTATATATTTCACGAGGGAAGTTTATGATGCAATTCCATGCAAAAAATCATCGGAAAAATAGATTCTTTGAAACTTTTTGAAATGCAAGTTTCGGTCAAAAATCATAGTATATTATACACTAGTTTCGGTAAAAAAAATTAAATTTAATTGGGGACTATTTGAAATGATACGATACTTTCATATCATTTTTTATATGTTAAGAGGGTAGGTTATGATGGATGTCCATGCAAAATAACCATCTTAAAACTAGATTGTATGAAACTTTTCGAAATGCAAGTTTCGGTCAAAAAATCATAATATATTATACACTAGCTTATACTAGTTTCGGTCAAAAATAAAATTAAATCAGGGAATGAATAAAATGATATGAAACTTCACATATCATTTATATATTTTACGAGGGAAGGTTATGGTGGAAGTTCATGCAAAAAATCATCGCAATATTAGATTCTATAAAACATTTCGAAATGCAAGTTTCGGTCAAAAATCATAGTATATTATACACTAGTTTCATTCAAAAAAATCAAATTTAATTGGGGACTATTTGAAATGATACAATACTTTTCAAATCATTTATATATGTTAAGAGGGAAGGTTATGATGGAAGTCCATGCAAAATAATCATCTTAAAACTAGATTGTACGAAACTTTTCGAAATGCAATTTTCGGTCAAAAAATCATAATATATTATACACTAATTTATACTAGTTTCGGTCAAAAATCAAATTAAGTCGGGGACTGTTCGAAATGATACGAAACTTCACATATCATTTATATATTTCACGAGGGAAGTTTATGATGCAATTCCATGCAAAAAATCATCGGAAAAATAGATTCTTTGAAACTTTTTGAAATGCAAGTTTCGGTCAAAAATCATAGTATATTATACACTAGTTTCGGTAAAAAAAATTAAATTTAATTGGGGACTATTTGAAATGATACGATACTTTCAGATCATTTTTTATATGTTAAGAGGGTAGGTTATGATGGATGTCCATGCAAAATAACCATCTTAAAACTAGATTGTATGAAACTTTTCGAAATGCAAGTTTCGGTCAAAAAATCATAATATATTATACACTAGCTTATACTAGTTTCGGTCAAAAATAAAATTAAATCAGGGAATGAATAAAATGATATGAAACTTCACATATCATTTATATATTTTACGAGGGAAGGTTATGATGGAAGTTCATGCAAAAATTCATCGCAATATTAGATTCTATAAAACATTTCGAAATGCAAGTTTCGGTCAAAAATCATAGTATATTATACACTAGTTTCGGTCAAAAAAATCAAATTTAATTGGGGACTATTTGAAATGATACAATACTTTTCAAATCATTTATATATGTTAAGAGGGAAGGTTATGATGGAAGTCCATGCAAAATAATCATCTTAAAACTAGATCGTACGAAACTTTTCGAAATGCAATTTTCGGTCAAAAAATCATAATATATTATACACTAATTTATACTAGTTTTGGACAAAAATCAAATTAAGTCGGGGACTGTTCGAAATGATACGAAACTTCACATATAATTTATATATTTCACGAGGGAAGTTTATGATGCAAGTCCATGCAAAAAATCATCGGAAAAATAGATTCTTTGAAACTTTTTGAAATGCAAGTTTCGGTCAAAAATCATAGTATATTATACACTAGTTTCGGTAAAAAAAATTAAATTTAATTGGGGACTATTTGAAATGATACGATACTTTCAGATCATTTTTTATATGTTAAGAGGGTAGGTTATGATGGATGTCCATGAAGGAAAATTGCGATCTAAACGCAGCGGAAAACAAAATTTTCCTTTAGTGATCCTTACGAATAAGCATGGTCAGTGATAGAATCGTTACCTCTTTGTGGCGATTCAGATCTTTGATGCAGCGATCACAAGCGTTGATGAAGTGCAACGCCTCTACTCAGTCCACACGAACAGCTTCCGGTCACAGTGCTAGCTGCTTACGAACGGAATTATTTGAGTGAGAAAAGAGAATCAAAAACGAAATTGCATCAAGTGAAAGCTTCATCACAAGGGTTCCTTTTATAGACTCTCTTGTGGGCTGCGGGCTAAAAGCCCAATTCACATGATCCATAATAATATTATATATTATTATAATAACTATTATTATAATAAATATATTTATTTTATTATTATTTTATAACCATTATAAAATAACAATAATTATTATTATATTATCCGAATTTCTATTTTTCACTTAAGTGCACCGTACCTTACGGTGTTCCTTTGATTTCTCTATCTCTCATCAAACTGTCCTTATGTGTGTGACCCTGTAGGATTTCGTAACGTTGGTAATTATATTAAATTATATATTTAACATAATAAACAGTGAGCGGTATATAGCAACACATCACTGCTACCCAAGTCACGAAAATGTCATGTGATTTGACAAAACCTTTTTCGTGATAATATATGTTTGTACAATTACCCTTTTGCCCCTATGTCTATATTGAACACAAGGCATACACTGTGTCATCCTTGTCCAGTTCAATATTGGGCCCTTAGACATTTCTCCTGTTATGCAGGATTGGCAAATTCCATCTAGGACACTCATGTCCCTCAGCATGCTTCGTGGAGTGCCCATCAACTGTCTTTATGATCATCCAATTACGGATAATGTTTGATCAGCAATAAAGCACCCGACTCTACATCTAGGGTCCATAGTGGTTTCAGGTCGAAGGGTGGTAATACACCATTATCACCATGAGAATAACTTATGACACTTTGCATAACATACTATGTAGTATTCTCATAGCGGGTCAATCCGGTATAAATATTACTCCTAATATTTATACCTATGTCAAGACTTGATAACTCTTTATCCATGATCCATGGGATGTGATCATCAGTCTATCTTCATAATAGTCTCAATGCTTTAATGTTATCCCACTTTGCAATAAAGCTTGACTACGGATATTTTAAGAATAATGTCTTTATGTTTAATGGGATCTCATGATTAAGTCACACTTAACATTTCATTAAACAGACTAACTATTCTAGGGACTTTATTATTCTGAAAGACAAACATAATAAAGAAATGCCTTTTATTATTAAACGAATAATCCGATACAAGTACCAAAAAGTATTGGCCCCTAGGGCTTACACCAACAATCTCCCACTAGCACTAGAGCCAATTAGGCATACCCTTAATACCCATAGATCTAGTATGACCATCATGCTTCTGTTGCGCAAGAGGCTTTGTTAATGGGTCAGCGATATTGTCAAGTGTAGGTACTCTGCATATCTTCACATCTCCCCGATCGATTATCTCTCGAATGAGGTGATAACGCCTAAGTATGTGTTTGGATCGTTGGTGAGATCTAGGCTCCTTAGCTTGTGCGATAGCACCATTGTTATCACAATATAAACCAATGGGATCCACAATGCTAGGGACTATGCCAAGTTCACTAATGAACTTCTTGATCCAAACAGCTTCCTTTGCTGCATTTGAGGCAGCAATATACTCGGCCTCAGTTGTAGAATCAGCAACTGTTTCCTGCTTTGAACTTTTCCAGCTCACAGCGCCACCATTGAGACAGAACACATAACCAGATTGTGATCTAAAATCATCCTTATCTGTCTGGAAGCTAGCATCAGTGTAACCAATTACATCAAGCTCTTCCTGACCTCCATATATCAAGAATGAATCCTTAGTCCTTCTCAAGTACTTCAGGATATTCTTGACAGCTACCCAGTGAGCATCACCGGGATCAGATTGGTACCTACTCGTTGCACTTAATGCATACGAGACATCTGGTCGAGTACATAACATGGCATACATGATAGATCCTATTGCAGATGCATATGGAATCTTATTCATGCGATCCCTTTCTTCCTTAGTTGAAGGGGATTGTGTTTTTGATAAACACAGACCATGTTGCATAGGTATGAATCCTTTCTTGGAATCATGCATATTAAAGCGTCTCAACACTTTATCTATGTATGTACTCTGACTTAGGCCAAGCAGTTTTTGTGATCTATCTCTATAGATCCTAATTCCTAATATATAGGCTGCTTCACCTAGGTCTTTCATAGAAAAACAATTCCCTAACAAGGTCTTCACTTGTTGCAAGGTAGGGACATCGTTTCCAATGAGTAATATGTCATCTACATATAATACCAGAAACACGATCATGCTCCCACTAACCTTCTTGTAGACACAAGGTTCATCTTCATTTTTGATGAATCCATATTGTTTTACGGTTTCATCAAAACGAAGATTCCAGCTTCTGGAAGCTTGCTTCAATCCATAGATTGATCGCTGTAATTTGCATATCTTTTGGGCATCTTGTGGTATGTCAAATCCTTCAGGTTGTGTCATGTACACATCCTCAAGAAGATTCCCATTAAGGAAAGCAGTTTTGACATCCATCTGCCATATTTCATAATCATGATATGCAGCGATGGCAAGTAAAATTCGAACAGATTTAAGCATTGCAACTGGTGAAAAGGTTTCATCATAGTCAACCCCATGAATTTGTTTATAGCCTTTTGCAACCAGTCTTGCTTTATAGGTATGTACCTTACCATCCATGTCAGTCTTCTTCTTGAAGACCCACTTGCATCCTATAGGGTTAACTCCTATAGGAGGTTCTACCAAGGTCCAAACCTGGTTTGTGTACATGGAATCCATTTCAGATTTCATGGCTTCTAGCCACTTCTCAGACTCAGGACCAGTTATGGCCTCTTTGTAGGTCACAGGCTCATCTTGATCCATGAGTAATACATCACCCTGATCACTTATGAGATATCCATATCTCTCAGGTTGGTGACGTGTCCTGCTTGACCTACGCTGGTCTTGTTCTACTTGAGCAGGTTGCTCTTCCACAACTACTTGTGTTTCCTGCTCTAGTTCCTCCATAGGTGTTTCAATGTTTTGTGATTCTTGAATTTCTTCAAGCTCTATTTTCCTCCCACTGTTTCCTTTGGAAATAAAATCCCTTTCCAGAAAGACTCCAGTTCGAGCGACAAACACTTTGCCCTCAGAAGGATTGTAGAAGTAATATCCTCTTGTTTCTTTAGGATATCCCACAAATAAGCATTTGTCAGATTTGGGCTCAAGCTTGGTTGAAATTTGTCGTTTGACATAAACTTCGCAACCCCAAATCTTCATGTAAGACATATGTGGTTTCTTACCACTCCATATCTCATATGGTGTCTTATCAACCTTTTTGGATGGAACACGGTTAAGTGTGTAAGCTGCTGTTAATAATGCATGTCCCCAAAAGGAGTTTGGAAGATCGGCGTGACTCATCATGGATCGGACCATGTCTAACAAGGTTCGATTTCTTCTCTTAGATACACCATTCCATTGTGGTGTTCCAGGAGGAGTAAGTTGGGATAGAATCCCATACTCTTTTAGATGGTCATCAAATTCTAGGCTTAAATATTCACCGCCTCGATCTGATCGAAGAACTTTAATATTCTTCCCTAGTTGGTTTTGTACTTCATTCTTGAATTCCTTGAACTTTTCAAAGGACTCAGATTTGTGTTTCATTAAATACACATATCCGTATCTACTGAAGTCATCAGTGAAAGTGATGAAGTACTGAAAACCTCCTCTGGCTGGTATGTTCAGTGGTCCACATACATCAGTATGTATGAGTGTCAAAAGATCATTAGCCCTTTCACCTTTTCCTGTGAATGGGGACTTTGTCATCTTTCCAATTAAACAAGATCTGCATGTCTCATATGATTCATAATCAAAAGAGTCCAAGAGTCCATCTTTATGGAGTTTGGAAATGCGTTTCTCATTTATGTGGCCTAATCGACAGTGCCAAAGGTAAGTTGGATTCAACTCATTAGGTTTCAACCTTTTAGTATTAATGTTATAAATTGGCATTTCAAGATCAAGGACATATAGTCCATTATTCATTTTTGCAGTAGCATAGAATATATCATTCAAATAAATGGAGCAACAATTGTTCTTTATTATGAATGAAAAACCAAACTTGTCCAAACAAGAAACGGAAATAATATTCCTGCTAATTGCAGGTACATAATAACAGTTCTCTAACTGAATTATTAAACCACTAGGTAAAGTTAAAACATAAGTTCCTACAGCTAAAGCAGCAACCTTTGCTCCATTGCCAACTCGTAGGTCAACTTCACCTTTTGCCAAATCTCTACTCCTTTTTAGCCCCTGCACATTAGTACAAATGTGAGAACCGCATCCAGTATCTAATACCCATGATGCAGAAGTAGATAAATTAATTTCAATAACAAAAATACCTGAATTTGAAGTCTCTACTCCATTTTTCTTATCTTCCAGGTACTTTGGGCAATTTCTCTTCCAATGTCCGGTCTTACCGCAATGGAAGCAAGTGCCCTCCTTTGCTATTCCTCCATTAGGCTTCAAAACAGGAGGAGTGGGTTTGGGTTTGGCAACTTCCTTGCCTTTCCCTCTACCACCCTGTTTGATGGGCCTCTTGTTCTGTTTCTTTCCATTACTGACCATCAGAATGGATTTCCCTTTTGTCTTCATATTCTGCTCAGCAGTTCTCAACATGCCTAGCAGTTCTGGAAGACTTTTGTCCAAGTCATTCATATTGAAATTCAGGACAAACTGACTGAAGCTCTCTGGCAACGATTGCAAGATCAGATCAATCGCAAGTTCTTTTCCAAGGGGAAACCCTAATCTGTCAAGGTTCTCCACATACCCAATCATCTTGAGTACATGGGGACTTACAGGGGCTCCCTCAGCTAACTTGCTGTTAAAAAGGGACTTTGAAACCTGAAACCTCTCATTTCTTGCTTGCTCTTGATAAAGCATTTTCAGATGTCCGATCATATCGAACGCATACATGTTCTCGTGTTGCTTTTGCAACTCAGAGTTCATGGTAGCAAGCATGAGGCAAGAGGTTTCATTGGCATCATCGAAATGCTTCTTATAAGCATCTCTTTCTGCCTTTGGTACAGAACTAGGAGGTTCCTCCTCAGGAACTGGTGTCTCCAAGACATACAGCTTCTTATCGTGCTTGAGGACAATCCTCAGATTACGGTGCCAATCCAGGAAATTTGTCCCAGACAATTTTTCCTTATCTAGGATGGATCGCAAAATATTGTTCGATGTGTTTGTTGTCATGGTAATCTACAAGAGAAATATGAAAATATAAGTATCATTAAAACAACATATTTAATTAGGCCTTTAATCAAATATGCTCCCACTATTTTATTCAAAACAAATGACCCTCATCATTTGATTCGGAAAATCCCGTTGGAAGACTTTCTAGTGGGTCGAGATCCATGTTTCACTTTGTTTTAAGTCAGCGTTAGGCTGATTACACAAAACTAAGTTATTTAGGTAGGAACTCCTTCCAATTGTATCTCATACAACTCTCGAATATTTTCAATTGGGTGAATAACTCCTTATTCTGATCCATCACATGAATCATTCCCAATTCTTGCTTCTAAACATGTATAATCTTATTATAATTTGTTTAGTTAAGTTTGACCCATTGTTTTAGCAATTGGATATTACAATTATCCCATCACACCTTACTAATATAGAACATGCACCTCGCGTAGGCGAAACCTACAATGCTCGATACTAGTCTTGATGAGTGCTAAAAATTGGAAAGCATAAACTTAATATTTAATTTTGAGGGAATTTGTTATTAGTTTGATCTCACCGGCTTAACATGCAAAACGTCTCTCACATGCATCAACATACAATTACATGCATCAACATACATATAAAAAGATACAATTATGGCCCCTAACGCAATTGTTCTCTCAAGCCAATGAGAGAACCTAAGCTAACCTAATAACGATCTAAGCTTCTCCAAGCATGATCTCCAAGGTTATCCTCCTTTAATATTGAATACTTCCTTTTTCTTCATAACATAATATTACATTACATATAAGAAAACTCGTTTTACATACGAGGGAGTGAGATGAGAAAAGAAGTTACATAAAGAGATTGAGAGAGAGGCGCGACTCGCAGGCCGTATTTAAAAAACCCAAAACAATAATAAAGGATAAACTAAGGCCATAACTGATCACCACAAATAAATAATAATAAACACACTTATATTATTAGTTTAAAATTCCGATAATTAAATAAACTAAATTAAATTTCGGCTGATTGATCACACTTTGCAGACTTAGCCGGGGGTTCCGCTGCCCGGTCAGGGGCAGCGCCCCGGCGAAAAATTTTATGAACACTTCATTGTAACTGCCATTAATCCTAATGCAACAATTTCATGCCGTCAAACACAACTCGATTGATAACTCAATATGATAGATCAACATGTCATTGCTTCACCATACTAACGTCGGATTCCGAAGCGAATGAAAATGATGATCTTTCAAAAGAATTACAATCCTTATGTGATTGAATGGATGAAATCAAAACAGTATATCCCATATACCATCTTTGCATCAGAATTTCTTATATCTTATATAAAAGTGATCGATCTAATTGTGTAACCTATGGATGATCAATGTATCGCACAACTTCACCATACTAATGTCGGTTTCTGAAGCATAATCAACATCAATCATCCAAATCGTACACAACAGATGCCAAATTTAATTAATCGTTTATTGTTAAATTCGTTCTGTGTTTTAATCGAATCAAATACAGAAAAAAAAAACGGAAATTTAACAGCTATCAGATCCATGGTTTCGTAAGTGGCTCTGATACCACTGAAGGAAAATTGCGATCTAAACGCAGCGGAAAACAAAATTTTCCTTTAGTGATCCTTACGAATGAGCATGGTCAGTGATAGAATCGTTACCTCTTTGTGGCGATTCAGATCTTTGATGCAGCGATCACAAGCGTTGATGAAGTGCAACGCCTCTACTCAGTCCACACGAACAGCTTCCGGTCACAGTGCTAGCTGCTTACGAACGGAATTATTTGAGTGAGAAAAGAGAATCAAAAACGAAATTGCATCAAGTGAAAGCTTCATCACAAGGGTTCCTTTTATAGACTCTCTTGTGGGCTGCGGGCTAAAAGCCCAATTCACATGATCCATAATAATATTATATATTATTATAATAACTATTATTATAATAAATATATTTATTTTATTATTATTTTATAACCATTATAAAATAACAATAATTATTATTATATTATCCGAATTTCTATTTTTCACTTAAGTGCACCGTACCTTACGGTGTTCCTTTGATTTCTCTATCTCTCATCAAACTGTCCTTATGTGTGTGACCCTGTAGGATTTCGTAACATTGGTAATTATATTAAATTATATATTTAACATAATAAACAGTGAGCGGTATCTAGCAACACATCACTGCTACCCAAGTCACGAAAATGTCATGTGATTTGACAAAACCTTTTTCGTGATAATATATGTTTGTACAATTACCCTTTTGCCCCTATGTCTATATTGAACACAAGGCATACACTGTGTCATCCTTGTCCAGTTCAATATTGGGCCCTTAGACATTTCTCCTGTTATGCAGGATTGGCAAATTCCATCTAGGACACTCATGTCCCTCAGCATGCTTCGTGGAGTGCCCATCAACTGTCTTTATGATCATCCAATTACGGATAATGTTTGATCAGCAATAAAGCACCCGACTCTACATCTAGGGTCCATAGTGGTTTCAGGTCGAAGGGTGGTAATACACCATTATCACCATGAGAATAACTTATGACACTTTGCATAACATACTATGTAGTATTCTCATAGCGGGTCAATCCGGTATAAATATTACTCCTAATATTTATACCTATGTCAAGACTTGATAACTCTTTATCCATGATCCATGAGATGTGATCATCAGTCTAGCTTCATAATAGTCTCAATGCTTTAATGTTATCCCACTTTGCAATAAAGCTTGACTACGGATATTTTAAGAATAATGTCTTTATGTTTAATGGGATCTCATGATTAAGTCACACTTAACATTTCATTAAACAGACTAACTATTCTAGGGACTTTATTATTCTGAAAGACAAACATAATAAAGAAATGCCTTTTATTATTAAACGAATAATCCGATACAAGTACCAAAAAGTATTGGCCCCTAGGGCTTACACCAACAATCCATGCAAAATAACCATCTTAAAACTAGATTGTATGAAACTTTTCGAAATGCAAGTTTCGGTCAAAAAATCATAATATATTATACACTAGCTTATACTAGTTTCGGTCAAAAATAAAATTAAATCAGGGAATGAATAAAATAATATGAAACTTCACATATCATTTATATATTTTATGAGGGAAGGTTATGATGGAAGTTCATGCAAAAAATCATCGCAATATTTGATTCTATAAAACATTTCGAAATGCAAGTTTCGGTCAAAAATCATAGTATATTATACACTAGTTTCGGTCAAAAAAATCAAATTTAATTGGGGACTGTTTGAAATTATACAATACTTTTCAAATCATTTATATATGTTAAGAGGGAAGGTTATGATGGAAGTCCATGCAAAATAATCATCTTAAAACTAGATCGTACAAAACTTTTCGAAATGCAATTTTCGGTCAAAAAATCATAATATATTATACACTAATTTATACAAGTTTCGGTCAAAAATCAAATTAAGTCGGGGACTGTTCGAAATGATACGAAACTTCACATATCATTTATATATTTTACAAGGGAAGTTTATGTTGCAAGTCCATGCAAAAAATCATCGGAAAAATAGATTCTTTGAAACTTTTTGAAATGCAAGTTTCGGTCAAAAATCATAGTATATTATACACTAGTTTCGGTAAAAAAAATTAAATTTAATTGGGGACTATTTGAAATGATACGATACTTTCAGATCATTTTTTATATGTTAAGAAGGTAGGTTATGATGGATGTCCATGCAAAATAACCATCTTAAAACTAGAATGTATGAAACTTTTCGAAATGCAAGTTTCGGTCAAAAAATCATAATATATTATACACTAGCTTATACTAGTTTCGGTCAAAAATAAAATTAAATCAGGGAATGAATAAAATGATATGAAACTTCACATATCATTTATATATTTTACGAGGGAAGGTTATGATGGAAGTTCATGCAAAAAATCATCGCAATATTAGATTCTATAAAACATTTCGAAATGCAAGTTTCGGTCAAAAATCATAGTATATTATACACTAGTTTCGGTCAAAAAAATCAAATTTAATTGGGGACTATTTGAAATGATACAATACTTTTCAAATCATTTACATATGTTAAGAGGGAAGGTTATGATGGAAGTCCATGCCAAATAATCATCTTAAAACTAGATTGTACGAAACTTTTCGAAATGCAATTTTCGGTCAAAAAATCATAATATATTATACACTAATTTATACTAGTTTCGGTCAAAAATCAAATTAAGTCGGGGACTGTTCGAAATGATACGAAACTTCACATATCATTTATATATTTTACGAGGGAAGTTTATGATGCAAGTCCATGCAAAAAATCATCGGAAAAATAGATTCTTTGAAACTTTTTGAAATGCAAGTTTCGGTCAAAAATCATAGTATATTATACACTACTTTCGGTAAAAAAAATTAAATTTAATTTGGGACTATTTGAAATGATACGATACTTTCAGATCATTTTTTATATGTTAAGAGGGTAGGTTATGATGGATGTCCATGCAAAATAACCATCTTAAAACTAGATTGTATGAAACTTTTCGAAATGCAAGTTTCGGTCAAAAAATCATAATATATTATACACTAGCTTATACTAGTTTCGGTCAAAAATAAAATTAAATCAGGGAATGAATAAAATGATATGAAACTTCACATATCATTTATATATTTTACGAGGGAAGGTTATGATGGAAGTTCATGCAAAAAATCATCGCAATATTTAATTCTGTAAAACATTTCGAAATGCAAGTTTCGGTCAAAAATCATAGTATATTATACACTAGTTTCGGTCAAAAAAATCAAATTTAATTGGGGACTATTTGAAATGATACAATACTTTTCAAATCATTTATATATGTTAAGAGGGAAGGTTATGATGGAAGTCCATCCAAAATAATCATCTTAAAACTAGATTGTACGAAACTTTTCGAAATGCAATTTTCGGTCAAAAAATCATAATATATTATACACTAATTTATACTAGTTTCGGTCAAAAATCAAATTAAGTCGTGGACTGTTCGAAATGATACGAAACTTCACATATCATTTATATATTTTACGAGGGAAGTTTATGATGCAAGTCCATGCAAAAAATCATCGGAAAAATAGATTCTTTGAAACTTTTTGAAATGCAAGTTTCGGTCAAAAATCATAGTATATTATACACTAGTTTCGGTAAAAAAAATTAAATTTAATTGGGGACTATTTGAAATGATACGATACTTTCAGATCATTTTTATATGTTAAGAGGGTAGGTTATGATGGAATACCATGCAAAATAACCATCTTAAAACTAGATTGTATGAAACTTTTCGAAATGCAAGTTTCGGTCAAAAAATCATAATATATTATACACTAGCTTATACTAGTTTCGGTCAAAAATAAAATTAAATCAGGGAATGAATAAAATGAAATGAAACTTCACATATCATTTATATATTTTACGAGGGAAGGTTATGATGGAAGTTCATGCAAAAAATCATCGCAATATTAGATTCTATAAAACATTTCGAAATGCAAGTTTCGGTCAAAAATCATAGTATATTATACACTAGTTTCGGTCAAAAAAATCAAATTTAATTGGGGACTATTTGAAATGATACAATACTTTTCAAATAATTTATATATGTTAAGAGGGAAGGTTATGATGGATGTCCATGCAAAATAATCATCTTAAAACTAGATTGTACGAAACTTTTCAAAATGCAATTTTCGGTCAAAAAATCATAATATATTATACACTAATTTATACTAGTTTCGGTCAAAAATCAAATTAAGTCGGGGACTGTTCAAAATGATACGAAACTTCACATATCATTTATATATTTCACGAGGGAAGTTTATGATGCAAGTCCATGCAAAAAATCATCGGAAAAATAGATTCTTTGAAACTTTTTGAAATGCAAGTTTCGGTCAAAAATCATAGTATATTATACACTAGTTTCGGTAAAAAAAATTAAATTTAATTGGGGACTATTTGAAATGATACGATACTTTCAGATCATTTTTTATATGTTAAGAGGGTAGGTTATGATGGATGTCCATGCAAAATAACCATCTTAAAACAAGATTGTATGAAACTTTTCGAAATGCAAGTTTCGGTCAAAAAATCATAATATATTATACACTAGCTTATACTAGTTTTGGTCAAAAATAACATTAAATCAGGGAATGAATAAAATGATATGAAACTTCACATATCATTTATATATTTTACGAGGGAAGGTTATGATGGAAGTTCATGCAAAAAATCATCGCAATATTAGATTCTATAAAACATTTCGAAATGCAAGTTTCGGTCAAAAATCATAGTATATTATACACTAGTTTCGGTCAAAAAAATCAAATTTAATTGGGGACTTATTTGAAATGATACAATACTTTTCAAATCATTTATATATGTTAAGAGGGAAGGTTATGATGGAAGTCCATCCAAAATAATCATCTTAAAACTAGATTGTACGAAACTATTCGAAATGCAATTTTCGGTCAAAAAATCATAATATATTATACACTAATTTATACTAGTTTCGGTCAAAAATCAAATTAAGTCGGGGACTATTTGAAATGATACGAAACTTCACATATCATTTATATATTTCACGAGGGAAGTTTATGATGCAAGTCCATGCAAAAAATCATCGGAAAAATAGATTCTTTGAAACTTTTTGAAATGCAAGTTTCGGTCAAAAATCATAGTATATTATACACTAGTTTCGGTAAAAAAAAATTAAATTTAATTGGGGACTATTTGAAATGATACGATACTTTCAGATCATTTTTTATATGTTAAGAGGGTAGGTTATGATGGATGTCCATGCAAAATAACCATCTTAAAACTAGATTGTATGAAACTTTTCGAAATGCAAGTTTCGGTCAAAAAATCATAATATATTATACACTAGCTTATACTAGTTTCGGTCAAAAATAAAATTAAATCAGGGAATGAATAAAATGATATGAAACTTCACATATCATTTATATATTTTACGAGGGAAGGTTATGATGGAAGTTCATGCAAAAAATCATCGCAATATTAGATTCTATAAAACATTTCGAAATGCAAGTTTCGGTCAAAAATCATAGTATATTATACACTAGTTTCGGTCAAAAAAATCAAATTTAATTGGGGACTTATTTGAAATGATACAATACTTTTCAAATCATTTATATATGTTAAGAGGGAAGGTTATGATGGAAGTCCATCCAAAATAATCATCTTAAAACTAGATTGTACGAAACTATTCGAAATGCAATTTTCGGTCAAAAAATCATAATATATTATACACTAATTTATACTAGTTTCGGTCAAAAATCAAATTAAGTCGGGGACTATTTGAAATGATACGAAACTTCACATATCATTTATATATTTCACGAGGGAAGTTTATGATGCAAGTCCATGCAAAAAATCATCGGAAAAATAGATTCTTTGAAACTTTTTGAAATGCAAGTTTCGGTCAAAAATCATAGTATATTATACACTAGTTTCGGTAAAAAAAAATTAAATTTAATTGGGGACTATTTGAAATGATACGATACTTTCAGATCATTTTTTATATGTTAAGAGGGTAGGTTATGATGGATGTCCATGCAAAATAACCATCTTAAAACTAGATTGTATGAAACTCTTCGAAATGCAAGTTTCGGTCAAAAAATCATAATATATTATACACTAGCTTATACTAGTTTCGGTCAAAAATAAAATTAAATCAGGGAATGAATAAAATGATATGAAACTTCACATATCATTTATATATTTTACGAGGGAAGGTTATGATGGAAGTTCATGCAAAAAATCATCGCAATATTTGATTCTATAAAACATTTCGAAATGCAAGTTTCGGTCAAAAATCATAGTATATTATACACTAGTTTCGGTCAAAAAAATCAAATTTAATTGGGGACTATTTGAAATGATACAATACTTTTCAAATCATTTATATATGTTAAGAGGGAAGGTTATGATGGAAGTCCATGCAAAATAATCATCTTAAAAATAGATTGTACGAAACTTTTCGAAATGCAATTTTCGGTCAAAAAAGCATAATATATTATACACTAATTTATACTAGTTTCGGTCAAAAATCAAATTAAGTCGGGGACTGTTCGAAATGATACGAAACTTCACGTATCATTTATATATTTCACGAGGGAAGTTTATGATGCAAGTCCATGCTAAAAATCATCGGAAAAATAGATTCTTTGAAACTTTTTGAAATGCAAGTTTCGGTCAAAAATCATAGTATATTATACACTAGTTTCGGTAAAAAAAATTAAATTTAATTGGGGACTATTTGAAATGATACGATACTTTCAGATCATTTTTTATAAGTTAAGAGGGTAGGTTATGATGGATGTCCATGCAAAATAACCATCTTAAAACTAGATTGTATGAAACTTTTCGAAATGCAAGTTTCGGTCAAAAAATCATAATATATTATACACTAGCTTATACTAGTTTCGGTCAAAAATAAAATTAAATCAGGGAATGAATAAAATGATATGAAACTTCACATATCATTTATATATTTTACGAGGGATGGTTATGATGGAAGTTCATGCAAAAAATCATCGCAATATTAGATTCTATAAAACATTTCGAAATGCAAGTTTCGGTCAAAAATCATAGTATATTATACACTAGTTTCGGTCAAAAAAATCAAATTTAATTGGGGACTATTTGAAATGATACAATATTTTTCAAATCATTTATATATGTTAAGAGGGAAGGTTATGATGGAAGTCCATGCAAAATAATCATCTTAAAACTAGATTGTACGAAACTTTTCGAAATGCAATTTTCGGTCAAAAAATCATTATATATTATACACTAATTTATACTAGTTTCGGTCAAAAATCAAATTAAGTCGGGGACTGTTCGAAATGATACGAAACTTCACATATCATTTATATATTTCACGAGGGAAGTTTATGATGCAATTCCATGCAAAAAATCATCGGAAAAATAGATTCTTTGAAACTTTTTGAAATGCAAGTTTCGGTCAAAAATCATAGTATATTATACACTAGTTTCGGTAAAAAAAATTAAATTTAATTGGGGACTATTTGAAATGATACGATACTTTCATATCATTTTTTATATGTTAAGAGGGTAGGTTATGATGGATGTCCATGCAAAATAACCATCTTAAAACTAGATTGTATGAAACTTTTCGAAATGCAAGTTTCGGTCAAAAAATCATAATATATTATACACTAGCTTATACTAGTTTCGGTCAAAAATAAAATTAAATCAGGGAATGAATAAAATGATATGAAACTTCACATATCATTTATATATTTTACGAGGGAAGGTTATGATGGAATTTCATGCAAAAAATCATCGCAATATTAGATTCTATAAAACATTTCGAAATGCAAGTTTCGGTCAAAAATCATAGTATATTATACACTAGTTTCATTCAAAAAAATCAAATTTAATTGGGGACTATTTGAAATGATACAATACTTTTCAAATCATTTATATATGTTAAGAGGGAAGGTTATGATGGAAGTCCATGCAAAATAATCATCTTAAAACTAGATTGTACGAAACTTTTCGAAATGCAATTTTCGGTCAAAAAATCATAATATATTATACACTAATTTATACTAGTTTCGGTCAAAAATCAAATTAAGTCGGGGACTGTTCGAAATGATACGAAACTTCACATATCATTTATATATTTCACGAGGGAAGTTTATGATGCAATTCCATGCAAAAAATCATCGGAAAAATAGATTCTTTGAAACTTTTTGAAATGCAAGTTTCGGTCAAAAATCATAGTATATTATACACTAGTTTCGGTAAAAAAAATTAAATTTAATTGGGGACTATTTGAAATGATACGATACTTTCAGATCATTTTTTATATGTTAAGAGGGTAGGTTATGATGGATGTCCATGCAAAATAACCATCTTAAAACTAGATTGTATGAAACTTTTCGAAATGCAAGTTTCGGTCAAAAAATCATAATATATTATACACTAGCTTATACTAGTTTCGGTCAAAAATAAAATTAAATCAGGGAATGAATAAAATGATATGAAACTTCACATATCATTTATATATTTTACGAGGGATGGTTATGATGGAAGTTCATGCAAAAAATCATCGCAATATTAGATTCTATAAAACATTTCGAAATGCAAGTTTCGGTCAAAAATCATAGTATATTATACACTAGTTTCGGTCAAAAAAATCAAATTTAATTGGGGACTATTTGAAATGATACAATATTTTTCAAATCATTTATATATGTTAAGAGGGAAGGTTATGATGGAAGTCCATGCAAAATAATCATCTTAAAACTAGATTGTACGAAACTTTTCGAAATGCAATTTTCGGTCAAAAAATCATTATATATTATACACTAATTTATACTAGTTTCGGTCAAAAATCAAATTAAGTCGGGGACTGTTCGAAATGATACGAAACTTCACATATCATTTATATATTTCACGAGGGAAGTTTATGATGCAATTCCATGCAAAAAATCATCGGAAAAATAGATTCTTTGAAACTTTTTGAAATGCAAGTTTCGGTCAAAAATCATAGTATATTATACACTAGTTTCGGTAAAAAAAATTAAATTTAATTGGGGACTATTTGAAATGATACGATACTTTCATATCATTTTTTATATGTTAAGAGGGTAGGTTATGATGGATGTCCATGCAAAATAACCATCTTAAAACTAGATTGTATGAAACTTTTCGAAATGCAAGTTTCGGTCAAAAAATCATAATATATTATACACTAGCTTATACTAGTTTCGGTCAAAAATAAAATTAAATCAGGGAATGAATAAAATGATATGAAACTTCACATATCATTTATATATTTTACGAGGGAAGGTTATGATGGAATTTCATGCAAATAATCATCGCAATATTAGATTCTATAAAACATTTCGAAATGCAAGTTTCGGTCAAAAATCATAGTATATTATACACTAGTTTCATTCAAAAAAATCAAATTTAATTGGGGACTATTTGAAATGATACAATACTTTTCAAATCATTTATATATGTTAAGAGGGAAGGTTATGATGGAAGTCCATGCAAAATAATCATCTTAAAACTAGATTGTACGAAACTTTTCGAAATGCAATTTTCGGTCAAAAAATCATAATATATTATACACTAATTTATACTAGTTTCGGTCAAAAATCAAATTAAGTCGGGGACTGTTCGAAATGATACGAAACTTCACATATCATTTATATATTTCACGAGGGAAGTTTATGATGCAATTCCATGCAAAAAATCATCGGAAAAATAGATTCTTTGAAACTTTTTGAAATGCAAGTTTCGGTCAAAAATCATAGTATATTATACACTAGTTTCGGTAAAAAAAATTAAATTTAATTGGGGACTATTTGAAATGATACGATACTTTCAGATCATTTTTTATATGTTAAGAGGGTAGGTTATGATGGATGTCCATGCAAAATAACCATCTTAAAACTAGATTGTATGAAACTTTTCGAAATGCAAGTTTCGGTCAAAAAATCATAATATATTATACACTAGCTTATACTAGTTTCGGTCAAAAATAAAATTAAATCAGGGAATGAATAAAATGATATGAAACTTCACATATCATTTATATATTTTACGAGGGAAGGTTATGATGGAAGTTCATGCAAAAAATCATCGCAATATTTGATTCTATAAAACATTTCGAAATGCAAGTTTCGGTCAAAAATCATAGTATATTATACACTAGTTTCGGTCAAAAAAATCAAATTCAATTGGGGACTATTTGAAATGATACAATACTTTCCAAATCATTTATATATGTTAAGAGGGAAGGTTATGATGGAAGTCCATGCAAAATAATCATCTTAAAACTAGATTGTACGAAACTTTTCGAAATGCAATTTTCGGTCAAAAAATCATAATATATTATAAACTAATTTATACTAGTTTCGGTCAAAAATCAAATTAAGTCGGGGACTGTTCGAAATGATACGAAACTTTACATATCATTTATATATTTTACGAGGGAAGTTTATGATGCAAGTCCATGAAAAAAATCATCGGAAAAATAGATTCTTTTAAACTTTTTGAAATGCAAGTTTCAGTCAAAAATCATAGTATATTATACACTAGTTTCGGTAAAAAAAATTAAATTTAATTGGGGACTATTTGAAATGATACGATACTTTCAGATCATTTTTTATATGTTAAGAGGGTAGGTTATGATGGATGTCCATGCAAAATAACCATCTTAAAACTAGATTGTATGAAACTTTTCGAAATGCAAGTTTCGGTCAAAAAATCATAATATATTATACACTAGCTTATACTAGTTTCGGTCAAAAATAAAATTAAATCAGGGAATGAATAAAATGATATGAAACTTCACATATCATTTATATATTTTACGAGGGAAGGTTATGATGGAATTTCATGCAAATAATCATCGCAATATTAGATTCTATAAAACATTTCGAAATGCAAGTTTCGGTCAAAAATCATAGTATATTATACACTAGTTTCATTCAAAAAAATCAAATTTAATTGGGGACTATTTGAAATGATACAATACTTTTCAAATCATTTATATATGTTAAGAGGGAAGGTTATGATGGAAGTCCATGCAAAATAATCATCTTAAAACTAGATTATACGAAACTTTTCGAAATGCAATTTTCGGTCAAAAAATCATAATATATTATACACTAATTTATACTAGTTTCGGTCAAAAATCAAATTAAGTCGGGGACTGTTCGAAATGATACGAAACTTCACATATCATTTATATATTTCACGAGGGAAGTTTATGATGCAATTCCATGCAAAAAATCATCGGAAAAATAGATTCTTTGAAACTTTTTGAAATGCAAGTTTCGGTCAAAAATCATAGTATATTATACACTAGTTTCGGTAAAAAAAATTAAATTTAATTGGGGACTATTTGAAATGATACGATACTTTCAGATCATTTTTTATATGTTAAGAGGGTAGGTTATGATGGATGTCCATGCAAAATAACCATCTTAAAACTAGATTGTATGAAACTTTTCGAAATGCAAGTTTCGGTCAAAAAATCATAATATATTATACACTAGCTTATACTAGTTTCGGTCAAAAATAAAATTAAATCAGGGAATGAATAAAATGATATGAAACTTCACATATCATTTATATATTTTACGAGAAAAGGTTATGATGGAAGTTCATGCAAAAAATCATCGCAATATTAGATTCTATAAAACATTTCGAAATGCAAGTTTCGGTCAAAAATCATAGTATATTATACACTAGTTTCGGTCAAAAAAATCAAATTTAATTGGGGACTATTTGAAATGATACAATACTTTTCAAATCATTTATATATGTTAAGAGGGAAGGTTATGATGGAAGTCCATGCAAAATAATCTTCTTAAAACTAGATTGTACGAAACTTTTCGAAATGCAATTTTCGGTCAAAAAATCATAATATATTATACACTAATTTATACTAGTTTTGGACAAAAATCAAATTAAGTCGGGGACTGTTCGAAATGATACGAAACTTCACATATAATTTATATATTTCACGAGGGAAGTTTATGATGCAAGTCCATGCAAAAAATCATCGGAAAAATAGATTCTTTGAAACTTTTTGAAATGCAAGTTTCGGTCAAAAATCATAGTATATTATACACTAGTTTCGGTAAAAAAAATTAAATTTAATTGGGGACTATTTGAAATGATACGATACTTTCAGATCATTTTTTATATGTTAAGAGGGTAGGTTATGATGGATGTCCATGCAAAATAACCATCTTAAAACTAGATTGTATGAAACTTTTCGAAATGCAAGTTTCGGTCAAAAAATCATAATATATTATACACTAGCTTATACTAGTTTCGGTCAAAAATAAAATTAAATCAGGGAATGAATAAAATAATATGAAACTTCACATATCATTTATATATTTTACGAGGGAAGGTTATGATGGAAGTTCATGCAAAAAATCATCGCAATATTTGATTCTATAAAACATTTCGAAATGCAAGTTTCGGTCAAAAATCATAGTATATTATACACTAGTTTCGGTCAAAAAAATCAAATTTAATTGGGGACTGTTTGAAATGATACAATACTTTTCAAATCATTTATATATGTTAAGAGGGAAGGTTATGATGGAAGTCCATGCAAAATAATCATCTTAAAACTAGATCGTACAAAACTTTTCGAAATGCAATTTTCGGTCAAAAAATCATAATATATTATACACTAATTTATACTAGTTTCGGTCAAAAATCAAATTAAGTCGGGGACTGTTCGAAATGATACGAAACTTCACATATCATTTATATATTTTACAAGGGAAGTTTATGTTGCAAGTCCATGCAAAAAATCATCGGAAAAATAGATTCTTTGAAACTTTTTGAAATGCAAGTTTCGGTCAAAAATCATAGTATATTATACACTAGTTTCGGTAAAAAAAATTAAATTTAATTGGGGACTATTTGAAATGATACGATACTTTCAGATCATTTTTTATATGTTAAGAAGGTAGGTTATGATGGATGTCCATGCAAAATAACCATCTTAAAACTAGATTGTATGAAACTTTTCGAAATGCAAGTTTCGGTCAAAAAATCATAATATATTATACACTAGCTTATACTAGTTTCGGTCAAAAATAAAATTAAATCAGGGAATGAATAAAATGATATGAAACTTCACATATCATTTATATATTTTACGAGGGAAGGTTATGATGGAAGTTCATGCAAAAAATCATCGCAATATTAGATTCTATAAAACATTTCGAAATGCAAGTTTCTGTCAAAAATCATAGTATATTATACACTAGTTTCGGTCAAAAAAATCAAATTTAATTGGGGACTATTTGAAATGATACAATACTTTTCAAATCATTTACATATGTTAAGATGGAAGGTTATGATGGAAGTCCATGCCAAATAATCATCTTAAAACTAGATTGTACGAAACTTTTCGAAATGCAATTTTCGGTCAAAAAATCATAATATATTATACACTAATTTATACTAGTTTCGGTCAAAAATCAAATTAAGTCGGGGACTGTTCGAAATGATACGAAACTTCACATATCATTTATATATTTTACGAGGGAAGTTTATGATGCAAGTCCATGCAAAAAATCATCGGAAAAATAGATTCTTTGAAACTTTTTGAAATGCAAGTTTCGGTCAAAAATCATAGTATATTATACACTAGTTTCGGTAAAAAAAATTAAATTTAATTGGGGACTATTTGAAATGATACGATACTTTCAGATCATTTTTTATATGTTAAGAGGGTAGGTTATGATGGATGTCCATGCAAAATAACCATCTTAAAACTAGATTGTATGAAACTTTTCGAAATGCAAGTTTCGGTCAAAAAATCATAATATATTATACACTAGCTTATACTAGTTTCAGTCAAAAATAAAATTAAATCAGGGAATGAATAAAATGATATGAAACTTCACATATCATTTATATATTTTACGAGGGAAGGTTATGATGGAAGTTCATGCAAAAAATCATCGCAATATTTAATTCTGTAAAACATTTCGAAATGCAAGTTTCGGTCAAAAATCATAGTATATTATACACTAGTTTCGGTCAAAAAAATCAAATTTAATTGGGGACTATTTGAAATGATACAATACTTTTCAAATCATTTATATATGTTAAGAGGGAAGGTTATGATGGAAGTCCATCCAAAATAATCAATTTAAAACTAGATTGTACGAAACTTTTCGAAATGCAATTTTCGGTCAAAAAATCATAATATATTATACACTAATTTATACTAGTTTCGGTCAAAAATCAAATTAAGTCGTGGACTGTTCGAAATGATACGAAACTTCACATATCATTTATATATTTTACGAGGGAAGTTTATGATGCAAGTCCATGCAAAAAATCATCGGAAAAATAGATTCTTTGAAACTTTTTGAAATGCAAGTTTCGGTCAAAAATCATAGTATATTATACACTAGTTTCGGTAAAAAAAATTAAATTTAATTGGGGACTATTTGAAATGATACGATACTTTCAGATCATTTTTATATGTTAAGAGGGTAGGTTATGATGGAATACCATGCAAAATAACCATCTTAAAACTAGATTGTATGAAAGTTTTCGAAATGCAAGTTTCGGTCAAAAAATCATAATATATTATACACTAGCTTATACTAGTTTCGGTCAAAAATAAAATTAAATCAGGGAATGAATAAAATGAAATGAAACTTCACATATCATTTATATATTTTACGAGGGAAGGTTATGATGGAAGTTCATGCAAAAAATCATCGCAATATTAGATTCTATAAAACATTTCGAAATGCAAGTTTCGGTCAAAAATCATAGTATATTATACACTAGTTTCGGTCAAAAAAATCAAATTTAATTGGGGACTATTTGAAATGATACAATACTTTTCAAATCATTTATATATGTTAAGAGGGAAGGTTATGATGGATGTCCATGCAAAATAATCATCTTAAAACTAGATTGTACGAAACTTTTCGAAATGCAATTTTCGGTCAAAAAATCATAATATATTATACACTAATTTATACTAGTTTCGGTCAAAAATCAAATTAAGTCGGGGACTGTTCAAAATGATACGAAACTTCACATATCATTTATATATTTCACGAGGGAAGTTTATGATGCAAGTCCATGCAAAAAATCATCAGAAAAATAGATTCTTTGAAACTTTTTGAAATGCAAGTTTCGGTCAAAAATCATAGTATATTATACACTAGTTTCGGTAAAAAAAATTAAATTTAATTGGGGACTATTTGAAATGAAACGATACTTTCAGATCATTTTTTATATGTTAACAGGGTAGGTTATGATGGATGTCCATGCAAAATAACCATCTTAAAACTAGATTGTATGAAACTTTTCGAAATGCAAGTTTCGGTCAAAAAATCATAATATATTATACACTAGCTTATACTAGTTTCGGTCAAAAATAAAATTAAATCAGGGAATGAATAAAATGATATGAAACTTCACATATCATTTATATATTTTACGAGGGAAGGTTATGATGGAAGTTCATGCAAAAAATCATCGCAATATTAGATTCTATAAAACATTTCGAAATGCAAGTTTCGGTCAAAAATCATAGTATATTATACACTAGTTTCGGTCAAAAAAATCAAATTTAATTGGGGACTATTTGAAATGATACAATACTTTTCAAATCATTTACATATGTTAAGAGGGAAGGTTATGATGGAAGTCCATGCAAAATAATCATCTTAAAACTAGATTGTACGAAACTTTTCGAAATGCAATTTTCGGTCAAAAAATCATAATATATTATACACTAATTTATACTAGTTTCGGTCAAAAATCAAATTAAGTCGGGGACTGTTCGAAATGATACGAAACTTCACATATCATTTATATATTTTACGAGGGAAGTTTATGATGCAAGTCCATGCAAAAAATCATCGGAAAAATAGATTCTTTGAAACTTTTTGAAATGCAAGTTTCGGTCAAAAATCATAGTATATTATACACTAGTTTCGGTAAAAAAAATTAAATTAAATTGGGGACTATTTGAAATGATACGATACTTTCAGATCATTTTTTATATGTTAAGAGGGTAGGTTATGATGGATGTCCATGCAAAATAACCATCTTAAAACTAGATTGTATGAAACTTTTCGAAATGCAAATTTCGGTCAAAAAATCATAATATATTATACACTAGCTTATACTAGTTTCGGTTAAAAATAAAATTAAATCAGGGAATGAATAAAATGATATGAAACTTCACATATCATTTATATATTTTACGAGGGAAGGTTATGATGGAAGTTCATGCAAAAAATCATCGCAATATTTGATTCTGTAAAACATTTCGAAATGCAAGTTTCGGTCAAAAATCATAGTATATTATACACTAGTTTCGGTCAAAAAAATCAAATTTAATTGGGGACTATTTGAAATGATACAATACTTTTCAAATCATTTATATATGTTAAGAGGGAAGGTTATGATGGAAGTCCATCCAAAATAATCATCTTAAAACTAGATTGTACGAAACTTTTCGAAATGCAATTTTCGGTCAAAAAATCATAATATATTATACACTAATTTATACTAGTTTCGGTCAAAAATCAAATTAAGTCGGGGACTGTTCGAAATGATACGAAACTTCACATATCATTTATATATTTTACGAGGGAAGTTTATGATGCAAGTCCATGCAAAAAATCATCGGAAAAATAGATTCTTTGAAACTTTTTGAAATGCAAGTTTCGGTCAAAAATCATAGTATATTATACACTAGTTTCGGTAAAAAAAATTTAATTTAATTGGGGACTATTTGAAATGATACGATACTTTCAGATCATTTTTATATGTTAAGAGGGTAGGTTATGATGGAATACCATGCAAAATAACCATCTTAAAACTAGATTGTATGAAACTTTTCGAAATGCAAGTTTCGGTCAAAAAATCATAATATATTATACACTAGCTTATACTAGTTTCGGTCAAAAATAAAATTAAATCAGGGAATGAATAAAATGAAATGAAACTTCACATATCATTTATATATTTTACGAGGGAATGTTATGATGGAAGTTCATGCAAAAAATCATCGCAATATTAGATTCTATAAAACATTTCGAAATGCAAGTTTCGGTCAAAAATCATAGTATATTATACACTAGTTTCGGTCAAAAAAATCAAATTTAATTGGGGACTATTTGAAATGATACAATACTTTTCAAATCATTTATATATGTTAAGAGGGAAGGTTATGATGGATGTCCATGCAAAATAATCATCTTAAAACTAGATTGTACGAAACTTTTCGAAATGCAATTTTCGGTCAAAAAATCATAATATATTATACACTAATTTATACTAGTTTCGGTCAAAAATCAAATTAAGTCGGGGACTGTTCGAAATGATACGAAACTTCACATATCATTTATATATTTCACGAGGGAAGTTTATGATGCAAGTCCATGCAAAAAATCATCGGAAAAATAGATTCTTTGAAACTTTTTGAAATGCAAGTTTCGGTCAAAAATCATAGTATATTATACACTAGTTTCGGTAAAAAAAATTAAATTTAATTGGGGACTATTTGAAATGATACGATACTTTCAGATCATTTTTTATATGTTAACAGGGTAGGTTATGATGGATGTCCATGCAAAATAACCATCTTAAAACTAGATTGTATGAAACTTTTCGAAATGCAAGTTTCGGTCAAAAAATCATAATATATTATACACTAGCTTATACTAGTTTCGGTCAAAAATAAAATTAATTCAGGGAATGGATAAAATGATATGAAACTTCACATATCATTTATATATTTTACGAGGGAAGGTTATGATGGAAGTTCATGCAAAAAATCATCGCAATATTTGATTCTATAAAACATTTCGAAATGCAAGTTTCGGTCAAAAATCATAGTATATTATACACTAGTTTCGGTCAAAAAAATCAAATTTAATTGGGGACTATTTGAAATGATACAATACTTTTCAAATCATTTATATATGTTAAGAGGGAAGGTTATGATGGAAGTCCATGCAAAATAATCATCTTAAAACTAGATCGTACGAAACTTTTCGAAATGCAATTTTCGGTCAAAAAATCATAATATATTATAAACTAATTTATACTAGTTTCGGTCAAAAATCAAATTAAGTCGGGGACTGTTCGAAATGATACGAAACTTCACATATCATTTATATATTTCACGAGGGAAGTTTATGATGCAAGTCCATGCAAAAAATCATCGGAAAAATAGATTCTTTGAAACTTTTTGAAATGCAAGTTTCGGTCAAAAATCATAGTATATTATACACTAGTTTCGGTAAAAAAAATTAAATTTAATTGGGGACTATTTGAAATGATACGATACTTTCAGATCATTTTTTATATGTTAAGAGGGTAGGTTATGATGGATGTCCATGCAAAATAACCATCTTAAAACTAGATTGTATGAAACTTTTCGAAATGCAAGTTTCGGTCAAAAAATCATAATATATTATACACTAGCTTATACTAGTTTCGGTCAAAAATAAAATTAAATCAGGGAATGGATAAAATGATATGAAACTTCACATATCATTTATATATTTTACGAGGGAAGGTTATGATGGAAGTTCATGCAAAAAATCATCGCAATATTTGATTCTATAAAACATTTCGAAATGCAAGTTTCGGTCAAAAATCATAGTATATTATACACTAGTTTCGGTCAAAAAAATCAAATTTAATTGGGGACTATTTGAAATGATACAATACTTTTCAAATCATTTATATATGTTAAGAGGGAAGGTTATGATGGAAGTCCATGCAAAATAATCATCTTAAAACTAGATCGTACGAAACTTTTCGAAATGCAATTTTCGGTCAAAAAATCATAATATATTATACACTAATTTATACTAGTTTCGGTCAAAAATCAAATTAAGTCGGGGACTGTTCGAAATGATACGAAACTTCACATATCATTTATATATTTTACGAGGGAAGTTTATGATGCAAGTCCATGCAAAAAATCATCGGAAAAATAGATTCTTTGAAACTTTTTGAAATGCAAGTTTCGGTCAAAAATCATAGTATATTATACACTAGTTTCGGTAAAAAAAATTAAATTTAATTGGGGACTATTTGAAATGATACGATACTTTCAGATCATTTTTATATGTTAAGAGGGTAGGTTATGATGGAATACCATGCAAAATAACCATCTTAAAACTAGATTGTATGAAACTTTTCGAAATGCAAGTTTCGGTCAAAAAATCATAATATATTATACACTAGCTTATACTAGTTTCGGTCAAAAATAAAATTAAATCAGGGAATGGATAAAATGATATGAAACTTCACATATCATTTATATATTTTACGAGGGAAGGTTATGATGGAAGTTCATGCAAAAAATCATCGCAATATTTGATTCTATAAAACATTTCGAAATGCAAGTTTCGGTCAAAAATCATAGTATATTATACACTAGTTTCGGTCAAAAAAATCAAATTTAATTGGGGACTATTTGAAATGATACAATACTTTTCAAATCATTTATATATGTTAAGAGGGAAGGTTATGATGGATGTCCATGCAAAATAATCATCTTAAAACTAGATTGTACGAAACTTTTCGAAATGCAATTTTCGGTCAAAAAATCATAATATATTATACACTAATTTATACTAGTTTCGGTCAAAAATCAAATTAAGTCGGGGACTGTTCGAAATGATACGAAACTTCACATATCATTTATATATTTCACGAGGGAAGTTTATGATGCAAGTCCATGCAAAAAATCATCGGAAAAATAGATTCTTTGAAACTTTTTGAAATGCAAGTTTCGGTCAAAAATCATAGTATGTTATACACTAGTTTCGGTAAAAAAAATTAAATTTAATTGGGGACTATTTGAATTGATACGATACTTTCAGATCATTTTTTATATGTTAACAGGGTAGGTTATGATGGATGTCCATGCAAAATAACCATCTTAAAACTAGATTGTATGAAACTTTTCGAAATGCAAGTTTCGGTCAAAAAATCATAATATATTATACACTAGCTTATACTAGTTTCGGTCAAAAATAAAATTAATTCAGGGAATGGATAAAATGATATGAAACTTCACATATCATTTATATATTTTACGAGGGAAGGTTATGATGGAAGTTCATGCAAAAAATCATCGCAATATTTGATTCTATAAAACATTTCGAAATGCAAGTTTCGGTCAAAAATCATAGTATATTATACACTAGTTTCGGTCAAAAAAATCAAATTTAATTGGGGACTATTTGAAATGATACAATACTTTTCAAATCATTTATATATGTTAAGAGGGAAGGTTATGATGGAAGTCCATGCAAAATAATCATCTTAAAACTAGATCGTACGAAACTTTTCGAAATGCAATTTTCGGTCAAAAAATCATAATATATTATACACTAATTTATACTAGTTTCGGTCAAAAATCAAATTAAGTCGGGGACTGTTCGAAATGATACGAAACTTCACATATCATTTATATATTTCACGAGGGAAGTTTATGATGCAAGTCCATGCAAAAAATCATCGGAAAAATAGATTCTTTGAAACTTTTTGAAATGCAAGTTTCGGTCAAAAATCATAGTATATTATACACTAGTTTCTGTAAAAAAAATTAAATTTAATTGGGGACTATTTGAAATGATACGATACTTTCAGATCATTTTTTATATGTTAAGAGGGTAGGTTATGATGGATGTCCATGCAAAATAACCATCTTAAAACTAGATTGTATGAAACTTTTCGAAATGCAAGTTTCGGTCAAAAAATCATAATATATTATACACTAGCTTATACTAGTTTCGGTCAAAAATAAAATTAAATCAGGGAATGGATAAAATGATATGAAACTTCACATATCATTTATATATTTTACGAGGGAAGGTTATGATGGAAGTTCATGCAAAAAATCATCGCAATATTTGATTCTATAAAACATTTCGAAATGCAAGTTTCGGTCAAAAATCATAGTATATTATACACTAGTTTCGGTCAAAAAAATCAAATTTAATTGGGGACTATTTGAAATGATACAATACTTTTCAAATCATTTATATATGTTAAGAGGGAAGGTTATGATGGATGTCCATGCAAAATAATCATCTTAAAACTAGATTGTACGAAACTTTTCGAAATGCAATTTTCGGTCAAAAAATCATAATATATTATACACTAATTTATACTAGTTTCGGTCAAAAATCAAATTAAGTCGGGGACTGTTCGAAATGATACGAAACTTCACATATCATTTATATATTTCACGAGGGAAGATTATGATGCAAGTCCATGCAAAAAATCATCGGAAAAATAGATTCTTTGAAACTTTTTGAAATGCAAGTTTCGGTCAAAAATCATAGTATATTATACACTAGTTTCGGTAAAAAAAATTAAATTTAATTGGGGACTATTTGAAATGATACGATACTTTCAGATCATTTTTTATATGTTAAGAGGGTAGGTTATGATGGAATACCATGCAAAATAACCATCTTAAAACTAGATTGTATGAAACTTTTCGAAATGCAAGTTTCGGTCAAAAAATCATAATATATTATACACTAGCTTATACTAGTTTCGGTCAAAAATAAAATTAAATCAGGGAATGGATAAAATGATATGAAACTTCACATATCATTTATATATTTTACGAGGGAAGGTTATGATGGAAGTTCATGCAAAAAATCATCGCAATATTTGATTCTATAAAACATTTCGAAATGCAAGTTTCGGTCAAAAATCATAGTATATTATACACTAGTTTCGGTCAAAAAAATCAAATTTAATTGGGGACTATTTGAAATGATACAATACTTTTCAAATCATTTATATATGTTAAGAGGGAAGGTTATGATGGAAGTCCATGCAAAATAATCATCTTAAAACTAGATCGTACGAAACTTTTCGAAATGCAATTTTCGGTCAAAAAATCATAATATATTATACACTAATTTATACTAGTTTCGGTCAAAAATCAAATTAAGTCGGGGACTGTTCGAAATGATACGAAACTTCACATATCATTTATATATTTTACGAGGGAAGTTTATGATGCAAGTCCATGCAAAAAATCATCGGAAAAATAGATTCTTTGAAACTTTTTGAAATGCAAGTTTCGGTCAAAAATCATAGTATATTATACACTAGTTTCGGTAAAAAAAATTAAATTTAATTGGGGACTATTTGAAATGATACGATACTTTCAGATCATTTTTTATATGTTAAGAGGGTAGGTTATGATGGATGTCCATGCAAAATAACCATCTTAAAACTAGATTGTATGAAAGTTTTCGAAATGCAAGTTTCGGTCAAAAAATCATAATATATTATACACTAGCTTATACTAGTTTCGGTCAAAAATAAAATTAAATCAGGGAATGAATAAAATGATATGAAACTTCACATATCATTTATATATTTTACGAGGGAAGGTTATGATGGAAGTTCATGCAAAAAATCATCGCAATATTTGATTCTATAAAACATTTCGAAATGCAAGTTTCGGTCAAAAATCATAGTATATTATACACTAGTTTCGGTCAAAAAAATCAAATTTAATTGGGGACTATTTGAAATGATACAATACTTTTCAAATCATTTATATATGTTAAGAGGGAAGGTTATGATGGAAGTCCATGCAAAATAATCATCTTAAAACTAGATTGTACGAAACTTTTCGAAATGCAATTTTCGGTCAAAAAATCATAATATATTATACACTAATTTATACTAGTTTCGGTCAAAAATCAAATTAAGTCGGGGACTGTTCGAAATGATACGAAACTTCACATATCATTTATATATTTCACGAGGGAAGTTTATGATGCAAGTCCATGCAAAAAATCATCGGAAAAATAGATTCTTTGAAACTTTTTGAAATGTAAGTTTCGGTCAAAAATCATAGTATATTATACACTAGTTTCGGTAAAAAAAATTAAATTTAATTGGGGACTATTTGAAATGATACGATACTTTCAGATCATTTTTTATATGTTAACAGGGTAGGTTATGATGGATGTCCATGCAAAATAACCATCTTAAAACTAGATTGTATGAAACTTTTCGAAATGCATGTTTCGGTCAAAAAATCATAATATATTATACACTAGCTTATACTAGTTTCGGTCAAAAATTAAATTAAATCAGGGAATGGATAAAATGATATGAAACTTCACATATCATTTATATATTTTACGAGGGAAGGTTATGATGGAAGTTCATGCAAAAAATCATCGCAATATTTGATTCTATAAAACATTTCGAAATGCAAGTTTCGGTCAAAAATCATAGTATATTATACACTAGTTTCGGTCAAAAAAATCAAATTTAATTGGGGACTATTTGAAATGATACAATACTTTTCAAATCATTTATATATGTTAAGAGGGAAGGTTATGATGGAAGTCCATGCAAAATAATCATCTTAAAACTAGATCGTACGAAACTTTTCGAAATGCAATTTTCGGTCAAAAAATCATAATATATTATACACTAATTTATACTAGTTTCGGTCAAAAATCAAATTAAGTCGGGGACTGTTCGAAATGATACGAAACTTCACATATCATTTATATATTTTACGAGGGAAGTTTATGATGCAAGTCCATGCAAAAAATCATCGGAAAAATAGATTCTTTGAAACTTTTTGAAATGCAAGTTTCGGTCAAAAATCATAGTATATTATACACTAGTTTCGGTAAAAAAAATTTAATTTAATTGGGGACTATTTGAAATGATACGATACTCTCAGATCATTTTTTATATGTTAAGAGGGTAGGTTATGATGGATGTCCATGCAAAATAACCATCTTAAAACTAGATTGTATGAAAGTTTTCGAAATGCAAGTTTCGGTCAAAAAATCATAATATATTATACACTAGCTTATACTAGTTTCGGTCAAAAATAAAATTAAATCAGGGAATGAATAAAATGATATGAAACTTCACATATCATTTATATATTTTACGAGGGAAGGTTATGATGGAAGTTCATGCAAAAAATCATCGCAATATTTGATTCTATAAAACATTTCGAAATGCAAGTTTCGGTCAAAAATCATAGTATATTATACACTAGTTTCGGTCAAAAAAATCAAATTTAATTGGGGACTATTTGAAATGATACAATACTTTTCAAATCATTTATATATGTTAAGAGGGAAGGTTATGATGGAAGTCCATGCAAAATAATCATCTTAAAACTAGATCGTACGAAACTTTTCGAAATGCAATTTTCGGTCAAAAAATCATAATATATTATACACTAATTTATACTAGTTTCGGTCAAAAATCAAATTAAGTCGGGGACTGTTCGAAATGATACGAAACTTCACATATCATTTATATATTTTACGAGGGAAGTTTATGATGCAAGTCCATGCAAAAAATCATCGGAAAAATAGATTCTTTGAAACTTTTTGAAATGCAAGTTTCGGTCAAAAATCATAGTATATTATACACTAGTTTCGGTAAAAAAAATTAAATTTAATTGGGGACTATTTGAAATGATACGATACTTTGAGATCATTTTTTATATGTTAACAGGGTAGGTTATGATGGATGTCCATGCAAAATAACCATCTTAAAACTAGATTGTATGAAACTTTTCGAAATGCAAGTTTCGGTCAAAAAATCATAATATATTATACACTAGCTTATACTAGTTTCGGTCAAAAATAAAATTAAATCAGGGAATGGATAAAATGATATGAAACTTCACATATCATTTATATATTTTACGAGGGAAGGTTATGATGGAAGTTCATGCAAAAAATCATCGCAATATTTGATTCTATAAAACATTTCGAAATGCAAGTTTCGGTCAAAAATCATAGTATATTATACACTAGTTTCGGTCAAAAAATCAAATTTAATTGGGGACTATTTGAAATGATACAATACTTTTCAAATCATTTATATATGTTAAGAGGGAAGGTTATGATGGAAGTCCATGCAAAATAATCATCTTAAAACTAGATCGTACGAAACTTTTCGAAATGCAATTTTCGGTCAAAAAATCATAATATATTATACACTAATTTATACTAGTTTCGGTCAAAAATCAAATTAAGTCGGAGACTGTTCGAAATGATACGAAACTTCACATATCATTTATATATTTTACGAGGGAAGTTTATGATGCAAGTCCATGCAAAAAATCATCGGAAAAATAGATTCTTTGAAACTTTTTGAAATGCAAGTTTCGGTCAAAAATCATAGTATATTATACACTAGTTTCGGTAAAAAAAATTAAATTTAATTGGGGACTATTTGAAATGATACGATACTTTCAGATCATTTTTTATATGTTAAGAGGGTAGGTTATGATGGATGTCCATGCAAAATAACCATCTTAAAACTAGATTGTATGAAACTTTTCGAAATGCAAGTTTCGGTCAAAAAATCATAATATATTATACACTAGCTTATACTAGCTTCGGTCAAAAATTAAATTAAATCAGGGAATGAATAAAATGATATGAAACTTCACATATCATTTATATATTTTACGAGGGAAGGTTATGATGGAAGTTCATGCAAAAACTCATCGCAATATTAGATTCTATAAAACATTTCGAAATGCAAGTTTCGGTCAAAAATCATAGTATATTATACACTAGTTTCGGTCAAAAAAATCAAATTTAATTGGGGACTATTTGAAATGATACAATACTTTTCAAATCATTTATATATGTTAAGAGGGAAGGTTATGATGGAAGTCCATGCAAAATAATCATCTTAAAACTAGATCGTACGAAACTTTTCGAAATGCAATTTTCGGTCAAAAAATCATAATATATTATACACTAATTTATACTAGTTTCGGTCAAAAATCAAATTAAGTCGGGGACTGTTCGAAATGATACGAAACTTCACATATCATTTATATATTTTACGAGGGAAGTTTATGATGCAATTCCATGCAAAAAATCATCGGAAAAATAGATTCTTTGAAACTTTTTGAAATGCAAGTTTCGGTCAAAAATCATAGTATATTATACACTAGTTTCGGTAAAAAAAATTAAATTTAATTGGGGACTATTTGAAATGATACAATACTTTCAGATCATTTTTTATATGTTAAGAGGGTAGGTTATGATGGATGTCCATGCAAAATAACCATCTTAAAACTAGATTGTATGAAAGTTTTCGAAATGCAAGTTTCGGTCAAAAAATCATAATATATTATACACTAGCTTATACTAGTTTCGGTCAAAAATAAAATTAAATCAGGGAATGAATAAAATGATATGAAACTTCACATATCATTTATATATTTTACGAGGGAAGGTTATGATGGAAGTTCATGCAAAAAATCATCGCAATATTTGATTCTATATAACATTTCGAAATGCAAGTTTCGGTCAAAAATCATAGTATATTATACACTAGTTTCGGTCAAAAAAATCAAATTTAATTGGGGACTATTTGAAATGATACAATACTTTTCAAATCATTTATATATGTTAAGAGGGAAGGTTATGATGGAAGTCCATGCAAAATAATCATCTTAAAACTAGATCGTACGAAACTTTTCGAAATGCAATTTTCGGTCAAAAAATCATAATATATTATACACTAATTTATACTAGTTTCGGTCAAAAATTAAATTAAGTCGGGGACTGTTCGAAATGATACGAAACTTCACATATCATTTATATATTTCACGAGGGAAGTTTATGATGCAAGTCCATGCAAAAAATCATCGGAAAAATAGATTCTTTGAAACTTTTTGAAATGCAAGTTTCGGTCAAAAATCATAGTATATTATACACTAGTTTCGGTAAAAAAAATTAAATTTAATTGGGGACTATTTGAAATGATACGATACTTTCAGATCATTTTTTATATGTTAACAGGGTAGGTTATGATGGATGTCCATGCAAAATAACCATCTTAAAACTAGATTGTATGAAACTTTTCGAAATGCAAGTTTCGGTCAAAAAATCATAATATATTATACACTAGCTTATACTAGTTTCGGTCAAAAATAAAATTAAATCAGGGAATGGATAAAATGATATGAAACTTCACATATCATTTATATATTTTACGAGGGAAGGTTATGATGGAAGTTCATGCAAAAAATCATCGCAATATTTGATTCTATAAAACATTTCGAAATGCAAGTTTCGGTCAAAAATCATAGTATATTATACACTAGTTTCGGTCAAAAAAATCAAATTTAATTGGGGACTATTTGAAATGATACAATACTTTTCAAATCATTTATATATGTTAAGAGGGAAGGTTATGATGGAAGTCCATGCAAAATAATCATCTTAAAACTAGATCGTACGAAACTTTTCGAAATGCAATTTTCGGTCAAAAAATCATAATATATTATACACTAATTTATACTAGTTTCGGTCAAAAATCAAATTAAGTCGGGGACTGTTCGAAATGATACGAAACTTCACATATCATTTATATATTTTACGAGGGAAGTTTATGATGCAAGTCCATGCAAAAAATCATCGGAAAAATAGATTCTTTGAAACTTTTTGAAATGCAAGTTTCGGTCAAAAATCATAGTATATTATACACTAGTTTCGGTAAAAAAAATTAAATTTAATTGGGGACTATTTGAAATGATACGATACTTTCAGATCATTTTTTATATGTTAAGAGGGTAGGTTATGATGGATGTCCATGCAAAATAACCATCTTAAAACTAGATTGTATGAAAGTTTTCGAAATGCAAGTTTCGGTCAAAAAATCATAATATATTATACACTAGCTTATACTAGTTTCGGTCAAAAATAAAATTAAATCAGGGAATGAATAAAATGATATGAAACTTCACATATCATTTATATATTTTACGAGGGAAGGTTATGATGGAAGTTCATGCAAAAAATCATCGCAATATTTGATTCTATATAACATTTCGAAATGCAAGTTTCGGTCAAAAATCATAGTATATTATACACTAGTTTCGGTCAAAAAAATCAAATTTAATTGGGGACTATTTGAAATGATACAATACTTTTCAAATCATTTATATATGTTAAGAGGGAAGGTTATGATGGAAGTCCATGCAAAATAATCATCTTAAAATTAGATTGTACGAAACTTTTCGAAATGCAATTTTCGGTCAAAAAATCATAATATATTATACACTAATTTATACTAGTTTCGGTCAAAAATCAAATTAAGTCGGGGACTGTTCGAAATGATACGACACTTCACATATCATTTATATATTTCACGAGGGAAGTTTATGATGCAAGTCCATGCAAAAAATCATCGGAAAAATAGATTCTTTGAAACTTTTTGAAATGTAAGTTTCGGTCAAAAATCATAGTATATTATACACTAGTTTCGGTAAAAAAAATTAAATTTAATTGGGGACTATTTGAAATGATACGATACTTTCAGATCATTTTTTATATGTTAACAGGGTAGGTTATGATGGATGTCCATGCAAAATAACCATCTTAAAACTAGATTGTATGAAACTTTTCGAAATGCAAGTTTCGGTCAAAAAATCATAATATATTATACACTAGCTTATACTAGTTTCGGTCAAAAATAAAATTAAATCAGGGAATGAATAAAATGATATGAAACTTCACATATCATTTATATATTTTACGAGGGAAGGTTATGATGGAAGTTCATGCAAAAAATCATCGCAATATTTGATTCTATAAAACATTTCGAAATGCAAGTTTCGGTCAAAAATCATAGTATATTATACACTAGTTTCGGTCAAAAAATCAAATTTAATTGGGGACTATTTGAAATGATACAATACTTTTCAAATCATTTATATATGTTAAGAGGGAAGGTTATGATGGAAGTCCATGCAAAATAATCATCTTAAAACTAGATCGTACGAAACTTTTCGAAATGCAATTTTCGGTCAAAAAATCATAATATATTATACACTAATTTATACTAGTTTCGGTCAAAAATCAAATTAAGTCGGAGACTGTTCGAAATGATACGAAACTTCACATATCATTTATATATTTTACGAGGGAAGTTTATGATGCAAGTCCATGCAAAAAATCATCGGAAAAATAGATTCTTTGAAACTTTTTGAAATGCAAGTTTCGGTCAAAAATCATAGTATATTATACACTAGTTTCGGTAAAAAAAATTAAATTTAATTGGGGACTATTTGAAATGATACGATACTTTCAGATCATTTTTTATATGTTAAGAGGGTAGGTTATGATGGATGTCCATGCAAAATAACCATCTTAAAACTAGATTGTATGAAACTTTTCGAAATGCAAGTTTCGGTCAAAAAATCATAATATATTATACACTAGTTTATACTAGCTTCGGTCAAAAATAAAATTAAATCAGGGAATTAATAAAATGATATGAAACTTCACATATCATTTATATATTTTACGAGGGAAGGTTATGATGGAAGTTCATGCAAAAACTCATCGCAATATTAGATTCTATAAAACATTTCGAAATGCAAGTTTCGGTCAAAAATCATAGTATATTATACACTAGTTTCGGTCAAAAAAATCAAATTTAATTGGGGACTATTTGAAATGATACAATACTTTTCAAATCATTTATATATGTTAAGAGGGAAGGTTATGATGGAAGTCCATGCAAAATAATCATCTTAAAACTAGATCGTACGAAACTTTTCGAAATGCAATTTTCGGTCAAAAAATCATAATATATTATACACTAATTTATACTAGTTTCGGTCAAAAATCAAATTAAGTCGGGGACTGTTCGAAATGATACGAAACTTCACATATCATTTATATATTTTACGAGGGAAGTTTATGATGCAAGTCCATGCAAAAAATCATCGGAAAAATAGATTCTTTGAAACTTTTTGAAATGCAAGTTTCGGTCAAAAATCATAGTATATTATACACTAGTTTCGGAAAAAAAAATTAAATTTAATTGGGGACTATTTGAAATGATACAATACTTTCAGATCATTTTTTATATGTTAAGAGGGTAGGTTATAATGGATGTCCATGCAAAATAACCATCTTAAAACTAGATTGTATGAAACTTTTCGAAATGCAAGTTTCGGTCAAAAAATCATAATATATTATACACTAGCTTATACTAGTTTCGGTCAAAAATAAAATTAAATCAGGGAATGAATAAAATGATATGAAACTTCACATATCATTTATATATTTTACGAGGGAAGGTTATGATGGAAGTTCATGCAAAAAATCATCGCAATATTAGATTCTATAAAACATTTCGAAATGCAAGTTTCGGTCAAAAATCATAGTATATTATACACTAGTTTCGGTCAAAAAAATCAAATTTAATTGGGGACTATTTGAAATGATACAATACTTTTCAAATCATTGATATATGTTAAGAGGGAAGGTTATGATGGAAGTCCATGCAAAATAATCATCTTAAAACTAGATTGTACGAAACTTTTCGAAATGCAATTTTCGGTCAAAAAATCATAATATATTATACACTAATTTATACTAGTTTCGGTCAAAAATCAAATTAAGTCGGGGACTGTTCGAAATGATACGAAACTTCACATATCATTTATATATTTCACGAGGGAAGTTTATGATGCAAGTCCATGCAAAAAATCATCGGAAAAATAGATTCTTTGAAACTTTTTGAAATGCAAGTTTCGGTCAAAAATCATAGTATATTATACACTAGTTTCGGTAAAAAAAATTAAATTTAATTGGGGACTATTTGAAATGATACGATACTTTCAGATCATTTTTTATATGTTAACAGGGTAGGTTATGATGGATGTCCATGCAAAATAACCATCTTAAAACTAAATTGTATGAAACTTTTCGAAATGCAAGTTTCGGTCAAAAAATCATAATATATTATACACTAGCTTATACTAGTTTCGGTCAAAAATAAAATTAAATCAGGGAATGAATAAAATGATATGAAACTTCACATATCATTTATATATTTTACGAGGGAAGGTTATGATGGAAGTTCATGCAAAAAATCATCGCAATATTTGATTCTATAAAACATTTCGAAATGCAAGTTTCGGTCAAAAATCATAGTATATTATACACTAGTTTCGGTCAAAAAAATCAAATTCAATTGGGGACTATTTGAAATGATACAATACTTTTCAAATCATTTATATATGTTAAGAGGGAAGGTTATGATGGAAGTCCATGCAAAATAATCATCTTAAAACTAGATTGTACGAAACTTTTCGAAATGCAATTTTCGGTCAAAAAATCATAATATATTATACACTAATTTATACTAGTTTCGGTCAAAAATCAAATTAAGTCGGGGACTGTTCGAAATGATACGAAACTTCACATATCATTTATATATTTCACGAGGAAAGTTTATGATGCAAGTCCATGAAAAAAATCATCGGAAAAATAGATTCTTTGAAACTTTTTGAAATGCAAGTTTTGGTCAAAAATCATAGTATATTATACACTAGTTTCGGTAAAAAAAATTAAATTTAATTGGGGACTATTTGAAATGATACGATACTTTCAGATCATTTTTTATATGTTAACAGGGTAGGTTATGATGGATGTCCATGCAAAATAACCATCTTAAAACTAGATTGTATGAAACTTTTCGAAATGCAAGTTTCGGTCAAAAAATCATAATATATTATACACTAGCTTATACTAGTTTCGGTCAAAAATAAAATTAAATCAGGGAATGAATAAAATGATATGAAACTTCACATATCATTTATATATTTTACGAGGGAAGTTTATGATGGAAGTTCATGCAAAAAATCATCACAATATTTGATTCTATAAAACATTTCGAAATGCAAGTTTCGGTCAAAAATCATAGTATATTATACACTAGTTTCGGTCAAAAAAATCAAATTTAATTGGGGACTATTTGAAATGATACAATACTTTTCAAATCATTTATATATGTTAAGAGGGAAGGTTATGATGGAAGTCCATGCAAAATAATCATCTTAAAACTAGATCGTACGAAACTTTTCGAAATGCAATTTTAGGTCAAAAAATCATAATATATTATACACTAATTTATACTAGTTTCGGTCAAAAATCAAATTAAGTCGGGGACTGTTCGAAATGATACGAAACTTCACATATCATTTATATATTTTACGGTGGAAGTTTATGATGCAAGTCCATGCAAAAAATCATCGGAAAAATAGATTCTTTGAAACTTTTTGAAATGCAAGTTTCGGTCAAAAATCATAGTATATTATACACTAGTTTCGGTAAAAAAAATTAAATTTAATTGGGGACTATTTGAAATGATACGATACTTTCAGATCATTTTTTATATGTTAACAGGGTAGGTTATGATGGATGTCCATGCAAAATAACCATCTTAAAACTAGATTGTATGAAACTTTTCGAAATGCAAGTTTCGGTCAAAAAATCATAATATATTATACACTAGCTTATACTAGTTTCGGTCAAAAATAAAATTAAATCAGGGAATGAATAAAATGATATGAAACTTCACATATCATTTATATATTTTACGAGGGAAGGTTATGATGGAAGTTCATGCAAAAAATCATCGCAATATTTGATTCTATAAAACATTTCGAAATGCAAGTTTCGGTCAAAAATCATAGTATATTATACACTAGTTTCGGTCAAAAAAATCAAATTCAATTGGGGACTATTTGAAATGATACAATACTTTTCAAATCATTTATATATGTTAAGAGGGAAGGTTATGATGGAAGTCCATGCAAAATAATCATCTTAAAACTAGATTGTACGAAACCTTTCGAAATGCAATTTTCAGTCAAAAAATCCTAATATATTATACACTAATTTATACTAGTTTCGGTCAAAAATCAAATTAAGTCGGGGACTGTTCGAAATGATACGAAACTTCACATATCATTTATATATTTCACGAGGGAAGTTTATGATGCAAGTCCATGAAAAAAATCATCGGAAAAATAGATTCTTTGAAACTTTTTGAAATGCAAGTTTCGGTCAAAAATCATAGTATATTATACACTAGTTTCGGTAAAAAAAATTAAATTTAATTGGGGACTATTTGAAATGATACGATACTTTCAGATCATTTTTTATATGTTAACAGGGTAGGTTATGATGGATGTCCATGCAAAATAACCATCTTAAAACTAGATTGTATGAAACTTTTCGAAATGTTCGGTCAAAAAATCATAATATATTATACACTAGCTTATACTAGTTTCGGTCAAAAATAAAATTAAATCAGGGAATGAATAAAATGATATGAAACTTCACATATCATTTATATATTTTACGAGGGAAGGTTATGATGGAAGTTCATGCAAAAAATCATCACAATATTTGATTCTATAAAACATTTCGAAATGCAAGTTTCGGTCAAAAATCATAGTATATTATACACTAGTTTCGGTCAAAAAAATCAAATTTAATTGGGGACTATTTGAAATGATACAATACTTTTCAAATCATTTATATATGTTAAGAGGGAAGGTTATGATGGAAGTCCATGCAAAATAATCATCTTAAAACTAGATCGTACGAAACTTTTCGAAATGCAATTTTCGGTCAAAAAATCATAATATATTATACACTAATTTATACTAGTTTCGGTCAAAAATCAAATTAAGTCGGGGACTGTTCGAAATGATACGAAACTTCACATATCATTTATATATTTTACGAGGGAAGTTTATGATGCAAGTCCATGCAAAAAATCATCGGAAAAATAGATTCTTTGAAACTTTTTGAAATGCAAGTTTCGGTCAAAAATCATAGTATATTATACACTAGTTTCGGAAAAAAAAATTAAATTTAATTGGGGACTATTTGAAATGATACAATACTTTCAGATCATTTTTTATATGTTAAGAGGGTAGGTTATAATGGATGTCCATGCAAAATAACCATCTTAAAACTAGATTGTATGAAACTTTTCGAAATGCAAGTTTCGGTCAAAAAATCATAATATATTATACACTAGCTTATACTAGTTTCGGTCAAAAATAAAATTAAATCAGGGAATGAATAAAATGATATGAAACTTCACATATCATTTATATATTTTACGAGGGAAGGTTATGATGGAAGTTCATGCAAAAAATCATCGCAATATTAGATTCTATAAAACATTTCGAAATGCAAGTTTCGGTCAAAAATCATAGTATATTATACACTAGTTTCGGTCAAAAAAATCAAATTTAATTGGGGACTATTTGAAATGATACAATACTTTTCAAATCATTGATATATGTTAAGAGGGAAGGTTATGATGGAAGTCCATGCAAAATAATCATCTTAAAACTAGATTGTACGAAACTTTTCGAAATGCAATTTTCGGTCAAAAAATCATAATATATTATACACTAATTTATACTAGTTTCGGTCAAAAATCAAATTAAGTCGGGGACTGTTCGAAATGATACGAAACTTCACATATCATTTATATATTTCACGAGGGAAGTTTATGATGCAAGTCCATGCAAAAAATCATCGGAAAAATAGATTCTTTGAAACTTTTTGAAATGCAAGTTTCGGTCAAAAATCATAGTATATTATACACTAGTTTCGGTAAAAAAAATTAAATTTAATTGGGGACTATTTGAAATGATACGATACTTTCAGATCATTTTTTATATGTTAACAGGGTAGGTTATGATGGATGTCCATGCAAAATAACCATCTTAAAACTAGATTGTATGAAACTTTTCGAAATGCAAGTTTCGGTCAAAAAATCATAATATATTATACACTAGCTTATACTAGTTTCGGTCAAAAATAAAATTAAATCAGGGAATGAATAAAATGATATGAAACTTCACATATCATTTATATATTTTACGAGGGAAGGTTATGATGGAAGTTCATGCAAAAAATCATCGCAATATTTGATTCTATAAAACATTTCGAAATGCAAGTTTCGGTCAAAAATCATAGTATATTATACACTAGTTTCGGTCAAAAAAATCAAATTCAATTGGGGACTATTTGAAATGATACAATACTTTTCAAATCATTTATATATGTTAAGAGGGAAGGTTATGATGGAAGTCCATGCAAAATAATCATCTTAAAACTAGATTGTACGAAACTTTTCGAAATGCAATTTTCGGTCAAAAAATCATAATATATTATACACTAATTTATACTAGTTTCGGTCAAAAATCAAATTAAGTCGGGGACTGTTCGAAATGATACGAAACTTCACATATCATTTATATATTTCACGAGGAAAGTTTATGATGCAAGTCCATGAAAAAAATCATCGGAAAAATAGATTCTTTGAAACTTTTTGAAATGCAAGTTTTGGTCAAAAATCATAGTATATTATACACTAGTTTCGGTAAAAAAAATTAAATTTAATTGGGGACTATTTGAAATGATACGATACTTTCAGATCATTTTTTATATGTTAACAGGGTAGGTTATGATGGATGTCCATGCAAAATAACCATCTTAAAACTAGATTGTATGAAACTTTTCGAAATGCAAGTTTCGGTCAAAAAATCATAATATATTATACACTAGCTTATACTAGTTTCGGTCAAAAATAAAATTAAATCAGGGAATGAATAAAATGATATGAAACTTCACATATCATTTATATATTTTACGAGGGAAGTTTATGATGGAAGTTCATGCAAAAAATCATCACAATATTTGATTCTATAAAACATTTCGAAATGCAAGTTTCGGTCAAAAATCATAGTATATTATACACTAGTTTCGGTCAAAAAAATCAAATTTAATTGGGGACTATTTGAAATGATACAATACTTTTCAAATCATTTATATATGTTAAGAGGGAAGGTTATGATGGAAGTCCATGCAAAATAATCATCTTAAAACTAGATCGTACGAAACTTTTCGAAATGCAATTTTAGGTCAAAAAATCATAATATATTATACACTAATTTATACTAGTTTCGGTCAAAAATCAAATTAAGTCGGGGACTGTTCGAAATGATACGAAACTTCACATATCATTTATATATTTTACGAGGGAAGTTTATGATGCAAGTCCATGCAAAAAATCATCGGAAAAATAGATTCTTTGAAACTTTTTGAAATGCAAGTTTCGGTCAAAAATCATAGTATATTATACACTAGTTTCGGTAAAAAAAATTAAATTTAATTGGGGACTATTTGAAATGATACGATACTTTCAGATCATTTTTTATATGTTAACAGGGTAGGTTATGATGGATGTCCATGCAAAATAACCATCTTAAAACTAGATTGTATGAAACTTTTCGAAATGCAAGTTTCGGTCAAAAAATCATAATATATTATACACTAGCTTATACTAGTTTCGGTCAAAAATAAAATTAAATTAGGGAATGAATAAAATGATATGAAACTTCACATATCATTTATATATTTTACGAGGGAAGGTTATGATGGAAGTTCATGCAAAAAATCATCGCAATATTTGATTCTATAAAACATTTCGAAATGCAAGTTTCGGTCAAAAATCATAGTATATTATACACTAGTTTCGGTCAAAAAAATCAAATTCAATTGGGGACTATTTGAAATGATACAATACTTTTCAAATCATTTATATATGTTAAGAGGGAAGGTTATGATGGAAGTCCATGCAAAATAATCATCTTAAAACTAGATTGTACGAAACCTTTCGAAATGCAATTTTCAGTCAAAAAATCATAATATATTATACACTAATTTATACTAGTTTCGGTCAAAAATCAAATTAAGTCGGGGACTGTTCAAAATGATACGAAACTTCACATATCATTTATATATTTCACGAGGGAAGTTTATGATGCAAGTCCATGAAAAAAATCATCGGAAAAATAGATTCTTTGAAACTTTTTGAAATGCAAGTTTCGGTCAAAAATCATAGTATATTATACACTAGTTTCGGTAAAAAAAATTAAATTTAATTGGGGACTATTTGAAATGATACGATACTTTCAGATCATTTTTTATATGTTAACAGGGTAGGTTATGATGGATGTCCATGCAAAATAACCATCTTAAAACTAGATTGTATGAAACTTTTCGAAATGTTCGGTCAAAAAATCATAATATATTATACACTAGCTTATACTAGTTTCGGTCAAAAATAAAATTAAATCAGGGAATGAATAAAATGATATGAAACATCACATATCATTTATATATTTTACGAGGGAAGGTTATGATGGAAGTTCATGCAAAAAATCATCACAATATTTGATTCTATAAAACATTTCGAAATGCAAGTTTCGGTCAAAAATCATAGTATATTATACACTAGTTTCGGTCAAAAAAATCTTATTTAATTGGGGACTATTTGAAATGATACAATACTTTTCAAATCATTTATATATGTTAAGAGGGAAGGTTATGATGGAAGTCCATGCAAAATAATCATCTTAAAACTAGATCGTACGAAACTTTTCGAAATGCAATTTTCGGTCAAAAAATCATAATATATTATACACTAATTTATACTAGTTTCGGTCAAAAATCAAATTAAGTCGGGGACTGTTCGAAAAGATACGAAACTTCACATATCATTTATATATTTTACGAGGGAAGTTTATGATGCAAGTCCATGCAAAAAATCATCGGAAAAATGGATTCTTTGAAACTTTTTGAAATGCAAGTTTCGGTCAAAAATCATAGTATATTATACACTAGTTTCGGTAAAAAAAATTAAATTTAATTGGGGACTATTTGAAATGATACGATACTTTCAGATCATTTTTTATATGTTAACAGGGTAGGTTATGATGGATGTCCATGCAAAATAACCATCTTAAAACTAGATTGTATGAAACTTTTCGAAATGCAAGTTTCGGTCAAAAAATCATAATATATTATACACTAGCTTATACTAGTTTCGGTCAAAAATAAAATTAAATCAGGGAATGAATAAAATGATATGAAACTTCACATATCATTTATATATTTTACGAGGGAAGGTTATGATGGAAGTTCATCCAAAAAATCATCACAATATTTGATTCTATAAAACATTTCGAAATGCAAGTTTCGGTCAAAAATCATAGTATATTATACACTAGTTTCGGTCAAAAAAATCAAATTTAATTGGGGACTATTTGAAATGATACAATACTTTTCAAATCATTTATATATGTTAAGAGGGAAGGTTATGATGGAAGTCCATGCAAAATAATCATCTTAAAACTAGATCGTACGAAACTTTTCGAAATGCAATTTTCGGTCAAAAAATCATAATATATTATACACTAATTTATACTAGTTTCGGTCAAAAATCAAATTAAGTCGGGGACTGTTCGAAATGATACGAAACTTCACATATCATTTATATATTTTACGAGGGAAGTTTATGATGCAAGTCCATGCAAAAAATCATCGGAAAAATAGATTCTTTGAAACTTTTTGAAATGCAAGTTTCGGTCAAAAATCATAGTATATTATACACTAGTTTCGGAAAAAAAATTAAATTTAATTGGGGACTATTTGAAATGATACAATACTTTCAGATCATTTTTTATATGTTAAGAGGGTAGGTTATAATGGATGTCCATGCAAAATAACCATCTTAAAACTAGATTGTATGAAACTTTTCGAAATGCAAGTTTCGGTCAAAAAATCATAATATATTATACACTAGCTTATACTAGTTTCGGTCAAAAATAAAATTAAATCAGGGAATGAATAAAATGATATGAAACTTCACATATCATTTATATATTTTACGAGGGAAGGTTATGATGGAAGTTCATGCAAAAAATCATCGCAATATTAGATTCTATAAAACATTTCGAAATGCAAGTTTCGGTCAAAAATCATAGTATATTATACACTAGTTTCGGTCAAAAAAATTAAATTTAATTGGGGACTATTTGAAATGATACAATACTTTTCAAATCATTTATATATGTTAAGAGGGAAGGTTATGATGGAAGTCCATGCAAAATAATCATCTTAAAACTAGATTGTACGAAACTTTTCGAAATGCAATTTTCGGTCAAAAAATCATAATATATTATACACTAATTTATACTAGTTTCGGTCAAAAATCAAATTAAGTCGGGGACTGTTCGAAATGATACGAAACTTCACATATCATTTATATATTTCACGAGGGAAGTTTATGATGCAAGTCCATGCAAAAAATCATCGGAAAAATAGATTCTTTGAAACTTTTTGAAATGCAAGTTTCGGTCAAAAATCATAGTATATTATACACTAGTTTCGGTAAAAAAAATTAAATTTAATTGGGGACTATTTGAAATGATACGATACTTTCAGATCATTTTTTATATGTTAACAGGGTAGGTTATGATGGATGTCCATGCAAAATAACCATCTTAAAACTAGATTGTATGAAACTTTTCGAAATGCAAGTTTCGGTCAAAAAATCATAATATATTATACACTAGCTTATACTAGTTTCGGTCAAAAATTAAATTAAATCAGGGAATGAATAAAATGATATGAAACTTCACATATCATTTATATATTTTACGAGGGAAGGTTATGATGGAAGTTCATGCAAAAAATCATCGCAATATTAGATTCTATAAAACATTTCGAAATGCAAGTTTCGGTCAAAAATCATAGTATATTATACACTAGTTTCGGTCAAAAAAATCTTATTTAATTGGGGACTATTTGAAATGATACAATACTTTTCAAATCATTTATATATGTTAAGAGGGAAGGTTATGATGGAAGTCCATGCAAAATAATCATCTTAAAACTAGATCGTACGAAACTTTTCGAAATGCAATTTTTCGGTCAAAAAATCATAATATATTATACACTAATTTATACTAGTTTCGGTCAAAAATCAAATTAAGTCGGGGACTGTTCGAAAAGATACGAAACTTCACATATCATTTATATATTTTACGAGGGAAGTTTATGATGCAAGTCCATGCAAAAAATCATCGGAAAAATAGATTCTTTGAAACTTTTTGAAATGCAAGTTTCGGTCAAAAATCATAGTATATTATACACTAGTTTCGGTAAAAAAAATTAAATTTAATTGGGGACTATTTGAAATGATACGATACTTTCAGATCATTTTTTATATGTTAACAGGGTAGGTTATGATGGATGTCCATGCAAAATAACCATCTTAAAACTAGATTGTATGAAACTTTTCGAAATGCAAGTTTCGGTCAAAAAATCATAATATATTATACACTAGCTTATACTAGTTTCGGTCAAAAATAAAATTAAATCAGGGAATGAATAAAATGATATGAAACTTCACATATCATTTATATATTTTACGAGGGAAGGTTATGATGGAAGTTCATGCAAAAAATCATCGCAATATTAGATTCTATAAAACATTTCGAAATGCAAGTTTCGGTCAAAAATCATAGTATATTATACACTAGTTTCGGTCAAAAAAATCAAATTTAATTGGGGACTATTTGAAATGATACAATACTTTTCAAATCATTTATATATGTTAAGAGGGAAGGTTATGATGGAAGTCCATGCAAAATAATCATCTTAAAACTAGATTGTATGAAACTTTTCGAAATGCAATTTTCGGTCAAAAAATCATAATATATTATACACTAATTTATACTAGTTTCGGTCAAAAATCAAATTAAGTCGGGGACTGTTCGAAATGATACGAAACTTCACATATCATTTATATATTTCACGAGGGAAGTTTATGATGCAAGTCCATGCAAAAAATCATCGGAAAAATAGATTCTTTGAAACTTTTTGAAATGCAAGTTTCGGTCAAAAATCATAGTATATTATACACTAGTTTCGGTAAAAAAAATTAAATTTAATTGGGGACTATTTGAAATGATACGATACTTTCAGATCATTTTTTATATGTTAACAGGGTAGGTTATGATGGATGTCCATGCAAAATAACCATCTTAAAACTAGATTGTATGAAACTTTTCGAAATGTTCGGTCAAAAAATCATAATATATTATACACTAGCTTATACTAGTTTCGGTCAAAAATAAAATTAAATCAGGGAATGAATAAAATGATATGAAACTTCACATATCATTTATATATTTTAAGAGGGAAGGTTATGATGGAAGTTCATGCAAAAAATCATCACAATATTTGATTCTATAAAACATTTCGAAATGCAAGTTTCGGTCAAAAATCATAGTATATTATACACTAGTTTCGGTCAAAAAAATAAAATTTAATTGGGGACTATTTGAAATGATACAATACTTTTCAAATCATTTATATATGTTAAAAGGGAAGGTTATGATGGAAGTCCATGCAAAATAATCATCTTAAAACTAGATCGTACGAAACTTTTCGAAATGCAATTTTCGGTCAAAAAATCATAATATATTATACACTAGCTTATACTAGTTTCGGTCAAAAATAAAATTAAATCAGGGAATGAATAAAATGATATGAAACTTCACATATCATTTATATATTTTACGAGGGAAGGTTATGATGGAAGTTCATGCAAAAAATCATCGCAATATTAGATTCTATAAAACATTTCGAAATGCAAGTTTCGGTCAAAAATCATAGTATATTATACACTAGTTTCGGTCAAAAAAATCTTATTTAATTGGGGACTATTTGAAATGATACAATACTTTTCAAATCATTTATATATGTTAAGAGGGAAGGTTATGATGGAAGTCCATGCAAAATAATCATCTTAAAACTAGATCGTACGAAACTTTTCGAAATGCAATTTTTCGGTCAAAAAATCATAATATATTATACACTAATTTATACTAGTTTCGGTCAAAAATCAAATTAAGTCGGGGACTGTTCGAAAAGATACGAAACTTCACATATCATTTATATATTTTACGAGGGAAGTTTATGATGCAAGTCCATGCAAAAAATCATCGGAAAAATAGATTCCTTGAAACTTTTTGAAATGCAAGTTTCGGTCAAAAATCATAGTATATTATACACTAGTTTCGGTAAAAAAAATTAAATTTAATTGGGGACTATTTGAAATGATACGATACTTTCAGATCATTTTTTATATGTTAACAGGGTAGGTTATGATGGATGTCCATGCAAAATAACCATCTTAAAACTAGATTGTATGAAACTTTTCGAAATGCAAGTTTCGGTCAAAAAATCATAATATATTATACACTAGCTTATACTAGTTTCGGTCAAAAATAAAATTAAATCAGGGAATGAATAAAATGATATGAAACTTCACATATCATTTATATATTTTACGAGGGAAGGTTATGATGGAAGTTCATGCAAAAAATCATCGCAATATTAGATTCTATAAAACATTTCGAAATGCAAGTTTCGGTCAAAAATCATAGTATATTATACACTAGTTTCGGTCAAAAAAATCAAATTTAATTGGGGACTATTTGAAATGATACAATACTTTTCAAATCATTTATATATGTTAAGAGGGAAGGTTATGATGGAAGTCCATGCAAAATAATCATCTTAAAACTAGATTGTATGAAACTTTTCGAAATGCAATTTTCGGTCAAAAAATCATAATATATTATACACTAATTTATACTAGTTTCGGTCAAAAATCAAATTAAGTCGGGGACTGTTCGAAATGATAAGAAACTTCACATATCATTTATATATTTCACGAGGGAAGTTTATGATGCAAGTCCATGCAAAAAATCATCGGAAAAATAGATTCTTTGAAACTTTTTGAAATGCAAGTTTCGGTCAAAAATCATAGTATATTATACACTAGTTTCGGTAAAAAAAATTAAATTTAATTGGGGACTATTTGAAATGATACGATACTTTCAGATCATTTTTTATATGTTAACAGGGTAGGTTATGATGGATGTCCATGCAAAATAACCATCTTAAAACTAGATTGTATGAAACTTTTCGAAATGTTCGGTCAAAAAATCATAATATATTATACACTAGCTTATACTAGTTTCGGTCAAAAATAAAATTAAATCAGGGAATGAATAAAATGATATGAAACTTCACATATCATTTATATATTTTAAGAGGGAAGGTTATGATGGAAGTTCATGCAAAAAATCATCACAATATTTGATTCTATAAAACATTTCGAAATGCAAGTTTCGGTCAAAAATCATAGTATATTATACACTAGTTTCGGTCAAAAAAATAAAATTTAATTGGGGACTATTTGAAATGATACAATACTTTTCAAATCATTTATATATGTTAAAAGGGAAGGTTATGATGGAAGTCCATGCAAAATAATCATCTTAAAACTAGATCGTACGAAACTTTTCGAAATGCAATTTTCGGTCAAAAAATCATAATATATTATACACTAATTTATACTAGTTTCGGTCAAAAATCAAATTAAGTCGGGGACTGTTCGAAATGATACGAAACTTCACATATCATTTATATATTTCACGAGGGAAGTTTATGATGCAAGTCCATGCAAAAAATCATCGGAAAAATAGATTCTTTGAAACTTTTTGAAATGCAAGTTTCGGTCAAAAATCATAGTATATTATACACTAGTTTCGGTAAAAAAAATTAAATTTAATTGGGGACTATTTGAAATGATACGATACTTTCAGATCATTTTTTATATGTTAACAGGGTAGGTTATGATGGATGTCCATGCAAAATAACCATCTTAAAACTAGATTGTATGAAACTTTTCGAAATGCAAGTTTCGGTCAAAAAATCATAATATATTATACACTAGCTTATACTAGTTTCGGTCAAAAATAAAACTAAATCAGGGAATGAATAAAATGATATGAAACTTCACATATCATTTATATATTTTACGAGGGAAGGTTATGATGGAAGTTCATGCAAAAAATCATCGCAATATTAGATTCTATAAAACATTTCGAAATGCAAGTTTCGGTCAAAAATCATAGTATATTATACACTAGTTTCGGTCAAAAAAATCAAATTTAATTGGGGACTATTTGAAATGATACAATACTTTTCAAATCATTTATATATGTTAAGAGGGAAGGTTATGATGGAAGTCCATGCAAAATAATCATCTTAAAACTAGATTGTATGAAACTTTTCGAAATGCAATTTTCGGTCAAAAAATCATAATATATTATACACTAATTTATACTAGTTTCGGTCAAAAATCAAATTAAGTCGGGGACTGTTCGAAATGATACGAAACTTCACATATCATTTATATATTTCACGAGGGAAGTTTATGATGCAAGTCCATGCAAAAAATCATCGGAAAAATAGATTCTTTGAAACTTTTTGAAATGCAAGTTTCGGTCAAAAATCATAGTATATTATACACTAGTTTCGGTAAAAAAAATTAAATTTAATTGGGGACTATTTGAAATGATACGATACATTCAGATCATTTTTTATATGTTAACAGGGTAGGTTATGATGGATGTCCATGCAAAATAACCATCTTAAAACTAGATTGTATGAAACTTTTCGAAATGTTCGGTCAAAAAATCATAATATATTATACACTAGCTTATACTAGTTTCGGTCAAAAATAAAATTAAATCAGGGAATGAATAAAATGATATGAAACTTCACATATCATTTATATATTTTAAGAGGGAAGGTTATGATGGAAGTTCATGCAAAAAATCATCACAATATTTGATTCTATAAAACATTTCGAAATGCAAGTTTCGGTCAAAAATCATAGTATATTATACACTAGTTTCGGTCAAAAAAATAAAATTTAATTGGGGACTATTTGAAATGATACAATACTTTTCAAATCATTTATATATGTTAAAAGGGAAGGTTATGATGGAAGTCCATGCAAAATAATCATCTTAAAACTAGATCGTACGAAACTTTTCGAAATGCAATTTTCGGTCAAAAAATCATAATATATTATACACTAATTTATACTAGTTTCGGTCAAAAATCAAATTAAGTCGGGGACTGTTCGAAATGATACGAAACTTCACATATCATTTATATATTTCACGAGGGAAGTTTATGATGCAAGTCCATGCAAAAAATCATCGGAAAAATAGATTCTTTGAAACTTTTTGAAATGCAAGTTTCGGTCAAAAATCATAGTATATTATACACTAGTTTCGGTAAAAAAAATTAAATTTAATTGGGGACTATTTGAAATGATACGATACTTTCAGATCATTTTTTATATGTTAACAGGGTAGGTTATGATGGATGTCCATGCAAAATAACCATCTTAAAACTAGATTGTATGAAACTTTTCGAAATGCAAGTTTCGGTCAAAAAATCATAATATATTATACACTAGCTTATACTAGTTTCGGTCAAAAATAAAACTAAATCAGGGAATGAATAAAATGATATGAAACTTCACATATCATTTATATATTTTACGAGGGAAGGTTATGATGGAAGTTCATGCAAAAAATCATCGCAATATTAGATTCTATAAAACATTTCGAAATGCAAGTTTCGGTCAAAAATCATAGTATATTATACACTAGTTTCGGTCAAAAAAATCAAATTTAATTGGGGACTATTTGAAATGATACAATACTTTTCAAATCATTTATATATGTTAAGAGGGAAGGTTATGATGGAAGTCCATGCAAAATAATCATCTTAAAACTAGATTGTATGAAACTTTTCGAAATGCAATTTTCGGTCAAAAAATCATAATATATTATACACTAATTTATACTAGTTTCGGTCAAAAATCAAATTAAGTCGGGGACTGTTCGAAATGATACGAAACTTCACATATCATTTATATATTTCACGAGGGAAGTTTATGATGCAAGTCCATGCAAAAAATCATCGGAAAAATAGATTCTTTGAAACTTTTTGAAATGCAAGTTTCGGTCAAAAATCATAGTATATTATACACTAGTTTCGGTAAAAAAAATTAAATTTAATTGGGGACTATTTGAAATGATACGATACATTCAGATCATTTTTTATATGTTAACAGGGTAGGTTATGATGGATGTCCATGCAAAATAACCATCTTAAAACTAGATTGTATGAAACTTTTCGAAATGTTCGGTCAAAAAATCATAATATATTATACACTAGCTTATACTAGTTTCGGTCAAAAATAAAATTAAATCAGGGAATGAATAAAATGATATGAAACTTCACATATCATTTATATATTTTAAGAGGGAAGGTTATGATGGAAGTTCATGCAAAAAATCATCGCAATATTAGATTCTATAAAACATTTCGAAATGCAAGTTTCGGTCAAAAATCATAGTATATTATACACTAGTTTCGGTCAAAAAAATAAAATTTAATTGGGGACTATTTGAAATGATACAATACTTTTCAAATCATTTATATATGTTAAAAGGGAAGGTTATGATGGAAGTCCATGCAAAATAATCATCTTAAAACTAGATCGTACGAAACTTTTCGAAATGCAATTTTCGGTCAAAAAATCATAATATATTATACACTAATTTATACTAGTTTCGGTCAAAAATCAAATTAAGTCGGGGACTGTTCGAAATGATACGAAACTTCACATATCATTTATATATTTCACGAGGGAAGTTTATGATGCAAGTCCATGCAAAAAATCATCGGAAAAATAGATTCTTTGAAACTTTTTGAAATGCAAGTTTCGGTCAAAAATCATAGTATATTATACACTAGTTTCGGTAAAAAAAATTAAATTTAATTGGGGACTATTTGAAATGATACGATACTTTCAGATCATTTTTTATATGTTAACAGGGTAGGTTATGATGGATGTCCATGCAAAATAACCATCTTAAAACTAGATTGTATGAAACTTTTCGAAATGCAAGTTTCGGTCAAAAAATCATAATATATTATACACTAGCTTATACTAGTTTCGGTCAAAAATAAAACTAAATCAGGGAATGAATAAAATGATATGAAACTTCACATATCATTTATATATTTTACGAGGGAAGGTTATGATGGAAGTTCATGCAAAAAATCATCGCAATATTAGATTCTATAAAACATTTCGAAATGCAAGTTTCGGTCAAAAATCATAGTATATTATACACTAGTTTCGGTCAAAAAAATCAAATTTAATTGGGGACTATTTGAAATGATACAATACTTTTCAAATCATTTATATATGTTAAGAGGGAAGGTTATGATGGAAGTCCATGCAAAATAATCATCTTAAAACTAGATTGTATGAAACTTTTCGAAATGCAATTTTCGGTCAAAAAATCATAATATATTATACACTAATTTATACTAGTTTCGGTCAAAAATCAAATTAAGTCGGGGACTGTTCGAAATGATACGAAACTTCACATATCATTTATATATTTCACGAGGGAAGTTTATGATGCAAGTCCATGCAAAAAATCATCGGAAAAATAGATTCTTTGAAACTTTTTGAAATGCAAGTTTCGGTCAAAAATCATAGTATATTATACACTAGTTTCGGTAAAAAAAATTAAATTTAATTGGGGACTATTTGAAATGATACGATACATTCAGATCATTTTTTATATGTTAACAGGGTAGGTTATGATGGATGTCCATGCAAAATAACCATCTTAAAACTAGATTGTATGAAACTTTTCGAAATGTTCGGTCAAAAAATCATAATATATTATACACTAGCTTATACTAGTTTCGGTCAAAAATAAAATTAAATCAGGGAATGAATAAAATGATATGAAACTTCACATATCATTTATATATTTTAAGAGGGAAGGTTATGATGGAAGTTCATGCAAAAAATCATCACAATATTTGATTCTATAAAACATTTCGAAATGCAAGTTTCGGTCAAAAATCATAGTATATTATACACTAGTTTCGGTCAAAAAAATAAAATTTAATTGGGGACTATTTGAAATGATACAATACTTTTCAAATCATTTATATATGTTAAAAGGGAAGGTTATGATGGAAGTCCATGCAAAATAATCATCTTAAAACTAGATCGTACGAAACTTTTCGAAATGCAATTTTCGGTCAAAAAATCATAATATATTATACACTAATTTATACTAGTTTCGGTCAAAAATCAAATTAAGTCGGGGACTGTTCGAAATGATACGAAACTTCACATATCATTTATATATTTCACGAGGGAAGTTTATGATGCAAGTCCATGCAAAAAATCATCGGAAAAATAGATTCTTTGAAACTTTTTGAAATGCAAGTTTCGGTCAAAAATCATAGTATATTATACACTAGTTTCGGTAAAAAAAATTAAATTTAATTGGGGACTATTTGAAATGATACGATACTTTCAGATCATTTTTTATATGTTAACAGGGTAGGTTATGATGGATGTCCATGCAAAATAACCATCTTAAAACTAGATTGTATGAAACTTTTCGAAATGCAAGTTTCGGTCAAAAAATCATAATATATTATACACTAGCTTATACTAGTTTCGGTCAAAAATAAAACTAAATCAGGGAATGAATAAAATGATATGAAACTTCACATATCATTTATATATTTTACGAGGGAAGGTTATGATGGAAGTTCATGCAAAAAATCATCGCAATATTAGATTCTATAAAACATTTCGAAATGCAAGTTTCGGTCAAAAATCATAGTATATTATACACTAGTTTCGGTCAAAAAAATCAAATTTAATTGGGGACTATTTGAAATGATACAATACTTTTCAAATCATTTATATATGTTAAGAGGGAAGGTTATGATGGAAGTCCATGCAAAATAATCATCTTAAAACTAGATTGTATGAAACTTTTCGAAATGCAATTTTCGGTCAAAAAATCATAATATATTATACACTAATTTATACTAGTTTCGGTCAAAAATCAAATTAAGTCGGGGACTGTTCGAAATGATACGAAACTTCACATATCATTTATATATTTCACGAGGGAAGTTTATGATGCAAGTCCATGCAAAAAATCATCGGAAAAATAGATTCTTTGAAACTTTTTGAAATGCAAGTTTCGGTCAAAAATCATAGTATATTATACACTAGTTTCGGTAAAAAAAATTAAATTTAATTGGGGACTATTTGAAATGATACGATACATTCAGATCATTTTTTATATGTTAACAGGGTAGGTTATGATGGATGTCCATGCAAAATAACCATCTTAAAACTAGATTGTATGAAACTTTTCGAAATGTTCGGTCAAAAAATCATAATATATTATACACTAGCTTATACTAGTTTCGGTCAAAAATAAAATTAAATCAGGGAATGAATAAAATGATATGAAACTTCACATATCATTTATATATTTTAAGAGGGAAGGTTATGATGGAAGTTCATGCAAAAAATCATCACAATATTTGATTCTATAAAACATTTCGAAATGCAAGTTTCGGTCAAAAATCATAGTATATTATACACTAGTTTCGGTCAAAAAAATAAAATTTAATTGGGGACTATTTGAAATGATACAATACTTTTCAAATCATTTATATATGTTAAAAGGGAAGGTTATGATGGAAGTCCATGCAAAATAATCATCTTAAAACTAGATCGTACGAAACTTTTCGAAATGCAATTTTCGGTCAAAAAATCATAATATATTATACACTAATTTATACTAGTTTCGGTCAAAAATCAAATTAAGTCGGGGACTGTTCGAAATGATACGAAACTTCACATATCATTTATATATTTCACGAGGGAAGTTTATGATGCAAGTCCATGCAAAAAATCATCGGAAAAATAGATTCTTTGAAACTTTTTGAAATGCAAGTTTCGGTCAAAAATCATAGTATATTATACACTAGTTTCGGTAAAAAAAATTAAATTTAATTGGGGACTATTTGAAATGATACGATACTTTCAGATCATTTTTTATATGTTAACAGGGTAGGTTATGATGGATGTCCATGCAAAATAACCATCTTAAAACTAGATTGTATGAAACTTTTCGAAATGCAAGTTTCGGTCAAAAAATCATAATATATTATACACTAGCTTATACTAGTTTCGGTCAAAAATAAAATTAAATCAGGGAATGAATAAAATGATATGAAACTTCACATATCATTTATATATTTTACGAGGGAAGGTTATGATGGAAGTTCATGCAAAAAATCATCGCAATATTAGATTCTATAAAACATTTCGAAATGCAAGTTTCGGTCAAAAATCATAGTATATTATACACTAGTTTCGGTCAAAAAAATCAAATTTAATTGGGGACTATTTGAAATGATACAATACTTTTCAAATCATTTATATATGTTAAGAGGGAAGGTTATGATGGAAGTCCATGCAAAATAATCATCTTAAAACTAGATTGTATGAAACTTTTCGAAATGCAATTTTCGGTCAAAAAATCATAATATATTATACACTAATTTATACTAGTTTCGGTCAAAAATCAAATTAAGTCGGGGACTGTTCGAAATGATACGAAACTTCACATATCATTTATATATTTCACGAGGGAAGTTTATGATGCAAGTCCATGCAAAAAATCATCGGAAAAATAGATTCTTTGAAACTTTTTGAAATGCAAGTTTCGGTCAAAAATCATAGTATATTATACACTAGTTTCGGTAAAAAAAATTAAATTTAATTGGGGACTATTTGAAATGATACGATACATTCAGATCATTTTTTATATGTTAACAGGGTAGGTTATGATGGATGTCCATGCAAAATAACCATCTTAAAACTAGATTGTATGAAACTTTTCGAAATGTTCGGTCAAAAAATCATAATATATTATACACTAGCTTATACTAGTTTCGGTCAAAAATAAAATTAAATCAGGGAATGAATAAAATGATATGAAACTTCACATATCATTTATATATTTTAAGAGGGAAGGTTATGATGGAAGTTCATGCAAAAAATCATCACAATATTTGATTCTATAAAACATTTCGAAATGCAAGTTTCGGTCAAAAATCATAGTATATTATACACTAGTTTCGGTCAAAAAAATAAAATTTAATTGGGGACTATTTGAAATGATACAATACTTTTCAAATCATTTATATATGTTAAAAGGGAAGGTTATGATGGAAGTCCATGCAAAATAATCATCTTAAAACTAGATCGTACGAAACTTTTCGAAATGCAATTTTCGGTCAAAAAATCATAATATATTATACACTAATTTATACTAGTTTCGGTCAAAAATCAAATTAAGTCGGGGACTGTTCGAAATGATACGAAACTTCACATATCATTTATATATTTCACGAGGGAAGTTTATGATGCAAGTCCATGCAAAAAATCATCGGAAAAATAGATTCTTTGAAACTTTTTGAAATGCAAGTTTCGGTCAAAAATCATAGTATATTATACAATAGTTTCGGTAAAAAAAAAAAAATTTAACTGGGGACTATTTGAAATGATACGATACTTTCAGATCATTTTTTATATGTTATCAGGGTAGGTTATGATGGATGTCCATGCAAAATAACCATCTTAAAACTAGATTGTATGAAACTTTTCGAAATGTTCGGTCAAAAAATCATAATATATTATACACTAGCTTATACTAGTTTCGGTCAAAAATTAAATTAAATCAGGGAATGAATAAAATGATATGAAACTTCACATATCATTTATATATTTTACGAGGGAAGGTTATAATGGAAGTTCATGCAAAAAATCATCACAATATTTGATTCTATAAAACATTTCGAAATGCAAGTTTCGGTTAAAAATCATAGTATATTATACACTAGTTTCTGTCAAAAAAATCAAATTTAATTGGGGACTATTTGAAATGATACAATACTTTTCAAATCATTTATATATGTTAAAAGGGAAGGTTATGATGGAAGTCCATGCAAAATAATCATCTTAAAACTAGATCGTACGAAACTTTTCGAAATGCAATTTTCGGTCAAAAAATCATAATATATTATACACTAATTTATACTAGTTTCGGTCAAAAATCAAATTAAGTCGGGGACTGTTCGAAATGATACGAAACTTCACATATCATTTATATATTTCACGAGGGAAGTTTATGATGCAAGTCCATGCAAAAAATCATCGGAAAAATAGATTCTTTGAAACTTTTTGAAATGCAAGTTTCGGTCAAAAATCATAGTATATTATACACTAGTTTCGGTAAAAAAAATTAAATTTAATTGGGGACTATTTGAAATGATACGATACTTTCAGATCATTTTTTATATGTTAACAGGGTAGGTTATGATGGATGTCCATGCAAAATAACCATCTTAAAACTAGATTGTATGAAACTTTTCGAAATGCAAGTTTCGGTCAAAAAATCATAATATATTATACACTAGCTTATACTAGTTTCGGTCAAAAATAAAATTAAATCAGGGAATGAATAAAATGATATGAAACTTCACATATCATTTATATATTTTACGAGGGAAGGTTATGATGGAAGTTCATGCAAAAAATCATCGCAATATTAGATTCTATAAAACATTTCGAAATGCAAGTTTCGGTCAAAAATCATAGTATATTATACACTAGTTTCGGTCAAAAAAATCAAATTTAATTGGGGACTATTTGAAATGATACAATACTTTTCAAATCATTTATATATGTTAAGAGGGAAGGTTATGATGGAAGTCCATGCAAAATAATCATCTTAAAACTAGATTGTATGAAACTTTTCGAAATGCAATTTTCGGTCAAAAAATCATAATATATTATACACTAATTTATACTAGTTTCGGTCAAAAATCAAATTAAGTCGGGGACTGTTCGAAATGATACGAAACTTCACATATCATTTATATATTTCACGAGGGAAGTTTATGATGCAAGTCCATGCAAAAAATCATCGGAAAAATAGATTCTTTGAAACTTTTTGAAATGCAAGTTTCGGTCAAAAATCATAGTATATTATACACTAGTTTCGGTAAAAAAAATTAAATTTAATTGGGGACTATTTGAAATGATACGATACTTTCAGATCATTTTTTATATGTTAACAGGGTAGGTTATGATGGATGTCCATGCAAAATAACCATCTTAAAACTAGATTGTATGAAACTTTTCGAAATGTTCGGTCAAAAAATCATAATATATTATACACTAGCTTATACTAGTTTCGGTCAAAAATAAAATTAAATCAGGGAATGAATAAAATGATATGAAACTTCACATATCATTTATATATTTTAAGAGGGAAGGTTATGATGGAAGTTCATGCAAAAAATCATCACAATATTTGATTCTATAAAACATTTCGAAATGCAAGTTTCGGTCAAAAATCATAGTATATTATACACTAGTTTCGGTCAAAAAAATAAAATTTAATTGGGGACTATTTGAAATGATACAATACTTTTCAAATCATTTATATATGTTAAAAGGGAAGGTTATGATGGAAGTCCATGCAAAATAATCATCTTAAAACTAGATCGTACGAAACTTTTCGAAATGCAATTTTCGGTCAAAAAATCATAATATATTATACACTAATTTATACTAGTTTCGGTCAAAAATCAAATTAAGTCGGGGACTGTTCGAAATGATACGAAACTTCACATATCATTTATATATTTCACGAGGGAAGTTTATGATGCAAGTCCATGCAAAAAATCATCGGAAAAATAGATTCTTTGAAACTTTTTGAAATGCAAGTTTCGGTCAAAAATCATAGTATATTATACAATAGTTTCGGTAAAAAAAAAAAAATTTAACTGGGGACTATTTGAAATGATACGATACTTTCAGATCATTTTTTATATGTTATCAGGGTAGGTTATGATGGATGTCCATGCAAAATAACCATCTTAAAACTAGATTGTATGAAACTTTTCGAAATGTTCGGTCAAAAAATCATAATATATTATACACTAGCTTATACTAGTTTCGGTCAAAAATAAAATTAAATCAGGGAATGAATAAAATGATATGAAACTTCACATATCATTTATATATTTTACGAGGGAAGGTTATAATGGAAGTTCATGCAAAAAATCATCACAATATTTGATTCTATAAAACATTTCGAAATGCAAGTTTCGGTTAAAAATCATAGTATATTATACACTAGTTTCTGTCAAAAAAATCAAATTTAATTGGGGACTATTTGAAATGATACAATACTTTTCAAATCATTTATATATGTTAAAAGGGAAGGTTATGATGGAAGTCCATGCAAAATAATCATCTTAAAACTAGATCGTACGAAACTTTTCGAAATGCAATTTTCGGTCAAAAAATCATAATATATTATACACTAATTTATACTAGTTTCGGTCAAAAATCAAATTAAGTCGGGGACTGTTCGAAATGATACGAAACTTCACATATCATTTATATATTTTACGAGGGAAGTTTATGATGCAAGTCCATGCAAAAAATCATCGGAAAAATAGATTCTTTGAAACTTTTTGAAATGCAAGTTTCGGTCAAAAATCATAGTATATTATACACTAGTTTCGGTAAAAAAAATTAAATTTAATTGGGGACTATTTGAAATGATACGATACTTTCAGATCATTTTTTATATGTTAACAGGGTAGGTTATGATGGATGTCCATGCAAAATAACCATCTTAAAACTAGATTGTATGAAACTTTTCGAAATGCAAGTTTCGGTCAAAAAATCATAATATATTATACACTAGCTTATACTAGTTTCGGTCAAAAATTAAATTAAATCAGGGAATGAATAAAATGATATGAAACTTCACATATCATTTATATATTTTACGAGGGAAGGTTATGATGGAAGTTCATGCAAAAAATCATCGCAATATTAGATTCTATAAAACATTTCGAAATGCAAGTTTCGGTCAAAAATCATAGTATATTATACACTATTTTCGGTCAAAAAAATCAAATTTAATTGGGGACTATTTGAAATGATACAATACTTTTCAAATCATTTATATATGTTAAGAGGGAAGGTTATGATGGAAGTCCATGCAAAATAATCATCTTAAAACTAGATTGTATGAAACTTTTCGAAATGCAATTTTCGGTCAAAAAATCATAATATATTATACACTAATTTATACTAGTTTCGGTCAAAAATCAAATTAAGTCGGGGACTGTTCGAAATGATACGAAACTTCACATATCATTTATATATTTCACGAGGGAAGTTTATGATGCAAGTCCATGCAAAAAATCATCGGAAAAATAGATTCTTTGAAACTTTTTGAAATGCAAGTTTCGGTCAAAAATCATAGTATATTATACAATAGTTTCGGTAAAAAAAAAAAATTTAATTGGGGACTATTTGAAATGATACGATACTTTCAGATCATTTTTTATATGTTAACAGGGTAGGTTATGATGGATGTCCATGCAAAATAACCATCTTAAAACTAGATTGTATGAAACTTTTCGAAATGTTCGGTCAAAAAATCATAATATATTATACACTAGCTTATACTAGTTTCGGTCAAAAATTAAATTAAATCAGGGAATGAATAAAATGATATGAAACTTCACATATCATTTATATATTTTACGAGGGAAGGTTATAATGGAAGTTCATGCAAAAAATCATCACAATGTTTGATTCTATAAAACATTTCGAAATGCAAGTTTCGGTCAAAAATCATAGTATATTATACACTAGTTTCGGTCAAAAAAATCAAATTTAATTGGGGACTATTTGAAATGATACAATACTTTTCAAATCATTTATATATGTTAAAAGGGAAGGTTATGATGGAAGTCCATGCAAAATAATCATCTTAAAACTAGATCGTACGAAACTTTTCGAAATGCAATTTTCGGTCAAAAAATCATAATATATTATACACTAATTTATACTAGTTTCGGTCAAAAATCAAATTAAGTCGGGGACTGTTCGAAATGATACGAAACTTCACATATCATTTATATATTTTACGAGGGAAGTTTATGATGCAAGTCCATGCAAAAAATCATCGGAAAAATAGATTCTTTGAAACTTTTTGAAATGCAAGTTTCGGTCAAAAATCATAGTATATTATACACTAGTTTCGGTAAAAAAAATTAAATTTAATTGGGGACTATTTGAAATGATACGATACTTTCAGATCATTTTTTATATGTTAACAGGGTAGGTTATGATGGATGTCCATGCAAAATAACCATCTTAAAACTAGATTGTATGAAACTTTTCGAAATGCAAGTTTCGGTCAAAAAATCATAATATATTATACACTAGCTTATACTAGTTTCGGTCAAAAATAAAATTAAATCAGGGAATGAATAAAATGATATGAAACTTCACATATCATTTATATATTTTACGAGGGAAGGTTATGATGGAAGTTCATGCAAAAAATCATCGCAATATTAGATTCTATAAAACATTTCGAAATGCAAGTTTCGGACAAAAATCATAGTATATTATACACTAGTTTCGGTCAAAAAAATCAAATTTAATTGGGGACTATTTGAAATGATACAATACTTTTCAAATCATTTATATATGTTAAGAGGGAAGGTTATGATGGAAGTCCATGCAAAATAATCATCTTAAAACTAGATTGTATGAAACTTTTCGAAATGCAATTTTCGGTCAAAAAATCATAATATATTATACACTAATTTATACTAGTTTCGGTCAAAAATCAAATTAAGTCGGGGACTGTTCGAAATGATACGAAACTTCACATATCATTTATATATTTCACGAGGGAAGTTTATGATGCAAGTCCATGCAAAAAATCATCGGAAAAATAGATTCTTTGAAACTTTTTGAAATGCAAGTTTCGGTCAAAAATCATAGTATATTATACACTAGTTTCGGTAAAAAAATTAAATTTAATTGGGGACTATTTGAAATGATACGATACTTTCAGATCATTTTTTATATGTTAACAGGGTAGGTTATGATGGATGTCCATGCAAAATAACCATCTTAAAACTAGATTGTATGAAACTTTTCGAAATGCATGTTTCGGTCAAAAAATCATAATATATTATACACTTGTTTATACTAGTTTCGGTCAAAAATAAAATTAAATCAGGGAATGAATAAAATGATACGAAACTTCACATATCATTAATATATTTTACGAGGGAAGGTTATGATGGACGTTCATGCAAAAAATCATCGCAATATTAGATTCTATAAAACATTTCGAAATGCAAGTTTCGGTCAAAAATCATAGTATATTATACACTAGTTTCGGTCAAAAAAATCAAATTTAATTGGGGACTATTTGAAATGATACAATACTTTTCAAATCATTTATATATGTTAAGAGGGAAGGTTATGATGGAAGTCCATGCAAAATAATCATCTTAAAACTAGATCGTACGAAACTTTTCGAAATGCAATTTTCGGTCAAAAAATCATAATATATTATACACTAATTTATACTAGTTTCGGTCAAAAATCAAATTAAGTCGGGGACTGTTCGAAATGATACGAAACTTCACATATCATTTATATATTTCACGAGGGAAGTTTATGATGCAAGTCCATGCAAAAAATCATCGGAAAAATAGATTCTTTGAAACTTTTTGAAATGCAAGTTTCGGTCAAAAATCATAGTATATTATACATTAGTTTCGGTAAAAAAAAAAAAATTTAATTGGGGACTATTTGAAATGATACGATACTTTCAGATCATTTTTTATATGTTAACAGGGTAGGTTATGATGGATGTCCATGCAAAATAACCATCTTAAAACTAGATTGTATGAAACTTTTCGAAATGTTCGGTCAAAAAATCATAATATATTATACACTAGCTTATACTAGTTTCGGTCAAAAATAAAATTAAATCAGGGAATGAATAAAATGATATGAAACTTCACATATCATTTATATATTTTACGAGGGAAGGTTATAATGGAAGTTCATGCAAAAAATCATCACAATATTTGATTCTATAAAACATTTCGAAATGCAAGTTTCGGTCAAAAATCATAGTATATTATACACTAGTTTCGGTCAAAAAAATCAAATTTAATTGGGGACTATTTGAAATGATACAATACTTTTCAAATCATTTATATATGTTAAAAGGGAAGGTTATGATGGAAGTCCATGCAAAATAATCATCTTAAAACTAGATCGTAGGAAACTTTTCGAAATGCAATTTTCGGTCAAAAAATCATAATATATTATACACTAATTTATACTAGTTTCGGTCAAAAATCAAATTAAGTCGGGGACTGTTCGAAATGATACGAAACTTCACATATCATTTATATATTTTACGAGGGAAGTTTATGATGCAAGTCCATGCAAAAAATCATCGGAAAAATAGATTCTTTGAAACTTTTTGAAATGCAAGTTTCGGTCAAAAATCATAGTATATTATACACTAGTTTCGGTAAAAAAAATTAAATTTAATTGGGGACTATTTGAAATGATACGATACTTTCAGATCATTTTTTATATGTTAACAGGGTAGGTTATGATGGATGTCCATGCAAAATAACCATCTTAAAACTAGATTGTATGAAACTTTTCGAAATGCAAGTTTCGGTCAAAAAATCATAATATATTATACACTAGCTTATACTAGTTTCGGTCAAAAATAAAATTAAATCAGGGAATGAATAAAATGATATGAAACTTCACATATCATTTATATATTTTACGAGGGAAGGTTATGATGGAAGTTCATGCAAAAAATCATCGCAATATTAGATTCTATAAAACATTTCGAAATGCAAGTTTCGGACAAAAATCATAGTATATTATACACTAGTTTCGGTCAAAAAAATCAAATTTAATTGGGGACTATTTGAAATGATACAATACTTTTCAAATCATTTATATATGTTAAGAGGGAAGGTTATGATGGAAGTCCATGCAAAATAATCATCTTAAAACTAGATTGTATGAAGCTTTTCGAAATGCAATTTTCGGTCAAAAAATCATAATATATTATACACTAATTTATACTAGTTTCGGTCAAAAATCAAATTAAGTCGGGGACTGTTCGAAATGATACGAAACTTCACATATCATTTATATATTTCACGAGGGAAGTTTATGATGCAAGTCCATGCAAAAAATCATCGGAAAAATAGATTCTTTGAAACTTTTTGAAATGCAAGTTTCGGTCAAAAATCATAGTATATTATACACTAGTTTCGGTAAAAAAATTAAATTTAATTGGGGACTATTTGAAATGATACGATACTTTCAGATCATGTTTTATATGTTAACAGGGTAGGTTATGATGGATGTCCATGCAAAATAACCATCTTAAAACTAGATTGTATGAAACTTTTCGAAATGTTCGGTCAAAAAATCATAATATATTATACACTAGCTTATACTAGTTTCGGTCAAAAATAAAATTAAATCAGGGAATGAATAAAATGATATGAAACTTCACATATCATTTATATATTTTACGAGGGAAGGTTATGATGGAAGTTCATGCAAAAAATCATCACAATATTTGATTCTATAAAACATTTCGAAATGCAAGTTTCGGTCAAAAATCATAGTATATTATACACTAGTTTCGGTCAAAAAAATCAAATTTAATTGGGGGCTATTTGAAATGATACAATACTTTTCAAATCATTTATATATGTTAAAAGGGAAGGTTATGATGGAAGTCCATGCAAAATAATCATCTTAAAACTAGATCGTACGAAACTTTTCGAAATGCAATTTTCGGTCAAAAAATCATAATATATTATACACTAATTTATACTAGTTTCGGTCAAAAATCAAATTAAGTCGGGGACTGTTCGAAATGATACGAAACTTCACATATCATTTATATATTTTACGAGGGAAGTTTATGATGCAAGTCCATGCAAAAAATCATCGGAAAAATAGATTCTTTGAAACTTTTTGAAATGCAAGTTTCGGTCAAAAATCATAGTATATTATACACTAGTTTCGGTAAAAAAAATTAAATTTAATTGGGGACTATTTGAAATGATACGATACTTTCAGATCATTTTTTATATGTTAACAGGGTAGGTTATGATGGATGTCCATGCAAAATAACCATCTTAAAACTAGATTGTATGAAACTTTTCGAAATGCAAGTTTCGGTCAAAAAATCATAATATATTATACACTAGCTTATACTAGTTTCGGTCAAAAATAAAATTAAATCAGGGAATGAATAAAATGATATGAAACTTCACATATCATTTATATATTTTACGAGGGAAGGTTATGATGGAAGTTCATGCAAAAAATCATCGCAATATTAGATTCTATAAAACATTTCGAAATGCAAGTTTCGGTCAAAAATCATAGTATATTATACACTAGTTTCGGTCAAAAAAATCAAATTTAATTGGGGACTATTTGAAATGATACAATACTTTTCAAATCATTTATATATGTTAAGAGGGAAGGTTATGATGGAAGTCCATGCAAAATAATCATCTTAAAACTAGATTGTATGAAGCTTTTCGAAATGCAATTTTCGGTCAAAAAATCATAATATATTATACACTAATTTATACTAGTTTCGGTCAAAAATCAAATTAAGTCGGGGACTGTTCGAAATGATACGAAACTTCACATATCATTTATATATTTCACGAGGGAAGTTTATGATGCAAGTCCATGCAAAAAATCATCGGAAAAATAGATTCTTTGAAACTTTTTGAAATGCAAGTTTCGGTCAAAAATCATAGTATATTATACACTAGTTTCGGTAAAAAAATTAAATTTAATTGGGGACTATTTGAAATGATACGATACTTTCAGATCATGTTTTATATGTTAATAGGGTAGGTTATGATGGATGTCCATGCAAAATAACCATCTTAAAACTAGATTGTATGAAACTTTTCGAAATGTTCGGTCAAAAAATCATAATATATTATACACTAGCTTATACTAGTTTCGGTCAAAAATAAAATTAAATCAGGGAATGAATAAAATGATATGAAACTTCACATATCATTTATATATTTTACGAGGGAAGGTTATGATGGAAGTTCATGCAAAAAATCATCACAATATTTGATTCTATAAAACATTTCGAAATGCAAGTTTCGGTCAAAAATCATAGTATATTATACACTAGTTTCGGTCAAAAAAATCAAATTTAATTGGGGGCTATTTGAAATGATACAATACTTTTCAAATCATTTATATATGTTAAAAGGGAAGGTTATGATGGAAGTCCATGCAAAATAATCATCTTAAAACTAGATCGTACGAAACTTTTCGAAATGCAATTTTCGGTCAAAAAATCATAATATATTATACACTAATTTATACTAGTTTCGGTCAAAAATCAAATTAAGTCGGGGACTGTTCGAAATGATACGAAACTTCACATATCATTTATATATTTTACGAGGGAAGTTTATGATGCAAGTCCATGCAAAAAATCATCGGAAAAATAGATTCTTTGAAACTTTTTGAAATGCAAGTTTCGGTCAAAAATCATAGTATATTATACACTAGTTTCGGTAAAAAAAATTAAATTTAATTGGGGACTATTTGAAATGATACGATACTTTCAGATCATTTTTTATATGTTAACAGGGTAGGTTATGATGGATGTCCATGCAAAATAACCATCTTAAAACTAGATTGTATGAAACTTTTCGAAATGCAAGTTTCGGTCAAAAAATCATAATATATTATACACTAGCTTATACTAGTTTCGGTCAAAAATAAAATTAAATCAGGGAATGAATAAAATGATATGAAACTTCACATATCATTTATATATTTTACGAGGGAAGGTTATGATGGAAGTTCATGCAAAAAATCATCGCAATATTAGATTCTATAAAACATTTCGAAATGCAAGTTTCGGACAAAAATCATAGTATATTATACACTAGTTTCGGTCAAAAAAATCAAATTTAATTGGGGACTATTTGAAATGATACAATACTTTTCAAATCATTTATATATGTTAAGAGGGAAGGTTATGATGGAAGTCCATGCAAAATAATCATCTTAAAACTAGATTGTATGAAGCTTTTCGAAATGCAATTTTCGGTCAAAAAATCATAATATATTATACACTAATTTATACTAGTTTCGGTCAAAAATCAAATTAAGTCGGGGACTGTTCGAAATGATACGAAACTTCACATATCATTTATATATTTCACGAGGGAAGTTTATGATGCAAGTCCATGCAAAAAATCATCGGAAAAATAGATTCTTTGAAACTTTTTGAAATGCAAGTTTCGGTCAAAAATCATAGTATATTATACACTAGTTTCGGTAAAAAAATTAAATTTAATTGGGGACTATTTGAAATGATACGATACTTTCAGATCATGTTTTATATGTTAACAGGGTAGGTTATGATGGATGTCCATGCAAAATAACCATCTTAAAACTAGATTGTATGAAACTTTTCGAAATGTTCGGTCAAAAAATCATAATATATTATACACTAGCTTATACTAGTTTCGGTCAAAAATAAAATTAAATCAGGGAATGAATAAAATGATATGAAACTTCACATATCATTTATATATTTTACGAGGGAAGGTTATGATGGAAGTTCATGCAAAAAATCATCACAATATTTGATTCTATAAAACATTTCGAAATGCAAGTTTCGGTCAAAAATCATAGTATATTATACACTAGTTTCGGTCAAAAAAATCAAATTTAATTGGGGGCTATTTGAAATGATACAATACTTTTCAAATCATTTATATATGTTAAAAGGGAAGGTTATGATGGAAGTCCATGCAAAATAATCATCTTAAAACTAGATCGTACGAAACTTTTCGAAATGCAATTTTCGGTCAAAAAATCATAATATATTATACACTAATTTATACTAGTTTCGGTCAAAAATCAAATTAAGTCGGGGACTGTTCGAAATGATACGAAACTTCACATATCATTTATATATTTTACGAGGGAAGTTTATGATGCAAGTCCATGCAAAAAATCATCGGAAAAATAGATTCTTTGAAACTTTTTGAAATGCAAGTTTCGGTCAAAAATCATAGTATATTATACACTAGTTTCGGTAAAAAAAATTAAATTTAATTGGGGACTATTTGAAATGATACGATACTTTCAGATCATTTTTTATATGTTAACAGGGTAGGTTATGATGGATGTCCATGCAAAATAACCATCTTAAAACTAGATTGTATGAAACTTTTCGAAATGCAAGTTTCGGTCAAAAAATCATAATATATTATACACTAGCTTATACTAGTTTCGGTCAAAAATAAAATTAAATCAGGGAATGAATAAAATGATATGAAACTTCACATATCATTTATATATTTTACGAGGGAAGGTTATGATGGAAGTTCATGCAAAAAATCATCGCAATATTAGATTCTATAAAACATTTCGAAATGCAAGTTTCGGTCAAAAATCATAGTATATTATACACTAGTTTCGGTCAAAAAAATCAAATTTAATTGGGGACTATTTGAAATGATACAATACTTTTCAAATCATTTATATATGTTAAGAGGGAAGGTTATGATGGAAGTCCATGCAAAATAATCATCTTAAAACTAGATTGTATGAAGCTTTTCGAAATGCAATTTTCGGTCAAAAAATCATAATATATTATACACTAATTTATACTAGTTTCGGTCAAAAATCAAATTAAGTCGGGGACTGTTCGAAATGATACGAAACTTCACATATCATTTATATATTTCACGAGGGAAGTTTATGATGCAAGTCCATGCAAAAAATCATCGGAAAAATAGATTCTTTGAAACTTTTTGAAATGCAAGTTTCGGTCAAAAATCATAGTATATTATACACTAGTTTCGGTAAAAAAATTAAATTTAATTGGGGACTATTTGAAATGATACGATACTTTCAGATCATGTTTTATATGTTAATAGGGTAGGTTATGATGGATGTCCATGCAAAATAACCATCTTAAAACTAGATTGTATGAAACTTTTCGAAATGTTCGGTCAAAAAATCATAATATATTATACACTAGCTTATACTAGTTTCGGTCAAAAATAAAATTAAATCAGGGAATGAATAAAATGATATGAAACTTCACATATCATTTATATATTTTACGAGGGAAGGTTATGATGGAAGTTCATGCAAAAAATCATCACAATATTTGATTCTATAAAACATTTCGAAATGCAAGTTTCGGTCAAAAATCATAGTATATTATACACTAGTTTCGGTCAAAAAAATCAAATTTAATTGGGGGCTATTTGAAATGATACAATACTTTTCAAATCATTTATATATGTTAAAAGGGAAGGTTATGATGGAAGTCCATGCAAAATAATCATCTTAAAACTAGATCGTACGAAACTTTTCGAAATGCAATTTTCGGTCAAAAAATCATAATATATTATACACTAATTTATACTAGTTTCGGTCAAAAATCAAATTAAGTCGGGGACTGTTCGAAATGATACGAAACTTCACATATCATTTATATATTTTACGAGGGAAGTTTATGATGCAAGTCCATGCAAAAAATCATCGGAAAAATAGATTCTTTGAAACTTTTTGAAATGCAAGTTTCGGTCAAAAATCATAGTATATTATACACTAGTTTCGGTAAAAAAAATTAAATTTAATTGGGGACTATTTGAAATGATACGATACTTTCAGATCATTTTTTATATGTTAACAGGGTAGGTTATGATGGATGTCCATGCAAAATAACCATCTTAAAACTAGATTGTATGAAACTTTTCGAAATGCAAGTTTCGGTCAAAAAATCATAATATATTATACACTAGCTTATACTAGTTTCGGTCAAAAATAAAATTAAATCAGGGAATGAATAAAATGATATGAAACTTCACATATCATTTATATATTTTACGAGGGAAGGTTATGATGGAAGTTCATGCAAAAAATCATCGCAATATTAGATTCTATAAAACATTTCGAAATGCAAGTTTCGGTCAAAAATCATAGTATATTATACACTAGTTTCGGTAAAAAAAATCAAATTTAATTGGGGACTATTTGAAATGATACAATACTTTTCAAATCATTTATATATGTTAAGAGGGAAGGTTATGATGGAAGTCCATGCAAAATAATCATCTTAAAACTAGATTGTACGAAACTTTTCGAAATGCAATTTTCGGTCAAAAAATCATAATATATTATACACTAATTTATACTAGTTTCGGTCAAAAATCAAATTAAGTCGGGGACTGTTCGAAATGATATGAAACTTCACATATCATTTATATATTTCACGAGGGAAGTTTATGATGCAAGTCCATGCAAAAAATCATCGGAAAAATAGATTCTTTGAAACTTTTTGAAATGCAAGTTTCGGTCAAAAATCATAGTATATTATACACTAGTTTCGGTAAAAAAAATTAAATTAAATTGGGGACTATTTGAAATGATACGATACTTTCAGATCATTTTTTATATGTTAACAGGGTAGGTTATGATGGATGTCCATGCAAAATAACCATCTTAAAACTAGATTGTATGAAACTTTTCGAAATGCATGTTTCGGTCAAAAAATCATAATATATTATACACTAGCTTATACTAGTTTCGGTCAAAAATAAAATTAAATCAGGGAATGAATAAAATGATATGAAACTTCACATATCATTTATATATTTTACGAGGGAAGGTTATGATGGAAGTTCATGCAAAAAATCATCGCAATATTAGATTCTATAAAACATTTCGAAATGCAAGTTTCGGTCAAAAATCATAGTATATTATACACTAGTTTCGGTCAAAAAAATCAAATTCAATTGGGGACTATTTGAAATGATACAATACTTTCCAAATCATTTATATATGTTAAGAGGGAAGGTTATGATGGAAGTCCATGCAAAATAATCATCTTAAAACTAGATTGTACGAAACTTTTCGAAATGCAATTTTCGGTCAAAAAATCATAATATATTATACACTAATTTATACTAGTTTCGGTCAAAAATCAAATTAAGTCGGGGACTGTTCGAAATGATACGAAACTTTACATATCATTTATATATTTTACGAGGGAAGTTTATGATGCAAGTCCATGCAAAAAATCATCGGAAAAATAGATTCTTTGAAACTTTTTGAAATGCAAGTTTCGGTCAAAAATCATAGTATATTATACACTAGTTTCGGTAAAAAAAATTAAATTTAATTGGGGACTATTTGAAATGATACGATACTTTCAGATCATTTTTTATATGTTAACAGGGTAGGTTATGATGGATGTCCATGCAAAATAACCATCTTAAAACTAGATTGTATGAAACTTTTCGAAATGCAAGTTTCGGTCAAAAAATCATAATATATTATACACTAGCTTATACTAGTTTCGGTCAAAAATAAAATTAAATCAGGGAATGAATAAAATGATATGAAACTTCACATATCATTTATATATTTTACGAGGGAAGGTTATGATGGAAGTTCATGCAAAAAATCATCACAATATTTGATTCTATAAAACATTTCGAAATGCAAGTTTCGGTCAAAAATCATAGTATATTATACACTAGTTTCGGTCAAAAAAATCAAATTTAATTGGGGACTATTTGAAATGATACAATACTTTTCAAATCATTTATATATGTTAAGAGGGAAGGTTATGATGGAAGTCCATGCAAAATAATCATCTTAAAACTAGATCGTACGAAACTTTTCGAAATGCAATTTTCGGTCAAAAAATCATAATATATTATACACTAATTTATACTAGTTTCGGTCAAAAATCAAATTAAGTCGGGGACTGTTCGAAATGATACGAAACTTCACATATCATTTATATATTTTACGAGGGAAGTTTATGATGCAAGTCCATGCAAAAAATCATCGGAAAAATAGATTCTTTGAAACTTTTTGAAATGCAAGTTTCGGTCAAAAATCATAGTATATTATACACTAGTTTCGGTAAAAAAAATTAAATTTAATTGGGGACTATTTGAAATGATACGATACTTTCAGATCATTTTTTATATGTTAACAGGGTAGGTTATGATGGATGTCCATGCAAAATAACCATCTTAAAACTAGATTGTATGAAACTTTTCGAAATGCATGTTTCGGTCAAAAAATCATAATATATTATACACTAGCTTATACTAGTTTCGGTCAAAAATAAAATTAAATCAGGGAATGAATAAAATGATATGAAACTTCACATATCATTTATATATTTTACGAGGGAAGGTTATGATGGAAGTTCATGCAAAAAATCATCACAATATTTGATTCTATAAAACATTTCGAAATGCAAGTTTCGGTCAAAAATCATAGTATATTATACACTAGTTTCGGTCAAAAAAATCAAATTTAATTAGGGACTATTTGAAATGATACAATACTTTTCAAATCATTTATATATGTTAAGAGGGAAGGTTATGATGGAAGTCCATGCAAAATAATCATCTTAAAACTAGATCGTACGGAACTTTTCGAAATGCAATTTTCGGTCAAAAAATCATAATATATTATACACTAATTTATACTAGTTTCGGTCAAAAATCAAATTAAGTCGGGGACTGTTCGAAATGATACGAAACTTCACATATCATTTATATATTTTACGAGGGAAGTTTATGATGCAAGTCCATGCAAAAAATCATCGGAAAAATAGATTCTTTGAAACTTTTTGAAATGCAAGTTTCGGTCAAAAATCATAGTATATTATACACTAGTTTCGGTAAAAAAAATTAAATTTAATTGGGGACTATTTGATATGATACGATACTTTCAGATCATTTTTTATATGTTAACAGGGTAGGTTATGATGGATATCCATGCAAAATAACCATCTTAAAACTAGATTGTATGAAACTTTTCGAAATGCAAGTTTCGGTCAAAAAATCATAATATATTATACACTAGCTTATACTAGTTTCGGTCAAAAATAAAATTAAATCAGGGAATGAATAAAATGATATGAAACTTCACATATCATTTATATATTTTACGAGGGAAGGTTATGATGGAAGTTCATGCAAAAAATCATCACAATATTTGATTCTATAAAACATTTCGAAATGCAAGTTTCGGTCAAAAATCATAGTATATTATACACTAGTTTCGGTCAAAAAAATCAAATTTAATTGGGGACTATTTGAAATGATACAATACTTATCAAATCATTTATATATGTTAAGAGGGAAGGTTATGATGGAAGTCCATGCAAAATAATCATCTTAAAACTAGATCGTACGAAACTTTTCGAAATGCAATTTTCGGTCAAAAAATCATAATATATTATACACTAATTTATACTAGTTTCGGTCAAAAATCAAATTAAGTCGGGGACTGTTCGAAATGATATGAAACTTCACATATCATTTATATATTTTACGAGGGAAGTTTATGATGCAAGTCCATGCAAAAAATCATCGGAAAAATAGATTCTTTGAAACTTTTTGAAATGCAAGTTTCGGTCAAAAATCATAGTATATTATACACTAGTTTCGGTAAATAAAATTAAATTTAATTGGGGACTATTTGAAATGATACGATACTTTCAGATCATTTTTTATATGTTAACAGGGTAGGTTATGATGGATGTCCATGCAAAATAACCATCTTAAAACTAGATTGTATGAAACTTTTCGAAATGCAAGTTTCGGTCAAAAAATCATAATATATTATACACTAGCTTATACTAGTTTCGGTCAAAAATAAAATTAAATCAGGGAATGAATAAAATGATATGAAACTTCACATATCATTTATATAATTTACGAGGGAAGGTTATGATGGAAGTTCATGCAAAAAATCATCACAATATTGAATTCTATAAAACATTTCGAAATGCAAGTTTCGGTCAAAAATCATAGTATATTATACACTAGTTTCGGTCAAAAAAATCAAATTTAATTAGGGACTATTTGAAATGATACAATACTTTTCAAATCATTTATATATGTTAAGAGGGAAGGTTATGATGGAAGTCCATGCAAAATAATCATCTTAAAACTAGATCGTACGAAACTTTTCGAAATGCAATTTTCGGTCAAAAAATCATAATATATTATACACTAATTTATACTAGTTTCGGTCAAAAATCAAATTAAGTCGGGGACTGTTCGAAATGATACGAAACATCACATATCATTTATATATTTTACGAGGGAAGTTTATGATGCAAGTCCATGCAAAAAATCATCGGAAAAATAGATTCTTTGAAACTTTTTGAAATGCAAGTTTCGGTCAAAAATCATAGTATATTATACACTAGTTTCGGTAAATAAAATTAAATTTAATTGGGGACTATTTGAAATGATACGATACTTTCAGATCATTTTTTATATGTTAACAGGGTAGGTTATGATGGATGTCCATGCAAAATAACCATCTTAAAACTAGATTGTATGAAACTTTTCGAAATGCAAGTTTCGGTCAAAAAATCATAATATATTATACACTAGCTTATACTAGTTTCGGTCAAAAATAAAATTAAATCAGGGAATGAATAAAATGATATGAAACTTCACATATCATTTATATAATTTACGAGGGAAGGTTATGATGGAAGTTCATGCAAAAAATCATCACAATATTGAATTCTATAAAACATTTCGAAATGCAAGTTTCGGTCAAAAATCATAGTATATTATACACTGGTTTCGGTCAAAAAAATCAAATTTAATTAGGGACTATTTGAAATGATACAATACTTTTCAGATCATTTATATATGTTAAGAGGGAAGGTTATGATGGAAGTCCATGCAAAATAATCATCTTAAAACTAGATCGTACGAAACTTTTCGAAATGCAATTTTCGGTCAAAAAATCATAATATATTATACACTAATTTATACTAGTTTCGGTCAAAAATCAAATTAAGTCGGGGACTGTTCGAAATGATACGAAACTTCACATATCATTTATATATTTTACGAGGGAAGTTTATGATGCAAGTCCATGCAAAAAATCATCGGAAAAATAGATTCTTTGAAACTTTTTGAAATGCAAGTTTCGGTCAAAAATCATAGTATATTATACACTAGTTTCGGTAAAAAAAATTAAATTTAATTGGGGACTATTTGAAATGATACGATACTTTCAGATCATTTTTTATATGTTAACAGGGTAGGTTATGATGGATGTCCATGCAAAATAACCATCTTAAAACTAGATTGTATGAAACTTTTCGAAATGCAAGTTTCGGTCAAAAAATCATAATATATTATACACTAGCTTATACTAGTTTCGGTCAAAAATAAAATTAAATCAGGGAATGAATAAAATGATATGAAACTTCACATATCATTTATATATTTTACGAGGGAAGGTTATGATGGAAGTTCATGCAAAAAATCATCACAATATTTGATTCTATAAAACATTTCGAAATGCAAGTTTCGGTCAAAAATCATAGTATATTATACACTAGTTTCGGTCAAAAAAATCAAATTTAATTGGGGACTATATGAAATGATACAATACTTTTCAAATCATTTATATATGTTAAGAGGGAAGGTTATGATGGAAGTCCATGCAAAATAATCATCTTAAAACTAGATCGTACGAAACTTTTCGAAATGCAATTTTCGGTCAAAAAATCATAATATATTATACACTAATTTATACTAGTTTCGGTCAAAAATCAAATTAAGTCGGGGACTGTTCGAAATGATACGAAACTTCACATATCATTTATATATTTTACGAGAGAAGTTTATGATGCAAGTCCATGCAAAAAATCATCGGAAAAATAGATTCTTTGAAACTTTTTGAAATGCAAGTTTCGGTCAAAAATCATAGTATATTATACACTAGTTTCGGTAAAAAAAATTAAATTTAATTGGGGACTATTTGAAATGATACGATACTTTCAGATCATTTTTTATATGTTAACAGGGTAGGTTATGATGGATGTCCATGCAAAATAACCATCTTAAAACTAGATTGTATGAAACTTTTCGAAATGCAAGTTTCGGTCAAAAAATCATAATATATTATACACTAGCTTATACTAGTTTCGGTCAAAAATAAAATTAAATCAGGGAATGAATAAAATGATATGAAATTTCACATATCATTTATATATTTTACGAGGGAAGGTTATGATGGAAGTTCATGCAAAAAATCATCGCATAATTTGATTCTATAAAACATTTCGAAATGCAAGTTTCGGTCAAAAATCATAGTATATTATACACTAGTTTCGGTCAAAAAAATCAAATTCAATTGGGGACTATTTGAAATGATACAATACTTTTCAAATCATTTATATATGATAAGAGGGAAGGTTATGATGGAAGTCCATGCAAAATAATCATCTTAAAACTAGATTGTACGAAACTTTTCGAAATGCAATTTTCGGTCAAAAAATCATAATATATTATACACTAATTTATACTAGTTTCGGTCAAAAATCAAATTAAGTCGGGGACTGTTCGAAATGATACGAAACTTTACATATCATTTATATATTTTACGAGGGAAGTTTATGATGCAAGTCCATGCAAAAAATCATCGGAAAAATAGATTCTTTGAAACTTTTTGAAATGCAAGTTTCGGTCAAAAATCATAGTATATTATACACTAGTTTCGGTAAAAAAAATTAAATTTAATTGGGGACTATTTGAAATGATACGATACTTTCAGATCATTTTTTATATGTTAACAGGGTAGGTTAAGATGGATGTCCATGCAAAATAACCATCTTAAAACTAGATTGTATGAAACTTTTCGAAATGCAAGTTTCGGTCAAAAAATCATAATATATTATACACTAGCTTATACTAGTTTCGGTCAAAAATAAAATTAAATCAGGGAATGAATAAAATGATATGAAACTTCACATATCATTTATATATTTTACGAGGGAAGGTTATGATGGAAGTTCATGCAAAAAATCATCGCAATATTAGATTCTATAAAACATTTCGAAATGCAAGTTTCGGTCAAAAATCATAGTTTATTATACACTAGTTTCGGTCAAAAAAATCAAATTTAATTGGGGACTATTTGAAATGATACAATACTTTTCAAATCATTTATATATGTTAAGAGGGAAGGTTATGATGGAAGTCCATGCAAAATAATCATCTTAAAACTAGATTGTACGAAACTTTTCGAAATGCAATTTTCGGTCAAAAAATCATAATATATTATACACTAATTTATACTAGTTTCGGTCAAAAATCAAATTAAGTCGGGGACTGTTCGAAATGATACGAAACTTCAAATATCATTTATATATTTCACGAGGGAAGTTTATGATGCAAGTCCATGCAAAAAATCATCGGAAAAATAGATTCTTTGAAACTTTTTGAAATGCAAGTTTCGGTCAAAAATCATAGTATATTATACACTAGTTTCGGTAAAAAAAATTAAATTTAATTGGGGACTATTTGAAATGATACGATACTTTCAGATCATTTTTTATATGTTAACAGGGTAGGTTATGATGGATGTCCATGCAAAATAACCATCTTAAAACTAGATTGTATGAAACTTTTCGAAATGCAAGTTTCGGTCAAAAAATCATAATATATTATACACTAGCTTATACTAGTTTCGGTCAAAAATCAAATTAAATCAGGGAATGAATAAAATGATATGAAACTTCACATATCATTTATATATTTTACGAGGGAAGGTTATGATGGAAGTTCATGCAAAAAATCATCACAATATTTGATTCTATAAAACATTTCGAAATGCAAGTTTCGGTCAAAAATCATAGTATATTATACACTAGTTTCGGTCAAAAAAATCAAATTTAATTGGGGACTATTTGAAATGATACAATACTTTTCAAATCATTTATATATGTTAAGAGGGAAGGTTATGATGGAAGTCCATGCAAAATAATCATCTTAAAACTAGATCGTACGAAACTTTTCGAAATGCAATTTTCGGTCAAAAAATCATAATATATTATACACTAATTTATACTAGTTTCGGTCAAAAATCAAATTAAGTCGGGGACTGTTCGAAATGATACGAAACTTCACATATCATTTATATATTTTACGAGGGAAGTTTATGATGCAAGTCCATGCAAAAAATCATCGGAAAAATAGATTCTTTGAAACTTTTTGAAATGCATGTTTCGGTCAAAAATCATAGTATATTATACACTAGTTTCGGTAAAAAAAATTAAATTTAATTGGGGACTATTTGAAATGATACGATACTTTCAGATCATTTTTTATATGTTAACAGGGTAGGTTATGATGGATGTCCATGCAAAATAACCATCTTAAAACTAGATTGTATGAAACTTTTCGAAATGCAAGTTTCGGTCAAAAAATCATAATATATTATACACTAGCTTATACTAGTTTCGGTCAAAAATAAAATTAAATCAGGGAATGAATAAAATGATATGAAACTTCACATATCATTTATATATTTTACGAGGGAAGGTTATGATGGAAGTTCATGCAAAAAATCATCGCATAATTTGATTCTATAAAACATTTCGAAATGCAAGTTTCGGTCAAAAATCATAGTATATTATACACTAGTTTCGGTCAAAAAAATCAAATTCAATTGGGGACTATTTGAAATGATACAATACTTTTCAAATCATTTATATATGTTAAGAGGGAAGGTTATGATGGAAGTCCATGCAAAATAATCATCTTAAAACTAGATTGTACGAAACTTTTCGAAATGCAATTTTCGGTCAAAAAATCATAATATATTATACACTAATTTATACTAGTTTCGGTCAAAAATCAAATTAAGTCGGGGACTGTTCGAAATGATACGAAACTTTACATATCATTTATATATTTTACGAGGGAAGTTTATGATGCAAGTCCATGCAAAAAATCATCGGAAAAATAGATTCTTTGAAACTTTTTGAAATGCAAGTTTCGGTCAAATATCATAGTATATTATACACTAGTTTCGGTAAAAAAAATTAAATTTAATTGGGGACTATTTGAAATGATACGATACTTTCAGATCATTTTTTATATGTTAACAGGGTAGGTTATGATGGATGTCCATGCAAAATAACCATCTTAAAACTAGATTGTATGAAACTTTTCGAAATGCAAGTTTCGGTCAAAAAATCATAATATATTATACACTAGCTTATACTAGTTTCGGTCAAAAATAAAATTAAATCAGGGAATGAATAAAATGATATGAAACTTCACATATCATTTATATATTTTACGAGGGAAGGTTATGATGGAAGTTCATGCAAAAAATCATCGCAATATTAGATTCTATAAAACATTTCGAAATGCAAGTTTCGGTCAAAAATCATAGTTTATTATACACTAGTTTCGGTCAAAAAAATCAAATTTAATTGGGGACTATTTGAAATGATACAATACTTTTCAAATCATTTATATATGTTAAGAGGGAAGGTTATGATGGAAGTCCATGCAAAATAATCATCTTAAAACTAGATTGTACGAAACTTTTCGAAATGCAATTTTCGGTCAAAAAATCATAATATATTATACACTAATTTATACTAGTTTCGGTCAAAAATCAAATTAAGTCGGGGACTGTTCGAAATGATACGAAACTTCACATATCATTTATATATTTCACGAGGGAAGTTTATGATGCAAGTCCATGCAAAAAATCATCGGAAAAATAGATTCTTTGAAACTTTTTGAAATGCAAGTTTCGGTCAAATATCATAGTATATTATACACTAGTTTCGGTAAAAAAAATTAAATTTAATTGGGGACTATTTGAAATGATACGATACTTTCAGATCATTTTTTATATGTTAACAGGGTAGGTTATGATGGATGTCCATGCAAAATAACCATCTTAAAACTAGATTGTATGAAACTTTTCGAAATGCAAGTTTCGGTCAAAAAATCATAATATATTATACACTAGCTTATACTAGTTTCGGTCAAAAATAAAATTAAATCAGGGAATGAATAAAATGATATGAAACTTCACATATCATTTATATATTTTACGAGGGAAGGTTATGATGGAAGTTCATGCAAAAAATCATCGCAATATTAGATTCTATAAAACATTTCGAAATGCAAGTTTCGGTCAAAAATCATAGTTTATTATACACTAGTTTCGGTCAAAAAAATCAAATTTAATTGGGGACTATTTGAAATGATACAATACTTTTCAAATCATTTATATATGTTAAGAGGGAAGGTTATGATGGAAGTCCATGCAAAATAATCATCTTAAAACTAGATCGTACGAAACTTTTCGAAATGCAATTTTCGGTCAAAAAATCATAATATATTATACACTAATTTATACTAGTTTCGGTCAAAAATCAAATTAAGTCGGGGACTGTTCGAAATGATACGAAACTTCACATATCATTTATATATTTCACGAGGGAAGTTTATGATGCAAGTCCATGCAAAAAATCATCGGAAAAATAGATTCTTTGAAACTTTTTGAAATGCAAGTTTCGGTCAAAAATCATAGTATATTATACACTAGTTTCGGTAAAAAAAATTAAATTTAATTGGGGACTATTTGAAATGATACGATACTTTCAGATCATTTTTTATATGTTAACAGGGTAGGTTATGATGGATGTCCATGCAAAATAACCATCTTAAAACTAGATTGTATGAAACTTTTCGAAATGCAAGTTTCGGTCAAAAAATCATAATATATTATACACTAGCTTATACTAGTTTCGGTCAAAAATAAAATTAAATCAGGGAATGAATAAAATGATATGAAACTTAACATATCATTTATATATTTTACGAGGGAAGGTTATGATGGAAGTTCATGCAAAAAATCATCGCAATATTAGATTCTATAAAACATTTCGAAATGCAAGTTTCGGTCAAAAATCATAGTATATTATACACTAGTTTCGGTCAAAAAAATCAAATTTAATTGGGGACTATTTGAAATGATACAATACTTTTCAAATCATTTATATATGTTAAGAGGGAAGGTTATGATGGAAGTCCATGCAAAATAATCATCTTAAAACTAGATTGTACGAAACTTTTCGAAATGCAATTTTCGGTCAAAAAATCATAATATATTATACACTAATTTATACTAGTTTCGGTCAAAAATCAAATTAAGTCGGGGACTGTTCGAAATGATACGAAACTTCACATATCATTTATATATTTCACGAGGGAAGTTTATGATGCAAGTCCATGCAAAAAATCATCGGAAAAATAGATTCTTTGAAACTTTTTGAAATGCAAGTTTCGGTCAAATATCATAGTATATTATACACTAGTTTCGGTAAAAAAAATTAAATTTAATTGGGGACTATTTGAAATGATACGATACTTTCAGATCATTTTTTATATGTTAACAGGGTAGGTTATGATGGATGTCCATGCAAAATAACCATCTTAAAACTAGATTGTATGAAACTTTTCGAAATGCAAGTTTCGGTCAAAAAATCATAATATATTATACACTAGCTTATACTAGTTTCGGTCAAAAATAAAATTAAATCAGGGAATGAATAAAATGATATGAAACTTCACATATCATTTATATATTTTACGAGGGAAGGTTATGATGGAAGTTCATGCAAAAAATCATCGCAATATTAGATTCTATAAAACATTTCGAAATGCAAGTTTCGGTCAAAAATCATAGTTTATTATACACTAGTTTCGGTCAAAAAAATCAAATTTAATTGGGGACTATTTGAAATGATACAATACTTTTCAAATCATTTATATATGTTAAGAGGGAAGGTTATGATGGAAGTCCATGCAAAATAATCATCTTAAAACTAGATCGTACGAAACTTTTCGAAATGCAATTTTCGGTCAAAAAATCATAATATATTATACACTAATTTATACTAGTTTCGGTCAAAAATCAAATTAAGTCGGGGACTGTTCGAAATGATACGAAACTTCACATATCATTTATATATTTCACGAGGGAAGTTTATGATGCAAGTCCATGCAAAAAATCATCGGAAAAATAGATTCTTTGAAACTTTTTGAAATGCAAGTTTCGGTCAAAAATCATAGTATATTATACACTAGTTTCGGTAAAAAAAATTAAATTTAATTGGGGACTATTTGAAATGATACGATACTTTCAGATCATTTTTTATATGTTAACAGGGTAGGTTATGATGGATGTCCATGCAAAATAACCATCTTAAAACTAGATTGTATGAAACTTTTCGAAATGCAAGTTTCGGTCAAAAAATCATAATATATTATACACTAGCTTATACTAGTTTCGGTCAAAAATAAAATTAAATCAGGGAATGAATAAAATGATATGAAACTTAACATATCATTTATATATTTTACGAGGGAAGGTTATGATGGAAGTTCATGCAAAAAATCATCACAATATTTGATTCTATAAAACATTTCGAAATGCAAGTTTCGGTCAAAAATCATAGTATATTATACACTAGTTTCGGTCAAAAAAATCAAATTTAATTGGGGACTATTTGAAATGATACAATACTTTTCAAATCATTTATATATGTTAAGAGGGAAGGTTATGATGGAAGTCCATGCAAAATAATCATCTTAAAACTAGATCGTACGAAACTTTTCGAAATGCAATTTTCGGTCAAAAAATCATAATATATTATACACTAATTTATACTAGTTTCGGTCAAAAATCAAATTAAGTCGGGGACTGTTCGAAATGATACGAAACTTCACATATCATTTATATATTTTACGAGGGAAGTTTATGATGCAAGTCCATGCAAAAAATCATCGGAAAAATAGATTCTTTGAAACTTTTTGAAATGCATGTTTCGGTCAAAAATCATAGTATATTATACACTAGTTTCGGTAAAAAAAATTAAATTTAATTGGGGACTATTTGAAATGATACGATACTTTCAGATCATTTTTTATATGTTAACAGGGTAGGTTATGATGGATGTCCATGCAAAATAACCATCTTAAAACTAGATTGTATGAAACTTTTCGAAATGCAAGTTTCGGTCAAAAAATCATAATATATTATACACTAGCTTATACTAGTTTCGGTCAAAAATAAAATTAAATCAGGGAATGAATAAAATGATATGAAACTTCACATATCATTTATATATTTTACGAGGGAAGGTTATGATGGAAGTTCATGCAAAAAATCATCGCAATATTAGATTCTATAAAACATTTCGAAATGCAAGTTTCGGTCAAAAATCATAGAATATTATACACTAGTTTCGATCAAAAAAATCAAATTTAATTGGGGACTATTTGAAATGATACAATACTTTTCAAATCATTTATATATGTTAAGAGGGAAGGTTATGATGAAAGTCCATGCAAAATAATCATCTTAAAACTAGATTGTACGAAACTTTTCGAAATGCAATTTTCGGTCAAAAAATCATAATATATTATACACTAATTTATACTAGTTTCGGTCAAAAATCAAATTAAGTCGGGGACTGTTCGAAATGATACGAAACTTTACATATCATTTATATATTTTACGAGGGAAGTTTATGATGCAAGTCCATGAAAAAAATCATTGGAAAAATAGATTCTTTGAAACTTTTTGAAATGCAAGTTTCGGTCAAAAATCATAGTATATTATACACTAGTTTTGGTAAAAAAAATTAAATTTAATTGGGGACTATTTGAAATGATACGATACTTTCAGATCATTTTTTATATGTTAACAGGGTAGGTTATGATGGATGTCCATGCAAAATAACCATCTTAAAACTAGATTGTATGAAACTTTTCGAAATGCAAGTTTCGGTCAAAAAATCATAATATATTATACACTAGCTTATACTAGTTTCGGTCAAAAATAAAATTAAATCAGGGAATGAATAAAATGATATGAAACTTCACATATCATTTATATATTTTACGAGGGAAGGTTATGATGGAAGTTCATGCAAAAAATCATCACAATATTTGATTCTATAAAACATTTCGAAATGCAAGTTTCGGTCAAAAATCATAGTATATTATACACTAGTTTCGGTCAAAAAAATCAAATTTAATTGGGGACTATTTGAAATGATACAATACTTTTCAAATCATTTATATATGTTAAGAGGGAAGGTTATGATGGAAGTCCATGCAAAATAATCATCTTAAAACTACATCGTACGAATATTTTCGAAATGCAATTTTCGGTCAAAAAATCATAATATATTATACACTAATTTATACTAGTTTCGGTCAAAAATCAAATTAAGTCGGGGACTGTTCGAAATGATATGAAACTTCACATATCATTTATATATTTTACGAGGGAAGTTTATGATGCAAGTCCATGCAAAAAATCATCGGAAAAATAGATTCTTTGAAACTTTTTGAAATGCAAGTTTCGGTCAAAAATCATAGTATATTATACACTAGTTTCGGTAAAAAAAATTAAATTTAATTGGGGACTATTTGAAATGATACGATACTTTCAGATCATTTTTTATATGTTAACAGGGTAGGTTATGATGGATGTCCATGCAAAATAACCATCTTAAAACTAGATTGTATGAAACTTTTCGAAATGCAAGTTTCGGTCAAAAAATCATAATATATTATACACTAGCTTATACTAGTTTCGGTCAAAAATAAAATTAAATCAGGGAATGAATAAAATGATATGAAACTTCACATATCATTTATATATTTTACGAGGGAAGGTTATGATGGAAGTTCATGCAAAAAATCATCGCAATATTGAATTCTATAAAACATTTCGAAATGCAAGTTTCGGTCAAAAATCATAGTATATTATACACTAGTTTCGGTCAAAAAAATCAAATTTAATTAAGGACTATTTGAAATGATACAATACTTTTCAAATCATTTATATATGTTAAGAGGGAAGGTTATGATGGAAGTCCATGCAAAATAATCATCTTAAAACTAGATCGTACGAAACTTTTCGAAATGCAATTTTCGGTCAAAAAATCATAATATATTATACACTAATTTATACTAGTTTCGGTCAAAAATCAAATTAAGTCGGGGACTGTTCGAAATGATACGAAACTTCACATATCATTTATATATTTTACGAGGGAAGTTTATGATGCAAGTCCATGCAAAAAATCATCGGAAAAATAGATTCTTTGAAACTTTTTGAAATGCAAGTTTCGGTCAAAAATCATAGTATATTATACACTAGTTTCGGTAAAAAAAATTAAATTTAATTGGGGACTATTTGAAATGATACGATACTTTCAGATCATTTTTTATATGTTAACAGGGTAGGTTATGATGGATGTCCATGCAAAATAACCATCTTAAAACTAGATTGTATGAAACTTTTCGAAATGCAAGTTTCGGTCAAAAAATCATAATATATTATACACTAGCTTATACTAGTTTCGGTCAAAAATAAAATTAAATCAGGGAATGAATAAAATGATATGAAACTTCACATATCATTTATATATTTTACGAGGGAAGGTTATGATGGAAGTTCATGCAAAAAATCATCACAATATTTGATTCTATAAAACATTTCGAAATGCAAGTTTCGGTCAAAAATCATAGTATATTATACACTAGTTTCGGTCAAAAAAATCAAATTTAATTGGGGACTATTTGAAATGATACAATACTTTTCAAATCATTTATATATGTTAAGAGGGAAGGTTATGATGGAAGTCCATGCAAAATAATCATCTTAAAACTAGATCGTACGAAACTTTTCGAAATGCAATTTTCGGTCAAAAAATCATAATATATTATACACTAATTTATACTAGTTTCGGTCAAAAATCAAATTAAGTCGGGGACTGTTCGAAATGATACGAAACTTCACATATCATTTATATATTTTACGAGGGAAGTTTATGATGCAAGTCCATGCAAAAAATCATCGGAAAAATAGATTCTTTGAAACTTTTTGAAATGCAAGTTTCGGTCAAAAATCATAGTATATTATACACTAGTTTCGGTAAAAAAAATTAAATTTAATTGGGGACTATTTGAAATGATACGATACTTTCAGATCATTTTTTATATGTTAACAGGGTAGGTTATGATGGATGTCCATGCAAAATAACCATCTTAAAACTAGATTGTATGAAACTTTTCGAAATGCAAGTTTCGGTCAAAAAATCATAATATATTATACACTAGCTTATACTAGTTTCGGTCAAAAATAAAATTAAATCAGGGAATGAATAAAATGATATGAAACTTCACATATCATTTATATATTTTACGAGGGAAGGTTATGATGGAAGTTCATGCAAAAAATCATCGCAATATTTGATTCTATAAAACATTTCGAAATGCAAGTTTCGGTCAAAAATCATAGTATATTATACACTAGTTTCGGTCAAAAAAATCAAATTTAATTGGGGACTATTTGAAATGATACAATACTTTTCAAATCATTTATATATGTTAAGAGGGAAGGTTATGATGGAAGTCCATGCAAAATAATCATCTTAAAACTAGATTGTACGAAACTTTTCGAAATGCAATTTTCGGTCAAAAAATCATAATATATTATACACTAATTTATACTAGTTTCGGTCAAAAATCAAATTAAGTCGGGGACTGTTCGAAATGATACGAAACTTCACATATCATTTATATATTTCACGAGGGAAGTTTATGATGCAAGTCCATGCAAAAAATCATCGGAAAAATAGATTCTTTGAAACTTTTTGAAATGCAAGTTTCGGTCAAAAATCATAGTATATTATACACTAGTTTCGGTAAAAAAAATTAAATTTAATTGGGGACTATTTGAAATGATACGATACTTTTAGATCATTTTTTATATGTTAACAGGGTAGGTTATGATGGATGTCCATGCAAAATAACCATCTTAAAACTAGATTGTATGAAACTTTTCGAAATGCAAGTTTCGGTCAAAAAATCATAATATATTATACACTAGCTTATACTAGTTTCGGTCAAAAATAAAATTAAATCAGGGAATGAATAAAATGATATGAAACTTCACATATCATTTATATATTTTACGAGGGAAGGTTATGATGGAAGTTCATGCAAAAAATCATCGCAATATTTGATTCTATAAAACATTTCGAAATGCAAGTTTCGGTCAAAAATCATAGTATATTATACACTAGTTTCGGTCAAAAAAATCAAATTTAATTGGGGACTATTTGAAATGATACAATACTTTTCAAATCATTTATATATGTTAAGAGGGAAGGTTATGATGGAAGTCCATGCAAAATAATCATCTTAAAACTAGATTGTACGAAACTTTTCGAAATGCAATTTTCGGTCAAAAAATCATAATATATTATACACTAATTTATACTAGTTTCGGTCAAAAATCAAATTAAGTCGGGGACTGTTCGAAATGATACGAAACTTCACATATCATTTATATATTTCACGAGGGAAGTTTATGATGCAAGTCCATGCAAAAAATCATCGGAAAAATAGATTCTTTGAAACTTTTTGAAATGCAAGTTTCGGTCAAAAATCATAGTATATTATACACTAGTTTCGGTAAAAAAAATTAAATTTAATTGGGGACTATTTGAAATGATACGATACTTTCAGATCATTTTTTATATGTTAACAGGGTAGGTTATGATGGATGTCCATGCAAAATAACCATCTTAAAACTAGATTGTATGAAACTTTTCGAAATGCAAGTTTCGGTCAAAAAATCATAATATATTATACACTAGCTTATACTAGTTTCGGTCAAAAATAAAATTAAATCAGGGAATGAATAAAATGATATGAAACGTCACATATCATTTATATATTTTACGAGGGAAGGTTATGATGGAAGTTCATGCAAAAAATCATCACAATATTTGATTCTATAAAACATTTCGAAATGCAAGTTTCGGTCAAAAATCATAGTATATTATACACTAGTTTCGGTCAAAAAAATCAAATTTAATTGGGGACTATTTGAAATGATACAATACTTTTCAAATCATTTATATATGTTAAGAGGGAAGGTTATGATGGAAGTCCATGCAAAATAATCATCTTAAAACTAGATCGTACGAACCTTTTCGAAATGCAATTTTCGGTCAAAAAATCATAATATATTATACACTAATTTATACTAGTTTCGGTCAAAAATCAAATTAAGTCGGGGACTGTTCGAAATGATACGAAACTTCACATATCATTTATATATTTTACGAGGGAAGTTTATGATGCAAGTCCATGCAAAAAATCATCGGAAAAATAGATTCTTTGAAACTTTTTGAAATGCAAGTTTCGGTCAAAAATCATAGTATATTATACACTAGTTTCGGTAAAAAAAATTAAATTTAATTGGGGACTATTTGAAATGATACGATACTTTCAGATCATTTTTTATATGTTAACAGGGTAGGTTATGATGGATGTCCATGCAAAATAACCATCTTAAAACTAGATTGTATGAAACTTTTCGAAATGCAAGTTTCGGTCAAAAAATCATAATATATTATACACTAGCTTATACTAGTTTCGGTCAAAAATAAAATTAAATCAGGGAATGAATAAAATGATATGAAACTTCACATATCATTTATATATTTTACGAGGGAAGGTTATGATGGAAGTTCATGCAAAAAATCATCGCAATATTTGATTCTATAAAACATTTCGAAATGCAAGTTTCGGTCAAAAATCATAGTATATTATACACTAGTTTCGGTCAAAAAAATCAAATTTAATTGGGGACTATTTGAAATGATACAATACTTTTCAAATCATTTATATATGTTAAGAGGGAAGGTTATGATGGAAGTCCATGCAAAATAATCATCTTAAAACTAGATTGTACGAAACTTTTCGAAATGCAATTTTCGGTCAAAAAATCATAATATATTATACACTAATTTATACTAGTTTCGGTCAAAAATCAAATTAAGTCGGGGACTGTTCGAAATGATACGAAACTTCACATATCATTTATATATTTCACGAGGGAAGTTTATGATGCAAGTCCATGCAAAAAATCATCGGAAAAATAGATTCTTTGAAACTTTTTGAAATGCAAGTTTCGGTCAAAAATCATAGTATATTATACACTAGTTTCGGTAAAAAAAATTAAATTTAATTGGGGACTATTTGAAATGATACGATACTTTCAGATCATTTTTTATATGTTAACAGGGTAGGTTATGATGGATGTCCATGCAAAATAACCATCTTAAAACTAGATTGTATGAAACTTTTCGAAATGCAAGTTTCGGTCAAAAAATCATAATATATTATACACTAGCTTATACTAGTTTCGGTCAAAAATAAAATTAAATCAGGGAATGAATAAAATGATATGAAACTTCACATATCATTTATATATTTTACGAGGGAAGGTTATGATGGAAGTTCATGCAAAAAATCATCGCAATATTTGATTCTATAAAACATTTCGAAATGCAAGTTTCGGTCAAAAATCATAGTATATTATACACTAGTTTCGGTCAAAAAAATCAAATTTAATTGGGGACTATTTGAAATGATACAATACTTTTCAAATCATTTATATATGTTAAGAGGGAAGGTTATGATGGAAGTCCATGCAAAATAATCATCTTAAAACTAGATTGTACGAAACTTTTCGAAATGCAATTTTCGGTCAAAAAATCATAATATATTATACACTAATTTATACTAGTTTCGGTCAAAAATCAAATTAAGTCGGGGACTGTTCGAAATGATACGAAACTTCACATATCATTTATATATTTCACGAGGGAAGTTTATGATGCAAGTCCATGCAAAAAATCATCGGAAAAATAGATTCTTTGAAACTTTTTGAAATGCAAGTTTCGGTCAAAAATCATAGTATATTATACACTAGTTTCGGTAAAAAAAATTAAATTTAATTGGGGACTATTTGAAATGATACGATACTTTCAGATCATTTTTTATATGTTAACAGGGTAGGTTATGATGGATGTCCATGCAAAATAACCATCTTAAAACTAGATTGTATGAAACTTTTCGAAATGCAAGTTTCGGTCAAAAAATCATAATATATTATACACTAGCTTATACTAGTTTCGGTCAAAAATAAAATTAAATCAGGGAATGAATAAAATGATATGAAACTTCACATATCATTTATATATTTTACGAGGGAAGGTTATGATGGAAGTTCATGCAAAAAATCATCGCATAATTTGATTCTATAAAACATTTCGAAATGCAAGTTTCGGTCAAAAATCATAGTATATTATACACTAGTTTCGGTCAAAAAAATCAAATTTAATTGGGGACTATTTGAAATGATACAATACTTTTCAAATCATTTATATATGTTAAGAGGGAAGGTTATGATGGAAGTCCATGCAAAATAATCATCTTAAAACTAGATCGTACGAACCTTTTCGAAATGCAATTTTCGGTCAAAAAATCATAATATATTATACACTAATTTATACTAGTTTCGGTCAAAAATCAAATTAAGTCGGGGACTGTTCGAAATGATACGAAACTTCACATATCATTTATATATTTTACGAGGGAAGTTTATGATGCAAGTCCATGCAAAAAATCATCGGAAAAATAGATTCTTTGAAACTTTTTGAAATGCAAGTTTCGGTCAAAAATCATAGTATATTATACACTAGTTTCGGTAAAAAAAATTAAATTTAATTGGGGACTATTTGAAATGATACGATACTTTCAGATCATTTTTTATATGTTAACAGGGTAGGTTATGATGGATGTCCATGCAAAATAACCATCTTAAAACTAGATTGTATGAAACTTTTCGAAATGCAAGTTTCGGTCAAAAAATCATAATATATTATACACTAGCTTATACTAGTTTCGGTCAAAAATAAAATTAAATCAGGGAATGAATAAAATGATATGAAACTTCACATATCATTTATATATTTTACGAGGGAAGGTTATGATGGAAGTTCATGCAAAAAATCATCGCAATATTTGATTCTATAAAACATTTCGAAATGCAAGTTTCGGTCAAAAATCATAGTATATTATACACTAGTTTCGGTCAAAAAAATCAAATTTAATTGGGGACTATTTGAAATGATACAATACTTTTCAAATCATTTATATATGTTAAGAGGGAAGGTTATGATGGAAGTCCATGCAAAATAATCATCTTAAAACTAGATTGTACGAAACTTTTCGAAATGCAATTTTCGGTCAAAAAATCATAATATATTATACACTAATTTATACTAGTTTCGGTCAAAAATCAAATTAAGTCGGGGACTGTTCGAAATGATACGAAACTTCACATATCATTTATATATTTCACGAGGGAAGTTTATGATGCAAGTCCATGCAAAAAATCATCGGAAAAATAGATTCTTTGAAACTTTTTGAAATGCAAGTTTCGGTCAAAAATCATAGTATATTATACACTAGTTTCGGTAAAAAAAATTAAATTTAATTGGGGACTATTTGAAATGATACGATACTTTCAGATCATTTTTTATATGTTAACAGGGTAGGTTATGATGGATGTCCATGCAAAATAACCATCTTAAAACTAGATTGTATGAAACTTTTCGAAATGCAAGTTTCGGTCAAAAAATCATAATATATTATACACTAGCTTATACTAGTTTCGGTCAAAAATAAAATTAAATCAGGGAATGAATAAAATGATATGAAACTTCACATATCATTTATATATTTTACGAGGGAAGGTTATGATGGAAGTTCATGCAAAAAATCATCGCATAATTTGATTCTATAAAACATTTCGAAATGCATGTTTCGGTCAAAAATCATAGTATATTATACACTAGTTTCGGTCAAAAAAATCAAATTCAATTGGGGACTATTTGAAATGATACAATACTTTTCAAATCATTTATATATGTTAAGAGGGAAGGTTATGATGGAAGTCCATGCAAAATAATCATCTTAAAACTAGATTGTACGAAACTTTTCGAAATGCAATTTTCGGTCAAAAATTCATAATATATTATACACTAATTTATACTAGTTTCGGTCAAAAATCAAATTAAGTCGGGGACTGTTCGAAATGATACGAAACTTTACATATCATTTATATATTTTACGAGGGATGTTTATGATGCAAGTCCATGCAAAAAATCATCGGAAAAATAGATTCTTTGAAACTTTTTGAAATGCAAGTTTCGGTCAAAAATCATAGTATATTATACACTAGTTTCGGTAAAAAAAATTAAATTTAATTGGGGACTATTTGAAATGATACGATACTTTCAGATCATTTTTTATATGTTAACAGGGTAGGTTATGATGGATGTCCATGCAAAATAACCATCTTAAAACTAGATTGTATGAAACTTTTCGAAATGCAAGTTTCGGTCAAAAAATCATAATATATTATACACTAGCTTATACTAGTTTCGGTCAAAAATAAAATTAAATCAGGGAATGAATAAAATGATATGAAACTTCACATATCATTTATATATTTTACGAGGGAAGGTTATGATGGAAGTTCATGCAAAAAATCATCGCAATATTAGATTCTATAAAACATTTCGAAATGCAAGTTTCGGTCAAAAATCATAGTATATTATACACTAGTTTCGGTCAAAAAAATCAAATTTAATTGGGGACTATTTGAAATGATACAATACTTTTCAAATCATTTATATATGTTAAGAGGGAAGGTTATGATGGAAGTCCATGCAAAATAATCATCTTAAAACTAGATTGTACGAAACTTTTCGAAATGCAATTTTCGGTCAAAAAATCATAATATATTATACACTAATTTATACTAGTTTCGGTCAAAAATCAAATTAAGTCGGGGACTGTTCGAAATGATACGAAACTTCACATATCATTTATATATTTCACGAGGGAAGTTTATGATGCAAGTCCATGCAAAAAATCATCGGAAAAATAGATTCTTTGAAACTTTTTGAAATGCAAGTTTCGGTCAAAAATCATAGTATATTATACACTAGTTTCGGTAAAAAAAATTAAATTTAATTGGGGACTATTTGAAATGATACGATACTTTCAGATCATTTTTTATATGTTAACAGGGTAGGTTATGATGGATGTCCATGCAAAATAACCATCTTAAAACTAGATTGTATGAAACTTTTCGAAATGCAAGTTTCGGTCAAAAAATCATAATATATTATACACTAGCTTATACTAGTTTCGGTCAAAAATAAAATTAAATCAGGGAATGAATAAAATGATATGAAACTTCACATATCATTTATATATTTTACGAGGGAAGGTTATGATGGAAGTTCATGCAAAAAATCATCGCAATATTAGATTCTATAAAACATTTCGAAATGCAAGTTTCGGTCAAAAATCATAGTATATTATACACTAGTTTCGGTCAAATAAATCAAATTTAATTGGGGACTATTTGAAATGATACAATACTTTTCAAATCATTTATATATGTTAAGAGGGAAGGTTATGATGGAAGTCCATGCAAAATAATCATCTTAAAACTAGATTGTACGAAACTTTTCGAAATGCAATTTTCGGTCAAAAAATCATAATATATTATACACTAATTTATACTAGTTTCGGTCAAAAATCAAATTAAGTCGGGGACTGTTCGAAATGATACGAAACTTCACATATCATTTATATATTTCACGAGGGAAGTTTATGATGCAAGTCCATGCAAAAAATCATCGGAAAAATAGATTCTTTGAAACTTTTTGAAATGCAAGTTTCGGTCAAAAATCATAGTATATTATACACTAGTTTCGGTAAAAAAAATTAAATTTAATTGGGGACTATTTGAAATGATACGATACTTTCAGATCATTTTTTATATGTTAACAGGGTAGGTTATGATGGATGTCCATGCAAAATAACCATCTTAAAACTAGATTGTATGAAACTTTTCGAAATGCAAGTTTCGGTCAAAAAATCATAATATATTATACACTAGCTTATACTAGTTTCGGTCAAAAATAAAATTAAATCAGGGAATGAATAAAATGATATGAAACTTCACATATCATTTATATATTTTACGAGGGAAGGTTATGATGGAAGTTCATGCAAAAAATCATCACAATATTTGATTCTATAAAACATTTCGAAATGCAAGTTTCGGTCAAAAATCATAGTATATTATACACTAGTTTCGGTCAAAAAAATCAAATTTAATTGGGGACTATTAGAAATGATACAATACTTTTCAAATCATTTATATATGTTAAGAGGGAAGGTTATGATGGAAGTCCATGCAAAATAATCATCTTAAAACTAGATTGTACGAAACTTTTCGAAATGCAATTTTCGGTCAAAAAATCATAATATATTATACACTAATTTATACTAGTTTCGGTCAAAAATCAAATTAAGTCGGGGACTGTTCGAAATGATACGAATCTTCACATATCATTTATATATTTCACGAGGGAAGTTTATGATGCAAGTCCATGCAAAAAATCATCGGAAAAATAGATTCTTTGAAACTTTTTGAAATGCAAGTTTCGGTCAAAAATCATAGTATATTATACACTAGTTTCGGTAAAAAAAATTAAATTTAATTGGGGACTATTTGAAATGATACGATACTTTCAGATCATTTTTTATATGTTAACAGGGTAGGTTATGATGGATGTCCATGCAAAATAACCATCTTAAAACTAGATTGTATGAAACTTTTCGAAATGCAAGTTTCGGTCAAAAAATCATAATATATTATACACTAGCTTATACTAGTTTCGGTCAAAAATAAAATTAAATCAGGGAATGAATAAAATGATATGAAACTTCACATATCATTTATATATTTTACGAGGGAAGGTTATGATGGAAGTTCATGCAAAAAATCATCGCAATATTAGATTCTATAAAACATTTCGAAATGCAAGTTTCGGTCAAAAATCATAGTATATTATACACTAGTTTCGGTCAAAAAAATCAAATTTAATTGGGGACTATTTGAAATGATACAATAATTTTCAAATCATTTATATATGTTAAGAGGGAAGGTTATGATGGAAGTCCATGCAAAATAATCATCTTAAAACTAGATCGTACGAAACTTTTCGAAATGCAATTTTCGGTCAAAAAATCATAATATATTATACACTAATTTATACTAGTTTCGGTCAAAAATCAAATTAAGTCGGGGACTGTTCGAAATGATACGAAACTTCACATATCATTTATATATTTCACGAGGGAAGTTTATGATGCAAGTCCATGCAAAAAATCATCGGAAAAATAGATTCTTTGAAACTTTTTGAAATGCAAGTTTCGGTCAAAAATCATAGTATATTATACACTAGTTTCGGTAAAAAAAATTAAATTTAATTGGGGACTATTTGAAATGATACGATACTTTCAGATCATTTTTTATATGTTAACAGGGTAGGTTATGATGGATGTCCATGCAAAATAACCATCTTAAAACTAGATTGTATGAAACTTTTCGAAATGCAAGTTTCGGTCAAAAAATCATAATATATTATACACTAGCTTATACTAGTTTCGGTCAAAAATAAAATTAAATCAGGGAATGAATAAAATGATATGAAACTTCACATATCATTTATATATTTTACGAGGGAAGGTTATGATGGAAGTTCATGCAAAAAATCATCACAATATTTGATTCTATAAAACATTTCGAAATGCAAGTTTCGGTCAAAAATCATAGTATATTATACACTAGTTTCGGTCAAAAAAATCAAATTTAATTGGGGACTATTTGAAATGATACAATACTTTTCAAATCATTTATATATGTTAAGAGGGAAGGTTATGATGGAAGTCCATGCAAAATAATCATCTTAAAACTAGATCGTACGAAACTTTTCGAAATGCAATTTTCGGTCAAAAAATCATAATATATTATACACTAATTTATACTAGTTTCGGTCAAAAATCAAATTAAGTCGGGGACTGTTCGAAATGATACGAAACTTCACATATCATTTATATATTTTACGAGGGAATTTTATGATGCAAGTCCATGCAAAAAATCATCGGAAAAATAGATTCTTTGAAACTTTTTGAAATGCAAGTTTCGGTCAAAAATCATAGTATATTATACACTAGTTTCGGTAAAAAAAATTAAATTTAATTGGGGACTATTTGAAATGATACGATACTTTCAGATCATTTTTTATATGTTAACAGGGTAGGTTATGATGGATGTCCATGCAAAATAACCATCTTAAAACTAGATTGTATGAAACTTTTCGAAATGCAAGTTTCGGTCAAAAAATCATAATATATTATACACTAGCTTATACTAGTTTCGGTCAAAAATAAAATTAAATCAGGGAATGAATAAAATGATATGAAACTTCACATATCATTTATATATTTTACGAGGGAAGGTTATGATGGAAGTTCATGCAAAAAATCATCACAATATTTGATTCTATAAAACATTTCGAAATGCAAGTTTCGGTCAAAAATCATAGTATATTATACACTAGTTTCGGTCAAAAAAATCAAATTTAATTGGGGACTATTTGAAATGATACAATACTTTTCAAATCATTTATATATCTTAAGAGGGAAGGTTATGATGGAAGTCCATGCAAAATAATCATCTTAAAACTAGATCGTACGAAACTTTTCGAAATGCAATTTTCGGTCAAAAAATCATAATATATTATACACTAATTTATACTAGTTTCGGTCAAAAATCAAATTAAGTCGGGGACTGTTCGAAATGATACGAATCTTCACATATCATTTATATATTTCACGAGGGAAGTTTATGATGCAAGTCCATGCAAAAAATCATCGGAAAAATAGATTCTTTGAAACTTTTTGAAATGCAAGTTTCGGTCAAAAATCATAGTATATTATACACTAGTTTCGGTAAAAAAAATTAAATTTAATTGGGGACTATTTGAAATGATACGATACTTTCAGATCATTTTTTATATGTTAACAGGGTAGGTTATGATGGATGTCCATGCAAAATAACCATCTTAAAACTAGATTGTATGAAACTTTTCGAAATGCAAGTTTCGGTCAAAAAATCATAATATATTATACACTAGCTTATACTAGTTTCGGTCAAAAATAAAATTAAATCAGGGAATGAATAAAATGATATGAAACTTCACATATCATTTATATATTTTACGAGGGAAGGTTATGATGGAAGTTCATGCAAAAAATCATCGCAATATTAGATTCTATAAAACATTTCGAAATGCAAGTTTCGGTCAAAAATCATAGTATATTATACACTAGTTTCGGTCAAAAAAATCAAATTTAATTGGGGACTATTTGAAATGATACAATAATTTTCAAATCATTTATATATGTTAAGAGGGAAGGTTATGATGGAAGTCCATGCAAAATAATCATCTTAAAACTAGATCGTACGAAACTTTTCGAAATGCAATTTTCGGTCAAAAAATCATAATATATTATACACTAATTTATACTAGTTTCGGTCAAAAATCAAATTAAGTCGGGGACTGTTCGAAATGATACGAAACTTCACATATCATTTATATATTTCACGAGGGAAGTTTATGATGCAAGTCCATGCAAAAAATCATCGGAAAAATAGATTCTTTGAAACTTTTTGAAATGCAAGTTTCGGTCAAAAATCATAGTATATTATACACTAGTTTCGGTAAAAAAAATTAAATTTAATTGGGGACTATTTGAAATGATACGATACTTTCAGATCATTTTTTATATGTTAACAGGGTAGGTTATGATGGATGTCCATGCAAAATAACCATCTTAAAACTAGATTGTATGAAACTTTTCGAAATGCAAGTTTCGGTCAAAAAATCATAATATATTATACACTAGCTTATACTAGTTTCGGTCAAAAATAAAATTAAATCAGGGAATGAATAAAATGATATGAAACTTCACATATCATTTATATATTTTACGAGGGAAGGTTATGATGGAAGTTCATGCAAAAAATCATCACAATATTTGATTCTATAAAACATTTCGAAATGCAAGTTTCGGTCAAAAATCATAGTATATTATACACTAGTTTCGGTCAAAAAAATCAAATTTAATTGGGGACTATTTGAAATGATACAATACTTTTCAAATCATTTATATATGTTAAGAGGGAAGGTTATGATGGAAGTCCATGCAAAATAATCATCTTAAAACTAGATCGTACGAAACTTTTCGAAATGCAATTTTCGGTCAAAAAATCATAATATATTATACACTAATTTATACTAGTTTCGGTCAAAAATCAAATTAAGTCGGGGACTGTTCGAAATGATACGAAACTTCACATATCATTTATATATTTCACGAGGGAAGTTTATGATGCAAGTCCATGCAAAAAATCATCGGAAAAATAGATTCTTTGAAACTTTTTGAAATGCAAGTTTCGGTCAAAAATCATAGTATATTATACACTAGTTTCGGTAAAAAAAATTAAATTTAATTGGGGACTATTTGAAATGATACGATACTTTCAGATCATTTTTTATATGTTAACAGGGTAGGTTATGATGGATGTCCATGCAAAATAACCATCTTAAAACTAGATTGTATGAAACTTTTCGAAATGCAAGTTTCGGTCAAAAAATCATAATATATTATACACTAGCTTATACTAGTTATGGTCAAAAATAAAATTAAATCAGGGAATGAATAAAATGATATGAAACTTCACATATCATTTATATATTTTACGAGGGAAGGTTATGATGGAAGTTCATGCAAAAAATCATCACAATATTTGATTCTATAAAACATTTCGAAATGCAAGTTTCGGTCAAAAATCATAGTATATTATACACTAGTTTCGGTCAAAAAAATCAAATTTAATTGGGGACTATTTGAAATGATACAATACTTTTCAAATCATTTATATATGTTAAGAGGGAAGGTTATGATGGAAGTCCATGCAAAATAATCATCTTAAAACTAGATCGTACGAAACTTTTCGAAATGCAATTTTCGGTCAAAAAATCATAATATATTATACACTAATTTATACTAGTTTCGGTCAAAAATCAAATAATGTCGGGGACTGTTCGAAATGATACGAATCTTCACATATCATTTATATATTTCACGAGGGAAGTTTATGATGCAAGTCCATGCAAAAAATCATCGGAAAAATAGATTCTTTGAAACTTTTTGAAATGCAAGTTTCGGTCAAAAATCATAGTATATTATACACTAGTTTCGGTAAAAAAAATTAAATTTAATTGGGGACTATTTGAAATGATACGATACTTTCAGATCATTTTTTATATGTTAGCAGGGTAGGTTATGATGGATGTCCATGCAAAATAACCATCTTAAAACTAGATTGTATGAAACTTTTCGAAATGCAAGTTTCGGTCAAAAAATCATAATATATTATACACTAGCTTATACTAGTTTCGGTCAAAAATAAAATTAAATCAGGGAATGAATAAAATGATATGAAACTTCACATATCATTTATATATTTTACGAGGGAAGGTTATGATGGAAGTTCATGCAAAAAATCATCGCAATATTAGATTCTATAAAACATTTCGAAATGCAAGTTTCGGTCAAAAATCATAGTATATTATACACTAGTTTCGGTCAAAAAAATCAAATTTAATTGGGGACTATTTGAAATGATACAATACTTTTCAAATCATTTATATATGTGAAGAGGGAAGGTTATGATGGAAGTCCATGCAAAATAATCATCTTAAAACTAGATTGTACGAAACTTTTCGAAATGCAATTTTCGGTCAAAAAATCATAATATATTATACACTAATTTATACTAGTTTCGGTCAAAAATCAAATTAAGTCGGGGACTGTTCGAAATGATACGAAACTTCACATATCATTTATATATTTCACGAGGGAAGTTTATGATGCAAGTCCATGCAAAAAATCATCGGAAAAATAGATTCTTTGAAACTTTTTGAAATGCAAGTTTCGGTCAAAAATCATAGTATATTATACACTAGTTTCGGTAAAAAAAATTAAATTTAATTGGGGACTATTTGAAATGATACGATACTTTCAGATCATTTTTTATATGTTAACAGGGTAGGTTATGATGGATGTCCATGCAAAATAACCATCTTAAAACTAGATTGTATGAAACTTTTCGAAATGCAAGTTTCGGTCAAAAAATCATAATATATTATACACTAGCTTATACTAGTTTCGGTCAAAAATAAAATTAAATCAGGGAATGAATAAAATGATATGAAACTTCACATATCATTTATATATTTTACGAGGGAAGGTTATGATGGAAGTTCATGCAAAAAATCATCACAATATTTGATTCTATAAAACATTTCGAAATGCAAGTTTCGGTCAAAAATCATAGTATATTATACACTAGTTTCGGTCAAAAAAATCAAATTTAATTGGGGACTATTTGAAATGATACAATACTTTTCAAATCATTTATATATGTTAAGAGGGAAGGTTATGATGGAAGTCCATGCAAAATAATCATCTTAAAACTAGATCGTACGAAACTTTTCGAAATGCAATTTTCGGTCAAAAAATCATAATATATTATACACTAATTTATACTAGTTTCGGTCAAAAATCAAATTAAGTCGGGGACTGTTCGAAATGATACGAAACTTCACATATCATTTATATATTTCACGAGGGAAGTTTATGATGCAAGTCCATGCAAAAAATCATCGGAAAAATAGATTCTTTGAAACTTTTTGAAATGCAAGTTTCGGTCAAAAATCATAGTATATTATACACTAGTTTCGCTAAAAAAAATTAAATTTAATTGGGGACTATTTGAAATGATACGATACTTTCAGATCATTTTTTATATGTTAACAGGGTAGGTTATGATGGATGTCCATGCAAAATAACCATCTTAAAACTAGATTGTATGAAACTTTTCGAAATGCAAGTTTCGGTCAAAAAATCATAATATATTATACACTAGCTTATACTAGTTTCGGTCAAAAATAAAATTAAATCAGGGAATGAATAAAATGATATGAAACTTCACATTACATTTATATATTTTACGAGGGAAGGTTATGATGGAAGTTCATGCAAAAAATCATCGCAATATTAGATTCTATAAAACATTTCGAAATGCAAGTTTCGGTCAAAAATCATAGTATATTATACACTAGTTTCGGTCAAAAAAATCAAATTTAATTGGGGACTATTTGAAATGATACAATACTTTTCAAATCATTTATATATGTTAAGAGGGAAGGTTATGATGGAAGTCCATGCAAAATAATCATCTTAAAACTAGATCGTACGAAACTTTTCGAAATGCAATTTTCGGTCAAAAAATCATAATATATTATACACTAATTTATACTAGTTTCGGTCAAAAATCAAATTAAGTCGGGGACTGTTCGAAATGATACGAAACTTCACATATCATTTATATATTTTACGAGGGAATTTTATGATGCAAGTCCATGCAAAAAATCATCGGAAAAATAGATTCTTTGAAACTTTTTGAAATGCAAGTTTCGGTCAAAAATCATAGTATATTATACACTAGTTTCGGTAAAAAAAATTAAATTTAATTGGGGACTATTTGAAATGATACGATACTTTCAGATCATTTTTTATATGTTAACAGGGTAGGTTATGATGGATGTCCATGCAAAATAACCATCTTAAAACTAGATTGTATGAAACTTTTCGAAATGCAAGTTTCGGTCAAAAAATCATAATATATTATACACTAGCTTATACTAGTTTCGGTCAAAAATAAAATTAAATCAGGGAATGAATAAAATGATATGAAACTTCACATATCATTTATATATTTTACGAGGGAAGGTTATGATGGAAGTTCATGCAAAAAATCATCACAATATTTGATTCTATAAAACATTTCGAAATGCAAGTTTCGGTCAAAAATCATAGTATATTATACACTAGTTTCGGTCAAAAAAATCAAATTTAATTGGGGACTATTTGAAATGAGACAATACTTTTCAAATCATTTATATATGTTAAGAGGGAAGGTTATGATGGAAGTCCATGCAAAATAATCATCTTAAAACTAGATCGTACGAAACTTTTCGAAATGCAATTTTCGGTCAAAAAATCATAATATATTATACACTAATTTATACTAGTTTCGGTCAAAAATCAAATTAAGTCGGGGACTGTTCGAAATGATACGAAACTTCACTTATCATTTATATATTTTACGAGGGAATTTTATGATGCAAGTCCATGCAAAAAATCATCGGAAAAATAGATTCTTTGAAACTTTTTGAAATGCAAGTTTCGGTCAAAAATCATAGTATATTATACACTAGTTTCGCTAAAAAAAATTAAATTTAATTGGGGACTATTTGAAATGATACGATACTTTCAGATCATTTTTTATATGTTAACAGGGTAGGTTATGATGGATGTCCATGCAAAATAACCATCTTAAAACTAGATTGTATGAAACTTTTCGAAATGCAAGTTTCGGTCAAAAAATCATAATATATTATACACTAGCTTATACTAGTTTCGGTCAAAAATAAAATTAAATCAGGGAATGAATAAAATGATATGAAACTTCACATTACATTTATATATTTTACGAGGGAAGGTTATGATGGAAGTTCATGCAAAAAATCATCGCAATATTAGATTCTATAAAACATTTCGAAATGCAAGTTTCGGTCAAAAATCATAGTATATTATACACTAGTTTCGGTCAAAAAAATCAAATTTAATTGGGGACTATTTGAAATGATACAATACTTTTCAAATCATTTATATATGTTAAGAGGGAAGGTTATGATGGAAGTCCATGCAAAATAATCATCTTAAAACTAGATCGTACGAAACTTTTCGAAATGCAATTTTCGGTCAAAAAATCATAATATATTATACACTAATTTATACTAGTTTCGGTCAAAAATCAAATTAAGTCGGGGACTGTTCGAAATGATACGAAACTTCACATATCATTTATATATTTTACGAGGGAATTTTATGATGCAAGTCCATGCAAAAAATCATCGGAAAAATAGATTCTTTGAAACTTTTTGAAATGCAAGTTTCGGTCAAAAATCATAGTATATTATACACTAGTTTCGGTAAAAAAAATTAAATTTAATTGGGGACTATTTGAAATGATACGATACTTTCAGATCATTTTTTATATGTTAACAGGGTAGGTTATGATGGATGTCCATGCAAAATAACCATCTTAAAACTAGATTGTATGAAACTTTTCGAAATGCAAGTTTCGGTCAAAAAATCATAATATATTATACACTAGCTTATACTAGTTTCGGTCAAAAATTAAATTAAATCAGGGAATGAATAAAATGATATGAAACTTCACATATCATTTATATATTTTACGAGGGAAGGTTATGATGGAAGTTCATGCAAAAAATCATCACAATATTTGATTCTATAAAACATTTCGAAATGCAAGTTTCGGTCAAAAATCATAGTATATTATACACTAGTTTCGGTCAAAAAAATCAAATTTAATTGGGGACTATTTGAAATGAGACAATACTTTTCAAATCATTTATATATGTTAAGAGGGAAGGTTATGATGGAAGTCCATGCAAAATAATCATCTTAAAACTAGATCGTACGAAACTTTTCGAAATGCAATTTTCGGTCAAAAAATCATAATATATTATACACTAATTTATACTAGTTTCGGTCAAAAATCAAATTAAGTCGGGGACTGTTCGAAATGATACGAATCTTCACATATCATTTATATATTTCACGAGGGAAGTTTATGATGCAAGTCCATGCAAAAAATCATCGGAAAAATAGATTCTTTGAAACTTTTTGAAATGCAAGTTTCGGTCAAAAATCATAGTATATTATACACTAGTTTCGGTAAAAAAAATTAAATTTAATTGGGGACTATTTGAAATGATACGATACTTTCAGATCATTTTTTATATGTTAACAGGGTAGGTTATGATGGATGTCCATGCAAAATAACCATCTTAAAACTAGATTGTATGAAACTTTTCGAAATGCAAGTTTCGGTCAAAAAATCATAATATATTATACACTAGCTTATACTAGTTTCGGTCAAAAATAAAATTAAATCAGGGAATGAATAAAATGATATGAAACTTCACATATCATTTATATATTTTACGAGGGAAGGTTATGATGGAAGTTCATGCAAAAAATCATCACAATATTTGATTCTATAAAACATTTCGAAATGCAAGTTTCGGTCAAAAATCATAGTATATTATACACTAGTTTCGGCCAAAAAAATCAAATTTAATTGGGGACTATTTGAAATGATACAATACTTTTCAAATCATTTATATATGTTAAGAGGGAAGGTTATGATGGAAGTCCATGCAAAATAATCATCTTAAAACTAGATCGTACGAAACTTTTCGAAATGCAATTTTCGGTCAAAAAATCATAATATATTATACACTAATTTATACTAGTTTCGGTCAAAAATCAAATTAAGTCGGGGACTGTTCGAAATGATACGAAACTTCACATATCATTTATATATTTTACGAGGGAATTTTATGATGCAAGTCCATGCAAAAAATCATCGGAAAAATAGATTCTTTGAAACTTTTTGAAATGCAAGTTTCGGTCAAAAATCATAGTATATTATACACTAGTTTCGGTAAAAAAAATTAAATTTAATTGGGGACTATTTGAAATGATACGATACTTTCAGATCATTTTTTATATGTTAACAGGGTAGGTTATGATGGATGTCCATGCAAAATAACCATCTTAAAACTAGATTGTATGAAACTTTTCGAAATGCAAGTTTCGGTCAAAAAATCATAATATATTATACACTAGCTTATACTAGTTTCGGTCAAAAATAAAATTAAATCAGGGAATGAATAAAATGATATGAAACTTCACATATCATTTATATATTTTACGAGGGAAGGTTATGATGGAAGTTCATGCAAAAAATCATCACAATATTTGATTCTATAAAACATTTCGAAATGCAAGTTTCGGTCAAAAATCATAGTATATTATACACTAGTTTCGGTCAAAAAAATCAAATTTAATTGGGGACTATTTGAAATGAGACAATACTTTTCAAATCATTTATATATGTTAAGAGGGAAGGTTATGATGGAAGTCCATGCAAAATAATCATCTTAAAACTAGATCGTACGAAACTTTTCGAAATGCAATTTTCGGTCAAAAAATCATAATATATTATACACTAATTTATACTAGTTTCGGTCAAAAATCAAATTAAGTCGGGGACTGTTCGAAATGATACGAATCTTCACATATCATTTATATATTTCACGAGGGAAGTTTATGATGCAAGTCCATGCAAAAAATCATCGGAAAAATAGATTCTTTGAAACTTTTTGAAATGCAAGTTTCGGTCAAAAATCATAGTATATTATACACTAGTTTCGCTAAAAAAAATTAAATTTAATTGGGGACTATTTGAAATGATACGATACTTTCAGATCATTTTTTATATGTTAACAGGGTAGGTTATAATGGATGTCCATGCAAAATAACCATCTTAAAACTAGATTGTATGAAACTTTTCGAAATGCAAGTTTCGGTCAAAAAATCATAATATATTATACACTAGCTTATACTAGTTTCGGTCAAAAATAAAATTAAATCAGGGAATGAATAAAATGATATGAAACTTCACATATCATTTATATATTTTACGAGGGAAGGTTATGATGGAAGTTCATGCAAAAAATCATCGCAATATTAGATTCTATAAAACATTTCGAAATGCAAGTTTCGGTCAAAAATCATAGTATATTATACACTAGTTTCGGTCAAAAAAATCAAATTTAATTGGGGACTATTTGAAATGATACAATACTTTTCAAATCATTTATATATGTGAAGAGGGAAGGTTATGATGGAAGTCCATGCAAAATAATCATCTTAAAACTAGATTGTACGAAACTTTTCGAAATGCAATTTTCGGTCAAAAAATCATAATATATTATACACTAATTTATACTAGTTTCGGTCAAAAATCAAATTAAGTCGGGGACTGTTCGAAATGATACGAAACTTCACATATCATTTATATATTTTACGAGGGAATTTTATGATGCAAGTCCATGCAAAAAATCATCGGAAAAATAGATTCTTTGAAACTTTTTGAAATGCAAGTTTCGGTCAAAAATCATAGTATATTATACACTAGTTTCGGTAAAAAAAATTAAATTTAATTGGGGACTATTTGAAATGATACGATACTTTCAGATCATTTTTTATATGTTAACAGGGTAGGTTATGATGGATGTCCATGCAAAATAACCATCTTAAAACTAGATTGTATGAAACTTTTCGAAATGCAAGTTTCGGTCAAAAAATCATAATATATTATACACTAGCTTATACTAGTTTCGGTCAAAAATAAAATTAAATCAGGGAATGAATAAAATGATATGAAACTTCACATATCATTTATATATTTTACGAGGGAAGGTTATGATGGAAGTTCATGCAAAAAATCATCACAATATTTGATTCTATAAAACATTTCGAAATGCAAGTTTCGGTCAAAAATCATAGTATATTATACACTAGTTTCGGTCAAAAAAATCAAATTTAATTGGGGACTATTTGAAATGAGACAATACTTTTCAAATCATTTATATATGTTAAGAGGGAAGGTTATGATGGAAGTCCATGCAAAATAATCATCTTAAAACTAGATCGTACGAAACTTTTCGAAATGCAATTTTCGGTCAAAAAATCATAATATATTATACACTAATTTATACTAGTTTCGGTCAAAAATCAAATTAAGTCGGGGACTGTTCGAAATGATACGAATCTTCACATATCATTTATATATTTCACGAGGGAAGTTTATGATGCAAGTCCATGCAAAAAATCATCGGAAAAATAGATTCTTTGAAACTTTTTGAAATGCAAGTTTCGGTCAAAAATCATAGTATATTATACACTAGTTTCGGTAAAAAAAATTAAATTTAATTGGGGACTATTTGAAATGATACGATACTTTCAGATCATTTTTTATATGTTAACAGGGTAGGTTATGATGGATGTCCATGCAAAATAACCATCTTAAAACTAGATTGTATGAAACTTTTCGAAATGCAAGTTTCGGTCAAAAAATCATAATATATTATACACTAGCTTATACTAGTTTCGGTCAAAAATAAAATTAAATCAGGGAATGAATAAAATGATATGAAACTTCACATATCATTTATATATTTTACGAGGGAAGGTTATGATGGAAGTTCATGCAAAAAATCATCACAATATTTGATTCTATAAAACATTTCGAAATGCAAGTTTCGGTCAAAAATCATAGTATATTATACACTAGTTTCGGTCAAAAAAATCAAATTTAATTGGGGACTATTTGAAATGAGACAATACTTTTCAAATCATTTATATATGTTAAGAGGGAAGGTTATGATGGAAGTCCATGCAAAATAATCATCTTAAAACTAGATCGTACGAAACTTTTCGAAATGCAATTTTCGGTCAAAAAATCATAATATATTATACACTAATTTATACTAGTTTCGGTCAAAAATCAAATTAAGTCGGGGACTGTTCGAAATGATACGAATCTTCACATATCATTTATATATTTCACGAGGGAAGTTTATGATGCAAGTCCATGCAAAAAATCATCGGAAAAATAGATTCTTTGAAACTTTTTGAAATGCAAGTTTCGGTCAAAAATCATAGTATATTATACACTAGTTTCGCTAAAAAAAATTAAATTTAATTGGGGACTATTTGAAATGATACGATACTTTCAGATCATTTTTTATATGTTAACAGGGTAGGTTATGATGGATGTCCATGCAAAATAACCATCTTAAAACTAGATTGTATGAAACTTTTCGAAATGCAAGTTTCGGTCAAAAAATCATAATATATTATACACTAGCTTATACTAGTTTCGGTCAAAAATAAAATTAAATCAGGGAATGAATAAAATGATATGAAACTTCACATATCATTTATATATTTTACGAGGGAAGGTTATGATGGAAGTTCATGCAAAAAATCATCGCAATATTAGATTCTATAAAACATTTCGAAATGCAAGTTTCGGTCAAAAATCATAGTATATTATACACTAGTTTCGGTCAAAAAAATCAAATTTAATTGGGGACTATTTGAAATGATACAATACTTTTCAAATCATTTATATATGTGAAGAGGGAAGGTTATGATGGAAGTCCATGCAAAATAATCATCTTAAAACTAGATTGTACGAAACTTTTCGAAATGCAATTTTCGGTCAAAAAATCATAATATATTATACACTAATTTATACTAGTTTCGGTCAAAAATTAAATTAAGTCGGGGACTGTTCGAAATGATACGAAACTTCACATATCATTTATATATTTCACGAGGGAAGTTTATGATGCAAGTCCATGCAAAAAATCATCGGAAAAATAGATTCTTTGAAACTTTTTGAAATGCAAGTTTCGGTCAAAAATCATAGTATATTATACACTAGTTTCGGTAAAAAAAATTAAATTTAATTGGGGACTATTTGAAATGATACGATACTTTCAGATCATTTTTTATATGTTAACAGGGTAGGTTATGATGGATGTCCATGCAAAATAACCATCTTAAAACTAGATTGTATGAAACTTTTCGAAATGCAAGTTTCGGTCAAAAAATCATAATATATTATACACTAGCTTATACTAGTTTCGGTCAAAAATAAAATTAAATCAGGGAATGAATAAAATGATATGAAACTTCACATATCATTTATATATTTTACGAGGGAAGGTTATGATGGAAGTTCATGCAAAAAATCATCACAATATTTGATTCTATAAAACATTTCGAAATGCAAGTTTCGGTCAAAAATCATAGTATATTATACACTAGTTTCGGTCAAAAAAATCAAATTTAATTTGGGACTATTTGAAATGATACAATACTTTTCAAATCATTTATATATGTTAAGAGGGAAGGTTATGATGGAAGTCCATGCAAAATAATCATCTTAAAACTAGATCGTACGAAACTTTTCGAAATGCAATTTTCGGTCAAAAAATCATAATATATTATACACTAATTTATACTAGTTTCGGTCAAAAATCAAATTAAGTCGGGGACTGTTCGAAATGATACGAAACTTCACTTATCATTTATATATTTTACGAGGGAATTTTATGATGCAAGTCCATGCAAAAAATCATCGGAAAAATAGATTCTTTGAAACTTTTTGAAATGCAAGTTTCGGTCAAAAATCATAGTATATTATACACTAGTTTCGGTAAAAAAAATTAAATTTAATTGGGGACTATTTGAAATGATACGATACTTTCAAATCATTTTTTATATGTTAACAGGGTAGGTTATGATGGATGTCCATGCAAAATAACCATCTTAAAACTAGATTGTATGAAACTTTTCGAAATGCAAGTTTCGGTCAAAAAATCATAATATATTATACACTAGCTTATACTAGTTTCGGTCAAAAATAAAATTAAATCAGGGAATGAATAAAATGATATGAAACTTCACATATCATTTATATATTTTACGAGGGAAGGTTATGATGGAAGTTCATGCAAAAAATCATCACAATATTTGATTCTATAAAACATTTCGAAATGCAAGTTTCGGTCAAAAATCATAGTATATTATACACTAGTTTCGGTCAAAAAAATCAAATTTAATTGGGGACTATTTGAAATGATACAATACTTTTCAAATCATTTATATATGTTAAGAGGGAAGGTTATGATGGAAGTCCATGCAAAATAATCATCTTAAAACTAGATCGTACGAAACTTTTCGAAATGCAATTTTCGGTCAAAAAATCATAATATATTATACACTAATTTATACTAGTTTCGGTCAAAAATCAAATTAAGTCGGGGACTGTTCGAAATGATACGAAACTTCACTTATCATTTATATATTTTACGAGGGAATTTTATGATGCAAGTCCATGCAAAAAATCATCGGAAAAATAGATTCTTTGAAACTTTTTGAAATGCAAGTTTCGGTCAAAAATCATAGTATATTATACACTAGTTTCGGTAAAAAAAATTAAATTTAATTGGGGACTATTTGAAATGATACGATACTTTCAAATCATTTTTTATATGTTAACAGGGTAGGTTATGATGGATGTCCATGCAAAATAACCATCTTAAAACTAGATTGTATGAAACTTTTCGAAATGCAAGTTTCGGTCAAAAAATCATAATATATTATACACTAGCTTATACTAGTTTCGGTCAAAAATAAAATTAAATTAGGGAATGAATAAAATGATATGAAACTTCACATATCATTTATATATTTTACGAGGGAAGGTTATGATGGAAGTTCATGCAAAAAATCATCACAATATTTGATTCTATAAAACATTTCGAAATGCAAGTTTCGGTCAAAAATCATAGTATATTATACACTAGTTTCGGTCAAAAAAATCAAATTTAATTGGGGACTATTTGAAATGATACAATACTTTTCAAATCATTTATATATGTTAAGAGGGAAGGTTATGATGGAAGTCCATGCAAAATAATCATCTTAAAACTAGATCGTACGAAACTTTTCGAAATGCAATTTTCGGTCAATAAATCATAATATATTATACACTAATTTATACTAGTTTCGGTCAAAAATCAAATTAAGTCGGGGACTGTTCGAAATGATACGAAACTTCACTTATCATTTATATATTTTACGAGGGAATTTTATGATGCAAGTCCATGCAAAAAATCATCGGAAAAATAGATTCTTTGAAACTTTTTGAAATGCAAGTTTCGGTCAAAAATCATAGTATATTATACACTAGTTTCGGTAAAAAAAATTAAATTTAATTGGGGACTATTTGAAATGATACGATACTTTCAGATCATTTTTTATATGTTAACAGGGTAGGTTATGATGGATGTCCATGCAAAATAACCATCTTAAAACTAGATTGTATGAAACTTTTCGAAATGCAAGTTTCGGTCAAAAAATCATAATATATTATACACTAGCTTATACTAGTTTCGGTCAAAAATAAAATTAAATCAGGGAATGAATAAAATGATATGAAACTTCACATATCATTTATATATTTTACGAGGGAAGGTTATGATGGAAGTTCATGCAAAAAATCATCACAATATTTGATTCTATAAAACATTTCGAAATGCAAGTTTCGGTCAAAAATCATAGTATATTATACACTAGTTTCGGTCAAAAAAATCAAATTTAATTGGGGACTATTTGAAATGAGACAATACTTTTCAAATCATTTATATATGTTAAGAGGGAAGGTTATGATGGAAGTCCATGCAAAATAATCATCTTAAAACTAGATCGTACGAAACTTTTCGAAATGCAATTTTCGGTCAAAAAATCATAATATATTATACACTAATTTATACTAGTTTCGGTCAAAAATCAAATTAAGTCGGGGACTGTTCGAAATGATACGAATCTTCACATATCATTTATATATTTCACGAGGGAAGTTTATGATGCAAGTCCATGCAAAAAATCATCGGAAAAATAGATTCTTTGAAACTTTTTGAAATGCAAGTTTCGGTCAAAAATCATAGTATATTATACACTAGTTTCGGTAAAAAAAATTAAATTTAATTGGGGACTATTTGAAATGATACGATACTTTCAGATCATTTTTTATATGTTAACAGGGTAGGTTATGATGGATGTCCATGCAAAATAACCATCTTAAAACTAGATTGTATGAAACTTTTCGAAATGCAAGTTTCGGTCAAAAAATCATAATATATTATACACTAGCTTATACTAGTTTCGGTCAAAAATTAAATTAAATCAGGGAATGAATAAAATGATATGAAACTTCACATATCATTTATATATTTTACGAGGGAAGGTTATGATGGAAGTTCATGCAAAAAATCATCGCAATATTAGATTCTATAAAACATTTCGAAATGCAAGTTTCGGTCAAAAATCATAGTATATTATACACTAGTTTCGGTCAAAAAAATCAAATTTAATTGGGGACTATTTGAAATGATACAATACTTTTCAAATCATTTATATATGTTAAGAGGGAAGGTTATGATGGAAGTCCATGCAAAATAATCATCTTAAAACTAGATTGTATGAAACTTTTCGAAATGCAATTTTCGGTCAAAAAATCATAATATATTATACACTAATTTATACTAGTTTCGGTCAAAAATCAAATTAAGTCGGGGACTGTTCGAAATGATACGAAACTTCACATATCATTTATATATTTCACGAGGGAAGTTTATGATGCAAGTCCATGCAAAAAATCATCGGAAAAATAGATTCTTTGAAACTTTTTGAAATGCAAGTTTCGGTCAAAAATCATAGTATATTATACACTAGTTTCGGTAAAAAAAATTAAATTTAATTGGGGACTATTTGAAATGATACGATACTTTCAGATCATTTTTTATATGTTAACAGGGTAGGTTATGATGGATGTCCATGCAAAATAACCATCTTAAAACTAGATTGTATGAAACTTTTCGAAATGTTCGGTCAAAAAATCATAATATATTATACACTAGCTTATACTAGTTTCGGTCAAAAATAAAATTAAATCAGGGAATGAATAAAATGATATGAAACTTCACATATCATTTATATATTTTACGAGGGAAGGTTATGATGGAAGTTCATGCAAAAAATCATCACAATATTTGATTCTATAAAACATTTCGAAATGCAAGTTTCGGTCAAAAATCATAGTATATTATACACTAGTTTCGGTCAAAAAAATCAAATTTAATTGGGGACTATTTGAAATGATACAATACTTTTCAAATCATTTATATATGTTAAGAGGGAAGGTTATGATGGAAGTCCATGCAAAATAATCATCTTAAAACTAGATTGTACGAAACTTTTCGAAATGCAATTTTCGGTCAAAAAATCATAATATATTATACACTAATTTATACTAGTTTCGGTCAAAAATCAAATTAAGTCGGGGACTGTTCGAAATGATACGAAACTTCACATATCATTTATATATTTTACGAGGGAAGTTTATGATGCAAGTCCATGCAAAAAATCATCGGAAAAATAGATTCTTTGAAACTTTTTGAAATGCAAGTTTCGGTCAAAAATCATAGTATATTATACACTAGTTTCGGTAAAAAAAATTAAATTTATTTGGGGACTATTTGAAATGATACGATACTTTCAGATCATTATTTATATGTTAACAGGGTAGGTTATGATGGATGTCCATGCAAAATAACCATCTTAAAACTAGATTGTATGAAACTTTTCGAAATGCAAGTTTCGGTCAAAAAATCCTAATATATTATACACTAGCTTATACTAGTTTCGGTCAAAAATAAAATTAAATCAGGGAATGAATAAAATGATATGAAACTTCACATTTCATTTATATATTTTACGAGGGAAGGTTATGATGGAAGTTCATGCAAAAAATCATCGCAATATTAGATTCTATAAAACATTTCGAAATGCAAGTTTAGGTCAAAAATCATAGTATATTATACACTAGTTTCGGTCAAAAAAATCAAATTTAATTGGGGACTATTTGAAATGATACAATACTTTTCAAATCATTTATATATGTTAAGAGGGAAGGTTATGATGGAGGTCCATGCAAAATAATCATCTTAAAACTAGATTGTATGAAACTTTTCGAAATGCAATTTTCGGTCAAAAAATCATAATATATTATACACTAATTTATACTAGTTTCGGTCAAAAATCAAATTAAGTCGGGGACTGTTCGAAATGATACGAAACTTCACATATCATTTATATATTTCACGAGGGAAGTTTATGATGCAAGTCCATGCAAAAAATCATCGGAAAAATAGATTCTTTGAAACTTTTTGAAATGCAAGTTTCGGTCAAAAATCATAGTATATTATACACTAGTTTCGGTAAAAAAAATTAAATTTAATTGGGGACTATTTGAAATGATACGATACTTTCAGATCATTTTTTATATGTTAACAGGGTAGGTTATGATGGATGTCCATGCAAAATAACCATCTTAAAACTAGATTGTATGAAACTTTTCGAAATGTTCGGTCAAAAAATCATAATATATTATACACTAGCTTATACTAGTTTCGGTCAAAAATAAAATTAAATCAGGGAATGAATAAAATGATATGAAACTTCACATATCATTTATATATTTTACGAGGGAAGGTTATGATGGAAGTTCATGCAAAAAATCATCACAATATTTGATTCTATAAAACATTTCGAAATGCAAGTTTCGGTCAAAAATCATAGTATATTATACACTAGTTTCGGTCAAAAAAATCAAATTTAATTGGGGACTATTTGAAATGATACAATACTTTTCAAATCATTTATATATGTTAAGAGGGAAGGTTATGATGGAAGTCCATGCAAAATAATCATCTTAAAACTAGATCGTACGAAACTTTTCGAAATGCAATTTTCGGTCAAAAAATCATAATATATTATACACTAATTTATACTAGTTTCGGTCAAAAATCAAATTAAGTCGGGGACTGTTCGAAATGATACGAAACTTCACATATCATTTATATATTTTACGAGGGAAGTTTATGATGCAAGTCCATGCAAAAAATCATCGGAAAAATAGATTCTTTGAAACTTTTTGAAATGCAAGTTTCGGTCAAAATCATAGTATATTATACACTAGTTTCGGTAAAAAAAATTAAATTTAATTGGGGACTATTTGAAATGATACGATACTTTCAGATCATTTTTTATATGTTAACAGGGTAGGTTATGATGGATGTCCATGCAAAATAACCATCTTCAAACTAGATTGTATGAAACTTTTCGAAATGCAAGTTTCGGTCAAAAAATCATAATATATTATACACTAGCTTATACTAGTTTCGGTCAAAAATAAAATTAAATCAGGGAATGAATAAAATGATATGAAACTTCACATATCATTTATATATTTTACGAGGGAAGGTTATGATGGAAGTTCATGCAAAAAATCATCGCAATATTAGATTCTATAAAACTTTTCGAAATGCAAGTTTCGGTCAAAAATAATAGTATATTATACACTAGTTTCGGTCAAAAAAATCAAATTTAATTGGGGACTATTTGAAATGATACAATACTTTTCAAATCATTTATATATGTTAAGAGGGAAGGTTATGATGGAAGTCCATGCAAAATAATCATCTTAAAACTAGATTGTACGAAACTTTTCGAAATGCAATTTTCGGTCAAAAAATCATAATATATTATACACTAATTTATACTAGTTTCGGTCAAAAATCAAATTAAGTCGGGTACTGTTCGAAATGATACGAAACTTTACATATCATTTATATATTTTACGAGGGAAGTTTATGATGCAAGTCCATGAAAAAAATCATCGGAAAAATAGATTCTTTGAAACTTTTTGAAATGCAAGTTTCGGTCAAAAATCATAGTATATTATACACTAGTTTCGGTAAAAAAAATTAAATTTAATTGGGGACTATTTGAAATGATACGATACTTTCAGATCATTTTTTATATGTTAACAGGGTAGGTTATGATGGATGTCCATGCAAAATAACCATCTTAAAACTAGATTGTATGAAACTTTTCGAAATGCAAGTTTCGGTCAAAAAATCATAATATATTATACACTAGCTTATACTAGTTTCGGTCAAAAATAAAATTAAATCAGGGAATGAATAAAATGATATGAAACTTCACATATCATTTATATATTTTACGAGGGAAGGTTATGATGGAAGTTCATGCAAAAAATCATCACAATATTTGATTCTATAAAACATTTCGAAATGCAAGTTTCGGTCAAAAATCATAGTATATTATACACTAGTTTCGGTCAAAAAAATCAAATTTAATTGGGGACTATTTGAAATGATACAATACTTTTCAAATCATTTATATATGTTAAGAGGGAAGGTTATGATGGAAGTCCATGCAAAATAATCATCTTAAAACTAGATTGTACGAAACTTTTCGAAATGCAATTTTCGGTCAAAAAATCATAATATATTATACACTAATTTATACTAGTTTCGGTCAAAAATCAAATTAAGTCGGGGACTGTTCGAAATGATACGAAACTTCACATATCATTTATATATTTTACGAGGGAAGTTTATGATGCAAGTCCATGCAAAAAATCATCGGAAAAATAGATTCTTTGAAACTTTTTGAAATGCAAGTTTCGGTCAAAAATCATAGTATATTATACACTAGTTTCGGTAAAAAAAATTAAATTTATTTGGGGACTATTTGAAATGATACGATACTTTCAGATCATTTTTTATATGTTAACAGGGTAGGTTATGATGGATGTCCATGCAAAATAACCATCTTAAAACTAGATTGTATGAAACTTTTCGAAATGCAAGTTTCGGTCAAAAAATCATAATATATTATACACTAGCTTATACTAGTTTCGGTCAAAAATAAAATTAAATCAGGGAATGAATAAAATGATATGAAACTTCACATATCATTTATATATTTTACGAGGGAAGGTTATGATGGAAGTTCATGCAAAAAATCATCGCAATATTAGATTCTATAAAACATTTCGAAATGCAAGTTTAGGTCAAAAATCATAGTATATTATACACTAGTTTCGGTCAAAAAAATCAAATTTAATTGGGGACTATTTGAAATGATACAATACTTTTCAAATCATTTATATATGTTAAGAGGGAAGGTTATGATGGAAGTCCATGCAAAATAATCATCTTAAAACTAGATTGTATGAAACTTTTCGAAATGCAATTTTCGGTCAAAAAATCATAATATATTATACACTAATTTATACTAGTTTCGGTCAAAAATCAAATTAAGTCGGGGACTGTTCGAAATGATACGAAACTTCACATATCATTTATATATTTCACGAGGGAAGTTTATGATACAAGTCCATGCAAAAAATCATCGGAAAAATAGATTCTTTGAAACTTTTTGAAATGCAAGTTTCGGTCAAAAAATCATAATATATTATACACTAATTTATACTAGTTTCGGTCAAAAATCAAATTAAGTCGGGGACTGTTCGAAATGATACGAAACTTCACATATCATTTATATATTTTACGAGGGAAGTTTATGATGCAAGTCCATGCAAAAAATCATCGGAAAAATAGATTCTTTGAAACTTTTTGAAATGCAAGTTTCGGTCAAAAATCATAGTATATTATACACTAGTTTCGGTAAAAAAAAATAAATTTAATTGGGGACTATTTGAAATGATACGATACTTTCAAATCATTTTTTATATGTTAACAGGGTAGGTTATGATGGATGTCCATGCAAAATAACCATCTTAAAACTAGATTGTATGAAACTTTTCGAAATGTTCGGTCAAAAAATCATAATATATTATACACTAGCTTATACTAGTTTCGGTCAAAAATAAAATTAAATCAGGGAATGAATAAAATGATATGAAACTTCACATATCATTTATATATTTTACGAGGGAAGGTTATGATGGAAGTTCATGCAAAAAATCATCACAATATTTGATTCTATAAAACATTTCGAAATGCAAGTTTCGGTCAAAAATCATAGTATATTATACACTAGTTTCGGTCAAAAAAATCAAATTTAATTGGGGACTATTTGAAATGATACAATACTTTTCAAATCATTTATATATGTTAAGAGGGAAGGTTATGATGGAAGTCCATGCAAAATAATCATCTTAAAACTAGATCGTACGAAACTTTTCGAAATGCAATTTTCGGTCAAAAAATCATAATATATTATACACTAATTTATACTAGTTTCGGTCAAAAATCAAATTAAGTCGGGGACTGTTCGAAATGATACGAAACTTCACATATCATTTATATATTTTACGAGGGAAGTTTATGATGCAAGTCCATGCAAAAAATCATCGGAAAACTAGATTCTTTGAAACTTTTTGAAATGCAAGTTTCGGTCAAAATCATAGTCTATTATACACTAGTTTCGGTAAAAAAATTTTAATTTAATTGGGGACTATTTGAAATGATACGATACTTTCAGATCATTTTTTATATGTTAACAGGGTAGGTTATGATGGATGTCCATGCAAAATAACCATCTTAAAATTAGATTGTATGAAACTTTTCGAAATGCAAGTTTCGGTCAAAAAATCATAATATATTATACACTAGCTTATACTAGTTTCGGTCAAAAATAAAATTAAATCAGGGAATGAATAAAATGATATGAAACTTCACATATCATTTATATATTTTACGAGGGAAGGTTATGATGGAAGTTCATGCAAAAAATCATCGCAATATTAGATTCTATAAAACTTTTCAAAATGCAAGTTTCGGTCAAAAATCATAGTATATTATACACTAGTTTCGGTCAAAAAAATCAAATTTAATTGGGGACTATTTGAAATGATACAATACTTTTCAAATCATTTATATATGTTAAGAGGGAAGGTTATGATGAAAGTCCATGCAAAATAATCATCTTAAAACTAGATTGTACGAAACTTTTCGAAATGCAATTTTCGGTCAAAAAATCATAATATATTATACACTAATTTATACTAGTTTCGGTCAAAAATCAAATTAAGTCGGGGACTGTTCGAAATGATACGAAACTTCACATATCATTTATATATTTCACGAGGGAAGTTTATGATGCAAGTCCATGCAAAAAATCATCGGAAAAATAGATTCTTTGAAACTTTTTGAAATGCAAGTTTCGGTCAAAAATCATAGTATATTATACACTAGTTTCGCTAAAAAAAATTAAATTTAATTGGGGACTATTTGAAATGATACGATACTTTCAGATCATTTTTTATATGTTAACAGGGTAGGTTATGATGGATGTCCATGCAAAATAACCATCTTAAAATTAGATTGTATGAAACTTTTCGAAATGCAAGTTTCGGTCAAAAAATCATAATATATTATACACTAGCTTATACTAGTTTCGGTCAAAAATAAAATTAAATCAGGGAATGAATAAAATGATATGAAACTTCACATATCATTTATATATTTTACGAGGGAAGGTTATGATGGAAGTTCATGCAAAAAATCATCTATAAAATATTTCGAAATGCAAGTTTCGGTCAAAAATCATAGTATATTATACACTAGTTTCGGTCAAAAAAATCAAATTCAATTAGGGACTATTTGAAATGATACAATACTTTCCAAATCATTTATATATGTTAAGAGGGAAGGTTATGATGGAAGTCCATGCAAAATAATCATCTTAAAACTAGATTGTACGAAACTTTTCGAAATGCAATTTTCTGTCAAAAAATCATAATATATTATACACTAATTTATACTAGTTTCGGTCAAAAATCAAATTAAGTCGGGGACTGTTCGAAATGATACGAAACTTTACATATCATTTATATATTTTACGAGGGAAGTTTATGATGCAAGTCCATGAAAAAAATCATCGGAAAAATAGATTTTTGAAACTTTTTGAAATGCAAGTTTCGGTCAAAAATCATAGTATATTATACACTAGTTTCGGTAAAAAAATTAAATTTAATTGGGGACTATTTGAAATGATACGATACTTTCAGATCATTTTTTATATGTTAACAGGGTAGGTTATGATGGATGTCCATGCAAAATAACCATCTTAAAACTAGATTGTATGAAACTTTTCGAAATGCATGTTTCGGTCAAAAAATCATAATATATTATACACTAGCTTATACTAGTTTCGGTCAAAAATAAAATTAAATCAGGGAATGAATAAAATGATATGAAACTTCGCATATCATTTATATATTTTACGAGGGAAGGTTATGATGGAAGTTCATGCAAAAAATCATCACAATATTTGATTCTATAAAACATTTCGAAATGCAAGTTTCGGTCAAAAATCATAGTATATTATACACTAGTTTCGGTCAAAAAAATCAAATTTAATTGGGGACTATTTGAAATGATACAATACTTTTCAAATCATTTATATATGTTAAGAGGGAAGGTTATGATGGAAGTCCATGCAAAATAATCATCTTAAAACTAGATCGTACGAAACTTTTCGAAATGCAATTTTCGGTCAAAAAATCGTAATATATTATACACTAATTTATACTAGTTTCGGTCAAAAATCAAATTAAGTCGGGGACTGTTCGAAATGATACGAAACTTCACATATCATTTATATATTTTACGAGGGAAGTTTATGATGCAAGTCCATGCAAAAAATCATCGGAAAAATAGATTCTTTGAAACTTTTTGAAATGCAAGTTTCGGTCAAAAATCATAGTATATTATACACTAGTTTCGGTAAAAAAAATTAAATTTAATTGGGGACTATTTGAAATGATACGATACTTTCAGATCATTTTTTATATGTTAACAGGGTAGGTTATGATGGATGTCCATGCAAAATAACCATCTTAAAACTAGATTGTATGAAACTTTTCGAAATGCAAGTTTCGGTCAAAAAATCATAATATATTATACACTAGCTTATACTAGTTTCGGTCAAAAATAAAATTAAATCAGGGAATGAATAAAATGATATGAAACTTCACATATCATTTATATATTTTACGAGGGAAGGTTATGATGGAAGTTCATGCAAAAAATCATCGCAATATTAGATTCTATAAAACATTTCGAAATGCAAGTTTCGGTCAAAAATCATAGTATATTATACACTAGTTTCGGTCAAAAAAATCAAATTTAATTGGGGACTATTTGAAATGATACAATACTTTTCAAATCATTTATATATGTTAAGAGGGAAGGTTATGATGGAAGTCCATGCAAAATAATCATCTTAAAACTAGATTGTACGAAACTTTTCGAAATGCAATTTTCGGTCAAAAAATCATAATATATTATACACTAATTTATACTAGTTTCGGTCAAAAATCAAATTAAGTCGGGGACTGTTCGAAATGATACGAAACTTCACATATCATTTATATATTTTACGAGGGAAGTTTATGATGCAAGTCCATGCAAAAAATCATCGGAAAAATAGATTCTTTGAAACTTTTTGAAATGCAAGTTTCGGTCAAAAATCATAGTATATTATACACTAGTTTCGGTAAAAAAAATTAAATTTAATTGGGGACTATTTGAAATGATACGATACTTTCAGATCATTTTTTATATGTTAACAGGGTAGGTTATGATGGATGTCCATGCAAAATAACCATCTTAAAACTAGATTGTATGAAACTTTTCGAAATGCAAGTTTCGGTCAAAAAATCATAATATATTATACACTAGCTTATACTAGTTTCGGTCAAAAATAAAATTAAATCAGGGAATGAATAAAATGATATGAAACTTCACATATCATTTATATATTTTACGAGGGAAGGTTATGATGGAAGTTCATGCAAAAAATCATCGCAATATTAGATTCTATAAAACATTTCGAAATGCAAGTTTCGGTCAAAAATCATAGTATATTATACACTAGTTTCGGTCAAAAAAATCAAATTTAATTGGGGACTATTTGAAATGATACAATACTTTTCAAATCATTTATATATGTTAAGAGGGAAGGTTATGATGGAAGTCCATGCAAAATAATCATCTTAAAACTAGATTGTACGAAACTTTTCGAAATGCAATTTTCGGTCAAAAAATCATAATATATTATACACTAATTTATACTAGTTTCGGTCAAAAATCAAATTAAGTCGGGGACTGTTCGAAATGATACGAAACTTCACATATCATTTATATATTTTACGAGGGAAGTTTATGATGCAAGTCCATGCAAAAAATCATCGGAAAAATAGATTCTTTGAAACTTTTTGAAATGCAAGTTTCGGTCAAAAATCATAGTATATTATACACTAGTTTCGGTAAAAAAAATTAAATTTAATTGGGGACTATTTGAAATGATACGATACTTTCAGATCATTTTTTATATGTTAACAGGGTAGGTTATGATGGATGTCCATGCAAAATAACCATCTTAAAACTAGATTGTATGAAACTTTTCGAAATGCAAGTTTCGGTCAAAAAATCATAATATATTATACACTAGCTTATACTAGTTTCGGTCAAAAATAAAATTAAATCAGGGAATGAATAAAATGATATGAAACTTCACATATCATTTATATATTTTACGAGGGAAGGTTATGATGGAAGTTCATGCAAAAAATCATCGCATAATTTGATTCTATAAAACATTTCGAAATGCAAGTTTCGGTCAAAAATCATAGTATATTATACACTAGTTTCGGTCAAAAAAATCAAATTCAATTGGGGACTATTTGAAATGATACAATACTTTTCAAATCATTTATATATGTTAAGAGGGAAGGTTATGATGGAAGTCCATGCAAAATAATCATCTTAAAACTAGATTGTACGAAACTTTTCGAAATGCAATTTTCGGTCAAAAAATCATAATATATTATACACTAATTTATACTAATTTCGGTCAAAAATCAAATTAAGTCGGGGACTGTTCGAAATGATACGAAACTTTACATATCATTTATATATTTTACGAGGGAAGTTTATGATGCAAGTCCATGAAAAAAATCATCGGAAAAATAGATTCTTTGAAACTTTTTGAAATGCAAGTTTCGGTCAAAAATCATAGTATATTATACACTAGTTTCGGTAAAAAAAATTAAATTTAATTGGGGACTATTTGAAATGATACGATACTTTCAGATCATTTTTTATATGTTAACAGGGTAGGTTATGATGGATGTCCATGCAAAATAACCATCTTAAAACTAGATTGTATGAAACTTTTCGAAATGCAAGTTTCGGTCAAAAAATCATAATATATTATACACTAGCTTATACTAGTTTCGGTCAAAAATAAAATTAAATCAGAGAATGAATAAAATGATATGAAACTTCACATATCATTTATATATTTTACGAGGGAAGGTTATGATGGAAGTTCATGCAAAAAATCATCGCATAATTTGATTCTATAAAACATTTCGAAATGCAAGTTTCGGTCAAAAATCATAGTATATTATACACTAGTTTCGGTCAAAAAAATCAAATTCAATTGGGGACTATTTGAAATGATACAATACTTTTCAAATCATTTATATATGTTAAGAGGGAAGGTTATGATGGAAGTCCATGCAAAATAATCATCTTAAAACTAGATTGTACGAAACTTTTCGAAATGCAATTTTCGGTCAAAAAATCATAATATATTATACACTAATTTATACTAGTTTCGGTCAAAAATCAAATTAAGTCGGGGACTGTTCGAAATGATACGAAACTTTACATATCATTTATATATTTTACGAGGGAAGTTTATGATGCAAGTCCATGAAAAAAATCATCGGAAAAATAGATTCTTTGAAACTTTTTGAAATGCAAGTTTCGGTCAAAAATCATAGTATATTATACACTAGTTTCGGTAAAAAAAATTAAATTTAATTGGGGACTATTTGAAATGATACGATACTTTCAGATCATTTTTTATATGTTAACAGGGTAGGTTATGATGGATGTCCATGCAAAATAACCATCTTAAAACTAGATTGTATGAAACTTTTCGAAATGCAAGTTTCGGTCAAAAAATCATAATATATTATACACTAGCTTATACTAGTTTCGGTCAAAAATAAAATTAAATCAGGGAATGAATAAAATGATATGAAACTTCACATATCATTTATATATTTTACGAGGGAAGGTTATGATGGAAGTTCATGCAAAAAATCATCGCATAATTTGATTCTATAAAACATTTCGAAATGCAAGTTTCGGTCAAAAATCATAGTATATTATACACTAGTTTCGGTCAAAAAAATCAAATTTAATTAGGGACTATTTGAAATGATACAATACTTTTCAAATCATTTATATATGTTAAGAGGGAAGGTTATGATGGAAGTCCATGCAAAATAATCATCTTAAAACTAGATCGTACGAAACTTTTCGAAATGCAATTTTCGGTCAAAAAATCATAATATATTATACACTAATTTATACTAATTTCGGTCAAAAATCAAATTAAGTCGGGGACTGTTCGAAATGATACGAAACTTCACATATCATTTATATATTTTACGAGGGAAGTTTATGATGCAAGTCCATGCAAAAAATCATCGGAAAAATATATTCTTTGAAACTTTTTGAAATGCAAGTTTCGGTCAAAAATCATAGTATATTATACACTAGTTTCGGTAAAAAAAATTAAATTTAATTGGGGACTATTTGAAATGATACGATACTTTCAGATCATTTTTTATATGTTAACAGGGTAGGTTATGATGGATGTCCATGCAAAATAACCATCTTAAAACTAGATTGTATGAAACTTTTCGAAATGCAAGTTTCGGTCAAAAAATCATAATATATTATACACTAGCTTATACTAGTTTCGGTCAAAAATAAAATTAAATCAGGGAATGAATAAAATGATATGAAACTTCACATATCATTTATATATTTTACGAGGGAAGGTTATGATGGAAGTTCATGCAAAAAATCATCACAATATTTGATTCTATAAAACATTTCGAAATGCAAGTTTCGGTCAAAAATCATAGTATATTATACACTAGTTTCGGTCAAAAAAATCAAATTTAATTGGGGACTATTTGAAATGATACAATACTTTTCAAATCATTTATATATGTTAAGAGGGAAGGTTATGATGGAAGTCCATGCAAAATAATCATCTTAAAACTAGATCGTACGAAACTTTTCGAAATGCAATTTTCGGTCAAAAAATCATAATATATTATACACTAATTTATACTAGTTTCGGTCAAAAATCAAATTAAGTCGGGGACTGTTCGAAATGATACGAAACTTCACATATCATTTATATATTTTACGAGGGAAGTTTATGATGCAAGTCCATGCAAAAAATCATCGGAAAAATAGATTCTTTGAAACTTTTTGAAATGCAAATTTCGGTCAAAAATCATAGTATATTATACACTAGTTTCGATAAAAAAAATTAAATTTAATTGGGGACTATTTGAAATGATACGATACTTTCAGATCATTTTTTATATGTTAACAGGGTAGGTTATGATGGATGTCCATGCAAAATAACCATCTTAAAACTAGATTGTATGAAACTTTTCGAAATGCAAGTTTCGGTCAAAAAATCATAATATATTATACACTAGCTTATACTAGTTTCGGTCAAAAATAAAATTAAATCAGGGAATGAATAAAATGATATGAAACTTCACATATCATTTATATATTTTACGAGGGAAGGTTATGATGGAAGTTCATGCAAAAAATCATCACAATATTTGATTCTATAAAACATTTCGAAATGCAAGTTTCGGTCAAAAATCATAGTATATTATACACTAGTTTCGGTCAAAAAAATCAAATTTAATTGGGGACTATTTGAAATGATACAATACTTTTCAAATCATTTATATATGTTAAGAGGGAAGGTTATGATGGAAGTCCATGCAAAATAATCATCTTAAAACTAGATCGTACGAAACTTTTCGAAATGCAATTTTCGGTCAAAAAATCATAATATATTATACACTAATTTATACTAGTTTCGGTCAAAAATCAAATTAAGTCGGGGACTGTTCGAAATGATACGAAACTTCACATATCATTTATATATTTTACGAGGGAAGTTTATGATGCAAGTCCATGCAAAAAATCATCGGAAAAATAGATTCTTTGAAACTTTTTGAAATGCAAATTTCGGTCAAAAATCATAGTATATTATACACTAGTTTCGATAAAAAAAATTAAATTTAATTGGGGACTATTTGAAATGATACGATACTTTCAGATCATTTTTTATATGTTAACAGGGTAGGTTATGATGGATGTCCATGCAAAATAACCATCTTAAAACTAGATTGTATGAAACTTTTCGAAATGCAAGTTTCGGTCAAAAAATCATAATATATTATACACTAGCTTATACTAGTTTCGGTCAAAAATAAAATTAAATCAGGGAATGAATAAAATGATATGAAACTTCACATATCATTTATATATTTTACGAGGGAAGGTTATGATGGAAGTTCATGCAAAAAATCATCACAATATTTGATTCTATAAAACATTTCGAAATGCAAGTTTCGGTCAAAAATCATAGTATATTATACACTAGTTTCGGTCAAAAAAATCAAATTTAATTGGGGACTATTTGAAATGATACAATACTTTTCAAATCATTTATATATGTTAAGAGGGAAGGTTATGATGGAAGTCCATGCAAAATAATCATCTTAAAACTAGATCGTACGAAACTTTTCGAAATGCAATTTTCGGTCAAAAAATCATAATATATTATACACTAATTTATACTAGTTTCGGTCAAAAATCAAATTAAGTCGGGGACTGTTCGAAATGATACGAAACTTCACATATCATTTATATATTTTACGAGGGAAGTTTATGATGCAAGTCCATGCAAAAAATCATCGGAAAAATAGATTCTTTGAAACTTTTTGAAATGCAAGTTTCGGTCAAAAATCATAGTATATTATACACTAGTTTCGATAAAAAAAATTAAATTTAATTGGGGACTATTTGAAATGATACGATACTTTCAGATCATTTTTTATATGTTAACAGGGTAGGTTATGATGGATGTCCATGCAAAATAACCATCTTAAAACTAGATTGTATGAAACTTTTCGAAATGCAAGTTTCGGTCAAAAAATCATAATATATTATACACTAGCTTATACTAGTTTCGGTCAAAAATAAAATTAAATCAGGGAATGAATAAAATGATATGAAACTTCACATATCATTTATATATTTTACGAGGGAAGGTTATGATGGAAGTTCATGCAAAAAATCATCACAATATTTGATTCTATAAAACATTTCGAAATGCAAGTTTCGGTCAAAAATCATAGTATATTATTCACTAGTTTCGGTCAAAAAAATCAAATTTAATTGGGGACTATTTGAAATGATACAATACTTTTCAAATCATTTATATATGTTAAGAGGGAAGGTTATGATGGAAGTCCATGCAAAATAATCATCTTAAAACTAGATCGTACGAAACTTTTCGAAATGCAATCACTACGCCAAAACTGCTTTTTAACAGCGCATCTTAGACAGCGCTTTTAAGAGAAAGCGCTGTCCAAGTTTAAAATTTAAAAAAAACACGGAAAATGTTCCAAAAAAATAATGAAAGCGCTGTCTAAGGGGGGGTCTTAGACAGCGCTTTTAGAAAGCGCTGTCTAAGACCCCCCCTTAGACAGCGCTTATAGAAAGCGCTTTTAAATATTCACCTTAGTCAGCGCTTTTGATAAAGCGCTGTCTAAAGCTTTTAAATTTAAAAAAAAAATAAAACCATAAGCGCTGTCTAAGGGGGGGTTTAGAAAGCGCTTTTGAAAAGCGCTGTCTAAGGCATACCTTAGAAAGCGCTTTTCCCAAAAGCGCTGTCTAAGGTCTTATTAAAATTAAAATTCAGACTTCTATTTGCGTTCTCTGTTCTTTTGTTTTCCCTCCTGCGAAAGAAACCCTAACAGCAGCGAAACACAGTTGAAGCGAAACACAGTTTGAAGAATCAGTGAACGTGTTTGAAGAATCATTGACTTCGTTTGTTCATTTCTTGAGTTCGATTCTTGATTCTTCGTTCTTCATTCTCCATTCTTGCGGTATGTTTGGTCATTTCTTGATTTTTCGATTCTTGAACACAGTAACTTCGTTTCAATTAGTGTAATATTCTTGTTTATGTTGTTTTGATTCTTAAAAATTGATTTTAGGAGGTACATTGTTGTTTTGATTGAAAAAAACTGAGTTTAGTTTATCCCTTTTTTTAGTTGTTTTGATTCATAAAATCTGAGTTTAGTTTATTATTGTTGTTTAAGTTGTTTTGATTAATAAAAATTGAGTTTAGAAGGTACATTGTTGTTTTGATTCATAAAAACTGAGTTTAGTGTATTATCCTTTGTTTTAGTTGCTTTGATTCATAAGGTACATTGAGTGTAGAAGGTACATTGTTGTTTTGATTCATAAAAAGTGAGTTTAGTGTATAATCCTTTGTTTAAGTTGCTTTGATTCATAAGGTACATTGAGTGTAGAAGGTACATTGTTGTTTTGATTCATAAAAAGTGAGTTTAGTGTATTATCCTTTGTTTTGATTCATAGAAAATGTTTATAAGTATAGTTATAGGTATAGTTATAGGTATATTCTAATAGAAAATTAAAGTTAGTTATAGAAAAATTAACGTGTTATAGGTATAGTTATAGGTATATTGTAATAGAAAAAGTTTGATTCTTATAATATAAAAAATGAAAGTGATGAGGTAATTAAAGTTGGTATATTGGCGTATCGAATACGTTATTGAAGTTTATATTAACATTGGTTATGTATACGTTTTTGAAGTTTAAAATGAATTGAACTTTAAAATTGTTAGGATATTCAAAGATACTACCTTAGTTATGTATTTTCGTCTGGATTGATTGTTTACTTTAATAAGTAGGAAAACCATGGATAAAACATGGATCTGTGCCGATCGAATGACCAAAGAGTACGAGAGTGGGGTTGCGGAATTCGTTAAGTATGCTGTTCAACACGCTGAAAACCCCAGACGAATGCATTGTCCTTGCTTGCGTTGTTGTTATATTGGTAAGGTTGACGCACATGGATTGAAATCGCATTTGCTGAGGCATGGAATTGATCAAAGTTATCAGTGTTGGATATTTCATGGTGAGAAAATTAACGGGAATGTTGAATCGAGTGGAAAAAGAAATACGACCTAGCATCTCAGGCTAAACAAGTGTTCTATGTGAATGACCCGAAGAGTACAAAATGGTCTATAGTGCTTTTCTCTAACAAAGTGACTGATGATAGCGGTGTCGATCAATGTGATATTGATGTTGAGAATGAGTCATGCATTAGACGGAATGAGTTGAATAGAAATGATGAAGTTGAGGATCTTATACCGGATGAGTCATATATAAGAAACGATCATAATGAGGGAATTTGGATCAATTCATCCGTACGCATTGCTAAGAAACAAGTGATTAATATTCCAACAAAGAAAAGAAAGAGATTTTAGTGACTTAGGTAAATTATCCATGGTTTCTTTATTTTATTTTTTCGATTGTTTTGATTATAAGTTATATGTGATAATGCATGATTTCTTTATTTTTTTGTTTTCAATTGCTTTGATTATAAGTTATATATGATAATGCATGATTTCTTTATTTTTTTTGTTTTCAATTGCTTTGATTATAAGTTATATTTGATATTTGATGGTTTCCTTGGTTTATTACAGGTTAGACATGGCTGATGACCAACCTGAGGAAGTTCCTAAAAAAGTATCCGCGGAAGAAGAAATTCGAAGAGGCATCACAGTAATGAGAAGGGTGGTCCAAGGAAGATCTCGAGGCATCATACTAGATGTCTATTGGAGCACCCAGGGACAGCTTATAGAACCTAATGGGCATACCTTAACTAGTTTTATCGGTGCACTAGTAAGGAATGAAATTCCCATTACATGTGATGATTGGAGAAACAAAGAGCTGAAAGAGTCCAAAGATAAAATTTGGAGTGAGATAAAGGTACAATCATTTGGCCCTTAATTATACGGTATCAATTATGTTTTTTCAATTACCGATACTAACTATCAATCTGTATGTTTTTCTTAGCGATGTTTTAACATCGAAGAAGAAAGAAGAGGCTTTTGTATGAAATTGGCCGGAAAGCTTCTAAGAGGGTTTCGGACATTTTTATCATCCAAGTTCCTTAAGGATGCGGATGGTAATTTTGTGGATGCGGAGCTTCCCCAAAAATATGAAAGTTTGATATCGGCTGAAGAATGGGAAGCGTTCAAATCCAAAAGACAAGACCCGGTTTTTCAAAGAATAAGTGCTACAAATCGGGAAAGAGCATCAAGTCCCGCATATCCGTACCGAAAAGGACGTGTCGGATATGGACGTTTAGAACAATCCATGGTACGTATTTTTAAATTGCGATAACAAATTTGTTCATCATATATTAGTTTTATCTGATCAAATTGTATGACTTAATGTGTAGCTGCAGAAGGAGGAAAGTTCAGAATCATCTCTTCCTGCACATGTTTTGTGGAAGGAAGCCCGTGTGGGCAAATCTGGAGTTCCTCAAGAAGAAGTTTTACAAGTATACCAGAAATGTGTAAGTATAACATTTTTTCATTAATTGAATAACATTTTTATACACAAATATTTGACAATTGTACGATATTCATATGATTTTTCAGGAGGAGCTATCTCAGTCTTTATCTCCCGATGATACTAGGAGCATACTTGGTCGGGCATTAGATGTCCCTGAGTACTCTGGTCGGGTGAGGGGTAAGGGATTTGGAGTCACTCCGACCTCCATGAGTATTAAAAAAGGAAAGGCTCCTAGTAATCGGGAGCTTCATGCAAGAATGGAAGCCATGCAAGCTGAGCTTGATGCATTGAGGAGAGAAAGAGAGGCTAGCGCCTCAACAGTATACAGAGATGCTTCGGACAAAGACAGTATCAACTGTACCTTTCAGCCGAACATTCCAGAGGTAATTACATATAATTGTCTTAAATTGAACTATTTTCTTAAATTATGTATTTGACATATATACACATTAACGATTTCTTGTTATTATTGATTTTAGGGCATTTCCCATTGTCAGCTGTATTTGTCGTCACCATACTATCGGATGGTTGGCAAGGGAAAAGTGCATAACGTTAGCGGAGTATTACTCCACACTAGAGAGCTCCCTGCTGGATGTTTGAAGGTATCAGTTGATATTGCAGTTGAGCCGAATGCAGCATTACCATATCCTAGCGATGATTCGGATGCAACAACGGTGCACGAAGCAGTAGGTTCGTTTGTTGCATGGCCGACAAACCTCATATGCGTAGGATATGAGGTATGATTAAAACTTATGTTAACTTTCCTTGGTATATTCAAAGTTTAAAATTTATGCTTAAAATTTTACTTACATATTTTCCTATGTTAAATAGACTCCCACACAATCCAAATCAAAAGAAACTGCGATTCCACGGCATACCGAGTCCACGGTTTCAAGAAAAGAGGTAATATACAATTATATGACATATATTCATGGAAGTTGTTACATTCTTAATTTGATCTAACTATTTATATGACATGTAGGTTCAAGAAAATGAGGCTAGCAATGCCTCCGCACAACAAAAAAAGGAGGTTAGCAACGCCTCCGCACGGGTACAAAGTTCTGGTGCTAAGAAGTCCGTAGCTAGGAAAAAACCTACCACCAAGTATAGGTCGTGCCTCAGGACATTTCTAGAGATGACCGATATACCGACCGGAGGTGTTCGGACTATACCTATGGAGGTAGGGATTTTCGGCTTTGATTACGAACAAATGATTGGTAATGAGGACTTCATGCAAGTTTTTGGTCGTGAAGAAATCGGCGTCAACGTTGTCAATACATATGTTAGGTAAATTCGGCATACTTTGTTTTATTAATTAAACAACTTATTTTAATGATGTTTACTTTATGTTAATGATGTTTTTATATTAGGTTTTTGTATGACAAATTGATGCGCCCCAATGGTTTGGACGTGTCATTCGGATTCTTAGCACCCGCGACCGTCAACTATACTTTAATGATAAGTAGACCGGATACCGTGACGGAGTACGTTCTTCGGATCCTCGTGGAGAATAAAAATGCGGAGAAGTTGTTTTTTTTACCGTTTAATACCGGGTTAGCATTTCATTCTAAATTCATCTATAATAATTATTTTCCAAGTTACCATCTAACATTTGCCTAATCATTACAGTGGACATTGGTTGTTGCTCGCAATCAATCCTATCCGAGAAATTGTGTATTATCTTGACTCGTTAGGAAATGATTGGACAACATACCCGGTTATGAAGGACCTAATTGACACGTAAGTGAGAATGTTCAAAATTTTTCTTAGTTTATGTGAATTGTTCTAATTGCTTCATTTTTATTTTATTAGCGTCCTACAAGCTTTTCGTGCCCAACGAATTATCCAGACCTCAAGGAGGGGCGCCAACTCCATTTCATGGATTAAAGTGGCGGTATATTTTTAATTACCGCGTTTTTTATTATATTAGTGATGACTACACTTGATAAAACTTAGGATTTATAATTCATATTTTTTTTTCATATGTAGTGTCCTCTTCAACGTAATGAAATAGATTGCGGGTATTTCATGTTGAGGTTTATGCGAGATACTCTCATGTTGGGCCGATTAGAGATTCCCACCGATGTATGTATTTCTAACTTATGAGTTATTTTTATATTTACACATATCTCATATAATTAAATAGTTGGAATTAATTCAAAATATGTTATATTATTATGTAGTACTTTGATGAATTCAAGTGTGCATCTTATACAAAGGATCAAGTGGACGAAATCAAAGAGGAGTGGTGTCAATACATGATAGAGCTCAAAGTGTGTAATTAATGTGTACATTTGTAGTAGTATATGTAATGACTTATAAATGTAAACATAAATTTGTATATATTTTGATACATTTATGGCAAATTTGGTTTGAATTGGTTTGAATTGGTTAGCCAAATTTTGGTAAAAAAAGGCCAAAATGGCATATATAAAATGTGATAATTGACTGCAAAAATCTGGTTGAAAACAGGTACCAATTCTGGTTTATAAACCTGGAAAAAATGTGGTTACAAACAAATCCTACAAAAAATTTCGTATACTTTAGACAGCGCTTTTGGCAAAAGCGCTGTCTAAGGGGGGGATTAGAAAGCGCTTTAGGCAAAAGCGCTGTCTAAGGGGGGGGCTTAGACAGCGCTTTTGGCCAAAGCGCTGTCTAAGGTATACCTAAAAAAATTAAAATAGGAGGGGCTTAGACAGCGCTTTTGGCCAAAGCGCTGTCTAAGGGGGGGGCTTAGACAGCGCTTTTGGCCAAAGCGCTGTCTAAGGTATACCTAAAAAAATTAAAATAGGAGGGGCTTAGACAGCGCTTTTGGCCAAAGCGCTGTCTAAGGTAGGGGCTTAGACAGCGCTTTTGAAAAGCGCTGTCTAATGTGTACCTAAAAAATTTAAATTAAGAGGGTCTTTTAAAGCGCTTTTGGCCAAAGCGCTGTCTAAGGGTGGGGGATTAGACAGCGCTTTTCACATTTTAAAAAGCGCTGTCTAAACCTTTAGCAGCGGAGGTTTAGACAGCGCTTTAAAGCGCTGTCTAAGGCTAAAAAAAGCGCTGTCTAAGATCTTGTTTGTTGTAGTGAATTTTCGGTCAAAAAATCATAATATATTATACACTAATTTATACTAGTTTCGGTCAAAAATCAAATTAAGTCGGGGACTGTTCGAAATGATACGAAACTTCACATATCATTTATATATTTTACGAGGGAAGTTTATAATGCAAGTCCATGCAAAAAATCATCGGAAAAATAGATTCTTTGAAACTTTTTGAAATGCAAGTTTCGGTCAAAAATCATAGTATATTATACACTAGTTTCGGTAAAAAAAATTAAATTTAATTGGGGACTATTTGAAATGATACGATACTTTCAGATCATTTTTTATATGTTAACAGGGTAGGTTATGATGGATGTCCATGCAAAATAACCATCTTAAAACTAGATTGTATGAAACTTTTCGAAATGCAAGTTTCGGTCAAAAAATCATAATATATTATACACTAGCTTATACTAGTTTCGGTCAAAAATAAAATTAAATCAGGGAATGAATAAAATGATATGAAACTTCACATATCATTTATATATTTTACGAGGGAAGGTTATGATGGAAGTTCATGCAAAAAATCATCACAATATTTGATTCTATAAAACATTTCGAAATGCAAGTTTCGGTCAAAAATCATAGTATATTATTCACTAGTTTCGGTCAAAAAAATCAAATTTAATTGGGGACTATTTGAAATGATACAATACTTTTCAAATCATTTATATATGTTAAGAGGGAAGGTTATGATGGAAGTCCATGCAAAATAATCATCTTAAAACTAGATCGTACGAAACTTTTCGAAATGCAATTTTCGGTCAAAAAATCATAATATATTATACACTAATTTATACTAGTTTCGGTCAAAAATCAAATTAAGTCGGGGACTGTTCGAAATGATACGAAACTTCACATATCATTTATATATTTTACGAGGGAAGTTTATAATGCAAGTCCATGCAAAAAATCATCGGAAAAATAGATTCTTTGAAACTTTTTGAAATGCAAGTTTCGGTCAAAAATCATAGTATATTATACACTAGTTTCGGTAAAAAAAATTAAATTTAATTGGGGACTATTTGAAATGATACGATACTTTCAGATCATTTTTTATATGTTAACAGGGTAGGTTATGATGGATGTCCATGCAAAATAACCATCTTAAAACTAGATTGTATGAAACTTTTCGAAATGCAAGTTTCGGTCAAAAAATCATAATATATTATACACTAGCTTATACTAGTTTCGGTCAAAAATAAAATTAAATCAGGGAATGAATAAAATGATATGAAACTTCACATATCATTTATATATTTTACGAGGGAAGGTTATGATGGAAGTTCATGCAAAAAATCATCGCAATATTTGATTCTATAAAACATTTCGAAATGCAAGTTTCGGTCAAAAATCATAGTATATTATACACTAGTTTCGGTCAAAAAAATCAAATTTAATTGGGGACTATTTGAAATGATACAATACTTTTCAAATCATTTATATATGTTAAGAGGGAAGGTTATGATGGAAGTCCATGCAAAATAATCATCTTAAAACTAGATCGTACGAAACTTTTCGAAATGCAATTTTCGGTCAAAAAATCATAATATATTATACACTAATTTATACTAGTTTCGGTCAAAAATCAAATTAAGTCGGGGACTGTTCGAAATGATACGAAACTTCACATATCATTTATATATTTTACGAGGGAAGTTTATGATGCAAGTCCATGCAAAAAATCATCGGAAAAATAGATTCTTTGAAACTTTTTGAAATGCAAGTTTCGGTCAAAAATCATAGTATATTATACACTAGTTTCGATAAAAAAAATTAAATTTAATCGGGGACTATTTGAAATGATACGATACTTTCAGATCATTTTTTATATGTTAACAGGGTAGGTTATGATGGATGTCCATGCAAAATAACCATCTTAAAACTAGATTGTATGAAACTTTTCGAAATGCAAGTTTCGGTCAAAAAATCATAATATATTATACACTAGCTTATACTAGTTTCGGTCAAAAATAAAATTAAATCAGGGAATGAATAAAATGATATGAAACTTCACATATCATTTATATATTTTACGAGGGAAGGTTATGATGGAAGTTCATGCAAAAAATCATCGCAATATTAGATTCTATAAAACATTTCGAAATGCAAGTTTCGGTCAAAAATCATAGAATATTATACACTAGTTTCGGTCAAAAAAATCAAATTTAATTGGGGACTATTTGAAATGATACAATACTTTTCAAATCATTTATATATGTTAAGAGGGAAGGTTATGATGGAAGTCCATGCAAAATAATCATCTTATAACTAGATTGTACGAAACTTTTCGAAATGCAATTTTCGGTCAAAAAATCATAATATATTATACACTAATTTATACTAGTTTCGGTCAAAAATCAAATTAAGTCGGGGACTGTTCGAAATGATACGAAACTTTACATATCATTTATATATTTTACGAGGGAAGTTTATGATGCAAGTCCATGAAAAAAATCATCGGAAAAATAGATTCTTTGAAACTTTTTGAAATGCAAGTTTCGGTCAAAAATCATAGTATATTATACACTAGTTTCGGTAAAAAAAATTAAATTTAATTGGGGACTATTTGAAATGATACGATACTTTCAGATCATTTTTTATATGTTAACAGGGTAGGTTATGATGGATGTCCATGCAAAATAACCATCTTAAAACTAGATTGTATGAAACTTTTCGAAATGCAAGTTTCGGTCAAAAAATCATAATATATTATACACTAGCTTATACTAGTTTCGGTCAAAAATAAAATTAAATCAGGGAATGAATAAAATGATATGAAACTTCACATATCATTTATATATTTTACGAGGGAAGGTTATGATGGAAGTTCATGCAAAAAATCATCACAATATTTGATTCTATAAAACATTTCGAAATGCAAGTTTCGGTCAAAAATCATAGTATATTATTCACTAGTTTCGGTCAAAAAAATCAAATTTAATTGGGGACTATTTGAAATGATACAATACTTTTCAAATCATTTATATATGTTAAGAGGGAAGGTTATAATGGAAGTCCATGCAAAATAATCATCTTAAAACTAGATCGTACGAAACTTTTCGAAATGCAATTTTCGGTCAAAAAATCATAATATATTATACACTAATTTATACTAGTTTCGGTCAAAAATCAAATTAAGTCGGGGACTGTTCGAAATGATACGAAACTTCACATATCATTTATATATTTTACGAGGGAAGATTATAATGCAAGTCCATGCAAAAAATCATCGGAAAAATAGATTCTTTGAAACTTTTTGAAATGCAAGTTTCGGTCAAAAATCATAGTATATTATACACTAGTTTCGGTAAAAAAAATTTAATTTAATTGGGGACTATTTGAAATGATACGATACTTTCAGATCATTTTTTATATGTTAACAGGGTAGGTTATGATGGATGTCCATGCAAAATAACCATCTTAAAACTAGATTGTATGAAACTTTTCGAAATGCAAGTTTCGGTCAAAAAATCATAATATATTATACACTAGCTTATACTAGTTTCGGTCAAAAATAAAATTAAATCAGGGAATGAATAAAATGATATGAAACTTCACATATCATTTATATATTTTACGAGGGAAGGTTATGATGGAAGTTCATGCAAAAAATCATCACAATATTTGATTCTATAAAACATTTCGAAATGCAAGTTTCGGTCAAAAATCATAGTATATTATACACTAGTTTCGGTCAAAAAAATCAAATTTAATTAGGGACTATTTGAAATGATACAATACTTTTCAAATCATTTATATATGTTAAGAGGGAAGGTTATGATGGAAGTCCATGCAAAATAATCATCTTAAAACTAGATCGTACGAAACTTTTCGAAATGCAATTTTCGGTCAAAAAATCATAATATATTATACACTAATTTATACTAGTTTCGGTCAAAAATCAAATTAAGTCGGGGACTGTTCGAAATGATACGAAACTTCACATATCATTTATATATTTTACGAGGGAAGTTTATAATGCAAGTCCATGCAAAAAATCATCGGAAAAATAGATTCTTTGAAACTTTTTGAAATGCAAGTTTCGGTCAAAAATCATAGTATATTATACACTAGTTTCGGTAAAAAAAATTAAATTTAATTGGGGACTATTTGAAATGATACGATACTTTCAGATCATTTTTTATATGTTAACAGGGTAGGTTATGATGGATGTCCATGCAAAATAACCATCTTAAAACTAGATTGTATGAAACTTTTCGAAATGCAAGTTTCGGTCAAAAAATCATAATATATTATACACTAGCTTATACTAGTTTCGGTCAAAAATAAAATTAAATCAGGGAATGAATAAAATGATATGAAACTTCACATATCATTTATATATTTTACGAGGGAAGGTTATGATGGAAGTTCATGCAAAAAATCATCGCAATATTTGATTCTATAAAACATTTCGAAATGCAAGTTTCGGTCAAAAATCATAGTATATTATACACTAGTTTCGGTCAAAAAAATCAAATTTAATTGGGGACTATTTGAAATGATACAATACTTTTCAAATCATTTATATATGTTAAGAGGGAAGGTTATGATGGAAGTCCATGCAAAATAATCATCTTAAAACTAGATCGTACGAAACTTTTCGAAATGCAATTTTCGGTCAAAAAATCATAATATATTATACACTAATTTATACTAGTTTCGGTCAAAAATCAAATTAAGTCGGGGACTGTTCGAAATGATACGAAACTTCACATATCATTTATATATTTTACGAGGGAAGTTTATGATGCAAGTCCATGCAAAAAATCATCGGAAAAATAGATTCTTTGAAACTTTTTGAAATGCAAGTTTCGGTCAAAAATCATAGTATATTATACACTAGTTTCGATAAAAAAAATTAAATTTAATTGGGGACTATTTGAAATGATACGATACTTTCAGATCATTTTTTATATGTTAACAGGGTAGGTTATGATGGATGTCCATGCAAAATAACCATCTTAAAACTAGATTGTATGAAACTTTTCGAAATGCAAGTTTCGGTCAAAAAATCATAATATATTATACACTAGCTTATACTAGTTTCGGTCAAAAATAAAATTAAATCAGGGAATGAATAAAATGATATGAAACTTCACATATCATTTATATATTTTACGAGGGAAGGTTATGATGGAAGTTCATGCAAAAAATCATCGCAATATTAGATTCTATAAAACATTTCGAAATGCAAGTTTCGGTCAAAAATCATAGAATATTATACACTAGTTTCGGTCAAAAAAATCAAATTTAATTGGGGACTATTTGAAATGATACAATACTTTTCAAATCATTTATATATGTTAAGAGGGAAGGTTATGATGGAAGTCCATGCAAAATAATCATCTTATAACTAGATTGTACGAAACTTTTCGAAATGCAATTTTCGGTCAAAAAATCATTATATATTATACACTAATTTATACTAGTTTCGGTCAAAAATCAAATTAAGTCGGGGACTGTTCGAAATGATACGAAACTTTACATATCATTTATATATTTTACGAGGGAAGTTTATGATGCAAGTCCATGAAAAAAATCATCGGAAAAATAGATTCTTTGAAACTTTTTGAAATGCAAGTTTCGGTCAAAAATCATAGTATATTATACACTAGTTTCGGTAAAAAAAATTAAATTTAATTGGGGACTATTTGAAATGATACGATACTTTCAGATCATTTTTTATATGTTAACAGGGTAGGTTATGATGGATGTCCATGCAAAATAACCATCTTAAAACTAGATTGTATGAAACTTTTCGAAATGCAAGTTTCGGTCAAAAAATCATAATATATTATACACTAGCTTATACTAGTTTCGGTCAAAAATAAAATTAAATCAGGGAATGAATAAAATGATATGAAACTTCACATATCATTTATATATTTTACGAGGGAAGGTTATGATGGAAGTTCATGCAAAAAATCATCACAATATTTGATTCTATAAAACATTTCGAAATGCAAGTTTCGGTCAAAAATCATAGTATATTATTCACTAGTTTCGGTCAAAAAAATCAAATTTAATTGGGGACTATTTGAAATGATACAATACTTTTCAAATCATTTATATATGTTAAGAGGGAAGGTTATAATGGAAGTCCATGCAAAATAATCATCTTAAAACTAGATCGTACGAAACTTTTCGAAATGCAATTTTCGGTCAAAAAATCATAATATATTATACACTAATTTATACTAGTTTCGGTCAAAAATCAAATTAAGTCGGGGACTGTTCGAAATGATACGAAACTTCACATATCATTTATATATTTTACGAGGGAAGATTATAATGCAAGTCCATGCAAAAAATCATCGGAAAAATAGATTCTTTGAAACTTTTTGAAATGCAAGTTTCGGTCAAAAATCATAGTATATTATACACTAGTTTCGGTAAAAAAAATTTAATTTAATTGGGGACTATTTGAAATGATACGATACTTTCAGATCATTTTTTATATGTTAACAGGGTAGGTTATGATGGATGTCCATGCAAAATAACCATCTTAAAACTAGATTGTATGAAACTTTTCGAAATGCAAGTTTCGGTCAAAAAATCATAATATATTATACACTAGCTTATACTAGTTTCGGTCAAAAATAAAATTAAATCAGGGAATGAATAAAATGATATGAAACTTCACATATCATTTATATATTTTACGAGGGAAGGTTATGATGGAAGTTCATGCAAAAAATCATCACAATATTTGATTCTATAAAACATTTCGAAATGCAAGTTTCGGTCAAAAATCATAGTATATTATACACTAGTTTCGGTCAAAAAAATCAAATTTAATTAGGGACTATTTGAAATGATACAATACTTTTCAAATCATTTATATATGTTAAGAGGGAAGGTTATGATGGAAGTCCATGCAAAATAATCATCTTAAAACTAGATCGTACGAAACTTTTCGAAATGCAATTTTCGGTCAAAAAATCATAATATATTATACACTAATTTATACTAGTTTCGGTCAAAAATCAAATTAAGTCGGGGACTGTTCGAAATGATACGAAACTTCACATATCATTTATATATTTTACGAGGGAAGTTTATAATGCAAGTCCATGCAAAAAATCATCGGAAAAATAGATTCTTTGAAACTTTTTGAAATGCAAGTTTCGGTCAAAAATCATAGTATATTATACACTAGTTTCGGTAAAAAAAATTAAATTTAATTGGGGACTATTTGAAATGATACGATACTTTCAGATCATTTTTTATATGTTAACAGGGTAGGTTATGATGGATGTCCATGCAAAATAACCATCTTAAAACTAGATTGTATGAAACTTTTCGAAATGCAAGTTTCGGTCAAAAAATCATAATATATTATACACTAGCTTATACTAGTTTCGGTCAAAAATAAAATTAAATCAGGGAATGAATAAAATGATATGAAACTTCACATATCATTTATATATTTTACGAGGGAAGGTTATGATGGAAGTTCATGCAAAAAATCATCGCAATATTTGATTCTATAAAACATTTCGAAATGCAAGTTTCGGTCAAAAATCATAGTATATTATACACTAGTTTCGGTCAAAAAAATCAAATTTAATTGGGGACTATTTGAAATGATACAATACTTTTCAAATCATTTATATATGTTAAGAGGGAAGGTTATGATGGAAGTCCATGCAAAATAATCATCTTAAAACTAGATCGTACGAAACTTTTCGAAATGCAATTTTCGGTCAAAAAATCATAATATATTATACACTAATTTATACTAGTTTCGGTCAAAAATCAAATTAAGTCGGGGACTGTTCGAAATGATACGAAACTTCACATATCATTTATATATTTTACGAGGGAAGTTTATGATGCAAGTCCATGCAAAAAATCATCGGAAAAATAGATTCTTTGAAACTTTTTGAAATGCAAGTTTCGGTCAAAAATCATAGTATATTATACACTAGTTTCGATAAAAAAAATTAAATTTAATTGGGGACTATTTGAAATGATACGATACTTTCAGATCATTTTTTATATGTTAACAGGGTAGGTTATGATGGATGTCCATGCAAAATAACCATCTTAAAACTAGATTGTATGAAACTTTTCGAAATGCAAGTTTCGGTCAAAAAATCATAATATATTATACACTAGCTTATACTAGTTTCGGTCAAAAATAAAATTAAATCAGGGAATGAATAAAATGATATGAAACTTCACATATCATTTATATATTTTACGAGGGAAGGTTATGATGGAAGTTCATGCAAAAAATCATCGCAATATTAGATTCTATAAAACATTTCGAAATGCAAGTTTCGGTCAAAAATCATAGAATATTATACACTAGTTTCGGTCAAAAAAATCAAATTTAATTGGGGACTATTTGAAATGATACAATACTTTTCAAATCATTTATATATGTTAAGAGGGAAGGTTATGATGGAAGTCCATGCAAAATAATCATCTTATAACTAGATTGTACGAAACTTTTCGAAATGCAATTTTCGGTCAAAAAATCATAATATATTATACACTAATTTATACTAGTTTCGGTCAAAAATCAAATTAAGTCGGGGACTGTTCGAAATGATACGAAACTTTACATATCATTTATATATTTTACGAGGGAAGTTTATGATGCAAGTCCATGAAAAAAATCATCGGAAAAATAGATTCTTTGAAACTTTTTGAAATGCAAGTTTCGGTCAAAAATCATAGTATATTATACACTAGTTTCGGTAAAAAAAATTAAATTTAATTGGGGACTATTTGAAATGATACGATACTTTCAGATCATTTTTTATATGTTAACAGGGTAGGTTATGATGGATGTCCATGCAAAATAACCATCTTAAAACTAGATTGTATGAAACTTTTCGAAATGCAAGTTTCGGTCAAAAAATCATAATATATTATACACTAGCTTATACTAGTTTCGGTCAAAAATAAAATTAAATCAGGGAATGAATAAAATGATATGAAACTTCACATATCATTTATATATTTTACGAGGGAAGGTTATGATGGAAGTTCATGCAAAAAATCATCACAATATTTGATTCTATAAAACATTTCGAAATGCAAGTTTCGGTCAAAAATCATAGTATATTATTCACTAGTTTCGGTCAAAAAAATCAAATTTAATTGGGGACTATTTGAAATGATACAATACTTTTCAAATCATTTATATATGTTAAGAGGGAAGGTTATAATGGAAGTCCATGCAAAATAATCATCTTAAAACTAGATCGTACGAAACTTTTCGAAATGCAATTTTCGGTCAAAAAATCATAATATATTATACACTAATTTATACTAGTTTCGGTCAAAAATCAAATTAAGTCGGGGACTGTTCGAAATGATACGAAACTTCACATATCATTTATATATTTTACGAGGGAAGATTATAATGCAAGTCCATGCAAAAAATCATCGGAAAAATAGATTCTTTGAAACTTTTTGAAATGCAAGTTTCGGTCAAAAATCATAGTATATTATACACTAGTTTCGGTAAAAAAAATTTAATTTAATTGGGGACTATTTGAAATGATACGATACTTTCAGATCATTTTTTATATGTTAACAGGGTAGGTTATGATGGATGTCCATGCAAAATAACCATCTTAAAACTAGATTGTATGAAACTTTTCGAAATGCAAGTTTCGGTCAAAAAATCATAATATATTATACACTAGCTTATACTAGTTTCGGTCAAAAATAAAATTAAATCAGGGAATGAATAAAATGATATGAAACTTCACATATCATTTATATATTTTACGAGGGAAGGTTATGATGGAAGTTCATGCAAAAAATCATCACAATATTTGATTCTATAAAACATTTCGAAATGCAAGTTTCGGTCAAAAATCATAGTATATTATACACTAGTTTCGGTCAAAAAAATCAAATTTAATTAGGGACTATTTGAAATGATACAATACTTTTCAAATCATTTATATATGTTAAGAGGGAAGGTTATGATGGAAGTCCATGCAAAATAATCATCTTAAAACTAGATCGTACGAAACTTTTCGAAATGCAATTTTCGGTCAAAAAATCATAATATATTATACACTAATTTATACTAGTTTCGGTCAAAAATCAAATTAAGTCGGGGACTGTTCGAAATGATACGAAACTTCACATATCATTTATATATTTTACGAGGGAAGTTTATAATGCAAGTCCATGCAAAAAATCATCGGAAAAATAGATTCTTTGAAACTTTTTGAAATGCAAGTTTCGGTCAAAAATCATAGTATATTATACACTAGTTTCGGTAAAAAAAATTAAATTTAATTGGGGACTATTTGAAATGATACGATACTTTCAGATCATTTTTTATATGTTAACAGGGTAGGTTATGATGGATGTCCATGCAAAATAACCATCTTAAAACTAGATTGTATGAAACTTTTCGAAATGCAAGTTTCGGTCAAAAAATCATAATATATTATACACTAGCTTATACTAGTTTCGGTCAAAAATAAAATTAAATCAGGGAATGAATAAAATGATATGAAACTTCACATATCATTTATATATTTTACGAGGGAAGGTTATGATGGAAGTTCATGCAAAAAATCATCGCAATATTTGATTCTATAAAACATTTCGAAATGCAAGTTTCGGTCAAAAATCATAGTATATTATACACTAGTTTCGGTCAAAAAAATCAAATTTAATTGGGGACTATTTGAAATGATACAATACTTTTCAAATCATTTATATATGTTAAGAGGGAAGGTTATGATGGAAGTCCATGCAAAATAATCATCTTAAAACTAGATCGTACGAAACTTTTCGAAATGCAATTTTCGGTCAAAAAATCATAATATATTATACACTAATTTATACTAGTTTCGGTCAAAAATCAAATTAAGTCGGGGACTGTTCGAAATGATACGAAACTTCACATATCATTTATATATTTTACGAGGGAAGTTTATGATGCAAGTCCATGCAAAAAATCATCGGAAAAATAGATTCTTTGAAACTTTTTGAAATGCAAGTTTCGGTCAAAAATCATAGTATATTATACACTAGTTTCGATAAAAAAAATTAAATTTAATTGGGGACTATTTGAAATGATACGATACTTTCAGATCATTTTTTATATGTTAACAGGGTAGGTTATGATGGATGTCCATGCAAAATAACCATCTTAAAACTAGATTGTATGAAACTTTTCGAAATGCAAGTTTCGGTCAAAAAATCATAATATATTATACACTAGCTTATACTAGTTTCGGTCAAAAATAAAATTAAATCAGGGAATGAATAAAATGATATGAAACTTCACATATCATTTATATATTTTACGAGGGAAGGTTATGATGGAAGTTCATGCAAAAAATCATCGCAATATTAGATTCTATAAAACATTTCGAAATGCAAGTTTCGGTCAAAAATCATAGAATATTATACACTAGTTTCGGTCAAAAAAATCAAATTTAATTGGGGACTATTTGAAATGATACAATACTTTTCAAATCATTTATATATGTTAAGAGGGAAGGTTATGATGGAAGTCCATGCAAAATAATCATCTTATAACTAGATCGTACGAAACTTTTCGAAATGCAATTTTCGGTCAAAAAATCATAATATATTATACACTAATTTATACTAGTTTCGGTCAAAAATCAAATTAAGTCGGGGACTGTTCGAAATGATACGAAACTTCACATATCATTTATATATTTTACGAGGGAAGTTTATGATGCAAGTCCATGCAAAAAATCATCGGAAAAATATATTCTTTGAAACTTTTTGAAATGCAAGTTTCGGTCAAAAATCATAGTATATTATACACTAGTTTCGGTAAAAAAAATTAAATTTAATTGGGGACTATTTGAAATGATACGATACTTTCAGATCATTTTTTATATGTTAACAGGGTAGGTTATGATGGATGTCCATGCAAAATAACCATCTTAAAACTAGATTGTATGAAACTTTTCGAAATGCAAGTTTCGGTCAAAAAATCATAATATATTATACACTAGCTTATACTAGTTTCGGTCAAAAATAAAATTAAATCAGGGAATGAATAAAATGATATGAAACTTCACATATCATTTATATATTTTACGAGGGAAGGTTATGATGGAAGTTCATGCAAAAAATCATCACAATATTTGATTCTATAAAACATTTCGAAATGCAAGTTTCGGTCAAAAATCATAGTATATTATTCACTAGTTTCGGTCAAAAAAATCAAATTTAATTGGGGACTATTTGAAATGATACAATACTTTTCAAATCATTTATATATGTTAAGAGGGAAGGTTATAATGGAAGTCCATGCAAAATAATCATCTTAAAACTAGATCGTACGAAACTTTTCGAAATGCAATTTTCGGTCAAAAAATCATAATATATTATACACTAATTTATACTAGTTTCGGTCAAAAATCAAATTAAGTCGGGGACTGTTCGAAATGATACGAAACTTCACATATCATTTATATATTTTACGAGGGAAGATTATAATGCAAGTCCATGCAAAAAATCATCGGAAAAATAGATTCTTTGAAACTTTTTGAAATGCAAGTTTCGGTCAAAAATCATAGTATATTATACACTAGTTTCGGTAAAAAAAATTTAATTTAATTGGGGACTATTTGAAATGATACGATACTTTCAGATCATTTTTTATATGTTAACAGGGTAGGTTATGATGGATGTCCATGCAAAATAACCATCTTAAAACTAGATTGTATGAAACTTTTCGAAATGCAAGTTTCGGTCAAAAAATCATAATATATTATACACTAGCTTATACTAGTTTCGGTCAAAAATAAAATTAAATCAGGGAATGAATAAAATGATATGAAACTTCACATATCATTTATATATTTTACGAGGGAAGGTTATGATGGAAGTTCATGCAAAAAATCATCACAATATTTGATTCTATAAAACATTTCGAAATGCAAGTTTCGGTCAAAAATCATAGTATATTATACACTAGTTTCGGTCAAAAAAATCAAATTTAATTAGGGACTATTTGAAATGATACAATACTTTTCAAATCATTTATATATGTTAAGAGGGAAGGTTATGATGGAAGTCCATGCAAAATAATCATCTTAAAACTAGATCGTACGAAACTTTTCGAAATGCAATTTTCGGTCAAAAAATCATAATATATTATACACTAATTTATACTAATTTCGGTCAAAAATCAAATTAAGTCGGGGACTGTTCGAAATGATACGAAACTTCACATATCATTTATATATTTTACGAGGGAAGTTTATGATGCAAGTCCATGCAAAAAATCATCGGAAAAATATATTCTTTGAAACTTTTTGAAATGCAAGTTTCGGTCAAAAATCATAGTATATTATACACTAGTTTCGGTAAAAAAAATTAAATTTAATTGGGGACTATTTGAAATGATACGATACTTTCAGATCATTTTTTATATGTTAACAGGGTAGGTTATGATGGATGTCCATGTAAAATAACCATCTTAAAACTAGATTGTATGAAACTTTTCGAAATGCAAGTTTCGGTCAAAAAATCATAATATATTATACACTAGCTTATACTAGTTTCGGTCAAAAATAAAATTAAATCAGGGAATGAATAAAATGATATGAAACTTCACATATCATTTATATATTTTACGAGGGAAGGTTATGATGGAAGTTCATGCAAAAAATCATCACAATATTTGATTCTATAAAACATTTCGAAATGCAAGTTTCGGTCAAAAATCATAGTATATTATACACTAGTTTCGGTCAAAAAAATCAAATTTAATTGGGGACTATTTGAAATGATACAATACTTTTCAAATCATTTATATATGTTAAGAGGGAAGGTTATGATGGAAGTCCATGCAAAATAATCATCTTAAAACTAGATCGTACGAAACTTTTCGAAATGCAATTTTCGGTCAAAAAATCATAATATATTATACACTAATTTATACTAGTTTCGGTCAAAAATCAAATTAAGTCGGGGACTGTTCGAAATGATACGAAACTTCACATATCATTTATATATTTTACGAGGGAAGTTTATGATGCAAGTCCATGCAAAAAATCATCGGAAAAATAGATTCTTTGAAACTTTTTGAAATGCAAGTTTCGGTCAAAAATCATAGTATATTATACACTAGTTTCGATAAAAAAAATTAAATTTAATTGGGGACTATTTGAAATGATACGATACTTTCAGATCATTTTTTATATGTTAACAGGGTAGGTTATGATGGATGTCCATGCAAAATAACCATCTTAAAACTAGATTGTATGAAACTTTTCGAAATGCAAGTTTCGGTCAAAAAATCATAATATATTATACACTAGCTTATACTAGTTTCGGTCAAAAATAAAATTAAATCAGGGAATGAATAAAATGATATGAAACTTCACATATCATTTATATATTTTACGAGGGAAGGTTATGATGGAAGTTCATGCAAAAAATCATCGCAATATTAGATTCTATAAAACATTTCGAAATGCAAGTTTCGGTCAAAAATCATAGAATATTATACACTAGTTTCGGTCAAAAAAATCAAATTTAATTGGGGACTATTTGAAATGATACAATACTTTTCAAATCATTTATATATGTTAAGAAGGAAGGTTATGATGGAAGTCCATGCAAAATAATCATCTTAAAACTAGATTGTACGAAACTTTTCGAAATGCAATTTTCGGTCAAAAAATCATAATATATTATACACTAATTTATACTAGTTTCGGTCAAAAATCAAATTAAGTCGGGGACTGTTCGAAATGATACGAAACTTTACATATCATTTATATATTTTACGAGGGAAGTTTATGATGCAAGTCCATGAAAAAAATCATCGGAAAAATAGATTCTTTGAAACTTTTTGAAATGCAAGTTTCGGTCAAAAATCATAGTATATTATACACTAGTTTCGGTAAAAAAAATTAAATTTAATTGGGGACTATTTGAAATGATACGATACTTTCAGATCATTTTTTATATGTTAACAGGGTAGGTTATGATGGATGTCCATGCAAAATAACCATCTTAAAACTAGATTGTATGAAACTTTTCGAAATGCAAGTTTCGGTCAAAAAATCATAATATATTATACACTAGCTTATACTAGTTTCGGTCAAAAATAAAATTAAATCAGGGAATGAATAAAATGATATGAAACTTCACATATCATTTATATATTTTACGAGGGAAGGTTATGATGGAAGTTCATGCAAAAAATCATCACAATATTTGATTCTATAAAACATTTCGAAATGCAAGTTTCGGTCAAAAATCATAGTATATTATTCACTAGTTTCGGTCAAAAAAATCAAATTTAATTGGGGACTATTTGAAATGATACAATACTTTTCAAATCATTTATATATGTTAAGAGGGAAGGTTATGATGGAAGTCCATGCAAAATAATCATCTTAAAACTAGATCGTACGAAACTTTTCGAAATGCAATTTTCGGTCAAAAAATCATAATATATTATACACTAATTTATACTAGTTTCGGTCAAAAATCAAATTAAGTCGGGGACTGTTCGAAATGATACGAAACTTCACATATCATTTATATATTTTACGAGGGAAGTTTATAATGCAAGTCCATGCAAAAAATCATCGGAAAAATAGATTCTTTGAAACTTTTTGAAATGCAAGTTTCGGTCAAAAATCATAGTATATTATACACTAGTTTCGGTAAAAAAAATTAAATTTAATTGGGGACTATTTGAAATGATACGATACTTTCAGATCATTTTTTATATGTTAACAGGGTAGGTTATGATGGATGTCCATGCAAAATAACCATCTTAAAACTAGATTGTATGAAACTTTTCGAAATGCAAGTTTCGGTCAAAAAATCATAATATATTATACACTAGCTTATACTAGTTTCGGTCAAAAATAAAATTAAATCAGGGAATGAATAAAATGATATGAAACTTCACATATCATTTATATATTTTACGAGGGAAGGTTATGATGGAAGTTCATGCAAAAAATCATCACAATATTTGATTCTATAAAACATTTCGAAATGCAAGTTTCGGTCAAAAATCATAGTATATTATACACTAGTTTCGGTCAAAAAAATCAAATTTAATTAGGGACTATTTGAAATGATACAATACTTTTCAAATCATTTATATATGTTAAGAGGGAAGGTTATGATGGAAGTCCATGCAAAATAATCATCTTAAAACTAGATCGTACGAAACGTTTCGAAATGCAATTTTCGGTCAAAAAATCATAATATATTATACACTAATTTATACTAATTTCGGTCAAAAATCAAATTAAGTCGGGGACTGTTCGAAATGATACGAAACTTCACATATCATTTATATATTTTACGAGGGAAGTTTATGATGCAAGTCCATGCAAAAAATCATCGGAAAAATATATTCTTTGAAACTTTTTGAAATGCAAGTTTCGGTCAAAAATCATAGTATATTATACACTAGTTTCGGTAAAAAAAATTAAATTTAATTGGGGACTATTTGAAATGATACGATACTTTCAGATCATTTTTTATATGTTAACAGGGTAGGTTATGATGGATGTCCTTGCAAAATAACCATCTTAAAACTAGATTGTATGAAACTTTTCGAAATGCAAGTTTCGGTCAAAAAATCATAATATATTATACACTAGCTTATACTAGTTTCGGTCAAAAATAAAATTAAATCAGGGAATGAATAAAATGATATGAAACTTCACATATCATTTATATATTTTACGAGGGAAGGTTATGATGGAAGTTCATGCAAAAAATCATCACAATATTTGATTCTATAAAACATTTCGAAATGCAAGTTTCGGTCAAAAATCATAGTATATTATACACTAGTTTCGGTCAAAAAAATCAAATTTAATTGGGGACTATTTGAAATGATACAATACTTTTCAAATAATTTATATATGTTAAGAGGGAAGGTTATGATGGAAGTCCATGCAAAATAATCATCTTAAAACTAGATCGTACGAAACTTTTCGAAATGCAATTTTCGGTCAAAAAATCATAATATATTATACACTAATTTATACTAGTTTCGGTCAAAAATCAAATTAAGTCGGGAACTGTTCGAAATGATACGAAACTTCACATATCATTTATATATTTTACGAGGGAAGTTTATGATGCAAGTCCATGCAAAAAATCATCGGAAAAATAGATTCTTTGAAACTTTTTGAAATGCAAGTTTCGGTCAAAAATCATAGTTTATTATACACTAGTTTCGGTAAAAAAAAATTAAATTTAATTGGGGACTATTTGAAATGATACGATACTTTCAGATCATTTTTTATATGTTAACAGGGTAGGTTATGATGGATGTCCATGCAAAATAACCATCTTAAAACTAGATTGTATGAAACTTTTCGAAATGCAAGTTTCGGTCAAAAAATCATAATATATTATACACTAGCTTATACTAGTTTCGGTCAAAAATAAAATTAAATCAGGGAATGAATAAAATGATATGAAACTTCACATATCATTTATATATTTTACGAGGGAAGGTTATGATGGAAGTTCATGCAAAAAACTCATCACAATATTTGATTCTATAAAACATTTCGAAATGCAAGTTTCGGTCAAAAATCATAGTATATTATACACTAGTTTCGGTCAAAAAAATCAAATTTAATTGGGGACTATTTGAAATGATACAATACTTTTAAATCATTTATATATGTTAAGAGGGAAGGTTATGATGGAAGTCCATGCAAAATAATCATCTTAAAACTAGATCGTACGAAACTTTTCGAAATGCAATTTTCGGTCAAAATATCATAATATATTATACACTAATTTATACTAGTTTCGGTCAAAAATCAAATTAAGTCGGGAACTGTTCGAAATGATACGAAACTTCACATATCATTTATATATTTTACGAGGGAAGTTTATGATGCAAGTCCATGCAAAAAATCATCGGAAAAATAGATTCTTTGAAACTTTTTGAAATGCAAGTTTCGGTCAAAAATCATAGTATATTATACACTAGTTTCGGTAAAAAAAATTAAATTTAATTGGGGACTATTTGAAATGATACGATACTTTCAGATCATTTTTTATATGTTAACAGGGTAGGTTATGATGGATGTCCATGCAAAATAACCATCTTAAAACTAGATTGTATGAAACTTTTCGAAATGCAAGTTTCGGTCAAAAAATCATAATATATTATACACTAGCTTATACTAGTTTCGGTCAAAAATAAAATTAAATCAGGGAATGAATAAAATGATATGAAACTTCACATATCATTTATATATTTTACGAGGGAAGGTTATGATGGAAGTTCATGCAAAAAATCATCGCATAATTTGATTCTATAAAACATTTCGAAATGCAAGTTTCGGTCAAAAATCATAGAATATTATACACTAGTTTCGGTCAAAAAAATCAAATTTAATTGGGGACTATTTGAAATGATACAATACTTTTCAAATCATTTATATATGTTAAGAAGGAAGGTTATGATGGAAGTCCATGCAAAATAATCATCTTAAAACTAGATTGTACGAAACTTTTCGAAATGCAATTTTCGGTCAAAAAATCATAATATATTATACACTAATTTATACTAGTTTCGGTCAAAAATCAAATTAAGTCGGGGACTGTTCGAAATGATACGAAACTTTACATATCATTTATATATTTTACGAGGGAAGTTTATGATTCAAGTCCATGAAAAAAATCATCGGAAAAATAGATTCTTTGAAACTTTTTGAAATGCAAGTTTCGGTCAAAAATCATAGTATATTATACACTAGTTTCGGTAAAAAAAATTAAATTTAATTGGGGACTATTTGAAATGATACGATACTTTCAGATCATTTTTTATATGTTAACAGGGTAGGTTATGATGGATGTCCATGCAAAATAACCATCTTAAAACTAGATTGTATGAAACTTTTCGAAATGCAAGTTTCGGTCAAAAAATCATAATATATTATACACTAGCTTATACTAGTTTCGGTCAAAAATAAAATTAAATCAGGGAATGAATAAAATGATATGAAACTTCACATATCATTTATATATTTTACGAGGGAAGGTTATGATGGAAGTTCATGCAAAAAATCATCACAATATTTGATTCTATAAAACATTTCGAAATGCAAGTTTCGGTCAAAAATCATAGTATATTATTCACTAGTTTCGGTCAAAAAAATCAAATTTAATTGGGGACTATTTGAAATGATACAATACTTTTCAAATCATTTATATATGTTAAGATGGAAGGTTATGATGGAAGTCCATGCAAAATAATCATCTTAAAACTAGATCGTACGAAACTTTTCGAAATGCAATTTTCGGTCAAAAAATCATAATATATTATACACTAATTTATACTAGTTTCGGTCAAAAATCAAATTAAGTCGGGGAGTGTTCGAAATGATACGAAACTTCACATATCATTTATATATTTTACGAGGGAAGTTTATAATGCAAGTCCATGCAAAAAATCATCGGAAAAATAGATTCTTTGAAACTTTTTGAAATGCAAGTTTCGGTCAAAAATCATAGTATATTATACACTAGTTTCGGTAAAAAAAATTAAATTTAATTGGGGACTATTTGAAATGATACGATACTTTCAGATCATTTTTTATATGTTAACAGGGTAGGTTATGATGGATGTCCATGCAAAATAACCATCTTAAAACTAGATTGTATGAAACTTTTCGAAATGCAAGTTTCGGTCAAAAAATCATAATATATTATACACTAGCTTATACTAGTTTCGGTCAAAAATAAAATTAAATCAGGGAATGAATAAAATGATATGAAACTTCACATATCATTTATATATTTTACGAGGGAAGGTTATGATGGAAGTTCATGCAAAAAATCATCACAATATTTGATTCTATAAAACATTTCGAAATGCAAGTTTCGGTCAAAAATCATAGTATATTATACACTAGTTTCGGTCAAAAAAATCAAATTTAATTAGGGACTATTTGAAATGATACAATACTTTTCAAATCATTTATATATGTTAAGAGGGAAGGTTATGATGGAAGTCCATGCAAAATAATCATCTTAAAACTAGATCGTACGAAACTTTTCGAAATGCAATTTTCGGTCAAAAAATCATAATATATTATACACTAATTTATACTAATTTCGGTCAAAAATCAAATTAAGTCGGGGACTGTTCGAAATGATACGAAACTTCACATATCATTTATATATTTTACGAGGGAAGTTTATGATGCAAGTCCATGCAAAAAATCATCGGAAAAATATATTCTTTGAAACTTTTTGAAATGCAAGTTTCGGTCAAAAATCATAGTATATTATACACTAGTTTCGGTAAAAAAAATTAAATTTAATTGGGGACTATTTGAAATGATACGATACTTTCAGATCATTTTTTATATGTTAACAGGGTAGGTTATGATGGATGTCCATGCAAAATAACCATCTTAAAACTAGATTGTATGAAACTTTTCGAAATGCAAGTTTCGGTCAAAAAATCATAATATATTATACACTAGCTTATACTAGTTTCGGTCAAAAATAAAATTAAATCAGGGAATGAATAAAATGATATGAAACTTCACATATCATTTATATATTTTACGAGGGAAGGTTATGATGGAAGTTCATGCAAAAAATCATCACAATATTTGATTCTATAAAACATTTCGAAATGCAAGTTTCGGTCAAAAATCATAGTATATTATACACTAGTTTCGGTCAAAAAAATCAAATTTAATTGGGGACTATTTGAAATGATACAATACTTTTCAAATAATTTATATATGTTAAAAGGGAAGGTTATGATGGAAGTCCATGCAAAATAATCATCTTAAAACTAGATCGTACGAAACTTTTCGAAATGCAATTTTCGGTCAAAAAATCATAATATATTATACACTAATTTATACTAGTTTCGGTCAAAAATCAAATTAAGTCGGGAACTGTTCGAAATGATACGAAACTTCACATATCATTTATATATTTTACGAGGGAAGTTTATGATGCAAGTCCATGCAAAAAATCATCGGAAAAATAGATTCTTTGAAACTTTTTGAAATGCAAGTTTCGGTCAAAAATCATAGTATATTATACACTAGTTTCGGTAAAAAAAATTAAATTTAATTGGGGACTATTTGAAATGATACGATACTTTCAGATCATTTTTTATATGTTAACAGGGTAGGTTATGATGGATGTCCATGCAAAATAACCATCTTAAAACTAGATTGTATGAAACTTTTCGAAATGCAAGTTTCGGTCAAAAAATCATAATATATTATACACTAGTTTATACTAGTTTCGGTCAAAAATAAAATTAAATCAGGGAATGAATAAAATGATATGAAACTTCACATATCATTTATATATTTTACGAGGGAAGGTTATGATGGAAGTTCATGCAAAAAACTCATCACAATATTTGATTCTATAAAACATTTCGAAATGCAAGTTTCGGTCAAAAATCATAGTATATTATACACTAGTTTCGGTCAAAAAAATCAAATTTAATTGGGGACTATTTGAAATGATACAATACTTTTCAAATCATTTATATATGTTAAGAGGGAAGGTTATGATGGAAGTCCATGCAAAATAATCATCTTAAAACTAGATCGTACGAAACTTTTCGAAATGCAATTTTCGGTCAAAATATCATAATATATTATACACTAATTTATACTAGTTTCGGTCAAAAATCAAATTAAGTCGGGAACTGTTCGAAATGATACGAAACTTCACATATCATTTATATATTTTACGAGGGAAGTTTATGATGCAAGTCCATGCAAAAAATCATCGGAAAAATAGATTCTTTGAAACTTTTTGAAATGCAAGTTTCGGTCAAAAATCATAGTATATTATACACTAGTTTCGGTAAAAAAAATTAAATTTAATTGGGGACTATTTGAAATGATACGATACTTTCAGATCATTTTTTATATGTTAACAAGGTAGGTTATGATGGATGTCCATGCAAAATAACCATCTTAAAACTAGATTGTATGAAACTTTTCGAAATGCAAGTTTCGGTCAAAAAATCATAATATATTATACACTAGCTTATACTAGTTTCGGTCAAAAATAAAATTAAATCAGGGAATGAATAAAATGATATGAAACTTCACATATCATTTATATATTTTACGAGGGAAGGTTATGATGGAAGTTCATGCAAAAAATCATCGCATAATTTGATTCTATAAAACATTTCGAAATGCAAGTTTCGGTCAAAAATCATAGAATATTATACACTAGTTTCGGTCAAAAAAATCAAATTTAATTGGGGACTATTTGAAATGATACAATACTTTTCAAATCATTTATATATGTTAAGAGGGAAGGTTATGATGGAAGTCCATGCAAAATAATCATCTTAAAACTAGATTGTACGAAACTTTTCGAAATGCAATTTTCGGTCAAAAAATCATAATATATTATATACTAATTTATACTAGTTTCGGTCAAAAATCAAATTAAGTCGGGGACTGTTCGAAATGATACGAAACTTCACATATCATTTATATATTTCACGAGGGAAGTTTATGATGCAAGTCCATGCAAAAAATCATCGGAAAAATAGATTCTTTGAAACTTTTTGAAATGCAAGTTTCGGTCAAAAATCATAGTATATTATACACTAGTTTCTGTAAAAAAAAATTAAATTTAATTGGGGACTATTTGAAATGATACGATACTTTCAGATCATTTTTTATATGTTAACAGGGTAGTTTATGATGGATGTCCATGCAAAATAACCATCTTAAAACTAGATTGTATGAAACTTTTCGAAATGCAAGTTTCGGTCAAAAAATCATAATATATTATACACTAGCTTATACTAGTTTCGGTCAAAAATAAAATTAAATCAGGGAATGAATAAAATCATATGAAACTTCACATATCATTTATATATTTTACGAGGGAAGGTTATGATGGAAGTTCATGCAAAAAATCATCGCATAATTTGATTCTATAAAACATTTCGAAATGCAAGTTTCGGTCAAAAATCATAGTATATTATACACTAGTTTCGGTCAAAAAAATCAAATTCAATTGGGGACTATTTGAAATGATACAATACTTTTCAAATCATTTATATATGTTAAGAGGGAAGGTTATGATGGAAGTCCATGCAAAATAATCATCTTAAAACTAGATTGTACGAAACTTTTCGAAATGCAATTTTCGGTCAAAAAATCATAATATATTATACACTAATTTATACTAGTTTCGGTCAAAAATCAAATTAAGTCGGGGACTGTTCGAAATGATACGAAACTTCACATATCATTTATATATTTCACGAGGGAAGTTTATGATGCAAGTCCATTAAAAAATCATCGGAAAAATAGATTCTTTGAAACTTTTTGAAATGCAAGTTTCGGTCAAAAATCATAGTATATTATACACTAGTTTCGGTAAAAAAAATTAAATTTAATTGGGGACTATTTGAAATGATACGATACTTTCAGATCATTTTTTATATGTTAACAGGGTAGGTTATGATGGATGTCCATGCAAAATAACCATCTTAAAACTAGATTGTATGAAACTTTTCGAAATGCAAGTTTCGGTCAAAAAATCATAATATATTATACACTAGCTTATACTAGTTTCGGTCAAAAATAAAATTAAATCAGGGAATGAATAAAATGATATGAAACTTCACATATCATTTATATATTTTACGAGGGAAGGTTATGATGGAAGTTCATGCAAAAAATCATCGCAATATTAGATTCTATAAAACATTTCGAAATGCAAGTTTCGGTCAAAAATCATAGTATATTATACACTAGTTTCGGTCAAAAAAATCAAATTTAATTGGGGACTATTTGAAATGATACAATACTTTTCAAATCATTTATATATGTTAAGAGGGAAGGTTATGATGGAAGTCCATGCAAAATAATCATCTTAAAACTAGATTGTACGAAACTTTTCGAAATGCAATTTTCGGTCAAAAAATCATAATATATTATACACTAATTTATACTAGTTTCGGTCAAAAATCAAATTAAGTCGGGGACTGTTCGAAATGATACGAAACTTCACATATCATTTATATATTTTACGAGGGAAGTTTATGATGCAAGTCCATGCAAAAAATCATCGGAAAAATAGATTCTTTGAAACTTTTTGAAATGCAAGTTTCGGTCAAAAATCATAGTATATTATACACTAGTTTCGATAAAAAAAATTAAATTTAATTGGGGACAATTTGAAATGATACGATACTTTCAGATCATTTTTTATATGTTAACAGGGTAGGTTATGATGGATGTCCATGCAAAATAACCATCTTAAAACTAGATTGTATGAAACTTTTCGAAATGCAAGTTTCGGTCAAAAAATCATAATATATTATACACTAGCTTATACTAGTTTCGGTCAAAAATAAAATTAAATCAGGGAATGAATAAAATGATATGAAACTTCACATATCATTTATATATTTTACGAGGGAAGGTTATGATGGAAGTTCATGCAAAAAATCATCACAATATTTGATTCTATAAAACATTTCGAAATGCAAGTTTCGGTCAAAAATCATAGTATATTATACACTAGTTTCGGTCAAAAAAATCAAATTTAATTGGGGACTATTTGAAATGATACAATACTTTTCAAATCATTTATATATGTTAAGAGGGAAGGTTATGATGGAAGTCCATGCAAAATAATCATCTTAAAACTAGATCGTACGAAACTTTTCGAAATGCAATTTTCGGTCAAAAAATCATAATATATTATACACTAATTTATACTAGTTTCGGTCAAAAATCAAATTAAGTCGGGGACTGTTCGAAATGATACGAAACTTCAAATATCATTTATATATTTCACGAGGGAAGTTTATGATGCAAGTCCATGCAAAAAATCATCGGAAAAATAGATTCTTTGAAACTTTTTGAAATGCAAGTTTCGGTCAAAAATCATAGTATATTATACACTAGTTTCGGTAAAAAAAATTAAATTTAATTGGGGACTATTTGAAATGATACGATACTTTCAGATCATTTTTTATATGTTAACAGGGTAGGTTATGATGGATGTCCATGCAAAATAACCATCTTAAAACTAGATTGTATGAAACTTTTCGAAATGCAAGTTTCGGTCAAAAAATCATAATATATTATACACTAGCTTATACTAGTTTCGGTCAAAAATAAAATTAAATCAGGGAATGAATAAAATGATATGAAACTTCACATATCATTTATGTATTTTACGAGGGAAGGTTATGATGGAAGTTCATGCAAAAAATCATCGCGATATTAGATTCTATAAAACATTTCGAAATGCATGTTTCGGTCAAAAATCATAGTATATTATACACTAGTTTCGGTCAAAAAAATCAAATTTAATTGGGGACTATTTGAAATGATACAATACTTTTCAAATCATTTATATATGTTAAGAGGGAAGGTTATGATGGAAGTCCATGCAAAATAATCATCTTAAAACTAGATTGTACGAAACTTTTCGAAATGCAATTTTCGGTCAAAAAATCATAATATATTATACACTAATTTATACTAGTTTCGGTCAAAAATCAACTTAAGTCGGGGACTGTTCGAAATGATACGAAACTTCACATATCATTTATATATTTTACGAGGGAAGTTTATGATGCAAGTCCATGCAAAAAATCATCGGAAAAATAGATTCTTTGAAACTTTTTGAAATGCAAGTTTCGGTCAAAAATCATAGTATATTATACACTAGTTTCGGTAAAAAAAATTAAATTTAATTGGGGACAATTTGAAATGATACGATACTTTCAGATCATTTTTTATATGTTAACAGGGTAGGTTATGATGGATGTCCATGCAAAATAACCATCTTAAAACTAGATTGTATGAAACTTTTCGAAATGCAAGTTTCGGTCAAAAAATCATAATATATTATACACTAGCTTATACTAGTTTCGGTCAAAAATAAAATTAAATCAGGGAATGAATAAAATGATATGAAACTTCACATATCATTTATATATTTTACGAGGGAAGGTTATGATGGAAGTTCATGCAAAAAAACATCACAATATTTGATTCTATAAAACATTTCGAAATGCAAGTTTCGGTCAAAAATCATAGTATATTATACACTAGTTTCGGTCAAAAAAATCAAATTTAATTGGGGACTATTTGAAATGATACAATACTTTTCAAATCATTTATATATGTTAAGAGGGAAGGTTATGATGGAAGTCCATGCAAAATAATCATCTTAAAACTAGATTGTACGAAACTTTTCGAAATGCAATTTTCGGTCAAAAAATCATAATATATTATACACTAATTTATACTAGTTTCGGTCAAAAATAAAATTAAGTCGGGGACTGTTCGAAATGATACGAAACTTCACATATCATTTATATATTTCACGAGGGAAGTTTATGATGCAAGTCCATGAAAAAAATCATCGGAAAAATAGATTCTTTGAAACTTTTTGAAATGCAAGTTTCGGTCAAAAATCATAGTATATTATACACTAGTTTCGGTAAAAAAAATTAAATTTAATTGGGGACTATTTGAAATGATACGATACTTTCAGATCATTTTTTATATGTTAACAGGGTAGGTTATGATGGATGTCCATGCAAAATAACCATCTTAAAACTAGATTGTATGAAACTTTTCGAAATGCAAGTTTCGGTCAAATAATCATAATATATTATACACTAGCTTATACTAGTTTCGGTTAAAAATAAAATTAAATCAGGGAATGAATAAAATGATATGAAACTTCACATATCATTTATATATTTTACGAGGGAAGTTTATGATGGAAGTTCATGCAAAAAATCATCGCAATATTAGATTCTATAAAACATTTCGAAATGCATGTTTCGGTCAAAAATCATAGTATATTATACACTAGTTTCGGTCAAAAAAATCAAATTTAATTGGGGACTATTTGAAATGATACAATACTTTTCAAATCATTTATATATGTTAAGAGGGAAGGTTATGATGGAAGTCCATGCAAAATAATCATCTTAAAACTAGATTGTACGAAACTTTTCGAAATGCAATTTTCGGTCAAAAAATCATAATATATTATACACTAATTTATACTAGTTTCGGTCAAAAATCAAATTAAGTCGGGGACTGTTCGAAATGATACGAAACTTCACATATCATTTATATATTTTACGAGGGAAGTTTATGATGCAAGTCCATGCAAAAAATCATCGGAAAAATAGATTCTTTGAAACTTTTTGAAATGCAAGTTTCGGTCAAAAATCATAGTATATTATACACTAGTTTCGGTAAAAAAAATTAAATTTAATTGGGGACAATTTGAAATGATACGATACTTTCAGATCATTTTTTATATGTTAACAGGGTAGGTTATGATGGATGTCCATGCAAAATAACCATCTTAAAACTAGATTGTATGAAACTTTTCGAAATTCAAGTTTCGGTCAAAAAATCATAATATATTATACACTAGCTTATACTAGTTTCGGTCAAAAATAAAATTAAATCAGGGAATGAATAAAATGATATGAAACTTCACATATCATTTATATATTTTACGAGGGAAGGTTATGATGGAAGTTCATGCAAAAAATCATCGCAATATTAGATTCTATAAAACATTTCGAAATGCAAGTTTCGGTCAAAAATCATAGTATATTATACACTAGTTTCGGTCAAAAAAATCAAATTTAATTGGGGACTATTTGAAATGATACAATACTTTTCAAATCATTTATATATGTTAAGAGGGAAGGTTATGATGGAAGTCCATGCAAAATAATCATCTTAAAACTAGATTGTACGAAACTTTTCGAAATGCAATTTTCGGTCAAAAAATCATAATATATTATACACTAATTTATACTAGTTTCGGTCAAAAATCAAATTAAGTCGGGGACTGTTCGAAATGATACGAAACTTCACATATCATTTATATATTTTACGAGGGAAGTTTATGATGCAAGTCCATGCAAAAAATCATCGGAAAAATAGATTCTTTGAAACTTTTTGAAATGCAAGTTTCGGTCAAAAATCATAGTATATTATACACTAGTTTCGGTAAAAAAAATTAAATTTAATTGGGGACAATTTGAAATGATACGATACTTTCAGATCATTTTTTATTTGTTAACAGGGTAGGTTATGATGGATGTCCATGCAAAATAACCATCTTAAAACTAGATTGTATGAAACTTTTCGAAATTCAAGTTTCGGTCAAAAAATCATAATATATTATACACTAGCTTATACTAGTTTCGGTCAAAAATAAAATAAAATCAGGGAATGAATAAAATGATATGAAACTTCACATATCATTTATATATTTTACGAGGGAAGGTTATGATGGAAGTTCATGCAAAAAATCATCGCAATATTAGATTCTATAAAACATTTCGAAATGCAAGTTTCGGTCAAAAATCATAGTATATTATACACTAGTTTCGGTCAAAAAAATCAAATTTAATTGGGGACTATTTGAAATGATACAATACTTTTCAAATCATTTATATATGTTAAGAGGGAAGGTTATGATGGAAGTCCATGCAAAATAATCATCTTAAAACTAGATCGTACGAAACTTTTCGAAATGCAATTTTCGGTCAAAAAATCATAATATATTATACACTTATTTATACTAGTTTCGGTCAAAAATCAAATTAAGTCGGGGACTGTTCGAAATGATACGAAACTTCACATATCATTTATATATTTTACGAGGGAAGTTTATGATGCAAGTCCATGCAAAAAATCATCGGAAAAATAGATTCTTTGAAACTTTTTGAAATGCAAGTTTCGGTCAAAAATCATAGTATATTATACACTAGTTTCGGTAAAAAAAATTAAATTTAATTGGGGACTATTTGAAATGATACGATACTTTCAGATCATTTTTTATATGTTAACAGGGTAGGTTATGATGGATGTCCATGCAAAATAACCATCTTAAAACTAGATTGTATGAAACTTTTCGAAATGCAAGTTTCGGTCAAAAAATCATAATATATTATACACTAGCTTATACTAGTTTCGGTTAAAAATAAAATTAAATCAGGGAATGAATAAAATGATATGAAACTTCACATATCATTTATATATTTTACGAGGGAAGGTTATGATGGAAGTTCATGCAAAAAATCATCGCAATATTAGATTCTATAAAACATTTTGAAATGCATGTTTCGGTCAAAAATCATAGTATATTATACACTAGTTTCGGTCAAAAAAATCAAATTTAATTGGGGACTATTTGAAATGATACAATACTTTTCAAATCATTTATATATGTTAAGAGGGAAGGTTATGATGGAAGTCCATGCAAAATAATCATCTTAAAACTAGATTGTACGAAACTTTTCGAAATGCAATTTTCGGTCAAAAAATCATAATATATTATACACTAATTTATACTAGTTTCGGTCAAAAATCAAATTAAGTCGGGGACTGTTCGAAATGATACGAAACTTCACATATCATTTATATATTTCACGAGGGAAGTTTATGATGCAAGTCCATGCAAAAAATCATCGGAAAAATAGATTCTTTGAAACTTTTTGAAATGCAAGTTTCGGTCAAAAATCATAGTATATTATACACTAGTTTCGGTAAAAAAAAATTAAATTTAATTGGGGACTATTTGAAATGATACGATACTTTCAGATCATTTTTTATATGTTAACAGGGTAGGTTATGATGGATGTCCATGCAAAATAACCATCTTAAAACTAGATTGTATGAAACTTTTCGAAATGCAAGTTTCGGTCAAAAAATCATAATATATTATACACTAGCTTATACTAGTTTCGGTCAAAAATAAAATTAAATCAGGGAATGAATAAAATGATATGAAACTTCACATATCATTTATATATTTTACGAGGGAAGGTTATGATGGAAGTTCATGCAAAAAATCATCGCAATATTAGATTCTATAAAACATTTCGAAATGCAAGTTTCGGTCAAAAATCATAGTATATTATACACTAGTTTCGGTCAAAAAAATCAAATTTAATTGGGGACTATTTGAAATGATACAATACTTTTCAAATCATTTATATATGTTAAGAGGGAAGGTTATGATGGAAGTCCATGCAAAATAATCATCTTAAAACTAGATTGTACGAAACTTTTCGAAATGCAATTTTCGGTCAAAAAATCATAATATATTATACACTAATTTATACTAGTTTCGGTCAAAAATCAAATTAAGTCGGGGACTGTTCGAAATGATACGAAACTTCACATATCATTTATATATTTTACGAGGGAAGTTTATGATGCAAGTCCATGCAAAAAATCATCGGAAAAATAGATTCTTTGAAACTTTTTGAAATGCAAGTTTCGGTCAAAAATCATAGTATATTATACACTAGTTTCGGTAAAAAGAATTAAATTTAATTGGGGACAATTTGAAATGATACGATACTTTCAGATCATTTTTTATATGTTAACAGGGTAGGTTATGATGGATGTCCATGCAAAATAACCATCTTAAAACTAGATTGTATGAAACTTTTCGAAATTCAAGTTTCGGTCAAAAAATCATAATATATTATACACTAGCTTATACTAGTTTCGGTCAAAAATAAAATAAAATCAGGGAATGAATAAAATGATATGAAACTTCACATATCATTTATATATTTTACGAGGGAAGGTTATGATGGAAGTTCATGCAAAAAATCATCGCAATATTAGATTCTATAAAACATTTCGAAATGCAAGTTTCGGTCAAAAATCATAGTATATTATACACTAGTTTCGGTCAAAAAAATCAAATTTAATTGGGGACTATTTGAAATGATACAATACTTTTCAAATCATTTATATATGTTAAGAGGGAAGGTTATGATGGAAGTCCATGCAAAATAATCATCTTAAAACTAGATCGTACGAAACTTTTCGAAATGCAATTTTCGGTCAAAAAATCATAATATATTATACACTTATTTATACTAGTTTCGGTCAAAAATCAAATTAAGTCGGGGACTGTTCGAAATGATACGAAACTTCACATATCATTTATATATTTTACGAGGGAAGTTTATGATGCAAGTCCATGCAAAAAATCATCGGAAAAATAGATTCTTTGAAACTTTTTGAAATGCAAGTTTCGGTCAAAAATCATAGTATATTATACACTAGTTTCGGTAAAAAAAATTAAATTTAATTGGGGACTATTTGAAATGATACGATACTTTCAGATCATTTTTTATATGTTAACAGGGTAGGTTATGATGGATGTCCATGCAAAATAACCATCTTAAAACTAGATTGTATGAAACTTTTCGAAATGCAAGTTTCGGTCAAAAAATCATAATATATTATACACTAGCTTATACTAGTTTCGGTCAAAAATAAAATTAAATCAGGGAATGAATAAAATGATATGAAACTTCACATATCATTTATATATTTTACGAGGGAAGGTTATGATGGAAGTTCATGCAAAAAATCATCGCAATATTAGATTCTATAAAACATTTTGAAATGCATGTTTCGGTCAAAAATCATAGTATATTATACACTAGTTTCGGTCAAAAAAATCAAATTTAATTGGGGACTATTTGAAATGATACAATACTTTTCAAATCATTTATATATGTTAAGAGGGAAGGTTATGATGGAAGTCCATGCAAAATAATCATCTTAAAACTAGATCGTACGAAACTTTTCGAAATGCAATTTTCGGTCAAAAAATCATAATATATTATACACTAATTTATACTAGTTTCGGTCAAAAATCAAATTAAGTCGGGGACTGTTCGAAATGATACGAAACTTCACATATCATTTATATATTTTACGAGGGAAGTTTATGATGCAAGTCCATGCAAAAAATCATCGGAAAAATAGATTCTTTGAAACTTTTTGAAATGCAAGTTTCGGTCAAAAATCATAGTATATTATACACTAGTTTCGGTAAAAAAAATTAAATTTAATTGGGGACAATTTGAAATGATACGATACTTTCAGATCATTTTTTATATGTTAACAGGGTAGGTTATGATGGATGTCCATGCAAAATAACCATCTTAAAACTAGATTGTATGAAACTTTTCGAAATTCAAGTATCGGTCAAAAAATCATAATATATTATACACTAGCTTATACTAGTTTCGGTCAAAAATAAAATAAAATCAGGGAATGAATAAAATGATATGAAACTTCACATATCATTTATATATTTTACGAGGGAAGGTTATGATGGAAGTTCATGCAAAAAATCATCGCAATATTAGATTCTATAAAACATTTCGAAATGCAAGTTTCGGTCAAAAATCATAGTATATTATACACTAGTTTCGGTCAAAAAAATCAAATTTAATTGGGGACTATTTGAAATGATACAATACTTTTCAAATCATTTATATATGTTAAGAGGGAAGGTTATGATGGAAGTCCATGCAAAATAATCATCTTAAAACTAGATCGTACGAAACTTTTCGAAATGCAATTTTCGGTCAAAAAATCATAATATATTATACACTTATTTATACTAGTTTCGGTCAAAAATCAAATTAAGTCGGGGACTGTTCGAAATGATACGAAACTTCACATATCATTTATATATTTTACGAGGGAAGTTTATGATGCAAGTCCATGCAAAAAATCATCGGAAAAATAGATTCTTTGAAACTTTTTGAAATGCAAGTTTCGGTCAAAAATCATAGTATATTATACACTAGTTTCGGTAAAAAAAATTAAATTTAATTGGGGACTATTTGAAATGATACGATACTTTCAGATCATTTTTTATATGTTAACAGGGTAGGTTATGATGGATGTCCATGCAAAATAACCATCTTAAAACTAGATTGTATGAAACTTTTCGAAATGCAAGTTTCGGTCAAAAAATCATAATATATTATACACTAGCTTATACTAGTTTCGGTCAAAAATAAAATTAAATCAGGGAATGAATAAAATGATATGAAACTTCACATATCATTTATATATTTTACGAGGGAAGGTTATGATGGAAGTTCATGCAAAAAATCATCGCAATATTAGATTCTATAAAACATTTTGAAATGCATGTTTCGGTCAAAAATCATAGTATATTATACACTAGTTTCGGTCAAAAAAATCAAATTTAATTGGGGACTATTTGAAATGATACAATACTTTTCAAATCATTTATATATGTTAAGAGGGAAGGTTATGATGGAAGTCCATGCAAAATAATCATCTTAAAACTAGATTGTACGAAACTTTTCGAAATGCAATTTTCGGTCAAAAAATCATAATATATTATACACTAATTTATACTAGTTTCGGTCAAAAATCAAATTAAGTCGGGGACTGTTCGAAATGATACGAAACTTCACATATCATTTATATATTTCACGAGGGAAGTTTATGATGCAAGTCCATGCAAAAAATCATCGGAAAAATAGATTCTTTGAAACTTTTTGAAATGCAAGTTTCGGTCAAAAATCATAGTATATTATACACTAGTTTCGGTAAAAAAAAATTAAATTTAATTGGGGACTATTTGAAATGATACGATACTTTCAGATCATTTTTTATATGTTAACAGGGTAGGTTATGATGGATGTCCATGCAAAATAACCATCTTAAAACTAGATTGTATGAAACTTTTCGAAATGCAAGTTTCGGTCAAAAAATCATAATATATTATACACTAGCTTATACTAGTTTCGGTCAAAAATAAAATAAAATCAGGGAATGAATAAAATGATATGAAACTTCACATATCATTTATATATTTTACGAGGGAAGGTTATGATGGAAGTTCATGCAAAAAATCATCGCAATATTAGATTCTATAAAACATTTCGAAATGCAAGTTTCGGTCAAAAATCATAGTATATTATACACTAGTTTCGGTCAAAAAAATCAAATTTAATTGGGGACTATTTGAAATGATACAATACTTTTCAAATCATTTATATATGTTAAGAGGGAAGGTTATGATGGAAGTCCATGCAAAATAATCATCTTAAAACTAGATCGTACGAAACTTTTCGAAATGCAATTTTCGGTCAAAAAATCATAATATATTATACACTTATTTATACTAGTTTCGGTCAAAAATCAAATTAAGTCGGGGACTGTTCGAAATGATACGAAACTTCACATATCATTTATATATTTTACGAGGGAAGTTTATGATGCAAGTCCATGCAAAAAATCATCGGAAAAATAGATTCTTTGAAACTTTTTGAAATGCAAGTTTCGGTCAAAAATCATAGTATATTATACACTAGTTTCGGTAAAAAAAATTAAATTTAATTGGGGACTATTTGAAATGATACGATACTTTCAGATCATTTTTTATATGTTAACAGGGTAGGTTATGATGGATGTCCATGCAAAATAACCATCTTAAAACTAGATTGTATGAAACTTTTCGAAATGCAAGTTTCGGTCAAAAAATCATAATATATTATACACTAGCTTATACTAGTTTCGGTCAAAAATAAAATTAAATCAGGGAATGAATAAAATGATATGAAACTTCACATATCATTTATATATTTTACGAGGGAAGGTTATGATGGAAGTTCATGCAAAAAATCATCGCAATATTAGATTCTATAAAACATTTTGAAATGCATGTTTCGGTCAAAAATCATAGTATATTATACACTAGTTTCGGTCAAAAAAATCAAATTTAATTGGGGACTATTTGAAATGATACAATACTTTTCAAATCATTTATATATGTTAAGAGGGAAGGTTATGATGGAAGTCCATGCAAAATAATCATCTTAAAACTAGATTGTACGAAACTTTTCGAAATGCAATTTTCGGTCAAAAAATCATAATATATTATACACTAATTTATACTAGTTTCGGTCAAAAATCAAATTAAGTCGGGGACTGTTCGAAATGATACGAAACTTCACATATCATTTATATATTTCACGAGGGAAGTTTATGATGCAAGTCCATGCAAAAAATCATCGGAAAAATAGATTCTTTGAAACTTTTTGAAATGTAAGTTTCGGTCAAAAATCATAGTATATTATACACTAGTTTCGGTAAAAAAAAATTAAATTTAATTGGGGACTATTTGAAATGATACGATACTTTCAGATCATTTTTTATATGTTAACAGGGTAGGTTATGATGGATGTCCATGCAAAATAACCATCTTAAAACTAGATTGTATGAAACTTTTCGAAATGCAAGTTTCGGTCAAAAAATCATAATATATTATACACTAGCTTATACTAGTTTCGGTCAAAAATAAAATAAAATCAGGGAATGAATAAAATGATATGAAACTTCACATATCATTTATATATTTTACGAGGGAAGGTTATGATGGAAGTTCATGCAAAAAATCATCGCAATATTAGATTCTATAAAACATTTCGAAATGCAAGTTTCGGTCAAAAATCATAGTATATTATACACTAGTTTCGGTCAAAAAAATCAAATTTAATTGGGGACTATTTGAAATGATACAATACTTTTCAAATCATTTATATATGTTAAGAGGGAAGGTTATGATGGATGTCCATGCAAAATAACCATCTTAAAACTAGATTGTATGAAACTTTTCGAAATGCAAGTTTCGGTCAAAAAATCATAATATATTATACACTAGCTTATACTAGTTTCGGTCAAAAATAAAATTAAATCAGGGAATGAATAAAATGATATGAAACTTCACATATCATTTATATATTTTACGAGGGAAGGTTATGATGGAAGTTCATGCAAAAAATCATCGCAATATTAGATTCTATAAAACATTTTGAAATGCATGTTTCGGTCAAAAATCATAGTATATTATACACTAGTTTCGGTCAAAAAAATCAAATTTAATTGGGGACTATTTGAAATGATACAATACTTTTCAAATCATTTATATATGTTAAGAGGGAAGGTTATGATGGAAGTCCATGCAAAATAATCATCTTAAAACTAGATTGTACGAAACTTTTCGAAATGCAATTTTCGGTCAAAAAATCATAATATATTATACACTAATTTATACTAGTTTCGGTCAAAAATCAAATTAAGTCGGGGACTGTTCGAAATGATACGAAACTTCACATATCATTTATATATTTCACGAGGGAAGTTTATGATGCAAGTCCATGCAAAAAATCATCGGAAAAATAGATTCTTTGAAACTTTTTGAAATGCAAGTTTCGGTCAAAAATCATAGTATATTATACACTAGTTTCGGTAAAAAAAAATTAAATTTAATTGGGGACTATTTGAAATGATACGATACTTTCAGATCATTTTTTATATGTTAACAGGGTAGGTTATGATGGATGTCCATGCAAAATAACCATCTTAAAACTAGATTGTATGAAACTTTTCGAAATGCAAGTTTCGGTCAAAAAATCATAATATATTATACACTAGCTTATACTAGTTTCGGTCAAAAATAAAATAAAATCAGGGAATGAATAAAATGATATGAAACTTCACATATCATTTATATATTTTACGAGGGAAGGTTATGATGGAAGTTCATGCAAAAAATCATCGCAATATTAGATTCTATAAAACATTTCGAAATGCAAGTTTCGGTCAAAAATCATAGTATATTATACACTAGTTTCGGTCAAAAAAATCAAATTTAATTGGGGACTATTTGAAATGATACAATACTTTTCAAATCATTTATATATGTTAAGAGGGAAGGTTATGATGGAAGTCCATGCAAAATAATCATCTTAAAACTAGATCGTACGAAACTTTTCGAAATGCAATTTTCGGTCAAAAAATCATAATATATTATACACTTATTTATACTAGTTTCGGTCAAAAATCAAATTAAGTCGGGGACTGTTCGAAATGATACGAAACTTCACATATCATTTATATATTTTACGAGGGAAGTTTATGATGCAAGTCCATGCAAAAAATCATCGGAAAAATAGATTCTTTGAAACTTTTTGAAATGCAAGTTTCGGTCAAAAATCATAGTATATTATACACTAGTTTCGGTAAAAAAAATTAAATTTAATTGGGGACTATTTGAAATGATACGATACTTTCAGATCATTTTTTATATGTTAACAGGGTAGGTTATGATGGATGTCCATGCAAAATAACCATCTTAAAACTAGATTGTATGAAACTTTTCGAAATGCAAGTTTCGGTCAAAAAATCATAATATATTATACACTAGCTTATACTAGTTTCGGTCAAAAATAAAATTAAATCAGGGAATGAATAAAATGATATGAAACTTCACATATCATTTATATATTTTACGAGGGAAGGTTATGATGGAAGTTCATGCAAAAAATCATCGCAATATTAGATTCTATAAAACATTTTGAAATGCATGTTTCGGTCAAAAATCATAGTATATTATACACTAGTTTCGGTCAAAAAAATCAAATTTAATTGGGGACTATTTGAAATGATACAATACTTTTCAAATCATTTATATATGTTAAGAGGGAAGGTTATGATGGAAGTCCATGCAAAATAATCATCTTAAAACTAGATTGTACGAAACTTTTCGAAATGCAATTTTCGGTCAAAAAATCATAATATATTATACACTAATTTATACTAGTTTCGGTCAAAAATCAAATTAAGTCGGGGACTGTTCGAAATGATACGAAACTTCACATATCATTATATATATTTCACGAGGGAAGTTTATGATGCAAGTCCATGCAAAAAATCATCGGAAAAATAGATTCTTTGAAACTTTTTGAAATGCAAGTTTCGGTCAAAAATCATAGTATATTATACACTAGTTTCGGTAAAAAAAAATTAAATTTAATTGGGGACTATTTGAAATGATACGATACTTTCAGATCATTTTTTATATGTTAACAGGGTAGGTTATGATGGATGTCCATGCAAAATAACCATCTTAAAACTAGATTGTATGAAACTTTTCGAAATGCAAGTTTCGGTCAAAAAATCATAATATATTATACACTAGCTTATACTAGTTTCGGTCAAAAATAAAATTAAATCAGGGAATGAATAAAATGATATGAAACTTCACATATCATTTATATATTTTACGAGGGAAGGTTATGATGGAAGTTCATGCAAAAAATCATCGCAATATTAGATTCTATAAAACATTTCGAAATGCAAGTTTCGGTCAAAAATCATAGTATATTATACACTAGTTTCGGTCAAAAAAATCAAATTTAATTGGGGACTATTTGAAATGATACAATACTTTTCAAATCATTTATATATGTTAAGAGGGAAGGTTATGATGGAAGTCCATGCAAAATAATCATCTTAAAACTAGATTGTACGAAACTTTTCGAAATGCAATTTTCGGTCAAAAAATCATAATATATTATACACTAATTTATACTAGTTTCGGTCAAAAATCAAATTAAGTCGGGGACTGTTCGAAATGATACGAAACTTCACATATCATTTATATATCTCACGAGGGAAGTTTATGATGAAAGTCCATGCAAAAAATCATCGGAAAAATAGATTCTTTGAAACTTTTTGAAATGCAAGTTTCGGTCAAAAATCATAGTATATTATACACTAGTTTCGGTAAAAAAAATTAAATTTAATTGGGGACTATTTGAAATGATACGATACTTTCAGATCATTTTTTATATGTTAACAGGGTAGGTTATGATGGATGTCCATGCAAAATAACCATCTTAAAACTAGATTGTATGAAACTTTTCGAAATGCAAGTTTCGGTCAAAAAATCATAATATATTATACACTAGCTTATACTAGTTTCGGTCAAAAATAAAATTAAATTAGGGAATGAATAAAATGATATGAAACTTCACATATCATTTATATATTTTACGAGGGAAGGTTATGATGGAAGTTCATGCAAAAAATCATCGCAATATTAGATTCTATAAAACATTTCGAAATGCAAGTTTCGGTCAAAAATCATAGTATATTATACACTAGTTTCGGTCAAAAAAATCAAATTTAATTGGGGACTATTTGAAATGATACAATACTTTTCAAATCATTTATATATGTTAAGAGGGAAGGTTATGATGGAAGTCCATGCAAAATAATCATCTTAAAACTAGATTGTACGAAACTTTTCGAAATGCAATTTTCGGTCAAAAAATCATAATATATTATACACTAATTTATACTAGTTTCGGTCAAAAATCAAATTAAGTCGGGGACTGTTCGAAATGATACGAAACTTCACATATCATTTATATATTTTACGAGGGAAGTTTATGATGCAAGTCCATGCAAAAAATCATTGGAAAAATAGATTCTTTGAAACTTTTTGAAATGCAAGTTTCGGTCAAAAATCATAGTATATTATACACTAGTTTCGGTAAAAAAAATTAAATTTAATTGGGGACAATTTGAAATGATACGATACTTTCAGATCATTTTTTATATGTTAACAGGGTAGGTTATGATGGATGTCCATGCAAAATAACCATCTTAAAACTAGATTGTATGAAACTTTTCGAAATGCAAGTTTCGGTCAAAAAATCATAATATATTATACACTAGCTTATACTAGTTTCGGTCAAAAATAAAATTAAATCAGGGAATGAATAAAATGATATGAAACTTCACATATCATTTATATATTTTACGAGGGAAGGTTATGATGGAAGTTCATGCAAAAAATCATCGCAATATTTGATTCTATAAAACATTTCGAAATGCAAGTTTCGGTCAAAAATCATAGTATATTATACACTAGTTTCGGTCAAAAAAATCAAATTTAATTGGGGACTATTTGAAATGATACAATACTTTTCAAATCATTTATATATGTTAAGAGGGAAGGTTATGATGGAAGTCCATGCAAAATAATCATCTTAAAACTAGATCGTACGAAACTTTTCGAAATGCAATTTTCGGTCAAAAAATCATAATATATTATACACTAATTTATACTAGTTTCGGTCAAAAATCAAATTAAGTCGGGGACTGTTCGAAATGATACGAAACTTCACATATCATTTATATATTTCACGAGGGAAGTTTATGATGCAAGTCCATGCAAAAAATCATCGGAAAAATAGATTCTTTGAAACTTTTTGAAATGCAAGTTTCGGTCAAAAATCATAGTATATTATACACTAGTTTCGGTAAAAAAAATTAAATTTAATTGGGGACTATTTGAAATGATACGATACTTTCAGATCATTTTTTATATGTTAACAGGGTAGGTTATGATGGATGTCCATGCAAAATAACCATCTTAAAACTAGATTGTATGAAACTTTTCGAAATGCAAGTTTCGGTCAAAAAATCATAATATATTATACACTAGCTTATACTAGTTTCGGTCAAAAATAAAATTAAATCAGGGAATGAATAAAATGATATGAAACTTCACATATCATTTATATATTTTACGAGGGAAGGTTATGATGGAAGTTCATGCAAAAAATCATCGCAATATTTGATTCTATAAAACATTTCGAAATGCAAGTTTCGGTCAAAAATCATAGTATATTATACACTAGTTTCGGTCAAAAAAATCAAATTTAATTGGGGACAATTTGAAATGATACAATACTTTTCAAATCATTTATATATGTTAAGAGGGAAGGTTATGATGGAAGTCCATGCAAAATAATCATCTTAAAACTAGATCGTACGAAACTTTTCGAAATGCAATTTTCGGTCAAAAAATCATAATATATTATACACTAATTTATACTAGTTTCGGTCAAAAATCAAATTAAGTCGGGGACTGTTCGAAATGATACGAAACTTCACATATCATTTATATATTTTACGAGGGAAGTTTATGATGCAAGTCCATGCAAAAAATCATCGGAAAAATAGATTCTTTGAAACTTTTTGAAATGCAAGTTTCGGTCAAAAATCATAGTATATTATACACTAGTTTCGGTAAAAAAAATTAAATTTAATTGGGGACTATTTGAAATGATACGATACTTTCAGATCATTTTTTATATGTTAACAGGGTAGGTTATGATGGATGTCCATGCAAAATAACCATCTTAAAACTAGATTGTATGAAACTTTTCGAAATGCAAGTTTCGGTCAAAAAATCATAATATATTATACACTAGCTTATACTAGTTTCGGTCAAAAATAAAATTAAATCAGGGAATGAATAAAATGATATGAAACTTCACATATCATTTATATATTTTACGAGGGAAGGTTATGATGGAAGTTCATGCAAAAAATCATCGCAATATTAGATTCTATAAAACATTTCGAAATGCATGTTTCGGTCAAAAATCATAGTATATTATACACTAGTTTCGGTCAAAAAAATCAAATTTAATTGGGGACTATTTGAAATGATACAATACTTTTCAAATCATTTATATATGTTAAGAGGGAAGGTTATGATGGAAGTCCATGCAAAATAATCATCTTAAAACTAGATCGTACGAAACTTTTCGAAATGCAATTTTCGGTCAAAAAATCATAATATATTATACACTAATTTATACTAGTTTCGGTCAAAAATCAAATTAAGTCGGGGACTGTTCGAAATGATACGAAACTTCACATATCATTTATATATTTTACGAGGGAAGTTTATGATGCAAGTCCATGCAAAAAATCATCGGAAAAATAGATTCTTTGAAACTTTTTGAAATGCAAGTTTCGGTCAAAAATCATAGTATATTATACACTAGTTTCGGTAAAAAAAATTAAATTTAATTGGGGACTATTTGAAATGATACGATACTTTCAGATCATTTTTTATATGTTAACAGGGTAGGTTATGATGGATGTCCATGCAAAATAACCATCTTAAAACTAGATTGTATGAAACTTTTCGAAATGCAAGTTTCGGTCAAAAAATCATAATATATTATACACTAGCTTATACTAGTTTCGGTCAAAAATAAAATTAAATCAGGGAATGAATAAAATGATATGAAACTTCACATATCATTTATATATTTTACGAGGGAAGGTTATGATGGAAGTTCATGCAAAAAATCATCGCAATATTTGATTCTATAAAACATTTCGAAATGCAAGTTTCGGTCAAAAATCATAGTATATTATACACTAGTTTCGGTCAAAAAAATCAAATTTAATTGGGGACTATTTGAAATGATACAATACTTTTCAAATCATTTATATATGTTAAGAGGGAAGGTTATGATGGAAGTCCATGCAAAATAATCATCTTAAAACTAGATCGTACGAAACTTTTCGAAATGCAATTTTCGGTCAAAAAATCATAATATATTATACACTAATTTATACTAGTTTCGGTCAAAAATCAAATTATGTCGGGGACTGTTCGAAATGATACGAAACTTCACATATCATTTATATATTTTACGAGGGAAGTTTATGATGCAAGTCCATGCAAAAAATCATCGGAAAAATAGATTCTTTGAAACTTTTTGAAATGCAAGTTTCGGTCAAAAATCATAGTATATTATACACTAGTTTCGGTAAAAAAAATTAAATTTAATTGGGGACTATTTGAAATGATACGATACTTTCAGATCATTTTTTATATGTTAACAGGGTAGGTTATGATGGATGTCCATGCAAAATAACCATCTTAAAACTAGATTGTATGAAACTTTTCGAAATGCAAGTTTCGGTCAAAAAATCATAATATATTATACACTAGCTTATACTAGTTTCGGTCAAAAATAAAATTAAATCAGGGAATGAATAAAATGATATGAAACTTCACATATCATTTATATATTTTACGAGGGAAGGTTATGATGGAAGTTCATGCAAAAAATCATCGCAATATTAGATTCTATAAAACATTTCGAAATGCATGTTTCGGTCAAAAATCATAGTATATTATACACTAGTTTCGGTCAAAAAAATCAAATTTAATTGGGGACTATTTGAAATGATACAATACTTTTCAAATCATTTATATATGTTAAGAGGGAAGGTTATGATGGAAGTCCATGCAAAATAATCATCTTAAAACTAGATCGTACGAAACTTTTCGAAATGCAATTTTCGGTCAAAAAATCATAATATATTATACACTAATTTATACTAGTTTCGGTCAAAAATCAAATTAAGTCGGGGACTGTTCGAAATGATACGAAACTTCACATATCATTTATATATTTTACGAGGGAAGTTTATGATGCAAGTCCATGCAAAAAATCATCGGAAAAATAGATTCTTTGAAACTTTTTGAAATGCAAGTTTCGGTCAAAAATCATAGTATATTATACACTAGTTTCGGTAAAAAAAATTAAATTTAATTGGGGACTATTTGAAATGATACGATACTTTCAGATCATTTTTTATATGTTAACAGGGTAGGTTATGATGGATGTCCATGCAAAATAACCATCTTAAAACTAGATTGTATGAAACTTTTCGAAATGCAAGTTTCGGTCAAAAAATCATAATATATTATACACTAGCTTATACTAGTTTCGGTCAAAAATAAAATTAAATCAGGGAATGAATAAAATGATATGAAACTTCACATATCATTTATATATTTTACGAGGGAAGGTTATGATGGAAGTTCATGCAAAAAATCATCGCAATATTTGATTCTATAAAACATTTCGAAATGCATGTTTCGGTCAAAAATCATAGTATATTATACACTAGTTTCGGTCAAAAAAATCAAATTTAATTGGGGACAATTTGAAATGATACAATACTTTTCAAATCATTTATATATGTTAAGAGGGAAGGTTATGATGGAAGTCCATGCAAAATAATTATCTTAAAACTAGATCGTACGAAACTTTTCGAAATGCAATTTTCGGTCAAAAAATCATAATATATTATACACTAATTTATACTAGTTTCGGTCAAAAATCAAATTAAGTCGGGGACTGTTCGAAATGATACGAAACTTCACATATCATTTATATATTTTACGAGGGAAGTTTATGATGCAAGTCCATGCAAAAAATCATCGGAAAAATAGATTCTTTGAAACTTTTTGAAATGCAAGTTTCGGTCAAAAATCATAGTATATTATACACTAGTTTCGGTAAAAAAAATTAAATTTAATTGGGGACTATTTGAAATGATACGATACTTTCAGATCATTTTTTATATGTTAACAGGGTAGGTTATGATGGATGTCCATGCAAAATAACCATCTTAAAACTAGATTGTATGAAACTTTTCGAAATGCAAGTTTCGGTCAAAAAATCATAATATATTATACACTAGCTTATACTAGTTTCGGTCAAAAATAAAATTAAATCAGGGAATGAATAAAATGATATGAAACTTCACATATCATTTATATATTTTACGAGGGAAGGTTATGATGGAAGTTCATGCAAAAAATCATCGCAATATTAAATTCTATAAAACATTTCGAAATGCATGTTTCGGTCAAAAATCATAGTATATTATACACTAGTTTCGGTCAAAAAAATCAAATTTAATTGGGGACTATTTGAAATGATACAATACTTTTCAAATCATTTATATATGTTAAGAGGGAAGGTTATGATGGAAGTCCATGCAAAATAATCATCTTAAAACTAGATTGTACGAAACTTTTCGAAATGCAATTTTCGGTCAAAAAATCATAATATATTATACACTAATTTATACTAGTTTCGGTCAAAAATCAAATTAAGTCGGGGACTGTTCGAAATGATACGAAACTTCACATATCATTTATATATTTCACGAGGGAAGTTTATGATGCAAGTCCATGCAAAAAATCATCGGAAAAATAGATTCTTTGAAACTTTTTGAAATGCATGTTTCGGTCAAAAATCATAGTATATTATACACTAGTTTCGGTAAAAAAAATTAAATTTAATTGGGGACTATTTGAAATGATACGATACTTTCAGATCATTTTTTATATGTTAACAGGGTAGGTTATGATGGATGTCCATGCAAAATAACCATCTTAAAACTAGATTGTATGAAACTTTTCGAAATGCAAGTTTCGGTCAAAAAATCATAATATATTATACACTAGCTTATACTAGTTTCGGTCAAAAATAAAATTAAATCAGGGAATGAATAAAATGATATGAAACTTCACATATCATTTATATATTTTACGAGGGAAGGTTATGATGGAAGTTCATGCAAAAAATCATCGCAATATTTGATTCTATAAAACATTTCGAAATGCAAGTTTCGGTCAAAAATCATAGTATATTATACACTAGTTTCGGTCAAAAAAATCAAATTTAATTGGGGACAATTTGAAATGATACAATACTTTTCAAATCATTTATATATGTTAAGAGGGAAGGTTATGATGGAAGTCCATGCAAAATAATCATCTTAAAACTAGATCGTACGAAACTTTTCGAAATGCAATTTTCGGTCAAAAAATCATAATATATTATACACTTATTTATACTAGTTTCGGTCAAAAATCAAATTAAGTCGGGGACTGTTCGAAATGATACGAAACTTCACATATCATTTATATATTTTACGAGGGAAGTTTATGATGCAAGTCCATGCAAAAAATCATCGGAAAAATAGATTCTTTGAAACTTTTTGAAATGCAAGTTTCGGTCAAAAATCATAGTATATTATACACTAGTTTCGGTAAAAAAAATTAAATTTAATTGGGGACTATTTGAAATGATACGATACTTTCAGATCATTTTTTATATGTTAACAGGGTAGGTTATGATGGATGTCCATGCAAAATAACCATCTTAAAACTAGATTGTATGAAACTTTTCGAAATGCAAGTTTCGGTCAAAAAATCATAATATATTATACACTAGCTTATACTAGTTTCGGTCAAAAATAAAATTAAATCAGGGAATGAATAAAATGATATGAAACTTCACATATCATTTATATATTTTACGAGGGAAGGTTATGATGGAAGTTCATGCAAAAAATCATCACAATATTAGATTCTATAAAACATTTCGAAATGCATGTTTCGGTCAAAAATCATAGTATATTATACACTAGTTTCGGTCAAAAAAATCAAATTTAATTGGGGACTATTTGAAATGATACAATACTTTTCAAATCATTTATATATGTTAAGAGGGAAGGTTATGATGGAAGTCCATGCAAAATAATCATCTTAAAACTAGATTGTACGAAACTTTTCGAAATGCAATTTTCGGTCAAAAAATCATAATATATTATACACTAATTTATACTAGTTTCGGTCAAAAATCAAATTAAGTCGGGGACTGTTCGAAATGATACGAAACTTCACATATCATTTATATATTTCACGAGGGAAGTTTATGATGCAAGTCCATGCAAAAAATCATCGGAAAAATAGATTCTTTGAAACTTTTTGAAATGCAAGTTTCGGTCAAAAATCATAGTATATTATACACTAGTTTCGGTAAAAAAAATTAAATTTAATTGGGGACTATTTGAAATGATACGATACTTTCAGATCATTTTTTATATGTTAACAGTGTAGGTTATGATGGATGTCCATGCAAAATAACCATCTTAAAACTAGATTGTATGAAACTTTTCGAAATGCAAGTTTCGGTCAAAAAATCATAATATATTATACACTAGCTTATACTAGTTTCGGTCAAAAATAAAATTAAATCAGGGAATGAATAAAATGATATGAAACTTCACATATCATTTATATATTTTACGAGGGAAGGTTATGATGGAAGTTCATGCAAAAAATCATCGCAATATTTGATTCTATAAAACATTTCGAAATGCAAGTTTCGGTCAAAAATCATAGTATATTATACACTAGTTTCGGTCAAAAAAATCAAATTTAATTGGGGACAATTTGAAATGATACAATACTTTTCAAATCATTTATATATGTTAAGAGGGAAGGTTATGATGGAAGTCCATGCAAAATAATCATCTTAAAACTAGATCGTACGAAACTTTTCGAAATGCAATTTTCGGTCAAAAAATCATAATATATTATACACTAATTTATACTAGTTTCGGTCAAAAATCAAATTAAGTCGGGGACTGTTCGAAATGATACGAAACTTCACATATCATTTATATATTTTACGAGGGAAGTTTATGATGCAAGTCCATGCAAAAAATCATCGGAAAAATAGATTCTTTGAAAAACTTTTTGAAATGCAAGTTTCGGTCAAAAATCATAGTATATTATACACTAGTTTCGGTAAAAAAAATTAAATTTAATTGGGGACTATTTGAAATGATACGATACTTTCAGATCATTTTTTATATGTTAACAGGGTAGGTTATGATGGATGTCCATGCAAAATAACCATCTTAAAACTAGATTGTATGAAACTTTTCGAAATGCAAGTTTCGGTCAAAAAATCATAATATATTATACACTAGCTTATACTAGTTTCGGTCAAAAATAAAATTAAATCAGGGAATGAATAAAATGATATGAAACTTCACATATCATTTATGTATTTTACGAGGGAAGGTTATGATGGAAGTTCATGCAAAAAATCATCGCGATATTAGATTCTATAAAACATTTCGAAATGCATGTTTCGGTCAAAAATCATAGTATATTATACACTAGTTTCGGTCAAAAAAATCAAATTTAATTGGGGACTATTTGAAATGATACAATACTTTTCAAATCATTTATATATGTTAAGAGGGAAGGTTATGATGGAAGTCCATGCAAAATAATCATCTTAAAACTAGATTGTACGAAACTTTTCGAAATGCAATTTTCGGTCAAAAAATCATAATATATTATACACTAATTTATACTAGTTTCGGTCAAAAATCAAATTAAGTCGGGGACTGTTCGAAATGATACGAAACTTCACATATCATTTATATATTTCACGAGGGAAGTTTATGATGCAAGTCCATGCAAAAAATCATCGGAAAAATAGATTCTTTGAAAAACTTTTTGAAATGCAAGTTTCGGTCAAAAATCATAGTATATTATACACTAGTTTCGGTAAAAAAAATTAAATTTAATTGGGGACTATTTGAAATGATACGATACTTTCAGATCATTTTTTATATGTTAACAGGGTAGGTTATGATGGATGTCCATGCAAAATAACCATCTTAAAACTAGATTGTATGAAACTTTTCGAAATGCAAGTTTCGGTCAAAAAATCATAATATATTATACACTAGCTTATACTAGTTTCGGTCAAAAATAAAATTAAATCAGGGAATGAATAAAATGATATGAAACTTCACATATCATTTATATATTTTACGAGGGAAGGTTATGATGGAAGTTCATGCAAAAAATCATCGCAATATTAGATTCTATAAAACATTTCGAAATGCATGTTTCGGTCAAAAATCATAGTATATTATACACTAGTTTCGGTCAAAAAAATCAAATTTAATTGGGGACTATTTGAAATGATACAATACTTTTCAAATCATTTATATATGTTAAGAGGGAAGGTTATGATGGAAGTCCATGCAAAATAATCATCTTAAAACTAGATTGTACGAAACTTTTCGAAATGCAATTTTCGGTCAAAAAATCATAATATATTATACACTAATTTATACTAGTTTCGGTCAAAAATCAAATTAAGTCGGGGACTGTTCGAAATGATACGAAACTTCACATATCATTTATATATTTCACGAGGGAAGTTTATGATGCAAGTCCATGCAAAAAATCATCGGAAAAATAGATTCTTTGAAACTTTTTGAAATGCAAGTTTCGGTCAAAAATCATAGTATATTATACACTAGTTTCGGTAAAAAAAATTAAATTTAATTGGGGACTATTTGAAATGATACGATACTTTCAGATCATTTTTTATATGTTAACAGGGTAGGTTATGATGGATGTCCATGCAAAATAACCATCTTAAAACTAGATTGTATGAAACTTTTCGAAATGCAAGTTTCGGTCAAAAAATCATAATATATTATACACTAGCTTATACTAGTTTCGGTCAAAAATAAAATTAAATCAGGGAATGAATAAAATGATATGAAACTTCACATATCATTTATATATTTTACGAGGGAAGGTTATGATGGAAGTTCATGCAAAAAATCATCGCAATATTTGATTCTATAAAACATTTCGAAATGCAAGTTTCGGTCAAAAATCATAGTATATTATACACTAGTTTCGGTCAAAAAAATCAAATTTAATTGGGGACAATTTGAAATGATACAATACTTTTCAAATCATTTATATATGTTAAGAGGGAAGGTTATGATGGAAGTCCATGCAAAATAATCATCTTAAAACTAGATCGTACGAAACTTTTCGAAATGCAATTTTCGGTCAAAAAATCATAATATATTATACACTAATTTATACTAGTTTCGGTCAAAAATCAAATTAAGTCGGGGACTGTTCGAAATGATACGAAACTTCACATATCATTTATATATTTTACGAGGGAAGTTTATGATGCAAGTCCATGCAAAAAATCATCGGAAAAATAGATTCTTTGAAAAACTTTTTGAAATGCAAGTTTCGGTCAAAAATCAGAGTATATTATACACTAGTTTCGGTAAAAAAAATTAAATTTAATTGGGGACTATTTGAAATGATACGATACTTTCAGATCATTTTTTATATGTTAACAGGGTAGGTTATGATGGATGTCCATGCAAAATAACCATCTTAAAACTAGATTGTATGAAACTTTTCGAAATGCAAGTTTCGGTCAAAAAATCATAATATATTATACACTAGCTTATACTAGTTTCGGTCAAAAATAAAATTAAATCAGGGAATGAATAAAATGATATGAAACTTCACATATCATTTATATATTTTACGAGGGAAGGTTATGATGGAAGTTCATGCAAAAAATCATCGCAATATTAGATTCTATAAAACATTTCGAAATGCATGTTTCGGTCAAAAATCATAGTATATTATACACTAGTTTCGGTCAAAAAAATCAAATTTAATTGGGGACTATTTGAAATGATACAATACTTTTCAAATCATTTATATATGTTAAGAGGGAAGGTTATGATGGAAGTCCATGCAAAATAATCATCTTAAAACTAGATTGTACGAAACTTTTCGAAATGCAATTTTCGGTCAAAAAATCATAATATATTATACACTAATTTATACTAGTTTCGGTCAAAAATCAAATTAAGTCGGGGACTGTTCGAAATGATACGAAACTTCACATATCATTTATATATTTCACGAGGGAAGTTTATGATGCAAGTCCATGAAAAAAATCATCGGAAAAATAGATTCTTTGAAACTTTTTGAAATGCAAGTTTCGGTCAAAAATCATAGTATATTATACACTAGTTTCGGTAAAAAAAATTAAATTTAATTGGGGACTATTTGAAATGATACGATACTTTCAGATCATTTTTTATATGTTAACAGGGTAGGTTATGATGGATGTCCATGCAAAATAACCATCTTAAAACTAGATTGTATGAAACTTTTCGAAATGCAAGTTTCGGTCAAAATATCATAATATATTATACACTAGCTTATACTAGTTTCGGTCAAAAATAAAATTAAATCAGGGAATGAATAAAATGATATGAAACTTCACATATCATTTATATATTTTACGAGGGAAGGTTATGATGGAAGTTCATGCAAAAAATCATCGCATAATTTGATTCTATAAAACATTTCGAAATGCAAGTTTCGGTCAAAAATCATAGTATATTATACACTAGTTTCGGTCAAAAAAATCAAATTCAATTGGGGACTATTTGAAATGATACAATACTTTTCAAATCATTTATATATGTTAAGAGGGAAGGTTATGATGGAAGTCCATGCAAAATAATCATCTTAAAACTAGATTGTACGAAACTTTTCGAAATGCAATTTTCGTTCAAAAAATCATAATATATTATACACTAATTTATACTAGTTTCGGTCAAAAATCAAATTAAGTCGGGGACTGTTCGAAATGATACGAAACTTCACATATCATTTATATATTTCACGAGGGAAGTTTATGATGCAAGTCCATGAAAAAAATCATCGGAAAAATAGATTCTTTGAAACTTTTTGAAATGCAAGTTTCGGTCAAAAATCATAGTATATTATACACTAGTTTCGGTAAAAAAAATTAAATTTAATTGGGGACTATTTGAAATGATACGATACTTTCAGATCATTTTTTATATGTTAACAGGGTAGGTTATGATGGATGTCCATGCAAAATAACCATCTTAAAACTAGATTGTATGAAACTTTTCGAAATGCAAGTTTCGGTCAAAAAATCATAATATATTATACACTAGCTTATACTAGTTTCGGTCAAAAATAAAATTAAATCAGGGAATGAATAAAATGATATGAAACTTCACATATCATTTATATATTTTACGAGGGAAGGTTATGATGGAAGTTCATGCAAAAAATCATCGCAATATTAGATTCTATAAAACATTTCGAAATGCAAGTTTCGGTCAAAAATCATAGTATATTATACACTAGTTTCGGTCAAAAAAATCAAATTTAATTGGGGACTATTTGAAATGATACAATACTTTTCAAATCATTTATATATGTTAAGAGGGAAGGTTATGATGGAAGTCCATGCAAAATAATCATCTTAAAACTAGATTGTACGAAACTTTTCGAAATGCAATTTTCGGTCAAAAAATCATAATATATTATACACTAATTTATACTAGTTTCGGTCAAAAATCAAATTAAGTCGGGGACTGTTCGAAATGATACGAAACTTCACATATCATTTATATATTTCACGAGGGAAGTTTATGATGCAAGTCCATGCAAAAAATCATCGGAAAAATAGATTCTTTGAAACTTTTTGAAATGCAAGTTTCGGTCAAAAATCATAGTATATTATACACTAGTTTCGGCAAAAAAAATTAAATTTAATTGGGGACTATTTGAAATGATACGATACTTTCAGATCATTTTTTATATGTTAACAGGGTAGGTTATGATGGATGTCCATGCAAAATAACCATCTTAAAACTAGATTGTATGAAACTTTTCGAAATGCAAGTTTCGGTCAAAAAATCATAATATATTATACACTAGCTTATACTAGTTTCGGTCAAAAATAAAATTAAATCAGGGAATGAATAAAATGATATGAAACTTCACATATCATTTATATATTTTACGAGGGAAGGTTATGATGGAAGTTCATGCAAAAAATCATCGCATAATTTGATTCTATAAAACATTTCGAAATGCAAGTTTCGGTCAAAAATCATAGTATATTATACACTAGTTTCGGTCAAAAAAATCAAATTCAATTGGGGACTATTTGAAATGATACAATACTTTTCAAATCATTTATATATGTTAAGAGGGAAGGTTATGATGGAAGTCCATGCAAAATAATCATCTTAAAACTAGATTGTACGAAACTTTTCGAAATGCAATTTTCGGTCAAAAAATCATAATATATTATACACTAATTTATACTAGTTTCGGTCAAAAATCAAATTAAGTAGGGGACTGTTCGAAATGATACGAAACTTCACATATCATTTATATATTTCACGAGGGAAGTTTATGATGCAAGTCCATGAAAAAAATCATCGGAAAAATAGATTCTTTGAAACTTTTTGAAATGCAAGTTTCGGTCAAAAATCATAGTATATTATACACTAGTTTCGGTAAAAAAAATTAAATTTAATTGGGGACTATTTGAAATGATACGATACTTTCAGATCATTTTTTATATGTTAACAGGGTAGGTTTTGATGGATGTCCATGCAAAATAACCATCTTAAAACTAGATTGTATGAAACTTTTCGAAATGCAAGTTTCGGTCAAAAAATCATAATATATTATACACTAGCTTATACTAGTTTCGGTCAAAAATAAAATTAAATCAGGGAATGAATAAAATGATATGAAACTTCACATATCATTTATATATTTTACGAGGGAAGGTTATGATGGAAGTTCATGCAAAAAATCATCGCAATATTAGATTCTATAAAACATTTCGAAATGCAAGTTTCGGTCAAAAATCATAGTATATTATACACTAGTTTCGGTCAAAAAAATCAAATTTAATTGGGGACTATTTGAAATGATACAATACTTTTCAAATCATTTATATATGTTAAGAGGGAAGGTTATGATGGAAGTCCATGCAAAATAATCATCTTAAAACTAGATTGTACGAAACTTTTCGAAATGCAATTTTCGGTCAAAAAATCATAATATATTATACACTAATTTATACTAGTTTCGGTCAAAAATCAAATTAAGTCGGGGACTGTTCGAAATGATACGAAACTTCACATATCATTTATATATTTCACGAGGGAAGTTTATGATGCAAGTCCATGCAAAAAATCATCGGAAAAATAGATTCTTTGAAACTTTTTGAAATGCAAGTTTCGGTCAAAAATCATAGTATATTATACACTAGTTTCGGCAAAAAAAATTAAATTTAATTGGGGACTATTTGAAATGATACGATACTTTCAGATCATTTTTTATATGTTAACAGGGTAGGTTATGATGGATGTCCATGCAAAATAACCATCTTAAAACTAGATTGTATGAAACTTTTCGAAATGCAAGTTTCGGTCAAAAAATCATAATATATTATACACTAGCTTATACTAGTTTCGGTCAAAAATAAAATTAAATCAGGGAATGAATAAAATGATATGAAACTTCACATATCATTTATATATTTTACGAGGGAAGGTTATGATCGAAGTTCATGCAAAAAATCATCGCATAATTTGATTCTATAAAGCATTTCGAAATGCAAGTTTCGGTCAAAAATCATAGTATATTATACACTAGTTTCGGTCAAAAAAATCAAATTCAATTGGGGACTATTTGAAATGATACAATACTTTTCAAATCATTTATATATGTTAAGAGGGAAGGTTATGATGGAAGTCCATGCAAAATAATCATCTTAAAACTAGATTGTACGAAACTTTTCGAAATGCAATTTTCGGTCAAAAAATCATAATATATTATACACTAATTTATACTAGTTTCGGTCAAAAATCAAATTAAGTCGGGGACTGTTCGAAATGATACGAAACTTCACATATCATTTATATATTTCACGAGGGAAGTTTATGATGCAAGTCCATGAAAAAAATCATCGGAAAAATAGATTCTTTGAAACTTTTTGAAATGCAAGTTTCGGTCAAAAATCATAGTATATTATACACTAGTTTCGGTAAAAAAAATTTAATTTAATTGGGGACTATTTGAAATGATACGATACTTTCAGATCATTTTTTATATGTTAACAGGGTAGGTTATGATGGATGTCCATGCAAAATAACCATCTTAAAACTAGATTGTATGAAACTTTTCGAAATGCAAGTTTCGGTCAAAAAATCATAATATATTATACACTAGCTTATACTAGTTTCGGTCAAAAATAAAATTAAATCAGGGAATGAATAAAATGATATGAAACTTCACATATCATTTATATATTTTACGAGGGAAGGTTATGATGGAAGTTCATGCAAAAAATCATCACATAATTTGATTCTATAAAGCATTTCGAAATGCAAGTTTCGGTCCAAAATCATAGTATATTATACACTAGTTTCGGTCAAAAAAATCAAATTCAATTGGGGACTATTTGAAATGATACAATACTTTTCAAATCATTTATATATGTTAAGAGGGAAGGTTATGATGGAAGTCCATGCAAAATAATCATCTTAAAACTAGATTGTACGAAACTTTTCGAAATGCAATTTTCGGTCAAAAAATCATAATATATTATACACTAATTTATACTAGTTTCGGTCAAAAATCAAATTAAGTCGGGGACTGTTCGAAATGATACGAAACTTCACATATCATTTATATATTTCACGAGGGAAGTTTATGATGCAAGTCCATGCAAAAAATCATCGGAAAAATAGATTCTTTGAAACTTTTTGAAATGCAAGTTTCGGTCAAAAATCATAGTATATTATACACTAGTTTCGGCAAAAAAAATTAAATTTAATTGGGGACTATTTGAAATGATACGATACTTTCAGATCATTTTTTATATGTTAACAGGGTAGGTTATGATGGATGTCCATGCAAAATAACCATCTTAAAACTAGATTGTATGAAACTTTTCGAAATGCAAGTTTCGGTCAAAAAATCATAATATATTATACACTAGCTTATACTAGTTTCGGTCAAAAATAAAATTAAATCAGGGAATGAATAAAATGATATGAAACTTCACATATCATTTATATATTTTACGAGGGAAGGTTATGATGGAAGTTCATGCAAAAAATCATCGCATAATTTGATTCTATAAAACATTTCGAAATGCAAGTTTCGGTCAAAAATCATAGTATATTATACACTAGTTTCGGTCAAAAAAATCAAATTCAATTGGGGACTATTTGAAATGATACAATACTTTTCAAATCATTTATATATGTTAAGAGGGAAGGTTATGATGGAAGTCCATGCAAAATAATCATCTTAAAACTAGATTGTACGAAACTTTTCGAAATGCAATTTTCGGTCAAAAAATCATAATATATTATACACTAATTTATACTAGTTTCGGTCAAAAATCAAATTAAGTAGGGGACTGTTCGAAATGATACGAAACTTCACATATCATTTATATATTTCACGAGGGAAGTTTATGATGCAAGTCCATGAAAAAAATCATCGGAAAAATAGATTCTTTGAAACTTTTTGAAATGCAAGTTTCGGTCAAAAATCATAGTATATTATACACTAGTTTCGGTAAAAAAAATTAAATTTAATTGGGGACTATTTGAAATGATACGATACTTTCAGATCATTTTTTATATGTTAACAGGGTAGGTTTTGATGGATGTCCATGCAAAATAACCATCTTAAAACTAGATTGTATGAAACTTTTCGAAATGCAAGTTTCGGTCAAAAAATCATAATATATTATACACTAGCTTATACTAGTTTCGGTCAAAAATAAAATTAAATCAGGGAATGAATAAAATGATATGAAACTTCACATATCATTTATATATTTTACGAGGGAAGGTTATGATGGAAGTTCATGCAAAAAATCATCGCAATATTAGATTCTATAAAACATTTCGAAATGCAAGTTTCGGTCAAAAATCATAGTATATTATACACTAGTTTCGGTCAAAAAAATCAAATTTAATTGGGGACTATTTGAAATGATACAATACTTTTCAAATCATTTATATATGTTAAGAGGGAAGGTTATGATGGAAGTCCATGCAAAATAATCATCTTAAAACTAGATTGTACGAAACTTTTCGAAATGCAATTTTCGGTCAAAAAATCATAATATATTATACACTAATTTATACTAGTTTCGGTCAAAAATCAAATTAAGTCGGGGACTGTTCGAAATGATACGAAACTTCACATATCATTTATATATTTCACGAGGGAAGTTTATGATGCAAGTCCATGCAAAAAATCATCGGAAAAATAGATTCTTTGAAACTTTTTGAAATGCAAGTTTCGGTCAAAAATCATAGTATATTATACACTAGTTTCGGCAAAAAAAATTAAATTTAATTGGGGACTATTTGAAATGATACGATACTTTCAGATCATTTTTTATATGTTAACAGGGTAGGTTATGATGGATGTCCATGCAAAATAACCATCTTAAAACTAGATTGTATGAAACTTTTCGAAATGCAAGTTTCGGTCAAAAAATCATAATATATTATACACTAGCTTATACTAGTTTCGGTCAAAAATAAAATTAAATCAGGGAATGAATAAAATGATATGAAACTTCACATATCATTTATATATTTTACGAGGGAAGGTTATGATGGAAGTTCATGCAAAAAATCATCGCATAATTTGATTCTATAAAACATTTCGAAATGCAAGTTTCGGTCAAAAATCATAGTATATTATACACTAGTTTCGGTCAAAAAAATCAAATTCAATTGGGGACTATTTGAAATGATACAATACTTTTCAAATCATTTATATATGTTAAGAGGGAAGGTTATGATGGAAGTCCATGCAAAATAATCATCTTAAAACTAGATTGTACGAAACTTTTCGAAATGCAATTTTCGGTCAAAAAATCATAATATATTATACACTAATTTATACTAGTTTCGGTCAAAAATCAAATTAAGTAGGGGACTGTTCGAAATGATACGAAACTTCACATATCATTTATATATTTCACGAGGGAAGTTTATGATGCAAGTCCATGAAAAAAATCATCGGAAAAATAGATTCTTTGAAACTTTTTGAAATGCAAGTTTCGGTCAAAAATCATAGTATATTATACACTAGTTTCGGTAAAAAAAATTTAATTTAATTGGGGACTATTTGAAATGATACGATACTTTCAGATCATTTTTTATATGTTAACAGGGTAGGTTATGATGGATGTCCATGCAAAATAACCATCTTAAAACTAGATTGTATGAAACTTTTCGAAATGCAAGTTTCGGTCAAAAAATCATAATATATTATACACTAGCTTATACTAGTTTCGGTCAAAAATAAAATTAAATCAGGGAATGAATAAAATGATATGAAACTTCACATATCATTTATATATTTTACGAGGGAAGGTTATGATGGAAGTTCATGCAAAAAATCATCACATAATTTGATTCTATAAAGCATTTCGAAATGCAAGTTTCGGTCCAAAATCATAGTATATTATACACTAGTTTCGGTCAAAAAAATCAAATTCAATTGGGGACTATTTGAAATGATACAATACTTTTCAAATCATTTATATATGTTAAGAGGGAAGGTTATGATGGAAGTCCATGCAAAATAATCATCTTAAAACTAGATTGTACGAAACTTTTCGAAATGCAATTTTCGGTCAAAAAATCATAATATATTATACACTAATTTATACTAGTTTCGGTCAAAAATCAAATTAAGTCGGGGACTGTTCGAAATGATACGAAACTTCACATATCATTTATATATTTCACGAGGGAAGTTTATGATGCAAGTCCATGAAAAAAATCATCGGAAAAATAGATTCTTTGAAACTTTTTGAAATGCAAGTTTCGGTCAAAAATCATAGTATATTATACACTAGTTTCGGTAAAAAAAATTTAATTTAATTGGGGACTATTTGAAATGATACGATACTTTCAGATCATTTTTTATATGTTAACAGGGTAGGTTATGATGGATGTCCATGCAAAATAACCATCTTAAAACTAGATTGTATGAAACTTTTCGAAATGCAAGTTTCGGTCAAAAAATCATAATATATTATACACTAGCTTATACTAGTTTCGGTCAAAAATAAAATTAAATCAGGGAATGAATAAAATGATATGAAACTTCACATATCATTTATATATTTTACGAGGGAAGGTTATGATGGAAGTTCATGCAAAAAATCTTCGCAATATTAGATTCTATAAAACATTTCGAAATGCAAGTTTCGGTCAAAAATCATAGTATATTATACACTAGTTTCGGTCAAAAAAATCAAATTTAATTGGGGACTATTTGAAATGATACAATACTTTTCAAATCATTTATATATGTTAAGAGGGAAGGTTATGATGGAAGTCCATGCAAAATAATCATCTTAAAACTAGATTGTACGAAACTTTTCGAAATGCAATTTTCGGTCAAAAAATCATAATATATTATACACTAATTTATACTAGTTTCGGTCAAAAATCAAATTAAGTCGGGGACTGTTCGAAATGATACGAAACTTCACATATCATTTATATATTTCACGAGTGAAGTTTATGATGCAAGTCCATGCAAAAAATCATCGGAAAAATAGATTCTTTGAAACTTTTTGAAATGCAAGTTTCGGTCAAAAATCATAGTATATTATACACTAGTTTCGGTAAAAAAAAATTAAATTTAATTGGGGACTATTTGAAATGATACGATACTTTCAGATCATTTTTTATATGTTAACAGGGTAGGTTATGATGGATGTCCATGCAAAATAACCATCTTAAAACTAGATTGTATGAAACTTTTCGAAATGCAAGTTTCGGTCAAAAAATCATAATATATTATACACTAGCTTATACTAGTTTCGGTCAAAAATAAAATTAAATCAGGGAATGAATAAAATGATATGAAACTTTACATATCATTTATATATTTTACGAGGGAAGGTTATGATGGAAGTTCATGCAAAAAGTCATCGCATAATTTGATTCTATAAAGCATTTCGAAATGCAAGTTTCGGTCAAAAATCATAGTATATTATACACTAGTTTCGGTTAAAAAAATCAAATTCAATTGGGGACTATTTGAAATGATACAATACTTTTCAAATCATTTATATATGTTAAGAGGGAAGGTTATGATGGAAGTCCATGCAAAATAATCATCTTAAAACTAGATCGTACGAAACTTTTCGAAATGCAATTTTCGGTCAAAAAATCATAATATATTATACACTAATTTATACTAGTTTCGGTCAAAAATCAAATTAAGTCGGGGACTGTTCGAAATGATACGAAACTTTACATATCATTTATATATTTTACGAGGGAAGTTTATGATGCAAGTCCATGAAAAAAATCATCGGAAAAATAGATTCTTTGAAACTTTTTGAAATGCAAGTTTCGGTCAAAAATCATAGTATATTATACACTAGTTTCGGTAAAAAAAATTTAATTTAATTGGGGACTATTTGAAATGATACGATACTTTCAGATCATTTTTTATATGTTAACAGGGTAGGTTATGATGGATGTCCATGCAAAATAACCATCTTAAAACTAGATTGTATGAAACTTTTCGAAATGCAAGTTTCGGTCAAAAAATCATAATATATTATACACTAGCTTATACTAGTTTCGGTCAAAAATAAAATTAAATCAGGGAATGAATAAAATGATATGAAACTTCACATATCATTTATATATTTTACGAGGGAAGGTTATGATGGAAGTTCATGCAAAAAATCTTCGCAATATTAGATTCTATAAAACATTTCGAAATGCAAGTTTCGGTCAAAAATCATAGTATATTATACACTAGTTTCGGTCAAAAAAATCAAATTTAATTGGGGACTATTTGAAATGATACAATACTTTTCAAATCATTTATATATGTTAAGAGGGAAGGTTATGATGGAAGTCCATGCAAAATAATCATCTTAAAACTAGATTGTACGAAACTTTTCGAAATGCAATTTTCGGTCAAAAAATCATAATATATTATACACTAATTTATACTAGTTTCGGTCAAAAATCAAATTAAGTCGGGGACTGTTCGAAATGATACGAAACTTCACATATCATTTATATATTTCACGAGTGAAGTTTATGATGCAAGTCCATGCAAAAAATCATCGGAAAAATAGATTCTTTGAAACTTTTTGAAATGCAAGTTTCGGTCAAAAATCATAGTATATTATACACTAGTTTCGGTAAAAAAAAATTAAATTTAATTGGGGACTATTTGAAATGATACGATACTTTCAGATCATTTTTTATATGTTAACAGGGTAGGTTATGATGGATGTCCATGCAAAATAACCATCTTAAAACTAGATTGTATGAAACTTTTCGAAATGCAAGTTTCGGTCAAAAAATCATAATATATTATACACTAGCTTATACTAGTTTCGGTCAAAAATAAAATTAAATCAGGGAATGAATAAAATGATATGAAACTTCACATATCATTTATATATTTTACGAGGGAAGGTTATGATGGAAGTTCATGCAAAAAGTCATCGCATAATTTGATTCTATAAAGCATTTCGAAATGCAAGTTTCGGTCAAAAATCATAGTATATTATACACTAGTTTCGGTTAAAAAAATCAAATTCAATTGGGGACTATTTGAAATGATACAATACTTTTCAAATCATTTATATATGTTAAGAGGGAAGGTTATGATGGAAGTCCATGCAAAATAATCATCTTAAAACTAGATCGTACGAAACTTTTCGAAATGCAATTTTTGGTCAAAAAATCATAATATATTATACACTAATTTATACTAGTTTCGGTCAAAAATCAAATTAAGTCGGGGACTGTTCGAAATGATACGAAACTTTACATATCATTTATATATTTTACGAGGGAAGTTTATGATGCAAGTCCATGAAAAAAATCATCGGAAAAATAGATTCTTTGAAACTTTTTGAAATGCAAGTTTCGGTCAAAAATCATAGTATATTATACACTAGTTTCGGTAAAAAAAATTAAATTTAATTGGGGACTATTTGAAATGATACGATACTTTCAGATCATTTTTTATATGTTAACAGGGTAGGTTATGATGGATGTCCATGCAAAATAACCATCTTAAAACTAGATTGTATGAAACTTTTCGAAATGCAAGTTTCGGTCAAAAAATCATAATATATTATACACTAGCTTATACTAGTTTCGGTCAAAAATAAAATTAAATCAGGGAATGAATAAAATGATATGAAACTTCACATATCATTTATATATTTTACGAGGGAAGGTTATGATGGAAGTTCATGCAAAAAATCATCGCAATATTTGATTCTATAAAACATTTCGAAATGCAAGTTTCGGTCAAAAATCATAGTATATTATACACTAGTTTCGGTCAAAAAAATCAAATTTAATTGGGGACTATTTGAAATGATACAATACTTTTCAAATCATTTATATATGTTAAGAGGGAAGGTTATGATGGAAGTCCATGCAAAATAATCATCTTAAAACTAGATTGTACGAAACTTTTCGAAATGCAATTTTCGGTCAAAAAATCATAATATATTATACACTAATTTATACTAGTTTCGGTCAAAAATCAAATTAAGTCGGGGACTGTTCGAAATGATACGAAACTTCACATATCATTTATATATTTCACGAGGGAAGTTTATGATGCAAGTCCATGCAAAAAATCATCGGAAAAATAGATTCTTTGAAACTTTTTGAAATGCAAGTTTCGGTCAAAAATCATAGTATATTATACACTAGTTTCGGTAAAAAAAAATTTAATTTAATTGGGGACTATTTGAAATGATACGATACTTTCAGATCATTTTTTATATGTTAACAGGGTAGGTTATGATGGATGTCCATGCAAAATAACCATCTTAAAACTAGATTGTATGAAACTTTTCGAAATGCAAGTTTCGGTCAAAAAATCATAATATATTATACACTAGCTTATACTAGTTTCGGTCAAAAATAAAATTAAATCAGGGAATGAATAAAATGATATGAAACTTCACATATCATTTATATATTTTACGAGGGAAGGTTATGATGGAAGTTCATGCAAAAAGTCATCGCATAATTTGATTCTATAAAGCATTTCGAAATGCAAGTTTCGGTCAAAAATCATAGTATATTATACACTAGTTTCGGTTAAAAAAATCAAATTCAATTGGGGACTATTTGAAATGATACAATACTTTTCAAATCATTTATATATGTTAAGAGGGAAGGTTATGATGGAAGTCCATGCAAAATAATCATCTTAAAACTAGATTGTACGAAACTTTTCGAAATGCAATTTTCGGTCAAAAAATCATAATATATTATACACTAATTTATACTAGTTTCGGTCAAAAATCAAATTAAGTCGGGGACTGTTCGAAATGATACGAAACTTTACATATCATTTATATATTTTACGAGGGAAGTTTATGATGCAAGTCCATGAAAAAAATCATCGGAAAAATAGATTCTTTGAAACTTTTTGAAATGCAAGTTTCGGTCAAAAATCATAGTATATTATACACTAGTTTCGGTAAAAAAAATTAAATTTAATTGGGGACTATTTGAAATGATACGATACTTTCAGATCATTTTTTATATGTTAACAGGGTAGGTTATGATGGATGTCCATGCAAAATAACCATCTTAAAACTAGATTGTATGAAACTTTTCGAAATGCAAGTTTCGGTCAAAAAATCATAATATATTATACACTAGCTTATACTAGTTTCGGTCAAAAATAAAATTAAATCAGGGAATGAATAAAATGATATGAAACTTCACATATCATTTATATATTTTACGAGGGAATGTTATGATGGAAGTTCATGCAAAAAATCATCACAATATTTGATTCTATAAAACATTTCGAAATGCAAGTTTCGGTCAAAAATCATAGTATATTATACACTAGTTTCGGTCAAAAAAATCAAATTTAATTGGGGACTATTTGAAATGATACAATACTTTTCAAATCATTTATATATGTTAAGAGGGAAGGTTATGATGGAAGTCCATGCAAAATAATCATCTTAAAACTAGATCGTACGAAACTTTTCGAAATGCAATTTTCGGTCAAAAAATCATAATATATTATACACTAATTTATACTAGTTTCGGTCAAAAATCAAATTAAGTCGGGGACTGTTCGAAATGATACGAAACTTCACATATCATTTATATATTTTACGAGGGAAGTTTATGATGCAAGTCCATGCAAAAAATCATCGGAAAAATAGATTCTTTGAAACTTTTTGAAATGCAAGTTTCGGTCAAAAATCATAGTATATTATACACTAGTTTCGGTAAAAAAAATTAAATTTAATTGGGGACTATTTGAAATGATACGATACTTTCAGATCATTTTTTATATGTTAACAGGGTAGGTTATGATGGATGTCCATGCAAAATAACCATCTTAAAACTAGATTGTATGAAACTTTTCGAAATGCAAGTTTCACTATGCCAAAAACGTTTTTTAACAGCGCATCTTAGACAGCGCTTTTAAAAGCAAGCGCTGTCTAAGGTTAAAAATAAAATAAAACACGGAAAATGGTCCAAAAAAATAATGAAAGCGCTGTCTAAGGGGGGGTCTTAGACAGCGCTTTCTAAAAGCGCTGTCTAAGACCCCCCCTTAGACAGCGCTTTTAGAAAGCGCTTTTAAATATATACCTTAGTCAGCGCTTTTGATAAAGCGCTGTTTAAAGTCTTTAAATTAAAAAAAAAAATTTAAAACCAAAAGCGCTGTCTAAGGGGGGGTTTAGAGAGCGCTTTTGGAAAGCGCTGTCTAAGGCATACCTTAGAAAGCGCTTTTCCCAAAAGCGCTGTCTAAGGTCTTATTAAAATAAAAATTCAGACTTCTATTTTCGTTCTTCCTTCTTTCTGTTTTCCCTCCCAGCGAACGAACCCTACCAGCGAACGAAGCCATTACAGCGAACGAAGCCATTACAGCGAACGAAGCGTTTCAGTCATTGAAAGAGTTTAAAGAATCGCCAGTTTCTACTGTTCTTCATTGAGGTATTTTCATTTTTTCATTTTTTCATTTGTTCTGTTACATTTCTTCGAAGAAACCCTACGGCAGTCTTAGAAATTCATTACATTGTTTTCTTTCATTCGTTTCAGTCTTAGAAAGTGTTTAAAGAATCATTCGTTTCTACTGTTCTTCATTTCTTCCGCGAAATTCATTACATTGTTGAGGTATGTTCATTTTTTCCTTTTTTCATTTCTTCTGTTTCTACGGTTCTGATTTATGAATTTTCTTCTGCTATGATATCAGTTATGATTTTTCTTCTGCTATGATATCAGTTCTGATTTTTGTTTGTTAACAGTTCTGATTTTTGTTGAATATCAGTTCTGATATAGTTCTGAGTTCTGATTTTTGTTTGTTTGATATAGTTCTGAGTTCTGATTTTTGTTGAACATGCTAATACAATTTTAATAGTATCCGTCATATACTCATCTTTATTAACTTAATAAAAAATATATATGTACAAAAAGCTAGTTAAAAAATATCAAAAGAGAAGGACATTTTAATTCAAGGTCCACGCGTTATAGAAAATTGGCCAGCATGTTAATTAAAGATCTTTGTCAACTAAAATTGAATTATATGTATAATATAAATTTGAAGTCAGCCTGCCAATTTTCATGCACTATAAAATCAATAGTGGTGAGATGATGCTGTGTACTGATATGAAAACATTTCTTTATTAAGAACTTCTTATGTTGTATATTTTGTTTTTAATTTGATAAATAAAGGAATTTTTTTAGACAGGTTTTTATGTTTTAGTATGTTTAAGAGTATGTTCATGAGCTTCCCTTGCATGAGCTTATATAGAAGAGTGCTATGGCTTGTAAAAATTAAATCATTAATGCACAGTGCTAAATGCTAAATGAAGTTTATAATATTTTATCTAGTTTGATCCCTTCCGCTCTCTAACAAACTTTCATTTGGATATAACAAAATTTATTTTATAATATTTTAAAAAATCAGAGTAACTTGCGAAAGCTTTCATGGTGAAAATTGTTTTGAAAACAATTCTACAACAATTCAAAGATTTGATCAAATTGACACACACTACAACAAACAAGACCTTAGACAGCGCTTTTTTTAGCCTTAGACAGCGCTTTAAAGCGCTGTCTAAACCTCCGCTGCTAAAGGTTTAGACAGCGCTTTTTAAAATGTGAAAAGCGCTGTCTAATCCCCCACCCTTAGACAGCGCTTTGGCCAAAAGCGCTTTAAAAGACCCTCTTAATTTAAATTTTTTAGGTACACATTAGACAGCGCTTTTCAAAAGCGCTGTCTAAGCCCCTACCTTAGACAGCGCTTTGGCCAAAAGTGCTGTCTAAGCCCCTCCTATTTTAATTTTTTTAGGTATACCTTAGACAGCGCTTTGGCCAAAAGCGCTGTCTAAGCCCCCACCTTAGACAGCGCTTTTGCCTAAAGCGCTTTCTAATCCCCCCCTTAGACAGCGCTTTTGCCAAAAGCGCTGTCTAAAGTATACGAAATTTTTTGTAGGATTTGTTTGTAACCACATTTTTTCCAGGTTTATAAACCAGAATTGGTACCTGTTTTCAACCAGATTTTTGCAGTCAATTATCACATTTTATATATGCCATTTTGGCCTTTTTTTACCAAAATTTGGCTAACCAATTCAAACCAATTCAAACCAAATTTGCCATAAATGTATCAAAATATATACAAATTTATGTTTACATTTATAAGTCATTACATATACTACTACAAATGTACACATTAATTACACACTTTGAGCTCTATCATGTATTGACACCACTCCTCTTTGATTTCGTCCACTTGATCCTTTGTATAAGATGCACACTTGAATTCATCAAAGTACTACATAATAATATAACATATTTTGAATTAATTCCAACTATTTAATTATATGAGATATGTGTAAATATAAAAATAACTCATAAGTTAGAAATACATACATCGGTGGGAATCTCTAATCGGACCAACATGAGAGTATCTCGCATAAACCTCAACATGAAATACCCGCAATCTATTTCATTACGTTGAAGAGGACACTACATATGAAAAAAAAATATGAATTATAAATCCTAAGTTTTATCAAGTGTAGTCATCACTAATATAATAAAAAACGCGGTAATTAAAAATATACCGCCACTTTAATCCATGAAATGGAGTTGGCGCCCCTCCTTGAGGTCTGGATAACTCGTTGGGCACGAAAAGCTTGTAGGACGCTAATAAAATAAAAATGAAGCAATTAGAACAATTCACATAAACTAAGAAAAATTTTGAACATTCTCACTTACGTGTCAATTAGGTCCTTCATAACCGGGTATGTTGTCCAATCATTTCCTAACGAGTCAAGATAATACACAATTTCTCGGATAGGATTGATTGCGAGCAACAACCAATGTCCACTGTAATGATTAGGCAAATGTTAGATGGTAACTTGGAAAATAATTATTATAGATGAATTTAGAATGAAATGCTAACCCGGTATTAAACGGTAAAAAAAACAACTTCTCCGCATTTTTATTCTCCACGAGGATCCGAAGAACGTACTCCGTCACGGTATCCGGTCTACTTATCATTAAAGTATAGTTGACGGTCGCGGGTGCTAAGAATCCGAATGACACGTCCAAACCATTGGGGCGCATCAATTTGTCATACAAAAACCTAATATAAAAACATCATTAACATAAAGTAAACATCATTAAAATAAGTTGTTTAATTAATAAAACAAAGTATGCCGAATTTACCTAACATATGTATTGACAACGTTGACGCCGATTTCTTCACGACCAAAAACTTGCATGAAGTCCTCATTACCAATCATTTGTTCGTAATCAAAGCCGAAAATCCCTACCTCCATAGGTATAGTCCGAACACCTCCGGTCGGTATATCGGTCATCTCTAGAAATGTCCTGAGGCACGACCTATACTTGGTGGTAGGTTTTTTCCTAGCTACGGACTTCTTAGCACCAGAACTTTGTACCCGTGCGGAGGCGTTGCTAACCTCCTTTTTTTGTTGTGCGGAGGCATTGCTAGCCTCATTTTCTTGAACCTACATGTCATATAAATAGTTAGATCAAATTAAGAATGTAACAACTTCCATGAATATATGTCATATAATTGTATATTACCTCTTTTCTTGAAACCGTGGACTCGGTATGCCGTGGAATCGCAGTTTCTTTTGATTTGGATTGTGTGGGAGTCTATTTAACATAGGAAAATATGTAAGTAAAATTTTAAGCATAAATTTTAAACTTTGAATATACCAAGGAAAGTTAACATAAGTTTTAATCATACCTCATATCCTACGCATATGAGGTTTGTCGGCCATGCAACAAACGAACCTACTGCTTCGTGCACCGTTGTTGCATCCGAATCATCGCTAGGATATGGTAATGCTGCATTCGGCTAAACTGCAATATCAACTGATACCTTCAAACATCCAGCAGGGAGCTTTCTAGTGTGGAGTAATACTCCGCTAACGTTATGCACTTTTCCCTTGCCAACCATCCGATAGTATGGTGACGACAAATACAGCTGACAATGGGAAATGCCCTAAAATCAATAATAACAAGAAATCGTTAATGTGTATATATGTCAAATACATAATTTAAGAAAATAGTTCAATTTAAGACAATTATATGTAATTACCTCTGGAATGTTCGGCTGAAAGGTACAGTTGATACTGTCTTTGTCCGAAGCATCTCTGTATACTGTTGAGGCGCTAGCCTCTCTTTCTCTCCTCAATGCATCAAGCTCAGCTTGCATGGCTTCCATTCTTGCATGAAGCTCCCGATTACTAGGAGCCTTTCCTTTTTTAATACTCATGGAGGTCGGAGTGACTCCAAATCCCTTACCCCTCACCCGACCAGAGTACTCAGGGACATCTAATGCCCGACCAAGTATGCTCCTAGTATCATCGGGAGATAAAGACTGAGATAGCTCCTCCTGAAAAATCATATGAATATCGTACAATTGTCAAATATTTGTGTATAAAAATGTTATTCAATTAATGAAAAAATGTTATACTTACACATTTCTGGTATACTTGTAAAACTTCTTCTTGAGGAACTCCAGATTTGCCCACACGGGCTTCCTTCCACAAAACATGTGCAGGAAGAGATGATTCTGAACTTTCCTCCTTCTGCAGCTACACATTAAGTCATACAATTTGATCAGATAAAACTAATATATGATGAACAAATTTGTTATCGCAATTTAAAAATACGTACCATGGATTGTTCTAAACGTCCATATCCGACACGTCCTTTTCGGTACGGATATGCGGGACTTGATGCTCTTTCCCGATTTGTAGCACTTATTCTTTGAAAAACCGGGTCTTGTCTTTTGGATTTGAACGCTTCCCATTCTTCAGCCGATATCAAACTTTCATATTTTTGGGGAAGCTCCGCATCCACAAAATTACCATCCGCATCCTTAAGGAACTTGGATGATAAAAATGTCCGAAACCCTCTTAGAAGCTTTCCGGCCAATTTCATACAAAAGCCTCTTCTTTCTTCTTCGATGTTAAAACATCGCTAAGAAAAACATACAGATTGATAGTTAGTATCGGTAATTGAAAAAACATAATTGATACCGTATAATTAAGGGCCAAATGATTGTACCTTTATCTCACTCCAAATTTTATCTTTGGACTCTTTCAGCTCTTTGTTTCTCCAATCATCACATGTAATGGGAATTTCATTCCTTACTAGTGCACCGATAAAACTAGTTAAGGTATGCCCATTAGGTTCTATAAGCTGTCCCTGGGTGCTCCAATAGACATCTAGTATGATGCCTCGAGATCTTCCTTGGACCACCCTTCTCATTACTGTGATGCCTCTTCGAATTTCTTCTTCCGCGGATACTTTTTTAGGAACTTCCTCAGGTTGGTCATCAGCCATGTCTAACCTGTAATAAACCAAGGAAACCATCAAATATCAAATATAACTTATAATCAAAGCAATTGAAAACAAAAAAAAATAAAGAAATCATGCATTATCATATATAACTTATAATCAAAGCAATTGAAAACAAAAAAATAAAGAAATCATGCATTATCACATATAACTTATAATCAAAACAATCGAAAAAATAAAATAAAGAAACCATGGATAATTTACCTAAGTCACTAACATCTCTTTCTTTTCTTTGTTGGAATATTAATCACTTGTTTCTTAGCAATGCGTACAGATGAATTGATCCAAATTCCCTCATTATGATCGTTTCTTATATATGACTCATCCGGTATAAGATCCTCAACTTCATCATTTCTATTCAACTCATTCCGTCTAATGCATGACTCATTCTCAACATCAATATCACATTGATCGACACCGCTATCATCAGTCACTTTGTTAGAGAAAAGCACTATAGACCATTTTGTACTCTTCGGGTCATTCACATAGAACACTTGTTTAGCCTGAGATGCTAGAATAAAAGGTTCATCTTTGTACCCCACCCTAGTAAGATCAACTTGCAAAAATCCAGACTTATCCATTCGTATGCCACTACTATTCACCCACTTGCAACCAAAGATGGGAATCTGAAACTTCTCGTAATCAAACACCCAAATGTGCTCAATAACTCCAAAATATGACAGATTTGCATATTTGGGGTTTAAGTCCTTCATGCTTGATATATGCATTGCTTCAGCTAGCACGGTGACACCACTATTTTGCATAGTACTCTTATCATCTTGTTCTTTGGTATAAAATGTGTATCCATTAATTGAATATGCGCTATGAGAAAACACATGCAAACTTGGACCATATGCCAAACATCTCAACCTTTCTGTTACCGAAGAAGGATCTGAAGAGCGCTTCAAATAAATATGATCCTTCAACCATTGTATGAAACTTTGGTTGTACAACTTTAATACCGCAGAAAGTCTTGAGAATTTAGTGCAACCTTTGTACAACGGTTTCTCTGCATCGCTTACCATCCTCTCAAACATTTCAGGACAATCATGAAGATCTTCTTCCAGTGCTTCTACAATCTCTTCAACTCGATCACAATCATATGTTTCCGTGTCTTTGTCGTATGAAGCATAGGTCGTATTTCTTTTTCCACTCGATTCAACATTCCCGTTAATTTTCTCACCATGAAATATCCAACACTGATAACTTTGATCAATTCCATGCCTCAGCAAATGCGATTTCAATCCATGTGCGTCAACCTTACCAATATAACAACAACCCAAGCAAGGACAATGCATTCGTCTGGGGTTTTCAGCGTGTTGAACAGCATACTTAACGAATTCCGCAACCCCACTCTCGTACTCTTTGGTCATTCGATCGGCACAGATCCATGTTTTATCCATGGTTTTCCTACTTATTAAAGTAAACAATCAATCCAGACGAAAATACATAACTAAGGTAGTATCTTTGAATATCCTAACAATTTTAAAGTTCAATTCATTTTAAACTTCAAAAACGTATACATAACCAATGTTAATATAAACTTCAATAACGTATTCGATACGCCAATATACCAACTTTAATTACCTCATCACTTTCATTTTTTATATTATAAGAATCAAACTTTTTCTATTACAATATACCTATAACTATACCTATAACACGTTAATTTTTCTATAACTAACTTTAATTTTCTATTAGAATATACCTATAACTATACCTATAACTATACTTATAAACATTTTCTATGAATCAAAACAAAGGATAATACACTAAACTCACTTTTTATGAATCAAAACAACAATGTACCTTCTACACTCAATGTACCTTATGAATCAAAGCAACTTAAACAAAGGATTATACACTAAACTCACTTTTTATGAATCAAAACAACAATGTACCTTCTACACTCAATGTACCTTATGAATCAAAGCAACTAAAACAAAGGATAATACACTAAACTCAGTTTTTATGAATCAAAACAACAATGTACCTTCTAAACTCAATTTTTATTAATCAAAACAACTTAAACAACAATAATAAACTAAACTCAGATTTTATGAATCAAAACAACTAAAAAAAGGGATAAACTAAACTCAGTTTTTTTCAATCAAAACAACAATGTACCTCCTAAAATCAATTTTTAAGAATCAAAACAACATAAACAACAATATTACACTAATTGAAACGAAGTTACTGTGTTCAAGAATCGAAAAATCAAGAAATGACCAAACATACCGCAAGAATGGAGAATGAAGAACGAAGAATCAAGAATCGAACTCAAGAAATGAACAAACGAAGTCAATGATTCTTCAAACACGTTCACTGATTCTTCAAACTGTGTTTCGCTTCAACTGTGTTTCGCTGCTGTTAGGGTTTCTTTCGCAGGAGGGAAAACAAAAGAACAGAGAACGCAAATAGAAGTCTGAATTTTAATTTTAATAAGACCTTAGACAGCGCTTTTGGGAAAAGCGCTTTCTAAGGTATGCCTTAGACAGCGCTTTTCAAAAGCGCTTTCTAAACCCCCCCTTAGACAGCGCTTATGGTTTTATTTTTTTTTTAAATTTAAAAGCTTTAGACAGCGCTTTATCAAAAGCGCTGACTAAGGTGAATATTTAAAAGCGCTTTCTATAAGCGCTGTCTAAGGGGGGGTCTTAGACAGCGCTTTCTAAAAGCGCTGTCTAAGACCCCCCCTTAGACAGCGCTTTCATTATTTTTTTGCAACATTTTCCGTGTTTTTTTTAAATTTTAAACTTGGACAGCGCTTTCTCTTAAAAGCGTTGTCTAAGATGCGCTGTTAAAAAGCAGTTTTGGCGTAGTGACACACACACACACCAATGATGTGGACATAATGAGAAGTAATATGCTAATTAACCTTTAATAGATCAAACAAGCAATTTAATTTATTTTTGGATTAATCAATCATTAAACAATCTAGAATCACAATTTGACAATTTAATCAATCATTATAGTGGATTGATCTTCACTCAATCCTTCTTTGAAGACTTGAATCTTTTCGTCTAATGGTTGATAGGTGTAAGAAACTCCACTTCAGTAGAGAATAACTCTCTCTTTTTCTTCAAAGGAACTTCAAATCTTGAATTCCACAAATAGATCCAACTGCTAATACACCTTGATAACAACCATTAGCAATCTAATGTGGTTCCTCATAGAATCTATGGAGGACATGACAGGTCCACTAACATTTCATTCTAAAGCAACAACAGTTTGCTTTCTGGCTGCAAATCTAGCCAAAAGATTTCTCCCATAAAATGATTGAACGAACTCTTATATAGTTATAGGTATATTGTAATAGAAAAAGTTTGATTCTTGTAATTTAAAAAAAGAAAGTGATGAGGTAATTAAAGTTGGTATATTGGCGTATCGGATACGTTATTGAAGTTTATATTAACATTGGTTATGTATACGTTTTTTAAGTAGGAAAACCATGGATAAAACATGGATCTGTGCCGATCGAATGACCAAAGAGTACGAGAGTGGGGTTGCGGAATTCGTTAAGTATGCTGTTCAACACGCTGAAAACCCCAGACGAATGCATTGTCCTTGCTTGCGTTGTTGTTATATTGGTAAGGTTGACGCACATGGATTGAAATCGCATTTGCTGATGCATGGAATTGATCAAAGTTATCAGTGTTGGATATTTCATGGTGAGAAAATTAACGGGAATGTTGAATCGAGTGGAAAAAGTAATACGACCTATGCTTCATACGACAAAGACACGGAAACATATGATTGTGATCGTGTTGAAGAGATTGTAGAAGCACTGGAAGAAGATCTTCATGATTGTCCTGAAATGTTTGAGAGGATGGTAAGCGATGCAGAGAAACCGTTGTACAAAGGTTGCACTAAATTCTCAAGACTTTCTGCGGTATTAAAGTTGTACAACTTAAAGGCGGGCAATGGATGGTCGGATAAAAGTTTCACAGAGTTGTTGGCCCTTATGAGAGAAATGCTACCGGATGATAATGTTCTTCCTAATCGAACCTATGAGGCAAAAAAAATGTTGTGCTCTATTGGCATGAGCTATGATAAGATACATGCTTGTCCTAACGATTGCATTTTGTTTCGTAACGAATATGCAACATTAACTGAGTGTCCCAAATGCGGTTTGTCTCGATATAAGAAAAGATTATCTCCCGCAAAAGTCTTATGGTATTTTCCGATAATTCCGAGATTTAGGCGCATGTTTCGTAGTGAAACCGATGCAAGACATCTTACTTGGCATGCAGATGAAATAATTACTGATGGAAAGTATCGGCATCCGGCTGATTCACCACAGTGGTCGAAGATTGATAATGATTATCCTGAGTTTGGATCAGAAGCAAGAAACCTTCGATTGGCATTATCTACTGATGGAATGAACCCACATGGTCTTCAAAGTATTTCACATACCACATGGCCTGTGATTCTTATGATTTATAACCTACCTCCGTGGCTATGTATGAAGCGTAAGTACATGATGTTATCTATGTTAATATCTGGGCCTAAACAACCAGGTAATGACATAGACGTATACTTGACACCTCTGATCGAAGATTTAAAGATTTTGTGGGAGAACGGTGTGGAGGTTTATGATGGATATAGGAAAGAAAGTTTCAATTTGAGGGCGATGTTGTTTGGCACAATTAATGATTTTCCAGCATACGGGAATCTATCTGGGTATAGCATTAAAGGTCAACGTGCGTGTCCTGTTTGTGAAGACGGAACCGATACGATCCGATTGGAACTTTGCCAGAAGAATGTGTTTCTCGGTCATCGTAGATTCTTACATTCTAAACATCACTACCGTGGGTGGAGAAAAGCATTCAATGGAGACACCGAACATCGTAGAGCTCCACCCGCATTGTCAGGTGAACAAGTTTTTGAAAAGGTGAAAGATGTGCGTACTGAGTTTGGCAAGCCTTTTGCACATAAGATTGTGAAAGGTGGGTGGAAGAAAAGGTCGATATTTTTTGAATTGCCATATTGGAAGTCTTTGTACGTAAGACATTTTCTCGATGTTATGCATATTGAAAAAAACGTATTTGAAAGTGTTATCGGTACATTACTCAATATAAAAGGCAAGTCTAAGGATGGCCTTAAAGCAAGGGAGGACATGTTAAAAATGGGAATGAGAACTGAATTAGCACCCGTGAAGAAAGGAAGACGAACATATCTATCACCTGCTGCTTTTACTTTATCTAGAAAGGAGAAAAAAATTTTGTGTAAGTCTCTTAGTGAAGTTAAGGTTCCAGAAGGATACTCATCTGATATCAGAAGACTTGTTTCTATGAAAGACCTCAAGTTGAAGAATTTGAAGACACATGATTGTCATGTTATAATGGAACATTTTCTACCGATCGGTATACGTTATATTTTGCCAGAAAAAGTAAGAAGTTCCATAACTAAATTGTGTTTTTTCTTTAGGTCAATTTGTAGTAAGGTGATCGATCCCGAGATCTTACCAACACTACAAAAAGAGATTGTAATTACCTTGTGTGAGCTTGAAATGTATTTTCCTCCGTCTTTTTTTGACATAATGGTTCATTTAGTTGTTCATCTTGTGAAAGAGACACAGTTGTGTGGACCAGCTTATATGAGATGGATGTACCCTGCTGAACGGTATATGAAAATATTAAAAGGGTACGTGAAATCCCGAAGTCGACCAGAGGGTTGTATTGTTGAACGATACATTGTTGAAGAAGCTGTTGAGTTTTGTACTGAATATTTGTCTAACGTTCAATCAATTGGACTCCCCAGAGCTCAGATTTTCGACAAAATGGAAGGTAAAAAATTAATTGGGAATAAAATTGTGACAATATCAAGGGATGAACGGGATCAAGTTCATTTGTATGTTCTGCACAATAATAATGAGGTTGAGCCATATGTTGAAATGCACAAGGATGTACTCCGAAGGTTAAATCCGAACAGAAATGAAAATTGGATAGTTATAGAGCACAATCAAAGTTTCATACAATGGTTGAAGGATCATATTTATTTGAAGCGCTCTTCAGATCCTTCTTCGGTAACAGAAAGGTTGAGATGTTTGGCATATGGTCCAAGTTTGCATGTGTTTTCTCATAGCGCATATTCAATTAATGGATACACATTTTATACCAAAGAACAAGATGATAAGAGTACTATGCAAAATAGTGGTGTCACCGTGCTAGCTGAAGCAATGCATATATCAAGTATGAAGGACTTAAACCCCAAATATGCAAATTTGTCATATTTTGGAGTTATTGAGCACATTTGGGTGTTTGATTACGAGAAGTTTCAGATTCCCATCTTTGGTTGCAAGTGGGTGAATAGTAGTGGCATACGAATGGATAAGTCTGGATTTTTGCAAGTTGATCTTACTAGGGTGGGGTACAAAGATGAACCTTTTATTCTAGCATCTCAGGCGAAACAAGTGTTCTATGTGAATGACCCGAAGAGTACAAAATGGTCTATAGTGCTTTTCTCTAACAAAGTGACTGATGATAGCGGTGTCGATCAATGTGATATTGATGTTGAGAATGAGTCATGCATTAGACGGAATGAGTTGAATAGAAATGATGAAGTTGAGGATCTTATACCGGATGAGTCATATATAAGAAACGATCATAATGAGGGAATTTGGATCAATTCATCCGTACGCATTGCTAAGAAACAAGTGATTAATATTCCAACAAAGAAAAGAAAGAGATGTTAGTGACTTAGGTAAATTATCCATGGTTTCTTTATTTTATTTTTTCGATTGTTTTGATTATAAGTTATATGTGATAATGCATGATTTCTTTATTTTTTTGTTTTCAATTGCTTTGATTATAAGTTATATATGATAATGCATGATTTCTTTATTTTTTTTGTTTTCAATTGCTTTGATTATAAGTTATATATGATAATGCATGATTTCTTTATTTTTTTTGTTTTCAATTGCTTTGATTATAAGTTATATTTGATAATGCATGATTTCTTTATTTTTTTTGTTTTCAATTGCTTTGATTATAAGTTATATTTGATATTTGATGGTTTCCTTGGTTTATTACAGGTTAGACATGGCTGATGACCAACCTGAGGAAGTTCCTAAAAAAGTATCCGCGGAAGAAGAAATTCGAAGAGGCATCACAGTAATGAGAAGGGTGCTCCAAGGAAGATCTCGAGGCATCATACTAGATGTCTATTGGAGCACCCAGGGACAGCTTATAGAACCTAATGGGCATACCTTAACTAGTTTTATCGGTGCACTAGTAAGGAATGAAATTCCCATTACATGTGATGATTGGAGAAACAAAGAGCTGAAAGAGTCCAAAGATAAAATTTGGAGTGAGATAAAGGTACAATCATTTGGCCCTTAATTATACGGTATCAATTATGTTTTTTCAATTACCGATACTAACTATCAATCTGTATGTTTTTCTTAGCGATGTTTTAACATCGAAGAAGAAAGAAGAGGCTTTTGTATGAAATTGGCCGGAAAGCTTCTAAGAGGGTTTCGGACATTTTTATCATCCAAGTTCCTTAAGGATGCGGATGGTAATTTTGTGGATGCGGAGCTTCCCAAAAAATATGAAAGTTTGATATCGGCTGAAGAATGGGAAGCTTTCAAATCCAAAAGACAAGAACCGGTTTTTCAAAGAATAAGTGCTACAAATCGGGAAAGAGCATCAAGTCCCGCATATCCGTACCGAAAAGGACGTGTCGGATATGGACGGTTAGAACAATCCATGGTAAGTATTTATAAATTGCGATAACAAATTTGTTCATCATATATTAGTTTTATCTGATCAAATTGTATGACTTAATGTGTAGCTGCAGAAGGAGGAAAGTTCAGAATCATCTCTTCCTGCACATGTTTTGTGGAAGGAAGCCCGTGTGGGCAAATCTGGAGTTCCTCAAGAAGAAGTTTTAAAAGTATACCAGAAATGTGTAAGTATAACATTTTTTCATTAATTGAATAACATTTTTATAGAAAAATATTTGACTAGTGTACGGTATTCATCTGATTTTTCAGGAGGAGCTATCTCAGTCTTTATCTCCCGATGATACTAGGAGCATACTTGGTCGGGCATTAGATGTCCCTGAGTACTCTGGTCGGGTGAGGGGTAAGGGATTTGGAGTCACTCCGACCTCCATGAGTATTAAAAAAGGAAAGGCTCCTAGTAATCGGGAGCTTCATGCAAGAATGGAAGCCATGCAAGCTGAGCTTGATGCATTGAGGAGAGAAAGAGAGGCTAGCGCCTCAACAGTATACAGAGATGCTTCGGACAAAGACAGTATCAACTGTACCTTTCAGCCGAACATTCCAGAGGTAATAGTTGGAATTGTCTTAAATTGAACTATTTGCTTAAATTATGTATTTGACATATATACACATTAACGATTTCTTGTTATTATTGGTTTTAGGGCATTTCCCATTGTCAGCTGTATTTGTCGTCACCATACTATCGGATGGTTGGCAAGGGAAAAGTGCATAACGTTAGCGGAGTATTACTCCACACTAGAGAGCTCCCTGCTGGATGTTTGAAGGTATCAGTTGATATTGCAGTTGAGCCGAATGCAGCATTACCATATCCTAGCGATGATTCGGATGCAACAACGGTGCACGAAGCAGTAGGTTCGTTTGTTGCATGGCCGACAAACCTCATATGCGTAGGATATGAGGTATGATTAAAACTTATGTTAACTTCCTTGGTATATTCAAAGTTTAAAATTTATGCTTAAAATTTTACTTACATATTTTCCTATGTTAAATAGACTCCCACACAATCCAAATCAAAAGATAGTGCGATTCCACGGCCTACCGAGTCCACGGTTTCAAGAAAAGAGGTAATATACAATTATATGACATATATTCATGGAAGTTGTTACATTCTTAATTTGATCTAACTATTTATATGACATGTAGCTTCAAGAAAATGAGGCTAGCAATGCCTCCGCACAACAAAAAAAGGAGGTTAGCAATGCCTCCGCACGGGTACAAAGTTCTGGTGCTAAGAAGTCCGTAGCTAGGAAAAAACCTACCACCAAGTATAGGTCGTGCCTTCGGACATTTCTAGAGATGACCGATATACCGACCGGAGGTGTTCGGACTATACCTATGGAGGTAGGGATTTTCGGCTTTGATTACGAACAAATGATTGGTAATGAGGACTTCATGCAAGTTTTTGGTCGTGAAGAAATCGGCGTCAACGTTGTCAATACATATGTTAGGTAAATCCGGACTACTTTGTTTTATTAATTAAACAACTTATTTTAATGATGTTTACTTTATGTTAATGATGTTTTTATATTAGGTTTTTGTATGACAAATTGATGCGCCACAATGGTTTGGACGTGTCATTCGGATTCTTAGCACCCGCGACCGTCAACTATAGTTTAATGATAAGTAGACCGGATACCGTGACGGAGTACGTTCTTCGGATCCTCGTGGAGAATAAAGATGCGGAGAAGTTGTTTTTTGTACCGTTTAGTACCGGGTTAGCATTTCATTCTAAATTCATCTATTATAATTATTTTCCAAGTTACCATCTAACATTTTCCTAATCATTACAGTGGACATTGGTTGTTGCTCGCAATCAATCCTATCCGAGAAATTGTGTATTATCTTGACTCGTTAGGAAATGATTGGACAACATACCCGGATATGAAGGTCCTAATTGACACGTAAGTGAGAATGTTCAAAAAATTTCTTAGTTTATGTGAATTGTTCTAATTGCTTCATTTTTATTTTATTAGCGTCCTACAAGCTTTTCGGGCCCAACGAGTTATCCAAACCTCAAGGAGGGGCGCCAACTCCATTGCATGGATTAAAGTGGCGGTATATTTTTAATTACCACGTTTTTTATTATATTAGTGATGACTACACTTGATAAAACTTAGGATTTATAATCCATATTTTTTTTTCATATGTAGTGTCCTCTTCAACGTAATCAAATAGATTGCGGGTATTTCATGTTGAGGTTTATGCGAGATACTCTCATGTTGGGCCGATTAGAGATTCCCACCGATGTATGTATTTCTAACTTATGAGTTATTTTTATATTTACACATATCTCATATAATTAAATAGTTGGAATTGATTCAAAATATGTTATATTATTATGTAGTACTTTGATGAATTCAAGTGTGCATCTTATACAAAGGATCAAGTGGACGAAATCAAAGAGGAGTGGTGTCAATACATGATAGAGCTCAAAGTGTGTAATTAATGTGTACATTTGTAGTAGTATATGTAATGACTTATAAATGTAAACATAAATTTGTATATATTTTGATACATTTATGGCAAATTTGGTTTGAATTGGTTTGAATTGGTTAGCCAAAAATTGGTAAAAAAAGGCCAAAATGGCATATATAAAATGTGATAATTGTCTGCAAAAATCTGGTTGAAAACAGGTACCAATTCTGGTTTATAAACCTGGAAAAAATGTGGTTACAAACAAATCCTACAAAAAATTTCGTATACCTTAGACAGCGCTTTTGCCAAAAGCGCTGTCTAAGGGGGGGATTAGAAAGCGCTTTAGGCAAAAGCGCTGTCTAAAGGGGGGGCTTAGACAGCACTTTGTGAAAAGCGCTGTCTAAGGTATACCTAAAAAAATTAAAATAGGAGGGGCTTAGACAGCGCTTTTGGCCAAAGCGCTGTCTAAGGTAGGGGGCTTAGACAACGCTTTTGAAAAGCGCTGTCTAAGGTGTATCTAAAAAATTTAAATTAAGAGGGTCTTTTAAAGCGCTTTTGGCCAAAGCGCTGTCTAAGGGTGGGGGATTAGACAGCGCTTTTCACATTTTAAAAAGCGCTGTCTAAACCTTTAGCAGCGGTGGTTTAGACAGCGCTTTAAAGCGCTGTCTAAGCCTAAAAAAAGCGCTGTCTAAGGTCTTGTTTGTTGTAGTGTTTCGGTCAAAAAATCATAATATATTATACACTAGCTTATACTAGTTTCGGTCAAAAATAAAATTAAATCAGGGAATGAATAAAATGATATGAAACTTCACATATCATTTATATATTTTACGAGGGAAGGTTATGATGGAAGTTCATGCAAAAAATCATCGCAATATTTGATTCTATAAAACATTTCGAAATGCAAGTTTCGGTCAAAAATCATAGTATATTATACACTAGTTTCGGTCAAAAAAATCAAATTCAATTGGGGACTATTTGAAATGATACAATACTTTTCAAATCATTTATATATGTTAAGAGGGAAGGTTATGATGGAAGTCCATGCAAAATAATCATCTTAAAACTAGATTGTACGAAACTTTTCGAAATGCAATCTTTCGGTCAAAAAATCATAATATATTATACACTAATTTATACTAGTTTCGGTCAAAAATCAAATTAAGTCGGGGACTGTTCGAAATGATATGAAACTTCACATATCATTTATATATTTCACGAGGGAAGTTTATGATGCAAGTCCATGAAAAAAATCATCGGAAAAATAGATTCTTTGAAACTTTTTGAAATGCAAGTTTCGGTCAAAAATCATAGTATATTATACACTAGTTTCGGTAAAAAAAATTAAATTTAATTGGGGATTATTTGAAATGATACGATACTTTCAGATCATTTTTTATATGTTAAGAGGGTAGGTTATGATGGAAGTCCATGCAAAAAAATCATCTTAAAACTAGATCGTATGAAACTTTTCGAAATGCAAGTTTCGGTCAAAAAATCATAATATATTATACACTAGCTTATACTAGTTTCGGTAAAAAATAAAATTAAATCAGGGAATGAATAAAATGATACGAAACTTCACATATCATTTATATATTTTACGAGGGAAGGTTATGATGGAAGTCCATGCAAAAAATCATCGCAATATTTGATTCTATAAAACATTTCGAAATGCATGTTTCGGTCAAAAATCATAGTATATTATACACTAGTTTTGGTCCAAAAAATGAAATTTAATTGGGGACTATTTGAAATGATATGATACTTTCAGATCATTTATATATGTTCAGAGTGAAGGTTATGATGGAAGTCCATGCAAAAAAATCATCTGAAAACTAGATTCTATGAAACTTTTTGAAATGCATGTTTCGTTCAAAAAATCATAATATATTATACACTAGTTTAAACTAGTTTCGGTCAAAAATCAAATTAAATCTGGGACTGTTCGAAATGATACGAAACTACACATATCATTTTTATATTTTACGAGGGAAGTTTTTGATGCTAGTCCATGCAAAAAATCATCGGCAAATTAGATTCTTTGCAACTTTTCGAAATGCAAGTTTCGGTTAAAAATCATAGTATATTATACACTAGTTTCGGTAAAAAAAAATATTAGGGGACTATTTGAAATGATACGATACTTTTAAGATCATTTTTATATGTTAAGAGGGAAGGTTATGATGGATGTCCATGCAAAATAATCATCTTAAAACTAGATTGAATGAGATTTTCGAAATGCAAGATTCGGTCAAAAAATCATAATGTATTATACACTACTTTATACTAGTTTTGGTCAAAAATCTAATCAAATCGGGGACTGTTCGAAATGATACAAAACTTCACATATCATTTATATATTTTATGAGGGAAGGTTATGATGGAAGTCCATGCAAAAACTCATCTGAAAATTAGATTCTATGAAACTTTTCGAAATGCAAGTTTCTGTAAAAAATTCTAGTAGATTATACCCTAATTTCGGTCAAAAAATCAAATTTAATTGGGAACTATTTGAAATGATACGATACTTTTCAGATCATTTATATATGTTAAGAGGGAAGTTTTGATGGAAGTCCATGCAAAAAAAATCATCTTAAAACTAGATTGTATGAAACTCTTCGAAATGCATGTTTCGGTCCAAAAATCATAATATATTATAAACTAGTTTATACTTGTTTCGATAAAAAAAATTAAATTGGGGACTGTTTGAAATGATATAAAACTTCACATATCATTTATATATTTTACGAGGGAAGGTTATGATGGAAGTCCATGCAAAAAATCATCGGAAAATTAGATTCTATAAAACTTTTCAAAATGCATGTTTCGGTCAAAAATCATAGTATATTATACACTAAATTTGTTTCAAAAAATCAAATTTAATTGGGGACTATTTGAAATGATACGATACTTTCAGATCATTTATATATCTTCAGAGGAAAGGTTATGATGGAAGTCCATGCAAAAAAAATCATCTAAAAACTAGATTCTATGAAACATTCTAAAATTTCGGTCAAAAAATCATAATATATTATACACTAGTTTATACTAGTTTCGGTCAAAAATCAAATTAAATCGGGGACTGTTCGAAATGTGAGGAAAACGTTATGATGCAAGTCCATGCAAAAAATCATCGAAAAATTAGATTCTTTGAAACTTTTCGATATGCAAGTTTCTGTAAAAAAATCATAGTATATTATACACTAGTTTCGGTAAAAAAAATCAAATTTAATTGGAGACTATTTGAAATGATACGATACTTTTTAGATCATTTATATATGTTAAGAGGTATGAATTTGATGGAAGTCCATACAAAAAAATCATCTTAAAACTAGATTGTATGAAAATTTTCGAAATTCATGTTTCGGTCAAAAAATCATAATATATTATAAACTAGTTATACTAGTTTCGGTAAAAAAAATTAACTTAAATCGGGGACTGTTTGAAATGATACGAAACTTCACATATCATTTATATATTTTATGAGGGAAGGTTATGATGGAAGTCAATGCAAAAAATCATCGGAAAATTAGATTCTATAAAACTTTTCGAAATGCATGTTTTGGTCAAAAATCATAGTATATTATACACTGGTTTTGGTCCAAAAACTCAAATTTAATTGGGGACTATTTAAAATGATACGATACTTTCAGATCATTTATATATGTTCAGAGGAAAGGTTATGATGGAAGTCCATGCAAAAAAATCATCTGAAAACTAGATTCAATGAAACTTTCCGAAATGCAATTTCGGTCAAAATATCATAATATATTATACACTAGTTTATACTAGTTTCGGTCAAAAATCAAATTAAATCGGGGACTGTTCGAAATGAGACAAAACTTCACATATCTTTTATATATTTTACGAGGGAAAGGTTATGATGCAAGTCCATGCAAAAAATCATCAAAAAATTAGATTCTTTGATACATTTCAATATGCAAGTTTCGGTCAAAAATCATAGTACATTATACACTAGTTTCGGTAAAAAAATCAAATTTATTTGGTGACTATTTGAAATGATACGATACTTTTAAGATCATGTTTATATGTTAAGAGGGAAGGTTGTGATGGATGTCCATGCAAAATAATCATCTTAAAACTAGATTGTATGAAACTTTTAGAAATGCAAGTTTCTGTCAAAATATCATAATATATTATACACTAATTTATACTAGTTTCGGTCAAAAATCTAATTAAATCGGGGACTGTTCGAAATGATAAGAAACATCGCATATCATTTATATATTTTACGAGGGAAGGTTATGATGGAAGTCCATGCAAAAAATCATCGAAAAATTAGATTCTTTGAAACTTTTTGATATTCAAGTTTCGGTCAAAAATAATAGTATATTATACACTAGTTTCGGAAAAAAAATCAAATTTGATTGGGGACTTTTTGAAATGATACGATACTTTCAGAACATTTTTTATATGTTAAGAGGGAAGGTTATGATGGAAGTCCATGCAAAAAAATCATCTTAAAACTAGATCGTATGAAACTTTTCGAAATGCAAGTTTCGGTCAAAAAATTATAATATATTATACACTAGTTTATACTAGTTTCGGTAAAAAAATAAAATTAAATCAGGGACTGAATAAAATGATACGAAACTTCACATATCATTTATCTATTTTACGAGGGAAGGTTATGATGGAAGTCCATGCAAAAAATCAACGGAAAATTAGATTCTATCAAACTTTTCGAAATGCAAGTTTCGGTCAAAAATCATAGTATATTATACACTAGTTTTGGTCCAAAAAATGAAATTTAATTGGGGACTATTTGAAATGATATGATACTTTCAGATCATTTATATATGTTCAGAGTGAAGGTTATGATGGAAGTCCATGCAAAAAAATCATCTGAAAACTAGATTCAATGAAACTTTCCGAAATGCAATTTCGGTCAAAATATCATAATATATTATACATTAATTTATACTAGTTTCGGTCAAAAATCTAATTAAATCGGGGACTGTTCGAAATGATACGAAACTTCGCATATCATTTATATATTTTATGAGGGAATGTTATGATGGAAGTCCATGCAAAAAATCATCTGAAAATTAGATTCTATGAAACTTTTCGAAATGTAAATTTCGGTCAAAAAATCAAATTTAATTGGGGACTATTTGAAATGATATGATACTCTTCAGATCATTTATATATGTTAAGAGGGAAGTTTTGATGGAATTCCATGGAAAAAAATCATCTTAAAACTAGATTGTATGAAACTCTTCGAAATGCAAGTTTCGGTCGAAAAATCTTAATATATTATAAACTAGTTTATACTTGTTTCGGTAAAAAAAAAATTAAATTGGGGACTGTTTGAAATGATATAAAACTTCACATATCATTTATATATTTTACGAGGGAAGGTTATGATGGAAGTCCATCCAAAAATTCATCGGATAATTAGATTCTATAAAACTTTTCTAAATGCAAGTTTCGGTCAAAAATCATAGTATATGATACACTAATTTTGTTTCAAAAAATAAAATTTAATTGGGGACTATTTGAAATGATAAGATACTTTCAGATCATTTATATTTGTTCAGAGGAAAGGTTATGATGGAAGTCCATGCAAAAAAATCATCTAAAAACTAGATTCTATGAAACATTCTGAAATGCAATTTCGGTCAAAAAATCATAATATATTATACACTAGTTTATACTAGTTTCGGTCAAAAATCAAATTAAATCTGGGACTGTTCGAAATGCGAAGGAAACTTTATGACGCAAGACCATGCAAAAAATCATCGAAAAATTAGATTCTTTGTAACTTTTCGATATGCAAGTTTCTGTAAAAAATTCATAGTATATTATACACTAGTTTCGGTAAAAAAAAATCAAATTTAATTGGGGACTATTTGAAATGATACGATACTTTTCAGATCATTTATATATGTTAAGAGGGAAGTTTTTGATGGAAGTCCATGCTAAAAAATCATCTTAAAACTAGATTGTATTAAACTTTTCGAAATGCAAGTTTCGGTCAAAAAATCATAACATATTATAAACTAGTTTATACTAGTTTCGGTAAAAAAATTAAATTAAATCGTTGACTGTTTGAAATGATACGAAACTTCGCATATCATTTTATATATTTTACGAGGGAAGGTTATGATGGAAGTCCATGCAAAAAATCATCGGAAAATTAGATTCTATAAAATGTTTCGAAATGCAAGTTTCGGTCCAAAAAATCAAATTTAATTGGGGACTATTTGAAATGATACGATACTTTCAGATCATTTATATATGTTTAGATGAAAGGTTATGATAGAAGTCCATGCAAAAAAATCATCTGAAAACTAAATTCAATGAAACTTTCCAAAATGTCATTTCGATCAAAAAATCATAATATATTATACACTAGTTTATACTAGTTTCGGTCAAAAATCAAATTAAATTGGGGACTATTCAAAATGAGACAATACTTCACATATCATTTATATATTTTATGAGGGAAAGGTTATGATGTAAGTCCATGCAAAAAATCATCGAAAAATTAGAATCTTTGAAACTTTTTGATATGCAAGTTTCGGCCAAAAATCATAGTATATTATACGCTAGTTTCGGTAAAAAAAACAAATTTAATTGGGGATTATTTGAAATGATACGATACTTTCAGAACATTTTTTATATGTTAAGAGGGAAGGTTATGATGGAAGTCCATGCAAAAAAATCATCTTAAAACTAGATCGTATGAAACTTTTCGAAATGAAAGTTTCAGTAAAAAAATCATAATATATTATACACTGGTTTCGGTCAAAAATTAAATTAAAGGGACAGAATAAAATGATACGAAACGTCACATATCATTTATATATTTTAAGAGGGAAGGTTATGATGGAAGTTCATGCAAAAAATCATCGGAAATTAGATTTTATAAAACTTTTCGAAATGCAAATTTCGGTCAAAAATCATAGTATATATGTTAAGAGGGAATGTTATGACGGAAGTCCGTGAAAAGAAATCATCTTAAAACTATATTGTATGAAACTTCTCGAAATGCAAGTTTTGGTCAAAAATCATAATATATTATACACTAGTTTATACTAGTTTCGGTCAAAAATAAAATTAAATCAGGGACTGAATAAAATGATACGAAACTTCGAATATCATTTATATATTTTACGAGGGAAGGTTATGATGGAAGTCCATGCAAAAAGTCATCGGAAAATTAGATTCTTTAAAACTTTTCGAAATGAAAGTTTCGGTCAAAAATCATAGTATATTATACACTACTTTTGGTCAGAAAAATGAAATTTATTTGGGGACTATTTGAAATGATACGATACTTTCAGATCATTTATATATGTTCAGAGTTAAGGTTATGATGGAAATCCAAGCAAAAAAATCATCTGAAAACTAGATTCTATGAAACTTTTCGAAATGCAAGTTTCGGTCAAAAAATCATAATATATTATACACTAATTTATACTAGTTTCGGTCAAAAATCAAATTAAATCAGGCACTGTTCAAAATGATGTGAAACTTCACATATCGTTTTTATATTTTCCGAGGGAAGTTTATGATGAAAGTCCATGCAAAAAATCATCGGAAAATTGGATTCTTTGCAATTTTTCGAAATGCAAGTTTCGGTTAAAAATCATAGTATATTATACACTTGTTTCGGTATAAATAAATAAAATTTATTTGGGGACTATTTGAAATGATACGATACTTTAAAGATCATTTTTATATGTTAAGAGGGAAGGTTATGATGGATGTCCATGCAAAATAATCATCTTAAAACTAGATTGTATGAGACTTTTCGAAATGCATGTTTCGTTCAAAAAATCATAATATATTATACACTAGTTTATACTAGTTTCGGTCAAAAATCTAATTAAATCGGGGACTGTTCGAAATGATACGAAACATCGCATATCATTTATATATTTTACGAGGGAAGGTTATGATGGAAGTCCATGCAAAAAATCATCTGAAAATTAGATTCTATGAAACTTTTCGAAATGCAAGTTTTTATAAAAAATTATAGTAGATTATACACTAATTTCGGTCAAAAAATCAAATTTAATTGGGGATTATTTGAAATGATACGATACTTTTCAGATCATTTATATATGTTAAGAGGGAAGGTTTTGATGGAAGTCCATGCAAAAAAATCATCTTAAAACTAGATTGTATGAAACTTTTCGAAATGCAAGTATCAGTCAAAAAATCATAATATATTATAAACTAGTTTATACTAGTTTCAGTAAAAAAAATTAAATTGTTGACTGTTTGAAATGATACGAAACTTCACATATCATTTATTATATTTTACGAGGGAAGGTTATGATTGATGTCCATGCAAAAAATCATCGGAAAATTAGATTCTATAAAACTTTTCGAAATGCAAGTTTCGGTCAAAAATCATAGTATATTATAAACTAGTTTTGGTCCAAAAAATCAAATTTAATTGGTGACTATTTGAAATGATACGATGCTTTCAGATCATTTATATATGTTTAGAGGAGAGGTTATGATAGAAGTCCATGCAAAAAAATCATCTGAAAACTAGATTCAATGAAACTTTCTGAAATGCAATTTCGGTCAAAAAATCATAATATATTATACACCAGTTTATACTAGTTTCAGTCAAAAATCAAATTAAATCGGAGACTGTTCAAAATGAGACAATACTTCACATATCATTTATATATTTTATGAGGGAAAGGTTATGATGTAAGTCCATGCAAAAAAATCATCGAAAAATTAGATTCTTTGAAACTTTTCGATATGCAAGTTTCGGCCAAAAATCATAGTATATTATATGCTAGTTTCGGTAAAAAAAATCAAATTTAATTGGGGATTATTTGAAATGATACGATACTTTCAGAAATTTTTTTATATGTTAAGAGGGAAGGTTATGATGGAGTCCATGCAAAAAAATCATCTTAAAACTAGATCATATGAAAGTTTTCGAAATGCAAGTTTCAGTAAAAAAATCATAATATATTATACACTGGTTTCTGTCAAAAATTAAATTAAATCAGGGACTGAATAAATTGATACGAAACTAAACATATCATTTATATATTTTACGAGGGAAGGTTATGATGGAAGTTCATGAAAAAAATCATCGAAAAATTAGATTTTATAAAACTTTTCGAAATGCAAATTTCGGTCAAAAATCATAGTAATATTGTTAAGAGGGAAGGTTATGACAGAAGTCCGTGCAAAAAAAAACATCTTAAAACTATATTGTATGAAACTTCTCGAAATGCAAGTTTTGGTCAAAAATCATAATATATTATACACTAGTTTATACTAGTGTCGATCAAAAATAAAATTAAATCAGGGACTGAATAAAATGATATGAAACTTCACATATCATTTATATATTTTACGAGGGAAGCTTATGATGGAAACCCATGCAAAAAATCATTGGAAAATTAGATTCTATAAAACTTTTCGAAATGTAAATTTCGGTCAAAAATCATAGTATATTATACACTAGTTTTGGTCAGAAAAATGAAATTTAATTGGGGACTATTTGTAATGATACGATACTTTCAGATCATTTATATATGTTCAGAGTGAAGGTTATGATGTAATCCATGCAAACAAAATCATCTGAAAACTAGGTTCTATGAATCTTTTCGAAATGCAAGTTTCGGTCAAAAAATCATAATATATTATACACTAGTTTATACTAGTTTCGGTCAAAAATCTAATTAAATCGGGGACTGTTCGAAATGATACGAAACTTCGCATATCATTTATATATTTTACGAGGAAAGGTTATGATGGAAGTCCATGCAAAAAATCATCTGAAAATTAGATTATATGAAACTTTTTGAAATGCAAGTTTATGTAAAAAATTATACTAGATTATACACTAATTTCGGTCAAAAGATTAAATTTAATTGGGGACTATTTGAAATGATACGATACTTTTCAGATCATTTATATATGTTAAGAGGGAAGGTTTTGATGGAAGTCCATGCAAAAAAATCATCTTAAAACTAGATTGTATGAAACTTTTCGAAATGCAAGTATCGGTCAAAAAATCATAATATATTATAAACTAGTTTATACTAGTTTCAGTAAAAAAAAATTAAATTGTTGACTGTTTGAAATGATACGAAACATCACATATCATTTTTCATATTTTACGAGGGAAGGTTATGATTGAAGTCCATGCAAAAAATCATCGGAAAATTAGATTCTATAAAACTATTCGAAATGCAATTTTCGGTCAAAAATCATAGTATATTATAAACTAATTTTGGTCCAAAAAATCAAATTTAATTGGGGACTATTTGAAATGATACGATGCTTTCAGATCATTTATATATGTTTAGAGGAAAGGTTATGATGGAAGTACATTCAAAAAGTCATCGGAAAATTAGATTCTATAAAACTTTTCGAAATCGAAATTTCGGTCAAAAATCATAGTATATTATACACTAGTTTTGGTCCAAAAAATCAAATTTAATTTGGGACTAGTTGAAATTATATGATGCTTTCAGATCATTTATATATGCTTAGAGTGAAGGTTATGATGGAAGTCCATGCAGAAAAATCATCTGAAAACTAGATTCAATGAAACTTTCTGAAATGCAATTTCGGTCAAAAAATCATAATATATTATACACTAGTTTATACTAGTTTCGGTCAGAAATCAAATTAAATCGGGGACTGTTCGAAATGAGACAAAACTTCACATATCATTTATATATTTTACGAGGGAAATGTTATGATGCAAGTCCATGCAAAAAATCATCGAAAAATTAGATTCTTTGAAACTTTTCGATATGTAAGTTTCGGTCAAAAATCATAGTATGTTATACACTAGTTTCGGTAAAAAATATCCAATTTAATTGGGAACTATTTGAAATGATACGATACTTTTAAGATCATTTTTTATATGTTAAGAGGGAAGGTTATGATGGATGTCCATGCAAAATAATCATCTTAAAACTAGATTGTATGAAACTTTTCGAAATGCAAGTTTCGGTCAAAAAATCATAATATATTATACACTAGTTTATACTAGTTTTGGTCAAAAATCTAATTAAATCGGGGACTGTTCAAAATGATATGAAACTTCACGTATCATTTATATATTTTACGAGGGAAGGTTATGATGGAAGTCCATGCAAAAAATCATCTGAAAATTAGATTCTATGAAACTTTTCGAAATGTAAGTTTCTATATAAAATTATAGTAGATTGGTTACAACCTGGGAAGGTATTAGCACCCAGATTGTCTGTCGTACTCGACGGGATCCACGCTTAAAAGATTTTTGTTTAAAGGGGTAGTGTCTGTGCTATCTGTGTGCAAAAGCTGGAAAAGAATATACAAGTGTCAGTGCAAGAAAATGAAATGAAATGCTCAGGAATGAGGCTTAAAGGATAATGCTGGAAGAGGGGGAAGACACAAAGACTTTTGTTCGATAACTGCTAAGTTATGCCTACGTATCGTCTCGTGCAATGAGGAAGTCATAACACCGTAGTTTGACTCAAAGAGACTGAAGGATAAATTGACTGATGAACTGCTTGCTTGTATATGCTCAAGTGTATGACTCGTCTGGATCGAGTGCTAACTGTCTTGCATTAGACGGAAGAAGCGAGTTCTCGGTTATGAGTGAGTGTGGTGAGAAAAGAATCCCGGAGGAGACGATTATTGTTTGTTTTTGTTTTTTCAATCTTTTATTGATTTTTGTGTTTGTTATAAGTTAATGAGCTTAAGCCTAAATCAAAGATTTGTAAACTCATTATATCCTCCCTGTGATTAGGGATAATGAGGATACCTTAAGTATGAGATAAACACCTCAAACTTAATTACCATGATGATATAGGATTAAGATCATTAACCTACTTGTGATTATTTAGATGTTTTTGAGTTTTATTTTTAGTGTTAAGTAATGAGTTTAAGCCATAATCAAGGAATTAATGGACCCATTACACCATCCTAATAGAAGGATAATAGATGAGCACACTTAAGTTGAGGAAGATACCTCAACTTAATCCATGATTAGGGATTAACCTCATGACAAAACAAGCCTTTATTAAAGTGGATTTTAATTAAGGATGAGATTAAGAAGTGAGTTTTATGGTTTGTAAGACAACTTGAGGGGGACTTGTCCATTAACACTAGGGTTAGTCCTTCTTAACCAATGAAGGAAGAATTAGAACCCTAATGCAAGGCCCAAGTTACAAGCTAATGTCTTAGTGATTATTAAGATGGATTGATTAAGAGGTTTAAACAAATTAAGGGTTTAACACTTAGGATTAAATTTATACACTCCATCCTAAGAGAAGGATGCAGGCGTAACCCTAATCACAAAGTCTTAAAACCTTAAAGGTTTAGTCTCTGATTATGAGATGAGAAGAGAGACACAAAGAAGACACAAAGGTAGAAACTAAAGGGGGGACTAATCAAAAAACTAATTATTGTCATGCTTGGATGTTCCTAGGGTTTGTGAGGTTTGCAAGAGATCTTCAGAGAAACCACCAATGGAAGAAGCAGATGAAAGGAGGAGAAGCAGAAGAAACAAGTTACTTACTTCACTTAAGAAGATAAGTAACTTGGAGAAAGAAAGTGAATGATGAACATGAATGAGCAAGCTCACTCTAAAGCAAAGAAAAATGCAGCAATGATGCATAAGAGGGATGAGAAGAGAAATGAGAAGTGAAGGCAAATTCACTTCTCAAATTACTTACCACCTGAAAAGATTAGCATAAAGGAAAGGAATGAAATGAAAATGAAATGTATGCAAAGATGAAAACCAAAACCATAAGCATATACATGATGCAAAGACATGCCAAGTGTTATGAATGATCATACAAGAGGTGGAATGCAAAGGAGGCATGCTTTGAAGTTTGAAAGTTCATGAAAGTTCATGGAATGAAATGAATGCACATCATGGCAAATGAATGAAGAAATGATCAAGCATGAATCTAACATGTCCTAAGATTTCGAAGATGACATGTGAATGCATGAAATGTCATGGCAAGTTCATGTATGGATGCATATGCAAGATGTATGCAAATGAACATGAAAAATTAGGGTTTTAAGGCAACATGAAATGCAAAAGTCAAAAACAAAAGCAAACCACAAGATAAAACATTGCAAATGAACTCAAAGGAACCCTAACCCCATATGATATCACACCCTAAAGGAGAAGGTCCAACTCTTAACCTAAAGAAAGTTGTGATTATTCTAAGTTATATAGGGTTTTAAGGTACCTTAAGAGGAAAAATGAAAATCAAATGGAAAATGCAAGATGAATTTATGAAAAAATGTGATAGATACTACATGTCATATGAAGAACAATGCAAAAAGAACCAATGTCAAACCCTTCATGGTTAGGCAGAAAAGAATTCTTGAAGTTAGGGTTCCAAAATGAGATTTTTATGAACCCTAAATTCCAAAAAAATGTCAAAGTTGAATCAAAACCAAAATGAAATTTGTATGAATTGTTTGAAAATGTTTCTAAATGTCCTAAGATGCAATGTGAATTTTTTTGATATATTTAGAAACCTAAATAGTATTTTAGTTAATTAATTTCCATTAATTAATTAAAATAACCATTTAAATATTTTTAAAATGGTTTTTTAATGCAAAAAATAAAAATAAAAATGTTTTTGGGTGGAGAAAACTATTTGAATTATAAATGCAGAAGGAAAATATTTTTGGAAATATTTAGGTATTTTAAATAAATGGTACAAAATAAATGGATTTAAATGAATAAAAATGTGAATTAAAGTTGGTCAACTGATCCAATGGACCAGGTTTGAATCTGGGCTGACTGCGCGCGCAGATGGGTGGACAGGATTACATCTGACTTTATTTTAATTAATTAATTAATTAATCATAAATAAACCTAAGTGGAATGATATGGGCCGTATACACGCGCACGAAACTGGATCCTATGGCTGACATTCAAACCTGACCACTAATTAGGGTTCTAATCACTCTCAGGTGACCGGAGCTAGCTCCGGTCATCTTCTCCGGCCACTCAATCTTACTATCTCTCTCAAAACGCAAAATAAACTCACCAAACTCTCCAGAAATGATCCCCACCTCATTCTAAACAAGAACCAACCAATAAATTTCATTTATTTCACATGAACAACAAGATTCGAAGCAAAACGGAAAATCACACAGAAATTTCAAAAGCTTCAAACATGCTTGTTTCTCACTCATTTTCAAAACAAAATAGATCATGATGATCAGCAAAGCATACGGAACATTTCTAAAACCTAAAATTACATTTCTAGAAAATTTGTTCTTGAGGATACCTGGAGTGGAGCTTTCTCAATCTGAGCTATCTGGCCTCCTCTTTGGTTCAAAACGACTCCAATGATCCTCCTGGTGATGCTTTGATGCTTGGAGGAAATTTATAATGGCTGGTTTAAGGGCTTTCAACTCAACTGGCCAGAAATCGTATTTTTGTTTTGGGTGTTTTTTGGATGCAATGAAGGGTGGGAAATGATCCTCTTGTGATGCTGAGTTGTTTGATGAAAAAAGTTTGGAGTTTGAGTGTGTGTGTTGTGAGTTTCGAATGCTTTTTCTCTTGGGGTGATTTTTGGGAACTTAGTGATTCTGAAGTGTTAGGCTTGTGTGTGTTTTGTTATGAGCTGTGTTTGATCCACATAACAAGCTTTGATAGGTCAGAAGAGTTGTTGTGGCCTATGGTGATTGGTATGGGCTCTCTTGCAAAAAGTCAACAAAACTTGTACTTGGGGTATGGGCTCATGTTGCAGCTGGCTTTTGGCTTATCCTGGCTCAACAAAGATCAAGGAGAGCCATGGAATTGGTTTTGTGGTGATTCAGCAAGTTTATGAGAGGTTTTGTGCCCTTTTGCAAATTTGAAGAGTTTTGGTCCCTTTTGAATTTCTTTATGTGCAAGGCATGAAATGAGATGGTTATTTGGGCAATTCTGATTTTTAGGCAATGTACTGTGTTTGCATGATGCATAGAAGTGTATTAGAGGTCACAAATTGGCTAGGCAAGTGGTTTTGCAAAAATCCCTCTTTGGTGTATTCTTGAAAATTATAGGATTTTTGCCAACTTTGAAAGATCATAACTTGAGTTCCATAATGAATTAGAACTTGTTCTTGTACTTTTTGAAAAGGGAATGATCCAATCTACAACTTTCATGACCAACAATTTTTCATTTGAAGCATTTTTGGTTGAGAAAGAGGAGGTTGAAAAACTTTCCCAAAATGGAAAGTTTCCATTACAAGTCATTTCCATTTTTGGCAACTTTTGGTTTAGCTCAAATTTATTCAATTTTGTGAACTTCCAAGCACTTCAATGATCAAACAAAGATCATATAACTTCAATTTGATGAAAAATCCACTTTGGTTCCATTGTTGGGGATCTCAGATGCCCTGATTTTGCTCTGACTTGCTCAAGAAGTTACCCAGTGAACAGATGACTTCCACAATGAATTTCTTCATCAAACTTGGTACACATGATCCTTATAACATATTGAGACCATTAGAAACAAGAATGACCAAAAGATTTGGAGTTATGACCTCTGAAACCAAAACCCTAATTTCAGGTCATCTGTGCAGTGAAACCTTAGCTCAGCTTCCATGCTTTCCAAGTTCTTGTGATTTTTTGACTTCCTTGATCTTTGAGGGATACAAAATGATGATAAAACACACATGGACCCTCTTGTAACAATTGGAGACCTTTGGAGTGGCTCAGATGGATCTTCGGATTGCTCAGATCACAAACCCTAGATGCAGATGAATTTGAACTATGCAGATGAAACAAAAATGCAATATGAGATGATATGCTTAAACTAATGCAAACATGAAAGATCACAAGCCATGGTGTGAACTTAGTGAGGGCAAATTTGGGGTGTTTACACTTGGTGTACAAATTTTTTGTGTTTCTCTTATCTTTAAGGTGGAATTTTGATGGAAGCGAGTGCATTTTTGTGATCTAAGCGTGTAGCTTCACCTTCTTGGATGGTGATTGTAGATGTTTAGAATTGGCAGAATTTTTGACCAACAAGAAGTGTTGAATTTAGTTCAGGATGTCACATCAGATGTTGGGACATTATCAAACAGAGTATAAGTAAATGAACTTAATTCAGGATGTCACACCAGATGTTGGGACATTGTATCAGTTAATGAAGTAAGTTCAGTTTACAGGATGTCACATCAGATGTTGGGACATTGTATCAGTAAATGAAGTAAGTTCAGTTTTTCAGGATGTCACACCAGATGTTGTGACATCTCAAACCTGCTACCAGAATTAATTAATAACTAACAGAACTGAGTGAATTCAGGGAAGTTATCTGGAGTTAATTATGGATGGATTAAAACAGAATAAGGCGCATCTGTAGGTAGTTTTGTTATGTGACTTCAGCATAATCAGAAGAACTGAATCACCTAGAATCTAGGAAATAACAAACCCTAATTCAAGGTGGTGGCAGCATGCGTATCAGGATTGGATAAACCTACAGAAAGCCCAAACTCCAAACACCTATTTAAGCAACAGAAACTCTCAGAATAGAGTACGAATTTAAGAAGACCAAATAGGGTGTTTTGTGTTTTAATAGCAGGTTGTTTAATTGTACCACTTTATGAGCTTTTAAGCAAAAGTGTATTTGTGTCTTGATTGAAACTGTGAAGTAAGATCAAGCTGTTTTGTTTGAAGTATGACTTCAATTTTATTAAACTTGTAAACAAGATCACTGTGTGATTGAGGGGGAGTGAGTTGGTACTCATATCTAAGTTGTGTCTTAGGTAGAAATTGCATTGGGTAGATATTAAGTGAAAGATTAAACTGAGTGGTTTAAGTCTAGAATTAATATTACTTATAGTGGATTTCCTCCTGGCTTGGTAGCCTCCAGATGTAAGTGTGGTTATACACTGAACTGGGTTAACAAATTCCTGTGTTGTTTAATTTTCCTGCACTTTAAATTTTAGTTAAGTCTTCAAGTGTTTAAACATCTCATTCGACATCTCGTACCTGATCATAGAATTTCAATTGGCATCAGAGCAGGCACCCTACCTGTTTATACTGGGTGAGATCTAGGGACTGCAAATTCTGGAAACATGGACAGAGATGTAGGATCAGTAAATAGACCACCTATATTGGATGGATCTAATTATGACTACTGGAAGCCAAGAATGGTTGCATTCTTAAGATCACTTGACAATAGGGCCTGGAAAGCAGTCAACAATGGATGGGAGCACCCTGTCCAAGACACCAAAGATGGAGCAAAAGTGTTGAAACCTGAAGAAGAATGGAGTAAGGAGGAAGAAGATTCAGCACTTGGCAACTCCAAGGCTTTAAATGCTTTATTCAATGGCATTGATAGGAACATCTTTAGACTTGTGCATCATTGTTAGCTGGCCAAAGATGTTTGGGACACTCTCAAAACAACTCATGAAGGAACATCAAAGGTGAAGATGTCAAGACTTCAACTTCTCACCACCAAATTTGAAAACTTGAGAATGAAGGAAGATGAGACAATTCATGAATTCTACATGAACATCTTAGAAATAGCCAATACTTCTGGAGCTTTGGGAGAAAAGATGACTGATGAAAAGCTTGTAAGAAAGATTCTCAGATCTTTGCCAAAAAGATTTGACATGAAGGTCACAGCAATAGAAGAAGCTCAAGACATATGCAAAATGAAAGTTGAAGAGCTCATTGGTTCCCTTCAAACATTTGAGATGGGAATGAATGACACAATTGTAAAGAAGAACAAAAGCATAGCCTTGGTGTCAAATACTGATAAAGAAGAAGAAAATGATGAATTAGAAACTGAAGAAAATTTATCAGAAAACATTGCTATGCTTGGAAGACAATTCAAAAAGATTCTCAGAAAGATGGAAGACAAGTCCAGACCAAGTGGAAGATACACAAACTCTTCTGAGAACAAAAGACCTTATGATGCTAATAGAAGGTCAAATTATGATGAAAAGACCAGTCAAGAAAAAGGGATTAAATGCCATGGATGTGAAGGATATGGACACATCAGAAATGAATGTCCTACCTATTTAAAAAGGCAAAAGAAAGGTCTCTCTGTAACCTGGTCTGATGAAGACTCAGGAGGTGATTCAGAAGAAGAATCAGCTAAGCATATCACTGCTCTAGCTGGATTATGTGATTCTGAAAGTGAATCCAGTGATGGGGAGCTTACTTTTGAAGAGCTTGAGCAATCATACAGAGAACTGGTTAAAAGGAGCACTGAAATATGCATGGAAAATATAAAGCAAAAGAAGCATATTGAAGCACTAAAGGATGAAAAAACAAGTGATCTAGAGATCATTGACACTTTGAAAAGTGAAGTAAGTCTTCTCAACTCCAAGTTGGAGCATATGTCCAAATCTGTTAGAATGTTGAACAATAGCTCAAACACACTGGATGATATTCTCAACAACAATAAGCATTCAAGGGATAAAAGTGGACTGGGATTTAACAAAGTTCATAAGGTTGAAGCTAGCATCAGCAAAACTACTTCAAATTCCATACAGTCAAACAAGATGTCCCAACAGATGTCTCAACATCATGAAAAGAACATAATGAAGAAGAAGTATCAAAGATGGAGATGTCATCATTGTGGAAGATTTGGACATATCAAACCTCATTGCTACAAGTTGCATGGATATCCAAATCAGATGCATCAGCAACCTCCTAAGCAGAAGACAGAGGTTACCAAGAAAATGTTGCATAGACATAAACATCAAAGAAATCAGCAACCCCCTAAGCAGAAGACAGAGGTCATCAAGAAGGTATGGGTACCAAAAGCTAGTCTTCATGCTGATCAAAGCCACATGCCCAAGAACAAGATCAACAAACAACCTTGGAGCTCTACTGATGGACAATTCACAGGGCAGAGGTATCAAAAGAAATCTCAATACAAATGGTCAAAGAAGGGTGTTGCATATATAGCTCATACATCACTAAGAGTATCAGCTAAAGAAGACTGGTAATTTAACAGTGGATGTTCAAGACACATGACTGGATTGAAGAATCTTCTAGTAGACTTAAAGTCATATTCATCCAGATATGTAACCTTTGGAGATGGAGCTAAAGGAGAAATCAAGGGAGTTGGGACCTTGGACTGTCCAGATGTACCAAGACTAGATGATGTGCTGCTGGTAAAAGGTTTAACTGCTATCCTGATCAGCATAAGTCAATTATGTGATCAAGGGTACAGTGTAAACTTTACCAAAACTGAATGCATAGTGTCTAATAAAGAACAGAAGGTTGTCATGAGAGGAGACAGATCTAAAGACAACTGTTTTATGTGGGAACCTCAAGACTTCAGTCTCACTTCAACTTGCTCTTTAGCCAAAGAAGAAGAAGTGAAACTATGGCACCAAAGACTGGGTCATCTTCATTTCAGAGGCATAAAGAAAATCATATTTATGGAAGCTGTGAGAGGTATTCCTAAACTGAAGATTGATGATGGCAAAATATGTGGTGAATGTCAAATAGGCAAGCAAACCAAGATGTCCCATCCAAAGCTCCAACATCTGACAACTTCCAAAGTTTTGGAATTATTGCATATGGATCTTATGGGATCTATGCAGGTTGAGAGCCTTGGTGGTAAGAGGTATGCTTATGTGGTGGTTGATGACTTTTCAAGGTATACATGGATAAATTTTATCAAAGAAAAGTCTGATGTATTTGATATATTCAAAGATTTATGTCAAAGAATACAAAGGGAAAAAGCCAGCTGTGTGATCAGAATAAGAAGTGACCATGGAAAAGAATTTGAGAATAAAAAATTCTTAGATTTCTGTTCTTCAGAAGGAATAAATCATGAATACTCTTCACCAATCACTCCTCAACAGAATGGGATTGTTGAGAGGAAGAATAGAACTATCCAAGAATCAGCAAGAGCTATGATCCATGCTAAAAAGTTACCTTTGTACTTCTGGGCTGAAGCTATGAACACAGCTTGTTACATCCATAATAGAGTCACTCTAAGGAAAGGAACGTTGTCCACAATCTATGAAGTCTGGAAGGGCAGAAAACCCACAGTTAAGTACTTCCATGTGTTTGTAAGTAACTGTTATATTCTGGCTGATAGGGAGCAAAGAAGAAAAATGGATCCTAAAAGTGATGAAGGGATTTTCCTTGGATATTCTATAAACAGCAGAGCATATAGAGTATTTAACTCTAGAACCAAGGTTATCATGGAGTCCATAAATGTGATAATTGATGATGCTCCTACAGATGTTACAGAAGATGTTGGAACATCTGCTGACAGCCAAACTGAAGCTGAAGAAAAGAGTGATCATTCTGACTTCACTCAAACTGATGCAAGGACAGAACAATCCAGCAAACCTCCCTCCATCAGAATCCAGAAGGATCATCCCAAAGATTTGATAATTGGGGATCTCAACAGAGGTGTAAGCACTAGATCAAGAGAGGTGATTTCAGGTTCCTGTTTTGTTTCAAAAATAGAACCTAAAAGCATCAAGGAAGCTCTTACTGATGAGTACTGGATTTGTGCTATGCAAGATGAATTAGGTCAATTCACAAGAAATGAAGTGTGGAATCTTGTTCCTAGACCTGATGACATTAATGTGATTGGAACTAAATGGGTGTATAAGAACAAGTCAAATGAGCAAGGAGTTGTTACAAAGAACAAAGCTAGACTTGTAGCTCAAGGATACACACAAATTGAAGGAGTAGACTTTGATGAAACCTTTGCACCAGTAGCAAGGCTTGAATCAATCAGACTACTTTTGGGAATTTCTTGTATCTTGAAGTTCAAGCTATTTCAAATGGATGTGAAAAGTGCATTTCTAAATGGATATCTTAATGAAGAGGTATATGTAGAACAACCTAAAGGATTTGTTGATCCAAGTTGTCCAAATCATGTATACAAACTAAAGAAGGCTCTTTATGGTCTGAAGCAAGCTCCAAGAGCATGGTATGAAAGGATGACTACTTTTCTTATCAAGCAAGGGTACAGGAAAGGTGGAATAGACAAAACCTTGTTTGTTAAAGATGAAGAAGGAAATGTCATGATTGCTCAAATATATGTAGATGACATTGTTTTTGGTGGGATGTCAGACAGGATGGTTAAACATTTTGTCAATCAGATGGAATCTGAATTTGAAATGAGCCTAGTAGGAGAATTAACCTACTTTCTTGGACTGAAAATAAAGCAAATGGAGGACTCCATGTTCATTTCCCAAAGCAAGTATGCTAAGAACATAGTCAAGAAATTTGGGATGGACAATGCTACTCATAAGAGAACTCCTGCCCCCACACATTTAAAGCTGACTAAAGATGACAAGGGTGAGAATGTAGACCAAATCCTATACAGAAGTATGATTGGAAGCTTATTATATTTGACTGCTAGCAGACCAGACATAGCATTTGCAGTAGGTGTATGTGCAAGATATTAAGTTGATCCAAAAGTTAGTCATCTAAACCAAGTCAAGAGAATTCTGAAATATGTTAATGGTACTTGTGACTATGGCATAATGTACTTTCATGGATGCAAACCAATTCTCACTGGCTTCTGTGATGCTGATTGGGCTGGAAGTGCTGATGACAGAAAAAGCATTTCAGGAGGATGCTTCTTTCTAGGAAACAATTTGATTTCTTGGTTCAGTAAGAAACAAAATTGTGTATCCTTATCTACTGCTGAAGCTGAATATATTGCAGCTGGAAGCAGTTGTTCACAGTTGGTTTGGATGAAGCAAATGCTCACTGAGTACAATGTCCCACAAGATGTCATGACATTGTACTGTGACAACTTAAGTGCTATTAACATATCAAAGAATCCTATCCAACATAGCAGGACCAAGCATATTGATATCAAGCATCATTTTATCAGAGATCTTGTGGAAGAGAAAGTGATTTCATTGGAACATGTAGCTACAAATCTGCAATTGGCTGATATATTTACTAAAGCCTTGGATGCTACCCAATTTGAAAACCTAAGGGGTAAATTGGGAATCTGCTTATGTGAAATTTAGCAGTTATGGAGATGTGCCAACATGTCATATGACATCGTGTGGCATGATCACCAGATGGCAACACCAGTCTGGTCAAGCACCTTGTGTATTCCTCTCATAGAAATTCTCCAAGTAACGGCTCTTATAAGAATATCAGCTCACTTTCAGCTATTCATCTTCTCATCATTATCTCACAACAACTTGCTTGCTATAACTAACTTTCAGAGATCATCAAACTCAACCAATCTCAATCTCTTTCTTCACCACATTCTAAAATGGCTCAACACCAAAACCCTAACATCTCTGAAGAAATCCTCAACAAGGAAGATGTGGTGCATGCAACCCCCATCTCTGTGGTACCCATGGATTCAACTCCAATGGACGAAATCAGAGGAAGTGTTCCTCTTGCTCAAAAGCCAAGAACTCCTACTGTGAGAAGGGCAAAGGAACTTGTATTCAGCAAGGCCAAAGGCATGCCTTCATCATCAAACACCACTCCAAAGGCTTCTGAATATGTGGATGATTCCATAAAGGAGCTGGTAAACAGGATCTTATCTAAGAAAAGAGTGGTGAGTGGCATATCTATCCCTCTGAACACCATGCCAGCTCCACAAGAAGAACAACAAAATCAGGCTGAAAAGGACACTCCTGCTCAACAGGATGTCCCAATAGATGTTGAAACATCTGAAGACCAGCAAAAGGCCTCATCTGATACTGCTGATGAAACATCTGAGGACCAGCAAAAGGCATCCACTGATAGTGATGAAGAAACATCTGAGGACCAGCACAAGGCCTCCATTGAAGATCAAACCTCTGTTGATCCACCTGCTGAAGAGGAGACTGCTCAACCTCCTCCTGTGGTAAACATAGAGCATGATTCTGATACAGAAATCATTGCTTCTGTAAACCCTAGCATAGCCAAAAGGCTTAGAACTAGGAAAGAAAAGATGAATGCAGGAAATGCAACTCCTGAGAAGAAGCAAGCTACACCAAAGAAGGACAAAGCTAAAGTTGGTTTTGGTCCTACAAAACAATGGAGCAAGGTGCAAACACATAAGAGGAAAGCTGTCACCCCTCCAGATTCAGATGTTGAAGAGGATGTCCCAACATCCCCACCAAAGAAGAAACCAGCACCCTCAAGGTCATCAACTGATGTACTAGAAGCTCCTCTGGACAACATCTCTTTCCATCATGTTTCAAGTGTGAACAGATGGAAGTTTGTCTATCAAAGAAGGGTAGCACTTGAAAGAAAGCTGAGCAGTAATGCATTTGAGTGCACAGAGGTAATTGATCTCATCTCTTCTGCTGGCCTATTCAAGACTGTATCCAACTTCTCTCCTTGCTATGAGCTGCTAGTCAAGGAATTCATTGTAAACCTCCAAGAAGATTGTGCTGATGGTAAGTCTGCTGACTTCAGAAAGGTATATGTAAGAGGGAGATGTGTGGAATTCTCTCCTAGGGTGATCAACCACTATCTAGGAAGAGAATCTGATGGTCCAAATGAGTTAGGGAAGACTGATAACCAGGTCTGCAAGGTTATCACTGCTAATCAGGTCAAGACTTGGCCAGTCAAGGGGAAGCTTTCTGTTAGCTTGCTAACAAGAAAGTATGCAATGCTGCATAGGATTGGGACTGCTAACTGGGTTCCTACCAACCACACCTCCTCAATAGCAACTGGGTTGGGCAGGTTCATATATGTTGTAGGCACCCAAACAAAGCTGGATTTTGGGGCTTATATTTTTTATCAGACATTGAAGCATGCTGGATCATCTGCAACTAAGCTACCGATTGCCTTCCCTTCCTTGCTGTGTGGAATTATGCTAAGTCAATATCCAGGTATCCTCACTGAGAAGGACTCCATTTGCAAAAGAGAAATCCCTCTGGCCTTTCACTACAAGCTGTTCTTGAGTCATCATGCAGCTGATGTTGAAGCTCCCTCTGGGACATCTGCTGGATCTTCAAAGAAAAAGACTCCAATCTCCAAAGCTGCCTTGATTTCTGAGCTGAAGAATACTTGCAAAGAGCTGGATGCTAGGAAGCAGAAGCTTGAGGAGCTTATCCAAAGGTTGGAGATTGAAGAGACTGCTCAGACAGCTGCTGCTTCTGATGAGGAGACTGAGGAAGAGGCAGACACTGAATATGATGAGTCTGAGTGAAAGTTGTATGTGAGGAATATGTAATGACTGCTTCTGCATTGTATTTTTGAATTAGTAACATTGGCCCCAAATTTATGTCTAACAAGGGGGAGAACTGAACAGCAACAACAATGTATGATGCTTGATTACTGATTAATGAAAAACTTATGTTTGCTTCTGAACTAAAACTGTGATTTTAATTTCTGTTGCAACAAGTCTGAACACATGTATGTTTGAGGGGAAGTAAAGTCACACATAACTCAATAGAAACTCTGCTGCACTCTGATAACCAGAAAAGTATGTTAGCCAAAAATTAGCCAAAGGAGGAGTTTGTAGATGTTTAGAATTGGCAGAATTTTTGACCAACAAGAAGTGTTGAATTTAGTTCAGGATGTCACATTAGATGTTGGGACATTATCAAACAGAGTATAAGTAAATGAACTTAATTCAGGATGTCACACCAGATGTTGGGACATTGTATCAGTTAATGAAGTAAGTTCAGTTTACAGGATGTCACATCAGATGTTGGGACATTGTATCAGTAAATGAAGTAAGTTCAGTTTTTCAGGATGTCACACCAGATGTTGTGACATCTCAAACCTGCTACCAGAATTAATTAATAACTAACAGAACTGAGTGAATTCAGGGAAGTTATCTGGAGTTAATTATGGATGGATTAAAACAGAATAAGGCGCATCTGTAGGGAGTTTTGTTATGTGACTTCAGCATAATCAGAAGAACTGAATCACCTAGAATCTAGGAAATAACAAACCCTAATTCAAGGTGGTGGCAGCATGCGTATCAGGATTGGATAAACCTACAGAAAGCCCAAACTCCAAACACCTATTTAAGCAACAGAAACTCTCAGAATAGAGTACGAATTTAAGAAGACCAAATAGGGTGTTTTGTGTTTTAATAGCAGGTTGTTTAATTGTACCACTTTATGAGCTTTTAAGCAAAAGTGTATTTGTGTCTTGATTGAAACTGTGAAGTAAGATCAAGCTGTTTTGTTTGAAGTATGACTTCAATTTTATTAAACTTGTAAACAAGATCACTGTGTGATTGAGGGGGAGTGAGTTGGTACTCATATCTAAGTTGTGTCTTAGGTAGAAATTGCATTGGGTAGATATTAAGTGAAAGATTAAACTGAGTGGTTTAAGTCTAGAATTAATATTACTTATAGTGGATTTCCTCCTGGCTTGGTAGCCTCCAGATGTAAGTGTGGTTATACACTGAACTGGGTTAACAAATTCCTGTGTTGTTTAATTTTTCTGCACTTTAAGTTTTAGTTAATTCTTCAAGTGTTTAAACATCTCATTCGACATCTCGTACCTGATCACAGAATTTCATTGATGATAAAATTCCGTAAATTGCGCAAGAAAGGTACTCCGGTCGCACCTTTTAGAAAATAACATGTTTATGAACTAGTTGCTTTTCACAAATTTATAGTTTACTTCACATTGCATAAATGTTCATTTGAGAATCAATTAGGACAAAACCACATAGTGAGCGACTTCCATTGCTCACAAATTTTAGTATGATTGTAATTATTGCGAACTCGTTTGATTCATGCTTGTATCATGTATTCTTTGGTTAATTTTGGAAACTTGGAAATGATCTAGGCATTGCTTGAAATTGAAAAAAACCATCCATTCCTTTAGGCTTTAGTCACCGGTGAGTAGTGCGAGAATTTGTTAGCCAACTTTGAGCCTTCACACAACTAGAATGAATCATAATTGTCGGTAAAAATGCCGAATTATCATCTTTTGGTAATCATTGTCGTGAAATTGAAAAGAAAAATTCATTGCGATTCATTCTAGTTTGTTGTATTTTTTGTTTACACGTTCACACCCTTGCTTGAACACTTTTTGAGAAGAACATTGTCCAATTGTATATTGTCTTTTAAAGTTGGGGAGAGTTGTTGGTGGAAAAAAGGATGGGTGAAATTGGTGCTTATTTTGAAAAGATAAAAAAAAATTGATGAATGAATGAATTGAGAATTGAATTGCACTCATTGTTAGAGTTGCGTGAAAATGAAAGAAAATATTCATTCAATTAAGAGAAAAACTCTTGATTAGGGGCACCACACAAAAAATTGAGGAAAAAGAAAAAGAGAAAAAGAAAAAAAATGGTGTATAGGAGAAGTTTGGGGGAACCAAAATTTTTTGGTTGTTATGATTTTGGCGTGTTCTTTGTTTTTCAAAAACCTTTGAACCCATTTTTGAATCATTGGCCTTATAAATTTATCCCTTTCTTTGTAACCCTTGCCTTATTATAACATTGAAAAGCCCTTTTGATCTTGGTTTCCTTTATGTTTCCTTGTGAATTTGAAGATACTTGCATGAATTATTCCGGATGTTAGCAATATTACAAATAAGAGCGATTTGTCCCTTTTTGATATTGATACTTGACTTAGTTAAGTATTTAGGTGATTCTCTTATGAACATTCCATTGTATTTGTTGGTAGCTTGTCATTTGTGTTTAGATATTAGTTCATGATTATGTTGTAGTTCTTTGAGAAGCTGGTTGTTACTCGTAAGCAAGCCCTTCGATTTGAACCATTTTGTTTGGTGTGTTTCACTTGTTTAGTTTGTGCTCGTTTATTTAAAAAGAATTCACCTTTGTTTGAGGACAAACAAAGAAACAAGTTGGGGAGAGTTGATAAGTGCGTATTAGTGTTATTATTTAGTAGATTTTTTGGCACTTTTCAAGGGTTATTTTGATCTCTAATGCTTTTTCCCCTTTGTTTCTTATACTTATTCATAGTTTAGTTTTAGCATTTTCAAAGCATCATTTATTTAACTTAGTTTTTGTAATTTTAGGTTACACTGTGGAAATATGGAGCAAATTTCATCAAGACCTTCTTTAGGAAGTTTTGGAAGAATTTGAAGGATCCTTGCTTGCCTCAAGGTCGCTCAGCGAGCTCCCAACGAGTTTTCCAGAGATATTTTCTCTCAGCGAGGCCTTTTGTCGCTCAACGAGCTGGTGCTTTTAATGACTTATCGCTCAGCGAGACCTGCGAATTCAGCTTCTTTATAAGAATTTGTTTCACAATTTTCTTTGGATGTAACTTTTGATACTTGACATAAATATTCCTTAAACACTTTTTCACTTTGTTCTAAGAAGATTGGGTGCATTTAAAGTCAAGAGATTGTCATTAATGCTCCATCTTCTTCATCTTCATCTTTTGTTGGAAGCTTCCATGGAAAAGGAGATCTAAACCCATATTATGTCAAGGTTAGAAGGTAGATAGGTTCTATTTTGTATGTATAAGCCTTGATCCTTTTGTATAAACTCTTGATGATGAATATATGATGAAAGCTTTGATTTTTATGAAAAACCCTTTTTTGTTGCTTCATGATTGAGAGATATGGCCAACATTTGACCTAGGTTTTCATCACCCAAATACCATAAGCTAGAGATAATTATGGGATTTGGAGTTCACTTTGTGTTTGATCCACATAACAAGCTTTGATATGTCAGAAGAGTTGTTGTGGCCTATGGTGATTGGTATGGGCTCTCTTGCAAAAAGTCAACAAAACTTGTACTTGGGGTATGGGCTCATGTTGTAGTTGGCTTTTGGCTTGTCCTGGCTCAACAAAGATCAAGGAGAGCCATGGAATTGGTTTTGTGGTGATTCAGCAAGTTTATGAGAGGTTTTGTGCCCTTTTGCAAATTTGAAGAGTTTTGGTCCCTTTTGAATTTCTTGATGTGCAAGGCATGAAATGAGATGGTTCTTTGGGAAATTCTGATTTTTAGGCAATGTACTATGTTTGTATGATGCATAGAAGTGTATTTGAGGTCACAAATTGGATTGGCAAGTGATTTTGCAAAAATCCCTCTGGTGTATTCTTGAAAATTATAGGATTTTTGCCAACTTTGAAAGATCATAACTTGAGTTCCATGATGAATTAGAACTTGTTCTTGTACTTTTTGAAAAGGGAATGATCCAATCTACAACTTTCAAGACCCACAATTTTTCATTTGAAGCATTTTTGGTTGAGAAAGAGGAGGTTGAAAAACTTTCCCAAAATGGAAAGTTTTCATTACAAGTCATTTCCATTTTTGGCAACTTTTGGTTTAGCTCAAATTTCTTCAATTTTGTGAACTTCCAAGCACTTCAATGATCAAACAAAGATTATATAACTTCAATTTGATGAAAAATCCACTTTGGTTCCATTGTTGGGGGGGCCCAGATGCCCTGATTTTGCTCTAACTTGCTCAAGAAGTTACCTAGTGAACATATGACTTCCACAATGAATTTCTTCATCAAACTTGGTACACATGATCCTTATAACATATTGAGACCATTAGAAACAAGAATGACCAAAAAATTTGGAGTTATGGCCTCTGAAACCAAAACCCTAATTTCCGGTCATCTGTGCAGTGAAACCCTAGCTCAGATTCCATGGTTTACAAGTTCTTATGATTTTTTGACTTCTTTGATCTTTGAGGGATACAAAATGATGATAAAACACACACGGACCCTCTTGGAACAATTGGAGACCTTAGGAGTGGCTCAGATGGATCTTCGGATTGCTCAGATCACAAACCCTAGATGCAGATGAATTTAAACTATGCAAATGAAACAAAAATGCAATATGAGGTGATATGCTTAAACTAATGCAAACATGAAAGATCACAAGCCATGGTGTGAACTTAGTGAGGGCAAATTTGGGGTGTTTACAGCTGCCCCTATTCAAACATGAGTTAGCTGTGCCGGATGTAAGCGGCTGGCTTAATAGACAAACAAGATAACTTGTGGTTGAATACCAAAGACAGTCCGAAATTTGCACTCGCTGGGGAGAAGAAGAAAAGGGATTGTAAAAGACAGTATATCATGATTATAAAGTGCGGGCGATGGAGGATGACCATCGAGTAGATGACGACTACTGGGGATAAAGCAATGACGGGGACAACCGACATGTTGGGGAAATAAGAAATCATGATGGGGATGGCCATCAATCAAAGCAACAAGGTTTTCTGGGGATTAAAGTAAAGGCAATGATGGTGACGGCCATCAGGTTTGGAAAGTAAAGTAAACAACGATGGGGACGGCCATCGGTTCAAAGAATAAATGAAATAATGATAAGGGACGGTCATCAAAGGTGAAGGACGATCACCTAGCAGGGGACGGCTGCTCTTTATCACAACATAGGACGAATGTCGGATAGAAAAGGGTCGACGATGGGGACGGCCATCGGATAAGCATGATGAAGGACGATCATCAAGAGGTGAAGGACGATCACCTAGCAGGGTACAGCTGCTCTCGGGGTTTATCATGACATAGGACGAATGTCAGATAACAAGATCAACGATGGGGACGGCCATCGGATAAAATGATGAAGGACGATCATCAAAAAGGTGAAGGACGATCACCTAGCAGGGGACGGCTGCTAAATATCACGACATAGGACGAATGTCAGATAGAAAGGGGTGCCAATAATGGATACTCCGCTGGGGAAAGGATGAGGGACGGTCATCCAAAGGTGAAGGACGATCAACTGGCAGGGTACGGCTGCCGAAAGTATCACGACATAGGACGAATGTCGGATAGAAAAGGGTTCCAATAATGGAGATTCCGCTGGGGAAAGGATGAGGGACGGTCATCCAAAGGTGAAGGACAATCACCTGGAAGGGTACGGCTGCCGAAAGTATCACGACATAGGACGAATGTCGGATAGAAAAGTTGCTTTGCTGGCGACTTACTGGGGAATGATAAACACAGACGAGTGTCTATGCTTAAGAAATAAAAGGTATAAGTGTTTGACGCTGTGTATAGATTAAAGATGCGGACAAGCTTCCTTAAGACCGTGATACAGACGAGTATCGGTAGAAACAAACGCTGACCATGTTCAGAGATGATGGTACAGACGAGTACCAACTAGTTAACAAAGAACACGGATGCATGTTCAGCTTCTTTATAAGCATTTGTTTCACAATTTTCTTTGGATGTAACTTTTGATACTTGACCTAAATATTCCTTAAACACTTTTTCACTTTATTCTAAGAAGATTGGGTGCATTTAAAGTCAAGAGATTGTCATTAATGCTCCATCTTCTTCTTCTTCATCTTTTGTTGGAAGCTTCCATGGAAATGGAGATCTAAACCCATAGTATGTTAAGGTTAGAAGGTAGATAGGTTCTATTTTGTATGTATAGGCCTTGATTCTTTTGTATAAACTCTTGATGATGAATATATGATGAAAGCTTTTATTTTTATGAAAAACCCGTTTTTGTTGCTTCATGATTGAGAGATATGGCCAACATTTGACCTAGGTTTTCATCACACAAATACCATAAGCTAGAGATAGTTATGGGCTTTGGAGTTCACTTTGTATTGAACCTAAATGTTACCATTTTGATAGATTGAGTGAGAAATCATCAATGGATCAAAATGGTAAAGCTCACATTTTGTGTTAGAAATAAACATTATGAGAGGATATTGTGAATGTGTTCATTGTTGAAATAAGTTTATCTTTTGATCAAAACTATATATGTAAATAAACCTATCAAACCCTAACTTTGACATATGCTTTTTAAGAATCTTTTACAAACTAATACTTTTAACTCTTAGAATTTATTTGAATGAACAAGTCTATTTTCGATACAAACACTAAAACCCTTTTTGTTACCATTAAGTCTAAAACTTAAGCAATTGTAGAACGACATAAATATCACAAAACAATCTATGTGGTTAGACAATCAACCCTTACTCATTTCTGCTTTCAACAAATTGGCGTTGTTGTCGGGGATTGTTATTTGATATTAAAAACATAGCAATAGTTGCTAAGTTTTGACTTGTTTTGTTTGTTACTTTGTTACTATCACTCTTATGTTTCAGTTGGTTTGTTAGTTTTGTAGATTCTAGTGTATGCGTGACAAGGCTACCAAGGAGCAATTTCAATTCGACCCCGAAATTGAAAGAACACTTCGAAGGCTCAATAGCAAAACAAGAAGATGGAAGAAACTAGCCGAAGAGACAAATCACATTGAAGAAATGAGGGTAGAAACCTTTGAAGGTAACATGACGAAAGGAGTCCGTACGGAGATGTCCTCTAATAGTCCTAGACGGACCGTTCAATTTGTTCGTGGTAGAAGAAACACGGAAATGAAGACCGAAATCCTCCAACTCCTTTATGCTAATCCATTCACCGAAATGTACCATGAAGATCCGTATACTCATCTCACCAAATTCTATGAGATTACGGGATCTATGGGAATAGAGGAAGCAGAAGAGGAAGGTTTATTCAAAAGAATGTTCCCACACTCTTTAGTGGGAAAGGCAAAGGAGTGGTACCTAGACCAAGCTCCTAGGGTGATGACAGATTGGAGCTTGTTGGAAGAGAAATTTCTTAAAAGATATTTTCCTCAATCCCGATTCATGGGATGAAAGACGACAATTGCGGTTTTCAATCAAGGAAGCAACAAGTCTTTAAACGAGACTTGGGAGATATATAAATAAATGTTGAGAAAATGCAAAGGCCACGGATTTGATGATCTTACTAAAATCCACATTTTTCTCAATGGGCTTCAATCGCAACACAAGACACTTTTGGATGCTACCGCGGGTGGTTCTCTCATGTCAAAGACCGTAGATGAGGCTATAGTCATTATTGACCATATGGCTCTCAATGATCTCCAAAGTCAACACGATCGTAGTCATTCACTAAGGAAGCAGGGAGTTCTTGAATTAAATACAAATGATGCTCTCCTTGCCCAAAACAAGGTGCTTTCTCAACAAGTGGAGTTGCTAACTCAACAAATGGCCAAGCTTCCACAACAAATGAAAGAGATTCAAGGATCTCAATCAAGACATCAAGTGGTAAAGTGTGAATTGTGCCAAGGAGATCATCCAACCGGTTATTGTCCTCCTTTTGAAGAAGTAAGTTATGTGAACAACAATAATCAAGGTTATTAAATGCCCCATCAACAATACAAAAATTCTTATCCAAGGAACAACCAAGGTTACCAACAACAATCAAGATTCAACAACAACAACTTTCAACACCAAAATCCATATCAAAACCCCAATCCTCAAGTCCAACAACCACAAGGTGGAAGTTCAAAGTTAGAGGACACCTTAACTCAATTCATGCAAGCCTCTATGGCTAATCAAAAAAGTAATGAGGCCTCCATCAAAAACCTCGAAAATCAAGTTGGGCAACTTGCTAAGCAACTAGCCGAAAATCAAGCAGGACCATCTTTTTCCACAAACACTCATGTTAATCCAAAGGAGCATTGCAAGGCCGTTGTTCTTAGAAACGGGAAGGAGATGAGTCAACCAAAAGAGAAGAAAGATGGTTTTGTGGAGGGACTTGACCATATTTTATAAGGCAACAAAGAGAGGTTACCCTAGAGGTGTGAGTGTGCAAGTGTATTCAATTCAAATATTTTAGTCTTGAAAATTAGGGTTAGCTAACGGTTGATTTTATTCTTATCATACAATCCTATTAAGCATACATCTAACAGTTTATAATATGGAAAGTAAACCTTAATTTAAACTATTACATGGCTTTGGGAGAGATACATAAATAAAAACCTGACTAAAAATGTAAAGTGCGGAAAATAAACCTAAGTTATTACAAGGCTTTAGCAGTTACATTATTTAAGAAAGAAAGTCGGGCGAGAAAAATAAATCTACTTATTACAAGTTTTCGCGTAACCTATACAATTGTCCTAAGAAATAAAACTGAGCAAAAAAATATGAAGGAAATAAAAGTTTCGGATATCGATTAATTGATTTTTTTTAAAATATAAATGTTTGATTAAAAAGAATTAATTTGATAAAAATAAATCTAATTTGATTTAATTATGTGAAAAACTATTTTTTTGGCATTTTATGAATTTTATGAAAAAACATTATTAGTTTACCTATTTTTCTTGTTGGTTAAAAAATTTAATTGAATTAAATAATTAATTTTAATGAAAAATAAAATAAAAAAGAAATAAGGAAAAAAAATAAAAAAGAAAGAAGAAAAGAGGTAAAAAAATAGAGGGAGAAATGCTGGGAATAATCCTTTGAGTTCATTGGTCCATTCAATTTGGTCTGAAATTGCTTCTAGCTAGGGTTCTCCAAACTCACGACTTTTAACCCTAACAATGGCAGATCATGATTCTTGCACCTAAACTTCAATTCGATTGCCCAAATAGCTTGCTCTCATCATACAAAACACAAATATGCAAAGAGATTAGATGTATCATGTGTAAATGTATGAAATCGAAAAATTGATAAATAAACCTAAATAAATAAATTTGGTTATGGCATTGTAAGAGTCTTTGGAGCAAGGTGATGATTGGGACACCTTCAGAGGAACCTCAGAAACATGTTTGGACCTTCAAATCTCCTTGAGAATGGCTGCAACCCTAAAACCGAATCCTACTTACCCTTGAATATTTTTGAAGTTTTGTGTGCTCTCTTTGATCAAACATTTCATGTCCTAGCTATCTGAAGATGTTATGTATTTTTATAGAGGATGGATTTAGGTCAACTTGTGGGCTTGGGTTCAATTTATTTTGGGATGATATGATTTGATTGAAATTTAATTTGAAAACTTTCTATTTTGGTCATATTTGGCCATCATATCTTTCTCCTCTTGTTTTGCACGAATTTTGGATCAAATATTATGTAAATAACTCTCAATATCTGATTCTAAAATAGTCCAAATATCAAATCTTTGATTTTTCATATTTATTTAGATTAAAATTGAATTTAAATGAATTAAATCCAATAAAATATGAAATAAATAAAGAAAAATCCGAAAATATGACGTAGGGGTCGTGGACCAACTTAGGATTAAGTTTGGATTGTGAAAAGATAGGCCCATTTGGCAAAAACTCATGTTTTGGTCATTATTTGCCTTATACACCTCCTCAAATTTGCTCAACTTTAATAATGCACAACTTCCTCAATTTTTATCATATGAATGTGCTCTTGGACTTTTTAGAAAGCTTAAAGTGTCCTTTAATCACTCCTTTTTGTCCCATGTCTATTTGATCTTCCATGTTCAAGTTATGAGCTTTTGAAAAAGTTGACTTTTTATTGACTTTTTTAAGGACATGTAATGTCTTGGCCCGTATCTCTCAAATGAAGCTTTTCTGGCCTTGGCTTGTGAGACACAAAGTTATAGGGAATTTAATTTTCTTCACAATGAGGTTTGGATTGGAAATTTATGATGAAATATATGAAAGTTAAAGCTGGTCAAAGTACAGTTGACTTTCTCCTAAAGAAACCCTAATTTAGTAACTTTTGCCTCGTGATGAATTTGAGGTTTTCTTGATGAATCATGATCAATCCTTGATCAAATGATGAATATTACTTCATAATCTTGATGTTGACAAAAAATATTGAAGTTTGACTATATGTTGACCACAGTTGGCTTTTTACCCAAGTTAATTGATTATTGATCATCTGAGCATCTGACTGACCAAACTTGTTGGGCAAGTCTTGAAACTTTACATGAGAATCCTATGAAGTATATGGTGTAACACCCCAAATTTTCCCTCTTATTTATTATTAACCTCGAGCAATGTGCACTTCATTCCCGCATCATTCCACATATCATTGCATCACATTTGAAAAATAAATAAATAAAAGAATCATCATCATTTGCATGCGCATGAGGTGTGTGGTCGATCGAGGCTTGCCAAACATTGGAGTTCAAGAGAAAAATAATATCCCAAAAATAATCCAAACCACTTCCAAGCTAACCAACAAAAAAAAAAGGGAAGAATTTACATTTTTCTCCATTTTCCCTCCACTTTCCACATTTCCTTTCATTTCTTCCCCTCTTATTTTTCTACTTCAATTCCACTCCATTTCCCTTGGATGCTTCTACCATATTCTACAACCTTCTAGAGTATTCCAAGGAATATTCCCTCTCCAACCCTAACCCTAACTAACTACAAACCTAACTTCATTCCTAAACTTAACTCCATTCCCAAGCCTAGCTCCAAGCCTAGCCTCTATATAATCACTAATCACTTCAATGAAAAAGGTTCCCAAAATTTTTTATTCTCTCATAATTTCACATGTCTCACTCCTAGAATCACTTTTCTCTCTCATTTTTCCTCCATTTCCCTTTTCACCAAAGCTTTTTTGAAGAAGCTCTTCAAGTTTCACATTGAAACTTGAAGATATTAAAACTTAGCCTCCAACCTCCATTGATTTGTGAATTGTGGAAGAAAAAGCTATTGATTTTTGTGAAGATTTCGACTTATCGGAAGTGTAAGAAGTATCAAGCATCAAAAATGCATTTATTTTGCGTATTCACGGATTCTTCGGATTTCTCTTCGATCAAGCTCCAATTCTCGCAACATCCCCTGAAGCACTTCTCTGCTTCATAGGTTGATGATCTAAAACCATGCTTGCTTTAAGTTATTCTCTTCATCTCGCCATTTCGGAATTCTTTAAGCGTTTTTCGTATTACTTGTGGTTGATTGCGTTTTCATTACGTTTTGCTTGCGATTTGTTGTTTTTAATGGATTAGAAACTAGGTTGTAGCTTGTGATAGGTTCTAGCATGTGTTAATATGCCGTATATGAGTAGAATTTCGTGTTAACATGATTATATGTGTGTTAGGGATGTTTAGAAGTAAGTTTGTAGCCAAAAGCACTTATTTCAAAGCAAATTGTCACTTTTTGTTCAGTGTTAATCGGTTAACGCTCTGGGTTAACTGGTTAACACTTGCGTTTTTGGCCAAATTGTTGCTGTCTGGGGTCCTTTAACGGGTTAACCAATTTGGTTAACCGGTTAACGCTGTTAGATTTTGGATTTTTAGCTTATTTGCTTGCTTGTTCTTGCTTCTTGGTTCCTCTAATGTCCATGTATGTTTAGGTATTGATTTTAGGGAATTTTTAGTTCTATTTTCAGTAGCTGATTCATTTGTTTTGAGTTGTTTCGACATGATTATGTTCACTTTTCCAGGTTTTGTGTTAAATATGCATATGTGCTATGATTGATTTTTGATGTGTGTTGCTATTCTTTAATCACTTGTTTCACATGTCAAATGCTTACTTAAAATTGATTTGTGCTTCATGATTATGATCCTTTCTTGTTGGTTTGATTAAATGATTAAGTGCTACATGTTGATTTTTTGCCAAAAGTGACTAAATACTTCACATGTTCATGTATGTCCTTGTGCTTAATTGATCACATCTTAACATGAGCTCAAATTCTGTTTTTTATGCCTTGAATGTGTTATAATTTATGCTTGTAGTGATACTTGTTCAATTTCATGATAAATGCTCATTTTTGCGATATGGAAAAGTGTGGTTGTTCTTGTTGATCTTTGGTCCTTTTAACCAAATAAATGATGTAAATAAATTTACATGTTTGAATTCATTTTTTGATGTATGCAGATCCATGTTAATTGACATTAATGTGTTGTTTATCATTCACTTTATGCACATAAATGAAAATGATAAAGTCTGCCCCATGTTTTCATAGCTGTTTGTTAGTGCAGTAGCTGTAAAATGTGTGTTTGCATGCTGTATGTGACTTTCTACACCTATCTTTACATGCTGATTGTAGGCTGTAGAAAGTTGCCTTGTGTTGTGCATTGTTGTGGTAGCTGTTTTTACTTTAGGGGCTGTAATAGGTGCTGGATTTTGTTTAGCATTTTTTTTAGTTCCTTTAGAATTAAGTTGGAGTCTAGAAGTTATGTGCTAGAATTAGTAGGATTTAATTGTTGTGTGTTTGCCTTATTATTTTTAATAAAATGCACACTAATCTTTGTTTTGTAGGAAGGGAAAGGTATGTTTCCTTACACCTTAAGCTTTTATTTTTTATGCATCTTCTTTATGCATTTAATTCACCTTTTACTTCCTTATTTGTGATTGGTAGGATTTACCCTTTGGTTAGGACCAACTTAACTTCCTTAGGAAGTAAGTTATATCCTTTTTTCTTCTTTCTTTTCTTTTTCTTCCTTAGGATTAGAAAAAACCTCACAAACCATTAGGATCACCCTTTTGAATATAATAACTAAATTAGGGTTGCGTCTTAGTCCCATTAGTTTGTCCTTTTTCAACTTGAGTCTTTCTTTATCATCTCATGAAGAAAATAATAAAATACCTATTAAAGGTTGAATGTTCTTATACGGCATGAAACTTTGTTGCAGAGTACTTGCACACGTCTTGTTTCGAGGCAAGGTGTAAGTCATCTACCACGATGGATAAGTCTTAGTATGAGAATGTTCACAAACAAAAAACTCAAAATACTTCTCATTAAAGACAACCAACAAATACACCTCGTCTTCTCTTCTCATCTCCTACTCTTTGCGGACGAATATGACTTGCCTCGACAGTTCAAACAGCGATATGGTAAACACCCTCGAGTCAGAGCCGGTAACACCTGAGTTAGAGCTATGGCAACGTCATCCTAAAAAACATAAACAAAGTTTTTGTCTTAGTTAGGCAAACTACGTCGAATCTAATCCTCATTTTCCCAATGAGGTACGTAGGCAGTGGGGTAGGTCCCATTCAAGCACATTCTTTATTTTCCCTAAATTTCCCTATTTCTATTCTCTTTTCTAGTTATCTTTCTTATCCCAGTTCCATTTAGAGGTTTTTATTCAGCAGCATCTTATTTCTCACCCTTTGAAACAAACAAACAAACAAGCGTGGATCCCGTCGGATACGGCGGACGATCTGAGATGCTAATACCTTCCTAGGTCGTAACCGACTCCCGAACCCAGATCTTTGGTTCGCAGGACCTTGTCCTTTCCTTCTTCCTCAGGTTTGTGCAGCATTACCTTTCCCGTTCCTTCGGGATAAAAATGCCTGGCTGACGACTCTACCTTTTCCGCGCCACTTTCGCGTTTATACCAGGATGAAAATCCAGGGAGAGACAACTGGCGACTCTGCTGGGGACTTTTCTCAGTATCTCTGGTTTCCCTCGTAGAGTCAATGCTAGCACCTGTTTGTGTTTTGTTACTTTGGGTGTTTATGTGTGTGTTGTTGTGTGTTTATTTACTATTTTCATTTATAGTTTACTTTACAACATTTATTTACCGCTTTCAGTATTTATTTTCCATGCATCATATATATTGGACTGTCTGGCTGTGCTGGTTTTTATTTTTTCTACGGAATGGGAGTTATTGTGAGATAAGCCAATACCCAGCTTGAGTGCACTATAGGATTAGCATGGACACATTGTACTCGCATGGTTACATGATGAGTGGCAATGTGTTCCACACCCAGACTGCGACCGTCTTCGAACTATTCTGTGTGGGGGTTCTTCCCCACTTCAGGGTACGACCTTGATAGTTATGTGCATCTGGTGACCGATATTTGAGAACCTTTGTGGAAACATCCCTCTCCAGTGATGACAGTGGCATACCACATTTGTTGGCAAACCCACTCGCATCCGAGAGCCCACTGGGAACTCGTATACGATGGCGTGGTTCTCTCATAGGAACCCAGTCAAGGCAAATTGTTCGTATGATGATAGTATTGTACCCTTCGGGATGAATGTACTATTGTTTCTCGATTCAGTGCTTGAAGCTAGGGACTTATGAGGGATGCTTGTTTTCCCCGTACTCAGCTGAGACCTCCATGGTTAGTACATAATGCCAAACTGATTCCCTGATTTGGTCATGAGCCATTTCTCGGAAATGGTGAACGTATTATTGCTATCTGGCTTTGAGAGTCTGTGATGTTAACTCGGAGTAGCATACCCGTGAGATGGGAGTGGTTTACAGGTTTGCAGGAACCCTGAAACTTCCAACATACCCGCTTTGCCAACATTGTCCAGTATAATGATCAGGTTCTACATGGTTTTTTGGTCCTGAGATCCGGGATTTCAGTGGCACTATTATTATGACTCTTCAATAGCACATGACTGTCTTCTCAGCACCAACATTAGACCAGTGATCGCCAGACCTCTGATCACATAACAATGCATTGCATAACATCCTCTACATGTTTGCATTACTAACACATGCCTACTCATTTGCAGGGTCACATGTCGCATCCTTATATCATACACATTTATTGCATGATTTGCATATTTTGCATTTTAGCAGGTTATTCGGGCTTCCCAACTTATTCAACTTCAGGAAATATAGCTGGTCAACGCATACATCGATATCCGACAAAAAGAAACCGAGTGAGAATGGCTGAACGAATGCAGAACAAGCTCAATGAGCTCCGACAGAGAATGGATCAGTTCATGGAAATGATGACCGACATTGCTCAGAATCAAGAGCCTCTCAGGTTGATCGTTGAGAAACCCCAAGAAAATGCTAATATTGTTAATACCGGAACACCAACTGAGAATGTGGATCCTAACGCTTCCCGTAACGGAGAGCCAAATCCAAATAGGACTGCAACCAGTAATGTGGGTTTAGAAGACACTCAAGAGGACCAGTTCACTCTACTGGATGCTGATATGGATAATATGAATGAGATCAATGATCGAAGGTATGAAGAGCTGGCGAAGAAGATTAAGGCCATGGAATGTCTGAATTCCCTGGGCATCGATGTAACCAATCTTGGGTTAGTGCCAGGAGTCAGAATCCCTCCTAAATTCAAGGTGCCATCATTTGACAAATACAACGGCAACACGTGCCCTATAACTCATATTCATGCATACTTTGGAAGAATCTCGACTCACACTGATGACGAGAAACTTTGGATGCATTTCTTCCAAGATAGTCTATCTGGAGCTTCATTGAGCTGGTACATGAAACTGAACGGGGTCTCTATTCGAAGCTGGAAAGATTTAGCTGAAGCTTTTCTCAAGTAGTATCAATATAATATTGATATGGCTCCAAACCGCACTCAGTTGCAAAACTTTGCTCTAGGACCTAAGGAAAGTTTTAAGCAGTATGCCCAGAGGTGGCGTGAGCTGGCAGCACAGGTTCAACCTCCAATGCTCGATCGAGAAATGGCTGACGTGTTTATGGGCACCTTGTAAAGGGCATACTTGGATCGTCTGGCCGCTTGCCCGTCCATCGATTTTGCTGATATTATCATCGTTGGAGAAAGGATAGAAAATTTCCTGAAATTGGGAAAGATCCAGGATGCAAATAGTGCTGGTTCTTCTGGTGTGAAAAAGCCTTTTGGCAATGGCCAAAGACGAAGAGAAGGCAAGACTAATGCTGTGTATAGAGGCCGATATAGAGGTCATTCTCAAGGTTACTACCAAGCAGCTGCAGTGACTATTAAGCCACAGGTTCAACAGCAATCTCAAGGTCAACAACATCAGGCACAAATAGCATTCAGGAAAGAACAAGAGTGAGGAACCGCAAACTTGATCCTATCCCATGCCCATATTCCGTATTGCTTCCAAAGCTGCTAAAGTTGAACATGGACGAGCTTCGTATCATGAGAGCTCCTTCTCCTGATAATCTACCTCCAAACTTTGATGCAAATTCCAGATGCGAATTCCATTCAGGTGCCCAAGGGCACAATATTGAGAAATGTTGGGCTTTTCAGAATAAGGTACAGGACCTAATTGACTCCAAGGCGATCAATTTTGCTCCTCACCCAAATGTACTTCAAAATCCGATGCCTAATCACAACGGAGCCGGTGTCACGGTTGTTTTACTAGATGGTCCACGTTAAGCTGGAATCTTCAAGAAGTAAATAAAGCCATCAGTATTCAGATACTCTCATCAATGGCAACTGTTTGTTTGTTTTTCTTCAATGCATTGTCTTCCCTATTAAGGGGAACTACGTCTCTCTGATACGTAGGCAGAAGATCGTCAGGTCTTTCCGAGCAACCTTATAAGACAACTTTACTCTCCGTCTTTACTCTTTCCTTCAGACGTCTCATGTCAGAGTCAAAATAACTAGAAGAAGAGGTATGATTGCCATGGTTAGGTATACGGCTACAACTTGAAGATTACAAGTCTGTGAAAGAGCTATTGATCACTGAAAGTATCCAAGACTAACAGGTCTAGGTGGAGTCAAGCCTCCTCAACAATGGCAATATTCAGCTTCTTTACTGCATTTTCATTTGTAGTTTCTGTTATTTGAAAAGCATTTGTATACATGTACAAAAGTTATTTACTTTTGAATGATAATCATAATAAAACTTGCGTGTTTTTCTTGAAGTAATTCATTTGTATTCATTTATAATTTTGTATGTGTGCATTGCAATACCAACTGTCATGTTTAAGCTTTTAAGGGAGGATGACGAAATGAAAATGCAAAGAATCTCTAATTGTGTGCTCTCGAATAAGACCCTGTTGACGATGTACATGCTTTGTTTCAAATCCCTAAACACGGGAGATATAAGGGAGATAGACCCTCGCTAACTCCTTGGAACTTTGAAGTAGGAGTTTTCTTTTCGCATGAAAAAACCCTCACGTTTAACCCAGGGGCAGGGTAGATGTCAGCTAGTCAAACCAAGTGTTCAGATTTTCATAAAGGAGTGTATTTGAGGATCCATTACATTCCACTATGCTAATCAAGAGGTCCAAAGACCAGAAACCACAATGGTTATCCAAATCAAGAGGTCCAAAGACTGGAAGCCATAATGGTTATCCTTCATCGACCAAAGAATGAGGCAGTCACGACCCTCGCAACGCAATCAAGACAAACAGTGTCACACGATAAGTTAAAAAAAGAAATGAAAAAGCCCGATAAGTCGAAACTTGAAAACAAGTGACTTAGGAAAAAGTCAGGGCATCCCGCTGGACTTCACAATCAAAGATTCACAAGAATCAGTCCAGGAAAACGTTAGGGATAAGCAAAAGAATGAAAATCTAAAAATGCAAAGAGGATTACACAAGAAAGATCCTTAAGCAAGAAAAAAGTCGTGTGCTACAAACACGAAAGACAAATGGGTGACTGACTCTAAACGACAACTTGATTGGTGCTTGGACCGATAACAGCAATGGTTCCTCAACCGACACGAAACCCTTATGAAAGGTGAGCGCTTGTGAAAATTAGCTGAACATAGGAATGTAGAACATCACGAAGAGGGATGGGCACAAATAAACTTCGAGCCTATATCCTTTGTTTCTGTAACCGTGAACCAGACCATGATACAACCCTCAAAATTCCTAACTGAAACAGGGTTAATTTGAGAAGCATACTACCACGAGGCCGCATTACTCCTATGAGCTGTGCTAAAAGACTTTTGTTGGTATTGCATGTGCATGCATTCTTTCATTCAAAAATAATGTCGTATCTCAACCAGTGATTCGCTCACAAAGGTTACGACACTTTTTCAACAAAACTTCAAGATTAACATGTGTGTAGCGTTAGAATTTTCATTCTAAGAATAAACATTTTCTGCTAGCATACATTTGTTTAACATCATAAGAAGTTCACATGCGGAAGTTCAGTCTAGAAGCTCAATTTTGCTAAAGTTGAGAAGTCTAAAACTTTTGAAATACAGTCACGTCAAGGTGCACTTTTCCGAGAGAGCTTCATTGAGTAAGGATTTTCCCAACCAATCATGGTAAGAGCTAGCCAATCTAGGGCAATTACATCGAGCAATCTCTTCAAAATTTAGCCAAACTGGGGCAATCACCTCAAGATTCATATATCTCCTAGAGCAATTAGTCAAAGACTCATACTGGGGCAGGCCACCCCAATCGCACAGGGATTCATTCTTTCCCGAAGACAGATAATCGGAAGTTCAGAACACCGGGGCAATTATACTCCTGAAGAGTTTAAAGACACCAAGTCTTTTGTAAAATCCTCTTAAGGTAAAGCCTAGGCAAGAGAAAATGATCCCTAGCACGAAACAACGAGGAGTCTTTCCTCTTCAGCAGGACGTGGCGGTTTGTTATCCCCAGCAGACGCATGGAAGTTATCCCCAGTAAAGTCGTCAAAATTTTCTTTAGCAGGTTTCCTTGATCCTATTTCCTAGAAGATCTAGGGTAACTCTTATTCCCCAGCAAATCTCAAACCAAATCCTTCTCTTCCCCAGCAGAGTAATAAGGATTATCCCCAGCAAGAGTCGTCGTCCCGTAGTGAAGCACTTCTTACAAGAATTCAAGTATTCCCGGCAATAAGCTCAACAGTTCCCTTCCCCACAGAGGTTTGGAAAATTCAGGTAGACAAGAGAGTTCTCCTCAGCAGAGCCTTGACAAGACTTTTCCCAGCTAAGTCGAAAAGTTGCAGATCCCTCCAGCGGAGTCCTATGGGTAAGATTTAATCCCCAGTAGTTGTGATATCCCTTGGCAGGATCCTCAAATTAAAAGTCCAATTTATTTTTGTCAAAGGTGATAATTCGAGACATATGGATTATTCACGCTCTTCCCCAGCATAGATGTTACCCCCGCAGGGCTTCTTGAGATCGAATTCGTGATCATTTCATTCTCAGCAGAGTCAGTAGGGACTTATTACTTTCGTGTCAGGAATTCCCTTTGCACTTGTATCATTTTATTGACGTGATCAAAACATAGTATCCCCAGTGTCATGGGGCATCATGCCATGCAGTTCAACATATGCATACCCAACATAATCCGAGTTTGGTATCTTGTAAAGTCCAGCCGCAAACTGGCCAAAGTCCATCCCCCGGGTGGCAAATTCTAAAAGTCCAACCGCAGATTGGCAAAAGTCCATCCTCAGGGTGGAAAATTTCAAAATTCTCCCACAGTGAGCAAAAGTCCAACCATAGATTGGCAAAAGTCCATCCTCAGGGTGGCAAATTTCTAAAGTCTCCCGTAGCGAGCAAAAGTCCCCCGTAGTGTTGCAAAAGTCTCCCGTAGTGAGCAAAAGTCTCCTGTAGTGAGCAAAAGTCTCCAGCAGCGATCAACAACCCCCGTAGTGTGGCAAGAAATTGATGTCCCCTATAGTGTGGCAAAAGTCTCCCGTAGTGAGCAAAAGTCTCCTGTAGTGAGCAAAAGTCTCCAGTAGCGAGCAGCAGCCCCCGTAGTGTGGCAAGAAATTGAAGTCCCCCGTAGTGTGGCAAAAGTTTCCCGTAGTGAGCAAAAGTCTCTTGTAGTGAGCAAAAGTCTCCAGTAGCGAGCAGTAGCCCCTGTAGTGTGGCAAAATATTAAAGTCTTCCGTAGTGAGAAAAATCTCCCGTAGTGAGCAGCAGCCCCCGTAGTGTGGCAAAATATTAAAGTCTTCCATAGTGAGCAGCAGCCCCCGTAGTGCGGCAGAAATTGAAGTCTCCCATAGCGAGCAAGTAGCCCCGTAGAGCGGCAAAAAGTAAAAGTCTCTCGTAGTGAGCAAAGGTTTCCCGTATTGAGCAACAACCCCCGTAGTGTAGCAAAATATTAAAGTCTCCCGTAGCGAGCAGAAGTCCCCCGCAGTGTGGCAGAGTATCCCCGTAGGGTGAGCAAAACTCCATCCTCAGGTTGACAATATATCAAAAGTCTCCCGTAGCGAGCAATGACCCCCGTGGTGTGGCAAAGCCTTCAGAAGACCACCCGTTGTGTGGCACGTCATTAATAGCCCAGCAAAAGTCCACCCATAGCGTGGCAAATCAGCAATCTCCCAACGTTATTCCAAAATATTCGCCAGATCACTTTTCTTCACATCAGAGTTCTCCCCAAGCAAAGTTCAGATGATTGGGTTTATTTCCCATTTCTTCTTCCAATGAGTGAAAATTTTCCGGTTGTTTTTAGTATTCAATCCCTGTATACTTCAAACGTCTGAAAGCAACTGCTATCATCCATTCAAGTCTACAGTGATTGAATAGGGGCAGCTATAACACCCCAAAATTTTCCCTCTTATTTATTATCAACCTCGAGCAGTGTGCATTTCATTCCCGCATATCATTGCATCACATTTGAAAACTAAATAAATAAATGAATCATCATCCTTTACATGCGGATGAGGTGTGTGGTCGATCGAGGCTTGCCAAACATTGGAGTTCAAGAGAAAAATAATATCCCAAAAATAATCCAAACCACTTCCAAGCTAACCAACAAAAAAAAGGGAAGAATTCACATTTTTCTCCATTTTCCCTCCACTTTCCACATTTCCTTTCATTCCTTCCCCTCTTATTTTTCCACTTCAATTCCACTTCATTTCCCTTGGATGCTTCTACCATGTTCTACAACCTTCTAAAGTATTCAAAGGAATATTCCAAGGAATATTCCCTCTCCAACCCTAACCCTAACTAACTACAAACCTAACTCCATTCCTAAACTAACTCCATTCCCAAACCTAGCTCCAAATCTAGCCTCTATATAATCATTAATCACTTCAATGCAAAAGGTTTCCAAAAATTTTCATTCTCTCATAATTTCACAATTCTCACTTCTAGAATCACTTTTCCCTCTCATTTTTCGTCCATTTCCCTTTTCACCAAAGCTTTTTTGAAGAAGCTCTTCAAGTTTCACATAGAAACTTGAAGATCTTAAAGCTTAGCCTCCAACCTCCATTGATTTGTGCATTGTGGAAGAAAAAGCTATTGATTTTTTTGAAGATTTCGACTTATCGGAAGTGCAAGAAGTATCAAGCATCAAGAACGCATTTATTTTACGTATTCGCGGATTCTTCGGATTTCTCTTCGATCAAGCTCCAATTCTCGCAACATCCACCGAAGCACTTCTCTGCTTCTTAGTTTGGTGATCTAAAACCATGCTTGCTTTAAGTTATTCTCTTCATCTCGTCATTTCGGCATTCTTTAAGCACTTTTCGTATTACTTGTGGTTGATTGCGTTTTCGTTACGTTTTGCTTGCGATTTGTGGTTTTTAATGGATTAGAAACTAGGTTGTAGCTTGTTATACGTTCTAGCATGTGTTAATAAGTCGTAATTGAGTAGAATTTCATTTTAACATGATTATATGTGTGTTAGGGATGTTTAGAAGTAAGTTTGTGGCCAAAAGCACTTATTTCAAAGCAAATTTTCACTTTTTGTTCAATGTTAATTGGTTAACGCTTTGGGTTAACCGGTTAACACATGCGTTTTTGGCCAAATTATTGTTGTCTGGGGTCCGTTAACGGGTTAACAAATTTGGTAAACCGGTTAACGCTGTTAAATTTTGGATTTTTAGCTTTTTTGCTTGCTTGTTCTTTCTTCTTGGTGCCTCTAATGTCCATGTATGTTTAGGTATTGATTTTAGGGAATTTTTAGGTCTATTTCCAGTAGCCGATTCATTTGTTTCGAGTCGTTTCGACATGATTCCGTTCACTTTTCCACGTTTTGTGTTAAATATGCATATGTGCTATGATTGATTTTTTATGTGTGTTTATATTCTTTAATCACTTGTTTCGAATGTCAAATGCTTCCTTAAAATTGATTTGTGCTTCATGATTATGATCCTTGCTTGTTGGATTGATTAAATGATTAAGTGCTACATGTTGATTTTTTTGCCAAAAGTGATTAAATACTTCACATGTTCATTTCTGTCCTTGTTCTTAATTGATCATATCTTAACATGAGCTCAAATTCTGTTTTTTATGCCATGCATGTGTAATAATTGATGCTTGTAGTGATACTTGTTCAATTTCATGATAAATGTTCATTTGTGCAATATGGAAAAGTGTGATTGTTCTTGTTGATCTTTGGTCCTTTTAACCAAATAAATTATGTAAATAAATTTACATGTTTAATTTCATTTTGTGATGTATGTAGATCCATGTTAGTTGACATTAATGTGTTGTTTATCATTCACTTTGTGCACATAAATGAAATTGATAAAGTCTACCCCATGTTTTCATAGCTGTTTGTTAGTGCAGTAGTTGTAAAATGTGTGTTTGCATGTTGTATGTGACTTTCTACACGTATATTTACATGCTGATTGTAGGTTGTAGAAAGTTGCCTTGTGTTGTTCATTGTTGTGGTAGCTGTTTTTACTTTAAGGGTTGTAATAGGTGCTGGATTTTGTTTAGCATTTTTTTTAGTTCCTTTAGAATTAAGTTGGAGTCTAAAGGTTGTAGGATCAAGCGCTTACCACTGCACTAAAAGAAATTGCTGTTAGTGAAGGCGCAACTTTATTTCCTTATAGTATAGAGTCTTTCAAGGGGCTGCGCCTATTAAGCGCCATGGGTTGGGATGTTAAGCCCATCGAATCCCTAAGGGTGACGCTGAATTAATAAATCCAACAATCTCCCCCCCAGTGTCAGTCGAGGGGATTTGAACCCATGACCTGGCTCTGATACCACTTGTAGGATCAAGCGCTTACCACTGCACTAAAAGCAATTGCTGTTAATGAAGGCGCAACTTTATTTCCTTATAGTATAGAGTCTTTCAAGGGGCTGCGCCTATTAAGCGCCATGGGTTGGGATGTTAAGCCCATCGAATCCCTAAGGGTGACGCTGAATTAATAAATCCAACAGAAGTTAGGTCCTAGAATTAGTAGGATTTAATTGTTGTGTGTTTGCCTTATTATTTTTAATAAAATGCAACTAATCTTTGTTTTGTAGGGAGGGAAAGGTATGTTTCCTTACACCTTAAGCTTTTATTTTTTATACATCTTCTTTATGCATATAATTCACCTTTAACTTCCTTATTTGTGATTGGTTGGATTTCCCCTTTGGTTAGGACCAACTTAACTTCCTTAGGAAGTAAGTTGTATCCTTTTTTCTTCTTTCTTTTCCTTTTCTTCCTTAGGATTTGAAAAAACCTCACAAACCATTAGGATCACCCTTTTGAATATAATAACTAAATTAGGGTTGCGTCTTAGTCCCCTTAGTTTGTCCTTTTTCAACTTGAGTCTTTATTTCTCATCTCATGAAGAAAATAATAAAATACCTAATAAAGGTTGAATGTTCTTATACGCCATGAGACTTTGTTGCAGAGTACTTGCACACGTCTTGTTTCGAGGCGAGGTGTAAGTCATCTACCACGATGGATAAGTCTTAGTATGAGAAAGTTCACAAACAAAAAACTCAAAATACTTCTCATAAAAGACAACCAACAAATACACATCGTCTTATCTTCTCATCTCCTACTCTTTGCGGACGAATATGACTTGCCTCGACAGTTCAAACAGCGATATGGTAAACACCCTCGAGTCAGAGCCGGTAACACCTGAGCTAGAGCTATGGCAATGTCATCCTAAAAAATATAAACAAAGTTTCCGCCTTAGTTAGGAGAACTACGTCGACTCTGATCCTCATTTTCCGAATGAGGTACGTAGGCAGTGGGGTAGGGCCCATTCGAGCACATTCTTTATTTTCCCTACATTTCCCTCTTTCTATTCTCTTTTCCAGTTCCATTTCTTATCCCAGTTCTAGTTAGCGGTTTTTATTCAGCAGCATCTTATTTCTCACCCTTTGAAACAAACAAACAAGCGTGGATCCCGTCGGGTACGGCGGACGATCTGGGGTTCTAATACCTTCTTAGGTCATAACCGACTCCCGAACCCATATCTTTGGTTCGCAGGACCTTGTCCTTTCCTTTTTCCTCAGGTTTGTGCAGCATTACCTTTCCCGTTCCTTCGGGATAAAAATGCCTGGCTGGCGACTCTACCTTTTCCGCGCCACTGTCGCATTTGTACCAGGATGAAAATCTCGGGAGCGACATATGGGATATCATGAAGTCCATTTGAGGATTTGGAAGTTCGATTTACGTTGGGAAACACAAAACCCTAATTTGAGATCTATTGCTTAGGATGAGGCTTTGTCTGATGAAACCTTGAGTTTCTTTGAGCAATCAAGAATCTTATGAACATTAGGAGACCTCTTGAGACATATTGTCTTGAAGATATGAGGGAAACTTTTGGGGTATAAAACTTTTGCACACTTGTAATCGAATATTTGATATTCCTTGAGTGACTAAAGTGTTAGTCATTATACTCAAGAAGACATTGACAATATGTATTTTTGGATTGTAATCATTATTGATTAGTGGATTAAGACCTTATTGAGAGAGGAAAAATCACCTTGGTAGGTAGACTAGATGTAGATTGAGCTCAAATGAACCAAGATAAACCATTGAGTTTATTGTCTTTATTTTTTGAAAACCCTAATTCAAACCCCCTATTTCTTGTGTTTTTCGCCCCGTCAATTGGCATCAGAGCGTCTGGTTCTGGGTGCTAACACTTAACCGTGTCAAAAAAATATCCTTAAGAAAAACACTATGGCGAAACAATTCCATAACAACAACGACAATTAGAATGAAAATATCAATGACAAACCTCTAGTGTTCAATGGTGAGAACTTTGACTATTAGAAGGATGTTCTGGAAAGCTTCTTTCTGGCTCTTGATGGAGACCTCTAGAATATGGTAACTGATGGCTACACTTATCCAGTTGAAGACAATGATCAGAAGATTGAAAGAAAAAATATGACAGTCCAACAAAAGAAAGAGTTTAGAAATCATCACAACGCCAGAACAATTCTTTTGAGTTCCATCTCATATATAGGGTATGAGAAGATCACAAACAAAGGATCTACCAAACATATGTTTGACTCTTTGAGGATGACGCATGAAGGCAACACTCAAGTCAAGGAAACTAAAGCTCTGGCACTCATTTAGAAGTATGAAACGTTTAAAATGGAAGAAGATGAAACAATTGAGAAAATGTTCTCAAGGTTTCAATTTATGGTTGCTGGATTAAAAGTTCTGGAAAAAGGACACTCAACACCAGACCATGCGAAAAAGATAATCAGAAGCTTTCCAAAGGCATGGAGACCCATGGTCACTACTCTAAAGCTGTCAAAGAATTTGAATGAAATATCTCTTGAAGAATTGATCAGCTCTCTGAGAAGTCACGAGATAGAACTTGAATAAGATGAACCTCATAAAAAAGGTAAGTCCACTGTTCTTAAATCTAACAAATCTGAATCTAAAGCTTTTCAGACAGAAGAAGAAAGCTCTTGTGTCTCATCAGAAGAAGAAAAATTATCACTCCTTTACAAAAGGGTTCAAAAACTCTGGAAGCACAAACAAAAGAAATTCAGAAATCCTAGAAGATCAAGCAATCACTATGAATCATCCTCCAGTTACAAGAAGTCTAGAAGCAAAGAAGTAGTGTGCTATGAATTCAAGGAACCTGGACATTACAAAAGTGTTTGTCCTTAACTACAGAAAGAAAAGCCTAAGAAGAAATTAAACAGAGACAAGAAGAAAAGTCTTATGGCTACTTGGGATGACTCGGAATCTTCTGAAGCTAAATCTGAATCAGAAGATGAACATGCTAACATCACTTTAATGGCAAACATATCAGATGATACTAACTCATCAGAATCTGGATCAGATTCAGAAACATCAGAGGTATTCTCTAAACTATCTAGAACTCAATTAGAAGATAGTCTCTTAGAAATTCTTGAAAAATATCAGAAACTTCAATTCAAATACAAAATACTAAAACATGGTCTAGTATCTTAATCTGAAGAAACTAGGAAACTAAAAGCAAAAAACTCAGAACTAAAATAAATCATTTCAAAACTTGAAAACTCTTTTCAAAACATAAAGCTCAGAAAGAATCTGACTCGTAAGTTCTATCTAGTTCTGATAGCATCATAAAATAGTATGATCATAATTTTCAAAAATTTCTAGCTAAACACATAGACAAAAGCAAAATTTCCTCAATGATCTATGGAGTTAGCAGAAATGGTAAAGAAGCATAGGATGTGTTAAACCTAAAGGAGAAGCACCACATCAATTTAAACAAGTTGATGACATGGTCATCAAATACACACCTTTAAACTCCCACTTTACATATGGACACAAACATGATTTAAAATACACCAATGAGTCATCTTATTCTACAAATTCTATTGAGAAACCTAAAATCAATCAGAATTATGTAAACTCTAACAAACAAGGACCCAGAAAGATATGTGTGCCCAAGGATAAAATTCTCTATGTTGCAGATGTCTTTAACAACAAGATTAAAACACCAATCTTGGTACCTGGACACTGGATGATCGCGACACATGACAGGAAGAAAGCATATGTTACAAGTCTTGAGCTTAAAGCTGGAGGCTACGTAGGTTTTAGAGGTAATCAGAAAGGAAAAATCATTGGCTCTGGAACCATTGGTAACAATACTCTTCCCTCTATATCTAATGTTCTGTTAGTTGATGGATTGATGCATAACTTGTTATCAGTAAGTCAATTAAGTGATAACGGTTATGATATAATCTTCAATCAAAAGTTCTGCAAAGTTGTTAGTCAGAAAGATGGAACTATCCTCTTTAATGGAAAGAGAAAGAAGAACATTTACAAAATAAAACTCTAAACTAAAAAGTCAGAATGTGAAATGCCTTATGTATGTTAACAACGAGCAATGGGTCTAGAACAGAATATTGGGGAATGTTAGGATGAGAAGATGATCTCAGATTAACAAACTCAATCTGGTCAAAGGACTTCCTAATTTGAAGTTCAACTCAGATGCTCTGTGTGAAGCATGTCAGAAAGGAAAGTTTTCTAAACTTTCTTTCAAATTAAAAAAATGTTGTTTCTTCCTCTAGACCATTAGAACTTTTGCACATTGATTTGTTTGGACCAGTGAAAACTGCCTCAATCAGTGGCAAAACGTATGGATTAGTGATCGTATATGACTATAGTAGATGGACATGGGTAAAGTTCCTTAGACACAAGGACGAGTCAATCTCTGAATTTTCTACCTTTTGCAAACAAGTTCAAAATTCAAAAGAGTTTAGAATTGTAATAGTCAGAAGTGATCATGGTGGAGAAGTTGAAAACAAAAAACAGGAATTATTTTTTATTGAAAATGGCATCTCTCATGATTTCTCTTGTTCTAGATATCCACAACAAAATGGAGTTGTAGAACGAAAGAAGATAACTTTACAAGAGATGGCCAGAACCATGATCAATGAGACTTGAAATTCTGGTATGACAGACTCAGATGTCGTATATGATGTTGAGACATCTTATTTATTACTTATAAACATGGTAACGCTGTAAACACCCCAAATTTGCCCTCACCTATTCACACCATGGCTTTTGATCTTCTCATATGCATAAGTTCAATCATAGCATCTCATATTGCATTTTTGCTTCACTGCATTGCTTCCAAGTCATCTGCATCTAGGGTTTTTGATCTGAGCCATCCCTGAGCCATTTGAGCCACTCCAAAGGTCTTCAATCACTCCAAAGGGGTCCATGTATGTTCAAACATCATATCATATCCTCACCAAGTCAAGAAAGTCAAAGAATCACAAGAACTAAGAAAGGCATGGAAGCAGAGCCAGGTTTAACTGCACAGATGACCTAGAATTAGGGTTTTGATTTCAGAGGCCATATCATGCATATCAATTTTCATGAAGAAATTCCATGGGGAAGGCATCTGATCAATAGATGACTTCTTGAGCAAGTCAGTGTAAAATCAGGGCATCTGAGGCCCCCAATGACCCAACCAAAGGGTGTTCTTCATCATTTTGAATGTGTATGATCTTTATTTGATCATAGAAGATGTTAGAAGTTCACAAAATTGAAGAATTTCAAGCCATTTGCAAAATTGCCTTTTTGGGAAAGTGACTTGTAATGTAAACTTGCCATTTTGGGAAAGTTCTTCAACCTCCTCAAATTGATTCAAAAATGCTTCAAATGAGGAAACTTTGGTCATGAAAATTGTATAATGGATCATTCCCTTTTCAAAAAGTACAAGAACTCATTCTAATTCATTTTGGATCGAAAGTTATGGCTTGTCAATGTTGGGAAAATCACATAATTTCAAGTTTTGCACCAAAGAGGCAAAGTTGCAAAACCTCTTGCCAAGGCAAAATGTGACTTCAAATGGACTTCTAACCTTTGCACAAACATGAATCATGGCCTAAAAATCAGATTGCACAAAAGAACCTCCCATTTTCATGAATTATGCTTCAAGTAATCACAAAAGGGCCAAAATATCACAAAGTTGCAAAACCTCTCACAAACCCTAATCCACTTGCTAATTGGCCTCAAGACTGATTCTATGGCTCTCCTCAATCCTTGCTGCGCAGGAAACCCCTTTGTCCTTGGCCTGCCATTGACCCATACCTCTCTTACACAAAAATTGACTTTGTGCAAAATGGCCCATACCAATCAGCATAGGCCACACCAACTCCACAGACCTATCACAGTGTGATAAGTGGACAAAAAGCAACTCAAAGCAACAAACCCACAAGCCTGAACCCTCTCATAAGCCATAGTTCACAAAACTCTCCTCTTATGCACTTTCCTTCGAATCTCAGCACACAAGCATCAAACATCAAAACAAACTTCATAGAATCACTCAACATGTTCCCCTGATCATTTCCCAACCCTCATTTGTCCCTGAAACCACCTCAAGCAGAAACACGATTTCTCACTTCCCTTGAACAAAACTTCATCAAACTCTTAAACCAGCCACTTTAAACTCCAACCAAGCTTCAAATCTTCATCAAGAGGACCATTGGAGCCATTTTGAAGCAAAGAAGCAGGCAGAAAGCTCCTGGATTGAAAGCTCCATTTCAGGTGAGCTCAAGAACTTTTTTTCCAGAACTCCCATTTTTAGTTTCTAAATGCTTCCTTATGCTTCACTGATTATCATGATGTGATTTATTTTGAAAATGAGTGAAAAATGACCATGTATGCTTGTTCTGAAACTTTGCCCGTGAAATGCGTTTTGGTTTGATTCTTCTGATTCATGGAAAATAAATGATTTATGGGGTGGGGTTTAGATTCAGTGATGTTTAAGGATTGATTTTGGAGATTCTGGTGAAGTTTTGATGCGTATTGAGGGATATGGGGTGAGAAGCTTGCCGGAGAAGATGACCAGAACACTGTTCCGGTCATCTGAGAGTGATTAGGGTTAGGATTAGGGCTAATGACATAATTAGGCAAGTTTGAATTCTGGCCGTTCATTTGCGCGCTAAGTCAATTCCCGCGCGTCCCAGTTTGAACCACAGCCATTGGATTTGCATACTTTGTCATTTTCTTATTAAATTCATTTTAATTTTATTTGTTTCATATTTAATTTCCACGAATTATTTAAAATAGCAAAACATCTTTAAAAATTATGAAAATTTTTATCAAGTCTTTTATTAATTTTCAAAACCCAAAAATATTTTTATTTTTATTTTTTGCATTAAAAATCATTTTTAAATTATTTAAATGTTTATTTTTAATTAGTTAATGGGAATTAATTAATTAAAAATACATTTAGGTATTTAAAAATCACAAAAAAATTCACATTGCATTTAAAAACATTTAGAAACATTATCCAACTCTCAAACCAAATTTCTTTTTTGTTCTTGATGCATTTTGACAAATTTTGTTGGAATTAAATTCATTTTGAGGCAATATTTTTGTGCCATCTTTGAAAAAATCATTCTGCCTAACCCTTGAGAGTTTGATAATGATTCTTATTGCATTGCATCCTTCATAGCATGTAGTTTATAGGATAAAATTGGTTTGATCTGATCTTCCATTTTCATTTTGTTTTGCATTTTTCTTGATGAGGTACCCCAAAACCCTAGTAATCTTAGGAAATTCATAACTTTCACTAGGTTAAGAGTTAGGTCCCCTCCTTTGGGCAGTGAACTTGTATAGGTTTAGGGTATCTTTGATTGCATTTTCAATTTTTTATCATGTCATTTTCTTCTGGTTTTGAATTTTTGCATTGTATGATGCATGTAACCCTAATTTGCGCCTTCCTTTACATCCATCTTTCATTTGCTTGCATCCAATGATTGGCCATGACATTTTATGCATCCACATGATTCATAATACATCTTAGGACATATTAGAATCATGTTTGATCATTGCATCTTTCACTTGCCATGTTATATGTTCATTCCATTTCATAAACATTCCTGAACTTCTATGGTTCAAAGCATGCTTCATCTGCATCCATGCCCTTGTATGATCATTCTCATGTCTTTCCTTGTGTTTGAATCATCTCTTAGCATCATTAACATCATGTTTATGCTTCTGGTTTTGGTTTGCACCATGGCATTTCATCCCATTCTCATTGCATTTCATTCTCTTTTGCTAACTTTTCAGGTGGTAAGTTGTTTTGAGAAGTGAATTTGCCTTCACTTCTCACAATCTCTTCTCATCTCTCTTGCATCTTTGTTGCATTTTATATTTGTATTAGAGTGAGCTTGCTCATTCATGTTCATCTCTTACTTTCTTCCTTCAAGCAACTTGTCTTCTTAAGTGAAGCAAGTTGTTTTGCTTCTCTTTGCTTCTTGCTCCTTTCATCTGTTTCCTTCCTGGTGGTTTCTCTGAAGATCTTTTGCAAGCCTCATAAACCCTAGGAACATCCAAGTATGATCACAATTAGGGTTTGATTAGTCCCCCATTAGTTTTACCTTTGTGTCATCTTTGAGTCTTCTCTTCTCATCTCATATTCAAGGACTAAACCCTAAAGGTTTTAAGGCTTTGTGATTAAGCTTATGCCTGCATCCTTCTATTAGGATGGAGTGTATAACTTTAATCCTAAGTGTTAAACCCTTAATGTGTTTAAATCCTTTAATCAATCCACTTAATAATCATCAAGACATCAAGCTTGTAACTTGGGCCTTGCATTAGGGTTCTAATTCTTCCTTAATTGGTTAAGAAGGACTAACCCTAGTGTTAATGGACAATTCCCCCTCAAGTTGTCTTACAAATCATAAAATCCATTTCTTCATCTCACAATTAACTAAAATCCACATTAATAAAGGCTTTGTTTTGTCATGAGGTTAATCCCTAATCATGGATTAAGTTGAGGAGTCTTTCTCATCTTGAATGTTCTCATCTATTATCCTTCTATTAGGATGGTGTAATGGGTCCATTAAATCCTTGATTATGGCTTAAACTCATTACTTAACACTAAACAAAAACAACAAAAACATCTAAATAATCACAAGTAGGTTAATGATCTTAATCCTACATCATGGTGATTAAGTGTGAGGTGTTTACTTCATACTTAAGGTATTCTCATTACCCCTAATCAGAGGGAGGATGTGATGAGTTTACTAACCCATTGGTTTAGGCTTAAGCTCATTTTCTTATGACAAACTCCAAAAGAAATAAAAGATTGAAAATACCAAAAACAAACAATAATCGTCTCCTTCGGGATTCTTTTCTCATCATCTTCACTCACAAACGAGAACTCGCTTCTTCCGTCTAATGCAAGACAGTTTACACCTGAGCCAGACAGGTCATACACTTGAGCATAGACAAGTAAGCAGTTCACAAGTCAATTTATCTTTCAGTCTCTTTGAGTCGAACTACGGTGTTCTGACTTCCTCATTGCACAAGAGGATACGATGGCATAACTTAACAGTTATCGAACAAAAGTCTCTGTACATTCCCCCTCCTTCCAGCATTATTCTTTAAGCCTCATAGTCTTGAGCATTTCACTCCTATTCTTACACTGACACTTCTCATGTACACTTCACATTCTTTTTACACTGACACTTGCATTCTTTCCAGCTTTGATACACAAATTGCACTGACACTACCCCTTTAAAACACAAATCTCTTAAGCGTGGATCCCGTCGAGTACGGCAGACAATTTGGGTGTTAATACCTTCCCAGGTTGTAACCAACCCCCTTTCTCAGTTTCTCTGGTTCGCAACCGTCTTATCCATCTTTTCTCAGGTTTATGCAGCATTACCTTTACTCCGGGATAAAAATTCCTAGCTGGCGACTCTTGTCTTCTGAGTTCACCCTTGGGTGTTCTCATCCCTCTCGCCGACCGTTCGCGTCTGTACCCCTTCTGACCTAGGTGTCTTTTGGTGGGAGCGACAGCTTGGCGACTCTGCTGGGGACCCTTATACTGTAACCAGGGCTTCTAGTTCTTTTTGTGGGTTCCTCCTAGCACTTGTTTGATTTGTGTTTACTGGGGTGTTATGTGTTGATTGTGTTTATATAGTTGCTTTATTTATTGCTTTCTGTAGAGCTTTATTTATTGCTTTCCTTTACAGTTTTTTTCATATTTCATACTGTCATTATCATTGCTGGATCTGTTCTTCTGTCTTGGTGGGTGGGGTTTCATTGAGATTTTAAGGTTCTATACCTGGGACTTGAGTGACACCTAGGCTAGAGTGGTCCATGTTCTTTCCCATTCCATTTCGGTCTGGTGCGGGAATATGAAACACGGTTCAGATGTGGGTTTCTTCTTGAGAACTCTGTGCTACAGATTTCCTGTAGTGCTAGGGCTATCTGGGAAGCCTGCTAAGTCTGGATAACCTTTATTATGACCTTCAGAAACTGAGGTGAATTAAAGGAGGATCTTTTATGGCTATTGTAAACACTGTACATCCGGGTTAGAAGTGTTTACACTTCTCATAACTGATCTAAGTCTGAGGATCCTTGTTCTAGAACACCACCTGTGAGGGGGTTGGGCTGTTTGCAGGTTTGCAGGTACCATTGGCCACATCATACCCTGATACTTGTTTTGTTTAAGAATACTTCACTTTGGACAGTTCTTGTGATTAACCCTGGACATGTGACTCTTTATTTGAGTCCCCCACCTTGGTTACTGGATTTCTGAACCTCCATCTGGACTTTTTGAACATACATGGACTTTATATCAGGACAGATACTCAGATCCAGCTTGATCACAAACCCTTGCATATCATTTGCATACATCATCATTGCATCATTTAACATTTGTTTATTTGTTTTTCAGGGTATCCACATTATATCTGGCTTGGTTTTGACCCCTTCATCTGCATAGACCTCTGTCTCATCAGTTATCTACTTCAGCTATATTCATCAGTTGTTTGCTTCAGTTACCTTCATCATTATCAGCTTATCAGTGGCTCATCTCCAGTACCAGTCTTGATTTTCATCAGCATTTGTCTTCAGTTCTTCATCAGTAGTCATGGCTCCTCCCAGGGAAAGCAACATTTCATACCATTTCTTTGAGCCTATGTTGACTGGTATCAGGCAGGTCCAGTCACTTATCACTCCAGACCACATCCCATTATTCAGAGAACATTATGGGGGTATCCTGGATATGGTTATGGACTTGGAACCTTCTCAGAGAAGTATGATTCACACCTGCCTACAGTTTTATGACCCTCCTTTGAGATGCTTCACATTTTCAGACTTTCAGCTAGGACCTCTTTTGGAGGAGTTTTCATCATTAATTGGGGTACCTGTCAGGGGTGGAGTCCCCTTACACCCAGAGATGACTTCTCCCAGCAATGGAGAAGTGGCAAAAGCACTGTACCTGGAGCCTACTTTGATTGAGCAGAATATGACAACAAAGGCTGGGATCCCTGGTTTACACTTGGATTTCTTGATTTCTCAGGCCATCCTGAAGGCCTCTTTGGGAGAATGGAGGGCAGTTTGTGCATTGCTGGCCCTCAGCATATATGGGGTTGTACTGTTTGCAGATGAGCCCAAATTTATCAGCAAGAATGCCATTCATCTTTTCCTTCTGAGGAACCCAGTACCCACATTACTGGGAGACTTCTATTACTCCATTCATCAGAGGAATGAGAAACAAAGGGGGAACTTAGTGAGATGCTGTGCTCCTTTGTTCCACACCTGGCTGCTCAAACACCTACCTAAGACAAATGCCTTCTTGAATCCTCACCAACAGAAGAATTGGGCTAAGAGGCTCAATACTTTAACTTCAGATGACATCAGATGGTGCACCCAGAGCACCAAAGGCAAAGACATCATTACTAGTTGTGGGAAATACCCAAATGTACCTCTGATAGGAGTAAAGGGTTGCATCAACTACAATCCTTTGTTGTTTAAAAGGCAACTGGGCTATGCTTTGATTCACCCTCCTAGAGTGCAAGATTTAGTTGAGACCCTGTATTGTGAGATAAAGCCTAATCTAGCTGCTGTCAGACAAGCATCCTGGGCTTGGAACAACATCCAGACAAAAGGGATGGCTATTCTAGGGAGGTGTAATAATGTTGCTTCAGCTCAGTACTATGACTGGTCTCATGCTAGAGCTCAGATTACTGGGATGCCCTTCACTTTGGAGGACACACATGGACCATCTACAGTACAGCCAGCAGCCAGTGTCAGCCTGGAAGAATTTGAGAAGCTGAAGGAAAGGAATGAGAATCTGTCTCAAGCTCTGAAGAAGACCCTTTGGGAAAGGAGTGATGGCCGTCTGGACATTGAGAGGTTGGAGAAGCTTAAGGTGGAGCATCTGGCCAAGATTGAGAAAACAGAGGACTACATCAAAAAAGCAAGAGATGGAGAACAAATATTGAAGAATGACTGCAAAGAGGCCATGTTTCAGAAGGCTAGGACTGATCTCTATCTGCAAGAAAGTCAGGCTAGGTGGGTCAGGATCACTGAAGCCCAAACACAAGAAGATAAGAGAACTCAAGCCAGGATTGAGCAGTTAGAGGCCAATGAAAAGAAGCAACAGGAAGCTTTGCTGGCAGCCCAGAAGGAGATTTCAGAGTTGAAGCTCAGGGCTGGTTTGAAAAGGTCAAAGGACCAGGACAGGCACAAGAAGCTGACCACTGCCATTGCCACCAGAAACCTCCTCATCAGAAACATCACAGAGCATGCAGCTGGTCCGGTGACTGAGGCACTTCTGAATGAGGTTAAGGAGGATGAATTTGGACTTGATGTCTGACTTTTTGATTGTTGTTATTTTCATTTGATGTACTTTTCATTTTGTGTTGTATTTTGACCCTTCAGGGGCATATGTTGTAAAACAAACTCTGTATGATTCACCATTTGTAATATATTTTAGTTTGTTTCCATTGTGGGGTTTCTTTTTCTCAACAACATCAAAGCATCTTCCTCGGGGTCTGGAAAGGTCAAAACCAAGAACCAAGCCGGATACCTTGGAAAACAAATAAGCATACTGCATTGCATACTAACTTTTGTTTTGTTTTGTAGGTTTTTCCTTTATTATGTTTGTTTCTAACTCTGTTGTGTCTTAGGAAATATTGCTCGCCGCAGGGTGTTCCATCTCAACCGTACGCACCGGTATCCTACTCGCAACAACCTTCCTGGTATCCAAATGGATCAAGTACAGCAGGACCTGACAGAGGTCAGAACTCAGATGGCTAATGAAAGAGTGGAGATGAGGAACCAAATGGCTCAATTCATGATTGTAATGACTAACTTGGCCCAAAGTCAAGAGAGGTTAAGGGCATTGGTAGAAAGACAAAACCCAGAGGAACCTCATCCTGGAACTGGAGGAACAAGTAATAATGAGGGAGGTCAGCCTCATGTTAACCCACCAGTATTTGGACCTCATCTAGATCCGGAAGTCAATATCCCAAGGAATGTACAAGGCAACACTGTTGCAAGCAGGATCTTGCAAGAAGATCCTCAAGAGGAGCAGTTTACTGTAATGGGAGCTGGAGATGAAGTTTATGATAGGAGGTTTGATGAAATTGCTGAGAAATTGAGATCTCTGGAGTCTCAAAATTCCTTAGGCTTCGATGTAATGGATATGGAGTTAGTGGATGGGGTAAGGATTCCCCACAAGTTTAAACCCCCGTGCTTCGAGAAGTACAATGGAACTTCCTGTCCACGAACTCACTTACAGTCCTTTCTGGGGAGACTTAAAGCATATACCATGGATGAAAAACTGTGGATGTTTTACTTTGAAGATAGTTTGACTGGAGCTTCAAGAGAGTGGTATTCACACTTGACCAGAGCTACTATCAGATGCTGGAAGGACCTAGCTGAGGCTTTCATCAGACAATACCAATACAATCTGGACATGGGCCCTAACAGGACCCTTCTGATGGGAATGTCTCAATCCTCCAGAGAAAGCTTCAGGGAATATGCCCAAAGGTGGAGACAGCTTGCTGCTGCTGTCCAACCACCCATGTCGGAAAGAGAAATGGCCGACATGTTCATGAATACTCTGCAAGGAACATATATTGATAGGCTAGCTGCCTTTTCTTCCACCAGTTTTGCTGACGTAGTTATAGCTGGAGAAAGGATTGAAAGCCTTTTGAAGATGGGTAAGATTTATGATAATGGTACAAGTTCATCCAGTAACCCCAGGAAACCTTTTGTGGGACTTCGAAGGACCGGTGATACAAATGCCATTCATACCACCAGGGGTAGACCTTAGTATGTTCACAGATCAGTGGCAGCTGTCACTATTCCAGCTCCGACTCCTCAGCAACCGGCATATCAACCACCACAACAACCACATTATCAACAGCAAGTTCAGTACCCGCCACAAAGAACCTACAACAACAACAACAGCAATCAACAACAAAGACCTTTTCAGCAAAGACCGTCACAGGAAAATAGGGTGATTGACCATATCCCTATGCCCTATGCCACCTTATTGCCACAACTCCTGAAACTCAACTTGGTTGAATTAAGGACATTGGCACCACCAGATCCCTCCAATCTCCAAAGGAATTATGATGTCAACGCCAGATTTGCTTTCCACTCCAATGCACCTGGCCATAATACGGAAAAATGCAGGGCTTTGCAAATGAAAGTCCAAGTTCTGGTGGATTCTAAAGCCCTCAACTTTGCACCCCCTCCAAATGTAAACAAGAATCCTATGCCTCATCATGGAGGACCAAGGATTAATGCCATAGAGGAAGACAAACCATCTACTTTGATCACCAGTGTTGCACAGATTCGAACACCTCTGGTCGAAATTAAAGCTCAGCTTCTAGAGTGCCAGGTGTTTCCCGGGTGTGAGCTCGGTTGTGGGTATTGCAACATTGCAGTCAACGGGTGTGATAACTTGAGAAGCGACATAGATGGTCTTATCAAGGATGGTATACTTCAGATCTCAACAACAGCACCTATAAATCCAGCAATTCCTTTGACAACAATTCCTGATTCTCCTACAACTGCAGCAACAATCATTCCTACTAATTCGTCAATATCATCAACAATGGCTCCGTCCATCACTTCAACAAATCAAATGTCAACAACCCTTTCTTCTACAACATCAGCATCCATTTATTCGGCCGAATCTTCTACAACATCAACAGAAATTAATGAAGATATCTCAGCAGTCACCATCTACTATGATCCATCAAATGTTCCTCCAAATAACAACTTTCAACAACAAACAGTGGCACCTCCTGCCGGGTCACCAGTCACAATTTACTACGATCCGCACACCATTTCAGTACCCTCCTCTGCTGCAGTCAGTCCAGTTACTATCACGGTGCCTGGACCAGTTCCATATGAAAGCAGTAATGCCATACCTTGGCATTATGGCTCTGATCTTTACTGCAACGGGGAGAAAATAACTTTGGATTCTTCAACCTCTTCTCCACAAATTGATAATGTTGGGGGGAGGCGGAGGCTTCACCAGAAGCGGACGCCTTTTTGCCTCACAAATGCAAAGACCTAATGCCGAAGCAGAAGCTGCTGCCAAAGCAAAGGGAAAGAGTGTGGTACCTGAAGAGCCAATTGTCAAGGAAACTCAGAAGACATCTTTTGAACAAGATGTAGACGAGTTTATGAGAATCATAAAGAGAAGTGATTACAAGGTGGTGGATCAGCTTCACCAAACTCCCTCAAAAATCTCCATATTATCCCTGTTGATGTGTTCTGAAGATCACAGGAATGCATTACTGAAAGTCCTGCACGCAGCATACGTGCCAGAGGAGATTACCGTTAATCAGCTAGAAACTGTGGTAGCAAATGTCAACACCAGTCATGGACTGGGCTTTACCAATGCTGACTTAACAACTGAGGGACGTAACCACAACAAGGCTTTACACATCACCCTAGAATGCAAAGGTGCTATTTTATCTCATGTACTGGTGGACACTAGGTCGTCACTCAATGTTCTACCAAAGAAAGCCTTAGTGAAGCTAGAGTATGATGGCTTGGTACTGCGTCCGAGTAATTTGGTAGTAAGAGCATTTGATGGCTCTAAAAGATCAGTGCTAGGGGAGATTGATTTGCCTGTGATGATTGGCCCGCAGACTTTTAAAATTACCTTCTACGTGATGGACATTCAGCCGGCCTACAGCTGTTTGTTGGGTAGACCCTGGATTCACGCCGCTGGAGCTGTTACGTCTACCCTTCACCAGAAGCTGAAATTCGAGTGGGAAGGCCAGATCATCACCATCTGTGGGGAAGAAGACATCTTTGTTAGCCATCTGGCTACGTATAAGTATATTGAAATGGATGGAGAGATCCATGAAACCATGAGCCAGGGGTTTGAGGCCCTAAACATTAATGAAGCATCTGCTGTACTAGGAACCTCCATAACGTCTTATCAGCAAGCCAGGAAGGTTGTTGAAGAGGGTACTGCCCAAGGCTGGGGCAAGCTACTGCCCGTGGAAAAGAAAGAGGACAGATTTGGGTTGGGTTACAAACCAACTCAACAAGATCAATTAGAGGCTGCCAAGAAGCCCAATTTTGTCAGCGGGGGAATGCTCACCCCAGATGCAGTGAACAACTTGGAAGACGAGGAGGAAAGCGACCGCAACCTGGAGAGCTGGATACGTCCAAGGACCCCGGGGAGCCAAGTCCTTAACTGGTCTTCCCAGGAAATTATAAGGGTTACTCCTGCAGAGTAATTATTATTTCCTGTATTTTTAAGCATGCATCAAGTCTTGCATCTTGCCCAAGATGTCAAGACTCATTTTGTAATCGGTCCATCTTGTAATTTTGTGCAAACAGATCAATCAATGAATATCGGACATCTTTTGCAAACGAGTCTTTTTTTTATTTTCCGTTCACTATTTTCCATTTTTATTTTTGTATAAAAATAAAATGGCAATGTTTTCCAAAATGATAACTTCATTTCACTTTTTCTAAACAAGATTAAAATCGATCACTAAAATAAACAATCTAAACCCTTGCAGAAAGTGCCCTCCAGACTGCACCGACAACAACACAGCTATGACTTCGTATGACTTTGACAATCCAGTCAATCAAGCCGATGAAGGGGTTGAAGAAGACTATGAGCTACCTGAAGAGCTAGCTAGGTTGTTAAGGCAAGAGGAGAGGTTTATCACTCCTCATCAGGAGGAAATTGAAACGGTTAATCTTGGTACGGAAGAAGACGTAAAAGAAGTTAGGATCGGGGCCTGCTTACAAGATTCAGTAAAAGAGCAACTGATTGATATGCTTCGGGAGTATGTAGATGTCTTTGCTTGGTCTTATCAGGATATGCCAGGGTTGGACACCGATATTGTCACGCACAAGTTGCCTTTGAAAGAAGACTGCCCACCAGTAAAGCAGAAACTGCGCCGTACTCGCCCAGATATGGCAATGAAGATTAAAGAAGAGGTACAAAAGCAATGGGACGCCGGTTTCCTTGTTGTAACTAGCTATCCACCATGGGTTGCTAATATTGTACCTGTGCCTAAGAAAGACGGCAAGGTGAGGATGTGTGTTTATTACCGGGATCTGAACAGAGCCAGCCCGAAAGATGACTTCCCTTTACCTCACATTGATGTATTGGTGGATAACACGGCTCAATTCTCGGTGTTCTCCTTCATGGATGGATTTTCAGGATACAATCAAATCAAAATGTCACCTGAAGACATGGAGAAGACAACTTTCATCACACCCTGGGGAACATTCTGTTATAAGGTGATGCCATTCGGATTAAAGAATGCGGGTGCCACTTATCAACGGGCTATGGTAACATTATTCCATGACATGATCCACAAAGAAATTGAATGTTATGTGGATGACATGATTGCCAAGTCCCTCACAGAAGAAGACCACCTGGTGAATCTATTGAAGTTATTCAAGCGTCTGAGGAAGTACCAATTGAAGTTAAACCCCAACAAATGCACATTCGGGGTGCGATCTGGTAAGCTGCTGGGATTTATTGTAAGTTAGAAGGGGATTGAAGTTGACCCTGATAAAGTTAAAGCCATTCAAGAAATGCCTGCGCCGAAGACTGAAAAAGAAGTTCAGGGGTTTCTAGGTAGATTGAACTACATTTCACGGTTCATATCTCACCTTACAGCAACCTGTGAACCTTTGTTCAAGCTGTTAAGAAAAGAACAAACGGTCAGGTGGAACGAAGACTGCCAGAGGGCTTTTGACAAAATCAAGGAATACCTACAAGAGCCTCCAATCCTTATGCCTCCAGTTGAAGGAAGACCTCTAATCATGTACTTGATAGTATTAGAAGAGTCAATGGGGTGTGTGCTGGGCCAGCATGACGAGTCTGGTCGAAAAGAGTATGCAATATACTACCTAAGCAAAAAGTTTACCGACTGTGAACAACGTTATTCACTGCTTGAGAAAACTTGATGTGCTCTAGCGTGGGCTGCTCGCCGACTGAGACAGTATATGTTGACCCACACTACTTTATTGATATCAAAGATGGACCCAGTCAAGTACATTTTTGAGAAGCCAGCACTTACCGGACGGGTTGCAAGATGGCAAATGATCCTCACGGAATATGACATTCAGTACACATCTCAAAAAGCCATCAAGGGCAGTGTATTGTCTGATTATCTTGCTGAGCAACCCATTGATGATTACCAGCCTATGAGATTTGACTTCCCTGATGAAGAAATCATGTTCATAAAAGAAAAAGATCATGAAGAGCCTATTCACACTGAAGGGCCTGACCCGGAAGAAGAATGGACTATGATGTTTGATGGGGCTGTTAATATGAATGGTCGTGGTGTTGGTGCAGTACTCATTACGCCTAAGGGAGTTCACATGCCTTTTTCGGCAAAACTCACCTTTAACTGCACTAACAACGAAGCTGAATACGAAGCTTGTATTATGGGTCTTGAGGAAGCCATTGACCTCAGGATCAAGACTTTGACTGTATTCAGAGATTCAGCTCTGGTAATTAATCAAACCAACGACAAATGGTACACCCACCAAGATCATCTGATACCTTACCGGGATTATACAAGGAGGTTATTGACTTTCTTCACAACGGTCAAGCTTGAGTATATCCCTCGAGACGAGAATCAATTTGCGGATGCTCTGGCTACCATTTCATCCATGATCAAAGTTCAAGCTGCCAACTTTGTGCCTCGAATTGCAGTGTCCAGACTTGACAGACCAGCATATGTATTCTCAGCAGATATTGTCAAAGATGATAAGCCTTGGTTCCATGACATCAAATGCTTCTTGGAGGATCAAACATACCCACCTGGGGCATCTTCCAATGATAAGAAGACATTAAGAAGGCTAGCTGGTAGTTTCTTCTTGAATACTGATGGTTCCCTGTACAAGAGAAACTTTGATATGGTACTCCTTAGATGCGTTGATAGGACAGAAGAAGATTTGTTGATGCACGAGGTGCACGAAGGATCCTTTGGTACCCATGCAGGAGGGCATGCAATGGCTAAAAAGTTGTTAAGATCAGGCTATTACTGGATCACAATGGATGCAGACTGTTGTGCCTATGCCAGAAAGTGCCATAAATGCCAGATCTATGCGGATAAGGTGCATGTGCCTCCCAATCCTTTGAATGTGATGTCTTCACCCTGGCCCTTTGCCATGTGGGGCATTGATATGATTGGCAAGATTGAACCAACTGCTTCAAACGGCCACAGATTCATCCTTGTTGCTATTGACTATTTTACCAAGTGGGTTGAAGCAGTTTCTTATGCAAATGTTACGAGGCAAGTGGTAGCCCGATTTCTGAAAAGAGACATCATCTGTCGGTATGGAGTGCCCGAGCGAATCATTACTGATAATGGTTCCAATTTAAACAACAAAATGATGGCAGAACTGTGCCAGGACTTCAAGATCCAACACCATAATTCTTCTCCTTACAGGCCAAAGATGAATGGCGCTGTAGAGGCAGCTAACAAGAATATCAAGAAAATTGTGTAGAAGATGGTGGTCACCTATAAAGACTGGCATGAAATGTTACCATTTGCCTTGCATGGGTACCGAACGTCAATCAGAACATCCACTGGAGCAACACCGTATCAGCTTGTTTAAGGTATGGAGGCAGTCCTACCTGTTGAAGTTGAATTACCCTCCTTGCGGGTACTAATGGATGTTAAACTAAATGAAGCAGAGTGGGTCCGATCCCGATACGAACAACTGATTCTGATCGAAGAAAAGAGATTAGCTGCAATCTATCATGGGAAGCTGTATCAGAAAAGAATGAAGAAAGCCTTCGATCAGAAAGTCAGGCTCCGAGAGTACCAAGTAGGAGATCTTGTGCTGAAAAGACTCCTCCCTCCTCATACAGACCACAGGGGCAAGTGGACCCCGAACTATGAAGGGTCATTCGTAGTAAAGAAAGTTTTCTCTGGTGGAGCACTGATGCTCAGTACTATGGATGGTGAAGACTTCTCGTCCCATGTGAATTCAGATGCAGTTAAAAAATACTTCGCATGAAATTGACCCGCTGGACATAAAAACAGAATGTAAGTCCAGGCAAAAATAGGGCATCCCGGCGAGTCAAAAACAGAATAAAAGACTCGGGCAAAAATAAGGGAAAACAAATAAAAATGTACACCCGCTGAGTTGAAAAGCCACATTGGACGAATCAGGCAAAAATGGGTATCCCGGTGGATTGAAAACCCGAAAGGGCGATCCACGCAAAATAAGGGAATAAGCGAACAACTGCATTCTGAATTCGTCTATATCACTTACAACCTGGCAAGCTCCGAAAGGTTCGAGCGTCGGTCAGAACCAACTTTCTTCAGAAAGCAAGATGAGAAGAACGTCAAAAGTCATACGAGTCATAGCAAAAGGGAAGCTCCTTGAAGCGTCATCAGCATTGCCAGCACCTTTTTGTCTTTCAATTTGTAACGATTTCCTCATTTCAGGGGATCTGTTTCTTTGGCTGTATCTTGCCAATTCAGGGCACCCAAATTAATAAAATCAGATTTTCAGTCATGTCTCATCTCGTACACTTTATTTTTGTTTGCAGAGATGTCTGATGTCTTTAAGATATTGATTCTCATAAATACAGATGTTTCCTTTCTAAAGAATACATGTTTACAGGAAATATGTTTGCTCCCGGGGGCGTCTAAACTCCTATGATGGAATCCAGTAAGGGATACCTCGGGGAACTTGTGCGTTTCTTTGACTTTACAGGATTGCAGGTAATTCAAAGCACAACATGGGGCATGAAAAGCTTCTCCTCAGTAGGCTGCCCAATATCATTATTTCCTCAGCACACCTTCCAAACAGCACCAGAGATGCTTTCCCCATCAGAGTTGTAGGACATCACTTCTCCAACAAAGAACAGCACCAGAAGGTGTTCATATCCCCAGCTGAGTTGTCAAGTATCATCTGTCGCTCCCGATAAATGGAGCTAAGTCCAGATAAGGGTACAGACGCGAACGGTCGGCGAGAGGGAACAATGAGAACACACAGCAGTGAACTCACTGGAGATGAATAGAGTCGCCAGCTAGGCATTTTTATCCCGGAGGAAAGGCAATGCTGCATAGACCTAGAAAGACATGGATAAGACGGTTGCGAACCAGAGAGACTGAGAAAGGGGGTTGGTTACAACCTGGGAAGGTATTAGCACCCAGATTGTCCGTCGTACTCGACGGGATCCACGCTTAAAAGATTTGTGTCTTAAAGGGGTAGTGTCAGTGCAATCTGTGTATAAAGTAGCTGGAAAAGAATGTACAGGTGTCAGTGTAAGAGAAGTGAAGTGTGATATATACAGTGTCAGTGTAAGGAATAAGAATGAATTGCTCAAGATCATGAGGCTTAAAGAATAAAGCTGGAAAGAGGGGGAATATACAGAGACTTTTGTTCGATAACTGTTAAGTTATGCCTACGTATCCTCTCGTGCAATGAGGAAGTCAGAACACCGTAGTTCGAACCAAAGAGACTGAAAGGTGAATTGACTTGTGAACTGCTTGCTTGTCTATGCTCAAGTGTATGACCTGTCTGGCCCAGGTGCAAACTGTCTTGCATTAGACGGAAGAAGCGAGTTCCCGTTTGTGAGTGAAGGTGATGAGAAAAGAATCCCGGAGGAGACGATTATTGCTTGTTTTTGTGTTTTCAGTCTTTTATTGCTTTTGAAAGTTTGTCATAAGTTAATGAGCTTAAGCCTAAACCAATGGATTTAGTAAACTCATCACATCTTCCCTCTGATTAGGGGTAATGAGAGTACCTTAAGTGTGAAGTCAGATTCTCACACTTAATCACCTTAGGTATAGGATTAAGATCATTAACCTACTTGTGATTATTTAGATGTTTTTGGTGTTTTTGTTTAGTGTTGAGTAATGAGGTTAAGCCATAATCAGGGATTAAACAGACTCATTACACCATCCTAATAGAAGGATAATAGATGAGAATGTTTAAGCTGAGGAAAACTCCTCAACTTAATCCATGATTAGGGATTAAACTCATGACAAAACAAGCCTTTGATTAAGTGGATTTTATTTAATGATATGATGATGAAGTGAGTTTTAGGGTTTATAAGACAACCTGAGGGGGACTTGTCCATTAACACTAGGGTTAGTCCTTCTTAACCAATTAAGGAAGAATTAGAACCCTAATGCAAGGCCCAAGTTACAAGTGTGATGTCTTGATGATTATTAAGTGGATTGATTAAGGAGTTAAACACATTAAGGGTTTAACACTTAGGATTAAAGTTATACACTCCATCCTAAGAGAAGGATGCAGGCATAAGCCTAATCACAAAGCCTTAAAACCTTTAGGGTTTAGTCCCTGATTATGAGATGAGAAGAGAAGACTCAAGAGAGACACAAAGGTAAAACTAAAAGGGGAGACTAATCAAAACCCTAATCATTGTCATGCTTGGTTGTTCCTAAGGTTTGTGAGGTTTACAAGAAAGATCTTCAGAAGAAACACCAGGAAGCAGATGAAAGGAGCAAGAGAAGCAAAGTGACTTGCTTCATTCAAGAAGTCAAGTCACTTGAAGAAAGAAGGTGGGAACAAGAAGATTGAGCAAGCTCAAACTCAAACACATATAGAAAATGCAGCAATGGATGCAACAGAGATGAAAAGAAAAGTTATGAGAAGTGAAGGCAAATTCACTTCTCAAGTTCACTTACCACCTGAAATGTTAGAAAAGAAATGCAATGCAATGCAAAATGGGATGAAATGACATGATGCAAATCAAAACCAGAAGCATGTTGATGATGATAATGATGCTATGAGATGCTACAAACATGAGGCAGCACATGGAAATGATCATACAAGTTCATGAATGCAAATGAAACAAGTTAGGAAGCATGGATATACATGACAAGTTATGAAGTGCACATGGCATGCCACAAGGCAAACACATGATGCAATGATTAAACATGCTTTCTACATGCCTTATGATGTCAAATGAATCAAATGGATGCTTGAAATGTCATGGCAAGTCATGTTATGCAAGAGAATGCAAGATGGATGCATATGGAAGCCCAAATTAGGGTTTATGAACCAAGCATCAAACAAAAATCAAAATCAGAAGCAAACCCTAAGATAAAAAATTGAAAATGCCACACAAAGGACCCCTAAACCTATACTAATTCACTGCCCAAAGGAGAGGTCTCAACCCTTAACCAATCTCAAGTTATGGTTTTTACAAGATTTTAGGGTTTTTAGGGTTCCTAAACAAAAGAAATGTCAAACAAATTGAAAATGAGGAATTAAATCATGGCCATTTAAATCAAATACTACATGCTAAACACAATGCAATGCAAGAAGAACCAATGCCCAACTCTTCATGGATAGGCAGAAATGATTTTTTGAACTATGGATCAATTTAATGCACCAAAATGATTTTAATTCAATGAAAAATTCTCAAAATGCATCAAGATCAAAAAAGAAATTTGGTTTGAAGGTTGGACAATGTTTCTAAATGTCTTAGAACATTTCATGAATTTTTTGGTGATTTTTAAATACCTAAAAGTATTTTTAATAAATTAATTCTCATTAATCAATTAAAAATAATCTTTTAAATATTTAAAAATACTTTTTTAAATGCAAAAATGAAAATAAAAATATTTTTGTGTTTGAAAAATTAATGAAACTCAGGATAAAAAATTTCATAATTTTTAAACAAGTTTTACTATTTTAAATAAATTAGGCAAATTAAATGAAAGAGAAAGAAATAAAAATGAATTTTAAATGAAGTCAACAGAAAGAGTGGCTGAGATTGAGTCTGGATTTGAAATGTTTGACCGCGCGCGCTATCCAAGGGCTATGGTTGCTTCTGACTAAATTAGTTTAATTATAATTAATTAAATCTAATTAAGTGGATTAGGGCTAATTGGGAGGATCCAGGCCACACATGCGCGCGGGTAGTCAACGGGTCAAGGGAAATCTACGCTCCACATTCAAATGGAAATTAATGACTGGATTAGGGCATAATGATTTTCAGGTGGCCGGAGAAGACCTCCGGTCGTCTTCTCCGGTGGGAAGCCCACCTGAAAATCCCTAAAACTCTCAAACCCTAACTAAAATGAAATCTAAAAACATGGAAATGCTCCCCACAACCTACTGAATCAAAACCCCATGCCCAAACTCATTTATTTTTCCCCAAATTCATGAATCGAACAAAACAATTTTTAGGTCAACAGAGTTTCAGAAAGCAATTAAATCCTCACTTCACCACCATTTTCAAAACCAAAAGCATCAGAACAATCAGTGAAGCAAGGAGAACAAGTTTAGAACTTAAAAATCCATTTCTGAAAAAAAAGTTCTTGAGCTACCTGAGATTCGAAGCTTTCACTCTGATGACTTTCTGATCTCCCCTCCTTGTGAAATCCACTCCTTATGACCTCTTGATGATGCTTGAATGCTTTGGAGAAGTTTATGCTGGCTAGATGAAGAGTTTGAGCAGCTTCTGCTCAAGCTCAGTTGAAAATGGCAATGGTGATGCAAGCTGTTTCAGGCCAATGTGAGTGGTTCTTTGTGACCAGTGTGATGAATGGAGAAGGTTTATGAAGTTTGTTTGGATGTTTGTGAGCTGTGGAAGGTGTTTCGAAGGAAACTGCAGCTTGGGGTGAAAATGGTGAAGTGATGTTATAGCTTGTTTCAGGCCTGGTTCTTTGTTGGTTTCTACTCAATGGGGCAAGGTGAGATGATTAGTGAAGTTTGCTTGAGTGTTTGTGAGCTGAGCAGAGAGTTTCGAAGAGAAATGCAAACGGGGTGGTTTTTGTGTATGTGATGCTATGCTGTGTTTCAGCCTTGCTTCTTGATGTCTTTTGCTTGCCAAAGGATAGTATAAAATAATCCTATAGGTCAGATGATTTGACATGGCCTTTATTGATTGGTAAGTTCACTTTTGCCAAAAGTCCACTCTTTGTGTAAGAGAGGTATGGCTTGGTTCTAGGCTAGTACAAGCATGGGGCTGGCGCAACAAGGGTGAGGGGAAGGACTAGCAAAGCTCAGCATCCAATGTAGCAAGTGGGGGAAAGAGTGATCATGAGTTTTGCAAGTTGTTGCAACTTTGGTTCACATGTGATTTCCTTGTCCAACAAGCCATAAACCATGAGAAACTTGGTTCAAATCTGATTTTTAAGAGTTGCATGATGCTTGTGTAATGGTTTGAAGACAATTAGAAGTTACAATTTGCCTTGGTTCATGATTTTGCAAATTTTCCTTTTAGTGCATAACTTGAAAATTAGTGATTTTTGCCAACTTTGTCAAACCATAACTTTTGATCCAAAACGAATTAGGTCATGTTCTTGTACTTTTTGAAAAGGGAAAAATGTATTCTACAACTTTCATGACCAAAGTTTTTCCATTTGAAGCATTTTTGGATCAAAAAGCAAGGCTTGAAAAATGACCTAAAATGACATATTCTTGAAAAGTCAACTATGCCCTAAAAAGTCAACTTTGCAAAATCTCCAAATTCTTGATTTTTGTGAACTCCAAACTTCTTCCATGATCAAATAAAGATCATATACACTCAAAATGATGAAGAATGCCCATTGGTTGGGTCATTGGGGGCCTCAGATGCCCTGATTTTGCACTGACTTGTCTGAAAAGTCAACTCTTGATCAGATGACTTCCCCATGGAATTTCTTCATGAAAATTGATATGCATACTCCCTATACCATATAGAGACCAATGGAAACAAGAATGACCAAAAAATTTGGAGTTATGGCCTCTGAAACCAAAACCCTAATTTTAGGTCAACTGTGCAGTCAAACTTGGCTCTGCATCCACACCAATCCCAGTTCTTGTGATTCTTTTGCATTTTTGACTTTGAGTGGATGTGATATGATACAAGAACACACATGGACCCCTTTGAAGTGATTGTTGACATTTGGAGTGGCTCAAGAAGCTCTTGGATTGCTCAGATCACAAACCCTAGATGCAGATGACTTAGAAACTATGCAGTGACTCAAAAATGTGTCCTGAGATGATATGATGGTGTTCATGCATATGAAATGATCACAAGCCATGATGTGAATGGGTGAGGGCAAATTTGGGGTGTTTACAGCTGCCCCTATTCAAACATGAGTTAGCTGTGCAGGTTGTAAGCGACGGCTTATCAGGCAAACAAGATAACTTGTGGTTGAATACCAAAGACAGACCAAAATTTGCACTCACAGAATGAAGAAGAAAAGGGATATAGATTGTAAATGGGGAATAAAGTATATTGTAAAGTGCGGGAAACAAAGCAATGACGGGGACGGCCGACATGCTGGGGATAAAAGGTAAAGCCAAGACGGGGACGACCGACTAGCTGGGGAAAATCAAATTATGATGGGGACGGCCATCAAGGTAAAGTTGTAAAATTCTCTGGGGATCGATGAAACATGACGGGGACGGCCATCAAGTTCATAAAGCAAAGTAACCAACGATGGGGACGGCCATCGGGTTAAAGAAGGAAAAGGGACCACGACGGGGATGGCCATCGGGTTAAAGAATAAATGAAAAAATAGATGATGGGGTACGACCATCAAAGGTGAAGGACGGTCACCTAGCAGGGGACGGCTGCTCTGTTGGGGAATAAAGGAAATATGATGGGGACGGCCATCAAAGGTGGAGGACGACCACCTGGCAGGGTACGGCTGCCGAAAATATCAACGATGGGGACGGCCATCGGATAAAAGGTCAACGATGGGGACGGCCATTGGACGAGCATGATGGAGGACGACCATCAAGAGGCGGAGGACGACCACCTAGCAGGGGACGACTGCTCTCAGGGTTTATCATGACATAGGACGAATGCCAGATAACCAAAATCAACAATGGGGACGGCCATTGGATAAAATGATGAAGGACGATCATCAACGGGTGGAGGACGACCACCTAGCAGGGGACGGCTGCTAAAATCAACGATGGGGACGGCCATCGGATGAGCATGATGGAGGACGACCATCAAGAGGTGGAGGACGACCACCTAGCAGGGTACGGCTGCTCTCAGGTTTTATCACAACACAGGACGAGTGTTAGATAAAAAGAGAATTGCTTTGTTGGCGATCTACTGGGGAGTAGTAAACACGGACGAGTGTTTATATCCGAGAAACAAAAGGTATAAGTGTTTGGTATTGTGTATAGATTAAAGATGCGGACGAGCATCCCTAAGACTACGATACGGACGAGTATCGGATAGAAACAAATACCGACGCATGTTCAAAGATGATGATACGGACGTGTATCAACTGGTTAACAGAGAACACGGACGAGTGTTGAATCTGAGAGGACTCTTCTGGGGAATAGTAGACACAGGCGAGTATCTATATTCAAGAAGACGAAAGTGTTTGACACTGTGTATGGATTAAAGATGCGGACGAGCATCCTTAAGACTATGATACGGACGAGTATCATGTAGAAGCAAACGCTTGACACATGTTCTGAGATGATGATACGGACGAGTACCAACTGGTTAACAAAGAACAAGGACTAGTGCTGAATCTGCGGGGATATAAGTGGTATATACAGGATACGGACGAGTATCTGTATAAGTGTAACATGAGTAGTGAGTATGAGTGTTTATCTGCTGGGTAGAGTGACACGGACGAGTGTCAAGAGAGAAAGGTATAATAATATCAACAAGTATATGGGTTGTAAAAGTGTAGATGACTGTGCTGAGGATATGACACGGACGGGTGTCAAGAAAGTGTATACAGGTATATGTGAGTGCAAAGAGGATGTCTTTGGCTTTCTGCTGGGGATATGACACGGACGGGTGTCAGGACGTATCTGTAATACGGGTGATCTTGTTTGTAAAGAGTGTTCAGGCGACCTTACTAGGGAAAGATGGCACGGACGGGTGTCCAAAAGAGTATATATACTGGTGTTTGTGGATTGTGAGGCAGCGGCTTTTGCCGGGGACTCTGGTGAGGATTTTGGGGGAAAGTATTCTGCATTCTGATGAATGGTTACTGGTCACAAGTGCTGATTCAAAACATGGCTTATGATTATGCTATGTGTTGGATTTTTGCCGTAATGCTCCGTACTAGACGGAATGCTACGCTTTGTGGGTGAATATGATGCAAATGCTATGATTGTGCAAAGATACCGAGCCGGGATCCGGGTCCCACTGCTGCGAAGATCTTCGATCGATCTATTGAAATGGACATCCCAGCTGGGAATGAGATCATTGGCAGATCTGAGGAGATGTATCTGCTTGGGGATTCGGGTCACTGAGAGACCTATCCTTATGAATGAGAGACCCAGCTGGGGTTTGTAGAAGCTTTCTTCACTCTGTTGTGATCTTTTATGCGTTGCTCTTCTGGATAGGGGCTGGAACTCTGTGGGGAGATGGTTCCCTGACTCTGTGTATTTTGGCTGAGAATAAAAAGCAACTCGGCAGGGGAGAAAGAGAGATCACTGAGAGACCTCCCTAAAGATTATGTTGAAGAGGATCCCTGACTCAGCCGGGGATATAGGTACCTCTTGTGATACCTGCCCATTATGATGGGGATAAGTAATAAGTGGCAATTTCAGCTGGGGGAAGTCATGGGAGGCAACTCAGCTGGGGAGAGAGCACTTCGGGTGCTAACATTGGGTGTTGATTTGCCAGCTTGCTGGGATGAAGCTTACATGCCCCAAGTTGCATTCTGGATACCTGCAATCCTGAAAAAGATAGAGAAGCGCACAAGATAATCCCGAGGTATCCCTTACCGGATTCCGTCATAGGAGCTAAGATACTTCTGAGAGTAAGCATATTTCCTGCAAGCATGTTCTTATTCGAAGATAAGCATCTGTATTCTTATGCAATCAGTTTTTTCTTTTAAGACATCAGACATTTTTTGCAAGTAAAATTTACAAAACGAGACATGACTGAAAATCTGATTTTATTAATTCATATGCCCTGAATCGGCGAGATACAGTCAAAGAAACATATCTCCTGAAATGAGGAGATTGTTACAAATTGAAAAACAAAATGCTGGCAGTGTTGATGACGCTTCAAGGAGCTTCCTCTTCACTATGACCCGTATGACTTTTGACGTTCTTCTCATCTTGTTTTTTGAAGGAGGTAGATTCTGATTGAAGCTTGATCTTTTGAAGCTTAACAAGTTGTAGACGATACAGACGAATTCAGAATGCAGTCGTTCGCTTATTCCCTTATTTTGCATGGATCGCCCTTTCGGGTTTTCAATCCATCGGGATACCCATTTTTGCCTGAGTTGTCCAATGCGGCTTTTCAACTCAACGGGTGTACATTTTTCATTTATTTTCCCTTATTTTTGCCTGAGTCTTTTATTCTGTTTTTGACTCGCCGGGATGCCCTATTTTTGCCTGGACTTACATTCTGTTTTTGTGTCCAGCGGGTCATTTTTATGCGAAGTATTTTTTAACTGCATCTGAATTCACAGGGGACGGGAAGTCTTCACCATCCATGGTGCTGAGCATCAGTGCTCCACCTGAGAAAACTTTCTTTACCACGAATGGTCCTTCATAATTTGGAGTCCATTTGCCCCTGTGGTCTGTATGAGGAGGGAGGATTCTCTTCAGCACAAGATCTCCTACTTGGTACTCTCGGTGTCTGACTTTCTGATCGAAGGCTTTCTTCATTCTTTTCTGATACAACTGTCCATGACAGATTGCAGCCAATCTTTTCTCTTCAATCAGACTCAGTTGTTCGTATCGGGCCCTAACCCACTCTGCTTCACTCAGTTTAACATCCATCAGTACCCGTAGGGAGGGTAATTCAACTTCAACAGGTAGGACTGCTTCCATACCATACACAAGCTGGTACGGTGTTGCCCCAGTGGATGTCCTGATTGACGTGCGGTACTCATGCAAAGCAAATGGTAGCATTTCATGCCAGTCTTTGTAAGTGACTACCATCTTCTGCACAATCTTCTTGATATTCTTATTAGCTGCCTCAACAGCGCCATTCATCTTTGGCCTGTAAGGAGAAGAATTGTGATGTTGGATCCTGAAGTCCCGGCATAACTCAGCCATCATTTTGTTGTTTAAATTGGAACCATTATCAGTAATGATTCGCTCGGGAACTCCATATCGACAGATGATATCTCTCTTCAGAAATCTGGCTACCACTTGTCTTGTAACATTGGCATAGGACGCTGCTTCGACCCACTTGGTGAAATAATCAATGGCAACCAGGATGAATCTGTGGCCATTCGAAGCAGTTGGCTCGATCTTGCCAATCATGTCAATGCCCCACATAGCAAAGGGCCAGGGTGAAGACATGATGTTCAAAGGATTGGGAGGCACATGCACCTTATCTGCATAAATCTGGCATTTATGGCATTTTCTGGCGTAGGCACAACAGTCGGCATCCATGGTGATCCAATAATACCCTGATCTTAACAATTTCTTAGCCATGGCATGCCCTCCGGCATGGGTACCAAAGGATCCTTCGTGCACTTCATGCATCAACAAATCTGCTTTTGTCTTATCAACACATCTGAGGAGTACCATATCAAAGTTCCTTTTGTATAAAGACCCATCAGTGTTCAGGAAGAAACTGCCAGCAAGCCTTCTCAAAGTCTTTTTATCATTGGAAGATGCCCCAGGTGGGTATGTTTGATCCTCCAAGAAGCACTTGATGTCGTGAAACCAAGGCTTATCATCTTTGACAACATCTGCTGCGAACACATATGCTGGTCTGTCAAGTCTGGACACTGAAATCTGAGGTACAAAGTTGGTAGCTTGAACTTTGATCATGGATGAAATGGTGGCAAGAGCATCTGCAAATTGATTCTCGTCTCGAGGGATATACTCAAGCTTGACCGTTGTGAAGAAAGTCAATAACCTTCTTGTATAATCCCGGTAAGGTATCAGATGATCCTGGTGGGTGTACCACTTGCCGTTGGTTTGATTGATTACCAGAGCTGAATCTCCGAATACGGTCAATGTCTTGATCCTGAGGTCAATGGCCTCCTCAAGACCCATAATGCAAGCTTCGTATTCAGCTTCGTTGTTAGTGCAGTTGAAAGTGAGTTTCGCTGAGAAAGGCATGTGAACTCCCTTAGGTGTAATGAGTACTGCACCAACACCACGGCCATTCATATTAACAGCCCCATCAAACATCATAGTCCATTCTTCTTCCGGGTCAGGCCCTTCAGTGTGAACAGGCTCTTCATGATCTTTTGCTTTTATGAACATGATGTCTTCATCAGGGAAGTCAAACCTCATAGGCTGGTAATCATCAATGGGTTGCTCAGCCAGATATTCAGATAGTACACTACCCTTGATGTCTTTCTGAGAGGTGTACTGGATGTCGTATTCTGTAAGAATCATCTGCCATCTTGCAACCCGTCCGGTAAGAGCTGGCTTCTCAAATATGTACTTAACTGGGTCCATCTTTGAGATCAATAAAGTAGTGTGGGTCAACATATACTGTCTCAGTCGGCGAGCAGCCCACGCTAAAGCACATCAAGTTTTCTCGAGCAGTGAATAACGTTGTTCACAGTCGGTAAACTTTTTGCTTAGGTAGTATATTGCATACTCTTTTCGACCAGACTCGTCATGCTGGCCCAGCACACACCCCATTGACTCTTCTAATACTGTCAAGTACATGATCAGAGGTCTTCCTTCAACTGGAGGCATAAGGATTGGAGGTTCTTGCAGGTATTCTTTGATCTTGTCAAAAGCCTTTTGGCAGTCTTCGTTCCACCTGACCGTCTGTTCCTTTCTTAACAATTTGAAAAAGGGTTCACAGGTCGCCGTAAGGTGAGATATGAACCTTGAGATGTAGTTCAATCGACCTAAGAACCCTCGAACTTCCTTTTCTGTCTTCGGTGCAGGCATCTCTTGGATGGCTTTGACTTTGTCAGGGTCAACTTCAATCCCCTTCTCGCTTACAATAAAGCCCAGCAGCTTACCAGATCTCACCCCGAATGTGCATTTGTTGGGGTTTAACTTCAGTTGGTACTTCCTCAGACGCTTGAACAGTTTCAGCAGATTCACCAGGTGGTCTTCTTCAGTAAGGGACTTGGCAATCATGTCATCCACATAACATTCTATTTCTTTATGAATCATATCGTGGAATAATGTCACCATAGCCCGTTGATACGTTGCACCAGCATTCTTCAATCCGAATGGCATCACCTTGTAACAGAACGTGCCCCAGGGTGTGATGAAGGTTGTCTTCTCCATGTCTTCAGGTGACATTTTGATCTGATTATATCCTGAAAATCCGTCCATGAAGGAGAATACCGAGAACTGAGCCGTGTTATCCACCAATACATCAATGTGAGGTAATGGGAAATCATCTTTCGGGCTAGCTCTGTTCAGATCCCGGTAGTCAACACACATCCTTACTTTGCCGTCTTTCTTAGGCACAGGTACAATATTAGCAACCCACGGAGGATAACTAGTTACAGCAAGGAACCCGGCGTCCCATTGCTTTTGCACCTCTTCCTTGATTTTCATTGCCATGTCCGGACGAGTACGGCGCAGCTTCTGTTTAACTGGCGGGAATTCTTCTCTCAAAGGCAGCTTGTGCACGACAATATCGGTATCCAACCCTGGCATATCTTGGTAAGACCAGGCAAACACGTCCACATACTCTTGAAGCAGGTCAATCAGTTGTCTCTTCACTGAGTCTTGCAGGCAGGCCCCGATTTTAACCTCTTTCACGTCTTCATCTGTACCAAGATTGATCACTTCAACCTCCTCCTGGTGAGGAGTAATAACCTTTTCCTCTTGTCTTAACAACCTGGCTAGCTCTTCAGGAAGCTCATACTCTTCTTCAACCCCTTCATCCGCTTGATTGATTGGATTGTCAAAGTCATACGAAGTCATAGCCGTGATGTTGTCGGTGCTGTCTGGAAGGCACTCTCTGCAAGGGTTCAGTTTGTTCATTTTAGTGATTTGATTTTAATCTTGTTTTAGAAAAGTGAAATAAAGTTGTCATTTTGAAAACACTGCCATTTATTTTTTGTACAAAAAGAAAAATGGAAAAAACAGTGAGCGGAAAAGAAAAAGACTCATTTGCAAAAAGATGTCTGATATTTCATTGATTAATCTTGTTGCACAAAAAGTACAGATGGCCCGATTACAAAATGAGTCTTGTCATCTTGGGCAAGATGCAAGACTTTGATGCATGCTATAAAAATACAGGAAATAATAATTACTCTGCATGAGTAACTCTTATAATTTCCTGGGAAGACCAGTTTGAGATACTGCTCCCCGGGATCTTTGGACGAATCCAGCTTTCCAGGTTGCGTTCTTCTTCCAGCTCGTCTTCCAGACAGTTGACAGCATCGGGGGTGAGCATCCCCCCACTCACAAAGTTGGGATCTTTCGCAGCCGCTGCTTGATCTTGTTGAGTTGGTTTGTAACCCAACCCAAATCTATCCTCTTTCTTCTCCACCGATAACAGTTTGCCCCAGCCTTGGGCGTTTCCTCCCTCAACAACCTTCCGGGCTTGTTGGTATGATGATATTGAAGTACCAGGCACAGCAGATGTTTCATTCACATTCAAGGCTTCGAATCCTTGGCTCATTGTTTCGTGGATCTCCCCATCCATCTCAATATACTTATAGGTAGCCAGGTGGCTGACAAAAATATCCTCCTCTCCACAGATTGTAACGATTTGACCCTCCCACTCGTATTTTAACTTCTGGTGAAGGGTAGAGGTCACGGCGCCAGCGGCGTGAATCCATGGCCTACCCAATAGACAGCTGTAGGCAGGCTGTATATCCATCACGTAGAAGGTCGTTTTGAAGGTCTGCGGGCCAATCGTTATGGGCAACTCAATTTCTCCCAGAACCGATCTCTTTGAACCATCAAAGGCTCTCACCACCAGGTTGCTGGGTCTCAATGCCAATCCGTCATATTCTAGCTTCACCAGGGCCTTCTTGGGCAAGACATTGAGGGATGACCCCGTGTCTACCAGCACATGGGAAAGGACAGCACCTTTACATTCCATGGTTATGTGCAAGGCTTTGTTATGGTTGCGGCCTTCCGTTGTCAAATCAGTATTGGTGAACCCTAGTCCGTGACTAGTATTAACATTTCCAACTACAGCTTCCAGCTGATTGATAGTGATCTCTTCAGGCACGTAAGCTGCGTGCAAGACTTTGAGTAGTGCATTCCGATGGGCTTCGGAGCACATAAGCAATGATAGGATTGAGATCTTGGAAGGCGTCTGATGAAGCTGATCCACTACTTTATAATCACTCTTCTTGATGATTCGCATGAACTCATCAACTTCTTGATCGAAGGGTGTTTTCAAAGCTTCTTTAACAATCTGCTCTTCCTGCACCAAGCTTTTTCCTTTTGCTTTAGCAGCAGCTTCTGCTTCGGCAGTAGGTCTCTGAATTTGTGGAGCAAAGAGACGTCCGCTTCGAGTGAAGCCTCCGCCTCCTCCCACATTGTCAATTTGTGGTGCAGGGGTTGATGATTCAAAAGTGATTCTTTGTCCTTCACAGTACAGGTCAGAGCCGTAATGCCACGGGATGGCATTGCTGCTTTCATAAGGTACTGGTCCAAGCACCGTGATAGTGACTGGACTGATTGCAGCTGCGGAAGGAATTGTGATAGTCTGTGGATCGTAATAAATCGTGACCGGTGCTCTGATGGGAGCAGCACCTTCTGAATTGTAGGCAGAGTTGTTTTCAGGATCATAAAATATTGTGACAGTTGAGACATCTTCATGATTTGTTGCTGGTGTTGTAGGAGCCATTGGTGGAAGGATGGATGTTGTTGTTGTAAGAGTTTCGAAATGGAGTGGTGCTGGAGTTGTAGAAGAAAAATTTGTTGATAACTGATCAGTTGAGATAATAGATGAAGTACTTGTTGATGAAACCGAAGAATTGTCAGGAACAATGGTTGTTGCAGTTGTAGGAGGTTCTGGAGTTGTTGCTGATGATGTTGCTGGATTTGTTGGAAATGATGTGGTGATCTGAAGCTGGCCACTCTGAATAAGACCATCTATGCCATTTCTCAGGTTATCGCACCCATTGACTGAAATATTGCAGTAAGCACACCCCAACTCACACCCCGGGAACATTTGACATTCGAGGAGCTGAGCCTTAATTTCTACCAACGGTGTCCGGATCTGACCCACACTGGTTATTAAATAAGACGGCTTGTCTTCTTCAATAGCGTTAATCCTGGGACCACCGTGGTTTGGCATGGGGTTCTTATTGACATTAGGTGGTGGTGCGAAATTCAGAGCTTTTGAGTCTACCAGGTCTTGTACCTTCATGTGCAAAGCTCTGCACTTTTCTGTACTGTGGCCAGGTGCATTTGAATGGAAGGCACATCTGGCGTTGGAATCATAATTCCTGGGTAGACTGTTGGGATCTGGAGGTGCCAACGTCCTTAGCTCAACTAGGTTGAGTTTCAGGAGTTGTGGCAGCAATGTAGCATATGGCATAGGGATCGGATCGATTACCCTGTTGGCTTGAGAAGGCCTCTGTTGGAATGGCCTTTGCTGGTTATTGTTGTTGGTGTTGCTGTTGTTGTAATTTCTTAGAGGATACTGATTCTGTTGATGGTATTGAGGTTGTTGTTGATAGTTTTGTTGCGGAGGTTGATAAACTGGTTGAGGATGAGCTGGAGCGGGAATGGTGACTGCTGCCACTGATCTGTGAACATATTGGGGCCTGCCCCTGTTGGTGTGGATGGCATTGGTCTCGCCAGTTCTTCTCGGGCCTGCAAAAGGCTTTCTTGTACTACTGGACGAGCTGGCACCATTGTCTGAAATTTTGCCCATTTTTAACAGGCTTTCAATTCTCTCCCCAGCTATGACAACATCTGCGAAGCTAGTGGAAGAGAAAGCAGCCAGCCTGTCAATGTAAGTCCCCTGAAGGGTGTTCATAAACATATCTGCCATTTCCCTCTCAGACATAGGTGGTTGAACAGCAGCAGCCAATTGCCTCCATCTCTGGGCATATTCTCGGAAACTTTCCCTTGACGACTGTGACATTCCCATTAGGAGGGTCCTGTTGGGTGCCATGTCTAAGTTATACTGATACTGTCTGATGAAGGCCTCTGCCAGGTCCTTCCAGCACCTGATAGTTGCCCTTGTCAAGTGAGAGTACCATTCTCTTGACGCTCCAGTCAAGCTATCTTCAAAATAGAACATCCAGAGCTTCTCATCCATAGTATAGGCCTTCAGCCTTCCCAGAAACGACTGTAAGTGAGTCCGGGGGCATGAAGTCCCATTGTACTTTTCAAAACAAGGAGGCTTGAACTTATGGGGGATCCTGACCCCGTCTATCAAGCCCATGTCCATGACGTCGAATCCCAAAGAGTTTTGAGACTCTAAGGACCTCAACTTCTCAGCTATCTCATCCAACCTTCTATCATAAGCTTCTTCCCCAGCACCCATTACTGTGAATTGATCCTCCTGGGGATCTTCTTGAAGTACCCTGGCTGCAGTGGCAGTTCCTTGAACATTTGCTGGAATATTGACCTCAGGATGGAGGTGCGGTCCAAATACAGGGGGGTTTACATGAGGTTGGACCCTTTCATTGTTGCTGGTGCCGGCAATCCCTATATGTGGATCTTCTTGATTCTGCCTTTCCACCATGGCCCTCAATCTTTCCTGGCTCTGAGCCATGTTGTTCATCACTTCCATAAACTGAGTCATTTGATTCCTCATCTCTAGCCTTTCATTTGCCATTTGATTTCTGACCTCAGTAAGGTCCTGCTGCATCTGATCCATTTGAATGCCCGGAAGGTTGCTACGGGTCGGATAACGGTGCGGACGGTTGAGGGGAAATACTCGACGCCGAGCAATAGTTCCTGAACATCACAACAGAGTTAGTGGCCATAAAACAAAAACCTACAAAACAAACAAAGGGGTTAGCATGCAATGCAGTTATGCTTATTTGTTCTCAAGGTATCCGGTGTGGCATTCAGTTTTGACCCTTCCAGACCCTTGAAGATGCTGTTGATGTTGCTTTTGAAACTAACAAATATATTACAAAAGCAAAATGGTACATAGTCTGTTTACAAATACAAGCCCTCTGAGGGGTCAAAATACATTACAAGAAAATAAAAGTACATGGAATGAAAGCAACAACAAACAAATGGTCAAACACCAAGACCAAACTCATCCTCACGAACTTCCTTGAGAAGTGCTTCGGTCACAGGATCAGTCGGACGCTCCGTGAGATTCCTGATGAGGAGATTCCGGGTCGTAACAGCTGCTGTTAGCTTCTTGTGCTGATTTTGGTCCTTTGACCTCTTCACTCCTGCTTTGATCTTCAGCTCTGATATCTCCCTTTGGGCTGCTGCCAGGGCTTCTTGCTGTTCTTTTGCACTAGCTTCCAGTTGCTCTATCCTATCTTGAACTCTCTTGTCTTCTAGAGTACGAGCCTCGGTGATCCTGACCCACCGAGCTTGACTCTCCTTCAGATACAAGTCTGTCCTTGCTCTCTGGAATTGGGCTTCTTTGCAAGCATTCTTCAGAATTTGCTCTCCAGCCTTAGACTTCTTGATATAGTCCCCAGACTTCTCAATCTTAACCAGATGCTCCACTCTCAACTTCTCCAACCTTTCAATCTCCCTCATACCATCACTCCTCTCCCGGAGGGTCTTCTGCAAAGCTTGAGTTAACTTCTCATTTCTTTCTTTCAAACTCTCAAACTCCTCCAAACTGATAGTGGCAGGGGGTGGTGCTGAAGATGATTCAGGCATATCTTCTATGGTAAAGGGCATTCCAGAGAATTGAGCCCTGGCACGAGACCATTCATAATATTGTGCTGATGCCACATTGTTGCACTTCCCCAAAATGGTTATCCCCTTGGTTTGAACACTATCCCAGGCCCAGGCTGCTTGCCTAACAATAGCCAGATTAATCTTGTTCTCACAATAAAGAGTTTCAACCAAGTCCTGTGCCTTAGGAGTGTGGACCAGGGCATAGCCCAGTTGTCTTCTAAACAGCAGAGGGTTGTAATTGATACTACCCTTAACTCCTATTAGGGGCACATTGGGAAAATGCCCACAGCTGGTGATGATATCCCTACCCTTGGTGCTCTGAGTGCACCATCTGATATCGGCTGAAGTTAGAGCAATGAGTCTCTTAGCCCAGTTACTCTGCTGATGAGGGTTCAAAAATGCATCTGTCCTAGGTAGATGCCTGAGAAGCCAAGTATGGAACAATGGAGCACAACACCTCACTAATCTTCCCCTCTGCTTTTCATTCCTCTGATGCACTAAATAGTAGAGATCCCCCAATAAAGTGGGCACTGGGTTCTTCAAGATGAACAGATGGATTGCATTCTTGCTAATGAATCGAGGCTCATCTGCAAACAATACAATTCCATATATACTCAAGGCCAATAAAGCACATACAGCTTTCCACTCTCCTAAAGAAGCTTTCAGGGTAGCTTGAGAGATCAAGAAGTCCAGATGAAAACCAGGGATTCCAGCTTTGGAAGTCATATGCTGCTCAATCAGAACAGGTTCCAGATGCAAAGCCTTTGCTACTTCTCCATTACCAGGAAAGACCATCTCAGGGTTGAAAGGGATTCCACCCCTGATAGGCAGACCAACCAATGATGAGTATTCTTCCAATAGAGGGCCCAACTGAAAGTCCTGAAAAGTGAAACATCTTAGTGGGGGATCATAGAACTGAATGCAAGTGTGGATCAGGATTCTCTGTGAAGGGTCCAGATCCATAACCATATCAAGTATATCCCCATAGTGTTCCCTGAACAATGGTATGTGATCTGGAGTGATCAGGGTCTGAATCCTCCTGATGTCAGATAGCTCTGGCTGGAAGAAGTGATAGGTGATATTGCTCTTTTTAGGAGCCATGATGCTGAGACTGACTAGAGACAAGTGCTGATGATGATACTGAAGAATGGGCCACTGATTAGCTGGTGCAGGTGACTGGAGTAGATAACTGATAGCTGAAACAGGTGCTGATGAAGACAGGTCAGTACTGAAGATGGGGTCAAAACCAAAACCAAATGAAGATGGATACCCTGAAACACAAATAAGAAAATGTCAATATGATGCAATGATTATGTATGCAGATGATATGCAAGGGTTTGTGACTGAGCTGGATCTGATTAAGTGCTCTGATATAAGCCCATGTGTGTAAGAAATCCAGTTGGAGGTCTATAAGTCCAGTAACCAAGGTGGGGGGACTCAAATAAAGAGCCACATGTCCAGGGTTTAGAATCACAAGAACTGTTCCAACATGGAGTATTCTTAATCAAATCAAAGTAACAGGGTATTCTGAGGTCAAGGTACCTGCAAACCTGTAAATAGCCCAACCCCCTCACAGGTGGTGTTCTAAAACAAGGATCCTCAGACTTGGATCAGTTATGAGAAGTGTAAACACTTCTAACCCGGAGGTACAGTGTTTACAATAACCATAAAAGTTCCTCCTCTAATTCACCTCAGTTTATGAAGGTCAATACTAAAAGGTCATCCAGACTTAGCAGGCTTCCCAGATAGCCCTAGCATTGCAGGAAATCTGCAACACAGAGTTCTCAAGAAGAAACCCATATCTGAACCGTGTTTCATATTCCCGCACCAGACCGAAATGGAATGGGAAAGAATATGATTCACTCTAGCCTAGGTGTCACTCAGGTCCCAGGTATAGGACCTTAACTCTCAATAGAACACCCACCCACCAAAGCAAAACCAGATCCAGCCAGACAGCATGACAGTATGATATATGAAAACTGTAAAGAAAGCAATAAATAAAGCTGTACAGAAAGCAGTAAATAAAGCAAATATACAAACACAAATAAGCACATAACACCCCAGTAAACATAAATCAAACAAGCGCTAGGAGGAACCCACAAAAAGAACCAGAAGCCCTGGTTACAGTATAAGGGTCCCCAGCAGAGTCGCCAAGCTGTCGCTCCCGATAAATGGAGCTAAGTCCAGATAAGGGTACAGACGCGAACGGTCGGCGAGAGGGAACAATGAGAACACAGAGCAGTGAACTCACTGGAGATGAATAGAGTCGCCAGCTAGGCATTTTTATCCCGGAGGAAAGGCAATGCTGCATAGACCTAGAAAGACATGGATAAGACGGTTGCGAACCAGAGAGACTGAGAAAGGGGGTTGGTTACAACCTGGGAAGGTATTAGCACCCAGATTGTCCGTCGTACTCGACGGGATCCACGCTTAAAAGATTTGTGTCTTAAAGGGGTAGTGTCAGTGCAATCTGTGTATAAAGTAGCTGGAAAAGAATGTACAGGTGTCAGTGTAAGAGAAGTGAAGTGTGATATATACAGTGTCAGTGTAAGGAATAAGAATGAATTGCTCAAGATCATGAGGCTTAAAGAATAAAGCTGGAAAGAGGGGGAATATACAGAGACTTTTGTTCGATAACTGTTAAGTTATGCCTACGTATCCTCTCGTGCAATGAGGAAGTCAGAACACCGTAGTTCGACCCAAAGAGACTGAAAGGTGAATTGACTTGTGAACTGCTTGCTTGTCTATGCTCAAGTGTATGACCTGTCTGGCCCAGGTGCAAACTGTCTTGCATTAGACGGAAGAAGCGAGTTCCCGTTTGTGAGTGAAGGTGATGAGAAAAGAATCCCGGAGGAGACGATTATTGCTTGTTTTTGTGTTTTCAGTCTTTTATTGCTTTTGAAAGTTTGTCATAAGTTAATGAGCTTAAGCCTAAACCAATGGATTTAGTAAACTCATCACATCTTCCCTCTAATTAGGGGTAATGAGAGTACCTTAAGTGTGAAGTCAGATTCTCACACTTAATCACCTTAGGTATAGGATTAAGATCATTAACCTACTTGTGATTATTTAGATGTTTTTGGTGTTTTTGTTTAGTGTTGAGTAATGAGGTTAAGCCATAATCAGGGATTAAACAGACTCATTACACCATCCTAATAGAAGGATAATAGATGAGAATGTTTAAGCTGAGGAAAACTCCTCAACTTAATCCATGATTAGGGATTAAACTCATGACAAAACAAGCCTTTGATTAAGTGGATTTTATTTAATGATATGATGATGAAGTGAGTTTTAGGGTTTATAAGACAACCTGAGGGGGACTTGTCCATTAACACTAGGGTTAGTCCTTCTTAACCAATTAAGGAAGAATTAGAACCCTAATGCAAGGCCCAAGTTACAAGTGTGATGTCTTGATGATTATTAAGTGGATTGATTAAGGAGTTAAACACATTAAGGGTTTAACACTTAGGATTAAAGTTATACACTCCATCCTAAGAGAAGGATGCAGGCATAAGCCTAATCACAAAGCCTTAAAACCTTTAGGGTTTAGTCCCTGATTATGAGATGAGAAGAGAAGACTCAAGAGAGACACAAAGGTAAAACTAAAAGGGGAGACTAATCAAAACCCTAATCATTGTCATGCTTGGTTGTTCCTAAGGTTTGTGAGGTTTACAAGAAAGATCTTCAGAAGAAACACCAGGAAGCAGATGAAAGGAGCAAGAGAAGCAAAGTGACTTGCTTCATTCAAGAAGTCAAGTCACTTGAAGAAAGAAGGTGGGAACAAGAAGATTGAGCAAGCTCAAACTCAAACACATATAGAAAATGCAGCAATGGATGCAAGAGAGATGAAAAGAAAAGTTATGAGAAGTGAAGGCAAATTCACTTCTCAAGTTCACTTACCACCTGAAATGTTAGAAAAGAAATGCAATGCAATGCAAAATGGGATGAAATGACATGATGCAAATCAAAACCAGAAGCATGTTGATGATGATAATGATGCTATGAGATGCTACAAACATGAGGCAGCACATGGAAATGATCATACAAGTTCATGAATGCAAATGAAACAAGTTAGGAAGCATGGATATACATGACAAGTTATGAAGTGCACATGGCATGCCACAAGGCAAACACATGATGCAATGGTTAAACATGCTTTCTACATGCATTATGATGTCAAATGAATCAAATGGATGCTTGAAATGTCATGGCAAGTCATGTTATGCAAGAGAATGCAAGATGGATGCATATGGAAGCCCAAATTAAGGTTTATGAACCAAGCATCAAACAAAAATCAAAATCAGAAGCAAACCCTAAGATAAAAAATTGAAAATGCCACACAAAGGACCCCTAAACCTATACTAATTCACTGCCCAAAGGAGAGGTCTCAACCCTTAACCAATCTCAAGTTATGGTTTTTACAAGATTTTAGGGTTTTTAGGGTTCCTAAACAAAAGAAATGTCAAACAAATTGAAAATGAGGAATTAAATCATGGCCATTTAAATCAAATACTACATGCTAAACACAATGCAATGCAAGAAGAACCAATGCCCAACTCTTCATGGATAGGCAGAAATGATTTTTTGAACTATGGATCAATTTAATGCACCAAAATGATTTTAATTCAATGAAAAATTCTCAAAATGCATCAAGATCAAAAAAGAAATTTGGTTTGAAGGTTGGACAATGTTTCTAAATGTCTTAGAACATTTCATGAATTTTTTGGTGATTTTTAAATACCTAAAAGTATTTTTAATAAATTAATTCTCATTAATCAATTAAAAATAATCTTTTAAATATTTAAAAATACTTTTTTAAATGCAAAAATGAAAATAAAAATATTTTTGTGTTTGAAAAATTAATGAAACTCAGGATAAAAAATTTCATAATTTTTAAACAAGTTTTACTATTTTAAATAAATTAGGCAAATTAAATGAAAGAGAAAGAAATAAAAATGAATTTTAAATGAAGTCAACAGAAAGAGTGGCTGAGATTGAGTCTGGATTTGAAATGTTTGACCGCGCGCGCTATCCAAGGGCTATGGTTGCTTCTGACTAAATTAGTTTAATTATAATTAATTAAATCTAATTAAGTGGATTAGGGCTAATTGGGAGGATCCAGGCCACACATGCGCGCGGGTAGTCAACGGGTCAAGGGAAATCTACGCTCCACATTCAAATGGAAATTAATGACTGGATTAGGGCATAATGATTTTCAGGTGGTCGGAGAAGACCTCCGGTCGTCTTCTCCGGTGGGAAGCCCACCTGAAAATCCCTAAAACTCTCAAACCCTAACTAAAATGAAATCTAAAAACATGGAAATGCTCCCCACAACCTACTGAATCAAAACCCCATGCCCAAACTCATTTATTTTTCCCCAAATTCATGAATCGAACAAAACAATTTTTAGGTCAACAGAGTTTCAGAAAGCAATTAAATCCTCACTTCACCACCATTTTCAAAACCAAAAGCATCAGAACAATCAGTGAAGCAAGGAGAACAAGTTTAGAACTTAAAAATCCATTTCTGGAAAAAAAGTTCTTGAGCTACCTGAGATTCGAAGCTTTCACTCTGATGACTTTCTGATCTCCCCTCCTTGTGAAATCCACTCCTTATGACCTCTTGATGATGCTTGAATGCTTTGGAGAAGTTTATGCTGGCTAGATGAAGAGTTTGAGCAGCTTCTGCTCAAGCTCAGTTGAAAATGGCAATGGTGATGCAAGCTGTTTCAGGCCAATGTGAGTGGTTCTTTGTGACCAGTGTGATGAATGGAGAAGGTTTATGAAGTTTGTTTGGATGTTTGTGAGCTGTGGAAGGTGTTTCGAAGGAAACTGCAGCTTGGGGTGAAAATGGTGAAGTGATGTTATAGCTTGTTTCAGGCCTGGTTCTTTGTTGGTTTCTACTCAATGGGGCAAGGTGAGATGATTAGTGAAGTTTTCTTGAGTGTTTATGAGCTGAGCAGAGAGTTTCGAAGAGAAATGCAAACGGGGTGGTTTTTGTGTATGTGATGCTATGATGTGTTTCAGCCTTGCTTCTTGATGTCTTTTGCTTGCCAAAGGATAGTATAAAATAATCCTATAGGTCAGATGATTTGACATGGCCTTTATTGATTGGTAAGTTCACTTTTGCCAAAAGTCCACTCTTTGTGTAAGAGAGGTATGGCTTGGTTCTAGGCTAGTACAAGCATGGGGCTGGCGCAGCAAGGGTGAGGGGAAGGACTAGCAAAGCTCAGCATCCAATGTAGCAAGTGGGGGAAAGAGTGATCATGAGTTTTGCAAGTTGTTGCAACTTTGGTTCACATGTGATTTCCTTGTCCAACAAGCCATAAACCATGAGAAACTTGGTTCAAATCTGATTTTTAAGAGTTGCATGATGCTTGTGTAATGGTTTGAAGACAATTAGAAGTTACAATTTGCCTTGGTTCATGATTTTGCAAATTTTCCTTTTAGTGCATAACTTGAAAATTAGTGATTTTTGCCAACTTTGTCAAACCATAACTTTTGATCCAAAACGAATTAGGTCATGTTCTTGTACTTTTTGAAAAGGGAAAAATGTATTCTACAACTTTCATGACCAAAGTTTTTCCATTTGAAGCATTTTTGGATCAAAAAGCAAGGCTTGAAAAATGACCTAAAATGACATATTCTTGAAAAGTCAACTATGCCCTAAAAAGTCAACTTTGCAAAATCTCCAAATTCTTGATTTTTGTGAACTCCAAACTTCTTCCATGATCAAATAAAGATCATATACACTCAAAATGATGAAGAATGCCCATTGGTTGGGTCATTGGGGGCCTCAGATGCCCTGATTTTGCACTGACTTGTCTGAAAAGTCAACTCTTGATCAGATGACTTCCCCATGGAATTTCTTCATGAAAATTGATATGCATACTCCCTATACCATATAGAGACCAATGGAAACAAGAATGACCAAAAAATTTGGAGTTATGGCCTCTGAAACCAAAACCCTAATTTTAGGTCAACTATGCAGTCAAACTTGGCTCTGCATCCACACCAATCCCAGTTCTTGTGATTCTTTTGCATTTTTGACTTTGAGTGGATGTGATATGATACAAGAACACACATGGACCCCTTTGAAGTGATTGTTGACATTTGGAGTGGCTCAAGAAGCTCTTGGATTGCTCAGATCACAAACCATAGATGCAAATGACTTAGAAACTATGCAGTGACTCAAAAATGTGTCCTGAGATGATATGATGGTGTTCATGCATATGAAATGATCACAAGCCATGATGTGAATGGGTTAGGGCAAATTTGGGGTGTTTACATCATCCTCAGCGGAATCCCCCACAGAAATCTCTAGGAAGGTCTTTCAGTGATCTTTCTTCTTCCCCAGCCGAGTGCTAGACAAGGAACCATCTCCCCACAGAGTTTCAACCTCTACCCAGAAAAGCAATACCTGAAGATCTCACAACAGAGTGAAGAAAGCTTCTACAGACCCCAGCTGGGTCCCTCATTATCAAGATAGGTCTATCAGTGACCTATTTCCCCAAGCAAAGTCATATCAGATCTACCAATGATCTCCATCTACAGCTGGGATGCCCACTTCAAGCAAGATCAGACAGAGATCTCCGCAACAGCGGGATCCGAATCCCAGATTGGTATCTTTGCACAATCATAGCATTCGCATCATATTTTCCCCACAGAGCATAGCATTCCGTCTAATACGGAGCATTACGGCAAAAATCAAACATATTGCATGATCATAAGCCATGTTCTGAATCAAACACTTGTAAATACTGACAATCCATCAACAAGATACAAAATATCTCATTCCCCACCAGAAAGCCAAAGCATTTCCCTCACAAATACAGATGCACACTCCTTTTGGCACTCGTCCGTGTCATCATTCCCCAGTAAAGTCGCTCGAGCATTCTTTACAAACAGACGACTCGTATATTATAAATGCTTCCCGACACTCGTTTGTGTCATACCCTCAGCAGAAAGCCAAAGCATCCCCTTTGCACTCACAACACATGTGTACATATCCATACAAATTCCCTGACACCCGTCCGTGTCACTCCCCCAGCATAGTTACCCAAACACTCTGTAAATCAAACACTTGTTTATAATGCACTTTTTTCCGACACCCATCTGAGTCATGCTCTCCACAGCAAGTTAGACACTCGTCTGTGTCTCATTCATACCTCTTTACTCATACAGATACTCGTCCGTATCTTGTATATGCCACTTAAAATCCCCTCAGAATCAACACTCGTCCGTGTTCTTTGTTAACCAGTTGGTACTCGTCCGTATCATCATCTCTGAACATGCGTCAAGCGTTTGTTTCTACCGATACTCGTCCGTATCATAGTCTTAAGGATGCTCGTCCGCATCTTTAATCTATATACCGTGTCAAACACTTATGTCTTCTTGAATTTAGACACTCGTCTGTGTCTACCATTCCCCAGAAGAGTCCCAGCAAATCCCATTAATTTATTTTCCTTCTATCTGACATTCGTCCTATGTCATGATACCTTTTCGGCAGCCGTACCCTGCCAGGTGATCGCCCTTCACCTTTTTGATGATCGTCCTTCATCACCCCCAGTGGAGTCTCCATTCATTAGAACCCCTTTCTATCCGACATTCGTCCTATGTCGTGATATTTTCAGCAGCCGTCCCCTGCTTGGTGATCGTCTTTCACCTCCTGATGATCGTCCTTCATCATTTTATCCGATGGCCGTCCCCATCGTTGATCTTGTTATCTGACATTCGTCCTATGTCATGATAAGCCCTCAGAGCAGCCGTACCCTGCTAGGTGATCGTCCTTCACCTCTTGATGATCGTCCTTCATCATGCTCATCCGATGGCCGTCCCCATCATCGACCTTTTTATCCGGCATTCATCCTATGTCGCGATACTTTTTGGCAACCGTACCTTGCCAGGTGATCGTCCTTCACCTTAGATGACCGTCCCTCATCTTATCCCCAACAAAGCAGTCGTCCCCTGCCAGGTGATCGTCCTTCACCTTTGATGATCGCACCTCATCATTTACCTATAATCCCCAGAGAGTCTTATAGCTTTACCTGATGGCCGTCCCCATCATAATCTCTTATATCCCCAGCTTGTCGGCCGTCCCCGTCATTGATTTATTTCCCGCACTTTCCCCAGCATGTCGGTCGTCCCCGTCATTGCTTTATCCCCAGCAGTCGTCCTCTGCTCGACGGTCGTCCTCCGTCGCCCGCACTTTTAAATATACTTTATTTTCCCTTTACAATCTATATCCCTTTTCTTCTTCATTTTGTGAGTGCAAATTTTGGACTGTTTTTGGTATTCAACCACAAGTTATCTTGTTTGCCTGATAAGCCGTCGCTTACATCCTGCACAGCTAACTCATGTTTGAATAGGGGCAGCTGTAAACACCCCAAATTTTCCCTCACCCATTCACACCATGGCTTGTGATCTTCTCATATGCATAAGTTCAATCATAGCATCTCATATTGCATTTTTGCTTCACTGCATTGCTTCCAAGTCATCTGCATCTAGGGTTTTTGATCTGAGCCATCCCTGAGCCATTTGAGCCACTCCAAAGGTCTTCAATCACTCCAAAGTGGTCCATGTATGTTCAAACATCATATCATATCCTCACCAAGTCAAGAAAGTCAAAGAATCATAAGAACTGAGAAAGGCATGGAAACAGAGCCAGGTTTAACTGCACAGATGACCTAGAATTAGGGTTTTGGTTTCAGAGGCCATATCTCCAAATTTTTTGGTCATTCTTGTTTCTATTGGTCTCTATAGGGTATAGGGATCATGCATATCAATTTTCATGAAGAAATTCCATGGGGAAGGCATCTGATCAATAGATGACTTCTTGAGCAAGTCAGTGTAAAATCAGGGCATCTGAGGCCCCCAATGACCCAACCAAAGGGTTTTCTTCATCATTTTGAATGTGTATCATCTTTATTTGATCATATAAGATGTTAGAAGTTCACAAAATTGAAGAATTTCAAGCCATTTGCAAAATTGCCTTTTTGGGAAAGTGACTTGTAATGTAAACTTGCCATTTTGGGAAAGTTCTTCAACCTCCTCAAATTGATTAAAAAATGCTTCAAATGAGGAAACTTTGGTCATGAAAGTTGTAGAATGGATTATTCCCTTTTAAAAAAGTACAAGAACTCATTCTAATTCATTTTGGATCGAAAGTTATGGCTTGTCAAAGTTGGGAAAAATCACATAATTTCAAGTTTTGCACCAAAGAGGCAAAGTTGCAAAACCTCTTGCCAAGGCAAAATGTGACTTCAAATGGACTTCTAACCTTTGCACAAACATGAATCATGGCCTAAAAATCAGATTGCACAAAAGAACCTCCCATTTTCATGACTTATGCTTCAAGTAATCACAAAAGGGCCAAAAGATCACAAAGTTGCAAAACCTCTCACAAACCCTAATCCACTTGCTAATTGGCCTCAAGAATGATTCTATGGCTCTCCTCAATCCTTGCTGCGCAGGACACCCCTTTGTCCTTGGCCTGCCATTGACCCATACCTCTCTTACACAAAAATTGACTTTGTGCAAAATGGCCCATACCAATCAGCATAGGCCACACCAACTCCACAGACCTATCACAGTGTGATAAGTGGACAAAAAGCAACTCAAAGCAACAAACCCACAAGCCTGAACCCTCTCATAAGCCATAGTTCACAAAACTCTCCTCTTATGCACTTTCCTTCGAATCTCAGCACACAAGCATCAAACATCAAAACAAACTTCATAGAATCACTCAACATGTTCCCCTGATCATTTCCCAACCCTCATTTGTCCCTGAAACCACCTCAAGCAGAAACACGATTTCTCACTTCCCTTGAACAAAACTTCATCAAACTCTTAAACCAGCCACTTTAAACTCCAACCAAGCTTCAAAGCTTCATCAAGAGGACCATCGGAGCCATTTTGAAACAAAGAAGCAGGCAGAAAGCTCCTGGATTGAAAGCTCCATTTCAGGTGAGCTCAAGAACTTTTTTCCAGAACTCCCATTTTTAGTTTCTAAATGCTTCCTTATGCTTCACTGATTATCATGATGTGATTTATTTTGAAAATGAGTGAAAAATGACCATGTATGCTTGTTCTGAAACTTTGCCCGTGAAATGCGTTTTGGTTTGATTCTTCTGATTCATGGAAAATAAATGATTTATGGGGTGGGGTTTAGATTCAGTGATGTTTAAGGATTGATTTTGGAGATTCTGGTGAAGTTTTGATGCGTATTGAGGGATATGGGGTGAGAAGCTTGCCGGAGAAGATGACCAGAACACTGTTCCGGTCATCTGAGAGTGATTAGGGTTAGGATTAGGGCTAATGACATAATTAGGCAAGTTTGAATTCTGGCCGTTCATTTGCGCGCTAAGTCAATTCCCGCGCGTCCCAGTTTGAACCACAGCCCTTGGATTTGCATACTTTGTCATTTTCTTATTAAATTCATTTTAATTTTATTTGTTTCATATTTAATTTCCACGAATTATTTAAAATAGCAAAACATCTTTAAAAATTCTGAAAATTTTTATCAAGTCTTTTATTAATTTTCAGAACCCAAAAATATTTTTATTTTTATTTTTTGCATTAAAAATCATTTTTAAATTATTTAAATGTTTATTTTTAATTAGTTAATGGGAATTAATTAATTAAAAATACATTTAGGTATTTAAAAATCACAAAAAAATTCACATTGCATTTAAAAACACTTAGAAACATTATCCAACTCTCAAACCAAATTTCTTTTTTGTTCTTGATGCATTTTGACAATTTTTGTTGGAATTAAATTCATTTTGAGGCAATATTTTTGTGCCAACTTTGAAAAAATCATTCTGCCTAGCCCTTGAGAGTTTGATAATGATTCTTCTTACATTGCATCCTTCATAGCATGTAGTTTACAGGATAAAATTGGTTTGATCTGATCTTCCATTTTCATTTTGTTTTGCATTTTTCTTGATGAGGTACCCCAAAACCCTAGTAATCTTAGGAAATTCATAACTTTCACTAGGTTAAGAGTTAGGTCCCCTCCTTTGGGCAGTGAACTTGTATAGGTTTAGGGTATCTTTGATTGCATTTTCAATTTTTTATCATGTCATTTGCTTCTGGTTTTGAATTTTTGCATTGTATGATGCATGTAACCCTAATTTGTGCCTTCCTTTACATCCATCTTTCATTTGCTTGCATCCAATGATTGGCCATGACATTTTATGCATCCACATGATTCATAATACATATTAGGACATATTAGAATCATGTTTGATCATTGCATCTTTCACTTGCCATGTTATATGTTCATTCCATTTCATAAACATTCATGAACTTCTATGGTTCAAAGCATGCTTCATCTGCATCCATGCCCTTGTATGATCATTCTCATGCCTTGACTTGTGTTTGCATCATCTCTTAGCATCATTAAAATCATGTTTATGCTTCTGGTTTTGGTTTTCACCATGGCATTTCATCCCATTCTCATTGCATTTCATTCTCTTTTGCTAACTTTTCAGGTGGTAAGTTGTTTTGAGAAGTGAATTTGCCTTCACTTCTCACAATCTCTTCTCATCTCTCTTGCATCTTTGCTGCATTTTATATTTGTGTTAGAGTGAGCTTGATCATTCATGTTCATCTCTTACTTTCTTCCTTCAAGCAACTTGTCTTCTTAAGTGAAGCAAGTTGTTTTGCTTCTCTTTGCTTCTTGCTCCTTTCATCTGTTTCCTTCCTAGTGGTTTCTCTGAAGATCTTTTGCAAGCCTCATAAACCCTAGGAACATCCAAGTATGATCACAATTAGGGTTTGATTAGTCCCCCATTATTTTTACCTTTGTGTCATCTTTGAGTCTTCTCTTCTCATCTCATATTCAAGGACTAAACCCTAAAGGTTTTAAGGCTTTGTGATTAAGCTTATGCCTGCATCCTTCTATTAGGATGGAGTGTATAACTTTAATCCTAAGTGTTAAACCCTTAATGTGTTTAAATCCTTTAATCAATCCACTTAATAATCATCAAGACATCAAGCTTGTAACTTGGGCCTTGCATTAGGGTTCTAATTCTTCCTTAATTGGTTAAGAAGGACTAACCCTAGTGTTAATGGACAAGTCCCCCTCAAGTTGTCTTACAAATCATAAAATCCATTTCTTCATCTCACCATTAACTAAAATCCACTTTAATAAAGGCTTTGTTTTGTCATGAGGTTAATCCCTAATCATGGATTAAGTTGAGGAGTCTTTCTTAGCTTGAATGTTCTCATCTATTATCCTTCTATTAGGATGGTGTAATGGGTCCATTAAATCCTTGATTATGGATTAAACTCATTACTTAACACTAAACAAAAACAACAAAAACATCTAAATAATCACAAGTAGGTTAATGATCTTAATCCTACATCATGGTGATTAAGTGTGAGGTGTTTACTTCATACTTAAGGTATTCTCATTACCCCTAATTAGAGGGAGGATGTGATGAGTTTACTAACCCATTGGTTTAGGCTTAAGATCATTTTCTTATGACAAACTCCAAAAGAAATAAAAGATTGAAAATAACAAAAACAAACAATAATCGTCTCCTTCGGGATTCTTTTCTCATCATCTTCACTCACAAACGAGAACTCGCTTCTTCCGTCTAATGCAAGACAGTTTGCACCTGAGCCAGACAGGTCATACACTTGAGCATAGACAATTTATCTTTCAGTCTCTTTGAGTCGAACTACAGTGTTCTGACTTCCTCATTGCACAAGAGGATACGTAGGCATAACTTAACAGTTATCGAACAAAAGTCTCTGTACATTCCCCCTCCTTCCAGCATTATTCTTTAAGCCTCATAGTCTTGAGCATTTCACTCCTGTTCTTACACTGACACTTCTCATGTACACTTCACATTCTTTTTACACTGACACTTGCATTCTTTCCAGCTTTGATACACAAATTGCACTGACACTACCCCTTTAAAACACAAATCTCTTAAGCGTGGATCCCGTCGAGTACGGCGGACAATCTGGGTGCTAATACCTTCCCAGGTTGTAACCAACCCCCTTTCTCAGTTTCTCTGGTTCGCAACCGTCTTATCCATCTTTTCTCAGGTTTATGCAGCATTACCTTTCCTCCGGGATAAAAATGCCTAGCTGGCGACTCTTGTCTTCTGAGTTCACCCTTGTGTGTTCTCATCCCTCTCGCCGACCGTTCGCGTCTGTACCCCTTCTGACCTAGGTGTCTTTTGGTGGGAGCGACAGCTTTGCGACTCTGCTGGGGACCCTTATACTGTAACCAGGGCTTCTAGTTCTTTTTGTGGGTTCCTCCTAGCACTTATTTGATTTGTGTTTACTGGGGTGTTATGTGCTGATTGTGTTTAAATAGTTGCTTTTATTATTGCTTTCTGTACAGCTTTATTTATTGCTTTCCTTTACAGTTTTTTTCATATTTCATACTGTCATTATCATTGCTGGATTTGTTCTTTTGTCTTGGTGGGTGGGGTTTCATTGAGAGTTTAAGGTTCTATACCTGGGACCTGAGTGACACCTAGGCTAGAATGGTCCATGTTCTTTCCCATTCCATTTCGGTCTGGTGCAGGAATATGAAACACGGTTCAGATGTGGGTTTCTTCTTGAGAACTCTGTGCTACAGATTTCCTGTAGTGCTAGGGCTATTTGGGAAGCCTGCTAAGTCTGGATGACCTTTATTATGACCTTCAGAAACTGAGGTGAATTAGAGGAGGATCTTTTATGGCTATTGTAAACACTGTATGTCCGGGTTAGAAGTGTTTACACTTCTCATAACTGATCCAAGTTTGAGGATCCTTGTTCTAGAACACCACCTGTGAGGGGGTTGGGCTGTTTGCAGGTTTGGAGGTACCATTGGCCACATCATACCCTGATACTTGTTTTGTTTAAGAATACTTCACTTTGGACAGTTCTTGTGATTAACCCTGGACATGTGACTCTTTATTTGAGTCCCCCACCTTGGTTACTGGATTTCTGAACCTCCATCTGGACTTCTTGAACATACATGGACTTTATATCAGGACAGATACTCAGATCCAGCTTGATCACAAACCCTTACATATCATTTGCATACATCATCATTGCATCATTTAACATTTGTTTATTTGTTTTTCAGGGTATCCACATTATATCTGGCTTGGTTTTGACCCCTTCATCTGCATAGACCTCTGTTTCATCAGTTATCTACTTCATCTATCTTCATCAGTTGTTTTCTTCAGTTACCTTCATCATTATCAGCTTATCAGTGGCTCATCTCCAGTACCAGTCTTGATCTTCACCAACATTTGTCTTCAGTTCTTCATCAGCAGTCATGGCTCCTCCCAGGAAAAGCAATATTTCATACCATTTCTTTGAGCCTGTGTTGACTGGTATCAGGCAGGTCCAGTCACTTATCACTCCAGACCACATCCCATTATTCAGAGAACATTATGGGGGTATCCTGGATATGGTTATGGACTTGGACCCTTCTCAGAGAAGTATGATTCACACCTGCCTACAGTTTTATGACCCTCCTTTGAGATGCTTCACATTTTCAGACTTTCAGCTAGGACCTCTTTTGGAGGAGTTTTCATCATTAATTGGGGTACCTGTCAGGGGTGGAGTCCCCTTAAACCCAGAGATGACTTCTCCCAGCAATGGAGAAGTGGCAAAAGCACTGTACCTGGAGCCTACTTTGATTGAGCAGAATATGACAACAAAGGCTGGGATCCCTGGTTTACACTTGGATTTCTTGATTTCTCAGGCCATCCTGAAGGCCTCTTTGGGAGAATGGAGGGCAGTTTGTGCATTGCTGGCCCTCAGCATATATGGGGTTGTACTGTTTGCAGATGAGCCCAAATTTATCAGCAAGAATGCCATTCATCTTTTCCTTCTGAGGAACCCAGTACCCACATTACTGGGAGACTTCTATTACTCCATTCATCAGAGGAATGAGAAACAAAGGGGGAAGTTAGTGAGATGATGTGCTCCTTTGTTCCACACCTGGCTGCTCAAACACCTACCTAAGACAGATGCCTTATTGAATCCTCACCAACAAAAGAATTGGGCTAAGAGGCTCAATACTTTGACTTCAGATGACATCAGATGGTGCACCCAGAGCACCAAAGGCAAAGACATCATTACTAGTTGTGGGCAATACCCAAATGTACCTCTGATATGAGTAAAGGGTTGCATCAACTACAATCCTTTGTTGTTTAAAAGGCAACTGGGCTATGCTTTGATTCACCCTCCTAGAGTGCAAGATTTAGTTGAGACCCTGTATTGTGAGATAAAGCCTAATCTAGCTACTGTCAGACAAGCATCCTGGGCTTGGGACAACATCCAGACAAAAGGGATGGCTATTCTAGGGAGGTGTAATAATGTTGCTTCAGCTCAGTACTATGACTGGTCTCATGCTAGAGCTCAGATTACTGGGATGCCCTTCACTTTGGAGGATACACATGGACCATCTACAGTACAGCCAACAGCCACTGTCAGCCTGGAAGAATTTGAGAAGCTGAAGGAAAGGAATGAGAATCTGTCTCAAGCTCTGAAGAAGACCCTTTGGGAAAGGAGTGATGGTCGTCTGGACATTGAGAGGTTAGAGAAGCTTAAGGTGGAGCATCTGGCCAAGATTGAGAAAACAGAGGACTACATCAAAAAAGCAAGAGCTGGAGAACAAATAATGAAGAATGACTGCAAAGAGGCCATGTTTCAGAAGGCTAGGACTAATATCTATCTGCAAGAAAGTCAGGCTAGGTGGGTCAGGATCACTGAAGCCCAAACACAAGAAGATAAGAGAACTCAAGCCAGGATTGAGCAGTTAGAGGCCAATGAAAAGAAGCAACAGGAAGCTTTGCTGGCAGCCCAGAAGGAGATTTCAGAGTTGAAGCTCAGGGCTGGTTTGAAAAGGTCAAAGGACCATGACAGGCACAAGAAGCTGACCACTGCCATTGCCACCAGAAACCTCCTCATCAGAAACATCACAGAGCATCCAGCTGGTCCGGTGACTGACGCACTTCTGAAGGAGGTTAAGGAGGATGAATTTGGACTTGATGTCTGACTCTTTGATTGTTGTTATTTTCATTTGATGTACTTTTCATTTTGTGTTGTATTTTGACCCTTCAGGGGCATATGTTGTAAAACAAACTTTGTATGATTCACCATTTGTAATATATTTTAGTTTGTTTCCATTGTGGGGTTTCTTTTTCTCAACAACATCAAAGCATCTTCCTCGGGGTCTGGAAAGGTCAAAACCAAGAACCAAGCTGGATACCTTGGAAAACAAATAAGCATACTGCATTGCATACTAACTTTTGTTTTGTTTTGTAGGTTTTTCCTTTATTATGTTTGTTTCTAACTCTGTTGTGTCTCAGGAAATATTGCTCGCCGCCGGGTGTTCCCTCTCAACAGTACGCACCGGTATCCTACTCGCAACAACCTTCCTGGTATCCAAATGGATCAAGTACAGCAGGACCTGACAGAGGTCAGAACTCAGATGGCTAATGAAAGAGTGGAGATGAGGAACCAAATGGCTCAATTCCTGACTGTAATGACTAACTTGGCCGAAAGTCAAGAGAGGTTAAGGGCATTGGTAGAAACAAAACCCCGAGGAACCTCATCCTGGAACTGGAGGAACAAGTAATAATGAGGGAGGTCAGCCTCATGTTAACCCACCAGTATTTGGACCTCATCTAGATCCGGAAGTCAATATCCCAAGGAATGTACAAGGCCACACTGCTGCAGGCAGGATCTTTCAAGAAGATCCTCAAGAGGAGCAGTTTACTGTAATGGGAGCTGGATATGAAGTTTATGATAGGAGGTTTGATGAAATTGCTGAGAAATTGAGATCTCTGGAGTCTCAAAATTCCTTAGGCTTCGATGTAATGGATATGGGGTTAGTGGATGGGGTAAGGATTCCCCACAAGTTTAAACCCCCGTGCTTCGAGAAGTACAATGGAACTTCTTGTCCACGAACTCACTTACAGTCCTTTCTGGGGAGACTTAAAGCATATACCATGGATGAAAAACTATGGATGTTTTACTTTGAAGATAGTTTGACTGGAGCTTCAAGAGAGTGGTATTCACACTTGACCAGAGCTACTATCAGATGCTGGAAGGACCTAGCTGAGGCTTTCATCAGACAATACCAATACAATCTGGACATGGCCCCTAACAGGACCCTTCTGATGCGAATGTCTCAATCCTCCAGAGAAAGCTTCAGGGAATATGCCCAAAGGTGGAGACAGCTTGTTGCTGCTGTCCAACCACCCATGTCGGAAAGAGAAATGGCCGACATGTTCATGAATACTCTGCAAGGAAAATATATTGATAGGCTAGCTGCCTTTTCTTCCACCAGTTTTGCTGACGTAGTTATAGCTGGAGAAAGGATTGAAATCCTTTTGAAGATGGGTAAGATTTCTGATAATGGTGCAAGTTCATCCAGTAACCCCAGGAAACCTTTTGTGGGACCTCGAAGGACCGGTGAGACAAATGCCATTCATACCACCAGGGGTAGACCTCAGTATGTTCACAGATCAGTGGCAACTGTCACTATTCTAGCTCCGACTCCTCAGCAACCAGCATATCAACCACCACAACAACCACATTATCAACAGCAAGTTCAGTACCCGCCACAAAGAACCTACAACAACAACAACAATCAACAGCAAAGACCTTTTCAGCAAAGACCGTCACAGGAAAATAGGGTGATTGACCATATCCCTATGCCTTATGCCACCTTATTGCCACAACTCCTGAAACTCAACTTGGTTGAATTAAGGACATTGGCACCACCAGATCCCTCCAATCTCCAAAGGAATTATGATGTCAACGCCAGATGTGCTTTCCACTCCAATGCACCTGGCCATAATACGGAAAAATGCAGGGCCTTGCAAATGAAAGTCCAAGATCTGGTGGATTCTAAAGCCCTCAACTTTGCACCCCCTCCAAATGTCAACAAGAATCCTATGCCTCATCATGGAGGACCAAGGATTAATGCCATAGAAGAAGACAAACCATCTACTTTGATCACCAGTGTTGCACAGATTCGAACACCTCTGGTCGAAATTAAAGCTCAGCTTCTAGAGTGCCAGGTGTTTCCCGAGTGTGAGCTCGGTTGTGGGTATTGCAACATTGCAGTCAACGGGTGTGATAACTTGAGAAGCGGCATAGATGGTCTTATCAAGGATGGTATACTTCAGATCTCAACAACAGCGCCTACAAATCCAGCAATTCCTTTGACAACAATTCCTGATTCTCCTACAACTGTGTAAACACCCCAAATTTGCCCTCACCCATTCACACCATGGCTTGTGATCATTTCATATGCATAAACACAATCATATCACCTCATATTACATTTTTGATTCACTGCATAGATTCTAAGTCATCTGCACCTAGGGTTTGTGATCTGAGCAATCCAAGAGCCACTTAAGCCACTCCAAAGGCCATCAATCAATTCAAAGGAATCCATGTGTGTTCTTATATCATATTACATCCTCTCAAGGTCAAAAATGCAAAAGGATCACAAGAACTGGGATTGGTGTGGATGCAGAGCCAAGTTTGACTGCACAGTTGACCTAAAATTAGGGTTTTGGTTTCAGAGGCCATAACTCCAATTTTTTTGGTCATTCTTGTTTCCATTGGTCTCTATATGGTATAGGGAGTATGCATATCAATTTTCATGAAGAAATTCCATGGGGAAGTCATCTGATCAAGGGTTGACTTTTCAGACAAGTCAGTGCAAAATTAGGGCATCTGAGGCCCCCAATGACCCAACCAAGGGGTGATCTTCATCAATTTGAGTGTATATGATCTTTATTTGATCATGGAAGAAGTTTGAAGTTCACAAAAATCAAGAATTTGGAGTTTTTGCAAAGTTGACTTTTTTGGGCATAGTTGACTTTTCAAGAATATGTCATTTTAGGTCATTTTTCAAGCCCTTATTTTTGATCCAAAAAGGCTTCAAATGGAAAAACTTTGGTCATGAAAGTTGTAGAACACATTTTTCCCTTTTCAAAAAGTACAAGAACATGATCAAATTCTTCTTGGATCAAAAGTTATGGTGTGACAAAGTTGGCAAAAATCATTGATTTTCAAGATGTGCACTAAATGGAAAATTTGCAAAATCATGTTTCAAGGCAAGTTGTAACTTCTAGTTGGCATCAAACCATTACACAAACATTCTATGTGACATAAAAGTCAGAATTGAACCAAAATGCTCATGTTTCATGGCTTATGGAATGAGAAAATCACATGTGAACCAAAATGAGCCAACTTGCAAAACTCATGATCACACTTCACCCACTTGTCACATTGGTTGCTGAACCTTCCTAGCATCACATACACACCATGCTGCGCCAGCCCTAGCCCTTGTACCAAGCCTAGAACCAAGCCATACTTCTCTTACAAAAAAGTTGACTTTTGGCAAAAGCAAACATCCCAATCACAGCAGGCCATGTCACATCCTCTGGCCAATTGGGATTGTTTATACTTTCCATTTGCTAGCCAAACATAACACCAAGCCAAGCTGAAACATACCATAGCAACACATTCACAAAAACCACCCCATTTGCATTTCTCTTCGAATCTCTCTGCCCAGCTCACAAACACTCAAACCAACTTCACCAATCATTTCACCATGTTACATAGAGCATAAACCAAGCAAAGCCTAAGCCTGAAACCAGCAAGAACTCCACTTCTCCATTTTCACTCCAACTTGCAGTTTCTTTCGAAACTCACTCCACAGCTCACCAACATCCAAATAAACTCCACAAACCTTCTCTACTCATCATCTGGACCACAAACAACCCTTCACCAGTGCCAGAAACATCCTGAGCCACCATCACCATTTTCAACTGAGCTTGAGCAGAAGCTGCTCAAACTCCTCAACCAGCCAGCTTAAACTCTTTCTAAGTATTCAAGCATCACTAGAGGGCCAAGTGGAGTGGATTACACCAAGAGGGAGGGTCAGAAAGTTGCTGGAGTGAAAGCTTCGAATCTCAGGTAGCTCAAGAAATATTTTTCCAGAAATCATTTTTTAAGTTCTAAACTTGTTCTTCATGCTTCACTGATTGTTCTGATGCTTTTAGTTTTGAAAATGGTGATGAAATGAGAATGTAATTGCTTCCTGAAACTTTTTTGCCCTAGTTCTTGTTTGCTTCGATTCAGCCTTTCATGGAAAAATAAATTTGTTTTGTTTGAGGGTTATGATTCGTGAGTGAGTGGGAAGCATTTCTGTTCATTTAGATTTCATTTTCGTAACGTGTAGAGTGAGTTTGAGGTTTTGGGTGAACGGAGAAGATGACCGGAACACTGTTCCGGTCATCTGAGAGTGTTTAACGGCGTAATTAGGGCATAAGCATTTAATTAGCTGATTTTGAATTTGAACCGTAGGATATGGCGCCAGGTCTCTTCCCGCGCGTATAACTTTGAATCCAGGCCCTAGGATGTGTTGACTTTTATTTAATTCAGTTTAAATTCATTTTTAATTCATTTCTTTTCATTTTATTTGCATAATTAATTTAAAATAGCAAAAATGTCTTAAAAATTATGAAACTTTTTCTCAAAAGTTTTATTAATTTTTAAGACACAAAAATATTTTTGTTTTCATTTTTAGCATTAAAAAAGTATTTTTAAATATTTAAAAGATTATTTTTAATTGATTAATGAGAATTAATTTATTAAAAATACTTTTAGATATTTAAAAAATCACCAAAAATTCATGAAATGTTCTAAGACATTTAGAAACATTGTCCAACCTTCAAACCAAATTTCTTTTTTGATCTTGATGCATTTTGAGAATTTTTCATTGAATTAAAATCATTTTTGTGCATTATTTTGATCCAAAGTTCAAAAAATCATTTCTGCCTATCCATGAAGAGTTGGACATTGATTCTTCTTGCATTGCATTTTGTTTAGCATGTAGTTTTTGAGTTTAAATGGCCATAATTTGATCTCTCATTTCCAATTTGTTTGGCATTTTTCTTGTTTAGGAACCCTAAAAACCCTAAAAACTTGCAAAAATCATAACTTGAAATTGGTGAAGAGTTGGGACCTCTCCTTTGGGCTTTGGTTTAGTATAGGATTAGGGGTCCTTTGTGTGGCATTTTCATTTTTTTATCCTAGGGTTTGCTTCTGATTTTGACTTTTGTTTGATGTTTGGTTCATAAACCCTAATTTGGGTTTCCATATGCATCCATCTTGCATTCTCTTGCATAACATGACTTGCCATGACATTCCATGCTTCCATGTGATTCATTTGACATCATAAGACATATAGAAAGAATGTTTGATCATTGCATCATGTATTTGCCATGTTGTATGTCATGTGCACTTCTTAACTTTTCATGTATGTTCATGATTCTTAACTTGCTTCATTTGCATTCATAAACTTGTATGATCATTTCCATGTGTTGTTTCATGTTTGTAGCATCTCATAACATCATAAGCATCATGTATGTGCTTCTGGTTTTGTTTCTCATCATGTCATCTCATCCCATTCTGCATTGCATTGCATTCCTTTTCTAACATTTCAGGTGGTAAGTGAACTTGAGAAGTGAATTTGCCTTCACTTCTCATAACCTTTCTTCTCATCTCTCTCTTGCATCCATGCTGCATTTTGTTATGTGTTTGAGTTTGAGCTTGATCATTCTTCTTCTTCTCACTTTCTTTCTTCAAGTGACTTGACTTCTTGAATGAAGCAAGTTACTTTGCTTCTCCTGATCCTTTCATCTGCTTCTTGGTGGCTCCATTGAAGATTGCTCCTGTAAATCTCACAAACCTTAGGGACAACCAAGCATGACAATGATTAGGGTTTTGATTAGTCTCCCCTCTTAGTTTTACCTTTGTGTCTCTTTTGAGTCATCTCTTCTCACCTCATAATCAGGGACTAAACCCTAAAGGCTTTAAGGCTTTGTGATTAAGCTTATGCCTGCATCCTTCTTTTAGGATGGAGTGTATAACTTTAATCCTAAGTGTTAAACCCTTAATGTGTTTAAATCTCTTAATCAATTCACTTAATAATCATCAAGACATCACACTTTTAACTTGGGCCTTGCATTAGGGTTCTAATTCTTCCTTAAATGGTTAAGAAGGACTAACCCTAGTGTTAATGGACAAGTCCCCCTCAAGTTGTCTTACAAATCATAAAATTCACTTCATCATCTTACCATTAAATAAAATCCACTTAATAAAGGCATGTTTTGTCATGAGTTTAATCCCTAATCATGGATCAAGTTGAGGAGCTTTCCTCAGCTTAAACACTCTCATCTATTATCCTTCTATTAGGATGGTGTAATGAGTCTGTTTAATCCCTGATTACGGCTTAATCTCATTACTTAACACTAAACAAAAACACCAAAAACATCTAAATAATCACAAGTAGGTTGATGATCTTAATCCTACACCAAAGGTGATTAAGTGTGAGAATCTGACTTCACACTTAAGGTATTCTCATTACCCCTAATCAGAGGGAGGATGTGATGAGTTTACTAAATCCATTGGTTTAGGCTTAAGCTCATTAACTTATGACAAACTTTCAAAAGCAATAAAAGACTGAAAACACAAAACAAACAATAATCGTCTCCTCCGGGATTCTCTTCTCATCACCTTCACTCACAAACGAGAGCTCGCTTCTTCCGTCTAATGCAAGACAGTTTGCACCTGAGCCAGACAGGTCATACACTTGAGCATAGACAAGTAAGCAGTTCACAAGTCAATTCATCTTTCAGTCTCTTTGGGTCGAACTACGATGTTCTGACTTCCTCATTGCACGAAAGGATACGTAGGCATAACTTAACAGTTATCGAACAAAAGTCTCTGTATATCCCCCCTCCTTCCAGCTTCATTCTTTAAGCCTCATGATCTTGAGCAATTCATTCTTATTCCTTACACTGACACTGTATATATCACACTTCACTTCTTTTACACCGACACCTGTACATTCTTTTCCAGCTATTGTATACACAAATTGCACTTACACTACCCCTTTAAAACACAAATCTTCTAAGCGTGGATCCCGTCGAGTACGACGGACAATCTGGGTGCTAATACCTTCCCAGGTTGTAACCAACCCCCTTTCTCAGTCTCTCTGGTTCGCAACCGTCTTATCTATCTTTTTTCCAGGCCTATGCAGCATTGCCTTTCCTCCGGGATAAAAATGCCTAGCTGGCGACTCTATTCATCTCCAGTGAGTTCACTGCTGTGTGTTCTCACTGTCCCTCTCGCCGACCGTTCGCGTCTGTACCTTTATCTGGGCCATTCCCATTTATCGGGAGCGACAGCTTGGCGACTCTGCTGGGGAACCTTATACTGCAACCAGGGCTTCTGGTTCTTTTTGTGGGTTCCTCCTAGCGCTTGATTGATTTGTGTTTACTGGGGTGTTATGTGTTATTTGTGTTGTATATTTATTTTGTTCATGTACAGTTGTTTTATCTGCTTTCTTTACAGCTTTACATATATCATACTGTCATACTGTGCTGGCTGGATCTGGTTTTTTGTTTTGGTGGGTGGGGTTCCATTGAGAGTTAAGGTCCTATACCTGGGACCTGAGTGACACCTAGGCTAGAGTGAATCATATTCTTTCCCATTCCATCTCGGTCTGGTGCGGGAATATGAAACACGGTTCAGATATGGGTTTCTTCTTGAGAACTCTGTGTTGAAGATTTCCTGCAATGCTAGGGCTATCTGGGAAGCCTGCTAAGTCTGGATGACCTTTTAGTATTGACCTTCAGAAACTGAGGTGAATTAGAGGAGGAACTGTTATGGTTATTGTAAACACTGTACCTCCGGGTTAGAAGTGTTTACACTTCTCATAATTGATCCAAGTCTGAGGATCCTTGTTTTAGAACACCACCTGTGAGGGGGTTGGGCTGTTTACAGGTTTGCAGGTACCTTGACCTCAGAATACCCTGTTACTTTGACTTGATTAAGAATACTCCATGTTGGAACAGTTCTTGTGATTCTAAAACCCTGGACATGTGGCTCTTTATTTGAGCCCCCTACCTTGGTTACTGGATTTACAGACCTCCATCTGGTATTCTTGAATATGTCATGGACCTATATCAGAGTTCTTGATCAGATCCAGCTCAGTCACAGACCCTTGCATATCATTTTGCATACATAAACATTGCATCATATTGACATTTGCTTATTTGTGTTTCAGGGTATCCACTTTCATTTGGTTCTGGTTTTGACCCCATCTTCAGTTTTGACCTATCTTCATCAGCATCTGCTTCAGTTCTCAGCTGTCTGTTCTAGTCACCTGCACCAGCCAATCAGTGGCCAGTTCTTCAGTGTTATCATCAGCATTTATCTCTACTCATCTTCAGCATCATGGCTCCTAAAAAGAGCAACATCACCTATCACTTCTTCCAGCCAGAGCTATCTGACATCAGGAGGATTCGGACCTTGATCACTCCAGATCACATACCATTGTTCAGGGAACACTATGGGGATATACTTGATATGGTTATGGATCTGGACCCTTCACAGAGAAGCCTGATCCACACTTGCATTCAGTTCTATGATCCCCCACTGAGATGCTTCACTTTTCAGGACTTTCAGCTAGGCCCTCTATTGGAAGAATACTCATCATTGGTTGGTCTGCCTATCAGGGGTGGAATCCCTTTCAACCCTGAGATGGTCTTTCCTAGTAATGGAGAAGTAGCAAAGGCTCTGCATCTGGAACCTGTCCTGATTGAGCAGCATATGACTTCTAAAGCTGGAATCCCTGGTTTCCATCTGGATTTCCTGATCTCTCAAGCTACCCTGAAAGCTTCTTTAGGAGAGTGGAAAGCTGTATGTGCTTTATTGGCCTTGAGTATATATGGAATTGTATTGTTTGCAGATGAGCCTCGATTCATTAGCAAGAATGCAATCCATCTGTTCATCTTGAAGAACCCAGTGCCCACTCTATTGGGGGATCTCTATTATTCAGTGCATCAGAGGAATGAAAAGCAGAGGGGGAGATTAGTGAGGTGTTGTGCTCCATTGTTCCACACTTGGCTTCTCAGGCATCTACCCAGGACAGATGCATTTTTGAACCCTCATCAGCAGAGCAACTAGGCTAAGAGACTCACTGCTTTAACTTCAGTTGATATCAGATGGTGGACTCAGAGCACCAAGGGCAGGGATATCATCACCAGCTGTGGGCATTTTCCCAATGTGCCCCTAATAGGAGTTAAGGGAAGCGTTAATTACAATCCTCTGCTGTTCAGAAGACAACTGGGCTATGCACTGGTCCATACTCCTAAGGCACAGGACTTGGTTGAGACTCTCTATTGTGAGAACAAGCTAAATTTGACTATTGTTAGGCAGGCTGCCTGGGCCTGGGATAATGTTCAAACAAAGGGAGTAACTATTTTGGGGAAGTGCAACAATGTGGCATCAGCACAATATTATGAATGGTCCCGTGCCAGGGCTCAATTCTCTGGGATGCCCTTTACTATAGAAGATATGCCTGAGTCATCTTCAGCACCACCCCCTGCCACTATCAGTTTGGAGGAGTATGAGAGCTTGAAGGAAAGAAATGAGAAGTTAACCCAGGCTTTGCAGAAGACCCTCCGAGAGAGGAGTGAGGGTAGGATGGAAATTGATAGGCTAGAGAAGTTAAGAGTGGAGCATCTGACTAAGATTGAGAAGTCTGGGGATTATATCAAGAAGTCCAAAGCTGGAGAACAAATTCTGAAGAATGCTTGCAAAGAAGCCCAGTTCCAGAGAGCAAGGACAGACTTGTATCTGAAGGAAAGTCAGGCCCGGTGGGTCAAGATCACCGAGGCTCGTACTCTAGAGGACAAGAGAGTTCAAGACAAGATGGAGCAACTGGAAGCTAGTGCCAAAGAACAGCAAGAAGCCCTGGCAGCAGCCCAGAGAGAGATATCAGAGCTGAGGATCAAAGCTGGAGTGAAGAGGTCAAAGGACCAAAGCCAGCACAAGAAGCTAACAGCAGCTGTTACGACCCGGAATCTCCTCATCAGGAATCTCATGGAGCGTCCAGCTGATCCTGTGACCGAAGCACTTCTCAAGGAAGTTCGTGAGGATGAGTTTGGTCTTGGTGTTTGACCATTTGTTTGTTGTTGCTTTCATTCCGTGTATTTTTCATTTTTCTTGTAATGTATTTTGACCCCTCAGAGGGCTTGTATTTGTAAACAAACTTTGTACCATTTGCTTTTTTGTAATATATGTATTAGTTTGTTCCACCCAAGTTTCACTTCAAAAGCAACATCAACAACATCTTCAAGGGTCTGGAAGGGTCAAAACTGAATGCCAAGCCGGATACCTTGAAAACAAATAAGCATACTGCATTGCATGCTAACACTTTTGTTTGTTTTGTAGGTTTTTGTTTTATTGCCACTAACTTTGTTGTGATGTTCAGGAACTATTGCTCGGCGCCGGGTATTTCCCCTCAATCGTCCGCACCGTTATCCGACCCGTAACAACCTTCCGGGCATTCAAATGGATCAGATGCAGCAGGACCTTACTGAGGTCAGAAATCAAATGGCAAATGAAAGGCTAGAAATGAGGAATCAAATGACTCAGTTTATGGAAGTGATGAACAACATGGCTCAGAGCCAGGAAAGATTGAGGGCCATGGTGGAAAGGCAGAATCAAGAAGATCCACATATAGGAACTGCCGGCACTAGCAACAATGAAAGGGTCCAACCTCATGTCAACCCCCCTGTATTTGGACCACACCTCCATCCTGAGGTCAACATCCCTGCAAATGTTCAAGGGACTGCCACTGCAGCCAGGGTACTTCAAGAAGACCCCCAAGAGGACCAATTTACAGTAATGGGTGTTGGGGAAGAAGCTTATGATAGAAGGTTGGATGAGATAGCTGAGAAATTGAGGTCCTTAGAATCTCAAAATTCTCTGGGTTTCGATGTCATGGACATGGGCTTGGTAGACGGGGTCAGGATCCCCCATAAGTTTAAGCCTCCTTGTTTTGAAAAATACAACGGGACTTCATGCCCCCGGACTCATTTACAGTCATTTCTGGGAAGGCTGAAGGCCTATACAATGGATGAGAAGCTCTGGATGTTCTATTTCGAGGATAGCTTAACTGGAGCGTCAAGAGAATGGTACTCTCACATGACAAGGGCAACTATTAGGTGTTGGAAGGACCTGGCAGAGGCCTTCATAAGACAGTATTAGTACAACTTAGATATGGCACCCAACAGGACTCTCCTAATGGGAATGTCACAGTCGTCAAGGGAAAGCTTCCGAGAGTATGCCCAGAGATGGAGGCAATTGGCTGCTGCTGTTCAGCCACCTATGTCTGAAAGGGAAATGGCAGATATGTTTATGAACACCCTTCAGGGAACATATATTGACAGGCTGGCTGCTTTCTCTTCCACTAGCTTTGCAGATGTTGTCATAGCTGGTGAGAGAATTGAGAGCCTGTTAAAAATGGGCAAGATCTCAGACAATGGTGCAAGCTCATCCAGTAGTACAAGAAAGCCTTTTGCGGGCCCAAGAAGAACTGGCGAGACCAATGCCATTCACACCAACAGGGGCAGGCCCCAATATGTTCACAGATCAGTGGCAGCAGTCACCATTCCTGCTCCAGCTCATCCTCAACCAGTCTATCAACCTCCGCCGCAAAACTATCAACAACAACCTCAGTACCACCAACAGAATCAGTATCCTCCGAGAAAGTACAACAACAACAACACCAACAACAATAACCAGCAAAGGCCATTCCAACAGAGGCCTTCTCAAGCCAACAGGGTAATCGACCCGATCCCTATGCCATATGCTACATTGCTGCCACAACTCCTGAAACTCAACCTGGTTGAGCTAAGGACGTTGGCACCTCCAGATCCCAACAGTCTACCCAGAAACTACGATGTCAACGCCAGATGTGCCTTCCATTCAAATGCACCTGGCCACAGTACAGAAAAGTGCAGAGCTCTGCACATGAAGGTACAAGACCTGGTAGACTCGAAAGCTCTGAATTTCGCACCACCACCCAATGTCAATAAGAACCCAATGCCAAACCACGGTGGTCCCAGGATTAACGCTATTGAAGAAGACAAGCCGTCTTATTTAATAACCAGTGTGGGCCAGATCCGGACACCGTTGGTAGAAATTAAGGCTCAGCTCCTCGAATGTCAAATGTTCCCGGGGTGTGAGTTGGGGTGTGCTTACTGCAATATCTCAGTCAATGGGTGCGATAACTTGAGGAATGGCATAGACGGTCTCATTCAGAGTGGCCAACTTCAGATCACCACATCATTTCCTACAAATCCAGCAATCTCATCAGCAACAACTCCAGAACCTCCTACAACTGCAACAACCATTGTTCCTGACAATTCTTCGGCTTCATCAACAAGTACTTCATCTATCATCTCAACTGATCAGTTATCAACAAATTTTTCTTCTACAACTCCAGCACCACTCCATTTTGAAACTCCTACAACAACAACATCCATCCTTCCACCAATGTCTCCTACGACACCAGCAACAAATCATGAAGATGTCTCAACTGTCACAATATTTTATGATCCTGAAAACAACTCTGCCTACAACTCAGAAAGTGCTGCTCCCATCAGGGCACCGGTCACAATTTATTATGATCCGCAGACTATCACAATTCCTTCCGCAGCTGCAGTCAGTCCAGTCACTATCACGGTGCCTGGACCAGTACCTTATGAAAGTAGTAATGCCATCCCCTGGCATTACGGCTCTGACCTGTACTGCGAAGGACAAAGAATCACTTTCGAATCATCAACCCCTGCACCACAAATTGACAATGTGGGAGGAGGCGGAGGCTTCACTCGAAGCGGACGTCTTTTCGCTCCACAAATTCAGAGACCCAATGCCGAAGCAGAAGCTGCTGCTAAAGCAAAAGGGAAAAGCTTAGTGCAGGAAGACCAAGCTGTTAAAGAAGCTTTGAAAACACCCTTCGATCAAGAGGTTGATGAGTTCATGCGAATCATCAAAAAGAGTGATTATAAAATAGTGGATCAGCTTCATCAGACGCCTTCCAAGATCTCAATCCTATCATTGCTTATGTGCTCCGAAGCCCATCGGAATGCACTACTCAAAGTCTTGCACGCAACTTACGTGCCTGAAGAGATCACTGTCAATCAGCTGGAAGCTGTAGTTGGAAATGTTAATGCTAGTCACGGACTAGGGTTCACCAATACTGATTTGACAACGGAAGGCCGCAACCATAACAAATCCTTACACATAACCATGGAATGCAAAGGTGCTGTCCTTTCTCATGTGCTGGTAGACACGGGGTCATCCCTCAATGTCTTACCTAAAAAGGCCCTGGTGAAGCTAGAATATGATGGATTGGCGTTGAGACCCAGCAACCTGGTGGTGAGAGCCTTTGATGGCTCAAAGAGATCGGTTCTGGGAGAGATTGAATTGCCCATAACGATTGGCCCACAGACCTTTAAAACGACCTTCTACGTGATGGATATACAGCCTGCCTACAGCTGTCTATTGGGTAGGCCATGGATTCACGCCGCTGGCGCCGTGACCTCTACCCTTCACCAGAAGTTAAAATATGAGTGGGAGGGTCAAATCGTTACAATCTGTGGAGAAGAGGATATTTTTGTCAGCCATCTGGCTACCTATAAGTATATTGAGATGGATGGGGAGATCCATGAAACAATGAGCCAAGGTTTTGAAGCCTTGAATGTCAATGAAACATCTGCTGTGCCTGGGACTTCGATATCATCATACCAACAAGCCCGGAAGGTTGTTGAGGGAGGAAACGCCCAAGGCTGGGGCAAACTGCTATCGGTGGAGAAGAAAGAGGATAGATTTGGGTTGGGTTACAAACCAACTCAACAAGATCAAGCAGCGGCTGCAAAAGAGCCCAATTTTGTGAGTGGGGGGATGCTTACCCCCGATGCTGTCAACTGTCTGGAAGACGAGCTGGAAGAAGAACGCAACCTGGAAAGCTGGATTCGTCCAAAGATCCCGGGGGGCAGTATCTCAAACTGGTCTTCCCAGGAAATTATAAGAGTTACTCATGCAGAGTAATTATTATTTCCTGTATTTTTATAGCATGCATCAAAGTCTTGCATCTTGCCCAAGATGACAAGACTCATTTTGTAATCGGGCCATCTGTAATTTTTGTGCAACAAGATTAATCAATGAAATATCAGACATCTTTTGCAAATGAGTCTTTTTCTTTTCTGCTCACTGTTTCTCCATTTTTCTTTTTGTACAAAAAATAAATGGCAGTGTTTTCAAAATGACAACTTTATTTCACTTTTCTAAAACAAGATTAAAATCAAATCACTAAAATGAACCAACTGAACCCTTGCAGAGAGTGCCTTCCAGACAGCACCGACAATGGCACGGCTATGACATCGTATGACTTTGACAATCCAATCAATCAAGCTGATGAAGGGATTGAAGAAGAATATGAGCTTCCTGAAGAGCTAGCCAGGTTATTAAGGCAAGAGGAAAAGGTTATTACTCCTCACCAGGAGGAGGTTGAAGTGATCAATCTTGGTACAGATGAAGACGTGAAAGAGGTTAAAATTGGGGCCTGCCTGCAAGACTCAGTGAAGGAACAACTGACTGACCTGCTTCAAGAGTATGTGGACGTGTTTGCTAGGTCTTATCAAGATATGCCAGGGTTGGATACCGACATTGTGGTGCACAAGCTGCCTTTAAGAGAAGAATGCCCGCCGGTTAAACAGAAACTGCGCCGTACTCGTCCAGACATGGCAATGAAAATCAAGGAGGAGGTACAAAAGCAATGGGACGCCGGGTTCCTTGCTGTAACTAGCTATCCACCGTGGGTCGCTAATATAGTACCTGTGCCTAAGAAAGACGGCAAAGTAAGGATGTGTGTTGACTACCGGGATCTGAACAGAGCTAGCCCGAAAGACGATTTCCCATTACCTCACATTGATGTATTGGTCGATAACACGGCTCAGTTCTCGGTATTCTCCTTCATGGATGGATTTTCAGGATACAACCAGATTAAGATGTCACCTGAAGACATGGAGAAGACAAACTTCATCACACCCTGGGGCACGTTCTGCTACAAGGTAATGCCATTTGGGCTGAAGAATGCTGGTGCCACATATCAACGGGCAATGGTAACATTATTCCACGATATGATCCATAAAGAAATAGAATGTTATGTGGATGACATGATTGCCAAGTCCCTTACTGAAGAAGATCACCTGATGAATCTGCTGAAGCTATTCAAGCGTCTGAGGAAGTACCAACTGAAGCTGAACCCCAACAAATGCACATTCGGGGTGAGATCTGGTAAGCTGCTGGGCTTTATTGTAAGCGAGAAGGGGATTGAAGTTGACCCTGACAAAGTCAAAGCCATCCAAGAGATGCCTGCACCGAAAGCTGAGAAAGAAGTTCGAGGGTTCTTAGGTCGATTGAACTACATCTCGCGGTTCATATCTCACCTTACAGCAACTTGTGAACCCTTGTTCAAACTACTGAGAAAAGAACAGATGGTCAGGTGGAACGAAGACTGCCAAAGGGCTTTTGACAAGATCAAAGAATACTTACAAGAACCTCCAATCCTTATGCCTCCAGTTGAAGGAAGACCTCTGATAATGTACCTGACAGTATTAGAAGAGTCGATGGGGTGTGTGTTGGGCCAGCATGACGAGTCTGGTCGAAAAGAGTATGCAATATACTACCTAAGCAAAAAGTTTACCGACTGTGAACAACGTTATTCACTGCTCGAGAAAACTTGCTGTGCTTTAGCGTGGGCTGCTCGCCGACTGAGACAGTATATGTTGACTCACACTACCTTATTGATCTCAAAAATGGACCCAGTCAAGTACATTTTCGAGAAGCCAGCTCTTACCGGACGGGTTGCAAGATGGCAGATGATTCTCACAGAATACGACATCCAGTACACCTCTCAGAAAGCCATCAAGGGCAGTGTACTATCTGAATATATGGCTGAGCAACCCATTGATGATTACCAGCCTATGAGGTTTGACTTCCCTGATGAAGACATCATGTTCATAAAAGCAAAAGATCATGAAGAGCCTGTTCACACTGAAGGGCCTGACCCGGAAGAAGAATGGACCATGATGTTTGATGGGGCTGTTAATATGAATGGCCGTGGTGTTGGTGCAGTACTCATTACACCTAAGGGAGTTCACATGCCTTTCTCGGCGAAACTCACTTTCAACTGCACTAACAACGAAACTGAATACGAAGCTTGCATTATGGGTCTTGAGGAAGCCATTGACCTCAGGATCAAGACATTGACTGTATTCGGAGATTCAGCTTTGGTAGTCAATCAAACCAACGGCAAATGGTACACACACCAAGATCATCTGATACCTTACAGGGATTATACAAGGAGGTTATTGACTTTCTTCACAACAGTCAAACTTGAGTATATCCCTCGGGACGAGAATCAGTTTGCAGATGCTCTGGCTACCATTTCGTCCATGATCAAAGTTCAGACTGCCAACTTTGTACCTCAGATTTCAGTGTCCAGACATGACAGACCAGCATATGTGTTCGCAGCAGACGTTGTCAGAGATAATAAGCCTTGGTTCCATGATATCAAGTGCTTCTTGGAGGATCAAACATACCCACCTGGGGCATCTTCCAATGATAAGAAGACTTTGAGAAGGCTCGCTGGTAGTTTCTTCCTGAACACTGATGGGTCTTTATACAAAAGGAACTTTGATATGGTACTCCTCAGATGCGTCGACAGGACAGAAGCGGAGTTGTTAATGCATGAAGTGCACGAAGGATCCTTTGGTACCCACGCAGGAGGGCATGCAATGGCCAAGAAATTGCTAAGATCAGGCTATTACTGGATCACAATGGATGCTGACTGTTGTGCCTACGCCAGGAAATGCCATAAATGCTAGATTTATGCAGATAAGGTGCATGTGCCTCCCAATCCCTTGAACATCATGTCTTCACCATGGCCCTTTGCCATGTGGGGCATTGATATGATTGGCAAGATCGAGCCGACTGCTTCAAATGGCCACAGATTCATCCTGGTCGCCATTGACTATTTCACCAAGTGGGTTGAAGCAGCCTCGTATGCAAACGTCACAAGGCAAGTGGTAGCCAGATTTCTGAAGAGAGATATCATCTGTCGGTACGGAGTGCCCGAGCGAATCATTACTGATAATGGTTCCAATTTAAACAACAAAATGATGGCAGAGCTGTGCCGGGACTTCAAGATCCAACACCACAATTCTTCTCCTTACAGGCCAAAGATGAACGGCGCTGTGGAGGCAGCAAATAAAAATATCAAGAAGATTGTGCAGAAGATGGTAGTCACTTACAAAGACTGGCATGAAATGCTACCATTTGCTTTGCATGGGTACCGCACGTCAATCAGGACATCCACTGGGGCAACACCGTATCAGCTTGTGTATGGTATGGAAGCAGTCCTACCTGTCGAAGTTGAATTACCCTCCCTACGGGTACTGATGGATGTTAAACTGAATGAAGCAGAATGGGTTAGGGACCGATTTGAACAACTGAGTCTGATCGAAGAGAAAAGATTGGCTGCAATCTGTCATGGGCAGTTATATCAGAAAAGAATGAAGAAAGCCTTCGATCAGAAAGTCAGGCACCGAGAGTACCAAGTAGGAGATCTTGTGCTGAAGAGAATCCTCCCTCCTCATACAGACCACAGAGGCAAATGGACTCCAAATTATGAAGGACCATTTGTGGTAAAGAAAGTTTTTTCCGGTGGAGCACTGATGCTCAGCACCATGGATGGTGATGATTTCCCGTCCCCTGTGAATTCAGATGCAGTTAAAAAATACTTCGCATAAAAATGACCCGCTAGACACAAAAACAGAATGTAAGTCCAGGCAAAAATAGGGCATCCCGGCGAGTCAAAAACAGAATAAAAGACTCGGGCAAAAATAAGGGAAAATAGACAAGAAAATGTACACCCGCTGAGTTGAAAAGCCGCATTGGACAGCTCAGGCAAAAATGGGTATCCCGATGGATTGAAAACCCGAAAGGGCGATCCATGCAAAATAAGGGAATAAGCGAACAACTGCATTCTGAATTCGTCTATATCACCTACAACTTGGTAAGCTTCGAAAGGATCAAGCTTCAATCAGAATCAACATTCTTCAGAAAGCAAGATGAGAAGAACGTCAAAAGTCATACGGGTCATAGTAAAGAGGAAGCTCCTCAAAGCGTCATCAACACTGCCAACATTTCGTTTCTCAATTTGTAACAATCTCCTCATCTCAGGGGATTTGTTTCTTTGACTGTATCTCGCCAATTCAGGGCGTATGAATTAATAAAATCAGATTTTCAGTCATGTCTCGTTTTGTACATTTTATTTGCAAAAATGTCTGATGTCTTAAAAGAGAAAAAACTGATTGCATAAGAATACAGATGCTTATCTTCAAATAAAAACATGCTTGCAGGAAATATGTTTACTCTCAGAAGTATTCTAAACTCCTATGACGGAATCCAGTAAAGGATACCTCGGGATTACCTTGTGCGTTTCTCTATCTTTTTCAGGATTGCAGTTATCCAGAATGCAACTTGGGGCATGTAAGTTTCATCCCAACAAGCTGGAAAATCAACACTCAATTTTAGCACCCGAAGTGCTCTCTCCCCCAGATGAGTTGCTTCCCATGACTTCTCCCAGCTGAGTTGGCCACTTATTACTTATCCCCATCAGAATGGGCAGATATCGCAGGAGATGCCCATATCCCCAGCTGAGTCAAGGATCCTCTTCAACAGAATCCCTAGGGAGGTCTCTCAATGATCTCTCTTTCTCCCCAACCGAGTTGCCTTTTTATCCTCAGCCGGAGCACAAAAGTCAGGGAACCATCTCCCCACAGAGTTCCAGCCTCTATCCAGAAGAGCAGTGCATGAAGATCACAACAGAGTGAAGAAAGCTTCTACCAACCCCAGCTGGGTCTCTCATTTATTGGAATAGGCCTCTCAGTGACCTGAGTCCCCAAGCAGATACATCTCATCAGATCTACCAGTGATCTCAAACCCCCAGCTGGGATGTCTACTTCAACAGATCGATCAGAGATCTTCGCAGCAGTGGGACCCGGATCCCGGTTTGGTATCTTTGCACAATCATAGCATTTGCATCATATTCACCCACAAAGCGTAGCATTCCGTCTAGTACGGAGCATTACGGCAAAAATCCAACACATAGCGTAATCATAAGCCATGTTTTGAATCAGCACTTGTGACCAGTAACCATTCATCAGAATGCAGAATACTTTCCCCCAGAGTCCCCACCAGAGTCCCAGCAAAAGCAGCTGCCTCACAAATCACAAACACCAGTATATACCCATTTTGGACACCCAACCGTGCCATCTTTCCCCAGTAAAGCCGCCTAAACACTCTACAAATAAAACCACCCATATTACAGATACTTCCTGACACCCGTCCGTGTCGAATCACCAACAGAAAGCCAAAGACATCATCTTTGCACTCACCTACCAGTATATACACTTTCTCGACACTCGTCCGTGTCATATCCCCAGCACAGTCATCTACACTTTTACAACCCATATACTTGTTGATATTATTATACTTTTCTCTTTTGACACTCGTCCGTGTCACTCTCCCCAGCAGATAAACATTCATCAATACACCATTCTCACTACTCATGTTGTACTTATGCAGATACTCGTCCGTATCTCATATACACCGTTTATATCCCCTCAGAGTCAGCACTCGTCCGTGTTCTTTGTTAACCAGATGGTACTCGTCCGTATCATCATCTCAGAGCATGCGTCTAGAGTTTGTTTCTACATGATACTCGTCTGTATCATAGTTTTAAGGATGCTCGTCCGCATCTTTAATCCATACACTGTGTCCAACACTTATGTCTTCTTGAATATAGATACTCGTCTGTGTCTACTATTCCCCAGAAGAATCCTCTCAGATTCAACACTCGTCCGTGTTCTTTGTTAACCCGTTGATACTCGTCTGTATCATCATCTCTGAGCACGTGTCAGTTTGTTTCTACCCGATACTCGTCCGTATCATAGTCTTAGGGATGCTCGTCCGCATCTTTAATCTATACACAATACCAAACACTTATACCTTTTGTTTCTTAGGATGTAAACACTCGTCCGTGTTTACTACTCCCCAGTAGATCGCCAACAAAATTTTCCTTCTTATCTGACACTCGTCCTGTGTCATGATAAACCTCGAGAGCAGCCGTACCCTGCTAGGTGGTCGTCCTCCACCTCTTGATGGTCGTCCTCCATCATGCTCATCCGATGGCCGTCCCTATCGTTGATTTTTAGCAGCCGTCCCCTGCTAGGTGGTCGTCCTCCACCTCTTGATCATCGTCCTTCATCGTTTTATCCAATGGTCGTCCCCATTGTTGATTTTGGTTATCTGGCATTCGTCCTATGTCATGATGGACCCTGAGAGCAGCCGTCCCCTGCTAGGTGGTCGTCCTCCACCTCTTGATGGTTGTCCTCCATCATGCTCATCCGATGGCCGTCCCCATCGTTGATATTTTCGGCAGCCGTACCCTGCCAGGTGGTCGTCCTCCACCTTTGATGGTCGTCCCCATCATATTCCTTTATTCCCCAACAGAGCAGCCGTCCCCTGCTAGGTGATCGTCCTTCACCTTTGATGGCCGTACCCCATCATCTGTTTATTTCATTTATTCTTTAACCCGATGGCCGTCCCCGTCGTGGTCCCTTTTCCTTTGCTTTTAGCCCGATGGCCGTCCCCATCGTCGGTTACGTTGCTTTGTGAACTTGATGGCCGTCCCCGTCATGCTTCATCAATCCCCAAAGAATTTTACAACTTTATCTTGATGGCCGTCCCCATCATAATCTTATTTTTCCCAGCTAGTCGGTCGTTCCCGTCTTGGCTTTACCTTTTATCCCCAGCATGTCGGCCGTCCCCGTCATTGCTTTACTTCACACACTTTTCCCAGCATGTCGGTCGTCCCCGTCATTGCTAGTTACCCAGCAGTCGTCCTCTGCCCGGCGGTCGTCCTCCGTCGCCCACACTTTACAATATACTTTATTTTACAATCTATATCCCTTTTCTTCTTCATTCTGTGAGCGCAAATTTTGGACTGTCTTTGGTATTCAACCACAAGTTATCTTGTTTGCCTGCTAAGCCGTCGCTTACAACCTGCACAGCTAACTCATGTTTGAATAGGGGCAGCTGTAAACACCCCAAATTTGCCCTCACCCATTCACACCATGGCTTGTGATCATTTCATATGCATAAACACAATCATATCACCTCATATTACATTTTTTATTCACTGCATAGATTCTAAGTCATCTGCACCTAGGGTTTGTGATCTGAGCAATCCAAGAGCCACTTGAGCCACTCCAAAGGCCATCAATCAATTCAAAGGGATACATGTGTGTTCTTATATCATATTACATCCTCTCAAGGTCAAAAATGCAAAAGGATCACAAGAACTGGGATTGGTGTGGATGCAGAGCCAAGTTTGACTGCACAGTTGACCTAAAATTAGGGTTTTGGTTTCAGAGGCCATAACTCCAATTTTTTTGGTCATTCTTGTTTCCATTGGTCTCTATATGGTATAGGGAGTATGCATATCAATTTTCATGAAGAAATTCCATGGGGAAGTCATCTGATCAAGGGTTGACTTTTCAGACAAGTCAGTGCAAAATTAGGGCATCTGAGGCCCCCAATGACCCAACCAAGGGGTGATCTTCATCAATTTGAGTGTATATGATCTTTATTTGATCATGGAAGAAGTTTGAAGTTCACAAAAATCAAGAATTTGAAGTTTTTGCAAAGTTGACTTTTTTGGGCATAGTTGACTTTTCAAGAATATGTCATTTTAGGTCATTTTTCAAGCCTTGATTTTTGATCCAAAAAGGCTTCAAATGGAAAAACTTTGGTCATGAAAGTTGTAGAACACATTTTTCCCTTTTCAAAAAGTACAAGAACATGATCAAATTCTTCTTGGATCAAAAGTTATGGTGTGACAAAGTTGGCAAAAATCATTGATTTTCAAGATGTGCACTAAATGGAAAATTTGCAAAATCATGTTTCAAGGCAAGTTGTAACTTCTAGTTGGCATCAAACCATTACACAAACATTCTATGTGACATAAAAGTCAGAATTGAACCAAAATGCTCATGTTTCATGGCTTATGGAATGAGAAAATCACATGTGAACCAAAATGAGCCATCTTGCAAAACTCATGATCACACTTCACCCACTTGTCACATTGGTTGCTGAACCTTCCTAGCATCACATACACACCATGTTGCGCCAGCCCTAGCCCTTGTACCAAGCCTAGAACTAAGCCATACTTCTCTTACAAAAAAGTTGACTTTTGGCAAAAGCAAACATCCCAATCACAGCAGGCCATGTCACATCCTCTGGCCAATTGGGATTGTTTATACTTTCCATTTGCTAGCCAAACATAACACCAAGCCAAGCTGAAACATACCATAGCAACACATTCACAAAAACCACCCCATTTGCATTTCTCTTCGAATCTCTCTGCCCAGCTCACAAACACTCAAACCAACTTCACCAATCATTTCACCATGTTCCATAGAGCATAAACCAAGCAAAGCCTAAGCCTGAAACCAGCAAGAACTCCACTTCTCCATTTTCACTCCAACTTGCAGTTTCTTTCGAAACTCACTCCACAGCTCACCAACATCCAAATAAACTCCACAAACCTTCTCTACTCATCATCTGGACCACAAACAACCCTTCACCAGTGCCAGAAACATCCTGAGCCACCATCACCATTTTCAACTGAGCTTGAGCAGAAGCTGCTCAAACTCCTCAACCAGCCAGCTTAAACTCTTTCTAAGTATTCAAGCATCACTAGAGGGCCAAGTGGAGTGGATTACACCAAGAGGGAGGGTCAGAAAGTTGCTGGAGTGAAAGCTTCGAATCTCAGGTAGCTCAAGAAATATTTTTCCAGAAATCATTTTTTAAGTTCTAAACTTGTTCTTCATGCTTCACTGATTGTTCTGATGCTTTTAGTTTTGAAAATGGTGATGAAATGAGAATGTAATTGCTTCCTGAAACTTTTTTGCCCTAGTTCTTGTTTGCTTCGATTCAGCCTTTCATGGAAAAATAAATTTGTTTTGTTTGAGGTTTATGATTCGTGAGTGAGTGGGAAGCATTTCTGTTCATTTAGATTTCATTTTCGTAACGTGTAGAGTGAGTTTGAGGTTTTGGGTGAACGGAGAAGATGACCGGAACACTGTTCCGGTCATCTGAGAGTGTTTAACGGCGTAATTAGGGCATAAGCATTTAATTAGTTGATTTTGAATTTGAACCGTAGGATGTGGCGCCAGGTCTCTTCCCGCGCGTATAACTTTGAATCCAGGCCCTAGGATGTGTTGACTTTTATTTAATTCAGTTTAAATTCATTTTTAATTCATTTCTTTTCATTTTATTTGCATAATTAATTTAAAATAGCAAAAATGTCTTAAAAATTATGAAACTTTTTCTCAAAAGTTTTATTAATTTTTAAGACACAAAAATATTTTTGTTTTCATTTTTAGCATTAAAAAAGTATTTTTAAATATTTAAAAGATTATTTTTAATTGATTAATGAGAATTAATTTATTAAAAATACTTTTAGATATTTAAAAAATCACCAAAAATTCATGAAATGTTCTAAGACATTTAGAAACATTGTCCAACCTTCAAACCAAATTTCTTTTTTGATCTTGATGCATTTTGAGAATTTTTCATTGAATTAAAATCATTTTTGTGCATTATTTTGATCCAAAGTTCAAAAAATCATTTCTGCCTATCCATGAAGAGTTGGACATTGATTCTTCTTGCATTGCATTTTGTTTAGCATGTAGTTTTTGAGTTTAAATGGCCATAATTTGATCTCTCATTTCCAATTTGTTTGGCATTTTTCTTGTTTAGGAACCCTAAAAACCCTAAAAACTTGCAAAAATCATAACTTGAAATTGGTGAAGAGTTGGGACCTCTCCTTTGGGCTTTGGTTTAGTATAGGATTAGGGGTCCTTTGTGTGGCATTTTCATTTTTTTATCCTAGGGTTTGCTTCTGATTTTGACTTTTGTTTGATGTTTGGTTCATAAACCCTAATTTGGGTTTCCATATGCATCCATCTTGCATTCTCTTGCATAACATGACTTGCCATGACATTCCATGCTTCCATGTGATTCATTTGACATCATAAGACATATAGAAAGCATGTTTGATCATTGCATCATGTATTTGCCATGTTGTATGTCATGTGCACTTCTTAACTTTTCATGTATGTTCATGATTCTTAACTTGCTTCATTTGCATTCATAAACTTGTATGATCATTTCCATGTGTTGTTTCATGTTTGTAGCATCTCATAACATCATAAGCATCATGTATGTGCTTCTGGTTTTGTTTCTCATCATGTCATCTCATCCCATTCTGCATTGCATTGCATTCCTTTTCTAACATTTCAGGTGGTAAGTGAACTTGAGAAGTGAATTTGCCTTCACTTCTCATAACCTTTCTTCTCATCTCTCTCTTGCATCCATGCTGCATTTTGTTATGTGTTTGAGTTTGAGCTTGATCATTCTTCTTCTTCTCACTTTCTTTCTTCAAGTGACTTGACTTCTTGAATGAAGCAAGTTACTTTGCTTCTCCTGATCCTTTCATCTGCTTCTTGGTGGCTCCATTGAAGATTGCTCCTGTAAATCTCACAAACCTTAGGGACAACCAAGCATGACAATGATTAGGGTTTTGATTAGTCTCCCCTCTTAGTTTTACCTTTGTGTCTCTTTTGAGTCATCTCTTCTCACCTCATAATCAGGGACTAAACCCTAAAGGCTTTAAGGCTTTGTGATTAAGCTTATGCCTGCATCCTTCTTTTAGGATGGAGTGTATAACTTTAATCCTAAGTGTTAAACCCTTAATGTGTTTAAATCTCTTAATCAATTCACTTAATAATCATCAAGACATCACACTTGTAACTTGGGCCTTGCATTAGGGTTCTAATTCTTCCTTAAATGGTTAAGAAGGACTAACCCTAGTGTTAATGGACAAGTCCCCCTCAAGTTGTCTTACAAATCATAAAATTCACTTCATCATCTTACCATTAAATAAAATCCACTTAATAAAGGCATGTTTTGTCATGAGTTTAATCCCTAATCATGGATCAAGTTGAGGAGCTTTCCTCAGCTTAAACACTCTCATCTATTATCCTTCTATTAGGATGGTGTAATGAGTCTGTTTAATCCCTGATTACGGCTTAATCTCATTACTTAACACTAAACAAAAACACCAAAAACATCTAAATAATAACAAGTAGGTTGATGATCTTAATCCTACACCAAAGGTGATTAAGTGTGAGAATCTGACTTCACACTTAAGGTATTCTCATTACTCCTAATCAGAGGGAGGATGTGATGAGTTTACTAAATCCATTGGTTTAGGCTTAAGCTCATTAACTTATGACAAACTTTCAAAAGCAATAAAAGACTGAAAACACAAAACAAACAATAATCGTCTCCTCCGGGATTCTCTTCTCATCACCTTCACTCACAAACGAGAGCTCGCTTCTTCCGTCTAATGCAAGACAGTTTGCACCTGAGCCAGACAGGTCATACACTTGAGCATAGACAAGTAAGCAGTTCACAAGTCAATTCATCTTTCAGTCTCTTTGGGTCGAACTACGATGTTCTGACTTCCTCATTGCACGAGAGGATACGTAGGCATAACTTAACAGTTATCGAACAAAAGTCTCTGTATATCCCCCCTCCTTCCAGCTTCATTCTTTAAGCCTCATGATCTTGAGCAATTCATTCTTATTCCTTACACTGACACTGTATATATCACACTTCACTTCTTTTACACTGACACCTGTACATTCTTTTCCAGCTATTGTATACACAAATTGCACTTACACTACCCCTTTAAAACACAAATCTTCTAAGCGTGGATCCCGTCGAGTACGACGGACAATCTGGGTGCTAATACCTTCCCAGGTTGTAACCAACCCCCTTTCTCAGTCTCTCTGGTTCGCAACCGTCTTATCCATCTTTTTTCCAGGCCTATGCAGCATTGCCTTTCCTCCGGGATAAAAATGCCTAGCTGGCGACTCTATTCATCTCCAGTGAGTTCACTGCTGTGTGTTCTCACTGTCCCTCTTGCCGACCATTCGCGTCTGTACCTTTATCTGGGCCATTTCCATTTATCGGGAGCGACAAACTGCAGCAACAATCATTCCTACTGATTCGTCAATATCATCAACAATGGCTCCGTCCATCACTTCAACAAATCAAATGTCAATAACCCTTTCTTCTACAACATCAGCATCCATTTATTCGGCCGAATATTCTACAACATCAACAGAAATTAATGAAGATATCTCAGCAGTCACCATCTACTATGATCCATCAAATGTTCCTCCAAATAACAACTTTCAACAACAAATAGTGGCACCTCCTGCCAGGTCACCAGTCACAATTTACTACGATCCGCACACCATTTCAGTACCCTCCTCTGTTGCAGTCAGTCCAGTTACTATCACGGTGCCTGGACCAGTTCCATATGAAAGCAGTAATGCCATACCTTGGCATTATGGCTCTGATCTTTACTGCAACGGGGAGAAAATCACTTTGGATTCTTCAACCTCTTCTCCACAAATTGATAATGTTGGGGGGAGGCGGAGGCTTCACCAGAAGCGGACGCCTTTTTGCCTCACAAATGCAAAGACCTAATGCTGAAGCAGAAGCTGCTGCCAAAGCAAAGGGAAAGAGTGTGGTACCTAAAGAGCCAATTGTCAAGGAAACTCAGAAGACATCTTTTGAACAAGATGTAGACGAGTTTATGAGAATCATAAAGAGAAGTGATTACAAGGTGGTGGATCAGCTTCACCAAACTCCCTCAAAAATCTCCATATTATCCCTGTTGATGTGTTCTGAAGCTCACAGGAATGCATTACTGAAAGTCCTGCATGCAGCATACGTGCCAGAGGAGATTACCGTTAATCAGCTAGAAACTGTGGTAGCAAATGTCAACACCAGTCATGGACTGGGCTTTACCAATGCTGACTTAACAACTGAGGGACGTAACCACAACAAGGCTTTACACATCACCCTAGAATGCAAAGGTGCTGTTTTATCTCATGTACTGGTGGACACTAGGTCGTCACTCAATGTTCTACCAAAGAAAGCCTTAGTGAAGCTAGAGTATGATGGCTTGGCACTACGTCCGAGTAATTTGGTAGTAAGAGCATTTGATGGCTCTAAAAGATCAGTGCTAGGGGAGATTGATCTGCCTGTGATGATTGGACCGCAGACTTTTAAAATTACCTTCTACGTGATGGACATTCAGCCGGCCTACAGCTGTTTGTTGGGTAGACCCCGGATTCACGCCGCTGGCGCTGTTACGTCTACCCTTCACCAGAAGCTGAAATTAGAGTGGGAAGGCCAGATCATCACCATCTGTGGGGAAGAAGACATCTTTGTTAGCCATCTGGCTACGTATAAGTATATTGAAATGGATGGAGAGATCCATGAAACCATGAGCCAAGGGTTTGAGGCCCTAAACATTAATGAAGCATCTGCTGTACTGGGAACCTCCATAACGTCTTATCAGCAAGCCAGGAAGGTTGTTGAAGAGGGTACTGCCCAAGGCTGGGGCAAGCTGCTGCCCGTGGAAAAGAAAGAGGACAGATTTGGGTTGGGTTACAAACCAACTCAACAAGATCAATCAGAGGCTGCCAAGAAGCCCAATTTTGTCAGCGGGGGAATGCTCACCCCAAATGCAGTGAACAACTTGGAAGACGAGGAGGAAAGCAACCGCAACCTGGAGAGCTGGATACGTCCAAGGACCCCAGGGAGCCAAGTCCTTAACTGGTCTTCCCAGGAAATTATAAGGGTTACTCCTGCAGAGTAATTATTATTTCCTGTATTTTTAAGCATGCATCAAGTCTTGCATCTTGCCCAAGATGTCAAGACTCATTTTGTAATCGGGCCATCTTGTAATTTTGTGCAAACAGATCAATCAATGAATATCGGACATCTTTTGCAAACGAGTCTTTTTTTCTTTTCCGTTCACTGTTTTCCATTTTTCTTTTTGTATAAAAATAAAATGGCAATGTTTTCCAAAATGATAACTTCATTTCACTTTTTCTAAACAAGATTAAAATCGATCACTAAAATAAACAATCTAAACCCTTGCAGAAAGTGCCCTCTAGACTGCACCGACAACAACACAGCTATGACTTCGTATGACTTTGACAATCCAATCAATCAAGCCGATGAAGGGGTTGAAGAAGACTATGAGCTGCCTGAAGAGCTAGCTAGGTTGTTAAGGCAAGAGGAGAGGGTTATCACTCCTCATCAGGAGGAAATTGAAACGGTTAATCTTGGTACGGAAGAAGACGTAAAAGAAGTTAGGATCGGGGCCTTCTTACAAGATTCAGTAAAAGAGCAACTGATTGATATGCTTCGGGAGTATGTAGATGTCTTTGCTTGGTCTTATCAGGATATGCTAGGGTTGGACACCGATATTGTCACGCACAAGTTGCCTTTGAAAGAAGACTGCCCACCAGTAAAGCAGAAACTGCGCCGTACTCGCCCATATATGGCAATGAAGATTAAAGAAGAAGTACAAAAGCAATGGGACGCCGGTTTCCTTGTTGTAACTAGCTATCCACCATGGGTTGCTAATATTGTACCTGTGCCTAAGAAATACGGCAAGGTGAGGATGTGTGTGGATTACCGGGATCTGAACAGAGCCAGGCCGAAAGATGACTTCCCTTTACCTCACATTGATGTATTGGTGGATAACACGGCTCAATTCTCGGTGTTCTCCTTCATGGATGGATTTTCAGGATACAATCAAATCAAAATGTCACCTGAAGACATGGAGAAGACAACTTTCATCACACCCTGGGGAACATTCTGTTATAAGGTGATGCCATTCGGATTAAAGAATGTGGGTGCCACTTATCAACGGGCTATGGTAATATTATTCCATGACATGATCCACAAAGAAATTGAATGTTATGTGGATGACATGATTGCCAAGTCCCTCACAGAAGAAGACCACCTGGTGAATCTGTTGAAGTTATTCAAGCGTCTGAGGAAGTACCAATTGAAGTTAAACCCCAACAAATGCACATTCGGGGTGCGGTCCGGTAAGCTGCTGGGATTTATTGTAAGTGAGAAGGGGATTGAAGTTGACCCTGATAAAGTTAAAGCCATTCAAGAAATGCCTGCGCCGAAGACTGAAAAAGAAGTTCGGGGGTTTCTAGGTAGATTGAACTACATTTCACGGTTCATATCTCACCTTACAGCAACCTGTGAACCTTTGTTCAAGCTGTTAAGAAAAGAACAAACGGTCAGGTGGAACGAAGACTGCCAGAGGGCTTTTGACAAAATCAAGGAATACCTACAAGAGCCTCTAATCCTTATGCCTCCAGTTGAAGGAAGACCTCTAATCATGTACTTGACAGTATTAGAAGAGTCAATGGGGTGTGTGCTGGGCCAGCATGACGAGTCTGGTCGAAAAGAGTATGCAATATACTACCTAAGCAAAAAGTTTACCGACTGTGAACAACGTTATTCACTGCTCGAGAAAACTTGTTGTGCTCTAGCGTGGGCTGCTCGCCGACTGAGACAGTATATGTTGACCCACACTACTTTATTGATATCAAAGATGGACCCAGTCAAGTACATTTTTGAGAAGCCAACACTTACCGGACGGGTTTCAAGATGGCAAATGATCCTCACGGAATATGACATTCAATACACATCTCAAAAAGCCATCAAGGGCAGTGTATTGTCTGATTATCTTGCTGAGCAACCCATTGATGATTACCAGCCTATGAGATTTGACTTCCCTGATGAAGAAATCATGTTCATAAAAGAAAAAGATCATGAAGAGCCTATTCACACTGAAGGGCCTGACCCGGAAGAAGAATGGACTATGATGTTTGATGGGGCTGTTAATATGAATGGTCGTGGTGTTGGTGCAGTACTCATTACGCCTAAGGGAGTTCACATGCCTTTTTCGGCAAAACTCACCTTTAACTGCACTAACAACGAAGCTGAATACGAAGCTTGTATTATGGGTCTTGAGGAAGCCATTGACCTCAGGATCAAGACTTTGACTGTATTCGGAGATTCAGCTCTGGTAATTAATCAAACCAACGGCAAATGGTACACCCACCAAGATCATCTGATACCTTACCGGGATTATACAAGGAGGTTGTTGACTTTCTTCACAACGGTCAAGCTTGAGTATATCCCTCGAGACGAGAATCAGTTTGCGGATGCTCTGGCTACCATTTCATCCATGATCAAAGTTCAAGCTGCCAACTTTGTGCCTCGAATTGCAGTGTCCAGACTTGACAGGCCAGCATATGTATTCTCAGCAGATATTGTCAAAGATGATAAGCCTTGGTTCCATGACATCAAATGCTTCTTGGAGGATCAAACATACCCACCTGGGGCATCTTCCAATGATAAGAAGACATTAAGAAGGCTAGCTGGTAGTTTCTTCTTGAATACTGATGGTTCCATGTACAAGAGAAACTTTGATACGGTACTCCTCAGATGCGTTGATAGGACAGAAGCAAATTTGTTGATGCACGAGGTGCACGAAGGATCCTTTGGTACCCATGCAGGAGGGCATGCAATGGCTAAAAAGTTGTTAAGATCAGGCTATTACTGGATCACAATGGATGCAGACTGTTGTGCCTATGCCAGAAAGTGCCATAAATGCCAGATCTATGCGGATAAGGTGCATGTGCCTCCCAATCCTTTGAATGTGATGTCTTCACCCTGGCCCTTTGCCATGTGGGGCATTGATATGATTGGCAAGATTGAAACAACTGCTTCAAACGGCCACAGATTCATCCTGGTTGCTATTGACTATTTTACCAAGTGGGTTGAAGCGGCTTCTTATGCAAATGTTACGAGGCAAGTGGTAGCCCGATTTCTGAAAAGAGACATCATCTGTCGGTATGGAGTGCCCGAGCGAATCATTACTGATAATGGTTCCAATTTAAACAACAAAATGATGGCAGAACTGTGCCGGGACTTCAAGATCCAACACCACAATTCTTCTCCTTACAGGCCAAAGATGAATGGCGCTGTAGAGGCAGCTAACAAGAATATCAAGAAGATTGTGTAGAAGATGGTGGTCACCTATAAAGACTGGCATGAAATGTTACCATTTGCCTTGCATGGGTACCGAACGTCAATCAGAACATCCACTGGGGCAACACCGTATCAGCTTGTTTATGGTATGGAGGCAGTCCTACCTGTTGAAGTTGAATTACCCTCCTTGCGGGTACTAATGGATGTTAAACTAAATGAAGCAGAGTGGGTCTGATCCCGATACGAACAACTGAGTCTGATCAAAGAAAAGAGATTAGCTGCAATCTATCATGGGCAGCTGTATCAGAAAAGAATGAAGAAAGCCTTCGATCAGAAAGTCAGGCTCCGAGTGTACCAAGTAGGAGATCTTGTGCTGAAAAGACTCCTCCCTCCTCATATAGACCACAGGGGCAAGTGGACCCCGAACTATGAAGGGCCATTCGTAGTAAAGAAAGTTTTCTCTGGTGGAGCACTGATGCTCAGTACTATGGATGGTGAAGACATCTCGTCCCCTGTGAATTCAGATGCAGTTAAAAAATACTTCGCATGAAAATGACCCGGTGGACATAAAAACAGAATGTAAGTCCAAGCAAAAATAGGGCATCCCGGCGAGTCAAAAACAGAATAAAAGACTCGGGCAAAAATAAGGGAAAAAAAAATAAAAATGTACACCCGCTGAGTTGAAAAGCCACATTGGACGACTCAGGCAAAAATGGGTATCCCGGTGGATTGAAAACCCGAAAGGGCGATCCACGCAAAATAAGGGAATAAGCGAACAACTGCATTCTGAATTCGTCTGTATCACTTACAACCTGGCAAGCTCCGAAAGGTTTGAGCGTCGGTCAGAACCAACTTTCTTCAGAAAGCAAGATGAGAAGAACGTCAAAAGTCATACGAGTCATAGCAAAAGGGAAGCTCCTTGAAGCGTCATCAGCATTGCCAACACCTTTTTGTCTTTCAATTTGTAACAATTTCCTCATTTTAGGGGATCTGTTTCTTTGGCTGTATCTTGCCAATTCAGGGCACCCAAATTAATAAAATCAGATTTTCAGTCATGTCTCGTCTCGTACACTTTATTTTTGTTTGCAGAGATGTCCGATGTCTTTAAGATATTGATTCTCATAAATACAGATGTTTCCTTTCTAAAGAATACATGTTTACAGGAAATATGTTTGCTCCCGGGGGCGTCTAAACTCCTATGATGGAATCCAGTAAGGGATACCTCGGGGAACTTGTGCGTTTCTTTGACTTTACAGGATTGCAGGTAATTCAAAGCACAACATGGGGCATGAAAAGCTTCTCCTCAGTAGGCTGCCCAATATCATTGTTTCCTCAGCACACCTTCCAAACAGCACCAGAGATGCTTTCCCCATCAGAGTTGTCGGGCATCACTTCTCCAACAAAGAACAGCACCAGAAGGTGTTCATATCCCCAGCTGAGTTGTCAAGTATCATCCTCAGCGGAATCACCCACAGAAATCTCTAGGAAGGTCTTTCAGTGATCTTTCTTCTTCCCCAGCCGAGTGCTAGACAAGGAACCATCTCCCCATAGAGTTTCAACCTCTACCCAGAAAAGCAATACCTGAAGATCTCACAACAGAGTGACGAAAGCTTCTACAGACCCCAGCTGGGTCCCTCATTATCAAGATAGGTCTATCAGTGACCTATTTCCCCAAGCAAAGTCATATCAGATCTACCAATGATCTCCATCCCCAGCTGGGATGCCCACTTCAAGCAAGATCAGACAGAGATCTCCGCAACAGCGGGATCCGAATCCCAGATCGGTATCTTTGCACAATCATAGCATTCGCATCATATTTTCCCCACAGAGCGTAGCATTCCGTCTAATACGGAGCATTACGGCAAAAATCAAACATATTGCATGATCATAAGCCATGTTCTGAATCAAACACTTGTAAATACTGACAATCCATCAACAAGATACAAAATATCTCATTCCCCACCAGAAAGCCAAAGCATGATGCAATATTTACAAGTGTTTAATTAGATTCAGTGATGTTTAAGGATTGATTCTGGAGATTCTGGTGAAGTTTTGATGCGTATTGAGGGATATGGGGTGAGAAGCTTGCCGGAGAAGATGACCAGAACACTGTTCCGGTCATCTGAGAGTGATTAGGGTTAGGATTAGGGCTAATGACATAATTAGGCAAGTTTGAATTCTGGTCGTTCATTTGCGCGCTAAGTCAATTCCCGCGCGTCCCAGTTTGAACCACAGCCCTTGGATTTGCATACTTTCTCATTTTCTTATTAAATTCATTTTAATTTTATTTGTTTCATATTTAATTTCCACGAATTATTTTAAATAGCAAAACATCTTTAAAAATTCTGAAAATTTTTATCAAGTCTTTTATTAATTTTCAGAACCCAAAAATATTTTTATTTTTATTTTTTGCATTAAAAATCATTTTTAAATTATTTAAATGTTTATTTTTAATTAGTTGATGGGAATTAATTAATTAAAAATACATTTAGGTATTTAAAAATCACAAAAAAATTCACATTGCATTTAAAAACATTTAGAAACATTATCCAACTCTCAAACCAAATTTCTTTTTTGTTCTTGATGCATTTTGACAATTTTTGTTGGAATTAAATTCATTTTGAGGCAATATTTTTGTGCCAACTTTGAAAAAATCATTCTGCCTAGCCCTTGAGAGTTTGATAATGATTCTTCTTGCATTGCATCCTTCATAGCATGTAGTTTATAGTATAAAATTGGTTTGATCTGATCTTCCATTTTCATTTTGTTTTGCATTTTTCTTGATGAGGTACCCCAAAACCCTAGTAATCTTAGGAAATTCATAACTTTCACTAGGTTAAGAGTTAGGTCCCCTCCTTTGGGCAGTGAACTTGTATAGGTTTAGGGTATCTTTGATTGTATTTTCAATTTTTTATCATGTCATTTGCTTCTGGTTTTGAATTTTTGCATTGTATGATGCATGTAACCCTAATTTGTGCCTTCCTTTACATCCATCTTTCATTTGCTTGCATCCAATGATTGGCCATGACATTTTATGCATCCACATGATTCATAATACATCTTAGGACATATTAGAATCATGTTTGATCATTGCATCTTTCACTTGCCATGTTATATGTTCATTCCATTTCATAAACATTCATGAACTTCTATGGTTCAAAGCATGCTTCATCTGCATCCATGCCCTTGTATGATCATTCTCATGTCTTGCCTTGTGTTTGCATCATCTCTTAGAATCATTAAAATCATGTTTATGCTTCTGGTTTTGGTTTTCACCATGGCATTTCATCCCATTCTCATTGCATTTCATTCTCTTTTGCTAACTTTTCAGGTGGTAAGTTGTTTTGAGAAGTGAATTTGCCTTCACTTCTCACAATCTCTTCTCATCTCTCTTGTATCTTTGCTGCATTTTATCTTTGTATTAGAGTGAGCTTGCTCATTCATGTTTATCTCTTACTTTCTTCCTTCAAGCAACTTGTCTTCTTAAGTGAAGCAAGTTGTTTTGCTTCTCTTTGCTTCTTGCTCCTTTCATCTGTTTCCTTCCTGGTGGTTTCTCTGAAGATCTTTTGCAAGCCTCATAAACCCTAGGAACATCCAAGTATGATCACAATTAGGGTTTGATTAGTCCCCCATTAGTTTTACCTTTGTGTCATCTTTGAGTCTTCTCTTCTCATCTCATATTCAAGGACTAAACCCTAAAGGTTTTAAGGCTTTGTGATTAAGCTTATGCCTGCATCCTTCTATTAGGATGGAGTGTATAACTTTAATCCTAAGTGTTAAACCCTTAAGGTGTTTAAATCCTTTAATCAATCCACTTAATAATCATCAAGACATCAAGCTTGTAACTTGGGCCTTGCATTAGGGTTCTAATTCTTCCTTAATTGGTTAAGAAGGACTAACCCTAGTGTTAATGGACAAGTCCCCCTCAAGTTGTCTTACAAATCATAAAATCCATTTCTTCATCTCACCATTAACTAAAATCCACTTTAATAAAGGCTTTGTTTTGTCATGAGGTTAATCCCTAATCATGGATTAAGTTGAGGAGTCTTTCTCAGCTTGAATGTTCTCATCTATTATCCTTCTATTAGGATGGTGTAATGGGTCCATTAAATCCTTGATTATGGATTAAACTCATTACTTAACACTAAACAAAAACAACAAAAACATCTAAATAATCACAAGTAGGTTAATGATCTTAATCCTACATCATGGTGATTAAGTGTGAGGTGTTTACTTCATACTTAAGGTATTCTCATTACCCCTAATCAGAGGGAGGATGTGATGAGTTTACTAACCCATTGGTTTAGGCTTAAGCTCATTTTCTTATGACAAACTCCAAAAGAAATAAAAGATTGAAAATACCAAAAACAAACAATAATCGTCTCCTTCGGGATTCTTTTCTCATCATCTTCACTCACAAACGATAACTCGCTTCTTCCGTCTAATGCAAGACAGTTTGCACCTGAGCTAGACAGGTCATACACTTGAGCATAGACAAGTAAGCAGTTCACAAGTCAATTTATCTTTCAGTCTCTTTGAGTCGAACTACGGTGTTATGACTTCCTCATTGCACAAGAGGATACGTAGGCATAACTTAACAGTTATCGAACAAAAGTCTCTGTACATTCCCCCTCCTTCCAGCATTATTCTTTAAGCCTCATAGTCTTGAGCATTTCACTCCTGTTCTTACACTGACACTTCTCATGTACACTTCACATTCTTTTTACACTGACACTTGCATTCTTTCCAGCTTTGATACACAAATTGCACTGACACTACCCCTTTAAAACACAAATCTCTTAAGCATGGATCCCGTCGAGTACGGCGGACAATCTGGGTGCTAATACCTTCCCAGGGGTTAACCAACCCCCTTTCTCAGTTTCTCTGGTTCGCAACCGTCTTATCCATCTTTTCTCAGGTTTATGCAGCATTACCTTTCCTCCGGGATAAAAATGCCTAGCTGGCGACTCTTGTCTTCTGAGTTCACCCTTGTGTGTTCTCATCCCTCTCGCCGACCGTTCGCGTCTGTACCCCTTCTGACCTAGGTGTCATTTGGTGGGAGCGACAAAGGCATATACAACTGTACATTTAAAATTCGGATATATCATATTCAAGTATTCTTCAGGATGTTGTGACATCTGATATGACATTAAGTTCAGGTACTGCATAATAACATAAAACAGAAAAGCTATAAAGAACACAACATAATTGTTAACCCAGTTCGATCAAATCAATCTACTCTGGGGGCTACAAATCCTGGAAGGAAATCCACTATGTAGTATCAATTCAAAGACTTCTCAACAAACACATACAGTTTACAGTCTTCTCACTTAATCACTACTTGTGCAACTTCTACTTAGGAACTCCTAAATATGAGAAACTCATCCTCACTTCCAATCACCTCAGTGATGTTTCACAATACCAACAGTCAATTTATATACTGAAGGCTTCAAACCTATACAAGAATCCACATACAGAAGCTACACTTCCATTACAATACATTAAACTTGCTTAGCAGCTTCAGTTAAGTACAATCCATCTCTTGCTTAATAGCTTCGAGATTTGCACATAAATAGCCACAACAGGGTTCCTTGTTGCTTACGGCTGCACAAGAACACAACCCTAATGATATTACATTTTTGGTTTGGTTGGTTGTTTCTAAACTAGGTTACAAGGTTTCTTTTATAATCTATTCCCAACTGGATTTGGGCCTAAACAATCACAGTAATAGCTGCTACAAAAATGCAGAAAAAATCTGCTTACAAATTACAAAAAGATCTTCAAATCTAAAAACTCTTAAAATATCTAAATATAGAAACTCTATATTTTTCAATATTTGTCTCTAATTTAAATTGAGTCTTCAAAATCTTCTACAATCATCACCATTAGATTGATTTAAATCTTCAATAATATTCTATTTCTGTTAAAACCTAATAGAATATTCAATCCACTTCAGTAGTTCATGATGTTGAATGAACTGTCTTGACATCTTCTTCGACATGTTGTTCCAGATGTTGAAACATTTCAACACAACATGTTTGGACGCACATAAAAGGATTCTTTGCTTCATATATTATGTGTTTTTGCAAAGATATTGTACATACACATTGCTGCTATATTTGTTTTACAAGATTTATGCCAATTTACAGAACTTACAATCTCCCCCTTTGGCAAATTTTGGCTAAAACAGATATATAAAAAACAATACATTAAAAATAGCATCAGCAAAAACCACCACCATCAAACTCTCCATTATGTCAGGACCTGTTGTTGGACATCTTTAGCAGTATTCATTATTGAATAAATAAACAGTCACCTACCATTGGATGACTTGCTACCTCTTCTTCTAGTAGATACAACAACATTAAAATAAGAAGTAGAAAGTCCTGAACTCTTGATCGAACTAATCCGTTTCTACTTCCTTTCTTTTCAGATTCCCAGAAACATTCTTCTCATGTTGTTGGACATACTTCATCTAGAGGACCAATGGTGACATAAGAGAACAATCTATCCTCCCCTTATGTAACTCAGAACACAAGTCACAATTGTGTTCAACAACTCAAGACACAAGTCACAAAGACTAGCATATGACATCCACCATGACATCCTAATAACCACCACACAAAACAACAAATGCAGCTATTGTGACAACAATTCTGAGTACAACATCTGTACACACTCTTTCTCCCCCTTTTTATCCAAAACTTGGCAATCATAGCCCTCACAACACCATACCCACGAATTATTCATCCAAACTCTAAAGAACTCCATTAGAAGAAAAGATGAAAACAAGAAAACTCACATACTGGAGGAAGAGGGAATGCACTTCTATAAATAGGGAGCCAAGGCATAGATAGGAACGTCATATCCTTGAAAAAGAAGCGTTCTTGGTCCAAGATCTTTATGATAGGAGAAAAAACTTCTGCACCATTCACTATGAAACACAAATTGACCTTGACCAGCTAACTTGTTCTCCCAAAAAAAACGGCCCAATAACAAACACGCAAGAAACCCTGTGTTTAACATTTTTCTGCCAGTGTCGTCCACAAATACTCAAAAAGAGAACAATACACACATGTCTTGAGACATATGTTCTAACATCCAACGATATATTTTCTACTAGCAGTGCAATAATATGGTTCACAACACCTAAAGAATCCAACATAAACTGCAGAGAGCAACTTTATACAATATAGCCTTCTGGACTCTTCGGACACTTCTCATCTGGATCACACAGACATGCACAACACAACCACTAAGTAATAAAAATAATCAGGAAAATATACTTAGTTGTACATGTCACAACATGTTGTGTAACATCACAAAACCTGGTTAAGGTATTACTCCCCCTTAACTCCAAAAAATCAGCTGCACAGACTTGTAACAAACTCCCCTTAACTAGGATACTCCATGCTTCTCTGTACCATGATGAAAGGAAAACATAAGACGCGTCTTCATGTCTTCAAGAGCTCACCCTTTGTTCAATTCCCAATTGAACACATTCACTTATAGTACCAAAACATACTTGATCCCTTCATGGTTTGTAGTTACCATAGACTACACAAGCTGAACATCTTCTACACATAGGTTCTTGAAACTGGACCATAATATCTTTACAGTCCTTTGGCCATACGATCCAGACAAACATCATTCAAACTAATTCTAAAATTAGTAAGAATTTCCATAAATAGACTTCCAAGTAATCAATACCTGATCTACTTCAGTCTCTTCTACATGTTTCTTCAAATACAGATCAACCACTTCATCATTCTCCCATATGATTAGGTAGGCTAAGAATATAAACCATGTAGACAAACACCCAAGCTAATGTACTAACACATAGTTAGAACATTTTCCACAGACCTTATCACCATGATCCTATATGTGCTCCACCAACTAGACTTACTATAGCATAGTAATCCAAGAACTGGAAATCTTCATCTGCAGTGTGCCACCAGCTTGAATCAGAAATCCAGAAAGAGAGAAAAACTCTCAACCACCTTCAAGAAGAACAAATCTCCTTGAGTCTTCACCTCATCACCCTTCTTCCTAAGAGCAATTTGTTCCAAGACAATCCTCAAGAACAACCAACTGCCACACTCTGATTATCTTGATTCTTCGAATCCAATATAGAGATCAACCAATTCCCACAGTTTGATAACCTCCTTCATGAATCCTCATATGAAAAATCCACTTGACACACTTGTCTTCTTCACGTTTATCAAAAATCTTCCAAAGTTATCCTGATCAATGAAGTTGATCTTTACCAAGCTGTCAGGTCTTATGGAGCATTCAATCCTTGTAGATCATTCTATCTTAAATTGATGTGCCACTTCACCAATTAGACTTTAATGTTGAACTAGATGTTTGAACATTGTTAGTCCACATCCAGCTGTTAAATTCAGCTCCTTCTTCTGCCACTTGAAAAACCTCCTTCCTTTACAGAACAAGAGTTCCATGCTCTCATAGACTTGACTTATTTACCAAGTTTGAGTAGACAACCTCCATCATGTTGGTTTTGCAGAAAATTCTACCAATATCACATATTGATGAGAAACTTCCACTGTTTTCTCCAAAGTCGTCAAACCTACCACTGTCTGAATCTTCAGAAGGAATAGATCAGAACTACACCTTGCAACAATACCAAGGATGACATTTCTCCCTGAGTAAAGCAATCTTCACAAAGTCTTGATGATTTATCAATAATTACTTCATGATTATAAACACCTTCCTTGTCAAGGGAAGAACTAAATTCCAGCTGCATCCACCAAAACAAGTCTGCACTCTTGCACCAAAACACCACAGATGGCACGACTTAAATCCCCCTTTCATGAACAACCAAAGATCCTTTTTGAAGATGAGCATTAGTTACTCAGAATACTTTCTGAACCATAAGATTCAGACTGCAGATATGCATAATTCTTTAGATAAACACTAAGTCTCCCATCAAAGTATCCATCCATATGCATCATAAAAACAATAGACAAATACTATGTCTCCCATCAAGGTATTTACTAATGATCAGATAAGATTACCTTCTCACATAAGGTTGAACTTGTAATCTGACTTCTTCTTCTTCTTCTGCAGAGAACTGACACTTTTTGAGATGATGTTCTAACATTTGTTCAGACATCAGTATCAGTTATACAAACCTCCACAACAAACATTTGCAGGGGCACATGGGAATCAACCATCAGTAGTTGATTAGGATTCTAAAACACAGACATAAGCAGCATCTGGGACACTCCAACTGACTTCTGCTTTAGACCCAGAATTAGACTGAATTAAGATATCCTCACACACAATATAGCTACTGATCAGCTATATCCACATCAGTCAACTCCACTAGTTGACACAAATTGAACTTCATGTACAAGGAATCTCTTTGAAATAATCCTCCTTGAAGCTCAGGTACTTCACTCCTGCAGCAAGGACCAGAAATAAACTGTCCTTAGGAGACAAACAAATGTTGATCACTCCTTGATCAACACCCATAGCTAAGAAAAGTTCTAGGGCTAGAACTTTCTTAGACACACCATACAGATTCCTCTTCTTGCAGATCAGGAGTAGGTTCCGAACACTTATGAAATAAACACAGTAGTTTAGCACCCCAAGCATCTATATAGCCATTCCTTGGACAATAAAATCATGCCTAATTCTAATGTGATATTCTATCATGGGATATGACGTCATTCCAAGGATCACAAAGAGATATATAGATAGGAGATAGGTCTGATAATAGCAGTCTTCAGATCTCCAAACAACTACTTTTCTTCACAATGCCTTGAGTGGACTTGAAAAAGAGTCTTCAAGTATCATTAACACAGTTGACAGAAGCAGATAGACATATATCCCCAACACCATAGGATATATCTCCATAGAAGAGCAACCTTCTCACACAAAGGATTTATCAAATATATAAGCAGCGGATGACAAACTCCTAGATAGCTTCAAGTGTCACAAATCAGCCCTAGCAATTATCTCTAGGTGACACCAGCATCCATAGGTTTGAAAATAAATCAAACATATCACAATAGCAACACGAATCCCATGCTACAATAATAGAACATTCCATCCCCCACTTCTAGGGACCATTCACACATCTAAACATATTTTCAGTAGAACCCTTCTACCTTGACCATGAACCAAAAAGTATCCCCCTTGGATCTCATCCAGAAACAGACTAGGATGCCTGCTCTGGTACCAATTGAGATTCTGGTATGACAGACTCAGATGTCAAATATGATGTTGAGACATCTTATCTGTTACTTATAAACATGGCAAGGTATACACAACAGTACATTTAAAATTTTGATATATCAGATTCAAACATTCTTCAGGATGTTGTGACATCTGATATGACATTAAGTTCAGGTACTGCATAATAACAGAAAACAGAAAAGCTATAAACAACACAACATAATTGTTAACCCAGTTCGATCAAATTAATCTACTCTGGGGGCTACCAAGCTAGGAAGGAAATCCACTATGTAGTATCAATTCAAAGACTTCTCAGCAAACACCTACAGTTTACAGTCTTCTCACTTAATCACTACTTGTGCAACTTCTACTTAGGAACTCCTAAATATGATAAACTCATCCTCACTTCCAATCACCTCAGTGATGTTTCACAGTGCCAATAGTCAGTTGTTGATATTGACAACTTCAAACCTATACAATAATCCATAAACAGAAGCTACACTTCCATTACAATGCATTAACCTTGCTTAGCAGCTTCAGTTAAGTACAATCCATCTCTTGCTTAGAAGCTTCGAGGTTTACACATAAACAACCACAACATGGTTCCTTGTTGCTTACGGTTGCACAAGAACACAACCCTAATGATATTACATTTTCGGTTTGGTTGGTTGTTTCTAAACTAGGTTACAAGGTGTCTTTTATAACCTATTCCCAACTGGATTTGGGCCTAAACAATCACAACAATAGCTGCTACAAAAATGCAGAAACAAATCTGCTTACAAATTACAAAAAGATCTTCAAATCTAAAAACTCCTAAAATATCTCTAAATATAGAAACTCTATATTTTTCAATATTTGTCTTCAATTTAAATTGAGTATTCAAGATCTTCTACAATCAGCGCCATTAGATTGATTTAAATCTTCAATATCATTATGTTTCTGTTGAAACCTAACAGAATATTCAATCCACTTCAACAATTCATGATGTCGAATGAACTGTCTTGAAATCTTCTACGACATGTTGTTCCAAATGTTGAAACATTTCAACACAACATGTTTGGACGCACACAGAAGGATTCTTTGCTTCATATATTCTATATTTTTGCAAAGATCTTGTACATACACATTGATGCTATATTTGTTTTGCAAAATTTATGCCAATTTACAGAACTTACAAGACTAACATGTCTAAACACTTTTGGGCAGAAGCAGTAAATACAACATGCTATATTTAGAATAGAATCTCTATAAGACCTATTATGGAGAAGACTACATATGAATTGTGGAAGGACAAAAAAGCCCAACATTTCTTATTTCCATCCTTTTGGATGTACTTGTTTTATTCTGAACACTAATGATCCTCTAAACAATTTTTGATTCTAAGGCACACAAATGTTTTATGTTGGGATACTCTGAATGTTCGAAAGGATACACAATATATAACATAGTAACACGTATTGTGGTAGAATCTATTTGTGTTAGATTTGATGATATGCTTGGCCTCCAAAAGCCAAAGTAAAATGAATCTCTTGCAAATATAGAAGTTCAAATTACAGGTACAGAAACCAAAACATATGAAGAACAAACATCTACAAAAAAAGACAACACAAATGCCACAACAAATTTTGAAGAACCCATCCAGAAGAGACAATCCAGAAGCATTCTAGCTCATCCAGAGGATAAAATTCTGGGAAAGAAAGATGATCCAATCAGAACAATCTCTTCATTCAAAAACTCTGAAGAATCTCTAATGGGATTAGTCTCTCTGATTGAACCTACTTCCATTGACGAAGCACTGTCAGACAATGATTGGATACTTGTAATGCAGGAAAAAATAAATCAATTCACCAGAAATGACGTATGGAATCTCGTTCCTAAACCCAAAGGATTTAACATTATTGAAACCAATTGGGTCTTCAGAAACAAGCTCAATGAACAAGGAGAAGTTGTCAGAAACAAAGTATGATTGGTTGCACAAGGTTATAGTCATCAAGAAGGAATAAACTATATATAAACCTTTGCACCAGTCACAAGGTTACAATCTATCAGACTTTTAGTTTCTTTTGCTGTAAATGATGACAGCACTCTCTATCAGATGGATGTCAAGAGTGTGTTTTTAAATGGTTACATTGATGAAGAAGTTTATGTGCATCAACCCCATGGTTTTGAAAACCCAAAACATCCAAAATATGTTTATAAACTTAAGAAGTCATTATATGGTCTGAAACAAGCTCTCAAAGCTTGGTATGAAAGATTAAGTAAATTTCTCTTAGAAAATAACTTTACCAGAGGGAAGGTGGAGACAACTCTTTTCTGTAAAACATTTAAAAACAATATCCTGATTTGTCAAATTTACATAGATGATATAATTTTTGGATCTACTAAAAGCTTTATGGGCAAAGAATTTGCTAAGACTATGCAGGCAGAGTTTGAATAAGCTTAATGGGAGAACTCAAGTTCTTTCTAGGAATCCAAATCAATCAAACATCAGAAGGAACCTAGATACACCAAAGAAAATATGTTAAAGAACTTATGAAGAAATTTGATATGTCAGAAAGTAAACCATGTAAAATTCCAATGCATCCTAGATGTATTCTGGAAAAGGAAGAGGTAAGTAAGAAAGTAGATCAGAAGATCTATATAGGTATGATTGGCTCTCTCATATACTTTATCGCCTCAAGAACTAATATTCTATATAGTGTTTGCCTTTGTGCTAGATGCTAATCAGATCCTGGAGAATCACACTTAACAACAATTAAGAGAATTTTCAGGTATCTGAAAGGTACTACTAATCTTGGCCTTTGCTATAGAAAATCCAGAGAATACAAAATTGTAGGGTATTGCGATGCTGACTTTGCTAGAGACAGAACAAAGAAAAAATACTTCTAGTAGTTTTCAACTTCTGGTAGACAACTTAATCTTTTGGTCCAGCAAAAGACAATCTATAATTGCATTTTCAACTGTTGAAGCTGAATACATAGCAGCAGCTGGATGTAGTACTCAGATGCTTTGGATGAAGAATCAGCTTGAGGATTTCAATATTTATGAGAGTAACATCCCTATCCTCTGTGATAATACTTCTGCAATTTTTCTTTCTAAAAATACTATTTTACATTCTAGAGCTAAACATATAGAAATTAAACATCATTTAATTAGGGACTATACTCATAAGGGAATTTTATCTTTAAAATTCATAGACACAAACCATCAATGGGCTGATGTTTTCACAAAACCACTTGCTTAAGATAGGTTTAATTTCATTTTGAAACATATTAGTATGTAATTATGTCCAGAATTAATATGTTATTGCTATACATTTAACTCTCATAACTTCTCTTCTTTTGAACTTCTGACCAATATTTCTTCTGAAGTAAGAAGGAGAAATGTATCAGAATCTATCCAGAAAGATCTGAAAGCTCATTTATGAAAATCTTTCATTTCAAGGATAGAACATGTAGTTCATAATATCAACAACTGTCAACCTAAGCTCCAGCTGTCCTCTGAAGCAGAATACGTGTTCAAACTCTGAGAAAGGAAAAAACATGCAGTTCATGACATGAACAACTGTCAACCTAAGCTCCAGGTGTCCTCTAAGGTTGAATACGTGTTCAAATTCTGGGAAACTAAAATGGCTGAATTGACAAAGTTGAGGCGCTATCCACATCGGTAACTGCTCAAAAATATTTTATGCCACCTCCCTTGTCAGAAATCATTAATGCTTGTAATCATTTTGTTTGTGATTTGATTTCTCATTAATTATCTTTTATATCCGTTAAAAACTATATATATATATATATATATATATATATATATATATATGTGTGTGTGTGTGTGTGTGTGTGTGTGTGTGTGTGTGCTCATTCTCATCTCACAAACACTTTCACATTTTCACTCTCACTCCCTTCTTGCTTTTCTTGCTCTACTTGTTTTCTCTTTCTTTTTGCGTTTCTGTTACAAAACTTTCTTGTGAACAATGGCTTCATCTTCTAAACAAGCTCAAGCCTCTTCATCTTCTCAACAAGCTTCTGCAAGTCAAGCAGTTGAAGAAACTCATGTTACTCCTATCAGAACTCTTCTTAGTCCGATTGAAAACCTAGAAGTTCTTTGTGAACTGTTTGTGCATTTTGACAGCATGAAGGAAAATGGATATGATCTCACACTTGAAGTTAAATTTCAAGGCTCGACGAAGTACTTTGATTGTCTTATGGGTCATATTTTCCCTAAGATGGTCAAAGAATTATGGAATTTTGCAACAACAGCAAACAATCAGGTTACATCTTACGTCATGGGGAAGAAGATCATCATTACTGAAGATCTTATTGGAAGACTCAATTACTCTGATGGAAATGGAATTAAGTGCAGTGACATGGAAAAAAATTCTGACCTAACAACTATCTCTAGAGAGATTCTTACTTCTGGCCAACATTCAAACAAGATTAAGGATCTCAAAGATCGTCAGACAATCTGGGTAAAGATCATTCTGGATTGCATCAGTCACATAAAACGCATAAGCTCTCCAGATTACATCAACATTGATCGACAATATCTCCTCTACTTTATCTTAACCAACAAGTCATTACCACAAGGAAGATCCCTTTGAAAGATTTTCCCCTTTTCTCAGCTGACAATCATCCATAAGTCATTGTCAGATATCTGGAGGCATGCAAACAAGATGCCACTACTCCTGGGATCAATTCATAAGATTTTAGAAGACCAACTCCAGAAGTTGCTCTCAAGAAGACAAAGAAAAGGAAAGCTTCTGAAGGAACTTCTCTAAAGACACCAAAAGTGGCTAAAAAGAAAGGTAACCCCTCAGCTTTTATTTTTGTCATTGAGTCAGTAATGCATACAACATCTGATAACTCTCCCTTATCCGTCCTCCTTTGGCATTTCCTTCTTCTGACATCTCTACTTCTTCAAACCCCATTACTTCTGAAACCCCATCCTCTAAAATCCCTCCTTTTGAAAACCCTCAACCTGAAAACATTCCTTCTTCTCCCAAACCTTATGAACATCATTCCCCCCAAAATCTTGAAGGCTTTGACATTCCTATTGACACAAATCCTCCTTCTGATCTAAACCAACATCGTTTGTTGAAACACAACCAGAACTTCAATAAGTTCTTTCTGACATTGATTAGTTTCAACCATATTTCAAAACTTCTCAATCAAACACCCTCAATCCATCTTCTGCCACCATACCAGCCATCCCTGACATCACCTTCCCCCTTAACTCCTCTCAACCTCTATTAATTTTTGACATACCTACCCCACCAAAAGATTCCCTTTCCTCATATAATTCCACACCACCAAAATCCTTTGCCTTCATCACTATTCCAGACACCCCAACTCCCTCAAATGAACTCGAAGACCCTCTCGGAACAGTTATAGTCATAGAAGCTCTAGAAAAATTGGCCTAAAACTCCAAGAAAATAGCCATATCAAATCCCAAGCCTAAACCAACCAAATCAGATGTTGGTATTTTACTACTGGCTTTTGAAGTAGAAATGAAAGACTGGGTGAATTCTCTGAAGATTGCTTGTTCAAAAAATCTGAATCTGGCAAAGTCTGATCATCTATGGACTAAGTTCTAAAAATGGTTCAATGCTGAATCAAGAAGCTGAAGGATCTCGGCTATGACATTGATCTGCAGAACTTCTGTGAAAAGCTGAATATCTTCAAAGAAGAAGTTCTTAGCTGTTGGGAAAAGAAGACTCTTCATCTTTTGGACAATACTCCCTGGACAAAACCTAAGGACTTTTCTTTTGAACTTCAAGCCATGGTCGTTTCTGAAGACAAAGGCAAAGTTGCTGCAACATCTCCAACAGAAACTCTTGTAACAAGCTCTGAGAAATTGTTACCTTCTACTAAGGACACAACTTTATCTTCTCTTGTGCTAAAAACTCTAGAAGAGTTAAAGAAAGAGAATGAAGCGGTTAAGATCAGGCTGAACAAACAAGATGAAACAAATGCATAACTTAAGAATATGATTGGTCAGCAAGTAGAATCTACTTCTCAGATCAAAAGTCTTTTGGAGGCATTGTTCACAATACTTCCGTCTCCTCCACAACCTTAGTTTCTGTTTCTGTTGCTTGTTTCTTTATTTTGTTTCTTTATTTGTTGCTTCTGTGTTTTCCTGATGATTTTAAATGAAAGCATTCATGTTCTGATTATATGTGTTTTTTCTTACTCTGATTATATTGCTTTTTGATTAATAATAAAAAGGGAGATAACATAAAATATTTTGACTAATAACAGCTCACCAAGACTAATCCTCAAACATTATAAAATTCTGACAATTTTAATATGATGTTAAGTAAACACGAAAAGGCTTTAAATCAGGGGGAGTCTTTCTCATAAGAACTTCCAACCAAAAACTCTGAAGGAACATAATCAAGGAACTTTATATCTCAGGGGGAGTCTCACTAACTCTAGTTCTTATTTAAATACTTTAAAATATAAGAGTTTTCTCATCATCAAAAAGGGGGAGATTGTTAGAACAAAAATTGATTCTACTCTCTCTAATTAAGTTTTGACGATAACAAACGATTACATTATTTTATAAAGAACAAAATATGCTCCTTAAGATTATTTATTTTAATGTGCAAGAAGTTCTTATGTAAAGCAAGAAGTTCTTTAAGTACGATAGAAGTCCTGACGCATCAACAAGAAGTTCTTCACAGATGAAAGAAGTTCTGACGCAACTATAAGAAGTTCTTCACACAAGATAAAAGTTCTACAACAAGCCGCTTCCTTGATCAAACTCTGATATTCACTTATAACACATACTCTGATTTCAGAATTAGACTCATTAATTGAGTATCAAAGATTTTATGACTATCAAACATAAATCTCTATATTTGGAAACTCTTCAAAGACATTTATCATCATCCAAAAATATTTTTAAAGTGTCTCTAGCACGCATATTCAATTAAAGTATATATATATATATATATATATATATATATATATATATATATATATATGAGAATATTCTTACTTCAAGAGTAAGTTCAACACTTACTTCACATCTTGATCATTAATTCTTTTTAATCCAATGGAGAAAAAATGAGTAATGATTTTCTCTCTCCATATTTAATTGTTTATTACTTTTAGCCATTTAATATCTACATTTCAAAAATTGATTGCATGACCTGACAATTATGCATTTGACCCAATTTTCATTTACACTACCTTTTGGACTTTTTGGAAATAACAAATCACAAAATATTTCCAGCAAATTCCCCTACGTCGCTGCCATTTGACATCATCTAATTCAATAATACCCTTAACAATTTCCCCCCGTTTTGGCTTAACCATGTTCACACGCAAAACTGGTAAAATTACAAACACCTACATTTCAAAATCTACCTCTAAACACTTGCTCAACTTCTTTCTCCGTGTCATTTCACCGGCAAACCCAGTACGACTCAAGAAAGGTTAGTTCTTTCGTCGTTCTCGTGTTTTTTGATGCCTTATTCTTCTTTTTATTTTTTCTGTGCTATTCATGATAACCATGTTTTTATGCCTTCTTCTTCTTCTTCTTCTTTTCTCTTTCGCCGCTTTCACGTTCCCATGTTCGTGGTTGATTTTATGTTGTTTTGTTCGTTTCATGTTCATGATCCAAGTGGTTGTTTTGATAGTTTCATCTCCATGTTATATGAATGGCGCAAATTTTTATGATTTTTTGTCTTATGTTTTATATTCATCTTCATGCTTATCAAGATTTTCATATATTCGTATTGTTAAAATGTATCAGTTCATGTTCATACTTTTGATGTTGTTTCCTATGCTAATCATATATACAAACTTTTCATGGTGATTTTGTTTGGACAATTATTTAAGCAACCATGTCAAAACCACTGATTCTAATTGAAGATTTGGTCCAAATAAACCATGTGTGGAAAATGCTTATTCGTGTTATTGATCTCTGGGTTGTTAAAGAGAAAATCAGACTTCAACATCTTGAAATGGTCATACAAGATTTGAAGGTAATTGTTTGCTATAAAGTTTGTAATTTGTTTTCTTAGTCTTTATATTATAGACAAGGATTTTCGACGCCATGAAAATGAAGATCAAAGTGATGTACTTCGACTAGAAAAGGGAGATGTTTCAGAAATGGTCATACAAGATTCGAAGGTAATTATTTCCTATAAAGTTTGTAATTTGTTTTCTTAGTCTTTATATTGTAGACAAGGATTTTCGACACCATGAAAATGAAGATCAAAGTGATGTACTTCGACAAAAAATGGGAGATGTTTCAGAAATCAATGTCGACCAAGTCAGACAAAGAGGATGTTTTTCGACGCTTTCGACCAAGCCAATTGAAGAATGTTTTTTCGACGTTTCGACAGAGTCAGATAACTATGTTATTTTTCGACAAGTTCGACAACCTTGAAAGGGTGTGTCGTTTTGACACAAAGAAGAGATTCAAAATTTAAATATTGAGACGTTTGGGAGAAGGACGCGTGGAATCGTTTGGTTGAAATAAGACATACCGAAGGCCAAGTGTCGTATTTGTAGGATTTATCCGTTAGTGACAGTTATCTTGTTTATGTATAAATAGAGTAGTTCTTGGCAGACATCGTGTGTGTGAAAATCTTGTACAAACTTCCTGTAAAATACTCAAAGTACCCGTGTGTGAGAAAATAGTCTTGTTCTGGAAAATGTATGTGTGCAACACCGATTTACCTTATCAAGTTTAATATAATTCCAAGTTATTTACCATTCCTTTAATTCACAAGTCATTTACTTGTTCTTTGCCATTTACTTTTCTCCAAGAATTTTACTTTTGTACTTAACCATAAGAATCATACATAAAGAACCAAATAAAAAGTGAAATCACAAGATTATTAGAGTTATAATTTCAAAAAAAAATGCACTTATGTCCTAGGATTTGTATGGTTGATCCTGCAAGTAAACCAATTTAGTGTTAATTGGAAAACCATAGGTTGTTCGTCAAAATCAACTGCGAACGTATATACATCATCTTTTTTACTGTATAGTGATCAAATTCACGTGACAACTTGAAATTGAGAGTTCAATTATTGGATTACACAACTTGAGGAACATGAAACATACTGCCTTTACAATGGAAATCATGTCGTTAATGATAACGCATTTAAAGTATGCACAAACAAACTAAAACTTGTATTTGATGGAGGAACTGCGATTTCAAGAATGGCACTACCGCAAATTCCAACACACAAGTTTCAGTTTAAGCATATACCTGATTTTCTGAATAGAAAATTCAATAGTGATCTCTTATATGGTGAACTTATTTTAATCTTTCCGTATCATTTGGTATACCATGTTTCCCATTGTTTTCGTTTTCAAGAATGCACATGTAAACCTAATAATTTATTTTCAATTTTAGATGTCATAGGTGTTTCAAGATGTTGTGAAGACACACATGGGTGGTGGTGGCAAGAAATTGTTTGCAAATATAACTCTTTGTGATGAAGTTGGCAATGTCACCGAGGTTGTATTATGGCACAATTATGCTAAAAACTTCATGAACTATGATGTCTCAACCAACACTCCTGGTCCAATAATCCTTATTTTAACTCATGCCTAATGTAAGCAGAATCAAGGTTTGACTTCTGAAAATTATTTTTGCACAAACTATGATGTTAGTTGTATTAAGATATCTCATATGTAACTACACTTCTAAATTCCTCAAACATTAGCAGGATTGCCTAGCATATCAAACGTCTGTAATGGATCAAAGCTACCTGTTAACTTAGATCATCCCCAAGTTCAAGAGTTTAAATCATTGTATTGTATCTTAAAATAGGCTATACATGATTCATTTACTTTATGATTATTCTGTCTACATTCATATTCTAAACCATATTTACATTTTGCATCAGGTTAGCATCAATACAATCAACCACTGTTACATCTCATTCTCTCACCCAAAAAAAATGATTCTTTTGTACAATCTAGCAACAAAAAATGGACACACCCAAGTGAGGTCAAATGACAGATCATTGAACTCTGCAAGGTGTGTTGTAGTATTTAACATGTCTTTAATTTTTGTGATTATCCTTTATTTCCTAACAACTTAGATGAAAAATATAGGATTATTTTGCCACAACCATTGGTGCTACCAGAATATTTAAGGCTTCCAAATTTGGATGGTTTTTTGAGTCGTGTCTGAATTGCAAGGTATCAAACAAGTTGCATGTAACCAAATTTGAATGCGCTTGTGGAGTTACAGATGTTGATCCTCTTTGAAAGCAAGTCTTCCATTTCATTACCAATATTATTTGTCCTAAAAATTTAGCGACCTAATTTCTAACAATCATTGTTGTATTTATGTTAGATACAAGATTGCAATCGAGGTCGAGTATGATAACTGTAACACCCCAAATTTTCCCTCTTCTTTTTAAGCATCATATCATATCATATTCATCATGAACATATCATATTCTTGGCATCTTAGCATGGAAAGATGAAGCATAACATTATCATGACCTAGCATTAGGCATATGATCATCTGTGGAGGGTTTTGAGGCATCACAAGCTATGACAAGGGGACCAATGGATTTGTTCAAGTCCTATGAGGGGTCTATGTTGCATTCACAAGTTCAAGATCATTCACAAAAGCTCAGAAGGTTGGAAGATCATTAGGGAATTCAAGCTAGGGCAAAGCTCCTACACAATGATCCCAAATTAGGGTTTGAGTTTCAAGCATGAAAACCTTATGACTTTGGCCATTTCATTTGGGCAAAGTCTCTCATATGTTAAGAGGATCCTAGGGATGAAATTTGGTGAGAAAATTCCTTGTGGAAGTCAAGTATTTCTACAGTTGCATGTAAATGAAGAAATTGGTCAACTGTGCATTCTGAAAGTCAACTGTGAGATTTCAAAGGGTCCAACCCCATTTTTCTAGCCAAGGGATGTTCTTATAACCTTATAAGAGGTTTGGTAAGATCAAAGATCAAGAATCATGAGGTTTTGAGGTGTTTTGCAAAATTGGCATAAGTTTGGTCATGGAAAATTCCATTTTTAGTAAGTTTTTGCCCTAATTTTCAAGCAAGCATAACTTGGTGAAAAAAGCTTCAAATGGACCAAAGACAAACATGAAAGTTGAAGATTAAAGCCTCCCATTTTCAAAAAGTACAAGTACTTTTTCATAGCCCTTATGGTTTAAGAGAAAGGCCCTTCGAAAATTGGTGGAAAATTAGGGCATGGCATGCATTTCAAATACTCCACAAATGCAAAACTACATGAAACTTATTTTTGAGTGTTGGTATGAACCAAATGATGTCACAAACTTACAAAGCATTGCATAAGAAGAGATTTTCTCCAAAAATATTACCAATTTCGTGCATGAGAAGAAACACACCACATAAGAGGCAAAATTTGCAAAATCATCAAAAAAGCATGTTACACTTATGATCAAAGGTCATGATTGATTTAAAGCAAATGAAGGGATGGATTGAGGTCAGAATACTCACTTGAAGGAGAGTTTGCATATGTGAATGAGGCAGTCACACTTTTCATGCAAATTGGCCAATACACCTCAATCACATTCTCCATGCCACTTTTGGTTCAAAAACCCTAACCAGGTGCAAATACAAAGGATATAAAAGAGAATCATGCCCTAAATTCGTGAGGAGGCTCACACATTTTTCAGATTCACACTTTCTTGCTCAATTGCATTTCCCTTCGAAATTCTTTCCTCAAGCACTCTCTTCACAATCTCTTCACATATTCTTCATCCTTGAGCTCTAAGGATCACATTGCACACACTCTTTCAAGCTGAGAGTGAAGAATCATAGAGGTGCCATTCAAGATCAAGAGCTTTCAGATTCCAAGATCCAGATTCTCTCAAGCTCCATCTTGCATTTATTTTGCAAGAGGGGGTCAAAGTGCGTGGATCTGCAGCTGTAGGAGCATTTTTCTTGGAGTTTTAGAGCATCTGCAAGTCTCAGGTAAGCTCAAAATCCTTGGATCTGGAAATGAAAATAAATGTGTGCATTGTGATCTACTAGTTGTGCTGATGATTCTGTGCTAATTAGTTTTGAAAATGCATGATTATTGAGTGAGATATGTGGATTTTCAGTTTGATGTTCAAAGTTGTTTGTGTTCAATCCGTTTGATTCCTTGATCCATTGTGGAATCTAAGTGCATATTTGGATTCAACTTGATGTAATTGCTTGATCTGGACATTTTGATGAATTTCTATTGAGTTTTGTTCATGTTTTGAGTTTTCCGGTGCCGGAGCCCTAGCTCCGGTCACCGGATTCTGCAAATTTGCTTCGCCTGAGTTTCATGAAGAAGATGAGGTTTTGGCCTTTGGATTGTTTGATCTGGACGTCCACCATCATGCCAGCACATAAATGAGGCACCGTCCCTCTCACGTGTGTTTTAATTATGATTTAATTATTTTTGTTTGTCACCACACAATAATAACATGCTCCCTCATCCCCTGACCAATCATAATGCTGACCGTGTTTAATGAATTGACCAATATCATGCGTCCATTTGATCCTATGGCCATTGTTTTTTTCCTGAATTTCTGAATTTCCATTATAATTAGTATATGTTGCGCTGACTATTTGTTTGGGCTTGACCTACTGATTGCAACCCCCTGCGTATTAAGCCCAATAGATTGAACTGGAAATCTTGCTATTCATACCCCCTGACCATTTCCTTTTATTTTATTTTCTTTTTGTTTTTATTTTATTTACAGTTTGGATTTTAATGTTTAAAAATAGTTTTAAGTCTCAAAAAATTCTAAAAAAATTCATGAATGTTATTTTTAGTTTTCTTTAATTTTTGACATTTTTATTTTCCATTTATTTTATTTTTGACACGTGTAAATTAATTCTCCCTTTGAATTAATTCATTTTATTCCATTTTTGAACCTTGCTAACTTGTCCATTTTCTACATTGATCCTCATTTTGAATTTTTGGATGGTTCTTTTTGCTCTGGATTCATAAGGAGATGTAGTTTATGTGTGATTTTTGTTCTGATTTTTAGAATCTTGATTAATTGGTTTTGATCCTTAACTTGTGAGTGAAGCCACTTTCGCGTTTGTACCAGGATGGAAATCCGGGGAGCGACAACTGGCGACTCTAATGGGGACTTCCTAACCAGAGAATCTCTGGTTCCCTTGAGAGTCTCTCCTAGCACTTGGATGTTTCCGTTTCTTTGGATGTTGATTGTTTGCTGTTGTGTGTTGTACTTTACTGTTATTTTATGTACAGTTTTATTTACAGCATTATTTACAGTTTTCAGTATTTATCTTCTGCATCATATATTATTACTGGACTGTCTGGACTGGATTTCTTCTGTTTGGTGGGACTCGGGTGATACTGTTTCTGAGAGATAAGCCAAGTACCCGGCTTGAGTGCACTATAGGATTAAAGTGGACGTATTGTACTCACATGTGGCATGATGAGTGGCGATGTGTTTCACGCCCAGATTGCGACCGTCTTGGAAATATCTTGTGTGGGGATTTCCTCCACTTTGGGATAGGACCTTGATAGTTATGTGCATCTGGGGACCGATCATTGAGAACCTTTGTGGAAACAACCCTCTCCAGTGGTGGCAGTGGTAGACCACATTTTGTGGCAAACCCATTCGTACCCGAGGGTTCACTGGGGACTCGCATAGGATGGCCTGGTTCTCTTATAGGAACTTAGCCAAAGCATATGGTCGTATGACAATAGTACTGTAACCTACGGGCTGAATGTATTATTGTTTCTCGATTTCAACGCTCGAAGCTGGGGAATTATAAGGGATGCTTGTTTTTCCCGGACTCAGCTGAGGCCTCCCTGCGTAGTACATAATGCTAAACTGATTCCCTGATTTGTTCATGAGCCATTTCTCGGAAATGGTATTATTGCTATTCGGCTTTGAGAGTCTGTGATGTTTGACCCGGAGCACACCTGTGAGATTGGGAGGGGTTTACAGGTTTGCAGGAACCCTTGACCTCATCATACCCTTGTTATCAGTGCAGTTTTATGTTCTGATACAATTACTTTGGTTCCGGAGTTCTTGAGTTTATCTGGTTCTTGATTGGGTGTATCTAAGATTATCTGAGTTCTTATGGGTTGTTATCCAGAGGATTTGGGTTTCTGATCACTTGGCTTTGGCATCCAAATTCCAGACAGTCCCGGATGGATCATATGTCTTTGCATTTGCATTGCATCATTTCATCATTAATCATGTTTTGTTTTCATTCACAGGTTCATCTCTTTGCTTCCGGTTCTGGTATCCTATTCAGAGATGGAAGATCCTCGCAAGCAGAATATTCATTTCAAGTTTTTCGACACTAAGGTTGGCCTGTTAAAGAAGATGGTGAAGCTGATCACACCCAATCATGTAGAGAGGTTCAGGAAGGCTTATGGAAGTATTCTGGATGTGGTGGTAGAGTTAGATCCTTCTAAGAGAAGTGCCATTCACACCCTGCTTCAATACTATGATCCTCAGCTTCGTTGTTTCACTTTTCCTGATTTTCAATTAAGTCTTTTGCTGGAGGAGTATGCTTTGATCTTGGGAGTTCCTGTTCGAGACCAGATTCCCTTCAATGTTGAGATGGCTGTTGAGGATGAGTGGGATTCTGTCTGTGCTATCCTGGATCTTTCTATCTATGGCATTATTTTGTTTGCAGATATGGAGAAGTTCATAGACATGAATGCCATTCATCTTTTCTTGCTGAAGAATCTTGTGCCTACATTGCTTGGAGATTTGTATTACTCTGTGCACTACAAGACTGAGAAGAAAAAGGGAGGTTTAGTTTGTTGTTGCGCTCCTTTATTTCATATGTGGTTCATGAGGCACTTGCCTAGTACTGGAGTGTTTAGTGACCATACCTTGGTATGGGCTCAGAAGCTGGAAAAGTTGCTTGCCAGGGATGTCAGGTGGATTACTCAGAGGCTTCAGGGTGCACGATTCATCACTAGCTGTGGGAGCTATCTTAGTGTACCTTTATTGGGAGTGATTGGAGGGATCAATTACAATCCGATCTTGTTAAAAAGACAGTTGGGATATGCCTTGAGAGAGGTACCAGAAGAATTGAGGTTGACCCCTATTTTCTACTTCCCGGTAAAGGACAATATGCCTTTAGTAAGGAAAGCTGCTGGAGCTTGGAAGTGCATCAAGGGAGAAGGGATAGCTAGCTTTAGGAAGTGCAATAATCAGACCTTCCTGAAGTATGAGGCTTGGTTGAAAGATAGAGCCAGAAGGGTATTGCTGCCATTCTCACCTCCAGTTCCTCCAGCTGCTGAGTCTAATGATACTGTGTCTTTAGAAGAGTTCAAGAAGTTGGAATCCCAGCTGCATGAAGTCAGGGTGGAGAATACTGAAATGGTTAATTTGTACCATCTTGCCAACCGGGCCAAGAATGAGGCAGAAGAGAAGTTGCTGAAGATGCAGATCACCTTGGAGGCTAAAGAGAAAGAGTTTGCCGGAAAGGAAGCTCACTTTCAAAGACTAGGTCTGATGGAATCTAAAAGAGAAGCAGAACGAAAGAAGAATTCGAAGACTCTCAAGGAAGCTCGTCAATCTATTGTCTGGTTACAGGGCCAGAGAGAGCAGGAGTTGAAGAGATATAAAGAAAAGGAAGAGTTTTTCGAAGTGCAAATGACTTTCAAGAAGGAAGAAGTGGAACAAGCCCACCAGATTCGAAGGGAGAAGACTCAGCAGTTAGCAGATAGTCAGCAAGCCTTAGAAGCAACACTTAAAGAGATTGAAGACCTCAAGTTGATGGCTGGAGTCAAGAAGGCTAGGTCTGAGTTGGGACTTAGTGAGGGAGGTTCAGGATCCTCAGGCAATGGTCTTGCTTCTTAGTTTATTTTCCTTGTATTTGGATTACCTACAGACATGTTGTAGGAATCCTAGTTGTTTGTTTTCCTTCTTAGAAACTTGTACCCTACGGGGATTTCTGTTATTTTTGCCTAATAGGCCGATTTATGTTATACAGTTATTTTCAGCTCACCATTTTTCTGTGCCTGCTGTTATGGTTTGAATGTGGTTTCTATGCGAAGGTTTCTGAAAGTCGAGGATCAGTATATCTGGTTTTCTTTGCTAAATACCGGAACCGGGGCATGAATAACCTGGGATTGAAAGCATAAACAATTGCATTGCATACATATCACTTGTTTTCTTGTTTTGCAGGTATGGCCACAAGTTCCTAATGTCTTTTCTGTTTCAGGCACTATAGCTCCCAAGAAAGTTCGAGAACAGCCAGTCATACACAGATATCCCACAAGAGTCAACAGAGAAAGAGTCATGGATCAAATGCAGGCTGATTTAGCTGACTTGAGATTGAGGATGGACAATTTTATGACCCTTATGGCAGGAATGGGTCAGAATTAGGAACGTCTGCGTGAGTTGGTAGAAAATAGTCAAGCTAGGAACAACGGTACTGCTGATGGAGGTAATCATAACGGTGCGGGCGCCCGTCAAGTTGAAATCCTCGTAGCACAGCCAGGGGTTACCATAATCAATGATGGATTGAACAATGTACATATGGATGGTCAAGACGAAAAATTTACATTGCTGGACGAAACTGAAGGCCAGGGGGCTGAAATGAACAGGAAATTTGAAGAGATGGCAGAACAAATCAGGGTTATTCAATCTCAGAGCTCCTTGGGGTTCGACATTACTGACTTGGGCTTGGTTCCAGGGGTTAGAATCCCTTAAGAGTTCAAGGTCCCGACTTTCGAGAAGTACAACGGCACAGCGTGTCCAAAGACTCATCTTCAGTCCTTTGTAGGAAGGATTGTTGCCCACACTGATGATGAAAAGCTATGGATGTACAATTTCCAGGACAGCCTGGTTGGGGCCTCTTTGGAATGGTATATGAAGCTAAGTAGAGTCAATGTTAAAAGCTGGAAGGACCTGGCAGAGGCTTTCGTGAAGCAATACCATTACAATTTGGACATGGCTCCAAATCGCACTCAACTGCAAAACATGTCTCAAACTGCTAAGGAGGGGTTTAAAGAATATGCTCAAAGGTGGCGTCAGCTCGCTGCCAGAGTGCAACCACCGTTGCTGGAGAATGAGATGGCCGATATGTTCATGGGGACATTGCAAGGTGTGTTTATCGAAAGATTGGCGTCGTGTTCGGCAACCAAGTTCAATGATATAGTAATTGCTGGAGAGAGGGTCGAAACTCTATTAAAGATGGGAAAGATTCAGGATACGAGTGCAAGCAGCTCGAGTGGAGTAAGAAAAGCTTTCATCGGACCCCCAAGAAGGAGGGAAGATGAAACCAATGCTGTGTTTGGCCGAGGACGGGGCCGAGGATATAGAAGATCATATGAGCAAGTGGCAGCTGTCAATATCCCTTCCAGTCCAGTGCAGCAGGTACAACCTCAACAACAACAGTAACAACAACAGCCACAATGCAACAACTATCAACAAAGGCCTTATCAGCCAAGACAAGCTCGTCCGGCTAATAGGGTGCTTGAGGCAATTCCCATGACTTACACTGCATTGCTGCAGAGATTGCTGGACCTGAATTTGATATATCTGGGGTACGATGCAAATGCTAGATGCGCTTTCCATTCAGGGGCACCCGGGCACTCAACTGAGAAGTGCAGGGCGCTACAGCACAAAGTTCAAGATTTGATTGACTCCAAGGCAATTAACTTTGCACCACCGCCGAATGTTACTTCAAACCCTATTCCGAACCACGGAGGGGCTAGAATAAATGTTGTTGATAGTGGTGAGAAGTTAAGTTTGATTCTGAGCATAGAAGAAGTGAAGACTCCGCTGTTGGTAGTGAAGGAGAGGTTGTTGAAAGGACAAGTGTTTCCGGGATGCAGTTCTGATTGTGAGAAGTGTGTGAATTCAATGAATGGTTGTGAAGATCTGAAGATGGGGTTGCAGAATCTGATTGATGAAGGATCTTTGCAGTTTGATAAAGTTGATAATGAAGTTGATGATGTGTCCACTATAACCATCTTTTATGATCCAGCTGAAATGCCTGCCAGAAGAGAACCTATGACCATTTATGCTCCTGAAGTCAGTCATGTGACTATCATCGTGCCTGGGCCTGTTCCTTATACAGATGATAAAGCCATCCCATGGCATTACGGCTCAGATGTGTACGTGGAAGGACAGAAAGTAGAGAGTAAGCCAGTAGTTATTGACCCGACTGTAGTGAACGTCGGAGAGGTTTGAGGCTTTACGAGAAGTGGTCGTCTATTTGCTCCCCCGGTTCTGAGAGGAGATCCTGAGGCTGAGGCTTCGGCTTCGGCAAAAGCTAAAGGAAAGAAAACAGCGACTGAAGAAACAACAACTCCTGCTGCTGGACAGGGTACCTTTGAGAAGGAGGTGGAGGAATTTATGCGAATAATTAAAAAGAGTGATTATAAGGTGGTCGAACAGTTGAACCAGACGCCGTCCAAAATATCAATTTTGTCTTTGCTGATGTGTTCTCCCGCACATAGAGAAGCCTTGCTGAAAGTGTTGCAAATGGCATACATTCCTCAAGAAATAACTGTTAATCAATTGGAAGCTGTAGTGGGCAGCATGAATTTAAGCCACGGGCTGGGCTTTACAGATAGAGACCTTACGTCAGAGGGCCGTAACCATAACAAAGCACTGCATATTACTATGGAGTGTAAGGGTGTTGTTTTGTCGCATGTCTTGGTTGACACAGGCTCTTCTCTTAATGTACTCCCGAAGAAAGCATTGATGAAGCTTAATGTTGATGGTATCATCTTAAGACCCAGTGATTTGATAGTTAAAGCTTTTGATGGATCCAGAAGATCAGTGTTTGGAGAAGTTGAGTTACCTGTGAAAATAGGGTCTCAAGTATTCAAAAGCACCTTCTACGTCATGGACATTTAGCCCGCGTACAGTTGCTTGTTGGGATGTCCATGGATTCACGCTGCCGGAGCTGTAACTTCCACTCTGCATCAAAAGCTCAAATACGTGGTTGATGGCCAAGTAATCACTGTATGCGGAGAGGAAGATATCTTTGTGAGCCACCTATTAACTTTCAAATATGTGGAGATGGACGGAGAGATCCATGAGACTCTGTGTCAGGCCTTCGAAGCGGTTAATGTCAGCATTTTGACTCCAGTGGAGAGGAATAATGAGAAAGAAGGTACCTCCCTTCACTCCTACAAGCAGGCGAAGGAAGTGGTTCAGTTGGGAAGCGCCCAGGGCTGGGGTAAATTGTTGGAATTGGAGAAGAAAGACGATAAGTTTGGTTTGGGTTATCAGCCTAGTGGATCTAACCGGCCTCCGAGTGGTAAAGCTATTACTTTTACAAGCGCTGGGATGCTCGACCGCAACCATATCTGTGCAACTAATGAAGAGGGAGACAGTGATGGTGACTGGGACAACTGGATTCATCCGTGTGCGCCCGGAGAGGAGTTGAAGAACTGGTTTGCTGAAGACATCGTCCAAGTTACCTGGCAATCAGAGTAACTTATTTGTTTCCTTTTCTTATCATGCTGCATTGTCAAATCCTGCACTCTGCCCAAGGTGCAAGGATCCATTGTATGGGCCACCATGTTTGTTATACATTTATTTTACCATGAAATAAAGGACATTTTCAGACAAATTGTGTTCTCTTTCTTTCGTTTTAAATTTTTCACAAAAAATAAAAATGGCAATGTGTTTTTCCTTTTTGTTTTTGTGTTTGTGTCTCTTTTGAAAAATAAGCAGATTCTGAAATCAGCACATCATCTGTGCAGTGTTGATTATCCGGATTCTAACGTTCCTGCTATGACCACGCATGACTTTGACAATCCTATCTACCAAGCTGATGAAGGGGTTTAGGAAGACTGTGAACTCCCTGAAGAATTGGTCAGATTGTTGAAACAAGAGGAACGAGTTATTCAGCCTCATCAGGAAGAAATTGAGATCATCAACATCGGCACTGAAGATGTAAAGAAAGAGATCAAGATTGGGGCCGGTCTGCAGGACGAAGTAAAGAAAGAGTTGATTGGTATGCTGTGTGAATATGTGGATATCTTCGCCTGGTCGTATCAAGATATGCCAGGGTTGGATACCGACATTGTTGTGCATAAGCTACCATTAAGAGAGGATTGTCCTCCTGTGAAACAAAAGTTGAGAAGAACTCGTACTAACATGGCGATGAAGATCAAGGAGGAAGTTCAGAAGCAGTGGGATGTCGGATTCCTTGTCGTAACTAGTTACCCACCTTGGGTAGCTAACATTGTACCTGTACCAAAGAAGGATGGCAAGGTCCAGATGTGCGTTGATTACCGGGATCTAAACAGAGCGAGCCCAAAAGATGACTTTCCATTACCTCACATTGATGTGTTGGTAGATAACACTGCTCAATTCTCGGTATTTTCCTTCATGGATGGCTTCTCCGAGTATAATCAGATTAAGATGGCACCGGAAGACATGGAGAAAACAACGTTCATTACCCCGTGGGGTACATTCTGCTACAAGGTCATGCCTTTTGGTTTGAAGAACGTCGGGGCAACATACCAGCGGGATATGGTCACATTATTCCATGACATGATACACAAGGAGATAGAGTGTTATGTGGACGATATGATTGCTAAGTCCCGAGACGAAGAAGAGCATCTGGTCAACCTCAAGAAGCTGTTTGATAGACTGATAAAGTATAAGCTGAGGTTGAATCCAAACAAGTGCACTTTCGGAGGTGGATCCTGTTGGGTTTCATTGTTAGTCAAAAAGGAATCGAGGTGGATCCTGCAAAAGTAAAAGCAATACAAGATATGCCTGCACCGAAAACAGAAAAAGAAGTGTGTGGGTTTTTAGGGAGGTTGAACTACATTTCACGGTTCATATCTCATCTAATTGCCACGTGCGAACCAATATTCAAATTTCTAAGAAAAGAGCAAACGGTCAGGTGGAATGAGGACTGCCAAAGAGCTTTTGACAAGATAAAAGAATATTTGCAGACTCCTCCGATTCTAATGACTCCAGTTCCAGGACGACCGCTTATCAAGTACTTGACTATGTTAGAAGGGTCAATGGGTGTGTTCTAGGCCAACATGACGAGTCTGGTCGAAAAGAGTACGATATTTATTACCTTAGCAAAACGTTTACCGACTGTGAATCTCGTTACTCACTGCTCGAGAAAACTTGTTGCACTTTGGTATGGGCTGCTCGCCGACTGAGACAGTACATGTTGACTCATACCACACTGCTAATTTCCGAAATGGATCCTGTCAAGTGTATCTTTGAGAAACCAGCGTTAACCGGAAGGGTTGCTAGGTGGCAAATGATTTTAACAGAGTATGACATACAATATTCTACTCAGAAAGCCATCAAGGGAAGTGTATTGTCGGATTACCTTGCACAACAACCTCTTGAAGATGATTATCAGCCAATGAAATTTGATTTCCCTGATGAGGACATCATGTACCTCAAAGAAAACGATTGCGAGGAACCACTTCTGGAGGAGGGGCCAGACCCTGAATCCAAATGGAAGTTGATGTTTGATGGGGAAGTCAATATCAATGGACGTGGAATTGGTGCTGTTCTTATCACTCCTGAAGGTGTTCGCTTTCCCTTCGCTGCCAGAATTACTTTTGGCTGCACCAACAATGAAGCGGAATACGAGGCTTGCTTAATGGGAATAGAGGAGGCTATTAATCTTCGGATTAAGACCCTCGATATATTCGGAGATTCAGCCCTCGTTATCAACCAGGTTACTGGCAAGTGGTATACGTATCAAGAACATCTAATTCCTTACAGGGATTATGCCAGAAAACTATTGACATTCTTCACAACAGTTAAGCTTCAGTACATACCACATGATGAGAATTAATTTGCCGACGCATTGGCTACTCTTTCTTCGTCTATCAAAGTCTTGTATTGGAATTATGTGCCCAGGATTGACATTTCCAGGCTTGACGCGCCAGCTCATGCTTTCTCTATAGACGTCGTGTCTGATGAGAAACCTTGGTAATTTGATATCAAGCTTTTCCTAGAAAAGAAAGAATACCCAGTCGGGGTATCATCCAACGACAAGAAGACCTTAAGACGACTTGCTGCTAGTTTCTTCTTGAATACAAATGGGTTTTTGTATGAGAAAATTTGACATGGTCTTGCTCAAATGCGTGGATAGACACGAAGCAAGCCTGTTAACGTAGGAAGTCCACAAGGGATCTTTCGGTACTCATGCAGGAGGGCATGCTATGGCTAAGAAATTGTTGAGATCGGGGTATTATTGGATGACAATGGATGCAGACTGTTGTTCATATGCCCGTAAGTGCCACAAGTGCCAGATTTATGCAGACAAGGTGCATATTCCTCCAAGCCCGCTCAACGTCATGCCATCTCCTTGGCCTTTTTCTATGTGGAGCATTTAGATGATCGGGAAAATAGAGCCTACTGCTTCAAATGGTCATCGTTTCATCTTGGTCGCGATTGATTACTTCACTAAGTGGGTTGAAGCAGCGTCCTATGCCAATGTCACTCGTCAAGTGGTAGCCAGATTTTTGAAAAGAGACGTTATTTGCAGATACAGAGTGCCCGAAAGAATCATTACTGACAATGGTTCTAACTTAAACAACAAGATGATGGCAGAGTTGTGTCGGGACTTCAAGATCCAGCATCACAATTCTTCCCCTTATCGACCAAAGATGAATGGTGCGGTAGAGGAGGCAAATAAGAATATTAAGAAGATTGTGCAAAAGATGGTTGTCACTTACAAAGATTGGCATGAGATGTTACCATTTGCGCTGCATGGGTACCGAACGTCAGTCAGGACGTCAACTGGGGAAACTCCCTTCTCATTGGTATATGGCATGGAGGCAGTCTTGCCTGTTGAAGTGGAGATTCCTTCATTGCGTGTAATGATGGATGTGAAGCTTGATGAGGCTGAATGGGTGCGTGCTCGTTACAATCAGCTATGTCTAATTGAGGAAAAAAGATTAGCGACTATCTATCATGGTCAGCTTTATCAGAGGAGAATGAAGCGAGCATTCGACCAACGAGTACGTACTCGGGAGTATCAAGTAGGAGAGCTTGTGCTCAAGAGGATTGTTCCACCAGGTTCAGATCACAGGGGAAAGTGGACCCCAAATTACGAAGGACCATTCATAGTGAAGAAAGTTTTCTCAGGAGGAGCACTGATGCTCACTACTATGGATGAAGGAGATTTCCAATCCCCTGTTAACTCAGACGTAGTTAAAAAATACTTCGCATAAATAGACCCGCTGGACACAAAAACAGAATTAAAGTCCATGCAAGAAAAGGGCATCCCGGCGAGCTAAAAACATAATAAAAAGCTCGGGCAAAAGTTAGGTAAAACAAATAAAAAAATGTACACCGCTGAGTTGAGAAGTCACATTGGACAACTCAGGAAAAAATGGGTATTCCGGTGGATTGAAAACCCAAAAGGGCGATCCACGCAAAACAAGGGAATAAGCGAACAACTGCGATCCGAGTAATCTGAATCAAATCATCGTTTCGTACAGCTTGACAATATCAGAAGGATAGGAATCAGTCCCCTCATCTTCTCGGAAAGCAAAGGCAAGAATGGAGAATTTTGAAGACATGCTGGTCATAGCAGAAAGGGAACTCATTGATATGTCGTGCCCATTGCCATTAGGATAGTTTATTTTCTCAATTTTATGGTAGCTACTTCTTTCCAGGTGGTTGCTTCCGGATGTAAATCTTTGCCTATTCAGAGGCCTTTCAATAAAAGAATATTCAGTCAAAAAGCTGTGTTGTGTTTAATTTTGTTTGCAAAGTGTCCTGAATTTTTGGCAAAATAGCATTGCATTTAAAACATGGTGATAATTTGAAAGAAAAATGACATTGCAGGGAAACATTTGGAATCTTCTTTGAGTGTCGGGTGACGGTGGATGAGCAGATCATACCATGCAAGTCCCCGGGGCACATTTGTGTTTTCTGTTGTTGCAGGTTTTGCAGGATGGCGTCACATTCTCCCAAGCAGAATTCTCCCCAGCTAAGTCATGGCAGGTAGGATCCCCAGGCAGTTTATCTTCCCCAGTGGAGTATGCCCATTCCCCACAGAGTTTATCTGTCAAAACTCTTTTCACTATCAGGGGATGTTTGAGGAAGCATCTTCCAACACTCGTCTGTGTTCATACTTTATTACCGCTCGTCTACATTTCTCAACGCTCGTCTGTGTTATCACTTTGGTATTGCTCGTTTGCTTTCCCCAGCAGTTGCCCATGATTACTTTGTTGTTGCTCGTCTGCACTTTCCAACACTCGTTTGTGTGTGATATTTGTTGTTGCTCGTCTGCACTTTTCCAACACTCGTCTGTGTTTGATGCTTGATATTTGTGGTTGCTCGTTTGCATTCTCCAACACTCGTCTATGTTTATTATCTGTTTGAAGCTCGTCTGCATTGTTTGGATACTCGTCTCGTCTGTGATCCGCATGTGTTGATTTGACAATTACGTTGGTACTCGTATGTATTGCTACTCCAAATGCTCGTCTGTGTTTGTATTTCTGGTATTCGTCTGTACCAGTGGCTGATATTCGTCTCTATCGTTGCCTGAAGCGCTCGTCTGTGTTTCTTAGATTATCGTCTGATACTCGTTTGTATCATTGACTTATGGCGCTCGTCTGTGTTCTCTTGATGATCGTCCAATACTCGTCTGTATTGAAGAGGTTTGAAGTTCTGACTGTGGGAATAAATGTCAAAATGGGTACCGGTCCTGGCGTAACAGGATTATCCGAAGGAGGCTCTTCTGTCTCAAGCACCACTTATTATTATTGCACCTGGCGTAACAGGTTTGCTCAAGGAAGGCTCGTCTGTCTTAGATCATATATCCACAGATAATATATGAGGAAGGTTCGTCTACCTTGATTATGCATTTCTATCCCACAGACTTAGGTGCATCATCGGTCGTGGCGTAACAGGTATATCCGAAGGAGATTCGTCTGTCTCAAGTCATATGTTTTGCAAAGTATGTGAGGACTCGTATGTCCAGTTCCTGGTGTAACAGGATTGTTCGGAGAAGACTCATCTGTCAAAGTATTCGGATTCCAGATATTATTTTCAACTTGGAAGGAGCTCGTCTGCTTTCTCTTCACTTCATCTACCAAAGCGTCATTCGGTTGGGTTTATTTCCCAGTTTTTTGCATTCTCCATCAGAGTGCAAATTTCAGGTCTTCTTGGTATTCAACCACAGTTTATCTTGAACGGTCGATAGCCCGTGCTACAGTCCTTTTCAGATTAACAGTTGTTTGAATAGGGGCAGCTGTAACACCCCAAATTTGCCCTCTTCTTTTTAAGCATCATATCATATCATATTCATCATGAACATATCATATTCTTGTCATCTTAGCATGGAAAGATGAAGCATAACATTATCATGACCTAGCATTAGGCATATGATCATCTGTGGAGAGTTTTGAGGCATCACAAGCTATGACAAGGGGCCCAATGGATTTGTTCAAGTCCTATGAGGGGTCTATGTTGCATTCACAAGTTCAAGATCATTCACAAAAGCTCAGAAGGTTGGAAGATCATCAGGGAATTCAAGCTAGGGCAAAGCTCCTACACAATGATCCCAAATTAGGGTTTGAGTTTCAAGCATGAAAACCTTATGACTTTGGCCATTTCATTTGGAAAAAGTCTCTCATATGTTAAGAGGATCCTAGGGATGAAATTTGGTGAGAAAATTCCTTGTGGAAGTCAAGTATTTCTTCAGTTGCTTGTAAATGAAGAAATTGGTCAACTGTGCATTCTGAAAGTCAACTGTGAGATTTCAAAGGGTCCAACCCCATTTTTCTAGCCAAGGGATGTTCTTATAACCTTAGAAGAGGTTTGGCAAGATCAAAGATCAAGAATCATGAGGTTTTGAGGTGTTTTGCAAAATTGGCATAAGTTTGGTCATGGAAAATTCCATTTTTAGTAAGTTTTTGCCCTAATTTTCAAGCAAGCATAACTTGGTGAAAAAAGCTTCAAATGGACCAAAGCCAAACATGAAAGTTGAAGATTAAAGCCTCCCATTTTCAAAAAGTACAAGTACTTTTTCATATCCCTTATGGTTTAAGAGAAAGGCCCTTCGAAAATTGGTGGAAAATTAGGGCATGACATGCATTTCAAATACTCCACAAATGCAAAACTACATGAAACTTATTTTTGAGTGTTGGTATGAAGCAAATGAGGTCACAAACTAACAAAGAATTGCATAAGATATTTGCTCCAAAAATATTACCAATTTCGTGCATGAGAAGAAACACACCACATAAGAGGCAATATTTGAAAAATCATCAAAAAAGCATGTTACACTTATGATCAAAGGTCAGGATTGATTTAAAGCAAATGAAGGGATGGATTGAGGTCAGAATACTCACTTGAAGGAGAGTTTGCACGTGTGAATGAGGCAGTCACACTTTTCATGCAAATTGGCCAATACACCTCAATCACACTCTCCATGCCACTTTTGGTTCAAAAACCCTAACCAGGTGCAAATACAAAGGATATAAAAGAGAATCATGCCCTAAATTCGTGAGGAGGCTCACACATTTTTCAGATTCACACTTTCTTGCTCAATTGCATTTCCCTTCGAAATTCTTTCCTCAAGCACTCTCTTGACAATCTCTTCACATATTCTTCATCCTTGAGCTCTAAGGATCACATTGCACACACTCTTTCAAGCTAAGAGTGAAGAATCATAGAGGTTCCATTCAAGAGCAAGAGCTTTCGGATTCCAAGATCCAGCTTCTCTCAAGCTCCATCTTACATTTATTTTGCAAGAGGAGGTCAAAGTGCGTGGATCTGCAGCTGTAGGAGCATTTTTTCTGGAGTTTTAGAGCATCTGCAAGTCTCAGGTAAGCTCAAAATCCTTGGATCTGGAAATGAAAATAAATGTGTGCATTGTGATCTACTAGTTGTGCTGATGATTCTGTTCTAATTATTTTTGAAAATGCATGATTATTGAGTGAGATATGTGGATTTTCAGTTTGATGTTCAAAGTTGTTTGTGTTCAATCCTTTTGATTCCTTGATCCATTGTGGAATCTAAGTGCATATTTGGATCCAGCTTGATGTAATTTCTTGATCTGGACATTTTAGGAATTTCTATTGAGTTTTGTTCATGTTTTGAGTTTTCCGGTGCCGGAGCCCTAGCTCCGGTCACCGGATTCTGCAAATTTGCTTTGCCCGAGTTTCACGAAGAAGATGAGGTTTTGGCCTTTGGATTGTTTGATCTGGACGTCCACCATCATGCTAACACATAAATGAGGCACCGTCCCTCTCATGTGTGTTTTAATTCTAATTTAATTATTTTTTTTGTCACCACACAATAATAACATGCTCCCTCATCCCCTGACCAATCATAATGCTGACTGTGTTTAATGAATTAACCAATATCATGCCTCCATTTGATCCTATGGCCATTGTTTTTTTCCTGAATTTCTGAATTTCCATTATAATTAGTATATGTTGCACTGACTATTTGTTTGGGATTGACCTACTGATTGCACCCCCCTGCGTATTAAGCCCAACAGATTGAACTAGAAATCTTGCTATTCATACCCCCTGGCCATTTCCTTTTATTTTCTTTTCTTTTTCTTTTTATTTTATTTACAGTTTGGATTTTAATTTTTAAAAATAGTTTTAAGTCTCAAAAAATTCTAAAAATATTCATGAATGTTATTTTTAGTTTTCTTTAATTTTTGACATTTTTATTTTCCATTTATTTTATTTTTGACACGTGTAAATTAATTCTCCCTTTTAATTAATTCATTTTATTCCATTTTTGAACCTTGCTAACTTGTCCATTTTCTATATTGATCCTCATTTTGAATTTTTAGATGGTTCTTTTTGCTCTGGATTCATAAGGAGATGTAGTTTATGTGTGATTTATGTTCTAATTTTTAGAATCTTGATTAATTGGTTTTGATCCTTAACTTGTGAGTGAAGCTTTTTAACCCTAGTTCATGTTTGTATCCTCATTGACTTGGTAAGCTTATGAATTTCTTCCTCTTCTTTTAGCATGTTGTTTTGGTATGATTAAAGATCTCTTGTCCAAGGTTGTGGAATTTTTGGTTGCATACTTGATTTGATTTGAATTTTTGTTCTTGACTTGTCCCATTTGGTTTCTTTTTGATCATAAGTCCTCTCCTTAGCTTAGAAGGGCACTTGTGCCAACTTCTTCATCTTATTTAGAGCCTTATTAGGATATTGTTACTTTTCTGATCTTAAGTTTTGGTTTGTGCCTTGTGGAGTATTGTGTTTGGCTGCTTTTGAAGTCCTTTCATTCTTATGCACTTCTTTTGCTTCAGTCTTCTCATAATGTAATTGTTTAGCTATGTGCATCTCTTCTCTTCATCTCTCTTGAATCTTAGGCATTCTTCTAACATGACTAGGATTCTGGATTTGTACCTTGGGTTTGTGATTTGATTGTTTTGCTTTGCATCTTATCATGTTTGCTTTGATTTGTCATAAGTGTTTCATTTGCTTCATAAAGAGTTGTGTGGTTCCCTTCTCTTTCTTGTGCCTTGTATTTGCATTTGATGTTTATGTGCATGACTTCACTTTTGATTGTATGATGTTGGTTTGGCATTATGTTCATTTTTTATTGCCTTTATGCTTGTGTCACTAACCATTTCAGGGGCTTTGGTAAGTGAGAGGTGTGAATGTGATTCCCACATCTCCAAATCTTATCTCTTCTTTTCTTATCATTATTTGTTCTAACCTTGTGATTGTTGGGCTTAGGCCTTACCTCTCCTCCTCTTCTTCTTCTTTTCTTTTCTTCTTCTTCTTCTTCTTTTCTTTCCTTCTTCTTCATTAGGATATAATTCAAACCTCACTAACCTAGGTACATCCATGCATGACAACATTTAGGATTCCAGTCTCCCTTAGATTCTTCACCTTTTGAGATCCTTTTGGTGCTCTCTCTTCTCATCTTCAAACTTAATTTTAAACCCCTCTGATAAAGGTTGAGTCTTCTCATGTGACATGAGACTTTGCTATGAGATACTTGCACGCGTTCTGTTTCGGGGCGAGGTGTAAGTTATCCATCGTGGTGGATAGGTCTTAGCATGAGATTACCTCACAAAGAAAAGCATAAAAAACACTTCTTAATCAAAAATCACAAAAACACTTAATAAATGTTAATAGGTTAGTGTGTCTGAGCCTTCACTTATGGGACTAGATTTGGGGATTTCCTCCATAGATAGGTGTGCCTCTTGTGCATTTCATTTCGGGATGATGTGAGACGTATACATCCCAATAAGTAAGACTTAGGTACACTTACCTATGCAAATTTCACTAATAAAAAGTTTCATAAAAACACAAACAAACAATAAGCGTTTTTCCTTCAGGAATTCTTTTCTCCTCTCCTTCGCTTCGTCCGCGAACTTGCTCCTACTTGTCATTTTGCAAGACGGTAACGCACTCGTCGTCCGAGCCTGCAACACCTGAGCATCGACATAGGCAGTTCAAGCCTTAAGACACAAGCAATCTTTTCCACCCCTAGTTAGGGGAACTATGGCGTCTCTGATCCTCATTTTCCCGATGAGGTACGTAGGCAGCGGGGTAAGGCCCGTTCGAGCACAATCTTTATTTTCCCTACATTTTTCCTTTTCATTTCTTATTAGTTCTTTTCTCAGTTGTCCTTTATCCAGTTCAGTTCATTTTCCTTGCAGCAACTTTCATTTCCTCACCCTTTGAAACAATTTCTTTGCAAGCGTGGATCCCGTCAGGTACGAAAAACGATTTGGGTGCTAATACCTTCCCAGGTCGTAACCAACTCCCGAACTCAGTCTCTTTGGTTCGCAGGACCCGTGTCCTTCCTCTTCTTTCTTCTGGTTTGTGCAGCATTACCCTTCCCGTTCCTTCGGGATAAAAATGCCTGGCTGGCGACTCTATTCTTTTCCGCGCCACTTTCGCGTTTGTACCAGGATGGAAATCCGGGGAGCAACAATAACCACGTGGGATGCTTTGTTTTTAGGATAAATATTGTATCCCATTCGTTAATTTGACTGTTAAGGAATTGAGACAAGTCATGAAGGAGGTACTCCCAAATGCAATTTTTACTCCCTCTTTACCATTTTCTTTGTTAGTTAACTACATTCCAATGACTAAATTTATTATTCGGCTAGGCTGGAGAGGATAACCCGAAGATCTATCTAATACATTTAGACAAGATACTGAACCAAAATCTAGATTTTAGCATCAAGCTTCAATCACAACATGACCAAATATCTATTGTTACCATACTTAATGAACCCGACCTTTACAAGACCTTAGACGAATTGCTGAAACCAGATGAGGTAACAAGCAATTTATTTGTTCATTTTGTTATCACTGCATCTCTTATAACCATACTATGTCTTGTCACTGTTGAGTTCAACTAATAAAAGAAATCAAGTTGCGCATATCGTCCCAACATTCTTCAAAAACACCACTCGCTGGGATGGACATCAATCTTGGAGGGAACCTACATAATGAATTCATTACATGAATAAGCTATTGATTATATATATATATATATATATATATATATATATATGAATTAAATTGAGTATATATTTGATGTAATTTTATGCTGCATATGGTTTTTGTAGCTAACCAATTGAAATGATCAGGGATCAACCATTCCCACCACTTTTGCCAAGAATGATTGCAATCCATCGACTTACTCTAGCAATACCTGTGCTAAGAGGATTGTTGACCCAACATGTCTAGATAACATATTCCAGACTGAAGTTCTGACTCCGCAATAATCTACAATAAAGGTTAAGAACTTGAAGAAGGAGTAATCATGTATATCTTGTCCCACATTTTGAATACATGTTTTTTGTGTTTGTTGTGCACCAAAATATTATGCTTTTGTTTTGTGGTTGCTATGTATCGCTCCCAGGATTTTCATACTAGTACAAACGCGAAAGTGGCGCGGAAAAGGTAGAGTCGCCAGCCAGACATTTTTATCCCAAATGAATGGGAAGGGTAATGTTGTACAAACCTAAGGAGAAGGAAAGGACAAGGTCCTGCGAATCAAAGAACTGGGTTCGGGAGTCGGTTACGGCCTGACAAGGTATTAACACCCCAGATCATTCGCCATACCTGACGGGATCCACGCTTGTTTGTCTGTTTCAAAGGGTAAGAAATAAACTGTTGTTGAATAAAAGAATTGATAATTGGAACTAAAATGAGAAAGGTAATTGGAAAAAGAGATCAAAAAGGTACGTGAAAATGTAGGGAAAATAAAGAGTGTGTTTGAATGGGCCCTACCCGACTGCCTACGTACCTCATCAGGAAAATGAGGATCAGAGTCGACGTAGTTCGCCTAACTAAGGCTGAGATTCATTTGTGTTTTTTAGGATAACGTTGTCATAGCTCTAACTTATGTGTTGCAGGCTCGCTGAATCGAGTGCGTTACCGTCTTGTTTTCAAACTGTTGAGACAAGTCATAATCACCTGTAAAGAATGGGAGATGAGAAAAGAAGACGTTTTGTCTTTGTTTATTGTCTTTTAGAAGAAGTGTTTTGATTTTAGTGTTTATTGCATGTACAATACTAAAGACTATGATACAAGAGAGAATACTTTCCAAGGTCGCCCCCAATGGAACGTTTGTAAAGCATTCTAGAAGAGTGGAGGAGACCTCCACTAATCATTTCCCATATGGCTTAAGGCTCATGACATATTGTACACACTTTCATCATTAAATGTTCTTGCTTTTATGAAGATGAGAAGAGGGACTCAAAGTTGTAAAGAAAAACTATGGGGAGACTAAGACTCGAACCCTACTGTTAGCATGCAATTATTGATCCTAAGGTTGATGATTAAAGGGGAAAATATACCCAAGTTAGCATACATGGATGACTATCCTATGGTCTATCACATTATGGCTTTAAGTGAAAATTAAGCCCAAGTTGTGAACCCTAAAGGAGCATGTGAAGCAAACACAAGTATGTGGAAATTAAGTATGAAATTTGAATATAAAAATGAAATAATGAACATGGTCCTCCTATGTCATGGTTGGTGAGTGTAAACACCCAAAATTTTCCCTCACTTTTTCTCACACCATGTCTTGTGATCTTTCATTTTTGCATAAGCATAAGCATACCATCTCATATTGCATATTTGTTTCACTGCATAGTTCCATTTTGATCTGCATATAGGGTTTGTGATCTGAGCAATCCAAGAATCAATATGAGTCATCCCAAAGGGTGTTGAAGCTTGCCAAGAGGGTCCATGTGTGTTCCATGATCATAATATGCTCCCCAAAGTTCATGAAAGTCAAAATGACAAAGAATGGAAAAGGCATGGAAGCAGAGCTAGGGTTTTCCTGCACAGATGACCAAAATTAGGGTTTTGGTTTCAGAGGCCTTAACTCCAATTTTTTTGTTCATTCTTGTTTCTAATGTTCTTAATATGTTATAAGGATCATGTGTACCAAGTTTAATGAAGAAATTCATTGTGGAAGTCATCTGATCATTGGGTAACTTCTTGAGCAAGTAAAGTCAAAACCAAGGCATCTGAGGCCTCCACCAAGGGTACCAAAGGGTCATCATCATCATTTTGAGTCTCTATGGTCTTTATTTGATCTTAGAAGTTTTTGGAAGTTCACAAAGTTGAAGAATTTTGGGCCAAATGCAAACTTGCCATTTTTTGAAATGACTTGTAATGGAAACTTTCCATTTTGGGAAAGATTTTCAACCTCCTCTTTCATGACCAAAAATGCTTCAAATGAAAAATTCTTGGGCATGAAGTTGTATATTATGTCTTTCCCTTTTCAAAAAGTACTAGAACATGTCTTGATTCATCCTAGAACTCAAGATATGGCCTTTCAAAGTTGGCAAAAATCCAATAATTTTCAAGTTCATGCCAAAGAGGATTTTTTGCAAATTCAAGTTCCAAGCCATTTCATGACCTCTAATTGATTGCTAGGCATCATAAAAACATAGTTCAATGCATTTGAACCAAAATTATGCCTTGGATTGCAAGTTTCCACAAGACGTTTTCATGAAATTTTCAAAGAGGGAAAAAGTGCAAAACCTCTTGAAACCTTCCCTCCACTTGTGTCAGCTGCATAAAACCAATTCTATGGCTCTCTTAGATGCAAGCTGAGGCCAGACACCCCTTGAAGCCAGCTCTACCATGGCCCATACCTCCAAGTACATAAAATTGACTTTTTTTTGCAAGACCTCCCATACCAATCAAGTTGTGCCACACCAACTTTCTGAACCAATCACAATTGTTTATACTAACCTCAAGCATTCCAAAGCACACCACACACAAGCTCAGAACCTCCCACAAGTCAGCATTCACAAAATTGGCCAAAACTTTCATCTCTTTGAAACTCTCATTACAAGCATCAAACCTCAAATCTTTTTCCACCATCATCTCCACACATCACAAGGATCACAAACCACCCCTCACTTTTCCCAAAAAGCCACTGAATCACAAATACGATTTCTGTCACACCAGAACCAAACATCACAAACCAGCCATTATAAACTTGTTCCAAGCTTCTCATTAGCTTCAGGGGGTCCATTGGGGTTGATTTGCATCAAAGAAAAGGTCAGAAAACTCCAAACTAAAAAGCTTCAACTCAGGTAATCATCAAGAACAATTTTTCCAGAACATGTTTTTTAAGTTACAAAATGATTCTACATGATGCACTGATCATCCTGATATGATTACTTTTGAAAATGGTTGAGAAATAAGCATTTCATGATGTTCTGAAACTTTTCCCGTAAATTTGTTTTTGATTCGATTCACATGATTCTTGTGATATAAATGATGTTTGATGAGTGATTTTGATTGTGTGAGGCATGAGGATCATTTCTGGGCAGTTAATTTGGTTTGGGGTAGCTTAGAGAGAGATGGCATGAAGGTGTAGCCGGAGAAGATGACCGGAGCTTGCTCCGATCACCTGAGATTAATTAGGGTTTTGATTTCCAGTTTCAATGTGTGCCCTTGGATTAAGATTAGTTTAAGCAGCGTACGGTCCAGATGAGGTCATTAACCCTAAACATTAATTAATTAGTTTAATTAGGTTTAGTTGAATTAATTTAATCAGAAGGGATCCTGGCCCATAAAACGTGCGCGCAGCCAATGCCTTCCCCCTGATTTTGAATCCTAGCCCTCAGATCTGCATACTTCCACTTTATTTCATTTTTATTTTCATTTTTTATTCATTTCTTTTGCATATTTTATTTAAAATAGTTAAAAACATCAAAAAATATAATCTTTTGCATTTTTGATCCAAATATTTTTCTCAACCCAATGAATTTTATTTTATTTTTTGCATTTAAAATGTATTTTTAAAATATTTAAATGTTATTTTTAATTAATTAATGGATTTTAATTAATTAAAAATACATTTAGGTTTCTAAAATTCACCAAAAAATTCATGAACCATTCCAATACATTTAGAAACATTTTCAAACTCATCATACAAATTTCTTTTTAGTTTTGATCATAATTTCACAATTTTCTTTGAATTAGGGGTCTTAAAAATCACATTTTCTAACCCTAACTTGAAAAATTCACTTATGCCTAACCTTTATGAGTTTGAACTTTATTCTTTTTGCATTGTTTCATATATTTCATGTAGTTTCTAGGTTATTTTTCTCATGAATTTATCTTGCATTTTCAATTTGATTTGCATTTTCCTTTAAGAATCACCCAAAAACCCTAGCAAACTTAGAAAATTCATAACTTTCAATAGGATTAGCTTCTGACCTTCTCCTTTGGGGTTTGACCTTGTATGGGTTTAGAGTTTTATTTAGCTTGATTTCATATTTTTATCATGATGTATGCTTCTGTTTTGGTCATTTGCATCTCATACATTCATAAAACCCTAATTTCTCATGTTCATTTGCATTCTCCTTTGCATATCATCATCACATGAACTTTCCATGACATTTCAAGCATTTGTATGAAATCTTAGACATCTTAGGACATACTTTAACATTGCTTGATCATTTATTCATTCATTTGCCATGTCTTGCATTCATTACATTTCATAAACATCCATGTGTTTTCATACTTCTAAACATGCTTTCATGGCACCTCATCTTTGTATGAACATTCATATGCATATTGTAAACACCCCAAATTTGCCCTCACCCATTCACCATGGCTTGTGATCATTCTCATATGCATAAACACAATCATATCATCTCACATCTCATTTTTGAGTCACTGCATTGGTTCTAAGTCATCTGCATCTAGGGTTTGTGATCTGAGCAATCTCAGGGCTTCTTGAGCCACTCCAAAGGTCACCAATCAATTCAAAGAGGTCTACATGTGTTCTTATATCATATTCCATCTCCTCAAAGTCAAAAATGCAAAGGAGTCACAAGAACTAGGGTTTGAGTGGGTGCAGAGCCAGGTTTGACTGCACAGTTGACTGAAAATTAGGGTTTTGGTTTCAGAGGCCATAACTCCAAATTTTTTGGTCATTCTTGTTTCCATTGGTCTATATATGGTATAGGGAGTATGCATATCAATTTTCATGAAGAAATTCCATGGGGAAGTCATCTGATCAAGGGTTGACTTTTCAGACAAGTCAGTGCAAAATCAGGGCATCTGAGACCCCCAATGACCCAGCCAATGGGTGATCTTCATCATTTTGAGTGTGTATGATCTCTATTTGATCATGGAAGAGGTTTGAAGTTCACAAAAATCAAGAATTTAGGGTTTTTGCAAATGTTGACTTTTTGGGCATAGTTGACTTTTCAAGAATGCATCATTTTAGGTCATTTTTCAAGCCTTGATTCTTGATCCAAAAATGCTTCAAATGAAAAAACTTTGGTCATGAAAGTTGTAGATCTCATCTTTCCCTTTTCAAAAAGTACAAGAACATGATCAAACTCTTCTTGGATCAAAAGTTATGGTGTGACAAAGTTGGCTAAAATCATTGATTTTCAAGGCATGCCTCAAATGAGAATTTTGCAAAATCATGGACCAAGGCCAATTGCAACCTCTAATTCATTTCAAACCAGTATGCAAACATCCTCTAAGTCATAAAATTCAGATTTGAACCAAGAATGCCCATGGTTATGGTTCATGTAACAAGACTTTTCTCATAAAGTTTCAAAAAGCAACAAGTTGCAAAACCACTCATTTCTCTTCACCAACTTGCAGCATTGGCCCTTGAACCAAGCTAACCTTTTCCCCTCATTTTGCTGCGCATAGCCCATGCCTTGTACCAAGCCTAGATCATGAGCCATGCTTGCCTTACACAAAATGTGACTTTTTGCAAAAGCAAACTTACCAATCACTATAGGCCAGGTCACATCATCTGACCTATAGGATTAAAATACATTATCATTTTGCAAGCCATTTCATGTACAAGGCAAGGCTGAAACCATTCACAAGACACACATTCACAAAAACACTCCATCTTGCAAGTTGCTTCGAATCTCTCTGCCCAGCCTTCAAACACTCAAACCATTTTCACCATTCAACTCACCATACTTCATAGACCTAAAACCACCAAGAGCCAGGCCTGAAACAAGCAAGAATCCCCCACTGCCATTCTTCACCTCAGCCTGCATTTTCATTCGAAACTCTCTCCATAGCTCACAAACACCCAAGCAAATACCATAGATCTTCTCCACTCATTGTTCTGATCACATAGAACCCATCACAATGACCTGAAACTGCCTGAAACTCCATTGCCATTTCTGACTGAGCTTGAGCAGAAGCTGTCGAAACTCATCAACCAACCAACATAAATTGTTCTAAAGCATTCAAACACCATCAAGAGGTCCTAAGGAGTGGATTGCACTGAGGGGAGTGGCCAGAAAGTCATCAGGTTGAAAGCTCCAAATCTCAGGTAGCTTGAAAATTATTTTTCCAGAAATTGTTTTTCATGTTATAAACTTGTTCCTTATGTTCCACTGAATATCCTGGTGCTCTTAGTTTTTGAAATGGTGCTGGAATGAGAGTTTAATTGCTCTCTGAAGCTTGCGTGCCCTAGTTCTTATTTTCTTCGATTCAGCTTAGTTAGGGAAAAGAAATTTGTTTTGGGAGAGGGGTTTGATTCGTGAGTGGTTGGAGAACATTTCCCAATTCTTAGATTTTGTTTTTGTTACGTTTTGAGGGAGTTTGGAAATTTCCAGGTGAGATGCTGGCCGGAGAAGACGACCGGAAGTCTTCTCCGGCAGCCTGAGTGATTAGCCCTAATCTCAGGTCATTAATGCCAGTTTGAATGAGGAGCGTTGGATGCGTTGAAATGTTTGACTTGCCGCGCGTATAAACGGTCCAGATTTGTCATTATGCCCTAATCTTCATTATCCATTTAATTAATTGAGTTTAAGCCAGTTTAAACGTGGGCCACAGGATCTGGCGCGTAGTCAATGCCCCTAAGCCCAGATTGAATCCCAGCCACCCATCCTGCATACTTTCCTTTTAATTCATTTAAATTCATTTTCTTTTCATTTAATTTGCACATTTATTTTAAAATAGTAAAAAAGGTTTTAAAATTATGAAACTTTTTCCTCTGAGTTTTATTAATTTTGTAAACACAAAAATATTTTCATTTTATTTTTATCATTAAAAAAGTATTTTTAAATACTTAAAAGATTATTTTTAATTGATTAATGGAAATTAATTAATTAAAAATACTTTTAGGTATTTAAAAATTACAAAAAAATTCATGAAATGTTCTAAGACATTTAGAAACATTGTCCAACCTTCAAACCAAATTTCTTTTTTGATCTTGATGCATTTTAAGAATTTTTCATTGAATTAAATCATATTTTGTGCATTATTTTGATCATAAGTTCAAAAAATCATTTTTGCCTATTGGAGAAGAGTTGGACATTGATTCTTTGTGCTTTGTTTTGTGTTTGACATGTAGTTTTTAGGATTAAATGGCCATGATTTGTTTCCTCATTTTCAATTTTATTGGCATTTCTTTTGTTTAGGGACCCTAAAAACCCTAATAACTTAGAAAATTCATATCTTAGGATTGGTTAAGAGTTGAGACCTCCCCTTTGGACCTTGGTTTAGTATAGGTTTAGGGTTTCTTTAAGTGGCATTTTCCATTTTTTTATCTTAGGATTTGCTTCTGTTTTGGGTTTTTGTTTGTTGTTTGATTCATAAGCCCTAATTTGGGCTTTCATTTGCATCCCTCTTGCATTCTCTTGCATAACATGACTTGTCTTAGCATTTCAAGCATTCTTGTGATTCATTTGACATCTTAAGACATATAGAAAGCATGTTTGATCATTGCATTACATATTTGCCATGTCATTTGCCTTGTATGCTTCATAACTTTTCATGTTCATCCATGCTTCTTAACTTGCATCATTTGCATCCATGATCTTGTATGAACATCTCCATGCCTTGCCTCATGTTTGCAGCACCTCATAACATCATAATCATCATCAACATGCTTCTGGTTTTGCTTAGCATCATACCATTTCATCTCATTTTGCATTGCATTGTATTTCTTTCTAACATTTCAGGTGGTAAGTGACTTTGAGAAGTGAATTTGCCTTCACTTCTCATAACTTTTCTTTTCATCTCTCTTGCATCCATTGCTGCATTTCTATATGTGTTTGAGATTGAGCTTGCTCATTCTTGTTTCTCCCACTTTCTTTCTTCAAGTGACTTGACTTCTTGAATGAAGCAAGTCACTTTGCTTCTCTTGATCCTGTTCATCTGCTTCCTGGTGGCTCCTTTGAAGATTGTTCTTGAAAACCTCACAAACCTTAGGAACAACCAAGCATGACAATGAATTAGGGTTTTGATTAGTCTCCCCTCATAGTTTTACCTTTGTGTCTCTTTTGAGTCTTCTCTTCTCACCTCATAATCAGGGACTAAACCCTAAAGGCTTTAAGGCTTTGTGATTAAGCTTATACCTGCATCCTTCTATTAGGATGGAGTGTATAACTTTAATCCTAAGTGTTAAACCCTTAATGTGTTTAAATCTCTTAATCAATTCACACAATAATCATCAAGACATCACACTTGTAACTTGGGCCTTGCATTAGGGTTCTAATTCTTCCTTAATTGGTTAAGAAGGACTAACCCTAGTGTTAATGGACAAGTCCCCCTCAAGTTGTCTTACAAATCATAAAACTCACTTCATCATCATATCATTGAATAAAATCCACTTAATCAAAGGCTTGTTTTGTCATGAGTTTAATCCCTAATCATGGATTAAGTTGAGGAGTTTTCCTCAGCTTAAACACCCTCATCTATTATCCTTCTATTAGGATGGTGTAATGAGTCTGTTTAATCCCTGATTATGGCTTAACCTCATTGCTCAATACTAAACAAAAACACCAAAAACATCTAAATAATCACAAGTAGGTTAATGATCTTAATCCTACACCAAAGGTGATTAAGTGTGAGAATCTGACTTCACACTTAAGGTATTCTCATTACCCCTAATCAGAGGGAAGATGTGATGAGTGTACTACCCCATTGGTTTAGGCTTAAGTCCATTATCTTATGACAAACTTCCAAAAGCAATAAAAGACTGAAAACACAAAAACAAACAATAATCGTCTCCTCCGGGATTCTTTTCTCACCTCATTCACTCACAAACGAGAACTTGCTTCTTCCGTCTAATGCAAGACAGTTAGCACCTGAGCCAGACAGGTCATACACTTGAGCATAGGCAAGTAAGCAGTTCACAAGTCAATTCATCTTTCAGTCTCTTTGGGTCGAACTACGGTGTTCTGACTTCCTCATTGCACGAGAGGATACGTAGGCATAACTTAACAGTTATCGAACAAAAGTCTCTGTACATTCCCCCTCTTTCCAGCTTCATTCTTTAGCCTCATTATCATGAGCATTTCATTTTGTTCCTACACTGACACCTTCCTACTTCATATCACTTATACACTTTACACTGACACCTGTACATCTTTTCCAGCTCATTTACATACGAATTGCACTGACACTACCCCTTTAAGGCACAAATCTTTCAAGCGTGGATCCCGTCGAGTACGACGGACGATCTGGGTGCTAACACCTTCCCAGGTTGTAACCAACCCCCTTTCTCAGTCTCTCTGGTTCGCAACCGTCTTATCCATCTCTTTCTAGGTCTATGCAGCATTACCTTTCCTCCGGGATAAAAATGCCTAGCTGGCGACTCTTTTCTTTTCCAGTGAGTTCACTGCTGTGTGTCCTCATTGTTCATTTCGCCGACCGTTCGCGTTTGTACCTTTATCTGGGCCAGTCCCATTTATCGGGAGCGACAGCTTGGCGACTCTGCTGGGGATACTTATACTGCAACTAGGGCTTCTGGTTCTTTTTGTGGGTTCCTCCTAGCGCTTGATTGATTTGTGTTTATTGGGGTGTTATGTGCTATTTGTGTTTGTATATTCGCTTTATTTATTGCTTTCTGTACAGCTTCATTTATTGCTTTCTTTACAGTTTTTCATATATCATACTGTCATGCTGCTGGCTGGATCTGTTGTTTGCTTTGGTGGGTGGGTGTTCCATTGAGAGTTAAGGTCCTATACCTGGGACCTGAGTGACACCTAGGCTAGAGTGAATCATATTCTTTCCCATTCCATCTCGGTCTGGTGCGGGAATATGAAACACGGTTCAGATATGGGTTTCTTCTTGAGAACTCTGTGTTGCAGATTTCCTGCAATGCTAGGGCTATCTGGGAAGCCTGCTAAGTCTGGATGACCTTTTAGTATTGACCTTCAGAAACTGAGGAGAATTAGAGGAGGAATTGTTATGGTTATTGTAAACACTGTACCTCCGGGTTAGAAGTGTTTACACTTCTCATAACTGATCCAAATCTGAGGATCCTTGTTTTAGAACACCACCTGTGAGGGGGTTGGGTTGTTTACAGGTTTGCAGGTACCTTGACCTCAGAATACCCTGTTACTTTGATTTTGTTAAGAGTACTCCATGTTGGACAGTTCTTGTGATTCTAAACCCTGGACTTGTGGCTCTTTATTTGAGTCCCCCACCCTGGTTACTGGATTTATAGACCTCCATCTGGAATTCTTGAACACACATGGACTTATATCAGGGCATTTTGATCAGATCCAGCTCAGTCACAAACCCTTGCATATCATTTGCATACATAATCATTGCATCATATTAACATTTGCTTATTTGTGTTTCAGGGTATCCATCTTCATCTGGTTTTGGTTTTGACCCCATCTTCAGTTTTGACCTGCCTTCATCAGCACTTGCTACCAGCTATCTATTCCAGCCAATCAGTGGCCCTTCTCTTCAGTATCTTCATCAACATTTGTCATCATGGCTCCAAAGAAAAGCAACATCACCTATCACTTCTTCCAGCCAGACTTATCAGACATCAGGAGGATCCAAACCCTGATCACTCCAGATCACATACCTTTGTTCAGGGAGAGTTATGGAGATATACTGGACATGGTTATGGATCTGGACCCTTCACAGAGGAGCCTCATCCACACCTGCATTCAGTTTTATGATCCTCCACTGAGATGTTTTACTTTTCAAGACTTTCAGTTGGGCCCCTTATTGGAAGAGTACTCATCATTGGTTGGTTTGCCAATCAGGGGTGGAATTCCTTTCAACCCTGAGATGGTCTTTCCTGCTAATGGAGAAGTAGCAAAGGCTTTGCATCTGGAACCTGTTTTGATTGAGCAGCATATGACCTCTAAAGCTGGAATCCCTGGCTTTCATCTGGACTTCTTAATTTCTCAAGCCAGTCTGAAGGCTTCCCTGGGGGAGTGGAAAGCTGTTTGTGCTCTGTTGGCCCTGAGTGTATATGGAATTGTGTTGTTTGCAGATGAGCCTCGATTCATTAGCAAGAATGCAATCCATCTGTTCATTCTGAAGAACCCAGTGCCAACTTTATTGGGGGATCTTTACTATTCGGTGCATCAGAGGAATGAAAAGCAGAGGGGAAGGTTAGTGAGGTTTTGTGCTCCATTGTTTCACACTTGGCTTCTCAGGCATCTACCCAGGACAGATGCATTCCTAAACCCTCATCAGCAGAGCAACTGGGCTAAGAGACTCACTGTTCTAACTTCAGCAGATATCAGATGGTGCACTCAAAGCACCAAGGGCAGGGATATCATCACCAGCTGTGGGCATTTTCCTAATGTGCCTTTGATAGGAGTTAAGGGTAGCATCAATTACAATCCTCTGCTGTTCAGAAGGCAACTGGGCTATGCACTGGTCCACACTCCTAGGGCACAGGACTTGGTGGAGACCCTTTATTGTGAGAACAAGATTAATTTGGCTGTTGTTAGGCAGGCTGCCTGGGCCTGGGATAATGTTCAAACCAAGGGCGTCACCATTCTGGGGAAGTGCAATAATGTGGCATCGGCACAATATTATGATTGGTCCTATGCTAGGGCCCAATTCTCTGGAATGCCCTTTACCATAGAAGACACGCCTGAGTCATCTTCAGCACCACCCCCTGCCACTATCAGTTTGGAGGAGTTTGAGAGCTTAAAGGAAAGAAATGAGAAGTTAACCCAAGCCTTGCAGAAGACCCTCTATGAGAGAAAGGATGGAAGACTGGATATTGAGAGGCTGGAGAAGTTGAAAAAAGAGCATCTGGCTAAGATTGAGAAGTCTGAAGATTATATTAAGAAGTCTAGGGCTGGAGAACAAATTCTGAAGAATGCTTGCAAAGAAGCCCAGCTCCAGAGAGCAAGAACGGACTTGTATTTGAAGGAGAGTCAGGCCAGGTGGGTCCGGATCACTGAGGCCCGTACTCTAGAAGACAAGAGAGTTCAAGACAAAATGGAGCAGATGGAAGAAGCCCTGGCAGCAGCTCAAAGGGAGATATCAGAGCTAAAAATCAGAGCTGGGGTGAAGAGGTCCAAGGACCAAAGTCAGAACAAGAAATTGACTGCGGCTGTTGCTACAAGGAATCTTCTCATCAGGAATCTTACGGAGCGTCCGGCTGATCCTGTGACCGAAGCACTTCTCAAGGAAGTTCGTGAGGATGAGTTTGGCCTTGGAGTTTGATCATTTGCTTGTTGTTGTTCCTGTTCCATGTACTTTTAACTTTTTTGTGATGTATTTTGACCCTTTTAAGGGCTTGTGTTGTAAAATGAACAAGTTGTATTATTTCACCTTATGTAATATATTCATGTTAGTTTACTTCGAAAGCAACTTCAACAGCAGCATCTTCAAGGGTCTGGAAGGGTCAAAACTGAAGGCCAAACCGGATACCTTGAGAGCAAATAAGCATAACTGCATTGCATACTAACCCTTTTGTTTGTTTTGTAGGTTTTTGTTTTGTTGTTGCTAACCTCTGTTGTGATACTCAGGAATTATTGCTCGCCGCCGGGTATTTCCCCTCAACAGGCCACACAGGTACCCAACTAGAAACAATCTTCCGGGCATCCAGATGGACCAGATGCAGCAGGACCTTACGGAGGTCAGAAACCAGATGGCCAACGAAAGGTTGGAGATGAGAACTCAGATAACACAGTTCATGGAAGTGATGAACAACTTAGCCCAAAGCCAGAAGAGGCTCAGGGCTTTGGTAGAAGGGAGGAATCAAGAGGAGCCCCATGTGGGGACTGCTGGCACAAGTAACAATGAAAGGGTACAACCTCATGTTAACCCTCCTGTGTTTGGTCCCCATCTCCATCCTGAAATTAATATTCCTGCAAACATTCAAGGAACCGCCACTGCAGCCAGGGTACTACAGGAAGACCCTCAAGAAGACCAATTCACAGTAATGGGTGCTGGGGAAGAGGCTTATGATAGAAGATTGGATGAAATAGCTGAGAAGTTGAGGTCCTTAGAATCTCAAAACTCTTTGGGCTTCGACGTTATGGACATGGGTTTGGTAGACGGGGTCAGGATCCCCCATAAGTTCAAGCCTCCTTGTTTCGAAAAGTATAATGGGACTTCATGCCCCCGGACTCACTTACAGTCATTTCTGGGAAGGCTGAAGACCTATACAATGGATGAGAAATTGTGGATGTTCTATTTTGAAGATAGCTTAACTGGAGCGTCGAGAGAGTGGTACTCTCACTTGACAAGGGCAACTATTAGATGCTGGAAGGACCTGGCAGAGGCCTTCATCAGACAGTATCAGTATAATCTAGACATGGCACCCAACAGGACCCTCCTAATGGGAATGTCACAGTCTTCAAGGGAGAGTTTCCGAGAATACGCCCAGAGATGGAGGCAACTGGCTGCTGCTGTTCAACCGCCTATGTCTGAACGGGAAATGGCGGATATGTTCATGAACACCCTTCAGGGAACATATATTGACAGGTTGTCAGCTTTCTCTTCCACTAGCTTTGCAGATGTTGTCATAGCCGGGGAGAGAATTGAAAGCTTGTTAAAAATGGGAAAGATCTCAGACAACGGTGCAAGTTCGTCCAGTGGTACAAGAAAGCCTTTTGCAGGCCCGAGAAGAACTGGCGAGACCAATGCCATCCACACCAACAGGGGCAGGCCAATAGCAGCAGTCACCATTCCTGCTCCAGCTCATCCTCAACCAGTCTATCAACCTCCTCAGCAAAACTATCAACAACAACCTCAGTACCATCAACAAAGTCAGTACCCTCCAAGGAATTACAACAACAGCAACACCAACAACAACAGTCAACAAAGGCCATCTCAAGCTAACAGAGTGATCGATCCGATCCCAATGCCATATGCTACTTTGCTGCCACAGCTTCTGAAACTCAACCTGGTTGAGCTAAGAACGTTGGCACCTCCAGATCCCAACAGTCTACCAAGGAACTATGACTCCAATGCTAGGTGTGCTTTTCATTCAAACGCACCTGGCCACAGCACAGAAAAATGCAGGGCTCTGCATATGAAGGTACAAGACCTGGTAGACTCCAAGGCTCTGAATTTCGCACCACCACCCAATGTCAATAAGAACCCAATGCCAAACCATGGTGGTCCCCGGATTAACGCTATTGAAGAAGACAAGCCGTCTTATTTAATAACCAGTGTGGGACAGATCAGAACGCCATTGGTAGAAATCAAGGCTCAGCTCTTGGAATGTCAGATGTTCCCAGGGTGTGAATTGGGTTGTGCTTACTGCAATATCTCCGTAAATGGGTGCGATAATTTGAGGAATGGCGTAGATGGCCTTATTCAGAGTGGCCAACTTCAGATCACCACATCATTTCCAACAAATCCAGCAATCTCATCAACAACGGTTTCAGAACCTCCTACAACTGCAGCAACCATTGTTCCTGACAATTCTTCGGTTTCATCAACAAGTACTTCATCCATCATCTCAACCGATCAGTTTTCAACAAATTTTCCTGCTACAACTTCAGCTTCACTCCATTTTGAACCTCCTACAACAACAACATCATTTCTTCCGACAATATCTCCTACAACACCAGCAACAAATCATGAAGACGTCTCCACTGTCACGATATTCTATGATCCTGAAAACAACTCTGCCTACCATTCAGAAGGTGTTGCTCCCACCAGAGCACCAGTTACAATCTTTTATGATCCACAAACAATTACAGTCCCTTCAGCAGCAACAATCAGTCCAGTCACTGTCACGGTGCCTGGACCAGTACCATATGAAAGCAATAGGGCTATCCCTTGGCACTATGGCTCTGACGTGTACTGCGAAGGAAAAAGAATCACTCTTGAAACGTCAACACCTGCACCACAAATTGACAATGTGGGGGGAGGCGGAGGCTTCACTCGAAGCGGACGTCTCTTTGCTCCACCAATTCAAAGACCTACAGCCGAAGCAGAAGATGCTGCCAAGGCGAAAGGAAAGAGCCCGGTGCAGGAAGATCAAGCTGTTAAGGAAGCCTTGAAGACACCATTCGATCAAGAAGTTGATGAGTTTATGAGAATCATCAAAAAGAGTGATTACAAAATTGTGGATCAACTTCATCAAACGCCATCCAAAATCTCTATCCTCTCACTGCTTATGTGCTCCGAAGCCCATCGGAATGCACTACTCAAAGTCCTGCACGCGGCTTATGTGCCTGAAGAGATTACTGTCAACCAGTTGGAAACCGTGGTTGGAAATGTTACTGCTAGCAATGGGCTAGGGTTCACCAATACTGACTTGACAGCGGATGGCTGCAACCACAACAAAGCCTTGCACATAACCATGGAATGCAAAGGAGCTGTCCTTTCTCATGTGCTGGTAGACACAGGTTCATCCCTGAATGTCTTACCAAAGAAGGCTCTGGTGAAGTTAGAATATGATGGATTGGCATTGAGACCCAGCAACCTGGTAGTAAGAGCCTTTGATGGTTCTAAGAGATCGGTTCTGGGAGAGATTGAGCTGCCTGTGACAATTGGCCCACAGACCTTTAAAACTATCTTTTATGTGATGGACATTCAGCCCGCCTACAGCTGTTTGTTGGGTAGACCCTGGATTCACGCCGCCGGCGCAATAACGTCTACCCTTCACCAAAAGTTAAAATATGAGTGGGAAGGCCAAGTTGTCACAATCTGTGGAGAGGAGGACATTTTTGTCAGCCACCTGGAAACCTATAAGTACATTGAAATGGATGGGGAGATCCATGAAACAATGAGCCAGGGGTTTGAAGCTTTGAATGTGAATGAAGCATCTGCTGTATCTGGTACTCCAATGTCATCTTACCAACAAGCCCGGAAGGTTGTTGAGGAAGGAACCGCCCTGGGCTGGGGCAAAGTTTTAGCTGTGGAGGAAAAGAAAGACAAATTTGGGTTGGGTTACAGACCAACTCAACATCAAGCAAGGGTTGCTGGAGAGCCTGGTTTTGTCAGTGGGGGGATGCTTACCCCTGATGCTATCAACTGTCTGGAAGACGAGCTGGGAGAGGAGCGCAACCTGGAAAGCTGGATTCGTCCAAAGATCCCGGGGAGCAGTGTCTCGAACTGGTCTTCCCAGGAAATTATAAGAGTTACTCGATCAGAGTAATTATTATTTCCTGTATTTTATAAGCATGCATCAAAGTCTTGTATCTTGCCCAAGATGACAAGACTCATTTTGTAATCGGGCCATCTGTACTTTTTTGTGCAAACAAGATCAATTAATGAAATATCAGACATCTTTTTGCAAACAAGTCTTTTTCTTTTCGTTCACTGTCTTTCCATTTTTCTTTTTTGTACAAAAAATAAATGGCAGTGTTTTCAAAATGACAACTTCATTTCACTTTTCTAAATAAGAATAAAATCAGATCACTAAAATGAACAACTTAACCCTTGCAGAGAGTGCCTTCCTGACAGCACCGACAACAGCACGGCTATGACTTCGTATGACTTTGACAATCCAATCAATCAAGCTGATGAAGGGGTTGAAGAAGAATATGAGCTTCCTGAAGAGCTAGCCAGGTTGTTAAGACAAGAGGAAAAGGTTATTACCCCTCACCGGGAGGAGGTTAAAGTGATTAATCTTGGTACATAGGAAGACGTGAAAGAGGTTAAAATCGGGGCCTGCCTGCAAGACTCAGTGAAGAAGCAACTGGTTGATCTACTTCAAGAGTATGTGGATGTGTTTGCTTGGTCGTATCAGGACATGCCAGGGTTGGATACCGACATTGTTGTGCACAAGCTGCCTTTGAGAGAAGAATGCCCTCCAGTCAAACAGAAGCTGCGCCGTACCCGTCCAGACATGGCTATGAAAATCAAGGAAGAGGTACAAAGGCAATGGGACGTCGGGTTCCTTGCTGTGACTAGCTATCCGCCGTGGGTTGCTAACATAGTACCTGTGCCTAAGAAAGACGGCAAAGTAAGAATGTGTGTTGATTACCGGGATCTGAACAGAGCCAGCCCGAAAGATGATTTCCCTCTACCTCACATTGATGTATTGGTTGATAACACGGCTCAGTTCTCGGTGTTCTCCTTCATGGATGGATTTTCAGGATACAACCAGATTAAGATGTCACCTGAAGACATGGAGAAGACAACATTCATCACACCCTGGGGCACGTTCTGCTACAAGGTAATGCCATTTGGGCTCAAGAATGCCGGTGCAACGTATCAACGGGCTATGGTAACATTATTCCACGATATGATCCACAAGGAAATCGAGTGTTATGTGGATGACATGATTGCCAAGTCCCTTACAGAGGAAGATCACCTGGTGAATCTGCTCAAGTTATTCAAGCGTCTGAGGAAGTACCAACTGAAGTTGAACCCCAACAAATGCACATTCGGGGTGCGATCCGGTAAGCTGCTGGGCTTTATCGTAAGCGAGAAAGGGATTGAAGTGGACCCTGATAAAGTCAAAGCCATTTAAGAGATGCCTGCACCGAAAACTGAGAAAGAAGTTCGAGGGTTCTTAGGTCGATTGAACTACATTTCAAGGTTCATATCTCACCTAACAGCAACCTGCGAACCCTTGTTCAAGCTATTAAGAAAAGAACAAACGGTCAGGTGGAATGAAGATTGTCAGAAGGCTTTTGACAAGATCAAGGAGTACTTACAAGAACCTCCAATCCTTATGCCTCCAATTGAAGGAAGACCTCTAATCATGTACTTGACAGTATTAGAAGAGTCAATGGGGTGTGTGTTGGGCCAGCATGACGAGTCTGGTCGAAAAGAGTATGCAATATACTACCTAAGCAAAAAGTTTACCGACTGTGAACAGCGTTATTCACTGCTCGAGAAAACTTGCTGTGCTTTAGCGTGGGCTGCTCGCCGACTGAGACAGTATATGTTGACCCACACTACTTTGTTGATATCAAAAATGGACCCAGTTAAGTACATATTTGAGAAGCCAGCTCTTACCGGACGGGTTGCAAGATGGCAGATGATTCTCACAGAATACGACATCCAATACACTTCTCAGAAAGCCATCAAGGGCAGTGTGTTGTCTGAATATCTTGCTGAGCAACCTATTGATGACTACCAGCCTATGAGGTTTGACTTCCCTGATGAAGACATCATGTTCATTAAAGCAAAAGATCATGAAGAACCTATTCACACCGAAGGACCTGACCCGGAGGAAGAATGGACTATGATGTTTGATGGGGCTGTTAACATGAATGGTCGTGGTGTTGGTGCAGTACTCATTTCACCGAAAGGAGTTCACATGCCTTTCTCGGCAAAACTCACTTTCAACTGCACTAACAACGAGGCTGAATACGAAGCCTGCATCATGGGTCTTGAGGAGGCCATTGACCTCAGGATCAAGACATTAACTGTATTCGGAGATTCAGCTTTGGTGGTCAATCAAACCAACGGAAAATGGTACACCCACCAAGATCATCTAATACCTTACAGGGATTATACGAGGAGGTTATTGACTTTCTTCACAACAGTCAAGCTTGAGTATATCCCTCGGGACGAGAATCAGTTCGCAGATGCTCTTGCTACCATTTCATCCATGATCAAAGTTCAAGCTGCTAACTTTGTACCTCAGATATCAGTGTCTAGACTTGATAGACCAGCATATGTATTTGCAGCGGATGTCGTAAAAGATGATAAGCCTTGGTTCCATGACATTAAGTGCTTCTTGGAGGATCAGACATACCCACCTGGGGCATCTTCCAATGATAAGAAGACTTTGAGAAGGCTTGCTGGTGGTTTCTTTCTGAACACCGATGGGTCTTTATACAAAAGGAACTTTGATATGGTACTCCTCAGATGTGTTGACAAGACGGAAGCAGATTTATTGATGCACGAAGTGCACGAAGGATCCTTTGGTACCCATGCAGGAGGGCATGCCATGGCTAAGAAATTGTTAAGGTCAGGCTATTACTGGATCACGATGGATGCAGACTGTTGTGCTTATGCCAGAAAGTGCCATAAATGCCAGATTTATGCAGATAAGGTGCATGTGCCTCCCAATCCTTTGAACATCATGTCTTCACCATGGCCCTTTGCTATGTGGGGCATTGATATGATCGGCAAGATTGAGCCAACTGCTTCGAACGGCCACAGATTCATCCTGGTCGCCATCGACTATTTCACCAAGTGGGTCGAAGCAGCCTCATATGCAAATGTCACAAGACAGGTGGTAGCCAGATTTCTGAAGAGAGATATCATCTGTCGATATGGAGTGCCCGAGCGAATCATTACTGATAATGGTTCCAATTTAAACAACAAAATGATGGCCGAATTATGCCGGGACTTCAAGATCCAACATCACAATTCTTCTCCTTACAGGCCAAAGATGAATGGCGCTGTTGAGGCGGCCAATAAGAATATCAAGAAGATTGTGCAGAAGATGGTAGTCACCTACAAAGATTGGCATGAAATGCTACCATTTGCCTTGCATGGGTACCGCACGTCAATCAGAACATCCACTGGGGCAACACCGTATCAGCTTGTGTATGGTATGGAGGCAGTCCTACCTGTTGAAGTTGAATTACCCTCTCTACGGGTGCTAATGGATGTTAAACTGAACGAAGCAGAATGGGTTCGGTCCCGATACGAGCAACTGAGTCTGATCGAAGAAAGAAGATTGGCTGCAATCTGTCATGGGCAGTTATATCAGAAAAGAATGAAGAAATCCTTTGATCAGAAAGTCAGGCACCGCGAGTACCAAGTAGGAGATCTTGTGCTGAAGAGAATCCTCCCGCCTCATACAGACCACAGGGGCAAATGGACTCCAAATTATGAAGGACCATTCGTGGTAAAGAAAGTTTTTTCCGGTGGAGCACTGATGCTCAGCACCATGGATGGTGAAGATTTCCCATCCCCTGTGAATTCAGATGCAGTTAAAAAATACTTCGCATAAAAATGACCCGCTGGACACAAAAACAGAATGTAAGTCCAGGCAAAAATAGGGCATCCCGGCGAGTCAAAAACAGAATAAAAGACTCGGGCAAAAGTAAGGGAAAATAAATAAAAAATGTGTACACCCACTGAGTTGAAAAGCCGCATTGGACAGCTCAGGCAAAAATGGGTATCCCGATGGATTGAAAACCCGAAAGGGTGATCCATGCAAAATAAGGGAATAAGCGAACAAACTGCATTCTGAATTCGTCTGTATTACTTACAACTTGGAAAGCTCCAAAGGATCAAGCTTCAATCAGAATCAACTCTCTTCATAAAGCAAGACGAGAAGAGCGTCATTGTCATACGAGTCATAGCAGAAGAGGAAGCTCCTTGAAAGCATCGTCAAACATCGCCAGCTTTTGTTTCTCAATTTGTAACTGTCTCTTCATTCCAGGAGACTTGTTTTCTTTGACTGTATCTTGCCAATTCAGGGCACATGAATTAATAAAAATCAGATTTTTCAGTCATGTTTCGTTTTGTATATTTTTGTTTGCAAAGAATGACTGATGTCGCTAAAAACCAATTGCATAAGTACAGATGTTTTTCTCTAAAAAATAAAACACGTGCTTACAGGGAATATGCTTACTCTTGAGAGTGCTTAACTCCTATGACGGAATCCAGTAAAGGATACCTCGGGACCTTTTTGTGCGTTTCCTTATCTTTGCAGGATTGCAGGTATCCAGAACGCAACTTGGGGCATGCAAGCTACATCTCAGCAAGTTGGCAAATCAACAAAAGATCTCAGCATCCGAAATGCTCTATCCCCAGCTGAGTTGCCTCTCATAATTCCCCAGCCGAGTTGCTATTTCATCCTCAGCTGAGTACAGGAGTCAGGGAATCATGCCCCCACAGAATCTTCAGCCTCTATCCAGAAGGGCAGCGCATAGAAGATCACAACAGAGTGAAGAAAGCCTCTACAAACCCCAGCTGGGTCTCTCATGTCAAAGGATATGTCAATCAGTGGCATATATCCCCAAGCAGATACCTCTCATCAGATCTACCAATGATCTCATCCCCAGCTGGGAGGTTCGTCTCAAACAGATCAGCCAGAGATCTTCGCGGCAACGGGATCCGAATCCCGGTTTGATATCCTTGCATAATCATAGCATTCGCATCATGCTATCCCCTCAGAGCGTAGCATTCCGTCTAATACGGAGCATTACGGCAAAAATCAAACACATAGCATAATCATAAGCCATGTTTTGAATTAACACTTGTGGATAATAACCGTTCATCATCATTGTACAGAAATCCTCACCAGAGTCCCAGCAAAAATATAAAAAAAAAAAAAAAAAAAAAAAACAGTTGCCTCATATTCACAAATACCAGCATATTTCCTTTTGATACCTGTCCGTATCATCACTCCCCAGTAAAGTCGTCTGAACACTCTTTATGACAAATCACCCGTATCACAGATACTTCATGACACTCGTCCGTGTCATATTACCAGCAGAAAGCCAAAGACATTCTCTTTGCACCCACACATACCTATATATACACTTTCCTGACACCCGTCCGTGTCATATCCCCAGCGCAGTCGCCTAGACTTTGTATAGCAGATGCTTGTTCATATTACACTTTTCTCTCTTGGCACTCATCTATACATACTCACTACTCACGATACACTTATACAGATGCTCGTCCGTATCTTGTACACACCATCACTTATCTCCCCACAGATTCGACAATAGTCCTTGTTCTTTGTTAACCAGTTGGTACTCGTCCGTATCATCATCTCAGAACATTGCGTCTAATGTTTGTTTCTACGTGATACTCGTCCGTATCATAGCCTTAAGGTTGCTCGTCCGCATCCTTAATCCATACACTGTGTCAAACACTTTTGTCTTCTTGAATATAGACACTCGTCTGTGTCTACTATTCTCCAGAAGAGTCCCTTCAGATACAACACTCGTCCGTGTTCTTTGTTAACCAGATGGTACTCGTCCGTATCATCATCTCTGAACACGCGTCAGTATTTGTTTCTACATGATACTCGTCCGTATCATAGTCATAGAGAAGCTCGTCCGCATCTTTAATCTATACACAATACCAAACACTTATACTTTCCTTTCTTGGTTGTGAACACTCGTCCGTGTTCACTATATCCCCAGTAGATCGCCAACAAAGCATTTTCTTTTATCTGACACTCGTCCTGTGTCATGATAACCTTGAGAGCAGCCGTACCCTGCTGAGTGGTCGTCCTCCACTTCTTGATGGTCGTCCTCCATCATGCTCATCTGATGGCCGTCCCCATCGTTGTTTTTAGCAGCCGTCCCCTGCTAGGTGGTCGTCCTCCACCTTTTGATGATCGTCCTTCATCACCCTATCCAATGGTCGTCCCCATTGTTGATTTTGGTTATCTGACACCCGTCCTGTGTTATGATAAACCTTGAGAGCAGCCGTCCCCTGCTGAGTGGTCGTCCTCCACTTCTTGATGGTCGTCCTCCATCATGCTCATCCGATGGCCGTCCCCATCGTTGACCTTTTATCCGGCATTCGTCCTATGTCGCGATATTTTCGGCAGCCGTACCCTGCCAGGTGGTCGTCCTCCACCTTTGATGGCCGTCCCCATCATATTTCTTTTATCCCCAACAGAGCAGCCGTCCCCTGCTAGGTGATCGTCCTTCACCTTTGATGGCCGTACCCCATCATCTGTTTATTTCATTTATTCTTTAGCCCGATGGTCGTCCCCATCGTTGGTTACCTTGCTTTATGAACTTGACGGCCGTCCTCGTCATGTTTCATTAATCCCCAGAGAATTTTACAGCTTTATCTTGATGGCCGCCCCCATCATATAATCTTATTTTCCCAGCTAGTCGGCCGTCCCCGTCTTAGCTTTACCCTATATCCCCAGCATGTCGGCCGTCCCCGTCATTGCTCCTTACCCAGCTGTCGTCCTCTGCTCGACGGTCGTCCTCCGTCGCCCACACTTTACAACATACTTTATTTTCCTTTTTACAATCTATATCCCTTTTCTTCTTCATTCTGTGAGTGCAAATTTTGGACTGTCTTTGGTATTCAACCACAAGTTATCTTGCTTGCCTGTTAAGCCGTCACTTACATCCCGCACAACTAACTCATGCTTGAATAGGGGCAGCTGTAAACACCCCAAATTTGCCCTCACCCATTCACCATGGCTTGTGATCATTCTCATATGCATAAACACAATCATATCATCTCACATCTCATTTTTGAGTCACTGCATTGGTTCTAAGTCATCTGCATCTAGGGTTTGTGATCTGAGCAATCTCAGGGCTTCTTGAGCCACTCCAAAGGTCACCAATCAATTCAAAGAGGTCTACATGTGTTCTTATATCATATTCCATCTCCTCAAAGTCAAAAATGCAAAGGAGTCACAAGAACTAGGGTTTGAGTGGGTGCAGAGCCAGGTTTGACTGCACAGTTGACTGAAAATTAGGGTTTTGGTTTCAGAGGCCATAACTCCAAATTTTTTGGTCATTCTTGTTTCCATTGGTCTATATATGGTATAGGGAGTATGCATATCAATTTTCATGAAGAAATTCCATGGGGAAGTCATCTGATCAAGGGTTGACTTTTCAGACAAGTCAGTGCAAAATCAGGGCATCTGAGACCCCCAATGACCCAGCCAATGGGTGATCTTCATCATTTTGAGTGTGTATGATCTCTATTTGATCATGGAAGAGGTTTGAAGTTCACAAAAATCAAGAATTTAGGGTTTTTGCAAATGTTGACTTTTTGGGCATAGTTGACTTTTCAAGAATGCATCATTTTAGGTCATTTTTCAAGCCTTGATTCTTGATCCAAAAATGCTTCAAATGAAAAAACTTTGGTCATGAAAGTTGTAGATCTCATCTTTCCCTTTTCAAAAAGTACAAGAACATGATCAAACTCTTCTTGGATCAAAAGTTATGGTGTGACAAAGTTGGCTAAAATCATTGATTTTCAAGGCATGCCTCAAATGAGAATTTTGCAAAATCATGGACCAAGGCCAATTGCAACCTCTAATTCATTTCAAACCAGTATGCAAACATCCTCTAAGTCATAAAATTCAGATTTGAACCAAGAATGCCCATGGTTATGGTTCATGTAACAAGACTTTTCTCATAAAGTTTCAAAAAGCAACAAGTTGCAAAACCACTCATTTCTCTTCACCAACTTGCAGCATTGGCCCTTGAACCAAGCTAACCTTTTCCCCTCATTTTGCTGCGCATAGCCCATGCCTTGTACCAAGCCTAGATCATGAGCCATGCTTGCCTTACACAAAATGTGACTTTTTGCAAAAGCAAACTTACCAATCACTATAGGCCAGGTCACATCATCTGACCTATAGGATTAAAATACATTATCATTTTGCAAGCCATTTCATGTACAAGGCAAGGCTGAAACCATTCACAAGACACACATTCACAAAAACACTCCATCTTGCAAGTTGCTTCGAATCTCTCTGCCCAGCCTTCAAACACTCAAACCATTTTCACCATTCAACTCACCATACTTCATAGACCTAAAACCACCAAGAGCCAGGCCTGAAACAAGCAAGAATCCCCCACTGCCATTCTTCACCTCAGCCTGCATTTTCATTCGAAACTCTCTCCATAGCTCACAAACACCCAAGCAAATACCATAGATCTTCTCCACTCATTGTTCTGATCACATAGAACCCATCACAATGACCTGAAACTGCCTGAAACTCCATTGCCATTTCTGACTGAGCTTGAGCAGAAGCTGTCGAAACTCATCAACCAACCAACATAAATTGTTCTAAAGCATTAAAACACCATCAAGAGGTCCTAAGGAGTGGATTGCACTGAGGGGAGTGGCCAGAAAGTCATCAGGTTGAAAGCTCCAAATCTCAGGTAGCTTGAAAATTATTTTTCCAGAAATTATTTTTCATGTTATAAACTTGTTCCTTATGTTCCACTGAATATCCTGGTGCTCTTAGTTTTTGAAATGGTGTTGGAATGAGAGTTTAATTGCTCTCTGAAGCTTGCGTGCCCTAGTTCTTATTTTCTTCGATTCAGCTTAGTTAGGGAAAAGAAATTTGTTTTGGGAGAGGGGTTTGATTCGTGAGTGGTTGGAGAACATTTCCCAATTCTTAGATTTTGTTTTTGTTACGTTTTGAGGGAGTTTGGAAATTTCCAGGTGAGATGCTGGCCGGAGAAGACGACCGGAAGTCTTCTCCGGCAGCCTGAGTGATTAGCCCTAATCTCAGGTCATTAATGCCAGTTTGAATGAGGAGCGTTGGATGCGTTGAAATGTTTGACTTGCCGCGCGTATAAACGGTCCAGATTTGTCATTATGCCCTAATCTTCATTATCCATTTAATTAATTGAGTTTAAGCCAGTTTAAACGTGGGCCACAGGATCTGGCGCGTAGTCAATGCCCCTAAGCCCAGATTGAATCCCAGCCACCCATCCTGCATACTTTCCTTTTAATTCATTTAAATTCATTTTCTTTTCATTTAATTTGCACATTTATTTTAAAATAGTAAAAAAGGTTTTAAAATTATGAAACTTTTTCCTCTGAGTTTTATTAATTTTGTAAACACAAAAATATTTTCATTTTATTTTTATCATTAAAAAAGTATTTTTAAATACTTAAAAGATTATTTTTAATTGATTAATGGAAATTAATTAATTAAAAATACTTTTAGGTATTTAAAAATTACAAAAAAATTCATGAAATGTTCTAAGACATTTAGAAACATTGTCCAACCTTCAAACCAAATTTCTTTTTTGATCTTGATGCATTTTAAGAATTTTTCATTGAATTAAATCATATTTTGTGCATTATTTTGATCATAAGTTCAAAAAATCATTTTTGCCTATTGGAGAAGAGTTGGACATTGATTCTTTGTGCTTTGTTTTGTGTTTGACATGTAGTTTTTAGGATTAAATGGCCATGATTTGTTTCCTCATTTTCAATTTTATTGGCATTTCTTTTGTTTAGGGACCCTAAAAACCCTAATAACTTAGAAAATTCATATCTTAGGATTGGTTAAGAGTTGAGACCTCCCCTTTGGACCTTGGTTTAGTATAGGTTTAGGGTTTCTTTAAGTGGCATTTTCCATTTTTTTATCTTAGGATTTGCTTCTGTTTTGGGTTTTTGTTTGTTGTTTGATTCATAAGCCCTAATTTGGGCTTTCATTTGCATCCCTCTTGCATTCTCTTGCATAACATGACTTGTCTTAGCATTTCAAGCATTCTTGTGATTCATTTGACATCTTAAGACATATAGAAAGCATGTTTGATCATTGCATTACATATTTGCCATGTCATTTGCCTTGTATGCTTCATAACTTTTCATGTTCATCCATGCTTCTTAACTTGCATCATTTGCATCCATGATCTTGTATGAACATCTCCATGCCTTGCCTCATGTTTGCAGCACCTCATAACATCATAATCATCATCAACATGCTTCTGGTTTTGCTTAGCATCATACCATTTCATCTCATTTTGCATTGCATTGTATTTCTTTCTAACATTTCAGGTGGTAAGTGACTTTGAGAAGTGAATTTGCCTTCACTTCTCATAACTTTTCTTTTCATCTCTCTTGCATCCATTGCTGCATTTCTATATGTGTTTGAGATTGAGCTTGCTCATTCTTGTTTCTCCCACTTTCTTTCTTCAAGTGACTTGACTTCTTGAATGAAGCAAGTCACTTTGCTTCTCTTGATCCTGTTCATCTGCTTCCTGGTGGCTCCTTTGAAGATTGTTCTTGAAAACCTCACAAACCTTAGGAACAACCAAGCATGACAATGAATTAGGGTTTTGATTAGTCTCCCCTCATAGTTTTACCTTTGTGTCTCTTTTGAGTCTTCTCTTCTCACCTCATAATCAGGGACTAAACCCTAAAGGCTTTAAGGCTTTGTGATTAAGCTTATACCTGCATCCTTCTATTAGGATGGAGTGTATAACTTTAATCCTAAGTGTTAAACCCTTAATGTGTTTAAATCTCTTAATCAATTCACACAATAATAATCAAGACATCACACTTGTAACTTGGGCCTTGCATTAGGGTTCTAATTCTTCCTTAATTAGTTAAGAAGGACTAACCCTAGTGTTAATGGACAAGTCCCCCTCAAGTTGTCTTACAAATCATAAAACTCACTTCATCATCATATCATTGAATAAAATCCACTTAATCAAAGGCTTGTTTTGTCATGAGTTTAATCCCTAATCATGGATTAAGTTGAGGAGTTTTCCTCAGCTTAAACACCCTCATCTATTATCCTTCTATTAGGATGGTGTAATGAGTCTGTTTAATCCCTGATTATGGCTTAACCTCATTGCTCAATACTAAACAAAAACACCAAAAACATCTAAATAATCACAAGTAGGTTAATGATCTTAATCCTACACCAAAGGTGATTAAGTGTGAGAATCTGACTTCACACTTAAGGTATTCTCATTACCCCTAATCAGAGGGAAGATGTGATGAGTGTACTACCCCATTGGTTTAGGCTTAAGTCCATTATCTTATGACAAACTTCCAAAAGCAATAAAAGACTGAAAACACAAAAACAAACAATAATCGTCTCCTCCGGGATTCTTTTCTCACCTCATTCACTCACAAACGAGAACTTGCTTCTTCCGTCTAATGCAAGACAGTTAGCACCTGAGCCAGACAGGTCATACACTTGAGCATAGGCAAGTAAGCAGTTCACAAGTCAATTCATCTTTCAGTCTCTTTGGGTCGAACTACGGTGTTCTGACTTCCTCATTGCACGAGAGGATACGTAGGCATAACTTAACAGTTATCGAACAAAAGTCTCTGTACATTCCCCCTCTTTCCAGCTTCATTCTTTAGCCTCATTATCATGAGCATTTCATTCTGTTCCTACACTGACACCTTCCTACTTCATATCACTTATACACTTTACACTGACACCTGTACATCTTTTCCAGCTCATTTACACACGAATTGCACTGACACTACCCCTTTAAGGCACAAATCTTTCAAGAGTGGATCCCGTCGAGTACGACGGACGATCTGGGTGCTAACACCTTCCCAGGTTGTAACCAACCCCCTTTCTCAGTCTCTCTGGTTCGCAACCGTCTTATCCATCTCTTTCTAGGTCTATGAAGCATTACCTTTCCTCCGGGATAAAAATGCCTAGCTGGCGACTCTTTTCTTTTCCAGTGAGTTCACTGCTGTGTGTCCTCATTGTTCATTTCGCCGACCGTTCGCGTCTGTACCTTTATCTGGGCCAGTCCCATTTATCGGGAGCGACACATATTGTATGACTTTGCATCATCTCATATGCCATTTGCATTGCATGATCACTTCTGAATTTGGTCTTTGCATCTTATTTCATCTCATTTCCTTTTGCTTTATGTCTTATGCATTCATACTAACATTTTCAGGAACTTTTGGTAAGTTATTTGGGAGGTGGATTTTCCTTCACTTCCCACCTCTTCTTATCTCATTCATATGCATATTTACATGTCTTTGAAGTGAATATAATTCACTTATGTCCCATCCTTCTTACTTTCTTTCTTTCAAGTTACTTATCTTCTTCAGGAAGTAAGTAACTTGTTCTTCTTCTTCCTTCTCTTTTCATCTGCTTCTTCCATTGGTGGCCTTGAAGATCTTTCCTCCTAAGCCTCACAAACCATAGGATGTCCAAGCATGATAAATTTTAGGGTTGTGTATAGTCCCCCCTAGTATTTTACCTTTGAGTCTCCTTGAGTCTCTCTTCTCATCTCAATAATCAGAGACTAAAATCTTAAAGCTTTAGGACTTTGAATTAGGGTTATGTCTGCATCCTTCTCTTAGGATGGAGTGTATAACTTTAATCTTAAGTGTTAAACCTTTAATTTGTTTACACCTCTTAATCAAATCACATTTATAATCACCAAGACTTTATCTTGTAACTTGGGCCTTACATTAGGGTTCTATCTCTTCCTTATGGTTAAGAGGGACTAACCCTAGTGTTTAATGGACAAGTCCCCCTCAAGTTGTCTTACAAACTTAAAATCCACTTTCTTAATCTCATTCTTTATTTAAAATCCATTTAATAAAGGCTTATTATATAATGAATTTAATCCCTAACCATTGATTAAGTTGAGGTATCTTCCTCATCTTAAGTGTTCTCATCTATTATCCTTCTATTAGGATGGTGTAATGAGTTCACTAATCTGTGATTAGAGATTAAACTCATTACTTAACACTAAACAAAAACCCAAAAAAAACATATAATTAATCACAAATAGGTTAATGATCTTAATCCTACATCATCATGGTAATTAAGTTGAGATGCTTATCTCATACTTAAGTAAGCTCATTATCCCTAATCAGGGAGGATATAATGAGTTTACAAACCCTTGGTTTAGGCTTAAGCTCATTAACTTATGCAAAACACCAAAAACAATAACAAAATTGAAAACACAAAAAAAAAACAATAATCGTCTCCTTCGGGATTCTTTTCTCATCATACTCATTCTCAAACGAGAACTTGCTTCTTCTGTCTAATGCAAGACAATTAGCACTCGAGCCAGACGAGTCATACACTTGAGCATAGGTAAGCAAGTAGTTCACAGTAAATTTATCTTTCAGTCTCTTTGAGTCGAACTACGGTGTTTTGACTTCGTCATTGCACGAGAGGATACGTAGGCATAACTTAACTGTTATCGAACAAAAGTCTCCTTGTCTTCCCCCTCTTTCAGCATTCTTTTCTAAGCCTCAGTTCCTGAGCAATTCACCTTTTTAGACTGACACCTGTACATTCATTCTTTAGCTTTTGCACACAAATAGCACATACACCTACCCATTTTAAACACAAACTTGTAAGCGTGGATTTCGTCGAGTACGACGGATAATCTGGGTGCTAATACCTTCCTAGGTTGTAACCAACCCCCTTTCTCAGTTTCTCTGGTTCGCAACTGTCTTATCCATCTTTCTCCAGGTTTATGCATCATTATCTTTCCTTCGGGATAAAAATGCCTAGTTGGTGACTCTATTCAATTCATTTCACTTTCTCCTTTCACCAACCGTTCGCGTCTGCACCGGGATGCAAATCTTCGGGAGCGACAGTGAGAACGTATGATGAGTCGCAAAAGAGATGGAATGGTGGGGTGGGTCGATTGCGCGGTGCTGAGACACGCGACTTATGGTTTGTATTATACAAGAGTGTGCTTTAGTTTATTGGAGTGGAACGAAGGTGTAATCGAGGGAGGTCCTAAAAGCATACGAAGTTCATTTAATATTTTTTTTTGAAATTATTCGACGTTGGATCAAATATTCTTTTTCATCCTTTTTGAACTTTGGTTTCTAACGCTTCATTTTTATCTTTTCTACCCTAATTACAAGTATCATACAAGCATTAAAATGCTCTAAACTATTACATCATGACAGCATAAGAACAAAAAAAAAACAATCAAAGCATAATGAGAAAAATAATCCAAATCTGTAAGTATAGTCCTCGAATAATACCTCACACAACAAAAAAAATTGTTAGTAAATGAATTTAATATGAGTATGCAAAAATATGAACAAATGAATTAATGTGTAAAATTGCAAAAATATTAAAAAGCATATAAAGCATAAAAAATCGAAATAAATGCGAAAAAGTCGAAAAAAGAGAATTAAAAAAATACCAATTATTTTTTATTATGCTCAAATGTTATCTTTAATTTTCCTGGAATTTTTTTAGTATAAAAACTATTTTTAAAATTTGATTTTGTAAAGAAATATAAAATTAAAGAAATAATAAGAACATGGGGGTGAATGGAAAGCAATCTTCTAGTAAAAAATGGTAGTGAGCCAGGTTTGTAGGGTGCGAATAACAAATACATAAGCCCATTAACGTTGGGTCCTGAAAGTGTATTGTATGGGTCCTCAATCAATTTTTTTTTTACTCATTATGGACCGTCTAATGTAGCTACCTGAGGTGATGATGGAACGGACGACTTATCATGAGGAGTGCATGATGGTTATGTTGGAGTGACAGGCGCATGTGAACAAAATATGATGGTCCTACCGGATGGTGACACTTGTCGCCGCCGGAATGGACACCCAAGAACAACCTTATCCCCTCATCTAGATTGTAATGGTGCATTTACCATGGATTTTATGAGTTTTCTATTTTTAACATAAATTAAAATATAAGTCAGATCTCTCCTCTCCCTCGTGCACATTTCTTTCTTCTTCTTCTTCTTCTCATATTCATCCCTATTCTAAACCCTAGCCGCCGTCGCTACACCAACGTCACCGGAGAAGTCCACCCGTGGCCACCGGCGACTTCGTCCCACTCTCCTCCAAACAACACAACCTCAACACAAACTCTAGTCCTTTTTCAATTCTATCTCTGAATCTACCATTTGATTTCTCAAGAAACTAATCAAACAAGTCAGATAGAAACTCCACGCGAATCTCAACACAACCTCAATTTCTCAAGAAACTACTCAAGGTTCAATGAATACCCGTGAAGTGAGGGTGAAACGTTCGAAGATGAACACTTCTGTGGTACATATACGCTTGAGCTTCATGATTTTTCTGTCGTATTTCATCATTCCCCTTCGTCTCTTTTTGAACTCAGTATTGCTATCTTGATTGATTTGTAAAAACTACGAGTTTCTCAAATCGTTGTCTTTGATCATTTCCTTTGATTTCGACTCACAACATTGAGTTCTTGCTTTCTTCTTGCAGGCTTAGTGATGTTGATGAGTCTTGAAGGGCGTGATTGAGGCTATGTGTGGAATAATGAAGTTGAGGTCTATGAATGAAGATTGCTGAAGTTCGGTGATTGAAGGTTGGTGATGGCTTATAATGAAACTAGTGATTGAAGATTGAGAAATGACGATGGTGATTGAAGATTGAGGAATAGGGAAGCTTTTCTGTTTCTGTTTGGTGATGGAAGGAGAAGAAAAGGATTAGAGGTTTAAAATGGTGATGAAGATGCAAATGAAGGGTTGAGCTTTTTCTTCGACTTGTCTTGTGTGATGCAATTCTCGCTCTGAGTTTTTGAAGTGTGTTGATAATTGAAATAGATGTTGTGTTGTTCATGATCTTCTTCTTGCTATGAAATTCTGAACTCTATTGTTGCAATTTGTTGTTTGATTGATGATTTGGTGATGTTGCAGGTTATCGACGTCGATGATGATGCGCTTGGTGAAAGTTAAAGTTGGAGATTTGAGTTGAAGGTAATGGAGGATATTGCAGAGCTAGGGAAAAATAGTGTTGAAACTTGAAGATGAAGATGGAGCTGAGCGAAGAAGTTGCAGGGTGATGAAGAAGATGAATGGAGAGAGAATGAGAGAGAGAAGAAGGTGAAGATTAATGGAGAAGAGTGAAAAAATGAGGGGAATGATAGAAGAATGAGAGAGAGTTGAAGAATGAAGCCCCTTGTTGATTTATAGAGATGCCATCTGGTTAGCTTCTAACCGACCTTTTGTTATGGTTAGTTATTTTTCGTTAGAGCTAGTTAGGCACTTTACAACTGCTTTGTAACTGAATTTGTAACTGAATCTCCATTCAGTTTTTTTCCTCAGTTTCTATTTTGACTTTCTGATAAATCTTTGTCCCTGATTTTTCTATTTTTGTTGTATCTGTTCTGAGTTTTTTATGATTGGGCACCTCTGTAGTGGCTGAATCTTATTGATACTGCAATATTGCATTGATCCTTATTGATGAATTGCGTTTGTGTACACAGTTTTGATGCAACGCAATGTTGAATTACACAGGACATTGATGATATTGTTATGGAGATCCTTGCAGCATGAGTTGCAAGTCGTGTTGTGAGAATGGTAGTGATGATTTCTTTATGTGAATGCAGCGGATTCAAGGCCTTTATGTGTGGTAGAAGTCGCTGAAATATGAAGAGGAGTCGGAAGTTATGAATCAGGAGGGAGTGAAGGTTGAAGATCCATGTTGAAGACACCACAAAAATTGGGATCAAAGTCGAGCTTTTAGAATTTTATTTCTAAATTTTCTATTGTAAAATCGTAGCTAAACTTTCTGATCTTTTTCTTATGTATTTTCTGTTTCTGAATTGGGTAGGAGATTGATGAAAAATCCGAAGAGAAAAAAAAAACGAGTATTGGGTTGAAGGATTTTAAAGGTAATTGAAGAGAGTAAAAAATGGAGAGTGATGTTGCTAGAAGTTAATTATTTTTTATATTTCGTAACCGTTTTTTCATTGATTTTTTTATATGAAATTAACATCCAGAAATTTCGTTATACCTCCTGTTTATTGTAATTATTTTTTGAATTTTTCTGATGTACTTTTGGTATAATCTTTTTCTGCTACTTGATGAAACGCTTAACAATAATAACGTTCGAACTGCAACCTGATATGCACCACAAGACATCTCCTCCTCAAAAGTCTTTGATAGTTTTCCTTTCACACGAATGGGTAGCTTCCCCTCTGCTTGAAGATTTCCAAAATTTCCATAGAAAGGACTTCCCGTTGCGTAGACATGTCCCAGTGGTAATTGCAATAGTGAGACACCCCAAGTAAACAGTTTCCCTGACGAGTAGTCGCCGGAACTTGAATTTCCACTTTCTTTTAATTTTATGAAGCAACGTTGTAAAAAGGCCTTGTAGTCATGGGCTTTGAATCTTGGGTTGAAGTTTGGAATCGTGTCATATACATGAACCATTATAAACCCTTGAAAGGGATAAAATCAGAAGTTCACAAGGAAAACATTAATAATAATTAGATTTATTGTTAAAAGAAAACAAATTCTATCAACAACAAATCTAACTGGTTGAAATGTGACAATCCAATAATAATTCTGAAGTCACTGGAAGCAGTTTTTAATCGAAACTAAACTTCATATGGAAATGACGCATCATTTGGCCAGACCACCAATGAGTCAACCTTATATGAATGGATTACCAATATTCTCATACCAACATTTCAAATGTGTCATGATCCAAATCCTTCTTAAAAGTACGATGATTAGAGAAACAAACCCTATTTGCTGACGACGATGAGCCTAGAGGAAACCTTTGCCCACTGCATAACCAGATCTTGAGAATCTACCTTATGGACATAATTATAATGGACAAACCATAATTCTTTGAAACCTCTGGTCCTAGTGACAAGCCTACGCCAATGAATGCATGATGTGTCATGTGACCTAATGAGAAATGCGGATGAATGCGAAGCGAAAAACCAGTTAAGGTTATAAATAAGAGGGCAAATTTTGGAGTGTTACACTATGCACCAAATCTATCGACAAATTATAGCTAATCCAATATCAAGTAAAAGACTAATTTTTTCCGCTTTAGTAACCATTGATGTTTTGCAAGTACCCATTGATGTTTTGCAATGTAGTATTGTAGAATATAGCAGTAACATACTAGCTCAGCTAATCCAATATCATGACTACATTCCACAACTATATTTCCTAACATATTATTTATAAAATGCATGTTTGGACCACATTTCACATCAACGTTAGAGCTATGCCTACCACCTGTGATCGTATTCCAGCAAACTATGTCTAACATAATGTTTATTCTTCCTGTTTTGGAATGTTAGAGCAAGAAGTCTCCTAAATGTTTCTGTCTATGTTGAGTTACCTTGGTTTATGTCTATCCTATGGTTTATTGGTTAGGATGATTAAATTAGTTGGTTGAACTTTTTCTTCCCACGGTTAAATATAACTTAAACCATAAAAGTTTGGACACATGATTTTCTATAGAGATTATAGATTACATACAAAATTAACTTGAACCTAAGTATCACGAGAATATTAGTAAAATATATTGAATAGAATAATATAACAAATGATACCAATAACTTGAGCATGTTTTAAAGTTATAGAATTAATCACGTTGAGTTTCTTAATACTACTTGATTTATTAATGTCATAACATTATGAATCCACTCTGACATCTAAACATTAGTTCATTGAAAAAAATTATGTTTTCATAAAATGCCAATTACTAATGAATTTTCAGTCTGCAATATCAATGGAACCTTAACACTCTAGTCGGATATTATATTAGTTTTCATACTGAAACTCAATAAAAATTTTGATAGTATGCCTGCTTTCCAAAGTCTGTCTTGGTTATCGTGCACAAATGTTAATTTATCGTACATCCATTCTTCATGTTTCTTGCAATAGTCAGCTCAACATTAAATGAGCTCTGCAAAATCTTTACCCCATTCTATGTTCTTGCACGATTTTCCAACTATGTTGTAGACAAATGGGACCAACTTTTTCTGCTTTAGCTTGATATCTAGAATCTTTTACCAAAGTAACCAACAAAAGTTACTTTATTATCCAAAGTACCCAAGTTTCAGTATTAATTCTCAGAATACCCATGTTTCATAAAAAAGTGATTTTTTTTATAAGGGGGGCGCCAATAGGATTGGAGCCACCCTTAAAAGATAAAGGAGGGCGCCAATTGGACTGGAGCCTCCAAAAAATTTTTAAGGGGGGCGCCAATTGGGCTGGAGCCTCCTTTAGTTCGATTTTTTTTTAATATTTATTTAATAACCATAAATTATTAATAATATTTATTAATAATATTTGTTTTTTTAATATTTATTTAATAACCATAAATTATAAATAATATTTATTAATAATATTTGTTTTTTTTTAATAATATTTGTTTTTTTAATGATACTATAAAATAATATTATAAATAATATACTATAAAATAATTAATTTATATTAAAAAATAATATAAAATAATAATAATAAAAATAATAATATTAATATATATTATAATTGTTTACATTGATATAATCTAAAAACTAATGTCTACGATTTGGTCGGCCGATTTGACCACCAGTGCCGCAGTCCCTTGGTCGGATGTCTCTTCGTGGTCGTTCATGTTGTTGCGGCGTTTCAGAAGTAATTGTTGTCGATGGAGTTGGAAGATCACTTTCAAGTAATTGGCGCATGGTGTCCCAAGAATGTTGGGTAAATTCATCAAAGTCGTCCAAACTGAAAGGGTTGCCCATGCCTTCATAGTTATGTTGGGGTGGTTGGGATGACGAGTCAATCTCTGGACGGTAGCCTGGTTGGTTGAGTGGTGATAATGGCGTGAATGATTGAGTGGGTAAAAATGGTTGTGGCGTTTGGAATGGTTGGTAGAATGATTGGTTTGGTCCTTGGGTTGATTGGTATGCTTGGTGGTATGACTGAGAGTATGATTGGTTGGGTAGTGGGGTTTGTTGGAATGAGGTGGATTGGTAGTGGGTTTGTTCGTTGTATTGTGGTTGTGTGTGTGGCATTGGTGGTTGACTTTGATTGTATGGTTGTTGGGTATATGAAGATGAGGCTCGTTGGCGTGGGTCAACCAAGTATCTAGGATTTGACAAGAATCCAATGGAAACTGATCTATACCAATTAAGGTATTCCCTAGTTGGTTTCATCTCGAACAGATGCACTGTGTCCCTCAAGACTGTATCACGCCGATGCCTCCATTCTCGATTCTCTGCCCTTGCATATTTTGTCCACGGTTTGTATTCCCATTGGTCTGACACTTTACTACCGTGATGTTGCTTGAAACATCTTCGCGGCGGAGGAATTTCTTGTCGCATTCCAAACTGAAGTTTGACTCGGTCAGTATTATGGTCTCCAGATAAACTGCGGATGAAATAAATATTTGTTAGTAAATGCTAAATATAATGTCTTTAAAATAAAAATAATTTCGTAAAAATAAACATAGAATGTAATTTAAGTAAATATGGTCTATACATCGTCTGGACCCAGATGGTCTATTAGGCTTCGGTATTGAACGATGCTATAATGAGGACATTTGTCGTAATCCATTTCCATCGTCGACCACCTAAAAATTAAGCATAAATTATTTAGTGCATGTAATAAAAGTTAAGCATAAGGAAAAAATTATGGTGTAAACGTACCTTGTTGCGTATGGAAATACGTATGGATTACGATTAACTGGCGATAAATTGGTCATTCTCGACCAACCCCAAGCTTGTAAAAGAACAGCGCATCCGGTAAAGGTCGATTTATTTGCTTGTGCGTTAGTACACAAAGACCTATACAGACAAGATAGACATGCGGACCCCCAACTATAGGTTTTTATTTCATCTATATCTTCTAATAATGGTAGGTACATTAGGTGAATAGCCGACCCAGTTGTGTCAGGAAATAAAAATAATCCTATTAATAACATTATATATAATCTAGTTTTTATTATAAAAGAAATTTCAGGAGAATGTTCAGTCAAATGAATAGCATTATAATTTCTTTTGAGCCACGTTAATCTAACCTTTGAACCCCTCATTTCTCTCGGATCCACGGTTGCACCTAATAATTCCTCAGTAATACTTGCATTGATATTTACGTCACCGTTTACCGCTTTACCATCAATGGGTAAACCCAATAACATATACGTGTCTTCAAGAGTTACCGTACATTCACCAGTCGGAAGATGGAAGGTATGAGTCTCGGGTCGCCACCTCTCCTGTAGAGCAAGAATAAACTTGGTATCCACAGAATAAGTTTTGAATTTGATCAGATCACCAAAACCAGCACGATCTAAAAATGGCTCAATCATAATATTGTGTTCGACATACGAATGAATCCGAGTACGGAACGATTTAGCGTCCTACGAAAAAAGAAAAATATTAACATATACACACACAATATATGATAAATCTATTTATATTGTATACTTACATATGATAAATCTAATTATGATAAATCTAACATATACACACACAACATATACACACAATATATGATAAATCTAATTATGAGAAAAATATTGTATACTTACATATGCCGCAATGTTGGCTAATGTTCCTCTATGATTTTCTCCCATTGTTAAAAGAGACATCTTTTACAAAATATGATATTTGAATAGTGAATATTTGAAGTGAATTTGTAAGTTGATGAGTTTATACAAGATACATCTATTTATATTGCAATTTTCTAACTTGGAGCTGGATGGAGACGAACCATCATCAGATCTTTTCTACAATCCTTCTCAACAGACTGAGGGGGTTTTAAAAGTGGGTAACCAATACCCCACTAAAGCCGATTGTGTGAAAGTTGTCATCAAGTTTCACATGGATAATTCTTGTGATTTTGATGTAGATCGCACTGATGCAAATCGTTATGTGGTGGTATGTCGTAACAAACCTTGCAAATTTCGATTAGCAGCATCCTTTCGAAAGAGAAGTAATTGTTGGGAGATAGGTTCAATGGAACCACCACATAGTTGTACAACAACCATGCTTCGTCAAGATCATTCAAAATTAAGTTCTCAGTTAATATGCAGACAAATTTTGCATCTTGTGGGCGAAGATCCATCTGTGAAAGTGAGTACAATAATCTCTCATATAGTCGACCGACTCAACTATACACCTTCATATAAAAAAGCTTGGATTGCAAGAATGAAGGCCATTGAAGAAGTGTATGGCAATTGGGAGAAATCTTACAACCAACTGCCACAATATTTGGTAGCACTTCAAAAATACGTTCCTGGAACCATTGTGGTGATGGAGACACTTCCAGCATATACTCCAGATGGAACCTGTGTCGAGGGAAGTAGAATATTCTCCCGTCTTTTCTGGGCATTTCCACCGTGCATCAAGGGTTTTGCATATTGCAAACCTATTATTCAAGTCGACGGAACATGGTTGTATGGAAAGTACAAGGGGACATTGTTGATGGCGGTTGCACAAGACGGCAACAACAATATATTTCCAATAGCCTTTGCTCTAGTTGAAGGTGAGACCGGTCCCGCATGGAGTTTCTTCCTTAAGAATCTCAGAAGGCATGTCGCTCCGCAACCCAATTTATGTTTGATTTCCGACAGACATGCGTCTATCGTGAGTGCTTACAATAATCCTGCAAATGGTTGGCACACTCCTCCTTCTGTCCATGTTTTTTGTATACGTCACATTGCTCAAAACTTCATGCGGGAAATCAAAGACAAAAATCTACGGAAAAAAGTTGTGAATGCGGGGTATGCCTTGAACCAACCATCATTCCTGTACTACCGTGAGGAAATAAGAATGTCAAATGGGGACGCGTTAAAATGGGTTGATAACATTCCAGTGGAGAAATGGACAAGGGCATTTGATGGAGGACGTCGATGGGGCCACATGACGACAAATCTTGTGGAATCCATGAATGGCGTATTGAAGGGAACTAGAAACCTTCCCATCACTGCATTAGTGAGAACAACATATTATAGGCTGGGAGCTGTATTCGCGAAAAGGGGTAAAAAATGGAGCGCGGTCTTGGATTCAGGGCAATTATTCAGTGAAACATGCATGAAATTTATGAAAGAGGAAACTTTTAAAGCAGCCTCACATCGAGTTCGAGAGTTTGACCGTCATGGTAGCTGCTTCATTGTTGAGGAGACAAAGGATCACAACGAAGGTCGACCAATGGGACATTATCGAGTGGAAATTAATAAAAATTGGTGTGACTGCGGAAAGTTTCAAACATTTCGTATACCTTGTTCCCATGTCATTGCGGCTTGTTCGAGTGTTAGTCATGATCCGTTCTACCTATTGTCAGACGTTTACAAGGTCGTTAACTTATTTGGTATCTACAACAACAGCTTTCCGGTGGTAGCCAATGAGGATTATTGGCCAACATATCAAGGAGACATCATTTGTCATAATGAAAATATGAGAAGAAACAAGAAAGGTCGCCCAAAAGGCTCGCGAATAAGGACCGAAATGGATACATATGAGAAATTGGAAAAATTATGTGGATTGTGTCGTCTTCCCGGTCATACACGGAAACGTTGTCCCAATGTTGGCTCAAGTTCTAGATAAATTTATTTATGGTTTTTATAATTTTTGTAACCTTCAAATTTAATATATGGATAACAACTTTTGGTTACAAAATAACATACTGATAACAACAACTAACACGCCATAAAAACTAAGAGATAACAACAATTAAAACAATATCATCAGCTCCGAACATCATATCCCTAGCGTCGTTATCATTTTTTATTCGAACCCAGTCCCGCCTTATATTACCATCTTCTATCGAGAAGTACGATACAAGTCTTTCCATACTTCTAATTCTTTCTCCATCTGGAATCTTTTCATCTAACCAACGCTTCAAATTCATTTCTAGTTGCTCTAAGCTTTGGATATTCCAAAATAGCACCCGTATCGGAGGCTTGACTGGTGAAAAAAACACATGCCCATATCTTCTAACATACATAATAGCAGATACAGAAAAATATAGAAATTAGATCAGAAGAGTTGTGAGCAATCTTGAAAATAAATATTGCCTATTTATACAAAAAAAACAACCCAATTTAAATAATAATATAATTAATAACTTAATTTTTTTAAAAAAAAATTCGTAAAGGGGTGGCTTTAGTTCTATTGGCGCCCCCAAAAAAATTTAAATGGAGGCTCCAGCCCAATTGGCGCCCCCCTTAAATTTTTTTGGGAGGCTTCAGCCCAATTGGCGCCCTCCTTTATCTTTTAAGGGTGGCTCCAATCCTATTGGCGCCCCCCTTATAAAAAATAACATTTTTTAATGAAACATGGGTATTCTGGGAATTAATAATGAAACTTGGGTACTTTGGGTAATAAAGTAACTTTTGTTGGTTACTTTGGTAAAATATTCTGATATCTACACCAATTATATTAGGTTGATAAATGTTAAATACTATTCTAATGATAGTTTTAATAAAATAGTATTATAAATACAATCCTAAAAGGCCTATATGACCAACACTACTTGAAATTGTAGTACCATTTGTGCAGTTGGAAAAAAATGATTCATTTACCTCTACCAATAAAACTAACCATACTACAAAATGGATGGTTACTACATATTATAAATGAGACTTTCATATGAAAATAATATTTAAATGAGCTAATTCATTACAAGTTTAAAAAATAGATTTTTTTATATTATTATAAACTATATATTTACAAAATGGTCCTCATAAAACTCCAAATTTTGATTACACTAATATTAACATAGTTTCATTTATTTTTTCAGTTTGTTTTACCTTCTTTTGCTAGCAACATTGCAAAACTCAAATGCCTTAAAGAATACATGTTCTTGTTAAGCAAGCATAACGAATTATGGTTTTTTATGTTAGTTAGTCTTTCACTTTAAATCCACATTCCATTTATTACAGATATATGTTTCCATTACCATGCGCCTCATATATTTATTGCAACATACATTCTTTAGTCAATATGCACTACAGAATTCTTGGACATCAGTAATTGCTACTTTTTGATATAATTTATTTCTAAAAGATTAGGACATGAGTAACCATAGATTCTATGATATTTGAGTTATAATACCATAATATTCATTACTGATACAATTTTCATTATTGTTAGGAACATTACAACATACACATTATTAAATTGATGTATATGTCAGCTTTGCGTTACTGATAGAATTCTCCAATGTAGTAGTTAGTTTAGCAATATCAGCTTTGCATTAACTACATGTTTTGACAACAGGATCAACTTTATTATGTTTTCTTCAATAATTGTTATGCCTTAGCTATCCACTTTACATATATGATATTGAGTAACTCGATTAACAACTATAGCCATGATTACAGTTACTTATTTATCACAATTATTGATTGTTTGCCTTTATTGAACATGATATATGCCATAGCTTCAGCATAACTATATAGCTCGATATGGAACATTGCATCAAAGTAACATCAGCAAAGCGAGTGAGAGCAAAAAAGGCTCAAATAATAAGAGAGTCGCAGTCTAAACGACATTGTAATGGACCTAACCACCAAAACTCAAGATCTGACAAATTTCCTCCCCTAATATATTCAGAAAAACAATTCCATTGTCCGAAGTCACTCCTGCACAACAAAATCGAATAACAGTTGTTGAGGTTGTTGAAGAAGGTCGATTGCATACCACAAAAAATCTCGAATCAGAACCTAGCCATAACAAACTTGATTTTCACCCTACCAAAACTTTTTCAAAGGTTGGGTCTATAGGAACTAATCTTTTGTCGATGTTCTCAAGTGCCGCAAATTACAAGCAAGATGATACTTTTTTAGTTTCTAATGAGGTTTCACCAATAACAACAGAATCCTGCACTATCTGCCATATATTACATGCTGGAAAATATTCAATTCCAAGAAAGTAAGTGCATTCCGATATCTATTTATCAAATATCTCTTTATCTGATTGAGCCTTATAACTTACACATGCATAAGAAATTCATGAACCATGCAATCTATAGTGTGTTTTTTTTCCAGGATTCCCCGAGTCAAATAATTAATCCCTGATGTTTTGCTACATGTTTCAGGTCTCCAAATAATCCAGGCTTGAGTCAGTCTAATACTCAAGTGCAGAAAACACACTCTTTCGTTGATAGGTCTGCGTGCAAATTCTTGAATCGTTCATGAATGATTCATGCTTTTGTTTTGATTATGTAGTCATATTTTTCCTATTCAAACATTTTAATCATCACTGATTTGTTCCTTATATCAATACAAACTGCAAGACACCCTCATAGAAGTGTAGCGTAAAAAATAGTGAGTGTAAGATACTGATTAACTTAACTCAAGAAACAAGATTCACCATCGCGCTTTTAATTATTTACAAATGGAAAAAAGAAAAAAAATAGCAAACAAAACCTAATAAATTCTAAAAGCAAAAAGCTAATAAAACCAAACAGAGACAAGGGTAAGGGGATGGGTTACAAAGAGGGAAGGTGTTAACACCCAAAACTTTTGTGGTACTCCACGTGTAACACCCCAAATTTGCCCTTTTCATTTTAAGCATCATATCGCATCATAGTCATCATAACGGATCATGTCTTTAGCATTTTGCATAGAAAAATGAGGCATAACACTCACATGTTCTAGCATAAGGCATATGACCAACCATCTGGAAAGTTCGAAGCACTACAGATAAAAATCGAGAGCATGGTGACCAGGCAAAAATTTCACAGGATCACTCTGCACAAGCTCTGTACCATGTTCAAAGCTTAAAAAGAATGAAAGGATCAAAATCAGCTTGAAACGGCGGGCGCCGGCATCATTTTTGAAGTTTCCCACCAAAAGGGGGGAAATTCAAATTTTGCATGCGTTAACCGGTTAACGCATATGGTTAACCGGTTAACAGCTGCGAAATTTGAATTTCCAGCAGCAAATTTCAGCATGTGGTTTTGGCTCCATTTTCCAATTTTCTGATTTTTATTCATTTGAATTTCATTTGAATTTGAGAAGGATCTAGAGCATGTATCCAAACCTCTTTCCAACCCTAAAACCTAATCACATTACCAAGCCATATTTTTTGGATCCCAAACCAAGATTTTGGGCCCCAACCCTAAACCATATATATTCCATTTCTCTCCAAACCAAGGGATCTCTCCCTCATTTTTCACTCTCATTTTCTGAATTTTCACTTCTCTCACTCACAATTCTCTCACTTTTCTCTCCCAATTTTCCAAATCACTCAAAGTTCCTCTTTGAAGATCACACAACCTTGCCTTGAGGTGTGTAGATCTTGGAACTAGACCTCCATCCATAGTTTCATTACATCTTTTGCTGGTTTAATTGGTGATTCAGATCTGGTTTGGGATCTAGAAGTGCTTTTGGATCAAAATTCTGCATCAAGAGCTTGATCTTGCATTTATTTTGCATGGAGGGTGGAGATTAGCATCGGATCTTCAAGGTTTTGCGCGAGATCTATCATTTTCAGCATAATCAACAATTACCAAAGCATACCTCCGCTTTGTAGGTTGGTTTAATTTCAGATCCAACTCTGTTTTTAGCTTATTTGCATTGCTTGTGCTTTAGATCCACCATGTGTTTGTGTAATTGATTGTGTTGCATGATTTGATTGGTTGATTGGTATCCGGATCCGTTTGTTATTGTTCATGAGCATAATGTTATGGATTGATGTGCATTGATCTATTTTTCCATGTGTAATTGAGTGCTGGTCTGGTGCAGCTTATTTGAATAAGCTGTTTTTGAAATGCTGTTTTCTGCAGGAATTTGCTGCTGTTTTTACAGTGTTAACCGGTTAACGCATATGGTTAACCGGTTAACGCCCTGTTTCTGTGCATGTTTTGTGCAGGTTTTGCCTGGTTAACCGGTTAACGCATATGGTTAACCGGTTAACACTGATGCAGAATGGTTTTTCAGGGCTGTTTTGAGTTTGTTTGATCCCTTTGCTTGTGCTAATTGCCATGACTCATTGTATGATCATTAATCATGATGTTTAGGGTGGTTTGCTTGCTGGTTGATGTATGCTCTCATGTTTTCGACGCGTAAGTCGTGCATTCGCAATGTTTGGCATGTTGTTTGACTTTTGTTTTCAAGAACCTTTGAGCATGTTTAATTCCATGATTGTGGTGATTGATTTGCTGGATTTTGCTAACATTTCAGGGGCTCATGGTAAGAGAAGTGTGGATGTTTATCCACATTTCAACTTTTTTTTCATCTTTCCTCTTTTGTTATTTGAACTAACCCTTTGTTGTTGGGCTTAGGCCTTTCTCATCCCTTCTTCTATCTTCTTCTTCTCTTCTTCATTAGGATAGAAACCTCACAAACCTATGATCATCCATGCATGTTAACACTTAGGATTATTTTAGTTCCCCTTTAGCATTTTACCTTTATGATCCTTTTTGGTTCTTTTCTCTTCTCATCTCAAAACTCTTAAAAAACACTTTAATAAGTTTGAAGTGATGCATTGATCCATAGCCTTATCCCATGAGGTATGCTTGTAGTCTTCCCATCTTGGGATAGTACATGTTTATCTTGTGATGCACAAGTCTGATCAAGGTATCTTCTTCATAAAAGAAAAGCTAAAAAACACTTCTTCATGTAAATAATCAAAACACCTAATAAGTAAACAAGTTAGTGAGCTTAGGTCCTAATCTTTGGGTTCAAGTTTTGGGGATCTTCTCCTTACTTGAGTGTGCTTGTTCTATTATTCCATCTTGGAATGTAGTGACAAGTGCACATTCCATTGATAAGAGCTTGAGTTCACTTCCTTGTGACACACTCCTAAAAGCCTTCTAAAAACACAAAACAAACAATAAACGTCTTTCCTTCGGGAATTCTTTTCTCATCTCCTTCGCTCCGTACGCGAACTTGCTCCTACTTGTCACTTTGCAAGACGGTAACGCACTCGTCGTCCGAGTCTGCAACACCTGAGCAATGGCATAGGCAGTTCAAGCCTTAATTCACAAGCAATTTCCTTTTAGTACCCCTAGTTAGGGGAACTACGGCGTCTCTGATCCTCATTATCCCGATGAGGTACGTAGGCAGCGGGGTAGGGCCCGTTCGAGCACAATCTTTATTTTCCCTACATTTTTCCTTCGTCTCTTATTTCAGTTCTTTTCCAGTTCCAGTTTCTTTTCTTTTCTTTTGCTGTAGCTTTCATACCCTCACCCTTTGAAACAGTTTCTTTTGCAAGCGTGGATCCCGTCGGGTACGGCGGATGATCTGGGGTGCTAATACCTTCCCAGGTCATAACCGACTCCCGATCCCAGTCTCTTTGGTTCGCAGGACCCGTGTCCTTCCTTTTCTTTCTTCTGGTTTGTGCAGCATTACCATTCCCTCTCTTCGGGATAAAAATGCCTGGCTGGCGACTCTATTCTTTTTCCGCGCCACTTTCGCGTTTGTACCAGGATGGAAATCCTCGGGAGCGACAGCTTGGCGACTCTGCTGGGGACGCTCACCAGATGATCTCTGGTTCCCCTGTGAGTCTCTCCTAGCGCTTGTGTGTTGTTGTTTCATTGGGTGATGTTTGTTTGATGTGGCTTGTTGTATTATATTGCTGTTTGTTTATTGCTTTATTTACAGCTTTATTTACAGCTTTATTTACAGTTTTCAGTATTTATTTTCCGCATCATATATATCATACTGGACTGTCTGGACTGGTTTTCTTTGGTGGGATGGGAGTTACTGGTTCTTGAGAGATGTGAGCCAAGTACCCGGCTCGAGTGCACCATACGACTTAGAGTGGTTCCACTTTGGCCTCATGAGATCTTGTCATGGGGGTAGTAGTGAGTTCCACACCCAGGTTGCGATTGTCTTGGAAATGTCTTGATTTGGGGATCTTCCTCTCTCATTACATAACCCTGACAGTTATGTGCAGCTGGGGACCGATCATTGAGAACCTTTGTGGAAACAACCCTCTCCAGTGGTGACAGTGGCAGACCACATTTTGTGGCAAACCCATTCGCACCCGAGGGTCCACTGGGAACTCGCATAGGATGGCCTGGTTCTCTTATAAGAACTCAGTTAAAGCATCTGGTCGTATGACATTAGTACTGTATCCTACGGGCTGAATGTACTATTGTTTCTCGATTTCAGCACTTGAAGCTGGGGACTTATAAGGGATGCTTGTTTTTCCCGGACTCAGCTGAGGCCTCCCTGCGTAGTACATAATGCCTAACCGATTCCCTGATTTGGTCATGAGCCATTTCTCGGAGATGGTGAAAGTATTATTGCTATTCGGCTTTGAGAGTCCGTGATGTCTGACCCGGAGCCTTTTACCTGTGAGATTGGGGGGTGTTTACAGGTGTGCAGGAACCCATGACCTCAACATACACTCATTTGTTCAGTTATGATCTTTGGTCCGGTGAATAAGATTTGTGGTTCCGAAGTTATGGTCCTGGAATTCTGGATTTCTTGATACTGTGATTCTGATCAGAGGGTTGTGATTATCAGAGGGTGTGACTCAGTGAACTGTTGAGATTGCCAGTTATTCGGAGGGCTTTGTCAGTGTGCCAGTTCAGATGGTCCCCGTTGGTCATATGTTTGCATTGCATTGCATCTGCATCATTCTTTGCATTAACTGTTTATGTTTCCCATTTTTCAGGGCATTGCTCGCATTTGTTCCCAGTTCTGGTATTCTTATCTCCATGGCAGAAATCAAAAGAGATCCAAGAAAAAAGAATGTGCATTATACCTTTCTTCAGCCGGAAGTTAAAAGTGTTCAGAGGTTAGCAGGTTTGATGAACGATCAAGTCTTAGGAAACTTCAAGAAAAGATATGGCCAGATACTGAAGTTTGTGGACAAGCCTACTACAGACCAAAAGGACAGCTTGCATACCTTGTTGCAATTTTATGATCCCCTGCTGCGTTGCTTTGTTCTTTCAGGTTACATCTTAGCTCCGACATTGGAAGAGATCTCCAGCATGCTGAGTATTCCGATCAGAGAGACATTGCCGTTCTACGGGTCAGAGGTTGTGCTCAAAGATGAAGACATAGCCAAGGTTTGTAGGTTGCCAATTGTTTCAGTCAGAAAGGCTTTGCAAGAGAGTAAAGGCAGAGGTCTACCCTGGAGCGTGCTTATCCCAGAGGCTGAGAAATATGCTACAGAAGCTAAGTGGAACGACTTTGGAGCTTTGCTTGCATTGATGGTATATGGGTCTAGCTTGCTTCCCGGAGAGAAAGAGTTTGTCAGCTTAGAAGTGATCTCAATCTTCGCAAAAGGCAATCCAGTGCCCACTTTATTGGGTGACTTTTATTTTAGTGTCCACTACAGAAACGAGAATGGTAGAGGTGGTCCAGTGGTCTGCTGTGCTCCTTTGTTTGCCGAATGGTTCGCTAGACAGTTACCTAAATCAGGTGCCTTCAAGGATCTGCGAGATGAATGGAGATGGTCCAGAAGGCTGATGGGATTGACTGAAGAAGACATTGCTTGGGGTTATGACAGGGATTTGCTAGGAAAGGAGTTGATGGTTAGTTGCGGGAGGTTTGCTGGAGTACCTTTGCTAGGAAGGAAAGGTGTCATCAGTCACTACCCGACATTAGCCAGAAGGCAGTTTGGCTACCCTTTGAAGGATCCTCCCCAGATGGAGATGTTTGCTGAATCCTTGTATTTTCCTGCTGACGGAAACAGAGAGCTAGTCCAACAAGCAGTTCAATCCTGGGATCACAGGAAAAGGAAAGGGAAGAAAGACTTCGGCCGAGTTGATCCCAAGGCATATCCACCATATGCTGAATGGTTGAAAGGGCATATCGAGGCAGTTCTCATGCCTTTTTCAGTCGAAGCTCCACTTTATCCTCGAGAGGTACCAAGTCCGAGCAGTACGGTTTCCTTGGAGGAGTACAAGAAGCTAGAAGTTCAGCTGCAAGCGGTCAGAGTAGAGAATGTTGAGATGGTAAGCTTATACCACCAGGCTAATAGAGCTAAGAAGGAAGTCGAAGACAAGCTGCAGAAGCTCCAAGCTTCCTTGGAAAACAAAGAGAAAGATTTTGCCGGAAGAGAAGCCCATTTCCATCGATTGGGTATGATGGAAGCGCAAAGAGAAGCCAAGCACAAGGAGACTTTAAAGACTCTCAGGAGTGCTCGACAGTCCATTGTTTGGCTGAAAGGCCAAAGGGAGGAAGAGCAAAAGAAATTTAAAGAGAAGGAAGAGTTCTTCGAAGTTCAGATGGCTTTCAAGAAAGAGGAAGTGGAACAAGCCCACGCCATCCGGAGGGAGAGGACCCAGCAGCTAGTCCAAAGTCAATTAGCTCTGGAGGAAGCCAGGAAAGAGATTGAAGAGCTCAAGCTGAGGGCAGGTGTCAAGAAAAGCAAGGCGGAGGTGGCAGAGCCGGGATCCTTAGCTTAGTTTATTTTTCAGACTACCTACAGGCTTGTTGTAGGAGTCTTGCTTTTATTTCTTTTATCTTTATGTACTGGTTTGTAATCCTTCGGGGAATATTCTGGGATGTATTCTGACTTTTAGCCTATAGTGGTTTGTCCCTACTCAGTATTAATGTGCAAGTTATCGTTTTGAATGTGCAAGACTCGTTTGTCTAGATACTGCTAATATTTGAACACTTATCAAAGAGAAAGTTTGAAAGATAAAAAGTGATTGCCGAGATAGATGCCAGAACTGGGGCATGCCAAATGTTTAAAGTTGGGAACATGAACAGTTGCATTGCATTGCATATAACCTGTTTGTCTGTTTTGCAGGTGTCGCATCAATTACTAACGGGTTTTGTGTTTCAGGCGCAATAGCTCCTCGTAAGGTTCGAGAACGACCAGCAGTGCACAGATACCCAACCAAGGTTAACAGAGAGAGAGCCATGGATCAAATGCAGGCAGATTTGGCAGATTTAAGGCAGAGAATGGACAACTTCATGACGTTAATGGCCGGAATGGGGCAGAATCAAGAACGTTTGCGAGAGATGGTGGAGAATCAGAACAGAAACGCTGCTGCTGCTGCTAATGCTGATAATCATACCGGTGCGGGCGCACGTCAGGGTGGACCTCATGTTATACAACCAGGGGCGACCGTAGTCAATGACGGAATGCATAACATTCATGTGGATCACCAGGAGGACCAGTTCACTTTACTTGATGAGACCGAGGGTCAAGGGGTCGAAATGAACAAGAGGTTTGAAGAGATGGCCGAGCAGATCAAGGCTATTCAGTCCCAGAGTTCTTTGGGATTCGATATAACAGACTTGGGCTTGGTTCCGGGAGTCAGAATTCCGTATAAGTTCAAAGTTCCTACTTTCGAGAAGTACAACGGCACTGCTTGCCCAAAGACCCATCTGCAATCGTATGTGGGGAGAATTGCCGCTCATACAGACGACGAGAAACTATGGATGTATTACTTTCAGGATAGCTTGGTGGGAGATTCCCTTGAGTGGTACATGAAACTCAGCAGGGTCAATGTCAAGAGCTGGAAAGATCTCGCTGAGGCCTTTGTGAAACAGTACCAATATAACATGGATATGGCTCCGAATCGCACACAATTGCAACATATGGCTCAGACAGCAAAAGAAGGCTTCAAAGAATACGCCCAGAGGTGGCGCCAGCTAGCTGCTAGGGTACAACCACCGCTGTTAGAGAATGAGATGGCCGATATGTTTATGGGTACTCTCCAGGGGGTATTTCTTGAGAGATTGGCGTCGAGTTCTGCTACAAAGTTCAACGACATTGTCATTGCGGGAGAAAGGGTTGAAACGCTGTTGAAAATGGGGAAGATACAAGACCCAGGTGCTAGTAGCTCAAATGGGGCGAGGAAAGCTTTTAGCGGACCTCCAAGAAGGCGAGAAGGCGAGACCAATGCTGTATTTGGCCGAAGCCAGGGTCATGGTTATAGGAGGCCTTATGAACATATGGCTGCCGTCACCATTCCTGCAGCTCCCGTACAACAGATGCTACCTCCACCACAACAACAGCAACAACAACAACAACCTAGAGCCAACTACCAGCAAAGACCTTATCAGCCGAGGCCGGCTCGTCCTGCTAACAGAGTGATTGAAGCTATTCCGATGACATATGCTGCCTTGTTGCCGAGACTACTAGATTTGAACCTTATTCAATTGAGGACGTTGGCACCACCACCTCCTGGAGAGCTTCCAGTTGGCTATGACGTTAACGCGCGATGCGCTTTTCATTCAGGGGCACCCGGGCACTCAACCGAGAAGTGCAGGGCGCTACATCACAAAGTTCAAGATCTCGTGGATTCAAAGGCAATCAACTTTGCGCCACCACCGAATATCAACTCGAACCCTATACCTAATCATGGAGGGGCAAGAGTTAATGCTATTGGGGGGGATGACAAGTTGAGTTTGGTACTGAGTATTGATGAAGTCAAGACGCCGTTGAAAGTGGTGAAAGAGAGACTGTTGAAGGGTCAAGTGTTTCCTGGTTGTTCTCTCGATTGTGAAGACTGTGCGAGTGCTGTGAATGGCTGCGAGAAATTGAAGACGGGTTTGCAAGAGTTGATTGATGATGGATCTCTGCAATTTAGCAAGGTTAGTAATGAAGAGGCTGATGATGTGTCAACCATTACTATCTTCTACGATGAAGCTGATATGCCCGTCAGACAAGAGCCAGTTACTGTTTATACTCCTCAGATTAGTCCTGTGACTATAACTGTACCTGGGCCAATGCCGTATAATGATAATAGAGCCATTCCGTGGCATTATGGTTCTGATGTCTATGTGGCGGGACAGAAGATGGAAAGTAGACCTGTTGCTGATTTGACCATTGAGAATGTAGGAGGTGTTGGAGGTTTTACTCGAAGTGGCCGTTTGTTTGCTCCTCCTGCACTGAGAAAGGATCCCGAGGCCGAAGCTTCATCTAAAGACAAAGGAAAGCAGACTGCGAATGATGAGGCGAATACCCCTGTGGCTGGGCAGGGGACTTTTGAGAAAGAGGTAGAGGAATTTATGAAGATCATCAAAAGGAGTGACTACAAGGTGGTTGACCAACTGAATCAGACGCCTTCGAAGATCTCTATCTTGTCACTGTTGATGTGCTCACCTGCACACCGAGAAGCCTTGCTGAAAGTACTTCAAATGGCTTACGTTCCTCAAGAGATTACGGTCAATCAACTTGAAGCTGTTGTCGGAAGTGTCAATGCTAGCCATGGCTTGGGCTTCACTGACAGAGATCTTACTTTGGAAGGAAGAAATCACAATAAAGCACTGCATATCACGATGGAATGCAGGGGCGCTGTGTTATCCCATGTTCTGGTGGACACAGGCTCTTCGTTGAACGTGCTCCCGAAAAAGGCGTTGATGAAGCTTGACATTGATGGGGTTATCCTGACGCCGAGTGACCTGGTGGTTAAAGCTTTCGATGGTTCAAGAAGATCAGTTTTCGGAGAGGTTGAGTTGCCTGTTAAGATAGGCTCTCAAGTCTTCAAGAGTGTCTTCTATGTCATGGATATCCAGCCTGCGTATAGTTGCTTGTTGGGCAGACCGTGGATACACGCAGCTGGAGCTGTCACCTCAACTTTACACCAGAAGCTTAAGTATGTGGTGGACGGCCAGGTCATCACAGTTTGCGGGGAAGAAGATATATTCGTCAGCCACCTGTCGACATTCAAATATGTGGAAATGGACGGAGAAATTCACGAGACTTTGTGCCAAGCTTTTGAGGCAGATGTCAGTATCTTGACTCCGGTGAAGAAAAACAACGAAGGCACGTCAATTCATTCTTACCAGAAAGCAAAGGAGGTCGTCCAATCAGGCAATGCCCAGGGCTGGGGCAAGCTATTGGAGGTGGAAAAGAAGGACGACAAATTTGGCTTAGGGTATCAACCTGGAAGGTCTACTCAGAGTGGTAAAGCTATCTCATTCACAAGTGCTGGGTTGCTCAACCGTGATCAAATCTGTACGGCAAGTCAAGACGGGGATAGTGACAGAGACTGGGACAACAATTGGATCCGCCCGTGTGCACCCGGCGAGGAGCTAGGAAATTGGTCTGCTGAGGACATTGTTCAAGTCACCTGGCTCTCAAAGTAATTGTTTTGTTTCCTTTTATTAGCATATTGCATTGTCAAATCCAGCATTCTGCCCAAGATGTTTGGATCCATTGTACTGGGCCACCATGTTTTGTTTCGCATTGTTATTTTTGCTATGAAATAAAAGGACATTTTCAGACAAACTGTGTTCCCTTTCTTTGTTTTTAAACTTTTTCACAAAAAACAATATAAAAATGGCAATGTGTTTTCATTTTTTTGCTTTGTGTTAGCGTCTCTTTTCAAAATAAGCAGATTCTGAACAAGCACATCATTTGTGCAGTGCTGATCATCCGGATTCTTCGGATAACGTTCCTGCTATGACTATGCATGACTTTGATAATCCAGTCTACCAAGCTGATGAAGGGGTTGAGGAAGACTGTGACCTCCCTGAAGAATTGGTCAGATTGTTGAAACAAGAGGAACGAGTTATTCAGCCTCATCAAGAAGAGATTGAGACCATCAACATTGGCAGTGCAGATGCAAAGAAAGAGATCAAGATAGGGGCAAATCTGCGGGCCGATGTCAAACAAGAACTGATCAGTATGCTGAGAGAGTATGTGGATATCTTTGCTTGGTCATATCAGGATATGCCAGGATTGGATACCGACATCGTGATGCATAAGCTACCCCTGAGGGAAGATTGTCCTCCTGTAAAGCAAAAGTTGAGAAGAACTCGCCCGGATATGGCGATGAAGATCAAAGAGGAGGTGCAGAAACAGTGGGATGCCGGATTCCTTGCCGTGACCAGTTACCCACCTTGGGTAGCTAACATCGTACCAGTACCTAAGAAGGACGGCAAGGTCCGAATGTGCGTTGACTATAGAGATTTGAACAGAGCAAGCCCGAAGGATGATTTTCCGTTGCCACATATTGATGTGTTGGTCGACAATACTGCTCAATTCTCAGTGTTCTCCTTCATGGATGGATTCTCCGGTTATAATCAGATAAAAATGGCGCCGGAAGACATGGAGAAGACAACGTTCATTACCCCGTGGGGAACGTTCTGCTATAAGGTCATGCCCTTTGGTCTGAAGAACGCAGGGGCAACTTATCAACGGGCAATGGTCACATTGTTCCATGACATGATCCACAAGGAGATAGAATGTTATGTGGATGATATGATTGCAAAGTCCAAAGACGAAGAGGAGCATTTGGTTAATTTGAAGAAGCTGTTTGACAGATTGATCAAGTACAAACTGAGGTTGAATCCGAACAAGTGCACCTTCGGAGTGCGTTCTGGAAAGTTGCTGGGTTTCATTGTAAGTCAAAGGGGAATTGAGGTAGACCCTGCTAAAGTGAAAGCAATTCAAGATATGCCTGCACCAAAGACAGAAAAAGAAGTGCGCGGGTTCTTAGGTAGATTGAACTATATCTCTCGGTTCATATCTCACCTAACTGCCACGTGCGAACCGATATTCAAACTGCTAAGAAAAGAGCAGACGGTCAGGTGGAATGATGATTGCCAAAGAGCTTTCGACAAAATAAAGGAATATTTGCAGGAACCTCCAATTCTGATGCCTCCAGTGGAGGGGAGACCATTAATCATGTACTTGACCGTGCTAGAAGGGTCGATGGGGTGTGTGCTCGGCCAACATGACGAGTCTGGTCGAAAAGAGTATGCCATTTATTACCTTAGCAAAAAGTTTACCGACTGTGAATCCCGATACTCACTGCTCGAGAAAACTTGCTGCGCTTTGGTATGGGCTGCTCGCCGACTGAGGCAGTACATGTTGACCCATACCACACTTCTCATTTCCAAGATGGACCCCGTCAAGTACATCTTTGAGAAACCAGCATTGACCGGAAGGGTTGCTAGATGGCAGATGATTTTAACGGAATACGACATCCAGTACACTTCTCAGAAAGCCATCAAAGGAAGTGTATTGTCGGAATACCTTGCTCGGCAACCTCTTGAGGATGACTATCAGCCGATGAGATTTGATTTCCCTGATGAGGACATCATGTACCTCAAAACAAACGATTATGAGGAACCACTTCCGGAGGAGGGAACTGATCCTGAATCCAAATGGAAGTTGATGTTTGATGGGGCTGTCAATATCAATGGTCGTGGAGTTGGTGCCGTACTCATTACTCCTGAAGGTGTTCACTTACCCTTCGCTGCCAGAATTACTTTTGGCTGCACCAACAATGAAGCGGAATACGAGGCGTGTATAATGGGAATAGAGGAGGCAATTGATCTGCGGATTAAGAACCTCGACATATTCGGAGATTCAGCCCTCGTCATTAACCAAATTACCGGCAGGTGGTATACACATCAAGAGCATCTGATTCCGTACAGGGATTATGCTAGAAAACTGTTGACATTCTTCACGACAGTTGAGCTCAAATACATACCACGTGACGAAAATCAATTTGCCGACGCTTTGGCCACTCTCTCTTCGTCGATTAAAGTCATGTGTTGGAACTTTGTGCCCAGAATTGACATCTCCAGGCTTGACTCTCCCGCTTATGCTTTCTCTGTAGACGCCGTGTCTGACGAGAAACCTTGGTATTTCGATATCAAGTTATTCCTGGAGAAGCAAGAATACCCAACAGGGGCATCTTCCAAAGACAAAAAGACCTTGAGACGACTCGCTGCTAGTTTCTTCTTGAACACAGACGGGGTTTTGTATAAGAGGAACTTCGACATGGTCTTGCTCAGATGCGTGGATAGACACGAAGCAAGCCTGTTGATGCAGGAAGTCCACGAGGGATCCTTTGGTACCCATGCAGGAGGGCACGCCATGGCAAAGAAACTGCTGAGATCAGGGTATTACTGGATGACAATGGATGCAGACTGTTGTTCATTCGCCCGTAAATGCCACAAGTGCCAAATATATGCAGATAAAGTGCATGTTCCGCCTAACCCACTGAATGTCATGACATCTCCTTGGCCTTTCTCCATGTGGGGCATAGACATGATCGGGAAGATCGAGCCAACTGCTTCGAACGGTCATCGCTTCATTCTGGTCGCGATTGATTACTTTACCAAGTGGGTAGAAGCAGCGTCTTATGCCAATGTCACTCGTCAAGTGGTGGCAAGATTTCTGAAAAGAGATATCATATGCAGATATGGAGTGCCCGAAAGGATCATTACTGACAATGGTTCTAATCTCAACAACAAGATGATGGCAGACTTATGTCGGGACTTCAAAATACAGCATCACAATTCTTCTCCTTACCGACCAAAGATGAATGGTGCGGTAGAGGCAGCTAACAAGAATATCAAGAAGATTGTGCAGAAAATGGTTGTCACCTACAAGGATTGGCATGAGATGTTACCGTTTGCTTTGCATGGATACCGAACGTCGGTCAGGACGTCGACAGGGGCAACTCCTTTCTCTCTAGTGTATGGCATGGAAGCAGTCCTGCCTGTGGAAGTAGAGATTCCCTCACTGCGTGTGATGATGGATGTCAAACTGGATGAGGCTGAATGGGTGCGTGCTCGTTACGATCAGCTATGTCTAATTGAGGAAAAGAGATTAGCGGCTATCTGTCATGGTCAGCTTTATCAGAGGAGAATGAAACGGGCATTCGATCAACGAGTACGTACTCGAGAGTATCAAGTGGGAGAGCTTGTATTGAAGAGGATCGTTCCTCCAGGTTCAGATAACAGGGGCAAGTGGACCCCAAACTACGAAGGACCATTCATAGTGAAGAAAGTATTCTCAGGAGGAGCGCTGATGCTCACCGCTATGGATGGAGAAGACTTCCCATCTCCTGTTAACTCGGACGCAGTTAAAAAATACTTCGCATAAAGAGACCCGCTGGACACAAAAACAGAATGTAAGTCCAGGCAAGAAAAGGGCATCCCGGCGAGCTAAAAACAGAATAAAAAGCTCGGGCAAAAATTAGGGAATATAAAAAAAAATGTACACCCGCTGAGTTGAAAAGCCGCATTGGACAGCTCAGGCAAAAAAGGGTATCCCGGTGGATTGAAAACCCGAGAGGGCGATCTACGCAAAATAAGGGAATAAGCGAACAACTGCGATCCGAGTTATCTGAACCACGTCATCGTTTTGTACAGCTTGACAATATCGGAAGGATAGGAAACAGTCCCCTCGTCTTCTCAGAAAGCCAAAACAGAATGGAGAGTCTTGAAGACATGCAGGTCATAGCAGAAATGGAACTCCTTGGAATGCCGCGTACGTTGCCATTAGGATAGTTTCTTTTCTCAATTTTAGTGGCTACCTCTTTCCAGGTGGTTGCTTCCTGATGTAAATCTTTGCCTATTCAGAGGCCATTCAATAAAAATAGTATTCAGTCAAAAAGCTGTGTGTGTTTATTTTTGTTTACAAAATGTCCTGAGTTTTGGCAAAAATAGCATTGCATCTAAACATGGTGATAATTTTGAAAAGAAAACTGACATGCAGGGAAACTGTAACCCTCTTTGAGCGTCGGGTGACGATGGATGAACCGATCATTCCATGCAAATCCCCGGGACACGCGTGTGTTTTCTGTTGTCGCAGGTTGCAGGTTGGCGTCGCATTCTCTCAAGCGATTTGATATTCCCCAGCCGAGTACTTCCCCAGTAGGGTATCTCCCCAAGCAGAGATTTCCTTTCCCAGCAGGTATTTGAAGCCTGGCATCTCCAGCAGAGATTTTCCTTCCAAGCAAGCCTTGACAGCCGCCCAAGCAAGCTTTTCTTCCCCAGTGAAGTAACATTTCATTCTTCCTCAGCGGAATATATCCAGCAGGTGCCCGAAAGCCTGACATCATCAAAGATGGAATTAGTAGTCCATTATTCCCATCAGAGTATGCCTATCAGGTACCTGAAAGCCTGGTATCCCCTCAGAGTCTTGAACCATCAGATGCTCTCCCCAGTCAGAGTATTTGCCCAAGAAGCTTCCCCAGCCAAGTCTGAAGATGTTCCTGTCCCCACAGCGTTCATATTTGATTATCACTGCCGGTAGTGAAATATTCCCCAATAAAGTCGCCGTACTTTGGGTATTTGATGATGCAGCCAGGTATTCATCACCTCAGTCAGAATGTGTATCCAGACATCTTGACTTGTATTCCCCTGCAGAGTCGTATCTTTTATTGCCGATCAGGCATCCGTTTGTTGCTCGTCTGCAATCTTCAACACTCGTCTGTGTTATCTCTAAACAGAATTATCCCCAGCAGTAATGTATCATGTGTTATTGCTGCTCGTCTGCATCTGTCAACACTCGTTCGTGATAGCTCGGTGGTATTGCTCTTTTGCTTTCCCCAGTAGAGTTTATATCTACTAGCACTCGTCTGTGCTCGCATCTTTATTTGATGCTCATCCTCTTTCAGCACTCGTCCGTGCCTTTTCCCCAGCAGTTTTCTCTTTATTTGAGGTACTCTCCAGCAATCTTCTGTGCTGGCATCTCTGTTTGATGACCGTTCGCAGCTCTCGGCACTCGCCCGTGTTTGTTAGTCTTTGAAGTTTTCTCTCCCCAGCGAAGTTGCCTGTACTCGTTGGGGCGCGTATCTTCATTTGGTGCTCGTCCGCATCCCTGCAGCACTCGCCCGTGCATGTCGTTCCTCTTTATTTGAGGCGTATTCCCTAAGAAGTGCCCAGTGCTCGTCCGTGCTCGCATCTTTATTTGATGCTCGACCGCATCTTTTAGCACTCATATGTGCTTGTTACTCCTTTGAAGGTTGCTCGGCGCCCGTCCGTGCCTGTCATTGCTGCTCGTCTGCAACTCTTCAACACTCGTCTGTGTTCTGATATGATTTTGGTTGTTGCTCGTCTGCAAATTCCAGCACTCGTCTGTGCTTGGAGATGTCCCCAGCATCGTCTGCAACCTCCCCAACACTCGTCTGTGTTTGGTATTGGATCCTTCGTTGCACTCGTATGTGCCTTGATATGTATTCTTTGTTGTTGCTCGTCTGCAACTGCCCAGCACTCGTCTGTGTTTGGTTAAAGCTCGTCTGCTTTTATTCCCCAGAAGTCGTTTGTGTTTTGAAGCTCGTCTGCTTTGCCTGGATACTCGTCTGTATCATCCTCGGCACTCGTCTATGCTAGCTTGCACCTGAATGTGAAGATATCTCTGTGACTACTTCAAATGCTCGTCTGTGTTTGAACTTCCGGTATTCGTCTATACCAGTGGCTGATACTCGTCTGTATCATCGCCTGAAACACTCGTCTGTGTTTCTCAGATCATCGTCTGATACTCGTCTGTATCATTGACTTAGGGCACTCGTCTGTGTTGTCTTGATGATCACCCAATACTCGTCTGTATTGAAGAGGTTTCGAATCCTGACAGTGGGAATTAAATGTCGAAATGGTTACCGGTCCTGGCATAACAGATAAATCCGAGGGAGGCTCGTCCGTCTCAAGCACCAATTATGGTTGCCGCACCTGGCGTAACAGGTTTGCTCAGAAGACTCGTCTGTCTTATGCCATATATCCGCGGATAATATATGAAGAAGGTTCGTCTACCTTGATTGCATGTCTATCCCACAGACTTATATGCATTCCCGGAGCCTGCGTAAGGGTTGTCCGAAGAAGACTCGTCAGTCTTATTCCACTTATCTGCGTAAGGATTAGTGAAGGAGATTCGTCTATCTCAGGATATTTTGAAGATCCTTGAGGGCTCGTCCGCTCTCTACACCTGGCGTCACAGGTCATTCAAAGACTCGTCTGTCTCAGATTATTGTCTTGAAGTGTTGAAGGACTCGTATGTCCAGCTCCTGGCGTCACAGGATTGTTTGAAGACTCGTCTGTCAATTTGTCAGATATCAGTTTCAACTTGGAAGAAGCTCGTCCGTTTCTTTCTCCCCGGCAGTTCCCAGAGCGTCATCTGGTCGGGTTTATTTCCCGGTGTTGCATTCTTCGTCAGAGTGCAAATTTCTGGTCTTCTTGGTATTCAATCACAGTTTATCTCGAATGTCCGATAGCCCGTACTATCGTCCTTTTCAGATTAACTGATGATTGAATAGGGGCAGCTGTAACACCCCAAATTTGCCCTTTTCATTTTAAGCATCATATCGCATCATAGTCATCATAACGGATCATGTCTTTAGCATTTTGCATAGAAAAATGAGGCATAACACTCACATGTTCTAGCATAAGGCATATGACCAACCATCTGGAAAGTTCGAAGCACTACAGATAAAAATCGAGAGCATGGTGACCAGGCAAAAATTTCACAGGATCACTCTGCACAAGCTCTGTACCATGTTCAAAGCTTAAAAAGAATGAAAGGATCAAAATCAGCTTGAAACGGCGGGCGCCGGCATCATTTTTGAAGTTTCCCACCAAAAGGGGGGAAATTCAAATTTTGCATGCGTTAACCGGTTAACGCATATGGTTAACCGGTTAACAGCTGCGAAATTTGAATTTCCAGCAGCAAATTTCAGCATGTGGTTTTGGCTCCATTTTCCAATTTTCTGATTTTTATTCATTTGAATTTCATTTGAATTTGAGAAGGATCTAGAGCATGTATCCAAACCTCTTTCCAACCCTAAAACCTAATCACATTACCAAGCCATATTTTTTGGATCCCAAACCAAGATTTTGGGCCCCAACCCTAAACCATATATATTCCATTTCTCTCCAAACCAAGGGATCTCTCCCTCATTTTTCACTCTCATTTTCTGAATTTTCACTTCTCTCACTCACAATTCTCTCACTTTTCTCTCCCAATTTTCCAAATCACTCAAAGTTCCTCTTTGAAGATCACACAACCTTGCCTTGAGGTGTGTAGATCTTGGAACTAGACCTCCATCCATAGTTTCATTACATCTTTTGCTGGTTTAATTGGTGATTCAGATCTGGTTTGGGATCTAGAAGTGCTTTTGGATCAAAATTCTGCATCAAGAGCTTGATCTTGCATTTATTTTGCATGGAGGGTGGAGATTAGCATCGGATCTTCAAGGTTTTGCGCGAGATCTATCATTTTCAGCATAATCAACAATTACCAAAGCATACCTCCGCTTTGTAGGTTGGTTTAATTTCAGATCCAACTCTGTTTTTAGCTTATTTGCATTGCTTGTGCTTTAGATCCACCATGTGTTTGTGTAATTGATTGTGTTGCATGATTTGATTGGTTGATTGGTATCCGGATCCGTTTGTTATTGTTCATGAGCATAATGTTATGGATTGATGTGCATTGATCTATTTTTCCATGTGTAATTGAGTGCTGGTCTGGTGCAGCTTATTTGAATAAGCTGTTTTTGAAATGCTGTTTTCTGCAGGAATTTGCTGCTGTTTTTACAGTGTTAACCGGTTAACGCATATGGTTAACCGGTTAACGCCCTGTTTCTGTGCATGTTTTGTGCAGGTTTTGCCTGGTTAACCGGTTAACGCATATGGTTAACCGGTTAACACTGATGCAGAATGGTTTTTCAGGGCTGTTTTGAGTTTGTTTGATCCCTTTGCTTGTGCTAATTGCCATGACTCATTGTATGATCATTAATCATGATGTTTAGGGTGGTTTGCTTGCTGGTTGATGTATGCTCTCATGTTTTCGACGCGTAAGTCGTGCATTCGCAATGTTTGGCATGTTGTTTGACTTTTGTTTTCAAGAACCTTTGAGCATGTTTAATTCCATGATTGTGGTGATTGATTTGCTGGATTTTGCTAACATTTCAGGGGCTCATGGTAAGAGAAGTGTGGATGTTTATCCACATTTCAACTTTTTTTTCATCTTTCCTCTTTTGTTATTTGAACTAACCCTTTGTTGTTGGGCTTAGGCCTTTCTCATCCCTTCTTCTATCTTCTTCTTCTCTTCTTCATTAGGATAGAAACCTCACAAACCTATGATCATCCATGCATGTTAACACTTAGGATTATTTTAGTTCCCCTTTAGCATTTTACCTTTATGATCCTTTTTGGTTCTTTTCTCTTCTCATCTCAAAACTCTTAAAAAACACTTTAATAAGTTTGAAGTGATGCATTGATCCATAGCCTTATCCCATGAGGTATGCTTGTAGTCTTCCCATCTTGGGATAGTACATGTTTATCTTGTGATGCACAAGTCTGATCAAGGTATCTTCTTCATAAAAGAAAAGCTAAAAAACACTTCTTCATGTAAATAATCAAAACACCTAATAAGTAAACAAGTTAGTGAGCTTAGGTCCTAATCTTTGGGTTCAAGTTTTGGGGATCTTCTCCTTACTTGAGTGTGCTTGTTCTATTATTCCATCTTGGAATGTAGTGACAAGTGCACATTCCATTGATAAGAGCTTGAGTTCACTTCCTTGTGACACACTCCTAAAAGCCTTCTAAAAACACAAAACAAACAATAAACGTCTTTCCTTCGGGAATTCTTTTCTCATCTCCTTCGCTCCGTACGCGAACTTGCTCCTACTTGTCACTTTGCAAGACGGTAACGCACTCGTCGTCCGAGTCTGCAACACCTGAGCAATGGCATAGGCAGTTCAAGCCTTAATTCACAAGCAATTTCCTTTTAGTACCCCTAGTTAGGGGAACTACGGCGTCTCTGATCCTCATTATCCCGATGAGGTACGTAGGCAGCGGGGTAGGGCCCGTTCGAGCACAATCTTTATTTTCCCTACATTTTTCCTTCGTCTCTTATTTCAGTTCTTTTCCAGTTCCAGTTTCTTTTCTTTTCTTTTGCTGTAGCTTTCATACCCTCACCCTTTGAAACAGTTTCTTTTGCAAGCGTGGATCCCGTCGGGTACGGCGGATGATCTGGGGTGCTAATACCTTCCCAGGTCATAACCGACTCCCGATCCCAGTCTCTTTGGTTCGCAGGACCCGTGTCCTTCCTTTTCTTTCTTCTGGTTTGTGCAGCATTACCATTCCCTCTCTTCGGGATAAAAATGCCTGGCTGGCGACTCTATTCTTTTTCCGCGCCACTTTCGCGTTTGTACCAGGATGGAAATCCTCGGGAGCGACACCACGGAAACCACTTTGATTTATTGAAAAAATTTTGGTTGAAAAAAGGGTTTGTTAAAACAAGATTGAGGGTAAGAGAGGAGAATTCATTTTAATATTTTTTGTGTTTTGAGAGACTTATCGTCTCATGCTTGCGTACCCATAAAGTGCAATGTAAGATCAAAATCTCATAGTTCATGGTAAAAATAACAAAGTTTGTTGGTTTTGGTTGATTTTAATAAGTAAAGACAACTTGTCATTTTAAGTGGATAACTCCACTAATCAACCATGAGAATGAGGGCAAGGACTCATACATCATAATGGACATGGCTCCAACTCGAATAAAATCGATGAGTATGCCAACTAAACCCCCACAAATAACAAGAGACTCAATTACATCAAATTACACCACAATGATTAAGAGAGTTACACCCGACTATGAAAATGACTTGTATCTAAACTTAAAAAGAGACAACATGCAACAAGGAACTAAACATTTGAGTGATGTTGATTTCTTTTAAGATTTGAATTGAGATCAATATGATTAACATTCATTAACACTTTTTAAGAAAAGAAATAAAGTTTTAAAATCAACTTGACAAAGTCAAGGTTTAATTATGAAAGAAGTGAATGTTTTAAAACAAGAAGGTTTTTGAAACAGGAAGAAGTTTTGAAAATTTAAGAATGGGCAGAGTTGAAGAGGCTAACCTAAAACACAAAATAAATGCTGAAGTAATAAGGATCTAACCACATGGCAATCACTCTTTTTGAAGCATAGGCAAAATAGAACTCCATCCTCATAAGAAAATAAGTGAGCCAAATAAAGGCTAAAGTACCAAATCCATAATAATTCAAGCAAAGGGAGGGATCCTAGTACTAAGTCCATAAGTCCAAATACTCCAAAAAATCCAAGGGTATAAGATCCATCCATGAGAAAACAAAATTAAAAGAGCCAAGTTTTTTAGGATTAAAGTATTTTATTAGTGATTTAGACTAGGTGTGGTCCAATTGAACAAAATAAAAAGAGCGTAATCGCAATAATATGATCCAAGTGGACAAAAGAAAAATATCATAAGCATAAACATGATAATGGATGATGAATATAAAGCATAATAAAGATAAAAGAAATAGGGAGCAAGAAAGAAAATAAATATATAGTAATACATTAATAGTATATACATAATAGTATCACAAGGGAACCAAAGCCATAATCCTCAAAAGGAAACATTGATTATTCTATCTCACGTCTTCAACTATAATGATCGAATAATGCACCTAGGTTAAGGTTAATGAAGACTTGTCAGATGATTGATTAAATCAAAGCCTCTATGCAACAAGCTTCAAATATTATGAACCTAATACAAAAGATCAACTATCCTTGGGAGGACGATCATAAGTTTGGGCCACAAAAGGTCAAGTTCTGATTTAGGAAGGGAGGGACAAATGTAGCGTTATATTAAGCAATCTCCAAGTGACTTATATAGAAGTCACCCTACAACGAGGCCGGTCAAAATGATATTAGTGCTAACACATGCGAGAGGAATGATATGTAAAGCATCCTCCTAACACATGCTACATGGAAAAAAATGGTAATGGTCAAGAAATCAAAATAAGTTCCATGATATTAAAGATCTTCATCGACAAAAATAAAAGAGGATATAAAAGGATGAAAGAAAATCGGTCTCATCTTAATCAAGATTTCATTAATTTTTCGAAATCTATGATTATTTGATGCTCATCGACCAAAAAGATAAATAAGAGAGAGGAAAAAGAAAGATGGATCTAAAATTTATGATCCATCAACAAACAACAATAAAAAATAAATCCAAAAGAAGATGAAAAGAAAATGATTAGTAAATCAATTTTCTAGAGATTTTTCTTTAAAGTTTGTAAAACATTTTTTAAAAGACTTTTTCATCGATTTTAAATGGAAACCTAAAAATGATCTTTAAAATAAAGAAAATATGAGAATAAATGTTAGAATAAAATAAAAGAGAATAAAATTCAAATCCAAAAATAATACCAAAATTTTTTTAAAAAAAGTAAAGGAACAATGGAGGGAGGATGGTACATGAAATTAATGGGTGATTAATCCAAAAATCAACTGGACTTAGAAAAGCCCAAAGTCAAGTGAATAAGCTTTGAGAAAAAATATATATTACCTAACCCTTGACTCAACCAAACACACAATGAATTTCTCCTTTTCAATTTCAAAACTCGGATCCTCACACTTTCAAGCAAAAACACTGCCACTAAAGCTTTCCCACATTCAAAATTTCTCTATATGAAAAACAATTAACACACCACCGTCGTCCGTCTCCTCTCTTTCTCGTCGGAATCTCGTGATTAAGTTCTCTTTGTTTCTCAAATTGCAAATCAATCATCTTTCTGTTGCTCAAATTTCCGCGGTTGTTCTTTTATCGTTGAAGGATCTGATAGTCGGTTTCGTTCACGATATGTGTTGCTATGGATCTAGAAATCCAAGTTGTTATTGTTTTTATGTTGTTTGGGTTTTGTGTGATTAGAAGCAATGTGATGGTGATGTTAATGAAGGTTATGAAGGTTTGGAAATGTTTATGTTGTGTTGCAATGAGGATGCGAGTGATGATACAAATGCAGGTTTAGGAATGATTTTTTACAGGGTTTGGGTATGACTTTTTGTTGTAAATCAGATACCTTAGAAAAAATTATAATAGGTTTCTTTATGATCAAGAAACCCACAAGGGTTAGGGTTTAGGGTAACCAAGGATAACAACAATAATTGGTTATAAACTACTATTCTTTCCTTTCTTTTGAAACAAGATTACAAGTATACAAGAATAACAAATAACCTCTCTCACTTTGGAATTAGGGTTTTATCTTTCTATTTTCCCTTATATAAAAGATGAAAGACTAATATGCTATTTATAATAAACCTAACATACTAAACTAATGTTTTTTTTTAACAATTACCCATTACAAGCTAACTTAGGGTACAAGCTAACTTAAACATTTGGATCCATAACACAAGGCCCAATTTAACAACAAAATGTGAGCGGACTTCGATGATATGCTAAACCTAGATTTCGTTCCAATATCTCAAAAATATCCACCTTGGAAAAAACTCTATAACATCATGGCACAATGAGACATACATACTAGAACTGACTTCGACTATAGTATGTAAAACTTCTGCTCTAGCATGTGAACCAGCTTTAACTTCATGCTAAAACTCTTTCATATTAGAGTTCGATCTAATATTCCATAAACCTTAAACCAAACTTTATACCAACAAGAAAACAAAACTAGCTTTCTTCATGCAGTATTATCAACTACATACAGTGGAAAAACTTGAAACTGGGCAACATCTTTTCAGTTGTTGTTAACGCAATATTCATGGCCGCCTCTCCCTTGATGCTAATAAACAACCTTGTTGAACCAGTAGGGCTTTCATCTTTAAGCGCCACAGATCGAAATTGTTCACTCCGGTGAACTTTTCAATCTCATACTTTGTTGAAGGCATCTTCTCCACATTCACCGCACCAGTAGGGTTCTTTATGATCAAGAAACCAGCTAGGGTTAGAGTTTAGGGTAACCAAGGATAACAACAAGGATTCGTTATAAATTGATATTCTTTCCTTTCTCTTTAAATAAGATTACAAGTATACAAGAATAACAAATAACCTCTCTCACTTTTGAATTAGGGTTTTATCTTCCTATTTTACCTTATAAAAAAGAGGAGAAACTAGTATGCTATTTATAATAAACCTAAAATACTAAACTAATGGGCATTTTAACAATTACTCATTACAAGCTAACTTAGGGTACAAACTAACTTAAACAATTGGATCCATAACACAAGGCCCAATTTGACAACAACATGTGAGCGGACTTTGATGACATGCTAAACCTAGAGTTCGTTCCAATATCTCACAAATCTCCACCTTGGAAAAAACTCTATAACATCAAGGCACAATGAGACATACATACTAGAACTGACTTCGACTATAGTATATAAAACTTCTGCACTAGCATGTGAACCAGCTTCGACTTCATGCTAAACCTCTTTCGTATCAGAGTTCGATCCAAATTTCCACAAATTTCCACCTTAAACCAAACTCTATACCAACAAGAAAACAAAACTAGCTTTCTTCATGCAGTATTATCAACTTCATACAGTGAAAAAACTTACAATTAGGCAACGTCTTTTCACCTGCCGTTAACGCAACATTCATGGCCGCCTCTCCCTTAACGCTTCTAAATAACCCTGCCGAACCATTAGGGCTTTCATCTTTAAGCGCCACGGGCGGAAATTGTTCACTCCAATGAACTTTTCAATCTCATACTTTGTTGAAGGCATCTTCTCCATGCTCACCGCACCAATTTATTGTGAATCAGATACCTTAGAAATAAAATATAATAGGTTTCTTTATGATCAAGAAACCCACAAGGGTTAGGGTTCAGGTTAACCAAGGATAATAACAGGGATTGGTTATAAATTACTATTCTTTCCTTTCTCTTGAAACAAGATTACAAGTATACAAGAATAACAAATAAACTCTCTCACTTTTGAATTAGGGTTTTATCTTCCTATTTTCCCATATACAAAAGATGAGAGACTAATATGCTATTTATAATAAACCTAACATACTAAACTAATGGGCTTTTTAACAATTACCCATTATAAGATAACTTAGGGTACAAGCTAACTTAAACAATTGGATCCATAACATAAGGCCTAATTTGACAACAACATGTGAGCGGACTTCAACGACATGCTAAACCTAGATTTAGTTCCAATATCTCACACTTTTAAAGCTTGATGAATGAGGAAGAAAAGTATTATTTATAGAAGAATCAAAGGAGAGGGAGATTGTCGTTTTGTCCTTGTGACTGCTGTCACACCTAGAAAAATACGATCCTCACGAACGCAGATGCGGCTGGGCTGACATGAGAGTTTCCACCTAATTTTGATTTACTCCCAAATAGGGAGAGGGAAAATATAGATAAAATCCGAGAATAAAGGAATAATACAAGATCGTTGCAACCATTCTTTGGGTTCGGAAGCTGGTTATGCAAGGGAAGGTATTATCCTCCTTACGTCGAAATAATCGGAGTAAGTAACGAGATATCCATTATCCTCATTTCTACCACTTAAGGCTCGTGGAGTATAATTCTTCTCATTTTATTAAAGTGTTTTATTACCTAAGACCAATTGATGCTGGATCAAGGGTTTGATCTAAAAAATTGTCTTAGTCAAAGGGAAGGTCGGTTGCGAGGCACAAAGCGCTTGACAAGGGTGAATGAAAATGGAGTGTTAGGATTAATGGTTACGTGGGATCGATTCCTAGTCCCAATGAGGGCGCCTAATAAACAAAACCAAAACCTAAGGAAAGTGTGAATGTGCATAACTGAAACCAATTGACGTTGGATCAAGAGTTTGAAACGATAAGAAAACAAGGAAATAAATAACATACATCGGAATGGGGGAGTGGGATACATAATAAATACATGGGATTGCGATGAAATAAAAGATTTCATTGTATGGGCCCAGGAGGAAGCGTGTGTAAAGTTTCCTAAACTATACATGAAGCTAGGGGACTCAAGATTAAATCGAAAGCGTCGAAATGTGGCTTTTAACTATCTTAGAGTGGATTCAATGTTAGAATCACTCTATGAGAAGTCGAGCGTCACTTTATACATCCATATGGATTTCGAAAATTAAATTGAATTTTAATTTTGAATTCACAATTCAATAACTAATAAAATAATCGAATAATTATTTAAATAGAAGAATGGTCTCGTCTTAATCACAATTTTATCGATTCGTCGACCATCATGATTTTTATCTTCATCGACCATAAAGTAAATGGAAACAATAAATAAATAAATAAAAGTTGGTCTCATATTGATCTAGGTAACGTTGATTTATTTAAATCGAACATCTAAAAATTGTTTATGATATCATCAATAAAAAAAAGTAAATTGAAAAGCAAGAAATAAAATTAAAGGAATGGCCTCATATTGGTTTAGATAACGTCGATTCATTGAAATCGAATATCAATAATCTTTTTATCATATCATCGGCCCATAAAAATGATTACAAAATGGGAGAAAGTTAATTAAACAAATTAAAGTATGAAGCACTTGGTTAAGTGCCAGATCCTTTGAAGGATCCAAAGATTTTTATCATATTGATAGGAAAATTGGTGTTGAAGTGCCAGATCCTTTGAAGGATTCAAAGATGTACAACTTGGTTAAAACTCACATGATTCATGGTCCTTGCGGTTTGGAGAATATAAATTCACCTTGCATGAAAGGTGGAAAGTGCTCAAAGTATTACCTAATGAAATTTCAAACTACAACTTAGTTGATCAAGATGGATATCTAGTTTATAGGAGAAGAGACAATGGACACACTATTGAAAAAAATGGAATCATCCTTCGTAGTGGTCATGGTTTTCTGGATATTTTGATGAACTTCTGGAAATTTTGATGAATGTTCCTCATGAATATTTGAATGTTCTTTATAGGCACATGAATGTTCATAGATTTCCATATTTTGCAAGTAGGCTAGGGTTAGATCCAAATCAGATATAGGTAGCAATAGTTTAGTGTTAATCGTCCGAACATAGGTTTGAAGAGGGGCTTATCCCTGCAAAACACTAGTTTGAAGATTATGGAGGATTAGCTCGGCACGACGAGTTGATCCTCGCAACATTTTTCTTGACTAAAGGGTTAACCTGGGGGTAAGTCCTTGGATTTTTCTGAAGCCCTTTCACTTGATTTGCGGTGGAAGGATGGATTTGAGCTCGTCAAATTCACTATGTATCCTCTGATTTTCAGGTGCATGTAGTAAAAAGAATGCTCGCGAAGTCGAGGAAACCCCTGCCCTTGATAATGCAGATGTTCTCGCCCAAGATCACTTATGGATACTGGATGAGTCGCTTGAAATAAACTCTCAGTTTGCGATTGACTCTTCGGACGCGTGGGGCCGGATCGAGAGGAAGAAGAAAGGGGAAGATGCTAACTGGCGAGCTTTGCTCCCTAAGCCTACACAGAGGATATGCTCCTGCTTCCCTGCTCTCTAGTTCCCTATGTACGAGTTCCCGTTTCGCGAGGCTGGGTACCGCCCGCCCTTCACTGACTTCTAGCAGGCGGTTTTCACATATCTCGAGCTGGCGCCCGCATAACTCCACCCTAATACTCTGGCCTTTATTAGATATTTCGAGCTGATGTACCGTTACATGGAGATCGGGGCGACATGAAGTCTATTCTTCCGAATCTTCCACCTGCAGAAGAAGTCCCAGGATGGTCGGCACAACTTGATGTCGTTGAAGCAGGCCAACAAACTCTTCAAAGCCTACCAGGACTCTATACAGGATTTCAAGTACCGTTTCTATGTGATCCAACTTTGCTCGCAGGCTGCCAAAGACTCGTTGTACGAGCGAGATTTGGTTGGTGAAGAGGAGAAGATTATGGCCCATTTCCCTTTGGAGTGGGTGAATGTACATTTCCAACACTCCAACAAGCATTATATCACCAAGCCCAAGGAGCTGAGCGCCGATGATACTGCGGCCTACAATACTTTATTCAAATATGTCGCCAGCTTTCGTCCTACGGAACTGGTGGATTCTGACGGGAATGCCCTCCTTCGTCTTGACGGGACGCCAGCCATGATAACTAGATTAATTATTGTAAAATCGCTGCTCAGTTTCCCAAACAAGGAGGCAGCGATGCAGCTCTTAGGTAAATTTACATTTTACAATCCGACTTTTTGCATTGTGGATATGTTCATTATCTAATATGTTCGTGTTGTTTTTGCAGCACAAATGACCGAAATTAGAGATGGCTTGGTGAAATCAGGCAAGGGTAATATCAAGAAAGGCACTGCTAATAGCCGGGTTAATGTTGTCAAGGACCAGAGCACCTTGGATAACTTCGTGGCTTCGGGAAGCTCCACCCCGAGAGGTACTCCTGTGACCGGGTCTCCTCTGGGCAAAAGACAAAGGACCGAGGATCCCACTCCTCCTCCGAAGACAAAAGTTGCAGCCTCAAGCTCCTTTGACTTGACACACTGTGTTACGCAGAGGACTTTGTTCGACAAGGGGTCATTCGTTCAGGTTCCTGATCTTGACACCACTGCCATCCTCGCCGCAGACCCTACAAACTTGAGGGCTGAAATTTGCCAAGATGCTGCGGGGATGATCCAGATTTTGGAGGTTGCCCTTGCCTTTAATGATGTTGACCTTTTTCCCATCAAGGACCTTCAAGTGGCCAAATATAGGATCGAGAAGGTGGAGGCCGAGAATCATAAGCTAGAGAATGACTTGTTTCAGGCCAAAGGCCATTACGAGAGTAAGCTCGAGCTTATGAAAGAGTTCACCAAACTGTGAAACTCAATGGCGGAGCTTGAGGGTGAGAATGTGCGACTGAAAAAGAAGGTTGTAGAGGTGGAAGGTAAAGTGGTTTCCGGGGAGGATGAGACCGAGGAGGAGGTAGCTATGGCGACTAGGGCATATCTGATTTCTTAGATTCGCCTTCTGGCCCAGGATAACTTGAGCATAGTTGCGTTTGGTTTTTTCAATGCAGTGGAGCAGCTCAAGGTTATCATTCTCGGGGTGGACTTGGTCATCGAAGGAACCGGCCCCTTGCGCCGTGTTGAGGACGGGAAGGTCTTGCCTCCTAATGAAGAATGATTTTCTGGCCTGCATGCCATTAATATTTTGGTCTGCGTGCCGTTTTTCTAGTTTTGTTTGGGGCTTTGTCCCCTTTTTTATCATGTAAAGACAATGTCGGCCTTCTGGATGTAATTTTATGTTAACTTATTATTGTGTTATCGCATTTTACTTGTATGTTTTTGTTTATTTTTCCAAGCATAGGGAACCTGTGAATGCTCGACGAGATGTGTTGAGCTCGCCAGTGTATGGAACTGGTCGAGGTGCGAGGTTTATGCTCGCTTAAAAGATGTTGAAAACAAAAAGACCTCGAGAAACACACAATGAAGACTAACACACTCATATATGCCAAGGTAAGTGGCGGAATAACACACCAAATAAAATGCATAATGAGGAATAATACACTCATATATGCAATCCTTTAAGAGAGTGAGGAATAACACACCCAATAAAACGCATAATGAGGAATAACACACTCAAATATGTGAAGGTATACTGGAATGGGGAATAACACACCCAAGAAAACGCATCATAAGGAATAACACACTCAAATATGCCAACGTATATGAAAATGGGGAATAACACACCCAAGAAGACGCATAATGAGGAATAACGCACTCAAATATGCAAACATTAATAAGAATGAGGAATAACACACCCAAGAAAATGCATAATGAGGAATAATACACTCATATATGCAAACGTTAACAAGAATGGGGAATAACACATCCAATAAAACACATAATGAGGAATAACACACTCAAGTATGCCAAGGTATACGGAAATGGGGAATAACACACCCAGGAAACCACATAATGAGGAATAACACACTCAAATATGCAAATGTAAACGAAACCGGTGAATAACACACCCAAAAAAAATGTATAATGAGAAATAAGACACTCAAATATGCCAAAGTATATGAAAATGGGGAATAACACACTCAAGAAGATAATATGAGAGAAAATGCTTGACAACTAGTTTAGACTCTTAGAGGAGTGAAAAAGATGGAAGATTAATTCCTCAACACGGAGATCATTGCCATTCTGCTCAGAGATTAGAGATGCTACTGTTGAACAAATCCCCGTCGCACTGGTAAACTGTATCAAGTTGAAAATCTTTTGAGAAAAGTCATGCAAAGCTGCTTGGAGATTCTTGAATAAGATTGCCCCAAATTCAATCACTAATGAGGGTAAACTGATAATGGATTCAATTCTTGATGACTGTCGGAGAAAAATGATCAAATCTTTGAGATGACTGTTGAGAAGAATAAATGATCATGGCTTCAGTTCTTGAAATGAATGTTGAGAAGAATAAATTGATCATGGCTTCAGTTCTTGAAATGAATGTTGAGAAGATAAACCCAGTATGAATCTTGAAGAAGATATTCTGGCTAACCAAATCTGAGAATAACTTGTACTGAGAAACAACTCTTTTTGAACTATAGGATCTGGGAAGAACTTGCCCCTGATAAGATCATTGACCAAGTTTCTCAATTGTTTGAAAATTCCTTGATGAGGAAAGTTTTTTGCAAATAAAAAGTGTTTGTACAAACTTGGTAATTTTAATGCAAAGCTCAATGCAAAATTTTGAAATCAAAAATCACTTTTGGAATGAAATTTATTGAGGTAAAGTAAATGAAAACATTGTCAAAACACGAAGGTTGGGACAAAATGAAAGATAAAGCAAAGGTAAGTAACAAATTATTGGTAACAAACTTGGGAGTCAGTTTACGCAACCTCGCTGTAGTATGATTTTCAAAAGAAACCTGGATTCAATTAGGACTTTTGAAGGTTGTAACGTGGTATGGTTCACGGTTTATGAAACAAAGGATATAGGCTCAAAGTTATTTGTACCCAACCCTACTTCATGATGAACTCCAGTCCTACATTCAATTAATTCAGCCTATGCATTCAAGTTCCAAGAAATTTGGGATTGCACAGATGAAGATGGTTCATAAGCCAAAGGATTTTGAGATAGCAGTCATTTTGTTATTTCTGGTGAGGACTTTGGTCAACTCATCTTGTTTTTGCTGAGGATTTTCACGACCTCTTGATTGATCTTTCTTTTTATTGTCCCTAACTTTTGCCTGAGCTGTGTCATTTGAACTTACAGTCAGCGGGATGCCCCAGTTTTTGGCTAAGTCTCCTTCATAGGTTTTGACTTAGCGGGCTTTGATTTTATTTAAATTTTTTTTTCAATATCATTTTGTAAAGATAGTTGTAAACACCCCAAATTTGCCCTCACTATTTCTCACACCATGGCTTGTGATCTTTCATTTTTGCATAAGCATAAGCATTACACCTCATATTGCATTTTTTGTTTCACTACATAGTTCAAGTCCATCTGCATCTAGGGTTTGTGATCTGAGCAAATCAAGAATCCATATGAGCCATCCCAAAGGTATGAAAGCTTTCCAAGAGGTTCCATGTGTGTTCTATCATCATATTATGCTCCCCAAAGTTCATGAAAGTCAAGAGATCATAAGAACTAGCAAAGGCATGGAAGCAGAGTTAGGGTTTTCACTGCACATATGACCAAAATTAGGGTTTTGGTTTCAAAGGCCTTAACTCCAAATTTTTTGGGTCATTCTTGTTTATAATGGTCTTAATATGTTATAAGGATCATGTGTACCAAGTTTGATGAAGAAAATCTATGTGGAAGTCATCTGTTCACTGGGTAACTTCCTGAGTAAGTTAAGCCAAAATCAGGGCAGCAGAGGCCCCCAACAATGGAACCAAAGGGGTATTTTCATCAAATTGAAGTTATATGATCTTTATTTGATCTTAGAAGTGGTTGGAAGTTCACAATATTGAAGAATTTGGAGCCAATTGCAAACTTTCCATTTTTGGAAATGACTTGAATTGCAAACTTTCCATTTTGGGAAAGTTTTTCAACCTCCTCTTTCATGACCAAAAATGCTTCAAATGAAAAATTCTTGGTCATGAAAGTTGTAGATTAGGTCTTTCCCTTTTCAAAAAGTACAAGAACATGTCTTGATTCATCCTAGAACTCAAGATATGACCTTTCAAAGTTGGCAAAAATCCTATAATTTCAAGTTTCATGTCAAAGAGGGATTTTGCATTTTGGCATGTTCAAGCATTCTAATGACCTCTAATGTACACAAACACTTCACAATATGTCAAATGAACTTCAAACAATCAGAATTATGCATTGAACCTAGGGTTTCCATGACTTATGATCCAAGAAACTTCAAAGAGGGAAATTTGCAAAACATGTGATAACTCTTCATCCAAGCCTTCCAGCAAATCAAAATCAATCCCATGGCCATCCTTGAACCAAGATGAGGCCAGACACCCCATGAAATCACCTCTGACCTGTGCCCATACCTCATAGTACACAATCTTGACTTTTTGCAAAAACTATCACACTAATCAGCCTGTGCCACCACCCACTTTCTGAGCAATCCCATTGGTTTATGCAAACATCATGGATCAAAAACAACATAACACACAAGCCTGAAATCTCCCATAGACTCAGATTGCCAAAAACCTCAAGAAACCTTCCTCTCTTCAAAATTCATAGCATAACCATCAAAACTTCAATCTTCTTTCACCAATCAACTCAGCATCACCCATGATCATTTCCCACCCATCACCATAGCCTGAAACACTCCCAAACACAAATACGATTTCTCACTCCTCAGAACTGAACCTTCAAAACCAAGCCACACAAGCTTCATTCAAGCACTTCAGAAGCTTCGGGGAGTTCATTGGGGTGGTTTAGCATCAAGAAAGAGGTCCAAAAGCCCAGATTGAGAAAGCTTCATCTCAGGTAACCATGAAGAACATTTTTTCCAGAACTCCCATTTTAAGTTTCTAAATGATTACTTATGCTCCCCTGATCACCATGATATGATTTGTTTTGAAAATGATTGAGAAATGGCCATGTATTGACTCTCTAAAATTTTGCCCGTAAAACTTACTTGCTTCGATTCTTGTTCTTGATGCAATATAAATGAATTTCGTGCCTGGATTCTTGTTTGTTGTTGTTCATTGATCATTTCTGGAGAGTTTGATGCATTGTTGTGGCGTATTGAGTGAGATGGCATGAAGGTGTGGCCGGAGAAGATGACCGGAGCTTGCTCCGGTCACCTGAGAGTAATTAGGGTTCTAATTAGGGTTTAGTTGCCAGTTTGAATGGTGACCCTTGGATCTATTTTGCCTGCGTGCGTGGATGGCTAGGATTAGGTCATTAAACCCTAAGTATAATTAATTAAATTATTTAAAATTAATTAGTTAGGAATGATCTGGACCTTTGATTCACGTTCGTAGTCAAACTTTTCCCCTCAAATTTGAATCTGAGCCCTTAGATCAGCATACTTCTCATTTTATTCATTTTAATTCATTTTATTTTCATTTCTTTTGCATATTTATTTTAAAATATCAAAAAGCATTCAAAAAATATGAAACTTTGCATTCTGACTTTAAATATTTTTCCCATTCCAAAATTAATTTTTATTTTATTTTTTGCATTAAAAAAGCATTTTTAAAATAATTAAATGTTATTTTTAATTAATTAAAGTATTTTAATTAATTAAAAATACATTTAGGTTTCTGAAAATCACCAAAAAAATCATGAATCATCCCAATGCATTTAGAAACATTTTCAAACTCCTCACACAAATTTCGTTTTAGGTTTGATCATAGTTTGCCAATTATCTTTGAATTATGAGTTATAAAAATCACATTTTTGAACCTAACTTTGAAAAATCATTTCTGCCTAACTAAGAAGAGTTTGAACTTGATTCTTTTTGCATTGTGTTACATATTTAATGTAGTTTATAGGTATTTTCCCTAATGAATTTATCTTGCATTTTCAATTTGATTTGCATTTTTCCCTTTGAACCACCCAAAAAACCCTAGAAACTTAGGAAAATCATAACTTTTGATAGGTTAGGCTTCTGACCTTCTCCTTTGGGGTGTGACCTAGTATGGGATTAGGGTTTGTTTGAGCTTAATTTCAAATGTTTATCATGCCATTATCTTCTGTTTTATCCATTTGCATCTCACATGTCCATGTAACCCTAATTTTTCATCCTCATTTGCATTCACCTTGCATATGCATCATTACATGAACTTACCATGACATTTCATGCATTAATATGTCATCTTAGACCTCTTAGGACATGTTAGAACCTTTCTTGATCATTTCTTCATCCATTTTCCATGTTTAATATTCATTTCATTTCATAAACTTTCATGTATTTTCAAACTTCAAAGCATGCTTCCTTTGCATCCCATCTTTGTATGATCATACATATGAATATTATGTGACTTTGCATCATCTTACATGCCTTTTACATTGCATTTTCACTTCTGACTTTGATCATTTCATCTCATTTCACTTCATGCTTTATACTTTATGCATTCATGCTAACACTTTTCAGGTTTGGTAAGTTATTTTGGGAGGTGGATTTGCCTTCACCTCTCACTTCTTCTTATCTCTTTCATTTGCAATTTTTTTCCTTGAAGTGAATCTAATTCACTTATGTTCCATCTCTCTCACTTTCTTCCTTCAAGTTACTTATCTCCTTCATTGAAGTAAGTACTTGTTCTTCTTTCTCATCCTCCTTTAATCTACTTCTTCCATTGGTGGCTTCCTTGAAGATCTTTTCTCTTAAGCCTCACAAACCATAGGAACATACAAGCATGATAATATTAGGGTTGTGATTAGTCCCCCTTAGCTTTTTACCTTTGAGTCTCCTTGAGTCTCTCTTATCATCTCAATAATCAGAGACTAAACTCTTAAAGTTTTAGGACTTTGGAATTAGGGTTATGCATGCATCCTTCTCTTAGGATGGAGTGTATAACTTTAATCCTAAGTGTTAAACCTTTAATTTGTTTAAAACTATTAATCAAATCACTTAATAACCATCAAGACTTTATCTTGTAACTTGGGCCTTACATTAGGGTTCTAATTCTTCCTTATGGTTAAGAAGGACTAACCCTAGTGTTTAATGGACAAGTCCCCCTCAAGTTATCTTACAAATCATAAAATCCACTTCTTAATCCCATCCTTTAATTAAAATCCATTTAATAAAGGTTTGTTATATAATGAATTTAATCCCTAACCATGGATTAAGTTGAGGTATCTTCCTCAGCCTAAGTGTTCTCATCTATTATCCTTCTATTAGGATGGTGTAATGAGTTCACTAATCTGTGATTAGAGATTAAACTTATTACTTAACACTAAACAAAAATCCAAAAACATCTAATTAATCACAAGTAGGTTAATGATCTTAATCCTACATCATCATGGTAATTAAGTTGAGATGCTTATCTCATACTTAAGTAGGCTCATTATCCCTAATCAGGGAGGATATAATGAGTTTACAAGCCCTTGATTTAGGCTTAAGCTCATTAACTTATGCAAAACACCAAAACAATAAGAAAACTAAAAACACAAAAAAACAAACAATAATCGTCTCCTTCGGGATTCTTTTCTCATCTCACTCATTCACAAACGAGAACTTGCTTCTTCCGTCTAATGCAAGACAGTTAGCACTCAAGCCAGACGAGTCATACACTTGAGCATAGACAAGCAAGCAATTCACAGTCAATTTATTTTTCAGTCTCTTTGAGTCGAACTATGGTGTTCTGACTTCCTTATTGCACGAGAGGATACGTAGGCATAACTTAATTGTTATCGAACAAAAGTCTCCTTGTCATCCCCCCCTTTCAGCATTCTTTTCTAAGCCTCAGTTCCTGAGTATTCTACCCTCTTTCTTGCACTAACACTTGTACATTCTTTTCCAACTTTTGCACACAGATAGAACATACACTACCCCTTTAAACACAATCTCGTAAGCGTGGATACCGTTGAGTACGATGTACAATCTGGGTGCTAATACCTTCCCAGGTTGTAACCAACCCCCTTTCTCAGTTTCTCTGGTTCGCAACCGTCTTATCCATCCTTTTCTAGGTTTATGCAGCATTACCTTTCCTTCGGGATAAAAATGCCTAGCTGGCGACTCTATTCAATTCAACCTCTTTTTTTCTCCTTTCGCCGACAGTTCGCGCTTGTACCAGGATGCAAATATTCGGGAGCGACAGCTTGGCGACTCTGCTAGGGACCTTATCTTGCAACCAGGGCTTCTGGTTCTTTTTGTGGGTTTCTCCTAGCGCTTGTTTGATTTGTGTTTATGGGGTTGTTATGTGTTACTTGTGCTTGTTATTTATCTTCTTTATTTATTGCTTTCTGTACAGCTTTATTTATTGCTTTCATTTACTGTTTATATGCATTTCATATTGTTATCATCATATCATGTGTGCTGGATCTTCTGTGTGTTTTGGTGGGAGGGATTATTGAGTGAGTAAGGTTCCATACCGGGAGCCTGAGTGACACACAGGATAAAGTGGCTTCATATTCTTTCCCATTCCATTTCGGTCTGGTGCGGGAATATGAAACACAATTCAGAGATGGGTTTCTTTTTGAGAACTCTGTGCTACGGATTTCCTGTCGTACTAGGGCTATCTGGGAAGCCTGCTAAATCTGGATGACCTTTTATGACCTTCAGTACCTGAGGTTAATTAGAGGAGGAACCTTTATGATTATGGTAAACATTGTACCTCCGGGTTAGAACTGTTTACACTTCTCATAACTGATCCAATTCTGAGGATCCTTGTTCTAGAACAATACATGTGAGGGGGTTGGGATGTTTATAGGTTTGCAGGAACCTTTGGCCTCATCATACCTTTGTCACTGATATTGTTAAGGTCACATCATTTTGGACTGTTCTTGTGAAACCCTGGACTTGTGACTCTTTATTTGAGTCCCCCACCTGGTTACTGGTTTTCTAAGCCTCCATCCGGACTTATGAACACACATGGACCCTATCAAGGCAAATAACAGATCCAACACTTGATCACAAACCTTTTGCATATCATTCTACATACATCATTTTGCATCATTTAACATTTGTCTATTTGTTTTATAGGGTATCCACATCTTATCTTTGGTTTGGTTTTGACCTGTTCTATTGCTCAGATTCCTTCAGTTATCTGCATCAGCCATCTTCATCAGTTATCTTCATCAGAGATTCTTCTTCAGTACCTTATCCAGTTATCTTCATCAGTTATCTTCATCAGAGATCCTCTTCAGTGTCTTTTCCAGCTATCTTCAGCAGTCTTCTCCAGTACTTCTCCTCAGTCTTCTTCACCAGCATCCATTGTCAGCATGGACCCATCCAGGAAGAGAAACATCACTTACCACTTCTTTGAGCCCACTTTTACAGGCATCAGACAGATTCAGGCTCTCATTACTCCTGATCATGTCCCTTTATTCAGGGAACATTATGGCGGCATTATGGACATGATCATGGATTTGGATGCATCACAGAGGAGCATGATCCACACATGTCTTCAGTTCTATGTGTCGTACCCCGAAAAATACGACCTTACACGATCCGAAAAGGACGGAGTCACGCGCCGGACGGACTGAAGAGTCGCCACCTAATTCTATTTATTCCCGAAGACGGAAAGGGAAGATATAGATAAAACCCGGGAGGAAAAGGACGAGGACAAAGGTCAACGGAACCATTGCCTGGGTTCGGGAGTCGGTTATGCAGGGGGAAGGTATTAGCACCCCCTACATCCATCGTACTCGATGGGAACCATCTAAGTTATCACACTCGAAAGGATGTCTATTCTTAAACGAATTGCTTGCTAGAGGGAAATGAGTTGAAATTATAAGTTAGATTGAACCTAGGTGCTCGGCAAGGACTGAGATCCTCGTGCCTACGTACTCCCGCGTGCAATGGGAAAGTCAGAGCCTCGTAGTTCGGCCTACTAAGGGTATTGGATGTTGATTTTATTACCTTTCTTCGATGAAAGGGTTTAGGAGTTGGAATGTACTAAAGACTATGGATAGTTTATCTCGTCCAACAAGACGAGCGTCTTGCATCGAAATAATCGGAGCGAGTAACGAGAGCTCGTTATCCTCCTTTCTACCGCTTAAGGCTCGTGGCGTACAAATCTTCTCGCATTATTAAAGTGTTTTATTTCCTAAGACCGCTTGACGTTGGATCAAGGGTTTGGATCTAATCGAAGCGTTTTGGTTTTTTTGAGGTTAAAAGGTAAATGCAACTAGAGTTTATTTTTTGTGGTATGTTAGCGAGGCACGAAGCGCTCGGCTCGCAAAGTAAGGTGGATCCTAAACGAAACGAAATAAAAGGTGCGAGTGTGCAAGTGCAATCGCTTGGCGTTGGACCAAGGATTAAAAAATAAATAAAATACGGGAAATAAAAATGCGTACAAAGTAATGGGAGAGGGATACAAAATAAATACAGGGGATTGCGAGAAATAAAGAGGTCTCGTTGTAATTAGCCCAAGAGAAAGCGTGTGTGCAGTGTTTTTGAACTATTCGAAGGCGTTCAGCCTTTTAATCGGGACAAAACTATTCGAAGGCGTTGGACCTTTTAATCGAGCGCAACTATTCGAAGGCGTTGGACCTTTTTGGGACGCGTCGAAATTTAGTTCGTGAACTATCTTAGAATCGATTCAAAATCGGAATCATTCTATAAGGAGTCGAAACATAATTTTTTTAAATGCTATAATAAATGAATAAATTGAATTGAATTGCTAGAATTAAAAATAAAATAATGAATTTACATAATAAATAAATCAAATAATATTAAGAATAAATAAAATAAATTAAATTAATTTGCATGTTTGTTTGTCGAAGTAATAAAATAATAAAAAATTAATTACAAGGAGGGCCTCATATTGACCAAATATCACCGATTTAATGAAATCGGGCGAAAAATGGCCTTTTATTATATCATTGGCCCCATATATATATATATATACATACATATATATATATATATATATATATATATATATATATATATATATATATATATATATATATATATACTTTAAGACATTTTTTCTAAATAAAGAAAACAAATTACTAACCAAGAAACTAAAATACAAGAAATAGATTATATATAGAACAAAATAGAAACAGACTTCTAGTATTATTAAATAATGATTAAAATTAAAATTTAGAAGAAAATATAAAACAGAGGGGGTGTGGTGCAGGTTGTGTGTGTAGATAGTGAAACGGATCGCCTTGTTTGCTAAACCCAATAACTACAACTCTTTAATAAACACAAACTATAGTAATATGAAAAAGGAAAATTAAGCCTAGGTTTAAAAAAAACAGCGACTAAATAATTAAGGTAAGGAATAACATACTTTAAAACCAGAGAGTCAAAACGCAAAATTTAAGTCAAAAGTTCAAAACAAATACATCAGTTTTTCTTTCATAAATAAAATAAATAAATAAAATATTAAGATGGGTTGTTCATTGGTTATAACGTATAAGCATAAATAAATGGACTCATGGTTTGAAGGTCCAATATCACCACACAATCAGTAGAAATAATAAGCATAAAATAAAGAAAAAACAAAAGTGGATAACAGCTCATGCATCATATTTTAAAAAAAAGTTCAGTTTTTTTTATTAAATAAAGTAATAAACATGAAGCCTCTTGTTCAAAGGAAGATAAACAGAAAAAAGAAGAACCAACCCTCATCTCGATACGCGTGCCCAAAACAGAATCGTGAAAGCTACTCCTCCCAGCGGTTCCGGTGCGCGATTTCTCTTTCTCAATCTCTCTTGGCGTTGTTTTTGATTCAGGTTCGCGAAGGTTGGTGGTGGGTCGGTTTTCGTTCGGTGATGCGGCGCGGGTAGGAGGTGCGGTGGAAAGGTTTCGCGGTGCTTGAAGGTGGTAGCCAGTTTAGGGCGTTTTGAAGGTTTGTGGAAGGATGGTTTGTTTGCGGGTTATGTGAGGGCGAGGATGGCTTGAGGAGATAATTTGGTGTTTTCTGAGTTTGGGTGGATGGTTTTCACACGTCTGGTTTAGCGAAGGTTATTTCTGTGTTTGACTCTTGCGGATTCGTCACGGTTTGCTCACTCTCGCGAATCCCACTCTCTCTTGCTCACGCAGAATCAGATCTGGTTTTTGCTCCGGCCTCAAGGGTTTGGGTTAAAGGGTGATTCGCGGTGGAGGTTGCTGTGGGTGGTGAGATTTCGGACTCAGAAGTTTGGTGAGTTGCGGTTGGTGTTGTCATGATGTTTTGGATTGAAGAAAAGGTTTAATGAGTTTAGCATAAGATATATGTGAGTTTTTTAGTATGAAGAAGAATGGATGAGCTGAATGTTATGGTTTTTGTGAATGGAAGAGTGGAGAATAGAGAGTATTGAGAGAGTGACTCTGCTACTGATTAGAAGAAAAGTGAAGAAAGTTTTTGTGGAGTTAAAAGAGAGTGCACAATTTTGGTTGTTGTAAAATGAAAGGAACTTGTTGTTTTTGAATGAATGAAAAAAAATTAGAGAATGAAAATCTTCTGTTTTGTGCAGTGGTCTCCAAGTTTCTTGATATGCAGGTGCGAGATGTACGGAAATTGTAGCTGGTTATGGATTCGAACGTTGGCTGAGAATTGTGAGTGGAATAGAAGGGTTGGCGTACGAATTGTAGTGCGTTGCATAAATTTGGTTTGTGTGGTATGTATGGAATACATTGGTTGTTGCTGTACGGGTTTATTGGTACCAATTTGTGAGTGGTGGTACCAATATGGGTGGAGGATCAGATAAATGAGAGAGACAGGTTGTTTGTTTGTACTGAAAAAAAAGTGATTATTCATGTAATAAAAATAGTAATAATAATAAGACAGATTAATAATAAAAGTGGTAACATAATAATTATGATAATTAATAATAAATGAAATGTTAATAGAAATAATAAATTTAATAATAATAATAAATGAATAATAATAAAAATAGCAAATAATAAAAAAGAGAAAGAAAGAATTTTTGGTGAATTAGAAAGGAAACTAATATTGATAGAAATTACTTATGACAAAATTGGAAAAAGTGCAAAAAGGACAAATGATATTATTTGTGTAAGAATAAACAATGTTAACAATAATAATAATAACAAGAATAAAATAAAATAATGAGAATAAGAGTAAACTAATAATAATGAAATAATAATAATGATGATGATAATACTAAAGCTAATAAAAATGATAATGCTAAAAATAATGAAAATAATGATAAAAGTAAATGACAATAATAAAATATAATAAGAATGCATTTTGTGATGGGCTTAAGAGTAAAAGAGAGATAATGGGCTTATGTAAAAAAGGTCTTAATAATAAAAATAATAAAACTTTCTTTGAATTTTTTAGATAGTAAATTAAATAACGAAAAAATAAAATAAAATAATAAAAAAAAGAAATTGAATTTTAAAATAAAAAATAAATGCATTTTTTCGAATACTAGACAGAGTAATACATATTTTGATTTTTTTTTGAAATGATGGTTAAACAATAAAATAAAATGGAGCGGGTAGGACAAATTTGGGGTATGACAGATGCCCCTATCGAATTGGCTTAGACCGAGTAAGATGAACTGGCTTGCGTACAGTCTTTCAAGGTATAAGGTAATTAGATATTAACAGACTCCAAATTTGTCCGAAAAGAAATTGCGAAAATAGCAAACGAAATAAACTGGAAAATAACGGGTAACACAGCAAGAAATAATTGACAAAAATAAATCACTTATCACCGGAGGATGATAAGGCAACTGACTGAAAATAAAATCGCTATCACCAAAAGGATGATAAAGCGACCCCGACACCAAAAGGATGCTGAGTAACAGAAAATTAAATAAAATCGCTATCACCAAAAGGATGATAAAGCGACCCCGGCACCAAAAGGATGCTGAGTAACAGAAAAATAAATAATCGCTATCACCAAAAGAATGATAAGGCGACCCCGACACCAAAAGGATGACGAGTGACTGAAAATTAAATAATCGCTATCACCAAAAGGATGATAAGGCGACCCCGACACCAAAAGGATGACGAGTGACTGAAAATTAATAATCGCTATCACCAAAAGGATGATAAGGCGACCCCGACACCAAAAGGATGACGAGTGACTGAAAATTAAATAATCGCTATCACCAAAAGGATGATAAGGCGACCCCGACACCAAAAGGATGACGAGTGACTGAAAATTAAATAATCGCTATCACCAAAAGGATGATAAGGCGACCCCGACACCAAAAGGATGACGAGTGACTGAAAATTAAATAATTCGGAAGAGAAATATCCACCGGGGACGCCCACTGAATAACACCTAGGAATATCTTTGGAATCTTCGGTTGGCCCTGGACCCTGACTTCCGCTGGGGAAAGGCCTGGAATCTTGGGTTAATCCTAGATCCTGAGTTATGCAACTATGCTTGATTGTTTTGAAATGGTATTCCACAGGGATGGAGATACAATGCAAATGTTTTATGCACTGAGATGTAAGTTGAAAATGTTGGGGATATGAAAAGCTGGTTTATTAAGGTATGCATATGATGCACATGGTGCAAATGATTGATGTAAATGATGCTTATGACGTTTGATGATGCATAATGATGCATATGAGCGATTGAAAGGTGCCAGCTTGGTGGACTTTTGGTTTGGTAGCTGCCAATAACGATTGGACTTCGGGTGGGTGGAGGGACTGATTCCCCGACACTCGATCTTTGACGAAGCATGATCAGAAGATGAATCTGAGAGCTCCAAGTTTGGTTATCTGCTGATGAGCGAAGCGATTTAATTGACGTATGAAGACTGATTTTGCTTTGAACAATTGCCAACGTCTAGCAAGGACTGCCTATTCAGCTGGGGAGAAGAGATAGGAAGATCTGTTCCCTGTTTGCTTGCCCCTGCCTGTAGGGTATCTGAAATAAAATTGATGAGGAAGCTTCGACAGTGGCCATGACATGACCTACCCCTGATTGATCCTTTGAAGGTGATCTTGCCCCTGACTGGGCCGTTGAGAATAATTTTGCCCCTGATTAGGTTGGTTTTGAAGAAGTATTGAGTAAAATTCCTCTTTTGATTGCCCCTTGTTGGGATTGTACTGGTGTCAAGCACTGAATTGCAATTAAATTGTTCATACACAAATGGTAATGTTAATGTAAAGTTCATGTAAGTTTTGAAAAAGTCAATTTATTTGGATGCAGTGAAAGTGTGACGAATGGACCATTAGCCCACACGAGGTGCTGATTTAGAAAGTGCGTGAAAGATGCGGCAAGAATAATGTGCAAACGAGTTTGAAGATTAGCAAATATATGGGAGTCAATTTACGCAACCTTGTTGGTAGCATGCTTTCAGAATAAACCCTGCCTCAATTAGGACTTTCGAGGGTTGTAACGTGGTCTGGTTATTGGTTTTGAGAAATAAAGGTATAAGGCTCAAATGATTTGTAGTCGTCCCTTCTTCGTATTGTTCTCCTGTCCTATGTTCAGTTAACTCTACACATGAATTTGTATTGACGTTGCAAGGATGAAGATGAAGCTTCAAAGTTTGCTTGGAGATGGCAGTCATCTTATTTTGCTGGTGACCATTTGATTCTTGATTTGGTGGTCACTGATATTTGTTTTGATTTTTGATGAGGATTTGAGTCCCTCTTTTGATTTGTTCTTTTTTGACTAAGTCTCCCTTCGGGTGCTTAACTTAGCGGTTTTTCATTTCTATTTTTTTTGTTTGAATATTGTGACTGCCAAGTCATTTGTTGATGGTCCTCCGACGGGATGTCTCATCTTGTGATTCGAAGGTGTAGTCGGGTTAACTGAACAACTACCCTGCCCCGGGTTAAATGTAAGGGTTGTATCCGAAAGAAATTCCTACTTCTAGGCTCGAAGTGGTTGACTAGGGATTAACTCCTTATATCTCCAGTGTTTGGGGATTTGAAAGAATGTCTGTACATCATTGACGAGGTTTTATCTGAAAGCATACCGCAACAGTTATGGGTATTTCGTTTTCATCATCCTCCCTCAAATATTTGCTAAAGTGCAGTGAGAGAATATTTTTATGATTTTTGCGATAAACGATAAATGAGCGAATGCGAATAAACTGATTCAAAACATGCATAAACATAACATTAACACAACCAAGTACAGATAACAATGTTCAGAGCAAATAGTACTTAAACAAACATTACAAAACAACAAAGATGCGGAAATAATAAATGGCACTGGTTGCCTTGATTTGAGGAATTGAACTTCTCTTGATTGAATGCTTCAAAGTTGGGATACTACTCAGCTTGGTCTTCAACAACCCCTTCACATGTCTTCACTTGTTGAAACCGTGCGGCGGCAATGGATTGTTCTGGACATTTGCATTTCTCGGAGTGAAGGTGAGATCCTTAGAGTCGATCAGATCTTGAATCTTGTGCTTGAACGATTTGAAATTCTCGAGTGCGTGACCTGGAGCACCCTTGTGATACTCACAACGGGCATTGGGATCATAGTCTCGGGCAGTACCAGTTTGTGGTGGCAAGTATTTTAAAACAAGAGTTCCCTTTGCCATCATCTGATTAAAGATTTCAGAATGTGTCATAGGCAAGGGATCAAAGGTTCTTTCAGGCCTTCTTTGCTGATATGGTGGACGCTGTTGAGGAGCGCGTTGTTGCTGTTGACCAGGCCGTGGTGGATAAGCCGGTTGCTGGTATGGATTGGGCGCATACTGCGCAGCTGCAACCATAGGAGGTGGACGTGGTTGATGAGTCATCTGAGGCAGAAATAAAGCTTGAAAGGCCTGCTGATAAGGCATTGGAGGAACTGGCTGATATGGCATAGGAGCATATTGTGCAGCAGTAACATAGGGATACTGATAGTAGGGAACTGGAGCAGGTGCACTCTGTTGAAAATTCCCACTTGCAGCAGAAATGGTGTTTGTTTCTCCCTTCTTGTACCCGTTGAAAGGTTTCTTGGCATTGGCTTTGCTGCTAGAACCTCCTTGGATCTTTCCACTTTTCAAACCTTCTTCGATTCTTTCTCCGACCATTACCATGTCTGAGAAACCAGAAGATACGCTGCTGATCATCTTTTCGTAGTATTGCCCCTGTAGGGTACCCATGAAGATTTCGATCAGTTCATGGTCAACCAATGGCGGATGCACTCTGGCAGCTAGCTCTCTCCAGCGTTGGACGTACTCCTTAAAGGATTCGCTCTCCTTTTGAGACATACTCTGAAGTTGAGTACGGTTAGGAGCGAGGTCAGTGTTGTACTTGTACTGCTTTTTGAATGCATCAGATAAATCAAGCCAAGTACGAACATTGTTGCGTTCGAGCTGCATGTTCCATTCTAGAGACGCTCCAGACAGTCTGTCTTGGAAGCAATGGATCATGAGTTTATCGTCTTTGGCATGAGCAGCCATTTTCTTGCAGTACATCCTTAAATGAAGCTCAAGACAGCTGAGACCTTTGTATTTCTCGAATTCTGGAAGTTTGAATTTAGCAGGGATCACAACATTGTCGCTCCCACCAAATGACGCCTCAAAGGTCAGAAGGGGTACAGACGCGAACGGTCGGCGAAAAGAGGAATGAAGACACACATGAGTGAGCTCATGAGGAAAGAAAAGAGTCGCCAACTAGGCATTTTTATCTCGGAGGAAAGGTAATGCTGCATAGACCTAGAAAGATATGGATAAGACGGTTGCGAACCAGAGAGACTGAGAAAGGGGGTTGGTTACAACCTGGGAAGGTATTAGCACCCAGATTGTCCGTCGTACTCGACGGGATCCACGCTTAAAAGATTTGTGTTTTAAAGGGGTAGTGTCAGTGCTATCTGTGTATAAAAGAGCTGGAAAAGGATGTACAGGTGTTAGTGTAAGGGAAGTGAAGTGTATAAGTGAAGTGTTAGTGTAAGAACAAGAATGAAATGCTCAAGACCATGAGGCTTAAAGAATGATGCTGGAAGGAGGGGGGATATACATAGACTTTTGTTCGATAACTGTTAAGTTATGCCTACGTATCCTCTCGTGCAATGAGGAAGTCAGAACACCGTAGTTCGACCCAAAGAGACTGAAAGATAAATTGACTGATGAAATGCTTACTTGCCTATGCTCAAGTGTATGACCTGTCTGGCTCAGGTGCAAATTGTCTTGCATTAGACGGAAGAAGCGAGTTCTCGGTTGTGAGTGAATGAGATGAGAAAAGAATCCCGGAGGAGACGATTATTGTTTGTTTTTGTATTTTCAGTCTTTTATTGCTTTTTTGAAGTTTGTCATAAGTTAATGAGCTTAAGCCTAAACCAATGGGTTAGTAAACTCATCACATCCTCCCTCTTATTAGGGGTAATGAGGATACCTTAAATGTGAAGTCAGCATCTCACACTTAATCACCATGGTGTATGATTAAGATCATTAACCTACTTGTTATTATTTAGATGTTTTTGTTGTTTTTGTTTAGTGTTAAGTAATGAGCTTAAGCCATAATCAGGGATTAAACAGACTCATTACACCACCCTAATAGAAGGATAATAGATGAGAATGTTTAAGCTGAGGAAAACTCCTTAACTTAATCCATGATTAGGGATTAACCTCATGACAAAACAAAGCCTTTATTAGATGGATTTTAGTTAATGATAAGATGAAGAAGTGAGTTTTATGGTTTGTAAGACAACTTGAGGGGGACTTGTCCATTAACACTAGGGTTAGTCCTTCTTAACCAATTAAGGAAGAATTAGAACCCTAATGCAAGGCCCAAGTTACAAGCTTGATGTCTTGATGATTATTAGGTGATTTGATTAAAGGATTTAAACACATTAAGGGTTCAACACTTAGGATTAAACTTATACACTCCATCCTAATAGAAGGATGCAGGCATAAGCTTAATCACAAAGCCTTAAAGCCTTTAGGGTTTAGTCCCTGATTATGAGATGAGAAGAGTAGACTCAAAGAGACACAAAGGTAAAAGCTAAGTGGGGGACTAATCAACCCTAATTGTTATCATGCTTGGTCATTCCTAGGGTTTGTGAGGTTTAAGAAAGAAAACTTCAAAGAACCACCAAGGAGAGAAGCAGATGAAAGGAAGAAGGAGCAGAGAGAAGCAAGACAACTTGCTTCACTTAAGAAGACAAGTTGCTTGAAAAAGAAATTAAGATGAACAAGAGTGATCAAGCTCAATCCAATACACATACAAAAATGCAGCCATGATGCATAAAAGAGATGAAAAGAGATTGTGAGAAGTGAAGGCAAATCCACTTCTCAAAACAACTTACCACCTGAAAAGTCAACAAAAGAAATGAAATGCAATGCAAATGAGGTGAAATGTGATGATGCAAACCAAAACCAGAAGCATGAGTATGATGATAATGATGCTAATAGATGATGCAATCATGAGGCAAGGCATAAGAATGATCATACAAACATATGGATGCAAGAGAAGCATGCTTTGAACCATGAATGTTCATGAAATGTTATGGAATGAAAAAGACATATAACATGGAAAATGAAAGATGTAATGATCAAACATGATTCTAATATGTCTTAAGATGTGTTATGAATCAAATGGATGCACAAAATGTCATGGAAAGTCATGGTATGCAAGCAAATGGAAGATGGATGCAAAGGAAGACATGAATTAGGGTTATATGCAACATACAAAGCAAATGACATGATAAAAATTTGAAAATGCAATCAAAGGAACCCTAAACCTATACAAACTCACTGCCCAAAGGAGGGGATCTAACTCTTAACCTAGTGAGAGTTATGAATTTCTTAAGATTGCTAGGGTTTTAAGGTACCTTGTCAAAAAAAATGCAAAACAAATTGAAAATGCAAGATCAATTCATTCCAATTTTATCCTATAAACTACATGATATACAAGATGCAATGCAAAAAGAATCATCATCCAACTCCCAATGGTTAGGCAGAAATGAATTTTTGAAGTTTGAAACAAAATATTGCCTTGAAATGTAATTAATTCCAAAGAAAATTATCAAAAGGCATCAAGAACAAAAACGAAATTTGGTTTGAGAGTTGGACAATGTTTCTAAATGTTTTTAAATGTTACATGAATTTTTTTGTGATTTTTAAATACCTAAAAGTATTTTTAATTAATTAATTTTCATTAATTAATTAAAAATAAACTTTTAAATGATTTAAAAATAATTTTTAATGCAAAAAATAAAAATAAAAATATTTTTGTGTTCTGAAAAATAATGAAAATCTTGACAAAAATTTTCATAATTTTTAAACATTTTTTGCTATTTTTTATAATTCGTACAAATTAAATACAAAACAAATGAATTTAAAATGATTTTAATGAGAAAATAGGAAAGTCAAATCATCCAAAGGTCCAGATTCAAAGTCAGGTTGGCGGGAATTGACTTGGCGCGCGAATGGACGACCAGAATTCAAACTGGCCTAATTATGATTAAGCCCTAATCCAAAACCCTAATTACTTTCAGATGACCGGAACAGTGTTCCGGTCATCTTCTCCGGCCAACCATTCATGCTATCTCTCTTAATACGCATCCCTAAGCCCTAAAACTCTCCAGAAATGATCCTCTCCCCAACCCCAACAAGAATCAGTCATCAAAATCCATTTATTCGTCATCAAATCCATGAATCAAAGCAAAAAGGAAAAGAACTCAGAAATTTCAGAAGCTCATGAAATGCTTATTTCTCAACTATTTTCAAAACTAAACACATCATGGCAATCAGTGAAACATGTAGAATCATCCTATAACATAAAATGAGAGTTCTGGAAAAATAAATGCCATGGCTACCTGAGCTTGAGCTTTCGAATCAGGGACTTCCTGACCAGTTCTTTGCTTCAAATCCACTCCAATGATTCCCTCCAAGTGTTTGTGATGCTTAGCTGGAGTTTAAATGGCCTCTAGAGAGAGTTTGCAGAATCTCAGTTCATGAAATGTGAAAATCGTGTTTTTGATTGTGGAGGTTTTAGGGCAAGATGGAGGGTGGGAAATGATCAGTGAGGTTTATGGAGTTGAATGGTGGAAAAAGTTTGAAGGTTTGATGGCTGAATCAAGGGATTCGAAGGCTTTTGCAAATGTGAGGATTTTTGAGTATGCTGGCTTGGAGACTGTTTCAGGCCTCAAGATCATATGAAATGGCTTGCTTTTGGTGTGTTTGTAAAGTCTTGGTTGGTCAGAATAGTTGTTGTGTCACTGTGGGATTGGTATGGTTTTTTTTTACAAAAAGTCAAGTCTAGGTGTACTTGAGGTATGGGCAAGTGTGAGGTTGTGATAGGGGCATGGTTGAGTTCAGCAGAGATCATGGAGTTCATATGGATCAGATTCTATGAGCTGTAACAAGTAGAGGCATGGCTTCATGAGTTTTTGCAAGTTGGTACATGTTTTCCCCCTTTGGAAATTCATGAAGTTCAAGGTACCAAAATGCAATATTCTTGGGCCAATTCTGACTTTTAGAAGTCACATGATCATATTGTGAAGAGTTTGTGCACATTTGAAGTCTTTAGAATGCTTGATCATACCACTTTGCAAAATGCCTCTTTGGTACAAAACTTGAATTTATGTGATTTTTCCCAACTTTGACAAGCCATAACTTTTGATCCAAAATGAATTAGGACAAGTTCTTGTACTTTTTGAAAAGGGAATGATCCATTCTACAACTTTCATGACCAAAGTTTTCTCATTTGAAGCATTTTTGAATCAAAAAGCAAGGGTTGAAAAAGTTTCCCAAAATGGCAAGTTTCCATTACAAGTCATTTCCCAAAAAGTCAACTTTGCAAATGGCTTGAAATTATTAAATTTTGTGAACTTATAACATCTTCTATGATCAAATAAAGATCATACACAATCAAAATGATGAAGAACACCCTTTGGTTGGGTCATTGGGGGCCTCAGATGCCCTGATTTTGCACTGACTTGCTCAAAAAGTCAACTCTTGATTAGATGCCTTCCCCATTGAATTTCTTCATGAAAACTGATATGCATGATCCCTATACCATATAGAGACCAATAGAAACACGAATGACCAAAAAAATTGGAGTTATGCTTCCATTGAATTTCTAGGTCATTTGTGCAGTTAAATCTGGCTCTGCTTCCATGCCAATCTCAGTTCTTGTGATTTTTTTGACATTCTTGACTTTGAGAGGATATAATATGATGCTTGAAGATACATGGACCCCTTTGAAGTGTTTGAAGACCTTTTGAATGGCTCAAATGGCTCTTGGATTGCTCAGATCACAAACCCTAGATGCATATGACTTAGAAGCAATGCAGTGAAAAAATGAAAATGTGGTATGAGATGCTATGGTTGAGTTTATGCATATGAAAAGATCACAAGCCATGGTGTGAATGGGTGAGGGAAAATTTGGGGTGTTTACAAACATCTGGAACTAAGCACATGTCTGCAGCACTCAGAGAGGTTGAGTTGTGTCCTTCCATGATTCGGAGTTTTTCAACTAACTCGCGACACATCTTCATAGCTTCAGACTCTTGAACAACATGAGGATTGGTGATTGGAACAGCAGTATGCATCTCATACTCAACTTGATGATTCTCTTCAGCTTGAGGAAACTGGACTTGAGTTGGAATAGGTTGAGCTTGAGGAATAGCACCAACAGTGACACCAGAGGTAGGTATTGGTTGGGAAGTGACCTCTTCAACAGCAGGAGTGAAGCCTGGAGGCAAGCTGTAGACCAGAGGATTTGGAACGGGAACTGAAGGCATTGCTCGTGATGTAGATCCTTGCACTTGAGCATTGTTCATTGCGGCAGCAGCCTCACGACGTTCTTCCATTCTTGCCAAAGCTTGCAAAGTCTCATAAATCTGGTCAATCTTGCTCTTGACCGAGTCAATCTCTTCCCTCATGGCAGCTTGTTATTCTTGAATCACGTCCATCAGTCTTCTAGTGTTGGCTCTAGTTAGATACGGTCGTCTAGCTCGATACGGGCGTCGGGAAACCAGCTTGATTTACTGAAGATGGAGGAACATGAAATAAGTTTTCGGTTTTGGAATGAAATGCAATATGAACAAATAATGCAAATGAAATGATATGCAATGTCAGAATCCAGGATCACAAGATCAAGGTCTCACGAGTCCAAGGTACAGATGAAGGATACTCTGATCAGGAACTCACTGGGTAGACTCTAAAGTTTTAGGGATCCCAAAGTTATCAATTCATATGGCTGTTCATTACACACGCCATAAACATGACGGTTGATTGACTCCGCCATATGAATCTATTTTAGGTGAGATCTTCGTATCGACAACCCACGAGAGAAAATTTTCTCGGGAGCCTATACTACGTGATCATCGACACGAGGTTTAAAACAAAGTCCTGGAGTTATGGAACTTTCTCAACTGTTTGATGCACGTGTCAATTTCATACATTCTTTGACAGTCAATCAACTCCATTGAGTAAGTCTATTCCAAGTGAGGTTTTCATATCGAGCCACGCGAGGGTGAACCCTGGTGCCCAATATTACGCAAAAATCAACCGATGTTTTAACCAAAAGGTTCTAAAGGTCCTCAGAGTTGATGACCCTAATGAAAGCAACTGAGCACACACGTCAAGGACTTGACGGTTGTCAGTATTCTCATCCGAATCTACTCCAAGTGAGGTTTTCGTATCAACAACCCACGAGAGAGGTTCTCTCGGGAGCCCATACTACACAACCTCGCTAACTTAAGTTTATACTCGTAAGCTCGGGTATAGAGCTTTTCCCTCAAGTTTCTTTTGCAAAGTATCAATCCAAATTATAGTACCAAGGAGCCACAAGATATATAAAATGGAATGCGATAAAGAAAGCGATAAAAATAAACAAGCAAGGCATAAAAGCAAACATCCAAACAAGCGCAGGAACTTAGACTAGGCTGGACTCGCATAGGGGTAAACCAGTCCCCAGTAGAGTCGCCAGCTGTCGTACCCCGAAAAATACGACCTTACGCGATCCGAAAAGGACGGAGTCACGAGCCGGATGGACTGAAGAGTCGCCACCTAATTCTATTTATTCCCGAAGAGGGAAAGGGAAGATATAGATAAAAACCAGGAGGAAAGGGACAAGGAAAAAGGTCAACGGAACCATTGCCTGGGTTCGGGAGTCGGTTATGCAGGGGGGAGGTATTAGCACCCCCTACATCCATCGTACTCGATGGGAACCATCTAAGTTATCATGCTCGAAAGGATGTCTATGCTTAAACGAATTGCTTGCTAGAGGGAAATGAGTTGAAATTATAAGTTAGATTGAACCTAGGTGCTCGGCAAGGACTGAGATCCTCGTGCCTACGTACTCCCGCGTGCAATGGGAAAGTCAGAGCCTCGTAGTTCGGCCTACTAAGGGTATTGGATGTTGATTTTATTACCTTTCTTCGATGAAAGGGTTTAGGAGTTGGAATGTACTAAAGACTATGGATAGTTTATCTCGTCCAACAAGACGAGTGTCTTGCATCGAAATAATCGGAGCGAGTAACGAGAGCTCGTTATCCTCCTTTCTACCGCTTAAGGCTCGTGGCGTACAAATATTCTCGCATTATTAAAGTGTTTTATTTCCTAAGACCGCTTGACGTTGGATCAAGGGTTTGGATCTAATCGAAGCGTTTTGGTTTTTTTGAGGTTAAAAGGTAAATGCAACTGGAGTTTATTTTTTGTGGTTTGTTAGCGAGGCACGAAGCGCTCGGCTCGCAAAGTAAGGTGGATCCTAAATGAAACGAAATAAAAGGTGCGAGTGTGCAAGTGCAATCGCTTGGCGTTGGACCAAGGATTCAAAAATAAATAAAATACGGGAAATAAAAATGCGTACAAAGTAATGGGAGAGGGATAAAAAATAAATACAGGGGATTGCGAGAAATAAAGAGGTCTCGTTGTAATTAGCCCAAGAGAAAGCGTGTGTGCAGTGTTTTTGAACTATTCGAAGGCGTTCGGCCTTTTAATCGGGATACAACTATTCGAAGGCGTTGGACCTTTTAATCGAGCGCAACTATTCGAAGGTGTTGGACCTTTTTGGGACGCGTCGAAATTTAGTTCGTGACTTACCTTAGAATCGATTCAAAATCGGAATCATTCTATAAGGAGTCGAAACATAATTTTTTTAAATGCTATAATAAATGAATAAATTGAATTGAATTGCTAGAATTAAAAATAAAATAATGAATTTACATAATAAATAAATCAAATAATATCAAGAATAAATAAAATAAATTAAATTAATTTGCATGTTTGTTTGTCGAAATAATAAAATAATAAAAAAATTAATTACAAGGAGGGCCTCATATTGACCAAATATCACCGATTTAATGAAATCGGGCGAAAAATGGCCTTTTATTATATCATTGGCCCCATATATATATATATATATATATATATATATATATATATATATATATATATATATATATATATATATATATATATATATATATACTTTAAGACATTTTTTCTAAATAAAGAAAACAAATTACTAACCAAGAAACTAAAATACAAAAAATAGATTATATATAGAACAAAATAGAAACAGACTTCTAGTATTATTAAATAATGATTAAAATTAAAATTTAGAAGAAAATATAAAACAGAGGGGGTGTGGTGCAGCTTGTGTGTGTAGATAGTGAAACGGATCGCCTTGTTTGCTAAACCCAATAACTACAACTCTTTAATAAACACAAACTATAGTAATATGAAAAAGGAAAATTAAGCCTAGGTTTAAAAAAAAAAAGACTAAATAATTAAGGTAAGGAATAACATACTTTAAAACCAGAGAGTCAAAACGCAAAATTTAAGTCAAAAGTTCAAAACAAATACATCAATTTTTCTTTCATAAATAAAATAAATAAAAAAAAATATTGAGATGGGCTGTTCATTGGTTATAGCGTATAAGCATAAATAAATGGACTCATGGTTTGAAGGTCCAATATCACCACACAATCAGTAGAAATAATAAGCATAAAATAAAGAAAAAACAAAAGTGGATAACAGCTCATGCATCATATTTTAAAAAAAAGTTCAGTTTTTTTAATTAAATAAAGTAATAAACATGAAGCCTCTTGTTCAAAGGAAGATAAACAGAAAAAAGAAGAACCAACCCTCATCTCGATACGCGTGCCCAAAACAGAATCGTGAAAGCTACTCCTCCCAGCGGTTCCGGTGCGCGATTTCTCTTTCTCAATCTCTCTTGGCGTTGTTTTTGATTCAGGTTCGCGAAGGTTGGTGGTGGGTCGGTTTTCGTTCGGTGATGCGGCACGGGTAGGAGGTGGTGTGGAAAGGTTTCGCGGTGCTTGAAGATGGTAGCCGGTTTAGGGCGTTTTGAAGGTTTATGGAAGGATGGTTCGTTTGCAGGTTATGTGAGGGCGAGGATGGCTTGAGGAGATAATTTGGTGTTTTCTGAGTTTGGGTGGATGGTTTTCACACGTCTGGTTTAGCGAAGGTTATTTCTGTGTTTGCTCACTCTCGCGAATCCCACTCTCTCTTGCTCACGCAGAATCAGATCTGGTTTTTGCTCCGGCCTTAAGGGTTTGGGTTAAAGGGTGATTCGCGGTGGAGGTTGCTGTGGGTGGTGAGATTTCGGACTCAGAAGTTTGGTGAGTTGCGGTTGGTGTTGTCATGATGTTTTGGATTGAAGAAAAGGTTTAATGAGTTTAGCATAAGATATATGTGAGTTTGTTAACAATAATAATAATAACAAGAATAAAATAAAATAATGAGAATAAGAGTAAACTAATAATAATGAAATAATAATAATAATGATGATAATACTAAAGCTAATAAAAATGATAATGCTAAAAATAATGAAAATAATGATAAAAGTAAATGACAATAATAAAATATAATAAGAATGAATTTTGTGATGGGCTTAAGAGTAAAAGAGAGATAATGGGTTTATGTAAAAATGGTCTTAATAATAAAAATAATAAAACTTTCTTTGAATTTTTTAGATAGTAAATTAAATAACGAAAAAATAAAATAAAATAATAAAAAAAAAGAAATTGAATTTTAAAATAAGAAATAAATGCATTTTTTCGAATACTAGACAAAGTAATACATATTTTGATTTTTTTTAAATGATGGTTAAACAATAAAATAAAATGGAGCGGGTAGGACAAATTTGGGGTATGACACTATGACCCTCCTCTCAGATGTTTCACTTTCCCAGATTTTCAGCTGGGACCTTTGCTAGAAGAGTTCTCCATGTTGTTGGGTGTCCCCATCAGGAGGGGAATTCCTTTCAACCCTGAGATGACTGCTCCCAGGAATGAAGATATAGCTAAGTCTTTGTACTTGGAGTCCACCCTTATTGACCAGAATATGACCACCAAGGCTGGAATCCCAGGACTTCATTTGGACTTCTTGGTTACTCAGGCCACCATTCATGTTACAGCAGGGAAGTGGGTCACTGTTTGTGCTCTTCTGGCCCTTAGCATATATGGAGTCATCTTGTTTGCAGACGAGGCTAAGTTTGTAAGCAATAGGGCTATCCACCTTTTCCTGTTGAAGAATCCAGTCCCTACCTTGCTTGGGGACTTTTACTACTCAGTTCATCAAAGGAATGAGAAGCAGAGGGGAAGATTAGTCAGATGTTGTGCACCTCTCTTCTACTGTTGGTTATTAAGGCACTTGCCGAAGTCAGACGCTTTCTTGAATCCTCATCAGTCAAGAAACTGGGCTAAGAGAATGGTTTCCCTTACTTCAGAAGACATCAGATGGTGCACTCAAAGCACCAAGGGCAAAGATATCATCACCAGCTGTGGGCAGTATCCCAATGTACCCCTGATTGGAGTAAAGGGTTGCATCAACTACAACCCTTTGCTTTTCAAAAGGAAATTAGGGTATGCCTTGGTACATCCACCAAGAGAGCAAGACTTGTCAGAAACCCTCTATTGTACCATTCAGCACAATCTTGCCATTGCCAGACAAGCAGCCTGGGCTTGGGACAATATTTAGACAAAGGGGATTGATATTCTTGGCATGTGTAACAATATAGCTTCAGCTCAGTATCTTGATTGGTCTCGTATCAGGGGACATATCACCTGTATGCCATTCACCTTAGAGGATGTGCCTGGACCATCAGCAGTGGAGCCTGTGGCCACAGTCAGTTTAGAGGAATTTGAGAAGTTGAAGGAAAGGAATACTCAGCTCTCTGAAGCTTTGAAAAAGACCCTCTGGGAGAGGAATGATAGCCGTCTGGACAAAGAAAGGTTGGAGAAGCTCCGGATTGAGCACATGACCAAGATTGAAAAGACAGATGATTACATCAGAAGGGCAAGAGCAGGGGATTGGTATTGAAGAATGCTTGCAAGGAAGCCAGGATTCAAAAGGCCAGAGCTGAGCACTACCTAGAGGAGAGTCAGGCTAGGTGGATCAGGATCACAGAGGCTCGTTCACAGGAAGATCAGAGGACCTAAGCTAGGATAGAGCAGCTGGAAGCTAATGAGAAGAAGAATCAGGAGGCCTTGTTAGCAGCACATAAAGAAATCTCTGAGTTGAAACTCCAAGCGGGGTTGAAGAGATCAAAGTACCAAGACAAGCATAAGAAGTTGACAAGTGCCATCACCACCAGGAACCTTCTTATCAGGACCATCACAGAGCATCCAGTTGGCCCAGTGACTGAGGCTCTCCTGAAAGAAGACAGAGAGGATGATTATGGATTGGATGTTTGATTCCTTTGTTTGTACTTCATTTTGATTGTATTTTTGTTGTTGTATTTTGACCCACCATGGGAACTTTATTGTAATCAAACTATGTATCTTTACACTTTGTAATATATGGTTTGTATTATTTTGTGGGCTTTATCTCTCTTCAGCATCATCATTCCTCGAGGTCTGGAAGGTCAAAACCAAAGAACCAAATCGGATACCCTTGGAAGACAAATAGACATCCCGCATTGCATACTAATCTCATTTCTTTGTTTTGTAGGTTTTTGTTTTTGTTATTTCTCACTTTGTTGTGGTTTCAGGAAACATTGCTTGAAGAAGAGTCTTCCCCATCAATAGAGTGCACCGGTATCTGACAAGAAACAACCTTCCGGGCTTACAAATGGACCAGGTTCAACAGGATCTGACTGACATGAGAACCCAAATGGCCAATGAAAGGACTGAGATGAGGACCCAAATGAACCAGTTTATGGCAGTGATGACTGGGGAGGCCCAGAGCCAGGAGAGATTGAGAGAGTTAGTCGAGCGGCAAACTCCAAAAGAAAACCACCCATGTATAGGGGGTACCAGCAACAACAATCATGTACAGCCTCATATTGATCCCCCAGAGTTTGGACCTCATCTGAACCCAAAAATCAATGCTATAAGAAACACCCAAGGCAACACTGGAGGGAGAGACTTACAGGAGGACCCTCAAGAAGAACAATTTATTGTGGTTGGGGCAGGAGACGAAGTCTATGATCGTCGGTTGGACGAGATAGCATAAAAGTCGAGGTCTCTGGAATCTCAAAACTCTCTGGGCTTTGATGTCGTGGATATGGGACTAGTGGAGGGGGTTAGAATTCCTCACAAGTTCAAACCTCCCTGTTTTGAAAGATACAATGGCACATCCTGCCCACGTACCCATCTCCAATCTTTCCTGGGGAGATTAAAAACCTACACCATGGATGAAAAATTGTGGATGTTTTATTTTGAGGATAGCTTGACAGGGGCATCCCGGGAGTGGTACTCTCATTTGACCAGGGCCACAGTAAGGAATTGGAAAGATTTGGCCGAAGCTTTCATTCGTTAATATCAATATAATCTGGACATGGCTCCAAACAGAACCCTCCTAATGGGCATGTCACAGTCTTCCAGGGAAAGCTTTAGAGAGTACGCTCAAAGATGGAGGCAATTAGCTGTTGCCGTTCAACCCCCAATGTCAGAAAGGGAAATGGAAGATATGTTCATGAACACCCTCCAAGGGACTTATATTGATAGGTTGGTTGCATTCTCTTCCACTAGCTTTGCAGATGTGGTTATAGCTGGGGAAAGAATTGAGAGCTTATTGAAAATGGGAAAGATTTCTGATAACGGCGCCAGTTCAAGCAATGCAAGGAAACCATTTGCAGGGCCCCGCAGATCCGGTGAAACAAATTTTGTACATACGGGCAGAGGAAGATCCTGGTATCTGCCAAGATCGATTGCCGCTGTCACTATTCCTACTCCACCTTCTCAATACACTCAACAACCACAACATTTTCCTCAACAACAACAGTTTCCTCAACAAAGGTCCTACAACAACAACAACAACCAACAACAACGCCCTTTCCAACAAAGGCCATCTCAAGTTAACAGGGTAATTGACCCTATACCATTGCCATATGCCACCTTGTTGCCTCAACTCCTGAAGCTTAATCTTGTTGAGTTAAGGACATTGGCTCCATCGGATCCTCAGAACCTTCCGAGAACTTACGACGTCAACGCCAGATGTGCTTTTCATTCTAATGTACCTGGCCATACTACAGAAAAATGCAGAGCTTTGCACATGAAGGTCCAGGATCTGGTTGATTCAAAGGCCCTGAATTTTGCACCACCTCCTAATGTCACGAAGAATCCTATGCCAAACCATGGTGGGCCTAGGATAAATGCAATAGGGGAGGGTCGACCCATGAATTTAATTAAAGATACTGCAAGCATTCAAACACCTCTGGCAGAGGTTAAAGCTCAGCTTTTAAAATGCCAGGTGTTCCCTGGTTGTGAGGCCTGCTGTGAATCTTGCAAGGTTTCCGTCAATGGGTGTGCAAGCTTGAGGAATGACATCAATGGCCTGATCAGAGATGGTATCCTGCAAATAAAAACAATCGCTTCTACAACACCAGCAATTCCTTTTTCAACAACAACCAGTATTCCTCCTACAACTGCAAAGACAATTGTTCCTACAGACTCGTCTACAAAATCAGCAACCACTAAACACGACATCTCCATAGTCACCATCTATTACGACCCTACAATGGTCCCTGAGTCCAACAATTATCAACAACAATCTCAACAACAGTTTCAGCAACAACCAAGCATCAGTCAATCACCACCACCATCAATCAGAAGTCCTGTTACCATATTTTATGATCCACAAACAATAACAGTTCCTATCTCTGCCGCAGTCAGTCCAGTCACCATCACGGTGTCGGGGCCCATCCCATATGATAAAGACAATGTTGTACCATGGCACTATGGTTCAGACCTTTACTGCAACGGAGAAAGAGTCCTTCTTGATTCTCCGGTTCACACACCACAAGTGGATAATGTCGGGGGAGGCGGAGGCTTCACCCGAAGCAGACGCCTCTTCGCGTCACAAGTTTCGAGAGCTAATACTGAGGCAGAGGCTGCTGCCAAAGCCAAAGGTAAAAGTGTGGCACCTGAAGAACCTGTAGAGACCCCTAAATCATCCTTTGATCAAGATGTGGATGAATTTATGAGGATAATCAAAAGAAGTGACTACAAGGTTGTGGATCAGCTCCACCATACTCCTTCCAAGATCTCCATCTTATCCCTGTTGTTGTGTTCCGAAGCTCATCGGGATGCACAACTTAAAGTCTTGCACGCAGCCTACGTGCCGGAGGAGATCACAGTGAATCCACTCGAGACAGTGGTGTCAAATGTTAATACTAGCCATGGGCTAGGTTTCACCAACGCTGATTTGACAACGGAAGGTCATCACCACAAAAAAGCTTTAAACACCACCCTGGAGTGTAAAGGGGCTGTGCTTTCACATGTTCTTGTTGACATTGGGTCTTCACTCAACGTCTTGCCAAAGAAAGCCCTTGTCAAGCTCGAATATGATGGAATAGCTCTCCGACCAAGCAATCTGGTGGTTAAGACTTTTGATGGCTCCTAGAGGTCTGTTCTTGGAGAGGTGGAGCTGCCTGTGATAATCGGTCCGCAGGTCTTTCAGACTACTTTCTATGTGATGGACATTCAGTCGGCCTACAGTTGTTTGTTGGGTCGACCATGGATTCACTCCGCTGGCGCAGTTACGTCAACCCTTCACCAGAAATTGAAATATGAGTGGGAAGGACAGATTATCACCATCTATGGTGAAAAGGATATCTTTGTTAGCCATCTGGCTACATACAAATACATTGAGATGGATGGTGAGATTCATGAAACCATGAGCCAGGGGTTCGAAGCACTGAACATCAATGAGGCGACAACTGATGTATTTGCTGCATCCCAGGAGGATAGGATGGGTACTTCAATTGTCTCCTATCGCCAAGCCCAGAAGGTTGTTGAAGATGGAAGTGCCCGAGGCTGGGGCAAGCTGCTACCGGTGGAGAAGAAGGAGGACATATTCGGTTTGGGTTATAAACCATTCCGACAAGATCAAGCAGAGGCTGCTAAGGAGCCCAAGTTCATCAGTGGGGGGATGCTCACCCCAGATGTTGTCAATAACGTGGAAGACGAGGTGGAAAGCGACCTCAACCTAGAGAGCTGGATTCGTCCAAGGATCCCGGGTCGCCAAGTCCTTAACTGGTCTTCCCAGGAAATTATAAGGGTTACTCCTGCAGAGTAATTATTATTTCCTGCTTTTTTCAGCATGCATCAAGTCCTGCATCTTGCCCAAGGTGTCAGGACTCATTTTTTAATAGGGCCATATTTGTAATTTTATGCAAATGGAATATCAATGAATATCGGACATCTTTTGCAAAAATTCTCTTTTTCGCTCACTGTCTTTTCATTTTTCACTTGTGTACAAAACAATAAAATAGCAATGTTTTCAAAATAAATAACTTCATTTTTCTGAACAAGATTAAAATTGATCACTAAAACGGACAAATCTCAACCCTTGCAGAAATAATCCTCCAGATTGCACCGACAACAACACCGCTATGACCTTGTATGACTTCGACAATCCAATTAATCAAGCTGATGAAGGGGTTGAAGAAGACTGTGAGTTGCCTGAAGAGTTATCCAGGTTGTTGAGGCAAGAAGAGAAAGTGATTACTCCTCATCAGGAGGAGGTTGAAACTGTTAATCTTGGTACCGAGAAGGACTAGAAAGAAGTGAAGATTGGGGCCAGTCTGCAAGCCTCAGTAAAAAAACAGCTTATCGACATGCTTCAAGAATATGTCGAAGTCTTTGCTTGGTCCTATCAAGACATGCCTGGTCTAGATACAGATATTGTTATGCACAAGCTACTCTTGAAATAAGATTGCCCTCCAGTGAAGCAAAAGCTACGTCGTACTCGCCCAGATATGGCCATGAAGATTAAGGAAGAAGTACAAAAATAGTGGGACGCCGGTTTCCTTGTTGTAACTAGTTACCCACCGTGGGTTGCTAACATTGTACCAGTGCCTAAGAAGGATGGCAAGGTGCTTATGTGTGTGGATTAACGGGACCTGAACAGAGCTAGCCCGAAGGATGATTTCCCATTACCTCACATTAATGTATTGGTCGACAACACAGCTCAGTTCTCGGTATTTTCTTTCATGGATGGATTTTCTGGGTATAATCAAATCAAGATGTCACCCGAAGACATGGAGAAAACAACCTTCATCACACCTTGGGGCATATTTTGTTACAAGGTAATGCCATTCGGACTGAAGAATGCCGGTGCGACTTATCAACGGGCTATGGTAACGTTATTCCACGATATGATCCACAAAGAAATTGAATGCTACGTGGATGACATGATTGCCAAGTCCCTTACTGAAGAAGACCATCTGGTAAATCTGTTGAAGTTGTTCAAGCCTCTGAGAAAGTATCAATTGAAGTTAAACCCCAACAAATGCACATTCGGGGTACGTTCTGGTAAGTTGCTGGGATTTATCCTAAGTGAAAAGGGAATTGAAGTTGATCCTGATAAAGTCAAATCCATTCAGGAAATGCCTGCACCAAGGAATGAAAAAGAAGTTCGGGGATTCTTGGGTAGATTGAACTACATCTCAAGGTTCATATCTCACCTCACAGCAACTTGTGAACCCCTGTTCAAGCTGTTAAGAAAGGAACAGACAATCAAGTGGAACGACGATTGTCAGAAGGCTTTTGACAAGATCAAGGAGTACCTGCAAGAACCTCTAATTCTCATGCCTCCAATTGAAGGAAGACCTCTGATAATGTACCTGACAGTATTAGAAGGGTCAATGGGGTGTGTGTTGGGCCAGCATGACGAGTCTGGTCGAAAAGAGTATGAAATATACTACCTAAGCAAAAAGTTTACCGACTGTGAACAATGTTATTCACTGCTCGAGAAAACTTGTTGTGCTTTAGTGTAGGCTGCTCGCCGACTAAGACAGTATATGCTAACTCACACTACTTTATTGATCTCAAAAATGGACCCCGTCAAGTACATATTTGAGAAGCCAACACTTACCGGAAGGGTTGCAAGATGGAAAATGATTCTGACAGAGTATGACATTTAGTACACATCTCAAAAGGCCATCAAAGGCAGTGTACTATCTAACTATCAAGCTAAGCAACCCATTGATGATTATCAGCCCATGAGAATTGACTTCCCCGATGAAGACATCATGTTCTTAAAAGCAAAAGATTATGAAGAGCCAGTTCATACTGAAGGGCCTGACCCAGAAGAAGAATGAACTATGATGTTTGACGGGGCTATTAATATGAATGGTCGTAGAGTTGGTGCAGTGCTCATTACACCTAAAGGAGTTCATATGCCTTTCTCAGCAAAACTCACCATTGCCTTCACTAACAACGAAGCAGAATACGAAGCATGTATCATGGGACTTGAGGAAGCCATTGACCTCAGGATCAAGACATTGAATGTATTTGGAGATTCAACTTTGGTAATCAATCAGACCAACGGCAAATGGTAGACTCACCAGGAGCATCTGATTCCATACCGCGAGTACACGAGGAGATTATTGACTTTCTTCACAACAGTCAAACTTGAGTACATCCCTCGAGACGAAAATCAATTCGCAGATGCTTTAGCTACCATTTCCTCCATGATCAAAGTACAAACTGCCAACTATGTGCCTCAAATTTTGGTATCCAGATTAGACCGACCGGCATATGTATTCTCCTTGGACACTGCTAAAGATGACAAGCCTTGGTTCCATGACATCAAATGCTTCTTAGAGGATCAAACATACCCACCCAGAGCATCATCCAATGATAAGAAAACATTAAGAAGGCTGGACGGTAGTTTCTTCCTTAATGCTGATGGTTCATTATACAAGCAAAACTTTGACATGGTGCTGCTCAGATGTGTTGACAAGAAAGAAGCAGACTTGCTGATGCACAAGGTACATGAAGGATCTTTTGGTACCCATGATGGAGGACATGCAATGGCTAAGAAATTATTAAGATCGGGTTACTACTGAATCACAATGGATGCAGACTGTTGTGCCTATGCTAGAAAATGCCACAAGTGCCAAATCTACGCAGATAAAGTGCATGTGCCTCCGAATCCTTTGAACATGATGTCTTCACCTTGGCCCTTTGCTATGTGGGACATTGACATGATTGGAAAGATCGAACCGACTGCTTCAAATGGCCACAGATTCATCCTGGTAACCATTGATTACTTCACCAAATGGGTCGAACCAGCTTCGTATGAAAACGTCACCAGACAAGTGGTAGCCAGATTTCTGAAAAGAGACATCATCTGTCGGTATGGAGTTCCCGAGCGAATCATTATTGATAATGGTTCCAATTTGAACAACAAAATGATGGCAGAGCTGTGCCGGGACTTCAAAATTCAACATCACAACTCTTATCCTTACAGGCCAAAGATGAACGGTGTTGTTGAGGCAACTAACAAAAACATCAAGAAATTTGTGCAAAAGATGGTGGTCACTTATAAAGACTGGCACGAAATGCTACCGTTTGCTTTGTATGGGTACCGAACCTCAATCAGAACGTCTACTGGGGAAACGCCTTATCAGCTTGTGTACGGTATGGAAGTTGTCCTACCTGTTGAAGTTGAGCTACCCTCCTTACGGGTAATGATGGATGTAAAGTTGGACGAAGCAGAGTGGGTCTGGTCTCGGTACAATCAACTGAATTTGATCGAAGAAAAGAGATTAGCTGTTATCTGTCGTGGGCAGTTATATCAGAAAAGGATGAAGAAAGCCTTCGATCAGAAAGTCAGGCTTCGGGAATACCAAGTGGGAGATCTTGTGCTGAAAAGACTTCTTCCTCCTCATACAGACCACAGGGGAAAATGGACTCCAAATTACGATGGTCCATTCATAGTAAATAAGGTTTTCTCTGGTGGAGCACTGATGCTCACTACTATGGATGGTGAAGATTTCTTATCCCCTGTGAATTCAGATGTAGTTAAAAAATACTTCGTATAAAATGACCCGCTGGACATAAAAATAGAATGTACGTCCAGGCAAAAATAGGGCATCCCGGCGAGTCAAAAACAGAATAAAAGACTCGGGAAAAAATAAGGAAAAAAATATAAAAAAATGTACACCCGCTGAGTTGAAAAGCCGCGTTGGACAGCTCAGGCAAAAATGGGTATCCCGGTGGATTGAAAATCCGAAAGGGCGATCCACGCAAAATCAGGGAATAAGCGAACAACTGCATTCTGAATTCGTCTGTATCCTTCACAACACGACAAGCTTCGAAAGGACAAAGCATCGATCAGGATCAGCCTTCTTCAGAAAGCAAGATAAGAAGAACGTCAAGGTCATACAGGTCATAGCAAAGGAAGCTCACTGGAGCATCGTCAACATTGCCAACACCTTTATTTTCTCAATTTGCAGCAATCTCCCCATTTCAGGGGATTTGTTTCTTTGACTGTATTTTGCCAATTCAGGGCACCCAAATTAATAAAATCAGAGCTTTTAGTCACACCTCATTTTGTACATTTTTGTTTAGTTTGCCAAATTTCCAGTATTCATGATACAACACTTGTATAAAACAAATGAGCCATTTTTAATAAATGCTTACAGGAAATATATTACTTTCAGGAAAGTCTAACTCCTATGATGGAATCCGGTTAGGGATACCTCGGGATACTTGTGCGTTTCTTTTGTCTTGACAGGTTGCAAATATTCAATACACAGCATGGGGCATACCAAGCATTGAATCCCCAACATGCTACTTCCCAAAAGTTACCTCCTCTCCAAGCAGGACCTCCCCGAGAAGTGCCTGATAACTATTTCACAGCAAGGAGAGCAAGGAGTCTCCTATTCCCCACCAGGATGCCAGTTTTCTCCCATCCTCAGCAAAGTTAGTGGGAACTGTCTCCCCACAGAGTTTCCATTCTCTCCCTAGAAGAGTGATGCCTGAAACCCATCCCCAATAGAGTTGCTGAAGCTTCTTCCTCCCCAGCTGAGTTCTCCTAACGGATAGATCTACCAATGATCTCTTCCCCAGCCGGGATATCCCTCTAAGTAAATCAGCCAAAGATCTTTATCCCAGCAGGATCCGAGCCTCGGATCAGTTTCTCCCCTTTGCATAATCATGGCATTCGCATCACTTTTCCCACACAGAGCGTAGCATTCCGTCTAATACAGAGCATTACGGCAAAAATCAAACATTTGCATGATCACAAGTCAGATTCGAGCCAGTCACCTATGAAATTCTGTGATCAGGTACGAGATGTCGAATGAGATGTTTAAACACTTGAAGACTTAACTAAAACTTAAAGTGCAGGAAAATTAAACAACACAAGAATTTGTTAACCCAGTTCAGTGTATAACCACACTTACATCTGGAGGCTACCAAGCCAGGAGGAAATCCAATATAAGTAATATTAATTCTAGACTTAAACCACTTAGTTTAATCTTTCACTTAATATCTACCCAATGCAATTTCTACCTAAGACACAACTTAGATATGAGTACCAACTCACTCCCCCTCAATCACACAGTGATCTGTTTACAAGTTTAATAAAATTAAAGTCATACTTCAAAAAAAACAGCTTGATCTTACTTCACAGTTTCAATCAAGACACAAATACACTTTTGCTTAAAAGCTCATAAAGTGGTACAATTAAACAACCTGCTATTAAAACACAAAACACCCTATTTTGTCTTCTTAAATTCGTGCTCTATTCTGAGAGTTTCTGTTGCTTAAATAGGTGTTTGGATTTTGGGCTTTCTGTAGGTTTATCCAATCCTGATACGCATGCTGTCATCACCTTGAATTAGGGTTTGTTACTTCCTAGATTCTAGGTGATTCAGTTCTTCTGATTATGCTGAAGTCACATAACAAAACTCCCTACAGATGCGCCTTATTCTGTTTCATTCATCCATAATTAATTCCAGATAACTTCCCTTAATTTACTCAGTTCTGTTATTCATTAATTAATTCTGGTAGCAGGTTTGAGATGTCACAACATCTGGTGTGACATCCTGAAAAACTGAACTTACTTCATTTACTGATACAATGTCACAACATCTGATGTGACATCCTGTAAACTGAACTTACTTCATTAACTGATACAATGTCCCAACATCTGGTGTGATATCCTGAATTAAGTTCATTTACTTATACTCTGTTTGATAATGTCCCAACATCTGATGTGACATCCTGAACTAAATTCAACACTTCTTGTTGGTCAAAAATTCTGCCAATTCTAAACATCTACAAACTCCCCCTTTGGATAATTTTTGGCTAACATTCTTTTCTGGTTATCAGAGTGCAGCAGGGTTTCTTTTATCAGAGTACAGCAGTTCTTTTCTGTTGAGTCATGTGTGAGTTTACTCCCCCTCAAACATACATGTATTCAGTCTTGTTGCAACAGAAATTTTCATTAAAATCACAACTTTAGTTCAGAAGCAAACATAAGTTTTTTTCATTAATCAGTAATTAGCATCATACATTGTTGTTGTTGTTGTTCAGTTCTCCCCCTTGTTAGACATAAATTGGGGCCAAAGTTACTAATTCAAAATTACAATGCAGAAGCAGTCATTACATCATCCTCACATACAATTTTCACTCAGACTCCTCATATTCAGTGTCTTCCTCTTCCTCAGTCTCCTCATCAGAAGCATCAACTTTCTGAGCACTCTCTTCAATCTCCAGCCTTTGGATAATCTCCTCAAACTTCTGCTTCCTTGCATCCAGTTCTTTGCATGTGTTCTTCAGCTCAGCAATCAAGGCATCTTTGGAGATTGGAGACTTTGCCTTTGAAGGACCAGCAGATGTCCCAGAGGGAGCTTCAACATCAGCTGCATGATGACTCAAGAACAGCTTGTAGTGGAAGGCTAGAGGACTTTCTCTTTTGCAAATGGAGTCCTTCTCAGTGAGGATACCTGGATATTGATTAAGCATAATTCCACACAGCAAGGAAGGGAAGGCAATTGGCAGCTTAGTTGCAGATGATCCAGCATGCTTCAATGTCTGATCAAATATATAAGCCCCATAATCCAGCTTTGTTTGGGTGCCCACAGCATATATAAACCTGCCCAATCCAGTTGCTATTGAGGAGTTGTGGTTGGTAGGAACCCAATTTGCAGTGCCAATCCTATGCAGCATTACATACTTTCTTGTCAGCAAACTCACAGACAGTTTCCCTTTAACTGGCCAAGTCTTTACCTGATTTGCAGTGATGACCTTGCAAACCTGGTTATCAGTCTTCCCTAACTCATTTGGACCATCAGATTCTCTTCCTAGATAGTGGTTGATCACCCTAGGAGAGAATTCCACACATCTCCCTCTTACATATACCTTTCTGAAGTCAGCAGACTTACCATCAGCACAATCTTCTTGGAGGTTTACAATGAATTCCTTGACTAGCAGCTCATAGCAAGGAGAGAAGTTGGATACAGTTTTGAATAGGCCAGCAGAAGAGATGAGATCAATTACCTCTGTGCACTCAAGTGCATTACTGCTCAGCTCTCTTTCAAGTGCTACCCTTCTTTGAAGACAAACTTCCATCTGTTCACACTTGAAACATGATGGAAAGAGATGTTGTCCAGAGGAGCTTCTGGAACAGCAGTTGATGACCTTGAGGGTGCTGATTTTTTCTTTGGTGGGGATGTTGGGACATCCTCTTCAACATCTGAATCTGGAGGGGTGACAGCTTTCCTCTTCTGTGTTTGCACCTTCTCCATTGTTTTGTAGGACCAAAAACAACTTTAGCTTTGTCCTTCTTTGATGTAGCTTGCTTCTTCCTAGGAGTTGCATGTCCTGCATTCTTCTTTTCCTTCCTAGTTCTAAGCCTTTTGGCTATGCTAGGGTTTACAGAAGCAACGATTTCTGTATCAGAATCATGCTCTATGTTTACCACAGGAGGAGGTTGAGCAGTCTCCTCTTCAGCAGGTGGATCAACAGAGGCTTGATCTTCAGTGGAGGCCTTGTGCTGGTCCTCAGATGTTTCATCATCACTATTAGTGGATGCCTTTTGCTGGTTCTCAGATGTTTCTTCAGCATCATCAGTGGAGGTCTTTTGTTGCTCCTCAGATGTTTCAACATCTATTGGGACATCCTGTTTAGCAGGAATGTCCTCTTCAGCCTGATTTTGTTGTTCTTCCTGTGGGGCTGGCATGGTGTTCAGAGGGATAGAGATGCCACTCACAACTCTTTGCTCAGACAAGATCTTGTTCACCAGTTCCTTTATAGAATCATCAACATATTCTGAAGCTTTTGGAGTGGTGTTTGATGATGAAGGCATGCCTTTGGCTTTGCTGAATACAGATTCCTTTGCCCTTCTCACAGTAGGAGTTCTTGGATTTTGAGCAAGAGGAACACTTCCTCTGATTTCATCCATTGGAGTTGAATCCATGGGTACCACAGAGATGGGGGTTGCATGCACCACATCTTCCTTGTTGAGGATTTCTTCAGAGATGTTAGGGTTTTGGTGTTGAGCCATTTTAGAATGTGGTGAAGAAAGAGATTAAGATTGGTTGAGTTTGATGATCTCTGAAAGTTAGCTATAGCAAGCAAGTTGTTGTGAGAGAATGATGAGAAGATGAATAGCTGAAAGTGAGCTGATATTCTTATAAGAGCCGTTACTTGGAGAATTTCTAGGAGTGGAATACACAAGGTGCTTGACCAGACTGGTGTTGCCATCTGGTGATCATGCCACACGATGTCATATGACATGTTGGCACATCTCCATAACTGCTAAATTTCACATAAGCAGATTCCCAATTTACCCCTTAGGTTTTCAAATTGGGTAGCATCTAAAGCTTTAGTAAATATATCAGCCAATTGCAGATTTGTAGTTACATGTTCCAATGAGATTACTTTCTCTTCCACAAGATTTCTGATGAAATGATGCCTGATATCAATATGCTTGGTCCTGCTATGTTGGATAAGATTCTTTGATATGTTAATAGCACTTAAGTTGTCACAGTTGTCATGACATCTTGTGGGACATTGTACTCAGTGAGCGTTTGCTTCATCCAAACCAACTGTGAACAACTGCTTCCAGCTGCAATATATTCAGCTTCAGCAGTAGATAAGGATACACAATTTTGTTTCTTACTGAACCAAGAAATCAAATTGTTTCCTAGGAAGAAGCATCCTCCTGAAGTGCTTTTTCTGTCATCAGCACTTCCAGCCCAATCAGCATCACAGAAGCCAGTGAGAATTGGTTTGCATCCATGAAAGTACATTATGCCATAGTCATAAGTACCATTAACATATTTCAGAATTCTCTTGACTTGGTTTAGATGACTAACTTTTGGATCAGCTTGATATCTTGCACATACACCTACTGCAAATGTTATGTCTTTTCTGCTAGCAGTCAGATATAATAAGCTTCCAATCATACTTCTGTATAGGCTTTGGTCTACATTCTCACCCTTGTCATCTTTAGTCAGCTTTAAATGTGTGGGGGCAGGAGTTCTCTTATGAGTAGCATTGTCCATCCCAAATTTCATGACAATGTTCTTAGCATACTTGCTTTGGGAAATGAACATGGAGTCCTCCATTTGCTTTATTTGCAGTCCAAGAAAGTAGGTTAATTCTCCTACTAGGCTCATTTCAAATTCAGATTCCATCTGAGTGACAAAATGTTTAACCATCCTGTCTGACATCCCACCAAAAACAATGTCATCTACATATATTTGAGCAATCATGACATTTCCTTCTTCATCTTTAACAAACAAGGTTTTGTCTATTCCACCTTTCCTGTACCCTTGCTTGATAAGAAAAGTAGTCAGCCTTTCATACCATGCTCTTGGAGCTTGCTTCAGACTATAAAGAGCCTTCTTTAGTTTGTATACATGATTTGGACAACTTGGATCAACAAATCCTTTAGGCTGTTCTACATATACCTCTTCATTAAGATATCCATTTAGAAAGGCACTTTTCACATCCATTTGAAATAGCTTGAACTTCAAGATACAAGCAATTCCCAAAAGTAGTCTGATTGATTCAAGCCTTGCTACTTGTGCAAAGGTTTCATCAAAGTCTACTCCTTCAATTTGTGTGTATCCTTGAGCTACAAGTCTAGCTTTGTTCTTTGTAACAACTCCTTGCTCATTTGACTTGTTCTTATACACCCATTTAGTTCCAATCACATTTATGTCATCAGGTCTAGGAACAAGGTTCCACACTTCATTCCTTGTGAATTGACCTAATTCATCTTGCATAGCACAAATCCAGTACTCATCAGTAAGAGCTTCCTAGATGTTTTTAGGTTCTATTTTTGAAACAAAACAAGAACCTGAAATCACCTCTCTTGATCTAGTGCTTACACCTCTGTTGGGATCCCCAATTATTAAATCTTTGGGATGATCCTTCTGGATTCTGATGGAGGGAGGTTTGCTGGATTGTTCTGTCCTTGTATCAGTTTGAGTGAAGTCAGGATGATCACTCTTTTCTTCAGTTTCAGTTTGTCTGTCAGCAGATGTTCCAACATCTTCTGTAACATCTGCAGGAGCATCATCAATTATCACATTTATGGACTCCATGATAACCTTGGTTCTAGAGTTAAATACTCTATATGCTCTGCTGTTTATAGAGTATCCAAGAAAAATCCCTTCATCACTTTTAGGATTTGTTGCACCCCAAAATTTGCCCTCACAATACAAGACTTTGTGTGCTAAGAAGGTTCACAAGGTTCACAAGATTCACAATGTTTACAAAACCTTTCATGAGGACCATGAAGTCTACAAGTCACTTTATGAGGTTCACAAGGTTCACAAGACCTCCCATGAGGTTCACAAGGTTCACAAGACATTTTATGATGGTTCACAAGGTTCACAAAGTTCACAATTGGTCAGAAGAATTGACAATTCCCTCAGACAATGCACCTCCTAAGCAGTGCATCCAAAACTAGGATTTTGACTTTAATCAGGCTAAATGGACTTCCAAGACTTCAGGTGAGCTTCATAACATCTTATATGTGTGTAAGAACCCCCATGACAAGTTTCAAGACTTTTCTCAAAAGTTTGCTCAGTCAAATGATCAGATAAGTCAAAATCAGTCAAAGCAGTTAAAAAGTCAAACTGAGGTCAACTATGGTCAAACCAAAGTCAAACTTCATGATTTTTTTCCAACATCAAGTATATGAAGTAAAATTCATCATTTGATCAAGGGTTGATCATGATTCATCAAGGAGATTTCAGATCATCAAGAATCAGGAGTTTCTAAATTAGGGTTTCCTTAGTAAAAGTCAACTGAACTTTGACCAGCCATAACTTTCACATACTTCATCACCAAGTCTCCACTCAAAGCTCATTTTGAAGGAAATTGAATTCTCTACAACTTTGTGTCTCACAAGCCAAGCCCAAAAATGCTTCATTTGGAAGGTATGAGCTAAGACATTATAGGTCCTTTTGAAAGTCAATAAAAAGTCAACAACTTCAAAAGGGCATAACTTGAGATTGGTAAATGATATGGACATGAAACCAGTGGGGTTGGTTAGAGGACTATTCAAGCTTTCCAAAATGTTCAATAACACCCTCATAGCATTAAAATTTAAGGATATGTGCCCTTGCAAAGTTGGGAAATTTTGAGTTGGTTTATGAAGAAAATGGAGGTCTAAAACCAATTTCTTCCAAATGGGTTTGCCAAATGATGACCCAATCCACACTATGACTTCATGCACGACCCAAGTCAATAAAAATCAGATTTTTTATTATTTCATTTTTATTTATTTTGATTTAATTCATTAAAAATCATTTTAAATAAAAATAAAATATAAAAGTATAAGATTAAAATTGGTTTGAGCTTCTAGAAAATCATAAATGTGATTGGAATTGAAGTGGAAAGGAAATCATGAAGATTGGCCTAAAATAGCAAGTGTTCATACAAGAATATTTGATTTTTAAGGCATGATATTTTTGAATCTTTTTATATCAAATCTTCTACACAATGACCTAGTTTTTCAGCCTCATTTGATCATGCTATAAGTACTTGACATAACCCTAACCAAAGTCACGAATTTCACAGCCTCAAGGGTAAGTTTCACACTTCAAAAATTCAAGCAAAAACTCAAATTCGGATTTGGAAAAACAAAGCATTTGAAGGTAATTTGAACACATAGTAATGATCCTTGGACATCATTGAGTGTAAACCAATACCTATTTGCATCCAAAACACTCCATATCGCATAAACCGAATGGTTCTTGTTCTTGAAGTTTATTCTTTCGATTCTGACTTTTTATGCATTGCTAATGAATTTTGGTTGTGCTTTATTGTTTGTGTGGTTCTAAGGATTGATTCTGGACAAAAAACTTGAAGTTTCGTGACCTAATGTGCTTGCGGCCATTGTTAGGGTTTCAAGCACAATTTAGGGTTTTAGTGTTTAACAAATATAAATACATTCTAAAGACACAGGATGATTGCAAATGTTGTGAGGAACTCAAAGATGTCCTCAATTTCATGAAATTTTACTGTTTCATTAGTGTTTGAATTTCGCAGGTTTTTTGAGTGCAGGTAAAATCGCAGGTAGTTTCATAGCAAAATTCGCAGGTAATCCTACGAATCCAAGGTTGAAGATGAAGCTGGCCTGCGCGCGAAATTCATATTCAAATTATTGTTTTAAAATATAATGATTTGTCTCTGTTTATATTTCACAAGCCAACGCTTGTCCCAGTGGTAAGGCTAGCGTGTGTGTGGCTATATGACCTGTGTTCGAATCCTGGCTATGTACATTTTTTCTTATTTTTCAAGATAATCATGAGGCTTAATATATTATGCTTTCTTGCCACTCCAATATCAAACGCGCTCATCTAGCTGGAATGGTTATGTACTTGTGTGTTGGTGTATAAGGTCCTGGGTTCGAATCCCCCAGGCCTTTTGGTTTTTTTCTTATTTTTGTGATTTTCCAGGATATTGCATAAAACAAATTGGGTCCATTCCTTTATCACATGCGCGCATGATAGCTTGGTGGTGGGTGTTGTTGCTGGCAAGCAGAGTGTCCTGGGTTCAAACCCCAGCCAGGTAAGTTCTTTTTCTTCTTTTTTCTTGTTTATTATTATATTTTAATTAATATGTTTATAATATGATTAAATAAATTTAAAATATATGTATAATGTATATTATTATTTTCCCTATTATAATCTAAACTTTTTTTATTTCATTAAATATCATTAGAAAAATAATTTAATCCTAATTTATTTTCTAAACATATAAAACCCTAATTTTCTAAAAAACCCTAAAAATATATTTCTTTTCAAAACCCTAATTCTTGTTTATAATTTTAATTAGTAAAAATTTTAACCTTTAAATTTATAAATAATGGTATGATCACATTTTTTTTATTATGTACATATTTTATTTAATATAATTAAATTTTGTAAATACAATTATAATCAATCTTTTTTTTTTGTAATTATTTCTATAATTCGTTTATAATCTAAATTTTATGTATAAATAATTTTTAAATATATGTTTAGAAATAATGGAATCTATGCTAATTTAATCTTGTAATTATAATATGTTTAAAATTAATTTAATCTTTATAATTTTGCATATAATTCAATATTTTATAATAATTAATATAATTGTCCATATTTTCCTATTAATCTTGATTAATTGTTTATATTTTCTTATTAACCTTGAAATAATCATTTACATGAAATTTAATCTTTTAATTATTTCAATTGTTTATTTCATTATGTTTATATAATTATTACTAACCCCATTTATTTTAATTATTATTATTATTACTAATCATGTTTATTACTAACCTTATTTATTTTTAATTATTATCACTAACCCAATTAAATTGCTTATTTATTTTACCTATTATTTATATTTTACTTATTTATTTATTTATTTATTTTACTATTTATTTAAATTGCTTTATCATTATTTTTTGTAATTGTTTCTGGATGTAAATTTTAAATTATTTATTTCTTATGCTATGGTTAGTAAAATAGGGAGTGTAAACATGTATGATATTTAAAATTGAATTTAGATCATTTAAATTATAAGATAAATATAAAATTAAACACTCACACACGTAAGTCGATCTTTGATCGCCATCTCACTTTCTAGGGTTGCCTCTCAATGTTGCCTAATTAAAAGGTCAAGTGGGGTGTATAAAGCAAAAGTCCCTTAAAAGAAAAGTCATCTAGTCCCTTAATAATCAAAGATCAAGTCCCTTAATGGTTGCCTTTCAATATGATCTAGTCCCTTTTGAATAATGATGACAGTCCCTCCAAAATGCTTAATACACCCTACAGTTGCCTTCATTAAACAGATGTCCCTCACTTGTCCCTAACATCCAAGGTAATGACTACCTATTCCTTAATAATAGGGATAGTTTTACCATTCAAAGGATAAAGAACAGAAAGACTTAAACTTTAGGGTAGGTTCCTCATAGTTACTTGCTCACTATTCAAACTTTTCAAACATTTCACAATTTCAAACAATTTTCAAACACAAGTTTTTTACGCATCCGTACATGGATCATTATCAAACTCTTATGAAAATTTCTATTCACACACTTCATATTTTCAAAAAAACAATTCAAAGTGAGCTAAGTAACTAAGAGCCCATGGATAACCATGGATGTAAAGGGTGTTAACACCTTCCCTTTACATAACCTACCCCCCGGACCAAAAAATCTTTTAAAAGGTCTTTCCTGTTCTTTTATGCCTTTCCTTTGGATAAAATAAAAGTCGGTGGCGACTCTTGCTATCCGCAACATAACTAAAGTCAGTTCTCCCACCGTGTTACAGGATCCATTTTTCTTCTTTGCTCCCTATCAGCCAGAATATAACAATTACTTCCAAACACATGGAAGTACTTAACTGTGGGTTTTCTGCCCTTCCAGGCTTCATAGATTGTGGACAAGGTTCCTTTCCTTAGAGTGACTCTATTATGGATGTAACAAGCTGTGTTCATAGCTTCAGCCCAGAAGTACAAAGGTAACTTTTTAGCATGGATCATAGCTCTTGCTGATTCTTGGATAGTTCTATTCTTCCTCTCAACAATCCCATTCTGTTGAGGAGTGATTGGTGAAGAGTATTCATGATTTATTCCTTCTGAAGAACAGAAATCTAAGAATTTTTTATTCTCAAACTCCTTTCCATGGTCACTTCTTATTCTGATCACACAGCTGGCCTTTTCTCTTTGTATTCTTTGGCATAAGTCTTTGAATACATCAAATACATTAGACTTTTCTTTGATAAAATTTATCCATGTGTACCTTGAAAAGTTATCAACCACCACATAGGCATACCTCTTACCACCAAGGCTCTCAACCTGCATAGGTCCCATAAGATCCATATGCAATAATTCCAAAACTTTGGAAGTTGTCAGATGTTGGAGCTTTGGATGGGACATCTTGGTTTGCTTGCCTATTTGACATTCACCACATATTTTGCCATCATCAATCTTCAGTTTAGGAATACCTCTCACAGCTTCCATAGATATGATTTTCTTTATGCCTCTGAAATGAAGATGACCTAGTCTTTGGTGCCATAGTTTCACTTCTTCTTCTTTGGCTAAAGAACAAGTTGAAGTGAGACTGAAGTCTTGAGGTTCCCACATGTAACAGTTGTCTTTAGATCTGGCTCCTCTCATGACAAACTTTTGCTCTTTATTAGACACTATGCATTCAATTTTGGTAAAGTTTACACTGTACCCTTGATCACATAATTGACTTATGTTGATCAAGTTAGCAGTCAAACCTTTTACCAGCAGCACATCATCTAGTCTTGGTACATCTGGACAGTCCAAGGTCCCAACTCCCTTGATTTCTCCTTTAGCTCCATCTCCAAAGGTTACATATCTGGATGAATATGACTTTAAGTCTACTAGCAGATTCTTCAATCCAGTCATGTGTCTTGAACATCCACTGTCAAAGTACCAGTCTTCTTTAGCTGATATTCTTAGAGATGTATGAGCTATATATGCAACACCCTTATTTGACCATTTGTATTGAGATTTCTTTTGATACCTCTGCCCTGTGCATTGTCCATCAGTAGAGCTCCAAGGTTGTTTGTTGATCTTGTAATTGGGCATGTAGCTTTGATCAGCATGAAGACTAGCTTTTGGTACCCATACTTTCTTGATGACCTCTGTCTTCTGCTTAGGGGGTTGCTGATATCTTTGATGTTGATGTCTATGCAGCACTTTCTTGGTAACCTCTATCTTCTGCTTAGGAGGTTGCTGATACATCTGATTTGGATATCCATGCAACTTGTAGCAATGAGGTTTGATATGTCCAAACCTTCCACAATGATGACATCTCCATCTTTGATACTTCTTCTTCATTATGTTCTTTTCATGATGTTGAGACATCTGTTGGAACATTGTGTTCTTTTCATGATGTTGAAGCATCTGTTGGGACATCTTGTTTGACTGTATGGAATTTGAATTAGTTTTGCTGGTGCTATCTTCAACCTTATGAACTTTGTTAAATCCCAGTCCACTTCTATCACCTGAATGCTTATTGTTGTTGAGAATAACATCCAGTGTGCTTGAGCTACTGTTCAGCATTCTAACAGATTTGGACATATGCTCCAACTTGGAGTTGAGAAGATTTACTTCACTTTTCAAGGTGTCAATGATCTCTAGATCACTTGTTTTTTCATCCTTTAGTGCCTCAATCTGCTTCTTTTGCTTTATACTCTCCATGTATATTTCAGTGCTCCTTTTAACCAGTTCTCTGTATGATTGCTCAAGCTCTTCAAAAGTAAGCTCCCCATCACTGGATTCACTTTCAGATTCACATAATCCAGTTAGAGCAGTGATATGCTTAGCTGATTCTTCTTCTGAATCACATCCTGAGTCTTCATCAGACCAGGTTACAGAGAGACCTTTCTTTTGTCTTTTTAAATAGGTAGGACATTCATTTCTGATGTGTCCATATCCTTCACATCCATGACATTTAATCCCTTTTTCTTGACTGGTCTTTTCATCATAATTTGACCTTTTATTTGCATCATAAGGTCTTTTGTTCTCAGAAGAGTTTGTGTATCTTCCACTTGGTCTGGACTTGTCTTCCATCTTTCTGAGAATCTTTTTGAATTGTCTTCCAAGCATAGCAATGTTTTCTGATAAATTTTCTTCAGGTTCTGATTCATTATCTTCTTCTTCTTTATCAGTATTTGACACCAAGGCTATGCTTTTGTTCTTCTTTACAACTGTGTCATTCATTCCCATCTCAAATGTTTGAAGGGAACCAATGAGCTCTTCAACTTTCATTGTGCATATGTCTTGAGCTTCTTCTATTGTTGTGACCTTCATGTCAAATCTTTTTGGCAAAGATCTGAGAATCTTTCTTACAAGCTTTTCATCAGTCATCTTTTCTCCCAAAGCTCCAGAAGTATTGGCAATTTCTAAGATGTTCATGTAGAACTCATGAATTGTCTTATCTTCCTTCATTCTCAAGTTTTCAAACTTGGTGGTGAGAAGTTGAAGTCTTGACATCTTTACCTTTTATGTTCCTTCATGAGTTGTTTTGAGAGTGTCCCAAACATCTTTGGCCAGCTCACAATGATGCACAAGTCTAAAGATGTTCCTATCAATGCCATTGAATAAAGCATTTAAGGCCTTGGAGTTGCCAAGTGCTGAATCTTCTTCCTCCTTACTCCATTCTTCTTCAGGTTTCAACACTTTTGCTCCATCTTTGGTGTCTTGGACAGGATGCTCCCTGTCGCTCCCGAAGATTTGCATCCCGGTACAAGCGCGAACGGTCGGCGAGGGGAACAGTGAGAACACACAGCCGTGAACTCACTGGAGATGAATAGAGTCGCCAGCTAGGCATTTTTATCCCGGAGGAAAGGCAATGCTGCATAGGCCTAGAAAAAGATGGATAAGACGGTTGCGAACCAGAGAGACTAAGAAAGGGGGTTGGTTACAACCTGGGAAGGTATTAGCACCCAGATTGTCCGTCGTACTCGACGGGATCCACGCTTAAAAGATTTGTGTTTTAAAGGGGTAGTGTCAGTGCAATCTGTGTGTAAAAGAGCTGGAAAAGATGTACAGGTGCCAGTGTATAGTGTATAAGTGATGTGAAGTATGAAAGTGTCAGTGTAGGAACAGAATGAAATGCTCATGATAATGAGGCTAAAAAGAATAATGCTGGAAGGAGGGGGAATAGACAGAGACTTTTGTTCGATAACTGTTAAGTTATGCCTACGTATCCTCTCGTGCAATGAGGAAGTCAGAACACCGTAGTTCGACCCAAAGAGACTGAAAGATGAATTGACTTGTGAACTGCTTGCTTGTCTATGCTCAAGTGTATGACCTGTCTGGCTCAGGTGCTTACTGTCTTGCATTAGACGGAAGAAGCAAGTTCTCGTGTATGAGTGAAGATGATGAGAAAAGAATCCCGGAGGAGACGATTATTGTTTGTTTTTGATGTTTTCAGTCTTTTATTTCTTTTTGGAGTTTGTCATAAGGTAATGAGCTTAAGCCTAAACCAATGGGTTAGCAAACTCACCACATCTTCCCTCTGATTAGGGGTAATGAGTGTACCTTAAGTGTGAAGTCAGATTCTCACACTTAATCACCTTTGATGTAGGATTAAGATCATTAACCTACTTGTGATTATTTAGATGTTTTTGTGGTTTTTGTTTAGTGTTGAGTAATGAGGTTAAGCCATAATCAAGGATTAAACAGGCCCATTACACCATCCTAAAAGAAGGATAATAGATGAGAATGTTTAAGCTGAGGAAGACTCCTCAACTTAATCCATGATTAGGGATTAAACCCATGACAAAACAAGCCTTTATTAAGTGGATTTTATTTAGATTAATGGTATGATGATGAAGTGTTTTTTATGATTTGTAAGACAACTTGAGGGGGACTTGTCCATTAACACTAGGGTTAGTCCTTCTTAACCAATTAAGGAAGAATTAGAACCCTAATGCAAGGCCCAAGTTACAAGTGATGTCTTGATATTTATTAAGTGAATTGATTAAGAGATTTAAACACCTTAAGGGTTTAAGACTTAGGACTAAAGTTATACACTCCATCCTAAGAGAAGGATGCAGGCATAAGCTTAATCACAAAGTCTTAAAGCCTTTAGGGTTTAGTCCCTAATTATGAGGTGAGAAGAGAGGACTCAAGGAGACACAAAGGTAAAACTATGAGGGGGACTAATCAAAACCCTAATTCATTGTCATGCTTGGATGATCCTAAGGTTTGTGAGGTTTGCAAGAACAATCTTCAGAGGAACCACCAGGAAGCAGATGAATAAGATCAAGAGAAGCAAAGTGACTTGCTTCTTTCAAGAAGTCAAGTCACTCGAAGAAAGAAAGTGGGAGGAAGAAGAATGAGCAAGCTCAAACTCAAACCCATATAAGAATGCAGCAATGGATGCAAGAGAGATGAAAAGAAAAGTTATGAGAAGTGGAGGCAAATTCACTTCCCAAGTTTACTTACCACCTGAAATGTTAGAAAGAAAATGCAAAAACAATGCAAGATGAGATGAAATGGCATGATGCTAAGCAAAACCAGAAGCATGCACATGATGTTAATGATGCTATGAGATGCTGCAAACATGAGGCAAGGCATGGGGATGATCATACAAGATTATGAATGCAAATGATGCAAGTTAAGGAGCATGAACAAGCATGAAATGTTATGAAGCATACAAGACAAATGACATGGCAAATATGAGATGCAATGATCAAAGATGCTTTATACATGTCTTAAGATGCCAAATGAATCACAAGAATGCACAAAATGCAAAGACAAGTCATGTTATGCAAGGGAATGCAAGGAGGATGCAAGAGAGAGCCCAAATTAGGGTTTATGGATCAAACATCAAACACAAACCAAAAACAGAAGCAAAACCCTAAAGTAAAAAATGGAAAATGGCACTCAAAGAAACCCTAGACCTATGATAAACCACTGCCCAAAGGGGAGCTCTCAACTCTCAACCAAACTCAAGATATGAATTTTCTAAGTTATTAGGGTTTTTTAGGGTTCTTAACAAAACAAATGCCAAACAATTTGAAAATGCAAGAACAATTCATGGCCTTTTAACCCTAGAAACTACATGCTAAACAAAAGACAATGCAAGAAGAATCAATGTCTCAACCTTCACCAATTGGCAGAAATGAATTTTTGAATCCATGATCAAAATAATGCATAAAAAATGATTTAATTCAATGAAAAATTCTTAAAATGCATCAAGATCAAAAAGGAAATTTGGTTTGAAGGTTGGACAATGTTTCTAAATGTCTTAGAACATTTCATGAATTTTTTGGTGATTTTTAGATACTTAAAAGTATTTTTTTATCAATTAATTCTCATTAATCAATCAAAAATAATCTCTTAAATATTTAAAAATACTTTTTTAATGATAAAAAATAAAATAAAAATATTTTTGGGTCTTAAAAATTAATAAAACCTTAAGGAAAAAGTTTCATAATTTTTATGAATTTTTTGCTATTTTAAATTAATTATGCAAGTTAATGAAATAAAATGAAATAAAAATCAAATAAATATGAAAGTATGCACAATGGAAGGCTGAGATTGATCCAGAGTTTGAAAAGGTTGACTGCGCGCTTCATCCAAGGGTCTCAATTCAAACAGGCTTAATTTTAATTAACTAAATGAATAAAGCTGATTAGGGTTTAATGAACGAATCTGGGCCCTTGATCACGCGCGGGAATGGACCAAGTCAACCCATCCAACGCTCACCATTCAAACGCTCATTAATTACAGGGATTTGCCCTAATGACTTTCAGGTGGCCGGAGAGGACCTCCGGTCGTCTTCTCCGGCCAGCATCTCACCTGAGAAACCTCCAAATCACTCAAATCGTAACTAAAATGAAAACTAAACACATAGAAATGGACCCCATGATCTCCTGAATCAAAACCCTAACCCCAAACAAATTTATTCTTCATCAATCACATGAATCGAAAGCAAACATTTTTAGGGCAAACCAGTTTCAGAGTCAAATTAAATGCTCAAATCACAACCATTTTCAAAACCAATGGTACCAGGATGATCAGCAAGACATGAAGAACAAGTTTGTAACAAGAAAAACAACTTCTGGAAAAATAAATTTCAGGTTACCTGAGATTCGAAGCTTTCAGTTTAGGAACTTTCTGGCCACCTTTCTTTGTGCAAGCTGCTCCACTTGGTCCCCAGAAGATGTTTGAATGCTCAAATGGAGTTTAAGTTGGCTTGATGATGAGTTTCGAAAGCTCCTGCTTCAGTTCAGTCAAAAATGGCAATGGAGATTCTGGCACTTTCAGGTCATGGTGAATGAAGGTTTGAGGTCCTGATGATGAATGGAGAAGGTTTGTGGTGTTTGTTTGTGTGTTTGTGAGCTAGGATGAGAGTTTCGAATGAAACTGCAAAATGGAGTGAGAAATGGCTATGGAGTAATCTGGTTGTTTCAGGCTTGTGCTTTGGGTGGTTTCTACTCAGTGATACATGGTGAGTTGAATGGAGAAAAAAGTTTGAGTGTTTTGTGGCTGTGGAGAGGAATTCGAAAGCTTATGCAAAATGGAAGGTTTTTGTGTATGTGGTGAATGAGTTGGTTTCAGCCTTGTTTCTTCTTATGTTTTGCTTGCAAATTGTCCACATGACTCTCTCTCATTGGTCAGTTGATTTGACATGTGCTTTATGGATAGGTGAGGCAACTTTTGCAATTTGTCAACTCTTGTGTAAGAGAAAGTATGGTGAGGTGCTAGCTTGGTACAAGGCATGGGCTATGCGCAGCAAGATGAGGGGGAAATGTCAGCTTGGTCCAGCATTCAAGGCAGCAAGTGGTGAAGGCTTGATCGTGAGTTTTGCAACTTGGTTACTTTATGGATTTTCATGAAAAATGCCTTGTTACATGAACCAAACCATAGGCAAACTTGATCCAATTCTGATTTTTAGGACTTAGAGAATGTTTGTGTAATGGTTTGAAATGAATTAGAGGTCACATGATGCATTGGTTCAAGGTTTTGCAAAATTTCCATTTGAAGCATGCCTTAGAACTTAATGATTTTTGCCAACTTTGCATTGCTATAACTTTTGATCCAAGAAGAGTTTGATCATGTTCTTGTACTTTTTGAAAAGGGAAAGATGAGATCTACAACTTTCATGACCAAAGTTTTTTCATTTGAAGCATTTTTGGATCATGAATCAAGGCTTGAAAAATGACCTAAAATGATGCATCCTTGAAAAGTCAACTATGCCCAAAAAGTCAACATTTGCAAAAACCCTAAATTCTTGATTTCTATGAACTTAAATCTTCTTCCATGATCAAATAAAGATCATATACACTCAAAATGATGAAGATCACCCATTGGTTGGGTCATTGGGGGCCTCAGATGCCCTGATTTTGCACTGACTTGTCTAGAAAGTCAACTCTTGATCAGATGACTTCCCCATGGAATTTCTTCATGAAAATTGGTATGTATACTCCCTATACCATATAGAGATCAATGGAAACAAGAATGACCAAAAAATTTGGAGTTATGGCCTCTGAAACCAAAACCCTAATTTTTAGTCAACTGTGCAGTCAAACCTGGCTCTGCATCACCTCAAACCCTAGTTCCTGTGATTCCTCTGCATTTTGACTTTGAGGAGATGGAATATGATATAAGAACACACATGGACCCCCTTGAGCTGATTGGTGGCCTTTGGAATGCCTCAAGAGGCTTTGGGATTGCTCAGATCACAAACCCTATGTGCAGATGCCTTGAAAGCTATGCAGTGAATCAAAAATGAGATGTGAGGTGATATGATTGTGTTTATGCATATGAAATGATCACAAGCCATGGTGTGAATGGGTGAGGGCAAATTTGGGGTGTTTACAGCTGGAAGACTGCTGGGTAAAGTGGAAGACTGCTGGGTAAAGTGGTATGTGAAGCAAAGCGATGACGGGGACGGCCGACATGCTGGTAAAGTGCAGGAAATAAAGCGATGACGGGGACGGCCGACATGCTGGGGATAAAAAGGTAAAGCTAAGACGGGGACGACCGACTAGCTGGGGAAAATAAAATCATGATGGGGACGGCCATCACGATAAAACTGTAAAAAAAATTCTGAGGATTAATGAAACATGACGGGGACGGCCATCAAGTTCATAAAGGAAAGTAACCAACGATGGGGACGGCCATCGGGCTAAAAAGGAAAAGGGACCACGACGGGGACGGCCATCGGGTTAAAGAATAAATGAAATAAACAGATGATGGGGTACGGCCATCAAAGGTGAAGGACGATCACCTAGCAGGGGACGGCTGCTCTGTTGGGGATAAAAGAAAAATGATGGGGACGGCCATCAAAGGTGGAGGACGACCACCTGGCAGGGTACGGCTGCCGAAAATATCAACGATGGGGACGGCCATCGGATAGAAAAGGTCAACGATGGGGACGGCCATCGGACGAGCATGATGGAGGACGACCATCAAGAAGTGGAGGACGACCACTCAGCAGGGGACGGCTGCTCTCGAGGTTTGTCATAACACAGGACGAGTGTTAGATAACCAAAAATCAACAATGGGGACGGCCATTGGATAAAGTTGATGAAGGACGATCATCAAGAGGTGGAGGACGACCACCTAGCAGGGGACGGCTGCTAAAAATCAACGATGGGGACGGCCATCGGATGAGCATGATGGAGGACGACCACTCAAGAAGTGGAGGACGACCACTCAGCAGGGTACGGCTGCTCTCAAAGGTATCATAACACAGGACGAGTGTTAGATAAAAAAGAAAATTTGTTGGTGATCTACTGGGAATAATGTAAACACGGACGAGCGTTTACACCCAAGAAACAAAAGGTATAAGTGTTTGGGTATTGTGTATAGATTAAAGATGCGGACGAGCATCCCTAAGACTATGATACGGACGAGTATCATGTAGAAACAAACTGACACATGTTCAGAGATGATGATACGGACGAGTATCAACTGGTTAACAAAGAACACGGACGAGTGTTGCATCTGAAAGGACTCTTCTGGGGAATAGTAGACACAGACGAGTATCTGTATTCAAGAAGACATAAGTGTTTGACACAGTGTATGGATTAAAGATGCGGACGAGCATCCTTAAGACTATGATACGGACGAGTATCATGTAGAAACAAACATTAGACGCAATGTTCTGAGATGATGGTACGGACGAGTACCAACTGGTTAACGAAGAACAAGGACTACTGTCGAATCTGTGGGGATATGAGTGATGATGTATACAAGATACGGACGAGTATCTGTATGAGCGTACCATGAGTAGTGAGTATTGTATTGTATAGATGAGTGTTTCAACTGCTGGGGAGAGTGACAAGGACGAGTGTCAAGAGAGAAAAGTATAATATGAACAAGTATCTGCTATACAAAGTCTAGGCGACTGCGCTGGGGATATGACACGGACGGGTGTCAAAAAGGGTGTGTATATGTATATGTGAGTGCAAAGAGGGTGTCTTTGGCTTTCTGCTGGTGATGTGACACGGACGGGTGTCAGGAAGTATCTGTAATGAGGGTGATTTGTTTGTAAAGGGTGTTCAGGCGACTTTACTGGGGAAAGATGATACGGACGGGTATCAAGGGGTGTATATGGTAGTGTTTGTGACTTGTGAGGCAGCTGCTTTTGCCGGGGACTCTGGTGGGGATTTTTGTATATCATGATGATGAACGGTTTATTATTCACAAGTGTTTGATTCACAACATGACTTATGATTATGCTATGCATTTGATTTTTGCTGTAATGCTCCGTATTAGACGGAATGCTACGCTCTGGGGGTGAATATGATGCGGATGCCATGATCATGCAAGGGGGCACAGATCCGGGATTCGGATCCCATTGCTGCGAAGATCTCTGGATGATCTGCTTGAAGTGAACATCCCAGCTGGGGATGAGATCATTGGTAGATCTAGTGATGTATCTGCTCGGGGATATAGGTCACTGATTGACATATCCTTATAAATGAGAGACCCAGCTGGGGTTTGTAGAAGCTTTCTTCACTCTGTTGTGACTTCTTCGTGCGTTGCTCTTCTGAATAGAGGCTGAAGATTCTGTGGGGAGATGATTCCTAGATTCTGCATTCTGCTGAGGAAGAATGGCAACTCGGCTGGGGAATTGTGAGGCAACTCAGCTGGGGATATAGCATTTCCGATGCTGAGATCTTTTGTTGATTTTCCAGCTTGCTGGGATGTACCTTGCATGCCCCAAGTTGCGTTCTGGATACCTGCAAACCTGCAAAGGTAAGGAAACGTACAAAAGGTCCCGAGGTATCCCTTACCGGATTCCGTCATAGGAGTTAAGTACTTTCGAGAATAATTAGATTCCCTATAAGCATGTGTTTTTATTTTAGAGAAAGGCATCCGTACTTATGCAATTGTATTTTTAGAGATATCAGACAACTCCTTGCAAAACGTAAATGTAAAAGACGAAACATGACTGAAAATCTGATTTTATTAATTCATGTGCCCTGAATTGGCAAGATACAGTCAAAGAAACACATCTCCTGAAATGAGGAGTTTGTTACAAATTGAGAAATAAAGTGCTGGCGGTGTTGGTGACGCTTTAAGGAGCTCCCTCTTCTGCTATGACTCGTATGACAATGACGTTCTTCTCGTCTTGCTTTCTGGAGAGAGTTGATTCTGATTGAAGCTTGATCCTTTGGAGCTTACCAAGTCGTGGGTGATACAGACGAATTCAGAATGCAGTTGTTCGCTTATTCCCTTATTTTGCATGGATCGCCCTTTCGGGTTTTCAATCCATCGGGATACCCATTTTTGCCTGAGCTGTCCAATGCGGCTTTTCAACTCAGCGGGTGTACATTTTTTTGTTTATTTTCCCTTACTTTTGCCCGAGTCTTTTATTCTGTTTTTGACTCGCCGGGATGCCCTATTTTTGCCTGGACTTACATTCTGTTTTTATGTCCAGCGGGTCATTTTATGCGAAGTATTTTTTAACTGCATCTGAATTCACAGGGGACGGGAAGTCTTCACCATCCATGGTGCTGAGCATCAGTGCTCCACCAGAGAAAACTTTCTTCACCACGAATGGTCCTTCATAATTTGGAGTCCATTTGCCCCTGTGGTCTGTATGAGGAGGGAGGATTCTTTTCAGCACAAGATTTCCTACTTGGTACTCTCGGTGCCTGACTTTCTGATCGAAGGCTTTCTTCATTCTCTTCTGATATAACTGCCCATGGCAGATTGCAGCCAATCTTTTCTCTTCAATCAGACTTAATTGTTCGTATCGGGACCGAACCCATTCTGCTTCACTCAGTTTAACATCCATCAAAACTCGCAGAGAGGGTAATTCAACTTCAACAGGTAGGACTGCTTCCATACCATATACAAGCTGATACGGTGTTGCCCCAGTGGATGTCCTGATTGACGTGCGGTACCCATGCAAGGCAAATGGTAGCATTTCGTGCCAGTCTTTGTAAGTGACTACCATCTTCTGCACAATCTTCTTGATATTCTTATTTGCTGCCTCAACAGCGCCGTTCATCTTTGGCCTGTAAGGAGAAGAATTGTGATGTTGGATCTTGAAGTCCCGACACAGCTCTGCCATCATTTTGTTGTTTAAATTGGAACCATTATCAGTAATGATCCGCTCGGGAACTCCATATCGACAGATGATATCCCTCTTCAGAAATCTGGCTACCACTTGCCTTGTAACATTTGCATATGAGGCTGCTTCAACCCACTTGGTGAAATAGTCGATGGCGACCAGGATGAATCTGTGGCCGTTTGAAGCAGTTGGCTCAATCTTGCCAATCATATCAATGCCCCACATGGCAAAGCGCCATGGTGAAGACATGATGTTCAAAGGATTGGGAGGCACATGCACCTTATCTGCGTAGATCTGGCATTTATGGCATTTTCTGGCGTAAGCACAACAGTCTGCATCCATTGTGATCCAATAATAGCCTGATCTTAACAACTTTTTAGCCATTGCATGTCCTCCAGCATGGGTACCAAAAGATCCTTCGTGCACTTCATGCATCAACAAATCTGCTTCTGTCTTATCAACACATCTGAGGAGTACCATGTCAAAGTTCCTTTTGTATAAAGACCCATCAGTGTTCAGAAAGAAACTACCAGCAAGCCTTCTCAAAGTCTTCTTATCATTGGAAGATGCCCCAGGTGGGTATGTCTGATCCTCCAAGAAGCACTTAATGTCGTGGAACCAAGGCTTATCATCTTTTTCAACATCTGCTGCAAATACATATGCTGGTCTATCAAGTCTAGACACTGAAATCTGGGGTACAAAGTTAGCAGCTTGAACTTTGATCATGGATGAAATGGTAGCGAGAGCATCTGCAAACTGATTCTCGTCCCGAGGGATATACTCAAGCTTGACTGTTGTGAAGAAAGTCAGTAACCTTCTTGTATAATCCCTGTAAGGTATCAGATGATCTTGGTGGGTGTACCATTTCCCGTTGGTTTGATTGACTACCAAAGCTGAATCTCCGAATACGGTCAATGTCTTGATCCTGAGGTCAATGGCTTCCTCAAGACCCATAATGCAAGCTTCGTATTCAGCTTCGTTGTTAGTGCAGTTGAAAGTGAGTTTTGCTGAGAAAGGCATGTGAACTCCTTTAGGTGTAATGAGTACTGCACCAACACCACGACCATTCATGTTAACAGCCCCGTCAAACATCATAGTCCATTCTTCTCCCGAGTCGGGCCCTTCAGTGTGAACAGGCTCTTCATGATCTTTTGCTTTAATGAACATGATGTCTTCATCAGGGAAGTCAAACCTCATAGGCTGGTAGTCATCAATGGGTTGCTCAGCAAGATATTCAGATAGTACACTGCCCTTGATGGCTTTCTGAGATGTGTACTGTATGTCGTATTCTGTGAGAATCATCTGCCATCTTGCAACCCGTCCGATAAGAGCTGGCTTCTCAAATATGTACTTGACTGGATCCATTTTTGAGATTAATAAGGTAGTGTGGGTCAACATATACTGTCTCAGTCGGCGAGCAGCCCACGCTAAAGCACAGCAAGTTTTCTCGAGCAGTGAATAACGTTGTTCACAGTCGGTAAACTTTTTGCTTAGGTAGTATATTGCATACTCTTTTCGACCAGACTCGTCATGCTGGCCCAGCACACACCCCATCGACTCTTCTAATACTGTCAAGTACATTATCAGAGGTCTTCCTTCAACTGGAGGCATAAGGATTGGAGGTTCTTGTAAGTATTCTTTGATCTTGTCAAAAGCCTTCTGGCAATCTTCGTTCCACCTGACCGTTTGTTCCTTTCTTAGCAGCTTGAACAAGGGTTCACAGGTCGCTGTAAGGTGAGATATGAACCTTGAAATGTAGTTCAATCGACCTAAGAACCCTCGAACTTCTTTCTCAGTTCTCGGTGCAGGCATCTCTTGAATAGCTTTGACTTTATCTGGGTCAACCTCAATCTCCTTCTCGCTTACAATAAAGCCCAGCAGCTTACCAGATCTCACCCCGAATGTGCATTTGTTGGGGTTCAACTTCAGTTGATACTTCCTCAGACGCTTGAACAACTTCAGCAGATTCACCAGGTGACCTTCCTCTGTAAGGGACTTGGCGATCATATCATCCACATAACATTCTATTTCCTTGTGGATCATATCGTGGAATAATGTCACCATAGCCCGTTGATATGTGGCACCAGCATTCTTCAGTCCGAATGGCATCACTTTGTAACAGAACGTGCCCCAAGGTGTGATGAATGTTGTCTTCTCCATGTCTTCAGGTGACATCTTGATCTGATTATATCCTGAAAATCCATCCATGAAGGAGAATACCGAGAACTGAGCCGTGTTATCCACCAATACGTCAATGTGAGGTAATGGGAAGTCATCCTTCGGGCTGGCTCTGTTCAGATCCCGGTAATCCACACACATTCTTACTTTGCCATCTTTCTTAGGCACAGGTACTATATTAGCAACCCACGGCGGATAGCTAGTTACAGCAAGGAACCCGGCGTCCCATTGCTTTTGTACCTCTTCCTTGATTTTCATAGCCATGTCTGGGCGAGTTCGGCGCAACTTCTGTTTAACTGGTGGGCATTCTTCCCTCAAAGGCAGCTTATGCACAACAATGTCTGTATCCAACCCTGGCATATCTTGATACGACCAAGCAAACACATCAACATACTCTTGAAGCAGATCTATCAGTTGTCTCTTCACTGAGTCTTGCAGGCAGGCCCCTATTTTAACCTCTTTCACGTCTTCGTCAGTACCAAGATTAATCACTTCAACCTCCTCCTGGTGAGGAGTAATAACCTTTTCCTCTTGTCTCAACAACCTGGCTAACTCTTCAGGAAGCTCATACTCTTCTTCAACCCCTTCATCAGCTTGATTGATCGGATTGTCAAAGTCATACGATGTCATAGCCGTGCTGTTGTCGGTGCAGTCTGGAAGGCACTCTCTGCAAGGGTTAAGTTGGTTCATTTTAGTGATTGATTTTAATCTTGCTTTAGAAAAAGGTGAAATGAAGTTATCATTTTGAAAACACCGCCATTTATTTTTGTACAAAAAGAAAGATGGAAAAACAGTGAGCATAAAAGAAAAAGACTCGTTTGCAAAAAGACGTCTGATATTTCATTAATTTAATCTTGTTTGCACAAAAGTACAGATGGCCCTGGTTACAAAATGAGTCTTGTCATCTTGGGCAAGATGCAAGACTTGGATGCATGCTATAAAAAATACAGGAAATAATAATTACTCTGCATGAGTAACTCTTATAATTTCCTGGGAAGACCAGTTCGAGACACTGCTCCCCGGGATCTTCGGACGAATCCAATTCTCCAGATCGCGCTCCTCTTCCAGCTCGTCTTCCAGACAGTTGATAGCATCAGGGGTAAGCATTCCCCCACTGACAAAACCAGGCTCTGCAGCAGCCTTTGCTTGATGTTGAGTTGGTTTGTAACCCAACCCAAATTTGTCCTTCTTCTCCTCCACAGCTAAGACCTTGCCCCAGCCTAAGGCGGTTCCTTCTTCAACAACCTTCCGGGCTTGTTGGTAAGATGACATGGAGATACCTGACACAGCAGATGCTTCATTGACGTTCAAGGCTTCAAAACCTTGGCTCATTGTTTCATGGATCTCCCCATCCATCTCAATGTATTTATAAGTAGCCAGATGGCTAACAAAAATGTCCTCCTCTCCACAGATTGTGACAACTTGACCTTCCCACTCAAATTTTAACTTTTGGTGAAGGGTAGACGTTATTGCGCCGGCGGCGTGAATCCAGGGTCTACCCAACAAACAGCTGTAGGCGGGCTGAATGTCCATCACATAAAAGATAGTTTTAAAAGTCTGTGGGCCAATTGTCACAGGCAGCTCAATCTCTCCCAGAACCGATCTCTTAGAACCATCAAAGGCTCTTACTACCAGGTTGCTGGGTCTCAATGCCAATCCATCATATTCAAGCTTCACCAGAGCCTTCTTTGGCAAGACATTCAGGGAAGAACCTGTGTCCACCAGCACATGAGAAAGGACAGCTCCTTTGCATTCCAGGGTTATGTGCAAGGCTTTGTTGTGGTTGCGGCCATCCGCTGTCAAGTCAGTATTGGTGAACCCTAGCCCATTGCTAGCAGTAACATTTCCAACCACGGTTTCCAATTGGTTGACAGTAATCTCCTCAGGCACGTAAGCTGCGTGCAGGACTTTAAGTAGTGCATTCCGATGGGCTTCGGAGCACATAAGCAGTGAGAGGATGGAGATTTTGGATGGCGTCTGGTGAAGCTGATCCACAACTTTATAATCACTCTTTTTGATGATCCGCATAAACTCATCAACTTCCTGATCAAATGGAGTTTTCAGGGCTTCTTTGGCAGCTGGATCTTCCTGCACCGGGCCTTTTCCTTTTGCCTTGGCAGCAGCTTCTGCTTCGGCAGTAGGTCTTTGAACTTGTGAAGCAAAGAGACGTCCGCTTCGAGTGAAGCCTCCGCCTCCCCCCACATTATCTACTTGTGGTGCAGGTGTTGATGTTTCAAGAGTGATTCTTTTTCCTTCGCAGTACACGTCAGAGCCATAGTGCCAAGGGATGGCCCTATTGCTTTCATATGGTATTGGTCCAGGCACCGTGACAGTGACCGGACTGATTGCTGCTGCTGAAGGGACTGTAATTGTGTGTGGATCATAGAAGATTGTAACTGGTGCTCTAGTGGGAGCAGCACCTTCTGAATGGTAGGCGGAATTATTTTCAGGATCATAGAATATGGTGACGGTAGAGACATCTTCATGATTGATTGCTGGTGTTGTAGGAGGTACTGTTGGAAGGACTGTTGTTGTTGGAGAGTCGAAATGGAATGAAGCTGAAGTTGTAGCAGGAGGAACTGTTGTAAACTGATCATTTGGAAGGACAGGTGAAGTACTTGTTGATGGTGCTGATGAATTGTTGGGAACAATAGTTGCTGCAGTTGTAGGAGGTTCTGAAACCGTTGTTGATGAAGTTGCTGGATTTGTCGGAAATGATGTAGTGATCTGGAGTAGGCCACTCTGAATAAGGCTGTTAATGCCATTCCTTAAATCTTCACACCCATTCCATGAAATATTGCAGTATGGGCACCCTAGTTCACACCCCGGAAATATTTGGTTTTCACGGAGCTGAGCTTTGATTTCCACCAATGGTGTCCTGATCTGATCCACACTAGTTATTAAATAAGACGGTTGGTCTTCTTCAATAGCATTAATTCGGGGACCACCATGGTTTGGCATAGGGTTTTTATTGACATTGGGCGGAGGTGCAAAATTCAGAGCCTTGGAGTCTACCAAGTCTTGTACCTTCATATGCAGAGCCCTGCATTTTTCTGTACTGTGACCAGGTGCGTTTGAATGAAAAGCACACCTAGCATTGGAGTCATAGTTCCTTGGTAGACTGTTGGGATCCGGGGGTGCCAACGTTCTTAGCTCAACCAGGTTGAGTTTCAGAAGTTGTGGCAGCAAGGCAGCATACGGCATTGGGATCGGGTCGATCACTCGGTTAGCTTGGGATGGCCTCTGTTGGAATGGCCTTTGTTGATTGTTGTTGTTGGAGTTGTTGTTGAAGTTCCTTGGAGGATACTGATTCTGCTGATACTGAGGTTGTTGTTGGAAGTTTGGTTGAGGAGGTTGATAGACTGGCTGAGGATGAGCTGGAGCAGGGATGGTGACTGCTGCTATTGACCTCTGAGCATATTGGGGCCTACCCCTGTTGGTGTGGATGGCATTGGTCTCGCCAGATCTTCTCGGGCCTGCAAAAGGCTTTCTTGTACTACTGGACGAGATTGCACCGTTGTCTGAGATCTTACCCATTTTTAACAGGCTTTCAATTCTCTCCCCAGCTATGACAACATCTGCGAAGCTGGTGGAAGAGAAAGCAGCTAACCTGTCAATATACGTTCCCTGAAGAGTATTCATAAACATGTCTGCCATTTCTCTCTCAGACATTGGTGGTTGAACAGCAGCAGCCAGTTGCCTCCACCTTTGGGCATATTCTCTGAAGCTCTCCCTCGAAGACTGTGACATTCCCATTAGGAGGGTCCTGTTGGGTGCCATATCTAGATTATACTGATACTGTCTGATGAAGGCTTCTGCCAGGTCCTTCCAGCATCTTATAGTTGCTCTTGTCAGATGGGAATACCATTCCCTTGATGCTCCAGTCAAGCTATCTTCGAAGTAGAACATCCAGAGTTTCTCATCCATTGTATAGGCCTTCAGCCTTCCCAGAAATGATTGCAAATGAGTCCGGGGGCATGAAGTCCCATTATACTTTTCGAAACATGGAGGCTTGAACTTGTGGGGGATCCTGACCCCGTCTACCAGCCCCATGTCCATGACGTCGAAACCCAAAGAATTTTGAGATTCTAAGGACCTCAACTTCTCAGCTATCTCTTCCAATCGTCTATCATATGTTTCCTCTCCAGCACCCATTACTGTATACTGGTCCTCCTGAGGATCTTCTTGAAGTACTCTGGCTGCTGTGGCTGTCCCTTGAATGTTGACTGGGATGTTGGCCTCTGGATGGAGATGGGGTCCAAAAACTGGGGGATTGGCATGAGGTTGGACCCTCTCGTTGTTACTTGTGCCAGCAGTTCCCACATGGGGCTCCTCTTGATTCCTTCCTTCTACCAAAACTCTGAGCCTCTCCTGGCTTTGAGCTAAGTTGTTCATCACTTCCATGAACTGTGTTATCTGGGTTCTCATCTCCAGCCTTTCGTTGGCCATCTGGTTTCTGACCTCCGTAAGGTCCTGCTGCATCTGATCCATCTGAATTCCCGGAAGGTTGTTTCTAGTTGGGTACCTGTGAGGCCTGTTGAGAGGAAATACCCGGCGGCGAGCAATAATTCCTGAACATCACAACAGAGGTTAGCAACAACAAAACAAAAACCTACAAAACAAACAAAAGGGTTAGCATGCAATGCAGTTATGCTTATTTGTTCTCAAGGTATCCGGTTTGGCCTTCAGTTTTGACCCTTCCAGACCCTTGAAGATGATGCTGTTGAAGTTGCTTTTGAAGTGAACTCAGATAGAAACCAACAAATATATTACAAAGGTGAAATAATACAAATTGTTCGAATTACAACACAAGCCCTTAAAGGGGTCAAAATACATCACAAAAAGGTAAAAGTACATGAAATAGGAACAACAACAAGCAAATGGTCAGACTCCAAGGCCAAACTCATCCTCACGAACTTCCTTAAGAAGTGCTTCGGTCACAGGATCAGCCGGATGCTCCGTGAGATTTCTGATGAGAAGGTTTCTTGTTGCAACAGCTGCAGTCAACTTCCTGCTCTGACTTTGGTCCTTAGACCTCTTCAATCCTGCTTTGATTTTCAGCTCTGATATTTCCTCCTGGGCTGCTGCCAGGGCTTTTTCCATCTGCTCCATCTTGTCCTGAACTCTCTTGTCTTCTAGAGTACGGGCCTCAGTGATCCGGACCCACCTGGCCTGACTCTCCTTCAAGTACAAGTCTGTCCTTGCTCTCTGGAACTGGGCTTCTTTACAAGCATTCTTCAGAATTTGTTCACCAGCTTTAGACTTGTTGATATAATCTCCAGACTTCTCGATCTTGGTCAAGTGTTCCACTCTCAATTTCTCCAATCTCTCAATCTCCCTCACACCTTCACTCCTCTCCCTGAGGGTCTTCTGCAAAGCCTGGGTTAACTTCTCATTTCTTTCCTTCAAGCTCTCAAACTCTTCCAAACTGATAGTGGCAGGGGGTGGTGCTGAAGATGACTCAGGCATGTCTTCTATGGTAAAGGGCATTCCAGAGAATTGGGCCCTAGCATGGGACCACTCATAATATTGGACTGATGCCACATTATTGCACTTCCCTAGGATAGTGATTCCCTTAGTTTGAACATGATCCCAGGCCCAGGCAGCCTGCCTAACAGTTGCCAGACTAATCTTGTTCTCACAGTAGAGGGTCTCAACCAAATCTTGTTCCCTAGGAGTATGAACCAGTGCATAGCCCAATTGTCTCCTGAACAGCAGAGGGTTGTAGTTGATACTTCCCTTAACTCCTATCAAAGGCACATTGGGAAAGTGCCCACAGCTGGTGATCATATCTCTGCCCTTGGTGCTCTGAGTACACCATCTGATATCTGCTGAAGTGAGAGTGGTGAGCCTCTTAGCCCAGTTGCTTTGCTGATGAGGATTTAGAAATGCATCTGTCCTGGGTAGATGCCTGAGAAGCCAAGCATGGAATAATGGAGCACAAATCCTTACTAATCTTCCCCTCTGCTTCTCATTCCTCTGATGCACTGAGTAATAGAGATCTCCTAGCAAAGTTGGCACTGGGTTCCTCAGGATGAACAAATGGATTGCATTCTTGCTAATGAATCGGGGCTCATCTGCAAACAACACAATTCCATATACACTTAAGGCCAACAGAGCACAAACAGCTTTCCATTCTCCTAGAGAAGCCTTCAAGGTAGCTTGAGAAATCAGGAAGTCCAGATGAAATCCAGGGATCCCAGCTTTAGAGGTCATGTGCTGCTCAATCAAAACAGGTTCCAGGTGCAAAGCTTTTGCCACCTCTCCATTGCTGGGAAAGACCATTTCAGGGTTGAAAGGGATTTCCCTCTTGATAGGTAAACCAATCAAAGATGAGTATTCTTCTAATAGGGGCCCCAACTGAAAGTCTTGAAAGGTGAAACATCTCAATGGGGGGTCATAGAACTGAATGCAGGTGTGGATGAGGCTCCTCTGAGATGGGTCCAGATCCATAACCATGTCCAGTATATCTCCATAACTCTCCCCGAACAAGGGTATGTGATCTGGAGTGATCAGGGTTTGGATCCTCCTGATGTCTGATAAGTCCGGTTGGAAGAAATGATAAGTGATGTTGCTTTTCTTTGGAGCCATGATGTTGAGACTGAGTAGGATGAGTGCTGATGAAGATGCTGAGGAGTGGGCCACTGGCTGGCTAGTGCTAGTAACTGAAGTATATGGCTGACAAACTGAAGCAAGTGCTGGTGGAGATAGGTCAATGATGTAGATGGGGGTCAAAACCAAAACCAGATGGAGGTGGATACCCTGAAACACAAATAAGCAAATGTTAATATGATGCAATGAGTATGTATGCAAATGATATGCAAGGGTCTGTGACTGAGCTGGATCTGATTAACTGCCTTGGTATAGATCCATGTATGTTCAAGAATTCCAGATGGAGGTCTATAAATCCAGTAACCAGGGTAAGGGGACTCAAATAAAGAGCCACAAGTCCAGGGTTTTAGAATCACAAGAACTATCCAACATGAAGTACTCTTAACAAAGTCAAAGTAACAGGGTATTCTGAGGTCAAGGTACCTGCAAACCTGTAAACAGCCCAACCCCCTCATAGGTGGTGTTCTAAAACAAGGATCCTCAGACTTGGATCAGTTATGAGAAGTGTAAACACTTCTAACCCGGAGGTACAGTGTTTACAATAACCATAAAAGTTCCTCCTCTAATTCACCTCAGTTTCTGAAGGTCAATACTAAAAGGTCATCCAGACTTAGCAGGCTTCCCAGATAGCCCTAGCATTGCAGGAAATCTGCAACACAGAGTTCTCAAGAAGAAACCCATATCTGAACCGTGTTTCATATTCCCGCACCAGACCGAAATGGAATGGGAAAGAATATGATTCACTCTAGCCTAAGTGTCACTCAGGTCCCAGGTATAGGACCTTAACTCTCAATGAATAACCCACCCACCAAGGCAAACAACAGATCCAGCCAGCAATAATGACAATATGATATATAAATGCAGTAAAGAAAACAGTAAAGTAACTGTACATAAAGCAAATAAACAAAGATGAATATACAAGCACAGATAAGCACATAACACCCCAGTAAACACAAATCAATCAAGCGCTAGGAGGAACCCACAAAAAGAACCAGCAGCCCTGGTTGCAGTATAAGGTTCCCCAGCAGAGTCGCCAAGCTGTCGCTCCCGAAGATTTGCATCCCGGTACAAGCGCGAACGGTCGGCGAGGGGAACAGTGAGAACACACAGCCGTGAACTCACTGGAGATGAATAGAGTCGCCAGCTAGGCATTTTTATCCCGGAGGAAAGGCAATGCTGCATAGGCCTAGAAAAAGATGGATAAGACGGTTGCGAACCAGAGAGACTGAGAAAGGGGGTTGGTTACAACCTGGGAAGGTATTAGCACCCAGATTGTCCGTCGTACTCGACGGGATCCACGCTTAAAAGATTTGTGTTTTAAAGGGGTAGTGTCAGTGCAATCTGTGTGTAAAAGAGCTGGAAAAGATGTACAGGTGCCAGTGTATAGTGTATAAGTGATGTGAAGTATGAAAGTGTCAGTGTAGGAACAGAATGAAATGCTCATGATAATGAGGCTAAAAAGAATAATGCTGGAAGGAGGGGGAATAGACAGAGACTTTTGTTCGATAACTGTTAAGTTATGCCTACGTATCCTCTCGTGCAATGAGGAAGTCAGAACACCGTAGTTCGACCCAAAGAGACTGAAAGATGAATTGACTTGTGAACTGCTTGCTTGTCTATGCTCAAGTGTATGACCTGTCTGGCTCAGGTGCTTACTGTCTTGCATTAGACGGAAGAAGCAAGTTCTCGTGTATGAGTGAAGATGATGAGAAAAGAATCCCGGAGGAGACGATTATTGTTTGTTTTTGATGTTTTCAGTCTTTTATTTCTTTTTGGAGTTTGTCATAAGGTAATGAGCTTAAGCCTAAACCAATGGGTTAGCAAACTCACCACATCTTCCCTATGATTAGGGGTAATGAGAGTACCTTAAGTGTGAAGTCAGATTCTCACACTTAATCACCTTTGATGTAGGATTAAGATCATTAACCTACTTGTGATTATTTAGATGTTTTTGTTGTTTTTGTTTAGTGTTGAGTAATGAGGTTAAGCCATAATCAAGGATTAAATAGGCCCATTACACCATCCTAAAAGAAGGATAATAGATGAGAATGTTTAAGCTGAGGAAGACTCCTCAACTTAATCCATGATTAGGGATTAAACCCATGACAAAACAAGCCTTTATTAAGTGGATTTTATTTAGATTAATGGTATGATGATGAAGTGTTTTTTATGATTTGTAAGACAACTTGAGGGGGACTTGTCCATTAACACTAGGGTTAGTCCTTCTTAACCAATTAAGGAAGAATTAGAACCCTAATGCAAGGCCCAAGTTACAAGTGATGTCTTGATATTTATTAAGTGAATTGATTAAGAGATTTAAACACCTTAAGGGTTTAAGACTTAGGACTAAAGTTATACACTCCATCCTAAGAGAAGGATGCAGGCATAAGCTTAATCACAAAGTCTTAAAGCCTTTAGGGTTTAGTCCCTAATTATGAGGTGAGAAGAGAGGACTCAAGGAGACACAAAGGTAAAACTATGAGGGGGACTAATCAAAACCCTAATTCATTGTCATGCTTGGATGATCCTAAGGTTTGTGAGGTTTGCAAGAACAATCTTCAGAGGAACCACCAGGAAGCAGATGAATAAGATCAAGAGAAGCAAAGTGACTTGCTTCTTTCAAGAAGTCAAGTCACTCGAAGAAAGAAAGTGGGAGGAAGAAGAATGAGCAAGCTCAAACTCAAACCCATATAAGAATGCAGCAATGGATGCAAGAGAGATGAAAAGAAAAGTTATGAGAAGTGGAGGCAAATTCACTTCCCAAGTTTACTTACCACCTGAAATGTTAGAAAGAAAATGCAAAAACAATGCAAGATGAGATGAAATGGCATGATGCTAAGCAAAACCAGAAGCATGCACATGATGTTAATGATGCTATGAGATGCTGCAAACATGAGGCAAGGCATGGGGATGATCATACAAGATTATGAATGCAAATGATGCAAGTTAAGGAGCATGAACAAGCATGAAATGTTATGAAGCATACAAGACAAATGACATGGCAAATATGAGATGCAATGATCAAAGATGCTTTATACATGTCTTAAGATGCCAAATGAATCACAAGAATGCACAAAATGCAAAGACAAGTCATGTTATGCAAGGGAATGCAAGGAGGATGCAAGAGAGAGCCCAAATTAGGGTTTATGGATCAAACATCAAACACAAACCAAAAACAGAAGCAAAACCCTAAAGTAAAAAATGGAAAATGGCACTCAAAGAAACCCTAGACCTATGATAAACCACTGCCCAAAGGGGAGCTCTCAACTCTCAACCAAACTCAAGATATGAATTTTCTAAGTTATTAGGGTTTTTTAGGGTTCTTAACAAAACAAATGCCAAACAATTTGAAAATGCAAGAACAATTCATGGCCTTTTAACCCTAGAAACTACATGCTAAACAAAAGACAATGCAAGAAGAATCAATGTCTCAACCTTCACCAATTGGCAGAAATGAATTTTTGAATCCATGATCAAAATAATGCATAAAAAATGATTTAATTCAATGAAAAATTCTTAAAATGCATCAAGATCAAAAAGGAAATTTGGTTTGAAGGTTGGACAATGTTTCTAAATGTCTTAGAACATTTCATGAATTTTTTGGTGATTTTTAGATACTTAAAAGTATTTTTTTATCAATTAATTCTCATTAATCAATCAAAAATAATCTCTTAAATATTTAAAAATACTTTTTTAATGATAAAAAATAAAATAAAAATATTTTTGGGTCTTAAAAATTAATAAAACCTTAAGGAAAAAGTTTCATAATTTTTATGAATTTTTTGCTATTTTAAATTAATTATGCAAGTTAATGAAATAAAATGAAATAAAAATCAAATAAATATGAAAGTATGCACAATGGAAGGCTGAGATTGATCCAGAGTTTGAAAAGGTTGACTGCGCGCTTCATCCAAGGGTCTCAATTCAAACAGGCTTAATTTTAATTAACTAAATGAATAAAGCTGATTAGGGTTTAATGAACGAATCTGGGCCCTTGATCACGCGCGGGAATGGACCAAGTCAACCCATCCAACGCTCACCATTCAAACGCTCATTAATTACAGGGATTTGCCCTAATGACTTTCAGGTGGCCGGAGAGGACCTCCGGTCGTCTTCTCCGGCCAGCATCTCACCTGAGAAACCTCCAAATCACTCAAATCGTAACTAAAATGAAAACTAAACACATAGAAATGGACCCCATGATCTCCTGAATCAAAACCCTAACCCCAAACAAATTTATTCTTCATCAATCACATGAATCGAAAGCAAACATTTTTAGGGCAAACCAGTTTCAGAGTCAAATTAAATGCTCAAATCACAACCATTTTCAAAACCAATGGTACCAGGATGATCAGCAAGACATGAAGAACAAGTTTGTAACAAGAAAAACAACTTCTGGAAAAATAAATTTCAGGTTACCTGAGATTCGAAGCTTTCAGTTTAGGAACTTTCTGGCCACCTTTCTTTGTGCAAGCTGCTCCACTTGGTCCCCAGAAGATGTTTGAATGCTCAAATGGAGTTTAAGTTGGCTTGATGATGAGTTTCGAAAGCTCCTGCTTCAGTTCAGTCAAAAATGGCAATGGAGATTCTGGCACTTTCAGGTCATGGTGAATGAAGGTTTGAGGTCCTGATGATGAATGGAGAAGGTTTGTGGTGTTTGTTTGTGTGTTTGTGAGCTAGGATGAGAGTTTCGAATGAAACTGCAAAATGGAGTGAGAAATGGCTATGGAGTAATCTGGTTGTTTCAGGCTTGTGCTTTGGGTGGTTTCTACTCAGTGATACATGGTGAGTTGAATGGAGAAAAAAGTTTGAGTGTTTTGTGGCTGTGGAGAGGAATTCGAAAGCTTATGCAAAATGGAAGGTTTTTGTGTATGTGGTGAATGAGTTGGTTTCAGCCTTGTTTCTTCTTATGTTTTGCTTGCAAATTGTCCACATGACTCTCTCTCATTGGTCAGTTGATTTGACATGTGCTTTATGGATAGGTGAGGCAACTTTTGCAATTTGTCAACTCTTGTGTAAGAGAAAGTATGGTGAGGTGCTAGCTTGGTACAAGGCATGGGCTATGCGCAGCAAGATGAGGGGGAAATGTCAGCTTGGTCCAGCATTCAAGGCAGCAAGTGGTGAAGGCTTGATCGTGAGTTTTGCAACTTGGTTACTTTATGGATTTTCATGAAAAATGCCTTGTTACATGAACCAAACCATAGGCAAACTTGATCCAATTCTGATTTTTAGGACTTAGAGAATGTTTGTGTAATGGTTTGAAATGAATTAGAGGTCACATGATGCATTGGTTCAAGGTTTTGCAAAATTTCCATTTGAAGCATGCCTTAGAACTTAATGATTTTTGCCAACTTTGCATTGCTATAACTTTTGATCCAAGAAGAGTTTGATCATGTTCTTGTACTTTTTGAAAAGGGAAAGATGAGATCTACAACTTTCATGACCAAAGTTTTTTCATTTGAAGCATTTTTGGATCATGAATCAAGGCTTGAAAAATGACCTAAAATGATGCATCCTTGAAAAGTCAACTATGCCCAAAAAGTCAACATTTGCAAAAACCCTAAATTCTTGATTTCTATGAACTTCAATCTTCTTCCATGATCAAATAAAGATCATATACACTCAAAATGATGAAGATCACCCATTGGTTGGGTCATTGGGGGCCTCAGATGCCCTGATTTTGCACTGACTTGTCTAGAAAGTCAACTCTTGATCAGATGACTTCCCCATGGAATTTCTTCATGAAAATTGGTATGTATACTCCCTATACCATATAGAGATCAATGGAAACAAGAATGACCAAAAAATTTGGAGTTATGGCCTCTGAAACCAAAACCCTAATTTTCAGTCAACTGTGCAGTCAAACCTGGCTCTGCATCACCTCAAACCCTAGTTCCTGTGATTCCTCTGCATTTTGACTTTGAGGAGATGGAATATGATATAAGAACACACATGGACCCCCTTGAGCTGATTGGTGGCCTTTGGAATGCCTCAAGAGGCTTTGGGATTGCTCAGATCACAAACCCTATGTGCAGATGCCTTGAAAGCTATGCAGTGAATCAAAAATGAGATGTGAGGTGATATGATTGTGTTTATGCATATGAAATGATCACAAGCCATGGTGTGAATGGGTGAGGGCAAATTTGGGGTGTTTACACTCCCATCCATTGTTGACTACTTTCCATGCCCTATTGTCAAGTGATCTTAAGAATGCTACCATTCTTGGCTTCCAGTAGTCATAATTAGATCCATCCAATATAGGTGGTATGTTTACAGATCCTACATCTCTGTCCATGTTTTCAGAATTTGCAGTCCCTAGATCTCACCCAGTATAAACAGGCAGGGTGCCTGCTCTGATGCCAATTGAAATTCTGTGATCAGGTACGAGATGTCGAATGAGATGTTTAAACACTTGAAGACTTAACTAAAACTTAAAGTGCAGGAAAATTAAACAACACAAGAATTTGTTAACCCAGTTCAGTGTATAACCACACTTACATCTGGAGGCTACCAAGCCAGGAGGAAATCCAATATAAGTAATATTAATTCTAGACTTAAACCACTCAGTTTAATCTTTCACTTAATATTTACCCAATGCAATTTCTACCTAAGACACAACTTAGATATGAGTACCAACTCACTCCCCCTCAATCACACAGTGATCTGTTTACAAGTTTAATAAAATTGAAGTCATACTTCAAACAAAACAGCTTGATCTTACTTCACAGTTTCAATCAAGACACAAATACACTTTTGCTTAAAAGCTCATAAAGTGGTACAATTAAACAACCTGCTATTAAAACACAAAACACCTTATTTTGTCTTCTTAAATTCGTGCTCTATTCTGAGAGTTTCTGTTGCTTAAATAGGTGTTTGGATTTTGGGCTTTCTATAGGTTTATCCAATCCTGATACGCATGCTGTCATCACCTTGAATTAGGGTTTGTTACTTCCTAGATTCTAGGTGATTCAGTTCTTCTGATTATGCTGAAGTCACATAACAAAACTCCCTACAGATGCGCCTTATTCTGTTTCATTCATCCATAATTAATTCCAGATAACTTCCCTTAATTTACTCAGTTCTGTTAGTCATTAATTAATTCTGGTAGCAGGTTTGAGATGTCACAACATCTGGTGTGACATCCTGAAAAACTGAACTTACTTCATTTACTGATACAATGTCACAACATCTGATGTGACATCCTGTAAACTGAACTTACTTCATTAACTGATACAATGTCCCAACATCTGGTGTGACATCCTGAATTAAGTTCATTTACTTATACTCTGTTTGATAATGTCCCAACATCTGATGTGACATCCTGAACTAAATTCAACACTTCTTGTTGGTCAAAAATTCTGCCAATTCTAAACATCTACAACCTGCAATTACCATCAATGTTTCATCAGCAATATACAAATACACCCCTGCACATAAGATCCAAAGCGTCCCCTTTGCACTTTCAAAAATAAATACTTGTTCATAACATGTTCTTTTCGACACCCGTCTGTGTCATCCTATCCCCACAGAAAGCCAAAGCATACCCTTTGCATTCTCGAAACAGATGCCTGTTTATACATAGTACATATTTGACACTCGTCCGTGTCATACTTCCCCATCAGATCAAACACTCGTTCGTGTCTTGCTCATACTTCAATCAACAAACCAATACTCACTCATACTTATACAAATGCCTTTGATACTCGTCCGCATCTTGTTTATATCACTCCTCAACAGATCCGACACTCGTCCGTGTTCCTTGTTAACTACTTGATACTCGTATGTATCATCATCTATGAACACGCGTCAGCATTTGTTTCAACCGATACTAGTCTTATCATGGTCCTAAGGATGCTCGTCTGCATCTTTAATCTATACACATCGTCAAACACTTATACTTTTTAGTCTTAAGCGTAAGCACTCGTCCGTGTTTACCGTTCCCCAGTAAGTCACCAACAGAACAACTTTCTTCTATCCGACATTCTTCCTATGTTGTGATATTTTCGGCAGTCGTCCCCTGCCAGGTGATTGTCCTGCACCTTTGGATGATTATCCCTCATCCCCTTCCCCAGCGGAGTCCCCATTATTGGAACCCTTTTCTATCCGACATTCGTCTTATGTCGTGATAAAGAGCAGCCGTCCCCTGCTAGGTGATCTTCCTTCACCTTTCGATGACCGTCCCTCATCATTCATCTGATGGCCGTCTCCATCGTTGACCTTTTCTATCCGACATTCGTCCTATGTCATGATAAACCCCAAGAGCAGCCGTACCCTGCTAGGTGATCGTCCTTCACTCTTGATGATCGTCCTTCATCATACTTATCTGATGGCCGTCCCCATCGTCGACCTTTTCTATTCGACATGCGTCCTATGTCGTGATAAAGAGCAGCCGTCCCCTGCTAGGTGATCGTCCTTCACCTTTGATGACTGTCCCTCATCATTATTTCATTTATTCTTTAAACCAATGGTCGTCCCCATCGTTGTTTACTTTACCTTTCAAGCTCGATGGCCGTCCCCATCAATCCTTTTCTTAAATCCCCAGAGAGTCTTATTTCGTTACCTGATGATCGTCCCCGTCATGATCTCTTTATTTCCCCAGCTTGCCGGCCGTCCCCGTCATTGCTTTACATACCACTTTATCCCTGTCGCTCCCGATAGATGGGAATAGGCCCAGATAAAGGTACAGACGCGAACGGTCGGCGAGAGGGAAAATGAGAACACACAGCCGTGAACTCACTGGAGATGAATAGAGTCGCCAGCTAGGCATTTTTATCCCGGAGGAAAGGCAATGCTGCATAGACCTAGAAAGAGATGGATAAGACGGTTTGCGAACCAGAGAGACTGAGAAAGGGGGTTGGTTACAATCTGGGAAGGTATTAGCACCCAGATTGTCCGCCGTACTCGACGGGATCCACGCTTAAAAGATTTGTGTTTTAAAGGGGTAGTGTCAGTGCAATTTTGTGTATAAAATAGCTGGAAAAGAATGTACAGGTGTCAGTGTAAAAGAAGTGTGAAGTGTGATATATACAGTGTCAGTGTAAGAATGAGAATGAATTGCTCATGATAATGAGGCTAAGAGAAAGATGCTGGAAGAGGGGGAATATACAGAGACTTTTGTTCCATAACTGCTAAGTTATGCCTACGTATCCTCTCGTGCAATGAGGAAGTCAGAACACCGTAGTTCGACCCAAAGAGACTGAAAGATGAATTGACTTGTGAACTGCTTACTTGCCCATGCTCAAGTGTATGACCTGTCTGGCTCAGGTGCAAACTGTCTTGCATTAGACGGAAGAAGCAAGTTCTCGTTTATGAGTGAATGAGATGAGAAAAGAATCCCGAAGGAGACGATTATTGTTTGTTTTTGAGTTTTCAGTCTTTTATTGCTTTTGAATGTTTGTCATAGATTAATGAGCTTAAGTCTAAACCAATGGATTTAGTAAACTCATCACATCTTCCCTCTGATTAGGGGTAATGAGAGTACCTTAAGTGTGAAGTCAGATTCTCACACTTAATCACCCTTGGTGTAGGATTAAGATCATTAACCTACTTGTGATTATTTAGATGTTTTTGGAGCTTTTGTTTAGTGTTAAGTAATGAGGTTAAGCCATAATCAGGGATTAAACAGACTCATTACACCATCCTAATAGAAGGATAATAGATGAGAATGTTTAAGCTGAGGAAAGCTCCTCAACTTAATCCATGATTAGGGATTAAACTCATGGCAAAACAAGCCTTTGATTAAGTGGATTTTATTCAATGGTATGATGATGAAGTGAGTTTTAGGGTTTGTAAGACAACTTGAGGGGGACTTGTCCATTAACACTAGGGTTAGTCCTTCTTAACCAATTAAGGAAGAATTAGAACCCTAATGCAAGGCCCAAGTTACAAGTGTAATGTCTTGATGATTATTAGGTGAATTGATTAGAGGATTTAAACACATTAAGGGTTTAACACTTAGGATTAAAGTTATACACTCCATCCTAAGAGAAGGATGCAGGCATAAGCTTAATCACAAAGCCTTAAAGCCTTTAGGGTTTAGTCCCTGTTTATGAGGTGAGAAGAGAAGACTCAAAAGAGACACAAAGGTAAAACTAAGAGGGGAGACTAATCAAAACCCTAATCATTGTCATGCTTGGTTGTCCCTAAGGTTTGTGAGGTTTTCAAGAGCAATCTTCAAAGAGAACCACCAGGATGCAGATGAACAGGATCAAGAGAAGCAAAGTGACTTGCTTCACTCAAGAAGTCAAGTCACTTGAGGAGAGAAAGTGGGAAGGAGAAGGAATGAGCAAGCTCAAACTCAAACACATGTAAAAATGCAGCATGGATGCAAGAGAGATGAAAAGAAAGGTTATGAGAAGTGAAGGCAAATTCACTTCTCAAGTCACTTACCACCTGAAAAGGTTAGAAAAGAAATGCAATGCAATGCAAGATGAGATGAAATGACATGATGAGAAACAAAACCAGAAGCATGTTGATGATGATAATGATGCTATGAAGTGCTATGAACATGAGGCAGCACATGGAAATGATCATACAAGTTTATGAATGCAAATGAAGCAAGTTTAGAAGCATGGACATACATGAAAAGTTATGAAGTGCACATGGCATACAATATGGCAAACACATGATGCAATGATCAAACATGCTTTCTATATGTCTTATGATGTCAAATGAATCACATGGATGCTTGAAATGTCATGGCAAGTCATGTTATGCTAGAGAATGCAAGATGGATGCAAATGGAAGCCCAAATTAGGGTTTATGAATCATACATCAAACAAAAACCCAAAACAGAAGCAAACCCTAAGATAAAAAATTGAAAATGCCACTCAAAGGTCCCCTAATCCTATACTAAACCAATGTCCAAAGGGGAGGTCTCAACTCTTAACCAATCTCAAGTTATGATTTTTGCAAGTTATTAGGGTTTTTAGGGTTCCTAAACAAGAAAATTATCAAACAAATTGAAAATGAGGAATCAAATCATGGCCATTTAATCTCAAAAACTACATGCTAAACACAATGCAATGCAAAAAGAATCAATGTCCAACTCTTCATAGATAGGCAGAAATGATTTTTTGAACTTAGGATCAAAATAATGCACAAAAATAATTTTAATTCAATGAAAAATTCTCAAAATGCATCAAGATCAAAAAAGAAATTTGGTTTGAAGGTTGGAAAATGTTCCTAAATGTCTTAGAACATTTCATGAATTTTTTGGTGATTTTTAAATACCTAAAAGTATTTTTAATAAATTAATTTCCATTAATCAATTAAAAATAATCTTTTAAATATTAAAAATACTTTTTTAATGATAAAAATAAAAATGAAAATATTTTTGTGTCTTAAAAATTAATAAAACTCATGAGAAAAAGTTTCATAATTTTTAAACATTTTTTACTATTTTAAATTAAATATGCAAGTTAAATGAAAAAGAAATGAAAATAAATTAAAATAAAGGAAAGTAATCAGAATGAAGGGTTGAGATTGAGACTGGGTTTGAATGCATTGACCAGCGCGCATCTGGACGGCTGTGGCTCATTCTGAGTTAATTAACCTAATTGTGAATTAATTAATCTAACTAATGGAATTAGGGCTAATCAAAGTGATCTGGGCCCTTCACCTGCGCGCGAAGTCAACTGGTCAACCTAATCTAACGCCCAAGATTCAAATGGCACTAATGACCTGAGATTAGGGCAAATCACTCTCAGGTGACCGGAGGGAAGCTCCGGTCATCTTCTCCGGTGGTATCCAAACCCTAAAACATGATTCAAGCATCTATTCCACAAATTAAACACACCTAAGTGATCCTCTAACATCCTAGGACACGAATCTATGCTCAAACATCATTTAAACATCATGAATCAAACGAATCGAAAGAAACAAAATCCACGGGCAAAATTTCAGAAGGATCATACAAACTCATTTCTCACTCATTTTTTATTCTGAAACCATCCCCATGACCAGCAAGACATGAGCAATCATATTATAACTTAAAATGCAAGCTTTGGGAGAAAGTGTTCATGTTCATACCTGAGCTGGAAAGCTTCAAAACTGAGCTTCCAGAGCTTCCTTTGCGTGCCAATGGACTCCCTTGACTCCCCTGATGCTAATGGAAGGCTTGAAATGAGCTTAGACAAGCTGCCTTGAGCAATCCATTTCTGGTGTAGCAGAAAATGCAGTTTGTGTATAGGCTGTTTCAGGTCAATGTGAAGGGTGGTTTTGACTCCTTTTGATGTGCTTGATCTGTTGGTGAAAGAAGTTTGGATATTTGATGACTGTGGAAGGTGATTCGAAGAGGAATGCAGGTTGAGGTGAAAAATGGTGATGGGGTGTTCTTGCTCAAATCAGGCCTGACTCTTGGTGGTTTCTACTCAATGAGGCAAGGTGAGATGATTAGAGGAATTTGTTTTAGTGTTTGTGTGTTGTGCAGGCAGATTCGAAGAGTTTTGCAAAATGAGGTGGTTTTTGGAATGTGATGCTATGGTCTGTTTTTGCTTGGCTTCTTGATGTGTTTTGCTAGCAGATGGAAAGTATAAACAAATGCAAGTGGCCAGAGGATGTGACATGGCCTGTGGTGATTGGGATGTTTGCTTTTGCCAAAAGTCAACTTTTTGTGTAAGAGAGGTATGGCTTGGTTCTAGGCTAGTACAAGCATGGGGCTGTGCAGCAAGGGTGAGGGGAAGGGCTAGCAAAGTGCAGTAACCAATGTAGCAAGTGGTGGAAAGAATGATCATGAGTTTTTGCAAGTTGTCTTATTTTGGTTCACATGTGATTTTCCCATCCCATAAGCCATGAAACATGAGCATTCTTGGTTCAATTCTGAATTTTAGAGTTTATGTGATGTTTGTACATTGGTTTGAAGTGAACTAGAAGTTACAAATGACCTTGGTTCATGATTTTGCAAAATTCACATTTGGTGCATATCTTGAAAATCAATGATTTTAACCAACTTTGTCACACCATAACTTTTGATCCAAGAAGAATTTGATCATGTTCTTGTACTTTTTGAAAAGGGAAAGATGTATTCTACAACTTTCATGACCAAAGTTTTTCCATTTGAAGCATTTTTGGATCAAGAATCAAGGCTTGAAAAGTGACCTAAAATGACACATCCTTGAAAAGTCAACTATGCCCAAAAAGTCAACATTTGCAAAAACTCCAAATTCTTGATTTTTGTGAACTTCAACCTTCTTCCATGATCAAATAAAGATCATATACACTCAAAATGATGAAGAATGCCCATTGGTTGGGTCATTGGGGGCCTCAGATGCCCTGATTTTGCACTGACTTGTCTGAAAAGTCAACTCTTGATCAGATGACTTCCCCATGGAATTTCTTCATGAAAATTGATATGCATACTCCCTATGACATATAGAGACCAATGGAAACAAGAATGACCAAAAAATTTGGAGCTTTGGCCTCTGAAACCAAAACCCTAATTTTAGGTCAACTGTGCAGTCAAACTTGGCTCTGCATCCATACCAATCCCAGTTCTTGTGATTCTTTGGAATCTTTGTCTTTGAGAGGATGTAATATGATACTTGAACACATATGGATCCCTTTGAAGTGATTGGTGACCTTTGGAGTGGCTCAAGATGCCCTTGGATTGCTCGGATCACAAACCCTAGGTGCAGATGACTTAGAAGCTATGCAATGAACCAAAAAAGTAATATGAGGTGATATGATTGTGTTTATGCCTATGAAATGATCACAAGACATGGTGTGAATGGGTGAGGGAAAATTTGGGGTGTTTACAACTGCCCCTATTCAAACATGAGTTAGCTGTGCAGGTTGTAAGCGACGGCTTAACAGGCGAACAAGATAACTTGTGGTTGAATACCAAAGACAGTCCAAAATTTGCACTCACAGAAATGAAGAAGAAAAGGGATATAGATTGTAAAAGAAAATAAAGTATATTATAAGGTGTGGGAAATAGAGCAATGACGGGGACGGCCGACGTGCTGGGGATAAAAGGTAAAGCCAAGACGGGGACGACCGACTAGCTGGGAAAAGTAAGATATCACGATGGGGACGGCCATCAAGGTAACGTCGTAAGATTCTCTGGGGGTTAATGAAACATGACGGGGACGACCATCATGTTCACAAAGCAAAGTAACCAACGATGGGGACGGCCATCGGGCTAAAAAGAAAAAGGACCACGACGGGGACGGCCATCGGGTTAAAGAATAAATGAAATAAACAGATGATGGGGTACGGCCACCAAAAGTGAAGGACGATCACTTAGCAGGGGATGGCTGCTCTGTTGGGGATAAAAGAAATATGATGGGGACGGCCATCAAAGGTGGAGGACGACCACCTGGCAGGGTACGGCTGCCGAAAATATCAACGATGGGGACGGCCATCGGATAAAAGGTCAACGATGGGGACGGCCATCGGATGAGCATGATGGAGGACGACCATCAAGAGGTGGAGGACGACCACCTAGCAGGGGACGGCTGCTCTCAAGGTTTGTCTTGACATAGGACGAATGTCAGATAACCAAAATCAACAATGGGGACGACCATTGGATAAGGTGATGAAGGACGATCATCAGGAGGTGGAGGACGACCACCTAGCAGGGGACGGCTGCCAAAAACCAACGATGGGGACGGCCATCGGATGAGCATGACGGAGGACGACCATCAAGAGGTGGAGGACGACCACCTAGCAGGGTACGGCTGCTCTCAAAGTTTATCGTAACACAGGACGAGTGCCAGATAAAAAAGGAATATTTGCTTTGTTAGCGATCTACTGGGGAATAGTAAACACGGACGAGTGTTTATATCCAAGAAATAAAAGGTATAAGTGTTTAGATGCTTGTGTATAGATTAAAGATGCGGACGAGCATCCTTAAGACTATGATACGAACGAGTATCGGGTAGAAACAAAATGACACATGTTCAGAGATGATGATACGAGTATCAACTGGTTAACAGAGAACACGGACGAGTGTTGAATCTGAAAGAATTCATCTGGGGATAGTAGACACAGACGAGTATCTATATTCAAGAAGACACAAGTGTTTGACACGGTGTATGGATTAAAGATGCGGACGAGCATCCTTAAGACTATGATACGGACGAGTATCATGTAGAAACAAACACTAGACGCAATGTTCTGAGATGATGGTACGGACGAGTACCAACTGGTTAACAAAGAACATGAACCAATGTCGGATCTGCGGGGACATAAATGGTGTATACAAGATACGGACGAGTATCTGTATAAGTAAAATAAGTATGAGTGGTGTATAGATGGGTGTTTATCTGCTGGGGATGGTGACACGGACGAGTGTCGAAAGGAGAGGAGTATAGTATAAACAGGTATATGGGTTGTAAAAGTGTAAGCGACTGCACTGGGGATATGACACGGACGGGTGTCAAGACAATATACAAGTATATGCGAGTGCAAAAATGGCGTCTTTGGCTTTCTGCTGGGAGTTATGACACGGACGGGTGCCAGAAAGTATCTGTAATACGGGTGATCTTGTTTGTAAAGAGTGTTCAGGTGACTTACTGGGGAGTGATGACACGGACGGGTGTCAAAAGGTGTATATACTGGTGTTTGTGATTTGCGAGGCAACTGCTTTTGCTGGGGATTCTGGGGAAAGTATTCCGTATTTTGATGAATGGTTATTATTCACAAGTGTTCGATTCACAATATAGCTTATGATTATGCCATGCGTTTGATTTTTGCCGCAATGCTCCGTATTAGACGGAATGCTACGCTTTGTGGGTGAATATGATGCAAATGTCATGATTTATGCAAAGAGGTACAGATCCTGAATTCGGATCCCGTTGCTGCGAAGATCTCTGGCCGATCCGTTTGAAATGGACATCCCAACTGGGGATGAGATCATTGACAGACCTGGAGAGATGTATCTGCTCGGGGATATAGGTCACTGATTGACATATCCTTGTAATATGGGACCCAGCTGGGGTCTGTAGAAGCCTTCTGTACTCTGTTGTGACTCCTTCATGCGTTGCTCTTCTGAATAGAGGCTGAGGATTCTGTGGGGAGATGATTCCCTGACTTCTGCCTTCTGCTGAGGAAGAATAGTTGGTACTACGGCTGGGGAATGTTGTTGGCCACTTAGCTGGGGAGAGTAATGGGGCAACTCAGCTGGGGATAGAGCATTTCGGGTGCTGAGATTATTTGTTGATTTGCCAGCTTGCTGAGATGTAACTTACATGCCCCAAGTTGCGTTCTGGATACCTGCAATCCTGCAAAGATAAGGAAACGCACAAATGGTCCCGAGGTATCCTTTATTGGATTCCGTCATAGGAGTTTAGATATTTCTGAGAGTAAGCATATTTCCTGCAAGCATGTTTTTTATTTGAAAATAAGCATCTGTATTCTTATGCAATCAGTGTTTCTTTAAGATATCAGACCTTTTTTGCAAAATGAAAATGTACAAAACGAGACATGACTGAAAATCTGATTTTATTAATTCATATGCCCTGAATCGGCGAAATACAGTCAAAGAAACAAATCCCCTGAAATGAGGAGATTGTTACAAATGGAGAAACAAAACGCTGGCAGTGTTGACGACGCTTTCAAGGAGCTTCCTCTTCTGCTATGACTCGTATGACAATGACGTTCTTCTCGTCCTGCTTTCTGAAGAAGGCTGATTCTGATTGAAGCTTGATCCTTTAGAGCTTACCGAGTTGTAGATAATACAGATGAATTCAGAATGCAGTTGTTCGCTTATTCCCTTATTTTGCATGGATCGCCCTTTCGGGTTTTCAATCCATCGGGATACCCATTTTTGCCTGAGCTGTCCAATGCGGCTTTTCAACTCAGCGGGTGTACGTTTTTTATTTATTTTCCCTTATTTTTGCCCGAGTCTTTTATTCTGTTTTTGACTCGCCGGGATGCCCTATTTTTGCCTGGACTTACATTCTGTTTTTATGTCCAGCGGGTCATTTTATGCGAAGTATTTTTTAACTGCATCTGAATTCACAGGGGATGGGAAATCTTCACCATCCATGGTGCTGAGCGTCAGTGCTCCACCAGAGAAAACTTTCTTTACCACAAATGGTCCTTCATAATTGGGGGTCCATTTGCCCCTGTGGTCTGTATGAGGCGGGAGGATCCTTTTCAGCACAAGATCTCCTACTTGGTACTCTCGGTGCCTGACCTTCTGATCGAAGGCCTTCTTCATTCTTTTCTGATATAACTGCCCATGACAGATTGCAGCCAATCTCTTCTCTTCAATCAGACTCAGTTGCTCGTATCGGGACCTAACCCATTCTGCTTCGTTCAGCTTAACATCCATCAATACTCGTAAAGAGGGTAATTCAACTTCAACAGGTAGGACTGCCTCCATACCATACACAAGTTGATACGGTGTTGCCCTAGTGGATGTTCTTATTGACGTGCGGTACCCATGCAAGGCAAACGGTAGCATCTCATGCCAGTCTCTGTAGGTGACTACCATCTTCTGCACAATCTTCTTGATATTCTTATTAGCTGCCTCAACAGCGCCGTTCATCTTTGGCCTGTAAGGAGAAGAATTGTGGTGTTGGATCTTGAAGTCCCGGCATAGTTCTGCCATCATTTTGTTGTTCAAGTTGGAACCATTATCAGTAATGATTCGCTCGGGAACTCCGTATCGACAGATGATATCTCTCTTCAGGAATCGGGCTACCACTTGCCTTGTAACATTTGCATAGGAAGCTGCTTCAACCCACTTGGTAAAATAGTCGATGGCTACCAGGATGAATCTGTGGCCATTTGAAGCAGTCGGCTCAATCTTGCCAATCATATCAATGCCCCACATGGCAAAGGGCCAGGGTGAAGACATTATATTCAAAGTATTGGGAGGCACATGCACCTTATCCGCATAGATCTGACACTTATGGCATTTTCTGGCGTAGGCACAACAGTCGGCATCCATTGTGATCCAGTAATAACCCGATCTTAGCAACTTCTTAGCCATGGCATGCCCTCCGGCATGGGTACCAAAAGATCCTTCGTGCACTTCATGCATCAACAAACCTGCTTCTGTCTTATCAACACATCTGAGGAGTACCATGTCAAAGTTCCTTTTGTATAAAGACCCATCAGCGTTCAGAAAGAAACTACCAGCAAGCCTTCTCAAAGTCTTCTTATCATTGGAAGATGCCCCAGGTGGGTACGTCTGATCCTCCAAGAAGCACTTAATGTCATGGAACCAAGGCTTATCATCTTTAACAATATCTGCTGCGAACACATATGCCGGTCTATCAAGTCTGGACACTGAAATCTGAGGTACAAAGTTAGCAGCTTGAACTTTGATCATGGATGAAATGGTAGCAAGAGCATCTGCAAACTGATTCTCGTCCCGAGGGATATACTCAAGCTTGACTGTGGTGAAGAAAGTCAATAACCTCCTTGTATAATCCCTGTAAGGTATCAGATGATCCTGGTGGGTGTACCATTTTCCGTTGGTTTGATTGACTACCAAAGCCGAATCTCCGAATACAGTCAATGTCTTGATCCTGAGGTCAATGGCTTCCTCAAGACCCATAATGCAAGCTTCGTATTCAGCTTCGTTGTTAGTGCAGTTGAAAGTGAGTTTCGCCGAGAAAGGCATGTGAACTCCTTTTGGTGAAATGAGTACTGCACCAACACCACGACCATTCATGTTAACAGCCCCGTCAAACATCATAGTCCATTCTTCTTCCGGGTCGGGCCCATCAGTGTGAACAGGCTCTTCATGATCTTTTGCTTTTATGAACATGATGTCTTCATCAGGGAAGTCAAATCTCATAGGCTGGTAGTCATCAATGGGTTGCTCAGCAAGATATTCAGATAGTACACTGCCCTTGATGGCTTTCTGAGACGTGTACTGGATGTCATATTCTGTGAGAATCATTTGCCATCTTGCAACCCGTCCGGTAAGAGCTGGCTTCTCGAAAATGTACTTAACCGGGTCCATCTTGGATATCAACAAAGTAGTGTGGGTCAACATATACTGCCTCAGTCGGCGAGCAGCCCACGCTAAAGCACAGCAAGTTTTCTCGAGCAGTGAATAACGTTGTTCACAGTCGGTAAACTTTTTGCTTAGGTAGTATATTGCATACTCTTTTCGACCAGACTCGTCATGCTGGCCCAGCACACACCCCATTGACTCTTCTAATACTGTCAAGTACATGATCAGAGGTCTTCCTTCAACTGGAGGCATAAGGATTGGAGGTTCTTGTAAGTATTCCTTGATCTTGTCAAAAGCCCTTTGGCAGTCTTCATTCCACCTGACCGTCTGCTCTTTCCTTAACAATTTGAACAAGGGTTCACAGGTTGCTGTGAGGTGAGATATGAACCTTGAGATGTAGTTCAATCTACCTAGGAACCCTCGCACTTCTTTCTCAGTTTTCGGTGCAGGCATCTCTTGAATAGCTTTGACTTTATCAGGGTCGACTTCAATCCCCTTCTCGCTTACAATAAAGCCCAGCAGCTTACCAGATCGCACCCCGAATGTGCCTTTGTTAGGGTTCAGCTTCAACTGGTACTTCCTCAGACGCTTGAATAACTTCAGTAGATTCACCAGGTGGTCTTCTTCAGTAAGAGACTTGGCAATCATGTCATCCACGTAACATTCTATTTCTTTGTGGATCATATCGTGGAATAATGTCACCATAGCCCGTTGATATGTCGCACCGGCATTCTTGAGCCCAAATGGCATCACCTTGTAGCAGAACGTGCCCCAGGGTGTGATGAATGTTGTCTTCTCCATGTCTTCAGGTGACATCTTGATCTGATTGTATCCTGAAAATCCGTCCATGAAGGAAAATACCGAGAACTGAGCCGTGTTATCCACCAATACATCAATGTGAGGTAAAGGGAAATCATCTTTCGGGCTGGCTCTGTTCAGATCCCGGTAATCAACACACATCCTAACTTTGTCGTCTTTCTTAGGCACAGGTACTATGTTAGCGACCCACGGTGGATAGCTAGTCACAGCAAGGAACCCGGCGTCCCACTGCTTTTGCACCTCTTCTTTGATTTTCATTGCCATGTCTGGACGAGTACGGCGCAACTTCTGTTTAACTGGCGGGCATTCTTCTCTCAAAGGTAGCTTGTGCACGACAATATCGGTATCCAACCCTGGCATATCTTGGTAAGACCAAGCAAACACGTCCACATACTCTTGAAGCAGGTCAATCAGTTGTCTCTTCACTGAGTCTTGCAGGCAGTCCCCGATTTTAACCTCTTTCACGTCTTCATCTGTACCAAGATTGATCACTTCAACTTCCTCCCGGTGAGGAGTAATAACCTTTTCCTCTTGTCTTAACAACCTGGCTAGCTCTTCGGGAAGCTCATATTCCTCTTCAACCCCTTCATCAGCTTGATTGATCGGATTGTCAAAGTCATACGATGTCATAGCCGTGCTGTTGTCGGTGTTGTCTGGAAGGCACTCTCTGCAAGGGTTCAGTTTGTTCATTTTAGTGATTTGATTTTAATCTTGTTTTAGAAAAGTGAAATAGAGTCGTCATTTTGAAAACACTGCCATTTATTTTTTTTGTACAAAAAGAGAAATGGAAAAACAGTGAGCGAAAAAGAAAAAGACTCGTTTGCAAAAAGATGTCTGATATTTCATTGATTAATCTTGTTTGCACAAAAAGTACAGATGGCCCGATTACAAAATGAGTCTTGTCATCTTGGGCAAGATGCAAGACTTTGATGCATGCTATAAAAATACAGGAAATAATAATTACTCTGCATGAGTAACTCTTATAATTTCCTGGGAAGACCAGTTTGAGACACTGCTCCCCGGGATCTTTGGACGAATCCAGCTTTCCAGGTTGCGTTCTTCTTCCAGCTCGTCTTCCAAACAGTTGATGGCATCAGGGGTAAGCATCCCCCCACTCACAAAATTGGGCTCTTTCGCAGCCGCTGCTTGATCTTGTTGAGTTGGTTTGTAACCCAACCCAAATCTGTCCTCTTTCTTCTCCACCGATAACAGTTTGCCCCAGCCTTGGGCGTTTCCTCCCTCAACAACCTTCCGGGCTTGTTGGTATGATGATATTGAAGTACCAGGCACAGCAGATGTTTCATTGATGTTCAAGGCTTCAAAACCCTGGCTCATTGTTTCATGGATCTCCCCATCCATCTCAATATACTTATAGGTAGCCAGGTGGCTGACAAAAATATCCTCCTCTCCACAGATTGTAACGATTTGACCCTCCCACTCATATTTTAACTTCTGGTGAAGGGTAGAGGTCACGGCGCCAGCAGCGTGAATCCATGGCCTACCCAACAAACAGCTGTAGGCAGGCTGAATGTCCATCACATAGAAGATAGTTTTAAAGGTCTGCGGGCCAATCGTTATGGGAAACTCAATCTCTCCCAGAACCGATCTCTTTGAACCATCAAAGGCTCTTACCACCAGGTTGCTGGGTCTCAACGCCAATCCGTCATATTCTAGCTTCACCAGGGCCTTCTTAGGTAAGACATTGAGGGATGACCCCGTGTCTACCAGCACATGGGAAAGGACAGCCCCTTTGCATTCCATGGTTATGTGCAAGGCTTTGTTATGGTTGCGGCCTTCCGTTGTCAAATCAGTATTGGTGAACCCTAGTCCGTGACTAGCATTAACATTCCCCACTACAGCTTCCAGCTGATTGACAGTGATCTCTTCAGGCACGTAAGCTACGTGCAAGACTTTGAGTAGTGCATTCCGATGGGCTTCGGAGCACATAAGCAATGATAGGATTGAGATCTTGGAAGGCGTCTGATGAAGCTGGTCCACTATTTTATAATCACTCTTTTTGATGATTCGCATGAACTCATCAACCTCTTGATCGAATGGTGTCTTCAAAGCTTCCTTAACAGCTTGATCTTCCTGCACAGGGCTCTTCCCTTTTGCCTTGGCAGCAGCTTCTGCTTCGGCAGTGGGTCTCTGAATTTGTGGAGCGAAAAGACGTCCGCTTCGAGTGAAGCCTCCGCCTCCGCCCACATTGTCTATTTGTGGTGCAGGGGTTGATGATTCAAAAGTGATTCTTTGTCCCTCACAGTACAAGTCAGAGACGTAATGCCAGGGGATGGCATTACTGCTTTCATAAGGTACCGGTCCAGGCACCGTGATGGTGACCGGACTGATTGCAGCTGTTGAAGGAACTGTGATAGTCTGCGGATCATAATAAATTGTAACTGGTGCTCTAATGGGAGCAACACCTTCTGAATTGTAGGCAGAGTTGCTTTCAGGATCATAGAATATGGTGACAGTTGAGACATCTTCATGATTTGTCGCTGGTGTTGTAGGAGATATTGTCGGAAGAAAGGATGTTGTTGTTGTAGGAGTTTCAAAATGGAGTGAAGCTGAAGTTGTAGCAAGAAAATTTGTTGAAAACTGATCAGTTGAGATAATAGATGAAGTACTTGTTGATGAAGCCGAAGAATTGTCAGGAACAATGGTTGCTGCAGTTGTAGGAGGTTCTGAAACCGTTGTTGATGAGATTGCTGGATTTGTTGGAAATGATGTGGTGATCTGAAGTTGGCCACTCTGAATAAGACCGTCTATGCCATTCCTCAAATTATCGCACCCGTTTACTGAAATATTACAGTAAGCACAACCCAACTCACACCCCGGGAACATTTGACATTCTAAGAGCTGAGCTTTGATTTCCACCAACGGTGTCCTGATCTGGCCCACACTGGTTATTAAATAAGACGGCTTGTCTTCTTCAATAGCGTTAATCCTGGGACCACCGTGGTTTGGCATGGGGTTCTTATTGACATTGGGTGGTGGTGCGAAGTTCAGAGCTTTTGAGTCTACCAGGTCTTGTACCTTCATGTGCAAGGCTCTGCACTTTTCTGTACTGTGGCCAGGTGCGTTGGAATGAAAAGCACACCTAGCGTTGGAATCATAATTCCTGGGTAGACTGTTGGGATCTGGAGGTGCCAACGTCCTTAGCTCAACTAGGTTGAGTTTCAGGAGCTGTGGCAGCAATGTAGCATATGGCATTGGGATCGGATCGATCACTCTGTTAGCTTGAGATGGCCTCTGTTGGAATGGCCTTTGCTGGTTATTGTTGTTGGTGTTGCTGTTGTTGTAATTCCTTGGAGGATACTGAGATTGCTGGTGGTACTGAGGTTGTTGCTGATAGTTTTGCTGCGGAGGTTGATAGACTGGTTGAGGATGTGCTGGAGCAGGAATGGTAACTGCTGCTATTGACCTGTGAACATATTGGGGCCTGCCCCTGTTGGTGTGGATGGCATTGGTCTCGCCAGTTCTTCTTGGGCCTGCAAAAGGTTTTCTTGTACTACTGGACGAGCTTGCACCGTTGTCTGAGATCTTACCCATCTTCAATAGGCTTTCAATTCTCTCCCCAGCTATGACAACATCTGCAAAGCTAGTGGAAGAGAAAGCTGCCAACCTGTCAATATATGTTCCCTGAAGGGTGTTCATGAACATATCTGCCATTTCCCGTTCAGACATAGGTGGCTGAACAGCAGCAGCCAATTGCCTCCATCTCTGGGCATATTCTCTGAAACTCTCTCTAGATGACTGTGACATTCCCATTAGGAGAGTCCTATTGGGTGCCATATCCAGATTATACTGATACTGTCTGATGAAGGCCTCTGCCAGGTCCTTCCAGCATCTTATAGTTGCCCTTGTCAAGTGAGAGTACCATTCTCTTGACGCTCCAGTTAAGCTATCCTCGAAATAGAACATCCAGAGCTTCTCATCCATAGTATAGGCCTTCAGCCTTCCCAGAAAAGATTGTAAATGAGTCCGGGGGCATGAAGTCCCGTTGTATTTTTCAAAACAAGGAGGCTTGAACTTATGGGGGATCCTGACCCCGTCTACCAAGCCCATGTCCATGACATCGAAGCCCAAAGAGTTTTGAGATTCTAAGGACCTCAATTTCTCAGCTATCTCATCCAACCTTCTATCATAAGCTTCTTCCCCAGCACCCATTACTGTGAATTGGTCCTCCTGAGGATCTTCTTGAAGTACCCTGGCTGCAGTGGCTGTCCCTTGAACATTTGCAGGAATATTGACCTCCGGATGAAGATGGGGGCCAAATACAGGGGGGTTAACATGGGGTTGAACCCTTTCATTGTTGCTGGTGCCGGCAGTCCCTATATGTGGATCTTCTTGATTTTGCCGCTCCACCATGGCCCTCAATCTTTCCTGGCTCTGAGCCATGTTGTTCATCACTTCCATAAACTGAGTCATTTTATTCCTCATCTCTAGCCTTTCGTTTGCCATTTGATTTCTGACCTCAGTAAGGTCCTGCTGCATCTGATCCATTTGAATGCCCGGAAGGTTGCTACGGGTCGGATAACGGTGCGGACGGTTGAGGGGAAAAACTCGGCGCCGAGCAATAATTCCTGAACATCACAACAGAGTTAGCAACAACAAGACAAAGACCTACAAAACAAACAAAGGGTTAGCATGCAATGCAGTATGCTTATTTGCTCTCAGGGTATCCGGCTTGGCATTCAGTTTTGACCCTTCCAGACCCTTGAAGATGCTGTTGTTGTTGCTTGAAGAAAACTCAGATGAAGCACACTAACACAAATATATTACAAAAGGTGAAATAATACAACTTGTTCATTTTTACAACACAAGCCCTCTAAGGGGTCAAAATACATTACAAGAAAATAAAAGTACATGGAAAGAAAGCAACAACAAACAAATGGTTAAACACCAAGACCAAACTCATCCTCACGAACTTCCTTGAGAAGTGCTTCGGTCACAGGATCCGCTGGACGCTCCGTGAGATTCCTGATGAGGAGATTCCGGGTTGTAACAGCTGTAGTGAGCTTCTTGTGCTGAGCTTGGTCCTTTGACCTCTTCACTCCAGCCTTGATCTTCAGCTCCGATACCTCCCTCTGGGCTGCTGCCAGGGCTTCTTGCTGTTCTTTTGCACTAGCTTCCAGTTGCTCTATCTTGTCTTGAACTCTCTTGTCCTCCAAGGTACGAGCCTCGGTGATCCTGACCCACCGGGCTTGACTCTCCTTCAAATACAAGTCTGTCCTTGCTCTCTGGAACTGGGCTTCCTTGCAAGCATTCTTCAGAATTTGTTCTCCAGCCTTAGACTTTTTGATATAATCCCCAGACTTCTCAATCTTAGTCAGATGCTCTACTCTCAACTTCTCCAACCTCTCAATCTCCCTCATACCCTCACTCCTCTCCCGGAGGGTCTTCTGCAAAGCCTGGGTTAACTTCTCATTTCTTTCCTTCAAACCCTCAAACTCCTCCAAACTGACAGTGGCAGGTGGTGGTGTTGAAGATGACTCAGGCATGTCTTCTATGGTAAAGGGCATCCCAGAGAATTGGGCCCTGGCACGGGACCATTCATAATATTGCGCTGATGCCACATTGTTGCACTTCCCCAAAATGGTTATTCCCTTGGTTTGAACATTATCCCAGGCCCAGGCAGCCTGCCTAACAATAGTCAAATTAATCTTGTTCTCACAATAAAGGGTCTCCACCAAGTCCTGTGCCTTAGGAGTATGGACCAGTGCATAGCCCAGTTGCCTTCTGAACAGCAGACGGTTGTAATTGATACTACCCTTAACTCCTATTAGGGGCACATTGGGGAAATGCCCACAGCTGGTGATGATATCCCTACCCTTGGTGCTTTGAGTGCACCATCTGATATCGGCTGAAGTTAGAGCAGTGAGTCTCTTAGCCCAGTTACTCTGCTGATGAGGATTTAGAAATGCATCTGTCCTAGGTAGATGCCTGAGAAGCCAAGTATGGAACAATGGGGCACAACACCTTACTAACCTTCCCCTCTGCTTTTCATTCCTCTGATGCACTGAATAGTAAAGATCTCCCAATAAAGTGGGTGCTGGGTTCTTCAGGATGAAAAGATGGATTGCATTCTTGCTAATGAATCGAGGCTCATCTGCAAACAATACAATTCCATATATACTCAAAGCCAATAATGCACAAACAGCTTTCCACTCTCCTAAAGAAGCTTTCAGGGTAGCTTGAGAGATCAAGAAATCCAGATGGAAACCAGGGATCCCAGCTTTAGAAGTCATATGCTGCTCAAACAGGACAGGTTCCAAATGCAAAGCCTTTGCTACTTCTCCATTACCAGGAAAGACCATCTCAGGGTTGAAAGGAATTCCACCCCTGATAGGCATACCAACCAATGATGAGTACTCTTCCAATAGAGGGCCCAGCTGAAAGTCTTGAAAAGTGAAACACCTTAGTGGGGGATCATAGAACTGAATGCAAGTGTGGACCAGACTTCTTTGTGAAGGGTCCAGATCCATAACCATATCAAGTATATCTCCATAGCTTTCCCTGAACAATGGTATGTGATCTGGAGTGATCAGGGTTTGAATCCTCCTGATGTCTGATAACTCTGGCTGGAAGAAGTGATAGGTGATGTTGCTCTTTTTAGGAGCCATGATGCTGAGACTGAGTAGAGACAGGTGCTTGATGCTAACACTAAAGAATGAGCCACTGGTTGGCTGGTGCAGATAACTGAAGTAGATAGCTGAAGCAAATGCTGATGAAGATAGGTCAATGCTGACGATGGGGTCAAAACCAAAACCAAAGATGAAAGTGGATACCCTGAAACACAAATAAGCAAATGTCAATATGATGCAATGTTTATGTATGCAAATGATATGCAAGGGTCTGTGACTGAGCTGGATCTGATCAAAATGCCCTGATATAGGTCCAAGTATGTAAGAAATCCAGAAGGAGGTCTAAAAATCCAGTAACCAAGGTGGGGGACTCAAATAAAGAGTCACATGTCCCGGGTTTAGAATCACAAGAACTGTCCAACATGGAGTACTCTTAAACAATCAAAGTAACAGGGTATTCTGAGGTCAAGGTACCTGCAAACCTGTAAACAGCCCAACCCCCTCACAGGTGATGTTCTAAAACAAGGATCCTCAGACTTGGATCAGTTATGAGAAGTGTAAACACTTCTAACCCGGAGGTACAGTGTTTACAATAACCATAAAAGTTCCTCCTCTAATTCACCTCAGTTTCTGAAGGTCAAAACTAAAGGTCATCCAGACTTAGCAGGCTTCCCAGATAGCCCTAGCATTGCAGGAAATCTGCAACACAGAGTTCTCAAGAAGAAACCCATATCTGAACCGTGTTTCATATTCCCGCACCAGACCGAAATGGAATGGGAAAGAATATGATTCACTCTAGCCTAGGTGTCACTCAGGTCCCAGGTATAGGACCTTAACTCTCAATGGAACACCCACCCACCAAAACAAACAACAGATCCAGCCAGCAACACAGTATGACAATATGATATAATGCAAAAGCAATAAAGAAAGCAGTAAAGCAAACTGTACATAAAGCAAAATAAGTACAAATATACAAGCACAAATAAGCACATAACACCCCAGTAAACACAAATCAAACAAGCGCTAGGAGGAACCCACAAAAAGAACCAGAAGCCCTGGTTGCAATATAAGGGTCCCCAGCAGAGTCGCCAAGCTGTCGCTCCCGATAGATGGGAATAGGCCCAGATAAAGGTACAGACGCGAACGGTCGGCGAGAGGGACAATGAGAACACACAGCCGTGAACTCACTGGAGATGAATAGAGTCGCCAGCTAGGCATTTTTATCCCGGAGGAAAGGCAATGCTGCATAGACCTAGAAAGAGATGGATAAGACGGTTTGCGAACCAGAGAGACTGAGAAAGGGGGTTGGTTACAACCTGGGAAGGTATTAGCACTCAGATTGTCCGCCGTACTCGACGGGATCCACGCTTAAAAGATTTGTGTTTTAAAGGGGTAGTGTCAGTGCAATTTTGTGTATAAAATAGCTGGAAAAGAATGTACAGGTGTCAGTGTAAAAGAAGTGTGAAGTGTGATATATACAGTGTCAGTGTAAGAATGAGAATGAATTGCTCATGATAATGAGGCTAAGAGAAAGATGCTGGAAGAGGGGGAATATACAGAGACTTTTGTTCGATAACTGCTAAGTTATGCCTACGTATCCTCTCGTGCAATGAGGAAGTCAGAACACCGTAGTTCGACCCAAAGAGACTGAAAGATGAATTGACTTGTGAACTGCTTACTTGCCCATGCTCAAGTGTATGACCTGTCTGGCTCAGGTGCAAACTGTCTTGCATTAGACGGAAGAAGCAAGTTCTCGTTTATGAGTGAATGAGATGAGAAAAGAATCCCGAAGGAGACGATTATTGTTTGTTTTTGAGTTTTCAGTCTTTTATTGCTTTTGAATGTTTGTCATAGATTAATGAGCTTAAGTCTAAACCAATGGATTTAGTAAACTCATCACATCTTCCCTCTGATTAGGGGTAATGAGAGTACCTTAAGTGTGAAGTCAGATTCTCACACTTAATCACCCTTGGTGTAGGATTAAGATCATTAACCTACTTGTGATTATTTAGATGTTTTTGGAGCTTTTGTTTAGTGTTAAGTAATGAGGTTAAGCCATAATCAGGGATTAAACAGACTCATTACACCATCCTAATAGAAGGATAATAGATGAGAATGTTTAAGCTGAGGAAAGCTCCTCAACTTAATCCATGATTAGGGATTAAACTCATGGCAAAACAAGCCTTTGATTAAGTGGATTTTATTCAATGGTATGATGATGAAGTGAGTTTTAGGGTTTGTAAGACAACTTGAGGGGGACTTGTCCATTAACACTAGGGTTAGTCCTTCTTAACCAATTAAGGAAGAATTAGAACCCTAATGCAAGGCCCAAGTTACAAGTGTAATGTCTTGATGATTATTAGGTGAATTGATTAGAGGATTTAAACACATTAAGGGTTTAACACTTAGGATTAAAGTTATACACTCCATCCTAAGAGAAGGATGCAGGCATAAGCTTAATCACAAAGCCTTAAAGCCTTTAGGGTTTAGTCCCTGTTTATGAGGTGAGAAGAGAAGACTCAAAAGAGACACAAAGGTAAAACTAAGAGGGGAGACTAATCAAAACCCTAATCATTGTCATGCTTGGTTGTCCCTAAGGTTTGTGAGGTTTTCAAGAGCAATCTTCAAAGAGAACCACCAGGATGCAGATGAACAGGATCAAGAGAAGCAAAGTGACTTGCTTCACTCAAGAAGTCAAGTCACTTGAGGAGAGAAAGTGGGAAGGAGAAGGAATGAGCAAGCTCAAACTCAAACACATGTAAAAATGCAGCATGGATGCAAGAGAGATGAAAAGAAAGGTTATGAGAAGTGAAGGCAAATTCACTTCTCAAGTCACTTACCACCTGAAAAGGTTAGAAAAGAAATGCAATGCAATGCAAGATGAGATGAAATGACATGATGAGAAACAAAACCAGAAGCATGTTGATGATGATAATGATGCTATGAAGTTCTATGAACATGAGGCAGCACATGGAAATGATCATACAAGTTTATGAATGCAAATGAAGCAAGTTTAGAAGCATGGACATGCATGAAAAGTTATGAAGTGCACATGGCATACAATATGGCAAACACATGATGCAATGATCAAACATGCTTTCTATATGTCTTATGATGTCAAATGAATCACATGGATGCTTGAAATGTCATGGCAAGTCATGTTATGCTAGAGAATGCAAGATGGATGCAAATGGAAGCCCAAATTAGGGTTTATGAATCATACATCAAACAAAAACCCAAAACAGAAGAAAACCCTAAGATAAAAAATTGAAAATGCCACTTAAAGGTCCCCTAATCCTATACTAAACCAATGTCCAAAGGGGAGGTCTCAACTCTTAACCAATCTCAAGTTATGATTTTTGCAAGTTATTAGGGTTTTTAGGGTTCCTAAACAAGAAAATTATCAAACAAATTGAAAATGAGGAATCAAATCATGGCCATTTAATATCAAAAACTACATGCTAAACACAATGCAATGCAAAAAGAATCAATGTCCAACTCTTCATAGATAGGCAGAAATGATTTTTTGAACTTAGGATCAAAATAATGCACAAAAATAATTTTAATTCAATGAAAAATTCTCAAAATGCATCAAGATCAAAAAAGAAATTTGGTTTGAAGGTTGGACAATGTTCCTAAATGTCTTAGAACATTTCATGAATTTTTTGGTGATTTTTAAATACCTAAAAGTATTTTTAATAAATTAATTTCCATTAATCAATTAAAAATAATCTTTTAAATATTTAAAAATACTTTTTTAATGATAAAAATAAAAATGAAAATATTTTAGTGTCTTAAAAATTAATAAAACTCATGAGAAAAAGTTTCATAATTTTTAAACTTTTTTTACTATTTTAAATTAAATATGCAAGTTAAATGAAAAAGAAATGAAAATAAATTAAAATAAAGGAAAGTAATCAGAATGAAGGGTTGAGATTGAGACTGGGTTTGAATGCATTGACCAGCGCGCATCTGGACGGCTGTGGCTCATTCTGAGTTAATTAACCTAATTGTGAATTAATTAATCTAACTAATGGAATTAGGGCTAATCAAAGTGATCTGGGCCCTTCACCTGCGCGCGAAGTCAACTGGTCAACCTAATCTAACGCCCAAGATTCAAATGGCACTAATGACCTGAGATTAGGGCAAATCACTCTCAGGTGACCGGAGGGAAGCTCCGGTCATCTTCTCCGGTGGTATCCAAACCCTAAAACATGATTCAAGCATCTATTCCACAAATTAAACACACCTAAGTGATCCTCTAACATCCTAGGACACGAATCTATGCTCAAACATCATTCAAACATCATGAATCAAACGAATCGAAAGAAACAAAATCCACGGGCAAAATTTCAGAAGGATCATACAAACTCATTTCTCACTCATTTTTGATTCTGAAACCATCCCCATGACCAGCAAGACATGAGCAATCATATTATAACTTAAAATGCAAGCTTTGGGAGAAAGTGTTCATGTTCATACCTGAGCTGGAAAGCTTCAAAACTGAGCTTCCAGAGCTTCCTTTGCGTGCCAATGGACTCCCTTGACTCCCCTGATGCTAATGGAAGGCTTGAAATGAGCTTAGACAAGCTGCCTTGAGTAATCCATTTCTGGTGTAGCAGAAAATGCAGTTTGTGTATAGGCTGTTTCAGGTCAGTGTGAAGGGTGGTTTTGACTCCTTTTGATGTGCTTGATCTGTTGGTGAAAGAAGTTTGGATATTTGATGACTGTGGAAGGTGATTCGAAGAGGAATGCAGGTTGAGGTGAAAAATGGTGATGGGGTGTTCTTGCTCAAATCAGGCCTGACTCTTGGTGGTTTCTACTCAATGAGGCAAGGTGAGATGATTAGAGGAATTTGTTTTAGTGTTTGTGTGTTGTGCAGGCAGATTCGAAGAGTTTTGCAAAATGAGGTGGTTTTTGGAATGTGATGCTATGGTCTGTTTTTGCTTGGCTTCTTGATGTGTTTTGCTAGCAGATGGAAAGTATAAACAAATGCAAGTGGCCAGAGGATGTGACATGGCCTGTGGTGATTGGGATGTTTGCTTTTGCCAAAAGTCAACTTTTTGTGTAAGAGAGGTATGGCTTGGTTCTAGGCTAGTACAAGCATGGGGCTGTGCAGCAAGGGTGAGGGGAAGGGCTAGCAAAGTGCAGTAACCAATGTAGCAAGTGGTGGAAAGAATGATCATGAGTTTTTGCAAGTTGTCTTATTTTGGTTCACATGTGATTTTCCCATCCCATAAGCCATGAAACATGAGCATTCTTGGTTCAATTCTGACTTTTAGAGTTTATGTGATGTTTGTACATTGGTTTGAAGTGAACTAGAAGTTACAAATGACCTTGGTTCATGATTTTGCAAAATTCACATTTGGTGCATATCTTGAAAATCAATGATTTTAACCAACTTTGTCACACCATAACTTTTGATCCAAGAAGAATTTGATCATGTTCTTGTACTTTTTGAAAAGGGAAAGATGTATTCTACAACTTTCATGACCAAAGTTTTTCCATTTGAAGCATTTTTGGATCAAGAATCAAGGCTTGAAAAGTGACCTAAAATGACACATCCTTGAAAAGTCAACTATGCCCAAAAAGTCAACATTTGCAAAAACTCCAAATTATTGATTTTTGTGAACTTCAACCTTCTTCCATGATCAAATAAAGATCATATACACTCAAAATGATGAAGAATGCCCATTGGTTGGGTCATTGGGGGCCTCAGATGCCCTGATTTTGCACTGACTTGTCTGAAAAGTCAACTCTTGATCAGATGACTTCCCCATGGAATTTCTTCATGAAAATTTATATGCATACTCCCTATGACATATAGAGACCAATGGAAACAAGAATGACCAAAAAATTTGGAGCTTTGGCCTCTGAAACCAAAACCCTAATTTTAGGTCAACTGTGCAGTCAAACTTGGCTCTGCATCCATACCAATCCCAGTTCTTGTGATTCTTTGGAATCTTTGTCTTTTAGAGGATGTAATATGATACTTGAACACATATGGATCCCTTTGAAGTGATTGGTGACCTTTGGAGTGGCTCAAGATGCCCTTGGATTGCTCGGATCACAAACCCTAGGTGCAGATGACTTAGAAGCTATGCAATGAACCAAAAAAGTAATATGAGGTGATATGATTGTGTTTATGCCTATGAAATGATCACAAGCCATGGTGTGAATGGGTGAGGGCAAATTTGGGGTGTTTACAATCCCCAGCAGTCATCCTCTGCTCGATGGTCGTCCTCCATCGCCTTCATTTGATAATCATACTATACTACCTTTTACAATTTATATCCCTTTTCTTCTTCTATCCAGCGAGTGCAAATTTTGGACTGTCTTTGGTATTCAACCACAAGTTATCTTGCTTGTCTATTAAGCCATGCGCTTACATCCTGCACAGCTAACTCATGTTTGAATAGGGGCAGTTGTAAACACCCCAAATTTGCCCTCACTCTTTCTCACACCATGGCTTGTGATCTTTAATTTTTGCATAAGCATAAGCATTACACCTCATATTGCATTTTTTGTTTCACTACATAGTTCAAGTCCATCTGCATCTAGGGTTTGTGATCTAAGCAAACCAAGAATCCATCTGATCCATCCCAAAGGTCTCAAAGCTTTCCAAGAGGGTCCATGTGTGTTCTATCATCATATTATGCTCCCCAAAGTTCATGAAAGTCAAGAGATCACAAGAACTGGCAAAGGCATGGAAGCAGAGCTAGGGTTTTCACTACACAGATGACCAAAATTAGGGTTTTTTGTTTCAGAGGCCTTAACTCCAATTTTTTTGGGTCATTATTGTTTATAATGGTCTTAATATGTTATAAGGATCATGTGTGCCTAGTTTGATGAAGAAACTCATTATGGAAGTCATCTGTTCACTAGGTAACTTCCTGAGCAAGTTAAGCCAAAATCAGGGCAGCAAAGGCCCCCAACAATGGAACCAAAGGGGTATTTTCATCAAATTGAAGCTATATAATCTTTATTTGATCTTATAAGTGGTTGTAAGTTCACAAGATTGAAGAATTTGGAGCCAATTTCAAACTTGCCATTTTTGGAAATGACTTGAATTGCAAACTTTCCATTTTGGGAAAGTTTTTCAACCTCCTCTTTCATGACCAAAAATGCTTCAAATGAAAACTTCTTGGTCATGAAAGTTGTAGATTAGGTCTTTCCCTTTTCAAAAAGTATAAGAACATGTCTTGATTCATCCTAGAACACAAGATATGACCTTTCAAAGTTGGCAAAAATCCTATAATTTCAAGTTTCATGTCAAATAGGGATTTTGCATTTTGGCATGTTCAAGCATTCTAATGACCTCTAATGTACACAAACACTTCACAATATGTCAAATGAACTTCAAACAATCAGAATTATGCATTGAACCTAGGGTTTCCATGATTTATGATCCAAGAAACTTCAAAGAGGGAAATTTGCAAAACATGTGATAACTCTTCATCCAAGCCTTCCAGCACATCAAAATCAATCCCATGGCCATCCTTGAACCAAGTTGAGGCCATACACCCTATGAAATCACCTCTGACCCGTGCCAATACCTCATAGTACACAATCTTAACTTTTTGCAAAAACTCCCATACCAATCAGCCTGTGCCACCACCCACTTTCTGAGCAATCCCATTGGTTTATGCAAACATCATGGATCAAAAACAACATAACACACAAGCCTGAAAGCTCCCATAGACTCATATTGCCAAAAACCTCAAAAAACTTTCCTCTCTTCGAAATTCATAGCACAACCATCCAAACTTCAATCTTCTTCCACCAATCAACTCAGCATCACCCCAGGATCATTTCCCACCCATCACCATAGGCTGAAACACTCCCAAACACAAATACGATTTCTCACTCCTCAGAACTGAACCTTCAAAACCAAGCCACACAAGCTTCATTCAAGCACTTCAGAAGCTTCAGGGAGTTCATTGGGGTGGTTTAGCATCAAGAAAGAGGTCCAAAAGCCCAGATTGAGAAAGCTTCATCTAAGGTAACCATGAAGAACATTTTTTCCAGAACTCCCATTTTAAGTTTCTAAATGATTCCTTATACTCCCCTGATCACCATGATATGATTTGTTTTGAAAATGATTGGGAAATGGCCATGTATTGACTCTCTAAAATTTTTCCCGTAAAACTTGCTTGCTTCGATTCTTGTTCTTGATGCAATATAAATGAATTTTGTGTCTGGATTCTTGTTTGTTGTTGTTTATTGATCATTTATGGAGAGTTTGATGCATTGTTGTGGCGTATTGAGTGAGATGGCATGAAGGCGTGGCCGAAGAAGATGACTGGAGCTTGCTCCGGTCACCTGAGAGTAATAAGGGTTCTAATTAGGGTTTAGTTGCCAGTTTAAATGGTGACCCTTGGATCTATTGTGTCTGCGTGCGTGGATGGCTAGGATTAGGTCATTAAACACTAAGTATAATTAATTAAATTAATTAAAATTAATTAGTCAGGAGTGATCTGGACCTCTATTTCACGCGCGCAGTCAAACTTTTCCCCTCAAATTTGAATATGAGCCCTTAGATCAGCATACTTCTCATTTTATTCATTTTAATTCATTTTATTTTCATTTCTTTTGCATATTTATTTTAAAATATCAAAAAGTATTCAAAAAATATGAAACTTTGCATTCTGACTTTAAATATTTTTCTCATTTAAAAAATAATTTTTATTTTATTTTTTGCATTAAAAATGTATTTTTAAAATATTTAAATGTTATTTTTAATTAATTAAAGTATTTTAATTAATTAAAAACACATTTAGGTTTCTAAAAATCACCAAAAAAAAATCATGAATCATCCCAATGCATTTAGAAACATTTTCAAACTCCTCACACAAATTTATTTTTAGGTTTGATCATAGTTTGCCAATTTACTTTGAATTAAGGGTTATAAAAATCACATTTTTGAACCCTAAATTTGAAAAATCATTTCTGCCTAACTAAGAAGAGTTTGAACTTGATTCTTTTTGCATTGTGTTACATATTGCATGTAGTTTATAGGTATTTTTCCTCATGAATTTATCTTGCATTTTCAATTTGATTTGCATTTTTCCCTTTGAACCACCCAAAAAACCCTAGAAACTTAGGAATATCATAACTTTTGATAGGTTAGGCTTCTGACCTTCTCCTTTGGGGTGTGACCTAGTATGGGATTAGGGTTTGTTTGAGCTTAATTTCAAATTTTTATCATGTCATTTGCTTCTGTTTTATCCATTTACATATCACATTTCCATGTAACCCTAATTTCTCATGCTCATTTGCATTCACCTTGCATATGCATCATTACATGAACTTACCATGACATTTCATGCATTCATATGTCATCTTAGACCTCTTAGGACATGTTAGAACCTTGATTAATCATTTCTTCATCCATTTGCCATGTTTAGCATTCATTTCATTTCATAAACTTTCATGTATTTTCAAACTTCAAAGCATGCTTCCGTTGCATCCCATCTTTGTATGATCATACATATGCATATTATGTGACTTTGCATCATCTTATATGCCTTTTACATTACATTTTCACTTCTGACTTTGATCATTTCATCTCATTTCACTTCATGCTTTATACTTTATGCATTCATGTTAACACTTTTCAGGTTTGGTAAGTTATTTTGGGAGGTGGATTTTCCTTCACCTCTCACTTCTTCTTATCTCTTTCATTTGCAATTTTTTTTCCTTGAAGTGAATCTAATTCACTTATGTTCCATCTCTCTCACTTTCTTCCTTCAAGTTACTTATCTCCTTCATTGAAGTAAGTAACTTGTTCTTCTTTCGCATCCTCCTTTCATCTGCTTCTTCCATTGGTGGCTTCCTTGAAGATCTTTTCTCTTAAGCCTCACAAACCATAGGAACATCCAAGCATGATAATTTAGGGTTTTGATTAGTCCCCCTTATCTTTTTACCTTTGAGTCTCCTTGAGTCTCTCTTCTCATCTCAATAATCAGATACTAAACTCTTAAAGTTTTAGGACTTTGGAATTAGGGTTATGCATGCATCCTTCTCTTAGGATGGAGTGTATAACTTTAATCCTAAGTGTTTAACCTTTAATTTGTTTAAACCTCTTAATCAAATCACTTAATAACCATTAAGACTTTATCTTGTAACTTGGGCCTTACATTAGGGTTCTAATTCTTCCTTATGGTTAAGAAGGACTAACCCTAGTGTTTAATGGACAAGTCCCCCTCAAGTTGTCTTACAAATCATAATATCCACTTCTTAATCCCATCCTTTAATTAAAATCCATTTAATAAAGGCTTGTTATATAATTAATTTAATCCCTAACCATGGATTAAGTTGAGGTATCTTCCTTAGCCTAAGTGTTCTCATCTATTATCCTTATATTAGGATGGTGTAATGAGTTCACTAATCTGTGATTAGAGATGAAACTCATTACTTAATACTAAACAAAAATCCAAAAACATATAATTAATCACAAGTAGGTTAATGATCTTAATCCTACATCATCATGGTAATTAAGTTGAGATGCTTATCTCATACTTAAGTAGGCTCATTATCCCTAATCAGGGAGGATATAATGAGTTTACAAGCCCTTGATTTAGGCTTAAGCTCATTAACTTATGCAAAACACCAAAAACAATAAGAAAACTGAAAACACAAAAAAAACAATAATTGTCTCCTTCGGGATTCTTTTCTCATCTCACTCATTCACAAACGAGAACTTGCTTCTTCCGTCTAATGCAAGACAGTTAGCACTCGAGCCAGACGAGTCATACACTTGAGCATAGACAAGCAAGCAATTCACAGTCAATTTATTTTTCAGTCTCTTTGAGTCGAACTACGGTGTTCTGACTTCCTCATTGCACGAGAGGATACGTAGGCATAACTTAACTGTTATCGAACAAAAGTCTCCTTGTCATCCCCCCCTTTCTGCATTCTTTTCTAAGCCTCAGTTCCTGAGCATTCTACCCTCTTTCTTGCACTAACACTTGTACATTCTTTTCCAGCTTTTGCACACAGATAGCACATACACTACCCCTTTAAACACAGTCTCGTAAGCGTGAATCTCGTCGAGTACGACGGACACTCTGGGTGATAATACCTTCCCAGGTTGTAACCAACCCCCTTTCTCAGTTTCTCTAGTTCGCAACCGTCTTATCCATCCTTTTCTAGGTTTATGCGGCATTACCTTTCCTTTGGGATAAAAATGCCTAGCTGGCGACTCTATTCAATTCAACCTCATTTTTTCTCCTTTCACAGACAGTTCGCGCTTGTACCGGGATGCAAATATTCGGGAGCAACAATAGTGACTGCATGGCTTAATGATTACGACGAACCATTATTGGCTTTTGAATTGAGACACATGTTTGACACTTCTTGATGTATGAAGGAAAGCTTGAGATTGCAACCTTTATTGAAAGGTATCTTGAATGATTCTCTTGTACTTGAATTCACATTAGAATTAATTGAGAACTACCCATCCCCAGGTTAAAATTGCGGGTTTTTTCAAATATAAAGAAAATCCAACTTCAAGGCTCAAAGGGGTTGACAAGGGATTAACTTCCTTATTTCTCCAGTGTTTGGGATTTGAAACAATGCATGTATACCATCAGCAAAGTCTCAGTCGAAAGCATACCAACAACAATTATAGGTATCTTGTTTTCATCATTCTCCCTCCAATCATTGTAACAGCTTGAGAAAGAAAAATGAACTTGAAATATAAAGCATAAAGATGCAAATAGTAAATGAAATTGAATAAAAACAAAGCAATGCTCATTTCATTAAAATCAACATGAAAGTACAAAAAAAGTTTAAAGCAAACAAGTCAATACAATTGAAGGAAATTGCAAACATAAAGAAACAATGGCCTAGTGATCCATCAGCAACAAGGATGAGCTGTCATGTCTGAGATTATGGCCTTGAAGAAAATCTGAATTTTGAATTCGTCTGGAAGATACACTTCTCATGCTTTGAAAAAGGATTGTTGACAACATTAGGATTAGTGTCATGAAAGGAAAGGATGTTTTTCCTGATAAGTTCTTGGACTTTAGCCTTCAGTGCAAAGCAATGTTCCAAGTCGTGACCAGTTCCACCTTGATGAAACTCACAACGAATATCCGATCTATAGTTAGCTGAAAGAGGATCTGGAACAGAAGGCGGAGGCCTGGTAGTAATCATACCATTGAGATATGATCAAAGTTTGGCCTATTACGATACTGATTTTGTCCAACAGGATGATGATGAGCCTAATCTTGAGCTAGAACTTGAACTTGAGCTTGAGCTGGTTGAGCTTTGACAACAGGAGCAACTGCAGCTACATATGGTTGAACATATCGTTGTTGCTGGCGATAAGGCTTCCTTTTAGTTGAAACAGCATAAGCATCATCATCTCTTCTTTTTTTAATGTTCCCATGAGACTTTCTTAAAGCATTAGAAGATTCAGCATTGATAATCTTACCTTTCTTGATACCTTCCTCTAGTCTTTCTCCAATAGTGACTAGGTCAGCAAAACCAGATGAAACATTTCCTACCATTTTCTCCCAAAAGAAAGGTTGGAGAGTGTCCATGAACAAACCAGTTAATTCTTTCTCGGCCAAAGGTGGCTCCACTTGAGCAGCTAGCTCTCTCCAATGCTAAGCATAATCTTTGAATTACTCGTTCTCTTTCTGAGACATGTTTTGAAGTTGACGACGGTCAAGCGTCATGTCCAGATTGTACTTATATTGCTTTATGAAAGCATCAGATAAATCCTTCCAACTTCGGATGTGACTCTTCTCAAGTCCTACATACCACTTTATAGAAGCACCACTCAGATTATCTTGAAAACAGTGAATAAGCAGCTTGTCATCTTGGCATGTGCAGCCATTTTGCGACAATACATCAACAAATAAATCTTAGGACAAGTATGCTCATTATATTTCTCGAATACAGGAACTTTGAACTTATAAGGCAAAACTAAGTCGGAAACCAAACACATGTCTATTGCAGCAGCACCAAAGACATATTTTCCTTCTAAACCTTTTACCTTCTTCTCAAGAGTCAAGCATTGCTCTCTAACTTCATCCATGTATCCAGGTTCACCCTGACTTTTAGCTTGTGCACCAGCAACATGGTACACGAAAGGAGAATTCTGATAAGTAGTCTGAGCAGTAGTGTGTACTACAGGTTGAGGTTCGACAAATGTCGGAGCTGAAAAGACTGGCACAATAGATGGACCAACCATTTGAGTAGTAGCATAAACTGGCACGTAATCCGGAGGTAACCCAAATTCTGGCCAAGTAGAAACCGGTTACTGAATAACAGGAGGGTCAACAACAACAGTTGAAACTTTAGAGATAACCGTCCTTTGAGGTGGTTCACCTCGAGCAATCAGAACTTGCATCATTTTAGTGAGCCTGGTCATACTGGCCTTCAACTCATCAATCTCCATTATAACTTCCAGGTTATGCTATTCTTAGTTTTACATTCTCAATCTGATAGCTCTCAATCTATTAGCAGCTCTAGTTCCGTATCTATGGTGAGGAGACAGCTTGACGGACAAACAACTGAAGAAAGAAACAACCGGATGAGTTCTCACACAACTCAGATGAACGCAAGAATATGCGAGGGTGCAATGATATGCAATGTTCACTTCCCTTTTCAGAAAAACAACTCGATTATTGCAAACATGGTCAACATCAAGAATACGGTCATAAAATATCTTGACAAAAAAGAATATTTTCTTTTTCCAATATTTGCAATAATCGGAATTGTTTTCCTTGAGAAATGGTTGTGATGATGATCATGATGAATATGTATATGCAACAACCACAAACAAGATCATACAAAGCACACAGGTTCAAAGGTTCGGCTCATGAGCATGGAGTCAAGAGATAAGAACCAGCAACCCACAAAGGTATGTACTAAGGTTTGTCTTCATTGTACCTGCAGAAAACCAAAAGGGTTCTAACAGAGGTTCCCAGAGTTAATAGCCATCTTTAGAATATTATCGGTATGTTGGATTACTCCCCAACTGATAACATTCTTAAAATAGACCTCGTCCGAGTGTAGTATCGCGTGACAACCACCTTAGGGTTACACCCGGATAGTTTGCACACTATGTTCCTAAATTGGCTTGAATGGGTTAAGGGTTCTACGGTCCTCAATATGATTAGCTCAAGGTCGGAAAATAATGCCACATATGATTACTCATAATGACATTGATAATCCAAGAGAGCCTAACTGAGTGGAGATTATCAAATTGATATCACTTTGGACTACTCCATTGCGTATTGCTTCGAATATCATCGTTCTATCATAAGTTCAACTCAGATCTGGGTTAGAATCTATCTCACTCATAGAGGATCACCAAAACCAAAACAAAACAAACAAATAACAAACAAATCAAACCAAAGCAGTAAATAAATCAAAGTAGGCCGAATCCATTTAGAGATTGACTCCCCATCAGAGTCTCCACTTTTCTGTAGCGGTAAAATCATGAGTGTAAGCTATTGGTTAACTTAACTCAAAGTAAACAGAGTCTCCACCACGATTTTATTTAATTACAAATGGAAAAGGAAAAAAGAGCGAATAAATCCTAATGAATCTAAAAGCTAAAAGCTAAAAGAATCGAGCAGAGAATGGGTAAAGGGATAGGTTACAAATCGGGAAGGTTTTACACACCCAAAATGTCTGTGGTACTCCACGGGAGCCCTTTGAAATATTTATTGCTTTTTTTTGTTTGAAAATGGTTTATTTAAAGGAGATTTAAGAGATGAGAAGATAAATATTTTTTAAGAAATTTGTGTTTGAAGAGACGTTCGTCTCATGCCTACGTACCCACAAAGTGCAATGCGAGATCAAAACCTTGTAGTTCATGGTACAAAATGTTAAAAGAAACAATGTGTTGAATTGATTTTAAAATGTAAAGATAATTCGTCATTCTTTAGCGAATAATTTCGCTAGAAAGAATGAATCATATCTAAACATATGAAAACGGTTAAAAAGAAAAGTGTCGAGGGCACAAAAACAATTGAATGCGTTTTGCATTTTTTAAAGTATTTTGAAAAGAAAGTTTCGATATGCTTATGTGGTTTAGCATTTATTAAGAAACGAAATGAAAAGTTAAAACCGCTTGACCTAAGTCAAGGTTTGATTATGAAAGAAGTTTGAAGTTTGAAAATAAGAATATTTTTGAAATAGGGAGAAGATTTGAAAATTTAAGAAGGGGAGAAGATGAAGTTACTATCCTAAGACTTAAAGTAAAAGTTAAAGGAAGAACGATCAAACCGTATAGTGAACATTCTTCGAAGTAATAGGATTTCCATCTTCATAAACAAGTGAACCAAATCGGCTAAGTGTAAACACCCCAAATTTGCCCTCACCCATTCACACCATGGCTTGTGATCATTTCATAGGCATAAACACAATCATATCACCTCATATTACATTTTTGGTTCATTGCATAGCTTCTAAGTCATCTGCACCTAGGGTTTGCGATCCGAGCAATCCAAGGGCATCTTGAGCCACTCCAAAGGTCACCAATCACTTCAAAGGGATCCATATGTGTTCAAGTATCATATTACATCCTCTCAAATACAAAGATTCCAAAGAATCACAAGAACTGGGATTGGTATGGATGCAGAGCCAAGTTTGACTGCACAGTTGACCTAAAATTAGGGTTTTGGTTTCAGAGGCCAAAGCTCCAAATTTTTTGGTCATTCTTGTTTCCATTGGTCTCTATATGTCATAGGGAGTATGCATATCAATTTTCATGAAGAAATTCCATGGGGAAGTCATCTGATCAAGAGTTGACTTTTCAGACAAGTCAGTGCAAAATCAGGGCATCTGAGTGTATATGATCTTTATTTGATCATGGAAGAAGGTTGAAGTTCACAAAAATCAAGAATTTGGAGTTTTTGCAAATGTTGACTTTTTGGGCATAGTTGACTTTTCAAGGATGTGTCATTTTAGGTCACTTTTCAAGCCTTGATTCTTGATCCAAAAATGCTTCAAATGGAAAAACTTTGGTCATGAAAGTTGTAGAATACATCTTTCCCTTTTCAAAAAGTACAAGAACATGATCAAATTCTTCTTGGATCAAAAGTTATGGTGTGACAAAGTTGGTTAAAATCATTGATTTTCAAGATATGCACCAAATGTGAATTTTGCAAAATCATGAACCAAGGTCATTTGTAACTTCTAGTTCACTTCAAACCAATGTACAAACATCACATAAACTCTAAAAGTCAGAATTGAACCAAGAATGCTCATGTTTCATGGCTTATGGGATGGGAAAATCACATGTGAACCAAAATAAGACAACTTGCAAAAACTCATGATCATTCTTTCCACCACTTGCTACATTGGTTACTGCACTTTGCTAGCCCTTCCCCTCACCCTTGCTGCACAGCCCCATGCTTGTACTAGCCTAGAACCAAGCCATACCTCTCTTACACAAAAAGTTGACTTTTGGCAAAAGCAAACATCCCAATCACCACAGGCCATGTCACATCCTCTGGCCACTTGCATTTGTTTATACTTTCCATCTGCTAGCAAAACACATCAAGAAGCCAAGCAAAAACAGACCATAGCATCACATTCCAAAAACCACCTCATTTTGCAAAACTCTTCGAATCTGCCTGCACAACACACAAACACTAAAACAAATTCCTCTAATCATCTCACCTTGCCTCATTGAGTAGAAACCACCAAGAGTCAGGCCTGATTTGAGCAAGAACACCCCATCACCATTTTTCACCTCAACCTGCATTCCTCTTCGAATCACCTTCCACAGTCATCAAATATCCAAACTTCTTTCACCAACAGATCAAGCACATCAAAAGGAGTCAAAACCACCCTTCACATTGACCTGAAATAGCCTATACACAAACTGCATTTTCTGCTACACCAGAAATGGATTGCTCAAGGCAGCTTGTCTAAGCTCATTTCAAGCCTTCCATTAGCATCAGGGGAGTCAAGGGAGTCCATTGGCACGCAAAGGAAGCTCTGGAAGCTCAGTTTTGAAGCTTTCCAGCTCAGGTATGAACATGAACACTTTCTCCCAAAGCTTGCATTTTAAGTTATAATATGATTGCTCATGTCTTGCTGGTCATGGGGATGGTTTCAGAATCAAAAATGAGTGAGAAATGAGTTTGTATGATCCTTCTGAAATTTTTCCCGTGGATTTTGTTTCTTTCGATTCGTTTGATTCATGATGTTTAAATGATGTTTGAGCATAGATTCGTGTCCTAGGATGTTAGAGGATCACTTAGGTGTGTTTAATTTGTAGAATAGATGCTTGAATCATGTTTTAGGGTTTGGATACCACCGGAGAAGATGACCGGAGCTTCCCTCCGGTCACCTGAGAGTGATTTGCCCTAATCTCAGGTCATTAGTGCCATTTGAATCTTGGGCGTTAGATTAGGTTGACCAGTTGACTTCGCGCGCAGGTGAAGGGCCCAGATCACTTTGATTAGCCCTAATTCAATTAGTTAGATTAATTAATTCACAATTAGGTTAATTAACTCAGAATGAGCCACAGCCGTCCAGATGCGCGCTGGTCAATGCATTCAAACCCAGTCTCAATCTCAACCCTTCATTCTGATTACTTTCCTTTATTTTAATTTATTTTCATTTCTTTTTCATTTAACTTGCATATTTAATTTAAAATAGTAAAAAATGTTTAAAAATTATGAAACTTTTTCTCATGAGTTTTATTAATTTTTAAGACACAAAAATATTTTCATTTTTATTTTTATCATTAAAAAAGTATTTTTAAATATTTAAAAGATTATTTTTAATTGATTAATGGAAATTAATTTATTAAAAATACTTTTAGGTATTTAAAAATCACCAAAAAATTCATGAAATGTTCTAAGACATTTAGGAACATTGTCCAACCTTCAAACCAAATTTCTTTTTTGATCTTGATGCATTTTGAGAATTTTTCATTGAATTAAAATTATTTTTGTGCATTATTTTGATCCTAAGTTCAAAAAATCATTTCTGCCTATCTATGAAGAGTTGGACATTGATTCTTTTTGCATTGCATTGTGTTTAGCATGTAGTTTTTGAGATTAAATGGCCATGATTTGATTCCTCATTTTCAATTTGTTTGATAATTTTCTTGTTTAGGAACCCTAAAAACCCTAATAACTTGCAAAAATCATAACTTGAGATTGGTTAAGAGTTGAGACCTCTCCTTTGGGCATTGGTTTAGTATAGGATTAGGGGTCCTTTGTGTGGTATTTTCAATTTTTTATCTTAGGGTTTGCTTCTGTTTTGGGTTTTTGTTTGATGTATGATTCATAAACCCTAATTTGGGCTTCCATTTGCATCCATCTTGCATTCTCTAGCATAACATGACTTGCCATGACATTTCAAGCATCCATGTGATTCATTTGACATCATAAGACATATAGAAAGCATGTTTGATCATTGCATCATGTGTTTGCCATATTGTATGCCATGTGCACTTCATAACTTTTCATGTATGTCCATGCTTCTAAACTTGCTTCATTTGCATTCATAAACTTGTATGATCATTTCCATGTGCTGCCTCATGTTCATAGCACTTCATAGCATCATTATCATCATCAACATGCTTCTGGTTTTGTTTCTCATCATGTCATCTCATCCCATCTTGCATTGCATTGCATTTCTTTTCTAACCTTTCAGGTGGTAAGTGACCTTGAGAAGTGAATTTGCCTTCACTTCTCATAGCTTCTCTTCATCTCTCTCTTGCATCCATGCTGCATTTTGATATGTGTTTGAGTTTGAGCTTGCTCATTCCTTCTCCTTCCCACTTTCTCTCCTCAAGTGACTTGACTTCTTGAGTGAAGCAAGTCACTTTGCTTCTCTTGATCCTGTTCATCTGCATCCTGGTGGTTCTCTTTGAAGATTGCTCTTGAAAACCTCACAAACCTTAGGAACAACCAAGCATGACAATGATTAGGGTTTTGATTAGTCTCCCCTCTTAGTTTTACCTTTGTGTCTCTTTTGAGTCTTCTCTTCTCACCTCATAATCAGGGACTAAACCCTAAAGGCTTTAAGGCTTTGTGATTAAGCTTATGCCTGCATCCTTCTCTTAGGATGGAGTGTATAACTTTAATCCTAAGTGTTGAACCCTTAATGTGTTTAACTCCTTTAATCAATCCATTTAATAATCATCAAGACATCACACTTGTAACTTGGGCCTTGCATTAGGGTTCTAATTCTTCCTTAATTGGTTAAGAAGGACTAACCCTAGTGTTAATGGACAAGTCCCCCTCAAGTTGTCTTACAAAGCCTAAAAAACACTTCATCATCATACCATTGAATAAAATCCACTTAATCAAAGGCTTGTTTTGTCATGAGTTTAATCCCTAATCATGGATTAAGTTGAGGAGCTTTCCTCAGCTTAAACATTCTCATCTATTATCCTTCTATTAGGATGGTGTAATGAGTCTGTTTAATCCTTGATTATGGCTTAACCTCATTACTTAACACTAAACAAAAGCTCCAAAAACATCTAAATAATCACAAGTAGGTTAATGATCTTAATCCTACACCAAGGGTGATTAAGTGTGAGAATCTGACTTCACACTTAAGGTACTCTCATTATCCCTAATCAGAGGGAAGATGTGATGAGTTTACTAAATCCATTGGTTTAGACTTAAGCTCATTAATCTATGACAAACATTCAAAAGCAATAAAAGATTGAAAACTCAAAAACAAACAATAATCGTCTCCTCCGGGATTCTTTTCTCATCTCATTCATTCACAACCGAGAACTTGCTTCTTCCGTCTAATGCAAGACAGTTTGCATCTGTGCCAGACAGATCATACACTTGAGCATAGGCAAGTAAGCAGTTCACAAATCAATTCATCTTTCAGTCTCTTTGGGTCGAACTACGGTGTTCTGACTTCCTCATTGCACGAGAGGATACGTAGGCATAACTTAACAGTTATCGAACAAAAGTCTCTGTATATTCCCCCTCTTCCAGCATCTTTCTCTTAGCCTCATTATCATGAGCAATTCATTCTCATTCTTACACTGACACTGTATATATCACACTTCACACTTCTTTTACACTGACACCTGTACATTCTTTTCCAGCTATTTTACACACAAATTGCACTGACACTACCCCTTTAAAACACAAATTTTTTTTAAGCGTGGATCCCGTCGAGTACGGCGGACAATCTGGGTGCTAATACCTTCCCAGGTTGTAACCAACCCCCTTTCTCAGTCTCTCTGGTTCGCAACCGTCTTATCCATCTCTTTCTAGGTCTATGCAGCATTACCTTTCCTCCGGGATAAAAATGCCTAGCTGGCGACTCTTTTCATCTCCAGTGAGTTCACGGTTGTGTGTTCTCATTGTCCCTCTCGCCGACCGTTCGCGTCTGTACCTTTATCTGGGCCTATTTCCCATCTATCGGGAGCGACAGCTTGGCGACTCTGCTGGGGACCCTTATATTGCAACCAGGGCTTCTGGTTCTTTTTGTGGGTTCCTCCTAGCGCTTGTTTGATTTGTGTTTACTGGGGTGTTATGTGCTTATTTGTGCTTGTATATTTGTACTTATTTTGCTTTATGTACAGTTTGCTTTACTGCTTTCTTTATTGCTTTTGCATTATATCATATTGTCATACTGTGTTGCTGGCTGGATCTGTTGTTTGTTTTGGTGGGTGGGTGTTCCATTGAGAGTTAAGGTCCTATACCTGGGACCTGAGTGACACCTAGGCTAGAGTGAATCATATTCTTTCCCATTCCATTTCGGTCTGGTGCGGGAATATGAAACACGATTCAGATATGGGTTTCTTCTTGAGAACTCTGTGTTGCAGATTTCCTGCAATGCTAGGGCTATCTGGGAAGCCTGCTAAGTCTGGATGACCTTTAGTTTTGACCTTCAGAAACTGAGGTGAATTAGAGGAGGAACTTTTATGGTTATTGTAAACACTGTACCTCCGGGTTAGAAGTGTTTACACTTCTCATAACTGATCCAAGTCTGAGGATCCTTGTTTTAGAACATCACCTGTGAGGGGGTTGGGCTGTTTACAGGTTTGCAGGTACCTTGACCTCAGAATACCCTGTTACTTTGATTGTTTAAGAGTACTCCATGTTGGACAGTTCTTGTGATTCTAAACCCGGGACATGTGACTCTTTATTTGAGTCCCCCACCTTGGTTACTGGATTTTTAGACCTCCTTCTGGATTTCTTACATACTTGGACCTATATCAGGGCATTTTGATCAGATCCAGCTCAGTCACAGACCCTTGCATATCATTTGCATACATAAACATTGCATCATATTGACATTTGCTTATTTGTGTTTCAGGGTATCCACTTTCATCTTTGGTTTTGGTTTTGACCCCATCGTCAGCATTGACCTATCTTCATCAGCATTTGCTTCAGCTATCTACTTCAGTTATCTGCACCAGCCAACCAGTGGCTCATTCTTTAGTGTTAGCATCAAGCACCTGTCTCTACTCAGTCTCAGCATCATGGCTCCTAAAAAGAGCAACATCACCTATCACTTCTTCCAGCCAGAGTTATCAGACATCAGGAGGATTCAAACCCTGATCACTCCAGATCACATACCATTGTTCAGGGAAAGCTATGGAGATATACTTGATATGGTTATGGATCTGGACCCTTCACAAAGAAGTCTGGTCCACACTTGCATTCAGTTCTATGATCCCCCACTAAGGTGTTTCACTTTTCAAGACTTTCAGCTGGGCCCTCTATTGGAAGAGTACTCATCATTGGTTGGTATGCCTATCAGGGGTGGAATTCCTTTCAACCCTGAGATGGTCTTTCCTGGTAATGGAGAAGTAGCAAAGGCTTTGCATTTGGAACCTGTCCTGTTTGAGCAGCATATGACTTCTAAAACTGGGATCCCTGGTTTCCATCTGGATTTCTTGATCTCTCAAGCTACCCTGAAAGCTTCTTTAGGAGAGTGGAAAGCTGTTTGTGCATTATTGGCTTTGAGTATATATGGAATTGTATTGTTTGCAGATGAGCCTCGATTCATTAGCAAGAATGCAATCCATCTTTTCATCCTGAAGAACCCAGCACCCACTTTATTGGGAGATCTTTACTATTCAGTGCATCAGAGGAATGAAAAGCAGAGGGGAAGGTTAGTAAGGTGTTGTGCCCCATTGTTCCATACTTGGCTTCTCAGGCATCTACCTAGGACAGATGCATTTCTAAATCCTCATCAGCAGAGTAACTGGGCTAAGAGACTCACTGCTCTAACTTCAGCCGATATCAGATGGTGCACTCAAAGCACCAAGGGTAGGGATATCATCACCAGTTGTGGGCATTTCCCCAATGTGCCCCTAATAGGAGTTAAGGGTAGTATCAATTACAACCGTCTGCTGTTCAGAAGGCAACTGGGCTATGCACTGGTCCATACTCCTAAGGCACAGGACTTGGTGGAGACTCTTTATTGTGAGAACAAGATTAATTTGACTGTTGTTAGGCAGGCTGCCTGGGCCTGGGATAATGTTCAAACCAAGGGAATAACCATTTTGGGGAAGTGCAACAATGTGGCATCAGCGCAATATTATGAATGGTCCCGTGCCAGGGCCCAATTCTCTGGGATGCCCTTTACCATAGAAGACATGCCTGAGTCATCTTCAACACCACCACCTGCCACTGTCAGTTTGGAGGAGTTTGAGGGTTTGAAGGAAAGAAATGAGAAGTTAACCCAGGCTTTGCAGAAGACCCTCCGGGAGAGGAGTGAGGGTATGAGGGAGATTGTGAGGTTGGAGAAGTTGAGAGTAGAGCATCTGACTAAGATTGAGAAGTCTGGGGATTATATCAAAAAGTCTAAGGCTGGAGAACAAATTCTGAAGAATGCTTGCAAGGAAGCCCAGTTCCAGAGAGCAAGGACAGACTTGTATTTGAAGGAGAGTCAAGCCCGGTGGGTCAGGATCACCGAGGCTCGTACCTTGGAGGACAAGAGAGTTCAAGACAAGATAGAGCAACTGGAAGCTAGTGCAAAAGAACAGCAAGAAGCCCTGGCAGCAGCCCAGAGGGAGGTATCGGAGCTGAAGATCAAGGCTGGAGTGAAGAGGTCAAAGGACCAAGCTCAGCACAAGAAGCTCACTACAGCTGTTACAACCCGGAATCTCCTCATCAGGAATCTCACGGAGCGTCCAGCGGATCCTGTGACCGAAGCACTTCTCAAGGAAGTTCGTGAGGATGAGTTTGGTCTTGGTGTTTAACCATTTGTTTGTTGTTGCTTTCTTTCCATGTACTTTTATTTTCTTGTAATGTATTTTGACCCCTTAGAGGGCTTGTGTTGTAAAAATGAACAAGTTGTATTATTTCACCTTTTGTAATATATTTGTGTTAGTGTGCTTCATCTGAGTTTTCTTCAAGCAACAACAACAGCATCTTCAAGGGTCTGGAAGGGTCAAAACTGAATGCCAAGCCGGATACCCTGAGAGCAAATAAGCATACTGCATTGCATGCTAACCCTTTGTTTGTTTTGTAGGTCTTTGTCTTGTTGTTGCTAACTCTGTTGTGATGTTCAGGAATTATTGCTCGGCGCCGAGTTTTTCCCCTCAACCGTCCGCACCGTTATCCGACCCGTAGCAACCTTCCGGGCATTCAAATGGATCAGATGCAGCAGGACCTTACTGAGGTCATAAATCAAATGGCAAACGAAAGGCTAGAGATGAGGAATCAAATGACTCAGTTTATGGAAGTGATGAACAACATGGCTCAGAGCCAGGAAAGATTGAGGGCCATGGTGGAGCGGCAAAATCAAGAAGATCCACATATAGGGACTGCCGGCACCAGCAACAATGAAAGGGTTCAACCCCATGTTAACCCCCCTGTATTTGGCCCCCATCTTCATCCGGAGGTCAATATTCCTGCAAATGTTCAAGGGACAGCCACTGCAGCCAGGGTACTTCAAGAAGATCCTCAGGAGGACCAATTCACAGTAATGGGTGCTGGGGAAGAAGCTTATGATAGAAGGATGGATGAGATAGCTGAGAAATTGAGGTCCTTAGAATCTCAAAACTCTTTGGGCTTCGATGTCATGGACATGGGCTTGGTAGACGGGGTCAGGATCCCCCATAAGTTCAAGCCTCCTTGTTTTGAAAAATACAACGGGACTTCATGCCCCCGGACTCATTTACAATCTTTTCTGGGAAGGCTGAAGGCCTATACTATGGATGAGAAGCTCTGGATGTTCTATTTCGAGGATAGCTTAACTGGAGCGTCAAGAGAATGGTACTCTCACTTGACAAGGGCAACTATAAGATGCTGGAAGGACCTGGCAGAGGCCTTCATCAGACAGTATCAGTATAATCTGGATATGGCACCCAATAGGACTCTCCTAATGGGAATGTCACAGTCATCTAGAGAGAGTTTCAGAGAATATGCCCAGAGATGGAGGCAATTGGCTGCTGCTGTTCAGCCACCTATGTCTGAACGGGAAATGGCAGATATGTTCATGAACACCCTTCAGGGAACATATATTGACAGGTTGGCAGCTTTCTCTTCCACTAGCTTTGCAGATGTTGTCATAGCTGGGGAGAGAATTGAAAGCCTATTGAAGATGGGTAAGATCTCAGACAACGGTGCAAGCTCGTCCAGTAGTACAAGAAAACCTTTTGCAGGCCCAAGAAGAACTGGCGAGACCAATGCCATCCACACCAACAGGGGCAGGCCCCAATATGTTCACAGGTCAATAGCAGCAGTTACCATTCCTGCTCCAGCACATCCTCAACCAGTCTATCAACCTCCGCAGCAAAACTATCAGCAACAACCTCAGTACCACCAGCAATCTCAGTATCCTCCAAGGAATTACAACAACAGCAACACCAACAACAATAACCAGCAAAGGCCATTCCAACAGAGGCCATCTCAAGCTAACAGAGTGATCGATCCGATCCCAATGCCATATGCTACATTGCTGCCACAGCTCCTGAAACTCAACCTAGTTGAGCTAAGGACGTTGGCACCTCCAGATCCCAACAGTCTACCCAGGAATTATGATTCCAACACTAGGTGTGCTTTTCATTCCAACGCACCTGGCCACAGTACAGAAAAGTGCAGAGCCTTGCACATGAAGGTACAAGACCTGGTAGACTCAAAAGCTCTGAACTTCGCACCACCACCCAATGTCAATAAGAACCCCATGCCAAACCACGGTGGTCCCAGGATTAACGCTATTGAAGAAGACAAGCCGTCTTATTTAATAACCAGTGTGGGTCAGATCCGGACACCGTTGGTAGAAATTAAGGCTCAGCTCCTCGAATGTCAAATGTTCCCGGGGTGTGAGTTGGGGTGTGCTTACTGCAATATCTCAGTCAATGGATGCGATGACTTGAGGAATGGCATAGACGGTCTCATTCAGAGTGGCCAACTTCAGATCACCACATCATTTCCTACAAATCCAGCAATCTCATTAGCAACAACTCCAGAACCTCCTACAACTGCAACAACCATTGTTCCTGACAATTCTTCGGTTTCATCAACAAATACTTCATCTATTATCTCAACTGATCAGGTATCAACAAATTTTTCTTCTACAACTCCAGCACCACTCCATTTTGAAACTCCTACAACAACAACATCCATCCTTCCACCAATATCTCCTACAACACCAGCAACAAATCATGAAGATGTCTCAACTGTCACAATATTTTATGATCCTGAAAACAACTCTGCCTACAACTCAGAAGGTGCTGCTCCCATCAGAGCACCAGTCACAATTTATTACGATCCACGGACTATCACAATTCCTTCCGCAGCTGCAGTCAGTCCAGTCACTATCACGGTGCCTGGACCAGTACCTTATGAAAGTAGTAATGCCATCCCTTGGCATTACGGCTCTGACCTGTACTGTGACGGACAAAGAATCACTTTTGAATCATCAACCCCTGCACCACAAATTGACAATGTGGGAGGAGGCGGAGGCTTCACTCGAAGCGGACGTCTTTTCGCTCCACAAATTCAGAGACCCACTGCCGAAGCAGAAGCTGCTGCCAAGGCAAAAGGAAAAAGCTTGGTGCAGGAAGAGCAGACAGTTAAAGAAGCCTTGAAGACACCCTTTGACCAAGAGGTTGATGAGTTCATGCGAATCATCAAGAAGAGTGATTATAAAATAGTGGATCAGCTTCATCAGACGCCTTCCAAGATCTCAATCCTATCATTGCTTATGTGCTCCGAAGCCCATCGGAATGCACTACTCAAAGTTTTGCACGCAACTTACGTGCCTGAAGAGATCACTGTCAATCAGCTGGAGGCTGTAGTTGGAAATGTTAATGCTAGTCACGGACTAGGGTTCACCAATACTGATTTGACAACGGAAGGCCGCAACCATAACAAAGCCTTGCACATAACCATGGAATGCAAAGGTGCTGTCCTTTCCCATGTGCTGGTAGACACGGGGTCATCCCTCAATGTCTTACCTAAAAAGGCCCTGGTGAAGCTAGAATATGACGGATTGGCGTTGAGACCCAGCAACCTGGTGGTGAGAGCCTTTGATGGTTCAAAGAGATCGGTTCTGGGAGAAATTGAGTTACCCATAACGATTGGCCCGCAGACCTTTAAAACTATCTTCTACGTGATGGATATACAGCCCGCCTACAGCTGTTTATTGGGTAGGCCATGGATTCACGCTGCTGGCGCCGTGACCTCTACCCTTCACCAGAAGTTAAAATATGAGTGGGAGGGTCAAATCGTTACAATCTGCGGAGAGGAGGACATTTTTGTCAGCCACCTGGCTACCTATAAGTACATCGAGATGGATGGGGAGATCCATGAAACAATGAGCCAGGGGTTTGAAGCCTTGAATGTGAATGAAACATCTACTGTTCCTGGTACTTCAATGTCATCATACCAACAAGCCCGGAAGGTTGTTGAGGAAGGAAACGCCCAAGGCTGGGGCAAACTACTACCGATGGAGAAGAAAGAGGACAGATTTGGGTTGGGTTACAAACCAACTCAACAAGATCAAGCAGCGGCTGTGAAAGAGCCCAATTTTGTGAGTGGAAGGATGCTTACCCCTGATGCTATCAACTGTCTGGAAGACGAGCTGGAAGAGGAGCGCAATCTGGAGAATTGGATTCGTCCAAAGATCCCGGGGAGCAGTATCTCGAACTGGTCTTCCCAGGAAATTATAAGAGTTACTCATGCAGAGTAATTATTATTTCCTGTATTTTTATAGCATGCATCAAAGTCTTGCATCTTGCCCAAGATGACAAGACTCATTTTGTAATCGGGCCATCTGTACTTTTTGTGCAACAAGATTAATCAATGAAATATCAGACATCTTTTTGCAAATGAGTCTTTTTTTTCTTTTCCGCTCACTGTCTTCCATTTTTCTTTTTGTACAAAAAATAAATGGCAGTGTTTTCAAAATGACAATTTTTATTTCACTTTCAAAACAAGATTAAAATCAAATCACTAAAATGAACAACTGAACCCTTGCAGAGTGTGCCTTCCAGAAAGCACCGACAACGGCATGGCTATGACTTCGTATGACTTTGACAATCCAATCAATCAAGCTGATGAAGGGGTTGAAGAAGAATATGAGCTTCCTGAAGAGCTAGCCAGATTGTTGAGACAAGAGGAAAAGGTTATTACTCCTCACCAGGAGGAGGTTGAAGTGATTAATCTTGGTACAGATGAAGACGTGAAAGAGGTTAAAATCGGGGCCTGCCTGCAAGACTCAGTGAAGAGACAACTGATTGATCTGCTTCGAGAGTATGTGGACGTGTTTGCTTGGTCTTACCAAGATATGCCAGGGTTGGATACCGATATTGTCGTGCACAAGCTGCCTTTGAGAGAAGAATGCCCGCCAGTTAAACAGAAACTACGCCGTACTCGTCCAGACATGGCTATGAAAATCAAGGAGGAGGTACAAAAGCAATGGGACGCCGGGTTCCTTGCTGTGACTAGCTATCCACCATGGGTCGCTAACATAGTACCTGTGCCTAAGAAAGACGGCAAGGTTAGGATGTGTGTTGATTACCGGGATCTGAACAGAGCCATCCCGAAAGATGATTTCCCTTTACCTCACATTGATGTATTGGTGGATAACACGGCTCAGTTCTCGGTATTTTCCTTCATGGACGGATTTTCAGGATACAATCAGATCAAGATGTCACCTGAAGACATGGAGAAGACAACATTCATCACACCCTGGGGCAGGTTCTGCTACAAGGTGATGCCATTTGGGCTCAAGAATGCCGGTGCGACATATCAACGGGCTATGGTGACATTATTCCACGATATGATCCACAAAGAAATAGAATGTTACGTGGATGACATGATTGCCAAGTCTCTTACTGAAGAAGACCACCTGGTGAATCTACTGAAGTTATTCAAGCGTCTGAGGAAGTACCAGTTGAAGCTGAACCCTAACAAATGCACATTCGGGGTGCGATCTGGTAAGCTGCTGGGCTTTATTGTAAGCGAGAAGGGGATTGAAGTCGACCCTGATAAAGTCAAAGCTATTCAAGAGATGCCTGCACCGAAAACTGAGAAAGAAGTTCGAGGGTTCCTAGGTAGATTGAACTACATCTCAAGGTTCATATCTCACCTCACAGCAACCTGTGAACCCTTGTTCAAATTGTTAAGGAAAGAACAGACGGTCAGGTGGAATGAAGACTGCCAAAGGGCTTTTGACAAGATCAAGGAATACTTACAAGAACCTCCAATCCTTATGCCTCCAGTTGAAGGAAGACCTCTGATCATGTACTTGACAGTATTAGAAGAGTCAATGGGGTGTGTGCTGGGCCAGCATGACGAGTCTGGTCGAAAAGAGTATGCAATATACTACCTAAGCAAAAAGTTTACCGACTGTGAACATCGTTATTCACTGCTCGAGAAAACTTGTTGTGCTTTAGCGTGGGCTGCTCGCCGACTGAGGCAGTATATGTTGACCCACACTACTTTGTTGATATCCAAGATGGACCCAGTTAAGTACATTTTCGAGAAGCCAGCTCTTACCGGACGGGTTGCAAGATGGCAAATGATTCTCACAGAATATGACATCCAGTACACGTCTCAGAAAGCCATCAAGGGCAGTGTACTATCTGAATATCTTGCTGAGCAACCCATTGATGACTACCAGCCTATGAGATTTGACTTCCCTGATGAAGACATCATGTTCATAAAAGCAAAAGATCATGAAGAGCCTGTTCACACTGATGGGCCCGACCCGGAAGAAGAATGGACTATGATGTTTGACGGGGCTGTTAACATGAATGGTCGTGGTGTTGGTGCAGTACTCATTTCACCAAAAGGAGTTCACATGCCTTTCTCGGCGAAACTCACTTTCAACTGCACTAACAACGAAGCTGAATACGAAGCTTGCATTATGGGTCTTGAGGAAGCCATTGACCTCAGGATCAAGACATTGACTGTATTCGGAGATTCAGCTTTGGTAGTCAATCAAACCAACGGAAAATGGTACACCCACCAGGATCATCTGATACCTTACAGGGATTATACAAGGAGGTTATTGACTTTCTTCACCACAGTCAAGCTTGAGTATATCCCTCGGGACGAGAATCAGTTTGCAGATGCTCTTGCTACCATTTCATCCATGATCAAAGTTCAAGCTGCTAACTTTGTACCTCAGATTTTAGTGTCCAGACTTGATAGACCGGCATATGTGTTCGCAGCAGATATTGTTAAAGATGATAAGCCTTGGTTCCATGACATTAAGTGCTTCTTGGAGGATCAGACGTACCCACCTGGGGCATCTTCCAATGATAAGAAGACTTTGAGAAGGCTTGCTGGTAGTTTCTTTCTGAACGCTGATGGGTCTTTATACAAAAGGAACTTTGACATGGTACTCCTCAGATGTGTTGATAAGACAGAAGCAGGTTTGTTGATGCATGAAGTGCACGAAGGATCTTTTGGTACCCATGCCGGAGGGCATGCCATGGCTAAGAAGTTGCTAAGATCGGGTTATTACTGGATCACAATGGATGCCGACTGTTGTGCCTACGCCAGAAAATGCCATAAGTGTCAGATCTATGCGGATAAGGTGCATGTGCCTCCCAATCCTTTGAATATAATGTCTTCACCCTGGCCCTTTTCCATGTGGGGCATTGATATGATTGGCAAGATTGAGCCGACTGCTTCAAATGGCCACAGATTCATCCTGGTAGCCATCGACTATTTTACCAAGTGGGTTGAAGCAGCTTCCTATGCAAATGTTACAAGGCAAGTGGTAGCCCGATTCCTGAAGAGAGATATCATCTGTCGATACGGAGTTCCCGAGCGAATCATTACTGATAATGGTTCCAACTTGAACAACAAAATGATGGCAGAACTATGCCGGGACTTCAAGATCCAACACCACAATTCTTCTCCTTACAGGCCAAAGATGAACGGCGCTGTTGAGGCAGCTAATAAGAATATCAAGAAGATTGTGCAGAAGATGGTAGTCACCTACAAAGATTGGCATGAAATGCTACCATTTGCCTTGCATGGGTACCGCACGTCAATCAGGACATCCACTGGGGCAACACCGTATCAACTTGTGTATGGTATGGAGGCAGTCCTACCTGTTGAAGTTGAATTACCCTCTTTACGAGTATTGATGGATGTTAAGCTGAACGAAGCAGAATGGGTTAGGTCCCGATACGAGCAACTGAGTCTGATTGAAGAGAAGAGATTGGCTGCAATCTGTCAGGGGCAGTTATATCAGAAAAGAATGAAGAAGGCCTTCGATCATAAGGTCAGGCACCGAGAGTACCAAGTAGGAGATCTTGTGCTGAAAAGGATCCTCCCGCCTCATACAGACTACAGGGGCAAATGGACCCCCAATTATGAAGGACCATTTGTGGTAAAGAAAGTTTTCTCTGGTGGAGCACTGACGCTCAGCACCATGGATGGTGAAGATTTCCCATCCCCTGTGAATTCAGATGCAGTTAAAAAATACTTCGCATAAAATGACCCGCTGGACATAAAAACAGAATGTAAGTCCAGGCAAAAATAGGGCATCCCGGCGAGTCAAAAACAGAATAAAAGACTCGGGCAAAAATAAGGAAAAAAAAAAACGTACACCCGCTGAGTTGAAAAGCCGCATTGGACAGCTCAGGCAAAAATGGGTATCCCGATGGATTGAAAACCCGAAAGGGTGATCCATGCAAAATAAGGGAATAAGCGAACAACTGCATTCTGAATTCATCTGTATTATCTACAACTCGGTAAGCTCTAAAGGATCAAGCTTCAATCAGAATCAGCCTTCTTCAGAAAGCAGGATGAGAAGAACGTCATTGTCATACGAGTCATAGCAGAAGAGGAAGCTCCTTAAAGCGTCATCAACACTGCCAACATTTTGTTTCTCAATTTGTAACGATCTCCTCATTTCAGGGGATATGTTCCTTTGACTGTATCTCGCCAATTCAGGGCATATGAATTAATAAAATCAGATTTTCAGTCATGTCTCGTTTTGTACATTTTTATTTGCAAAAATGTCTGATGTCTTAAAAGAAAAACTGACTGCATAAGAACACAGATGCTTATCTTCAAATAAAGAACATGCTTGCAGGAAATATACTTACTCTCAGAAATATCTAAACTCCTATGACGGAATCCAATAAGGGATACCTCGGGACCATTTGTGCGTTTCCTTATCTTTGCAGGATTGCAGGTATCCAGAACGCAACTTGGGGCATGTAAGTTACATCTCAGCAAGCTGGCAAATCAACAAATAATCTCAGCACCCGAAATGCTCTATCCCCAGCTGAGTTGCCCCATTACTCTCCCCAGCTGAGTGGCCAACAACATTCCCCAGCTGTAGTACCAACTATTCTTCCTCAGCAGAAGGCAGAAGTCAGGGAATCATCTCCCCACAGAATCCTCAGCCTCTATTCAGAAGAGCAACGCATGAAGGAGTCACAACAGAGTACAGAAGGCTTCTACAGACCCCAGCTGGGTCCCATATTACAAGGATATGTCAATCAGTGACCTATATCCCCGAGCAGATACATCTCTCCAGGTCTGTCAATGATCTCATCCCCAGTTGGGATGTCCATTTCAAACGGATCGGCCAGAGATCTTCGCAGCAACGGGATCCGAATTCAGGATCTGTACCTCTTTGCATAAATCATGACATTTGCATCATATTCACCCACAAAGCGTAGCATTCCGTCTAATACGGAGCATTGCGGCAAAAATCAAACGCATGGCATAATCATAAGCTATATTGTGAATCGAACACTTGTGAATAATAACCATTCATCAGAATACGGAATACTTTCCCCAGAATCCCCAGCAAAAGCAGTTGCCTCGCAAATCACAAACACCAGTATATACACCTTTTGACACCCGTCCGTGTCATCACTCCCCAGTAAGTCACCTGAACACTCTTTACAAACAAGATCACCCGTATTACAGATACTTTCTGGCACCCGTCCGTGTCATAACTCCCAGCAGAAAGCCAAAGACGCCATTTTTGCACTCGCATATACTTGTATATTGTCTTGACACCCGTCCGTGTCATATCCCCAGTGCAGTCGCTTACACTTTTACAACCCATATACCTGTTTATACTATACTCCTCTCCTTTCGACACTCGTCCGTGTCACCATCCCCAGCAGATAAACACCCATCTATACACCACTCATACTTATTTTACTTATACAGATACTCGTCCGTATCTTGTATACACCATTTATGTCCCCACAGATTCGACATTGGTTCATGTTCTTTGTTAACCAGTTGGTACTCGTCCGTACCATCATCTCAGAACATTGCGTCTAGTGTTTGTTTCTACATGATACTCGTCCGTATCATAGTCTTAAGGATGCTCGTCCGCATCTTTAATCCATACACCGTGTCAAACACTTGTGTCTTCTTGAATATAGATACTCGTCTGTGTCTACTATCCCCAGAAGAATTCTTTCAGATTCAACACTCGTCCGTGTTCTCTGTTAACCAGTTGATACTCGTATCATCATCTCTGAACATGTGTCATTTTGTTTCTACCCGATACTCGTCCGTATCATAGTCTTAAGGATGCTCGTCCGCATCTTTAATCTATACACAAGCATCTAAACACTTATACCTTTTATTTCTTGGATATAAACACTCGTCCGTGTTTACTATTCCCCAGTAGATCGCTAACAAAGCAAATATTCCTTTTTTATCTGGCACTTGTCCTGTGTTACGATAAACTTTGAGAGCAGCCGTACCCTGCTAGGTGGTCGTCCTCCACCTCTTGATGGTCGTCCTCCGTCATGCTCATCCGATGGCCGTCCCCATCGTTGGTTTTTGGCAGCCGTCCCCTGCTAGGTGGTCGTCCTCCACCTCCTGATGATCGTCCTTCATCACCTTATCCAATGGCCGTCCCCATTGTTGATTTTGGTTATCTGACATTCGTCCTAGGTCAAAACAAACCTTGAGAGCAGCTGTCCCCTGCTAGGTGGTCGTCCTCCACCTCTTGATGGTCGTCCTCCATCATGCTCATCCGATGGCCGTCCCCATCGTTGACCTTTTATCCGATGGCCGTCCCCATCGTTGATATTTTCGGCAGCCGTACCCTGCCAGGTGGTCGTCCTCCACCTTTGATGGCCGTCCCCATCATATTTCTTTTATCCCCAACAGAGCAGCCGTCCCCTGCTAAGTGATCGTCCTTCACTTTTGGTGGCCGTACCCCATCATCTGTTTATTTCATTTATTCTTTAACCCGATGGCCGTCCCCGTCGTGGTCCTTTTTCTTTTTAGCCCGATGGCCGTCCCCATCGTTGGTTACTTTGCTTTGTGAACTTGATGGCCGTCCCCGTCATGTTTCATTAACCCCCAGAGAATCTTACGACGTTACCTTGATGGCCGTCCCCATCGTGATATCTTACTTTTCCCAGCTAGTCGGCCGTCCCCGTCTTGGCTTTACCTTTTATCCCCAGCACGTCGGCCGTCCCCGTCATTGCTCTATTTCCCACACCTTATAATATACTTTATTTTCTTTTACAATCTATATCCCTTTTCTTCTTCATTTCTGTGAGTGCAAATTTTGGACTGTCTTTGGTATTCAACCACAAGTTATCTTGTTCGCCTGTTAAGTCGTCGCTTACAACCTGCACAGCTAACTCATGTTTGAATAGGGGCAGCTGTAAACACCCCAAATTTGCCCTCACCCATTCACACCATGGATTGTGATCATTTCATAGGCATAAACACAATCATATCACCTCATATTACATTTTTGGTTCATTGCATAGCTTCTAAGTCATCTGCACCTAGGGTTTGCGATCCGAGCAATCCAAGGGCATCTTGAGCCACTCCAAAGGTCACCAATCACTTCAAAGGGATCCATATGTGTTCAAGTATCATATTACATCCTCTCAAATACAAAGATTCCAAAGAATCACAAGAACTGGGATTGGTATGGATGCAGAGCCAAGTTTGACTGCACAGTTGACCTAAAATTAGGGTTTTGGTTTCAGAGGCCAAAGCTCCAAATTTTTTGGTCATTCTTGTTTCCATTGGTCTCTATATGTCATAGGGAGTATGCATATCAATTTTCATGAAGAAATTCCATGGGGAAGTCATCTGATCAAGAGTTGACTTTTCAGACAAGTCAGTGCAAAATCAGGGCATCTGAGTGTATATGATCTTTATTTGATCATGGAAGGAGGTTGAAGTTCACAAAAATCAAGAATTTGGAGTTTTTGCAAATGTTGACTTTTTGGGCATAGTTGACTTTTCAAGGATGTGTCATTTTAGGTCACTTTTCAAGCCTTGATTCTTGATCCAAAAATGCTTCAAATGGAAAAACTTTGGTCATGAAAGTTGTAGAATACATCTTTCCCTTTTCAAAAAGTACAAGAACATGATCAAATTCTTCTTGGATCAAAAGTTATGGTGTGACAAAGTTGGTTAAAATCATTGATTTTCAAGATATGCACCAAATGTGAATTTTGCAAAATCATGAACCAAGGTCATTTGTAACTTCTAGTTCACTTCAAACCAATGTACAAACATCACATAAACTCTAAAAGTCAGAATTGAACCAAGAATGCTCATGTTTCATGGCTTATGGGATGGGAAAATCACATGTGAACCAAAATAAGACAACTTGCAAAAACTCATGATCATTCTTTCCACCACTTGCTACATTGGTTACTGCACTTTGCTAGCCCTTCCCCTCACCCTTGCTGCACAGCCCCATGCTTGTACTAGCCTAGAACCAAGCCATACCTCTCTTACACAAAAAGTTGACTTTTGGCAAAAGCAAACATCCCAATCACCACAGGCCATGTCACATCCTCTGGCCACTTGCATTTGTTTATACTTTCCATCTGCTAGCAAAACACATCAAGAAGCCAAGCAAAAACAGACCATAGCATCACATTCCAAAAACCACCTCATTTTGCAAAACTCTTCGAATCTGCCTGCACAACACACAAACACTAAAACAAATTCCTCTAATCATCTCACCTTGCCTCATTGAGTAGAAACCACCAAGAGTCAGGCCTGATTTGAGCAAGAACACCCCATCACCATTTTTCACCTCAACCTGCATTCCTCTTCGAATCACCTTCCACAGTCATCAAATATCCAAACTTCTTTCACCAACAGATCAAGCACATCAAAAGGAGTCAAAACCACCCTTCACATTGACCTGAAACAGCCTATACACAAACTGCATTTTCTGCTACACCAGAAATGGATTGCTCAAGGCAGCTTGTCTAAGCTCATTTCAAGCCTTCCATTAGCATCAGGGGAGTCAAGGGAGTCCATTGGCACGCAAAGGAAGCTCTGGAAGCTCAGTTTTGAAGCTTTCCAGCTCAGGTATGAACATGAACACTTTCTCCCAAAGCTTGCATTTTAAGTTATAATATGATTGCTCATGTCTTGCTGGTCATGGGGATGGTTTCAGAATCAAAAATGAGTGAGAAATGAGTTTGTATGATCCTTCTGAAATTTTTCCCGTGGATTTTGTTTCTTTCGATTCGTTTGATTCATGATGTTTAAATGATGTTTGAGCATAGATTCGTGTCCTAGGATGTTAGAGGATCACTTAGGTGTGTTTAATTTGTGGAATAGATGCTTGAATCATGTTTTAGGGTTTGGATACCACCGGAGAAGATGACCGGAGCTTCCCTCCGGTCACCTGAGAGTGATTTGCCCTAATCTCAGGTCATTAGTGCCATTTGAATCTTGGGCGTTAGATTAGGTTGACCAGTTGACTTCGCGCGCAGGTGAAGGGCCCAGATCACTTTGATTAGCCCTAATTCAATTAGTTAGATTAATTAATTCACAATTAGGTTAATTAACTCAGAATGAGCCACAGCCGTCCAGATGCGCGCTGGTCAATGCATTCAAACCCAGTCTCAATCTCAACCCTTCATTCTGATTACTTTCCTTTATTTTAATTTATTTTCATTTCTTTTTCATTTAACTTGCATATTTAATTTAAAATAGTAAAAAATGTTTAAAAATTATGAAACTTTTTCTCATGAGTTTTATTAATTTTTAAGACACAAAAATATTTTCATTTTTATTTTTATCATTAAAAAAGTATTTTTAAATATTTAAAAGATTATTTTTAATTGATTAATGGAAATTAATTTATTAAAAATACTTTTAGGTATTTAAAAATCACCAAAAAATTCATGAAATGTTCTAAGACATTTAGGAACATTGTCCAACCTTCAAACCAAATTTCTTTTTTGATCTTGATGCATTTTGAGAATTTTTCATTGAATTAAAATTATTTTTGTGCATTATTTTGATCCTAAGTTCAAAAAATCATTTCTGCCTATCTATGAAGAGTTGGACATTGATTCTTTTTGCATTGCATTGTGTTTAGCATGTAGTTTTTGAGATTAAATGGCCATGATTTGATTCCTCATTTTCAATTTGTTTGATAATTTTCTTGTTTAGGAACCCTAAAAACCCTAATAACTTGCAAAAATCATAACTTGAGATTGGTTAAGAGTTGAGACCTCTCCTTTGGGCATTGGTTTAGTATAGGATTAGGAGTCCTTTGTGTGGTATTTTCAATTTTTTATCTTAGGGTTTGCTTCTGTTTTGGGTTTTTGTTTGATGTATGATTCATAAACCCTAATTTGGGCTTCCATTTGCATCCATCTTGCATTCTCTAGCATAACATGACTTGCCATGACATTTCAAGCATCCATGTGATTCATTTGACATCATAAGACATATAGAAAGCATGTTTGATCATTGCATCATGTGTTTGCCATATTGTATGCCATGTGCACTTCATAACTTTTCATGTATGTCCATGCTTCTAAACTTGCTTCATTTGCATTCATAAACTTGTATGATCATTTCCATGTGCTGCCTCATGTTCATAGCACTTCATAGCATCATTATCATCATCAACATGCTTCTGGTTTTGTTTCTCATCATGTCATCTCATCCCATCTTGCATTGCATTGCATTTCTTTTCTAACCTTTCAGGTGGTAAGTGACCTTGAGAAGTGAATTTGCCTTCACTTCTCATAGCTTCTCTTCATCTCTCTCTTGCATCCATGCTGCATTTTGATATGTGTTTGAGTTTGAGCTTGCTCATTCCTTCTCCTTCCCACTTTCTCTCCTCAAGTGACTTGACTTCTTGAGTGAAGCAAGTCACTTTGCTTCTCTTGATCCTGTTCATCTGCATCCTGGTGGTTCTCTTTGAAGATTGCTCTTGAAAACCTCACAAACCTTAGGAACAACCAAGCATGACAATGATTAGGGTTTTGATTAGTCTCCCCTCTTAGTTTTACCTTTGTGTCTCTTTTGAGTCTTCTCTTCTCACCTCATAATCAGGGACTAAACCCTAAAGGCTTTAAGGCTTTGTGATTAAGCTTATGCCTGCATCCTTCTCTTAGGATGGAGTGTATAACTTTAATCCTAAGTGTTGAACCCTTAATGTGTTTAACTCCTTTAATCAATCCATTTAATAATCATCAAGACATCACACTTGTAACTTGGGCCTTGCATTAGGGTTCTAATTCTTCCTTAATTGGTTAAGAAGGACTAACCCTAGTGTTAATGGACAAGTCCCCCTCAAGTTGTCTTACAAAGCCTAAAAAACACTTCATCATCATACCATTGAATAAAATCCACTTAATCAAATTGTTTTGTCATGAGTTTAATCCCTAATCATGGATTAAGTTGAGGAGCTTTCCTCAGCTTAAACATTCTCATCTATTATCCTTCTATTAGGATGGTGTAATGAGTCTGTTTAATCCTTGATTATGGCTTAACCTCATTACTTAACACTAAACAAAAGCTCCAAAAACATCTAAATAATCACAAGTAGGTTAATGATCTTAATCCTACACCAAGGGTGATTAAGTGTGAGAATCTGACTTCACACTTAAGGTACTCTCATTACCCCTAATCAGAGGGAAGATGTGATGAGTTTACTAAATCCATTGGTTTAGACTTAAGCTCATTAATCTATGACAAACATTCAAAAGCAATAAAAGATTGAAAACTCAAAAACAAACAATAATCGTCTCCTCCGGGATTCTTTTCTCATCTCATTCATTCACAACCGAGAACTTGCTTCTTCCGTCTAATGCAAGACAGTTTGCATCTGTGCCAGACAGATCATACACTTGAGCATAGGCAAGTAAGCAGTTCACAAATCAATTCATATTTCAGTCTCTTTGGGTCGAACTACGGTGTTCTGACTTCCTCATTGCACGAGAGGATACGTAGGCATAACTTAACAGTTATCGAACAAAAGTCTCTGTATATTCCCCCTCTTCCAGCATCTTTCTCTTAGCCTCATTATCATGAGCAATTCATTCTCATTCTTACACTGACACTGTATATATCACACTTCACACTTCTTTTACACTGACACCTGTACATTCTTTTCCAGCTATTTTACACACAAATTGCACTGACACTACCCCTTTAAAACACAAATTTTTTTTAAGCGTGGATCCCGTCGAGTACGGCGGACAATCTGGGTGCTAATACCTTCCCAGGTTGTAACCAACCCCCTTTCTCAGTCTCTCTGGTTCGCAACCGTCTTATCCATCTCTTTCTAGGTCTATGCAGCATTACCTTTCCTCCGGGATAAAAATGCCTAGCTGGCGACTCTTTTCATCTCCAGTGAGTTCACGGCTGTGTGTTCTCATTGTCCCTCTCGCCGACCGTTCGCGTCTGTACCTTTATCTGGGCCTATTTCCCATTTATCGGGAGCGACTCTAAGATCTTCAATCCATAATAACTCAAGCAAAGGGCAAGATCCTAAAATCTAAGTCCAAACTCCAAGTCCAATGCTAAGGATAGTGGCCATAGTCCAAGATCAAAGTTACAAGTCTTTTAGATGTTTAATCCTTTATTAATGTTTTTGTGTCCAAGATCAAAGTTACAAGTCTTTATAAACATAAACAATATGATGAATGATATAGTATAATAAAAGCATAATAAAAGAGATAAAGAGCGAGAGATTAAAATAAAGAGGATAAGGTGCGAGAATGAATTAAAATGTTAGTATATTAATAGTATAATAATATTTTCATAACAATGGTATCGTGAACTTAATCAACTAATATAAAAATCCACACAACCAAATAAATGGAATAAAATCAAATAGGAAAAATATTCATAAAGAAAATTTAAAGGAAAAATATACTAAAATATATTTTTTAATTTTTTTAAAGAAGTATCTTCATAAAAACAACAAAAATAAGTAATCCTTTTTAAAAGAATTTTAGAAACAAATAAAACGTGAGAAAAAATAAAAAATAAATTAAAACAATATAGGATGGGGAGGCCTGCGCAGCAATCTAGGAGTGTATCGAGGAAATTATTAGGTCCAAAATGGATTGTTGAGCCCAAACCAACAAAAACAAATTTTATATAAAAAAAACAAGTAAAATAAATGTTTATGAAATAAAAAAACGAAACAGAGAAACAAAGAAAAAAATTGAGTCGTCTTCTTCCTTCTTTAACGCGCTGCGGTATCACTATTCATGGCGAAAAGGGAACGCAAAATCTCAAAAGAAAATCCGCCGTTTTCTCACCATTTCTCTGCCTCAATTCGAATTCCTTTCTTCTTTTCTTTCGATTTTGTCTCAAAATCTCCCTCTCTCTTCTTCTTCGGTTTCGCCGTGTTTGTTGTTGATGATGAATCCTACAGGTTGTCTATGATTTCATCTGATATGGTTGAAGGTTGAGCAGAAGGATTAATGGAGATTGAAGGTTAATTGATGAATTGAGGATGAAGAGAGGTGAAGCCTTGAGTTTAATTTGGTTTTGTATTTTTTCAGAATTTGTTTATGGCTTTCTAAGCTTGAAGGAAATTGATGAAGGATTGTGTTGTTTATATAGAGGAATAATGAAGATTCGGAAGTCGTTTTGATTGTGATTCTCTGTGTTTTTTATACCATGAAGAAAGCGTTCCTTATTGCTGAGTTTTTGTGACTTTTATTTCTTGCGTTTAATTCATATCCCTGTTGCGTTTCGATTGAACCCGTGTTCATTTTGCAGGTGGAAAAGGCGTGACTGAAGCTATCTGTTTCATGTGGGCTGAAGCTGTGCGTTTTAATGTATGTTGATGGACGCGTGAGAGCTGATGTGTTGTTGTGTTTCGATGTCATGAAAATTTTGTGATGCGGATGCGTTTTATGCCTTTTACATATGCGTTTCAATGCTTGTTATTTGTGAGTTGCGATCTGAGTTTTTGCGTTTTTTTTTACTTCTGTGTGCGTTTTATTTTGTATGCAGGTGTGTTTCATGTTCACGGCTTGTAATTATTTGCTGATGGAAAATCACGGCTTGGAGTGAACTTCCTTTGGCTGAGCTGAGCTAGTCAGCTTGTGAGAGCTAGGATAGGCGCTGATGACATGTGATTTCCAGGTGTGTAGGCCAGCTGAATGTGAGCTGGGAAAGTCACGTTTTTTTTGTATCATTTTTTGGGTGTGTAATTTTGTTAAAAGCCATAAAATGAAATAAAAAAGAATGGGCCCTTGTAAAGATGGAAATTGGGATATTCCTACAATTTGGTTGTCACAAAAAATGTAAATGAACTGAAGGTGCGCAAAACACAAGGAAGGGGGGTTGGAATTGGGTTTTCTATAACAATTAAAAATAACTTCTAATGACACGTTTAATTTATCCTGGTTCGTTTGAACTCAAACTACGTCCAGTCCACCCGCCAAGGTGATTTTGCCTCTACTGAGGTCTTAATCCACTATTCAATATGAATACACACAAAGACCTATAGTCAATGTCCTCTTGAGTCTTCTGACTAAACTTAGTCACTCAAGGAATAAAATAACTATTACAAATATAATAAAGAAGTAACTTAGAATGCTTCTCGATAAGCAAGGATCACTAAGTGAAAGTTACAATAATAAGCACAAGTTGATTCAATCTATTTGCGTGAATGTATTGAAGTGTGTCACTGAATTCTTCAAATGAAATCCCTTATATAGTACTTGAAGAATGTAGCCGTTGGAGACATCTTGAATTAAATTCGGATAGAATTTAATACCATAAATTCCTTCCATTAACAGAGATACTTGTCTTGTTCATTAATTAAAATATCCTTTAATTAATGTCTTCAATAAGGATACCAACATCTTCTAAGCGGAGATCAGAGATAATAAATATAAGATGCGCAGCCAATAAATATGTTATTAAATGCTGGATTCTCCTTTGAGAGTATCTTCTGTATGTGACTAAATGAATCTTCTATGCGCGTACGGTTCACTTAAATGAATTTGTCTTCTACACAAGAATAAAGATATTCATTAGAACTTATATTCTTTAATAAGCTTTGTTATCATCAAAACACTTGGAGGTTCAGAACCATAATTGTTCTAACAATCTCCCCCTTTTTGATGATGACAAAACATTTAAATAAGGAGAATAGAGTTTAATAAAATTAAGTGAACTCCCTTTGATTTAGAAAAAAATTCTTCAGATGTTCCATGATCCTTAGCTCCCCCTGAGTTGATTACTTGACCTGTTTCTTTTCTATGATAACAACTCAAATAGTTTTATTAGTATATTATATGTAAGAGGCAAATTATGGTAAACTGCTATGGATCAGAATCATTTACGTTTCTCCCCCTTTTTGTCATAATCAAAAAGAATCAAAGCAAATGAAAAAGACAGAAGATAACCAATATATTAAAATTGTAATCAAAAACAAAACTAGTAGAGGTTATAAAGAGTTATGCAGAAGCAGAAGATAAAACAAGGGAACAGCTAATGCAGAAGATAAGCAAAAAAAATTTAGGAGTTCATCTTAGTAACTAAGGTCTCCAACAAAGATTTAATTTCTGATGATGATTCCACTTGCTTGCCAAGCAAGGTCTTCAGTTCAGCAGTGGTTTCATCTTGCTTATCTAGACGTTGTTTCACCAGCTGATTCTCCTTCTTCAGCTCTTGTAAAGTTTGCAGAACAAAATCTGAAGCCAGAGGTTCTTCAACTTCTGGGGCAGCTTGAGTCTCAGGTTCATCAACATGCTCTTCTTCAGAAGATACCAAGACCATTTGAAGTGCAGGGAGTTCATCTAGAGGTTCTGACTCTGTCTAAGGCTTGTTGTACAGCAGAAGAGGTTTAGCCTGTTCAACATTAGAAACAACTGCTTGAAGGTACTCACAGAAGTTCTGGTGAGCAACATCATATCAGATGTCCTTAAGTCTTTTGGACTCAACATTAAACCACTTTCTGAGGGTAGCCCACAGAAAATCAGAAGTAGCTGGATCTGTAAGCTCTGAGCATGCAGACTTCAGATCCTCTAACTTTAATTTCAAGCCTGTTTCAAAAGCAAGAAGTAAAGCAGAAATGTCTGTTCTAGATGGTTTTGGTTTTGGTATAGGTATTTCTGTTTTGTTTGATACTGAGGACAGTTTTTGTAGGGCTTCAAAATCAACAGATGTTCTGAGAGGATTTTCATTTTCAGTTTCTTCTGGAGTATCAGGAATGTTTATGAATGTAGGTGAGTTTGGTGGTGTAGATATATAAGAGGATAGTGAGCTTTCTCTTATGGGGGATAGTCTAGGTGCATGTTCAAGAGATGGAAGGTGGACAGATTCTGAGTCTTGAAAATGTTCAAGATCTGATAGGGCATGTTGCAAAGCAGTTTGTGTTTCAGTTGTTGGAGAGCGATCAATGTCAGATAGTGGGGTATTATCAATGGGTATGTCAAAATCAGAAATAGTTTGTGGTTGATGGGGTTCAGCTTCTGGTGGATATAGTGATGAGAGGATGGATGCGACAGCAGCAGTTACAGGTATTTCAGTTTGAATAGGATTAACAGATTGAGGTGGTTCAGAGGAAGGGATTTGTGCTGAAGGAATATCAACAGAGGATAGTTGGCTAGAAGGTAAGGTGCTAGAAGGTAATTCAGACACTTCTACATTAACTACTTCTACTACAGAAATGAATTCAGAGTTAGAGGCAGAAGTTTTACCTGATGTTCTAGATGATTTTGGCATCTTTTGAGAAGGTCCTTCAGCAGTCTTTCTCTTCTTGAGTCTTACAGAGGCAGCGTCTAGAGCTTTCTGTTTGAGTTCAGTAGGCTTGAACTGGGGGTCCACACCATGTTGCTTGCAGATATCCAGGTAGTTTACTACAACTTCTGGAGGTGTGTCAGAAGAGAAGAGAGGGAAGTTCTCCAAAGGGATCCTTCTGGTGATGATTACTTCTTTAGAATGAAGAACAGGTTCTTGCTGAATAGAAGTAATGAACTTCATCTTTTTCAAGTTCTTTGCATTCAGAGGTTTTCCAACATCTGTTTCTAGAAGTTCAGTTTGCTTCAACTCTGCTAGAAAGTCTACCAGCTTGTTTTGGAAGAGGATGTCAGAAATAATACGTCCAAAAGGAATCCAATCCCTCTTGGTCTTTTCACCATCTCTGGTTTCCTTCACACTGGCTCTCAGATTCTGGAATAGAGTGTGTGCAAGGTTGATCTTTCTCTTTTTGGCAATGAAGTAGAGAAGAAATTGTTGGTCCAGGTTGATGTAATCTGGAGAGTTGGTAGGCTTCCTGTGACAGATTGTCCCAAGAATGATTTTGGCCCAAATACGGAGAGGGGTCTTCAAATCTTTGATTTTGTTTGAGGGTTTGCCAGAGGTAAAAATTTCTTTTGCTATCACAGTAGTATCAGACACTTTGTCCATGTCACTGCACTTGATGCCATTTCCATCAGCTTCAATAAGTTTAGCAAGATGGTCTTCAGAAATAACCACCCTTTTACCAAGCACGTAAGAGGTAACATGTGCGTTGGTTGCTGTTGCATAAGCCCAGAATTCTTTAACCAGTTTTGGAAAGACTGGTCCCATTAATCGGTCAAAATACTTTTCCCAGCCCTGAGCATGAACATACGGGATGAGATCAAAACCATTTTCCTTCAAACTGTTGAAATCCACAAATAACTCACACAGGACTTCCAATTTGTCAGTAGGAGTTGAGAGAGTCTTTGTGGGCTCAACATAGAACACATCAGAAAAATCTTTGCGTTGATGAGAAGAGGAAGCCATTAGTTACTAAGATGATATTTGAGGGTTTAGGGTTTTTGAAAGAGGTAGAGAAAACGCAAGAGTGAGGGTAAAAAAAATTCAGTAAGAATGAAATACGGGTAAAAGATGAAAGTGAGAGAGACACATTACATATATTGAAAAATAAAGCATTTAATTAGCTGAGAAATTAGTGGGAAAATTTAAGTTTAAAAACATAATGATTAAATGCATTAAATGCGCTGACATAGGGTAAGGCGTAAAAGATTCTGGAACAGTTACCCAAGAGATTTTTGCCTTTTTGGTGTCAAGTTTAGCCATATCAGTTTCCCAGAATATCAACAGATGTCCTTCTGTAGAGAACAGTTACCAAAGCATGTTCTGTCACTCTTTAGAATTTGGACACTTGTTTTAATTCTGATGGAAATCCTTAGAGCCTTGTTGACACTTGTTGATTTGAAGATCTGCATGTTAATCCTTTGAACAGAAGTTCTAAGAATGAAACAGTTAGAACATAGCATCTTCTGAGATAACCATATAGAGGATAAATATCAGAACTTCTAAGTGATAAAGACATATAAGTAAAGCATTTTCATACCAAGCTCTTTCATACCAAGCTCTGGGAGCTTGTTTTAAACCATATAATGATTTTTTGAGTTTGAAAACATGTTCTGGAAATTTTGTATTTTCAAAACTAGGGGGTTGGTGTACATACACTTCTTCATCAATATAACCATTTAAAAATGCACTTTTGACATCCATTTGATATAGAATAATATTATGATTTACAGCAAATGATATTAGAAGTCTGATTGATTCTAACCTGGCGACTGGTGCATAGGTTTCTGTATAGTCAATTCCTTCTTGTTGACTATAACCTTGTGCAACCAGTCTTGCTTTGTTTCTGACAACTTCTCCTTGCTCATTTAGCTTGTTTCTGAATACCCACTTGGTGCCAATGATGTTGAATCCTCTGGGCCTAGGAACTAGATCCCACACATCATTTCTGGTGAATTGATTTAGTTCTTCTTGCATAGCCAGAATCCAATCATTTTCTGAGAGAGCTTCTTCTACAGAAGTTGGTTCAATCAGAGAAACAAGTCCCATTAAGGTCTCTTAAGAGTTTTTGAATGAAGATCTTGTTCTGATTGGTTCATCTTTCTTTCCCAAGATTTTATCTTCTGGGTGATTAATATTGCTTCTGGATAGTTTCTTCTGGATGGGTTCTTCGGATTTTGTTGGAGAAATTGTATTGTTTTGATCTTTAGATGATTGATCTTTAGAAGTTCTGTTTGTAGAGATTTCTACTTCTATATCTGCAGAAAATTCATTCTGCTTTGGTTTTTCAGAACCAAGCTTATCATCAAATCTGACATGAATAGATTCTATCACAATGCGTGTTTCTGTATTGTATACTCTGTATCCCTTAGAACGTTCAGAGTATCCTAACATATAACACTTTTATGCCTTAGAATCAAATTTATTCAGAGTATCAAGAGTATTTAAGATAAAACAAATACATCCAAAAGGATGAAAATATGAAATGTTGGGCTTTCTGTTCTTCCATAATTCATAAGGAGTCTTTTCAAGAATAGGTCTTATAGAGATTCTATTCTGAATATAGCATGTTGTATTTACTGCTTCTGCCCAAAAATGTTTAGCCATATTAGTCTCATTTATCATGGTTCTGGCCATCTCTTGTAATGTTCTATTTTTGCGTTCTACAACCCCATTTTGTTGTGGAGTTCTAGGACAAGAAAAATCATGAGAGATGCCATTTTCATTAAAAAATGATTCTAATTGTTTATTTTCAAATTCTCCACCATGATCACTTCTGACTTTAATGATTTTAGATTCTTTTTCATTTTGAACTTGTTTGCAGAAGTTAGAAAATACAGCAATTGACTCATCCTTGTGTCTAAGAAACTTTACCCATGTCCATCTGCTGAAGTCATCTACGATCACTAATCCATACTTTTTGCCACTAAAAGAAGCAGTTTTCACTGGTCCAAACAAGTCAATGTGCAGAAGTTCTAATGGTCTAGAGGAAGATACAACATTTTTAGCTTTAAAACCAGTTTTTGAAAATTTGCCTTTCTGACATGCTTCACACAGAGCTTCTGAGTTGAACTTCAAATTTGGAAGTCCTCTGACTAGATTGAGTTTGTTAAGTTGAGATAATCTTCTCATATTAACATGTCCCAATCTTCTATGCCAGAACCATTGCTCAGTTTCCACAGACATTAGACATTTTACATTTTGAATTTTTAATTCTGAAAGCTTTATTTTATAAATGTTGTTCTTTCTCTTTCCACTAAAGAGGATTGTTCCATCTTTCTGACTAACAGCTTTACAGAACTTTTGATTAAAGATTATGTCATAGCCATTATCACTTAATTTACTTATGGATAATAAGTTATGCATTAATCCTTCTACAAGTAGAACATTAGAGATAGAGGGAAAATTTCCATTACCAATAGTTCCAGAGCCAATTATTCTTCCTTTTTGATTGCCTCCAAAACCTACGTGGCCTCCATCTTTTAATTCAAGACTTTGGAACATATGCTTTCTTCCCGTCATGTGTCGTGAGCATCCAGAGTCCAGGTACCATGATTGGTGTTTCAGTTTTGCTGTTAAAGACATCTGCAACATACACAATTTTATCCTTGGGTACCCATATTCTTCTGGGTCCTTGTTTGTTAGTTTTTACAAACTTCTGATTCATTTTAGGTTTCAAATCAGAACTTGTAGAACAAGATGACTCACTAGTGTATATAAGATCATGATTATGACCATAGGTGAAATGAGAACTTAGAGGAGTATTTGTATTTATGACAATGTCATCAATTTTTTTTAAGCTTCAGAGTTTCTTTAGTTTTCACATAGCCTATGCCTCTTCTTTCATTTCTGCTAACACCATAGATCATAGATGCAATCTTGCTTCTATCTAAGCTTTTAGTAAGAAATTGTTGAAAGCTATAATCATATTGTTTTATGATATTATCAGAATTGATTAGATCTTCTAATTCAGATTTCTTCTGAGCTTTAAGTTTCTCAAAAGAGTTTTTACATTCAAAGAGGTTTTCTTCCAGCTCAGAGTTTTCTGTTTTTAGTTTTCTAACTTCTTCTAATTCAGATACTAGACTTTGTTTAATGTCTTTATATTTGAGTTGAAGCTTCTGATATTTTTCAAGAATTTCTGAGAGGCTAGCTTCTAATTGAGATCTGGAAAATTTAGAAAATACCTCTTCTGAATCTAATTCTAACTCTGATTCTGATGAGTGATCATCTTCTGGTATGTTTGCCATTAATGCAATATTAGCTTGTTCATCTTCAGAATCTGACTCTGCTTTAGATGATTCAGAATCATCCCATGTTGCCATGAGACTCTTTTTCTTTTCTCTGCTGAATTTGTTTCTGGGTTTTTCTTTCTGAAGTTTTGGACATTCACTTTTATAGTGTCCTGGTTCTTTGCATTCGTAGCACACAACTTCTTTGCTTCTGGGTTTCTAATGACCAGATGTTGATTCAGAATAATTGTTTGTTCTTCTGGTATTTCTGAACTTCTTCTGACGATGCTTCCAGAGTTGTTGAACTCTTCTGGATAGGAGAGATAATTCATCTTCTTCCGATGAGCATCCAGAGCTTTCTTCTTCTTTTGCCTGTAAAGCTTTAGAAACATGTTTGTTAGATTTAAGAGCTACAGACTTACCTTTCTTCTAGGGTTCATCTTCTTCTAACTCAATCTCATGACTTCTCAAGGAGCTGATCAGTTCTTCTAAGGAAATTTCATTCAGATTTTTTGATAACTTTAAAGCAGTGACCATGGGCCTCCAAGCTTTTGGTAAACTTCTGATGATTTTCTTCACATGATCTGCTGTTGAGTAGCCTTTGTCCAGAACTCTTAGTCCAGCTACCAGGATTTGGAACCTTGAGAACATTTTTTTCAATGGTCTCATCTTCTTCCATCTTGAAAGCTTCATACTTCTGGATGAGAGCTAGAGCTTTAGTCTCCTTGACTTGAGAGTTGCCTTCATGTGTCATCCTCAGAGAATCAAACATGTGTTTAGCTGAATCCCTGTTTGTGATCTTCTCATATTCTGTGTATGAGATGGCACTTAGAAGTACGGTCCTAGCTTTGTGATGATTTCTGAATTCCTTCTTCTGTTGAGCTGTCATATTTTTTCTTTCAATCTTATGACCATCTGCTCCAATAGGATGAATGTATCCATCTGTCACCATGTCCCAGAGATCTCCATCTAGAGCTAGAAAGAAACTCTCCAGAACATCCTTCCAGTAGTCAAAATTGTCACCATTGAATATTGGAGCTTTAGCATTGATCTTGTCGTTCTGATAGTCATTGTTGTTAATTCCAGTTTCTACCATGTGTTTAACTTCTGGATCTTTTACTGACACGGTTAAGTGTATTACTCAGAACCTAGAGCTCTGATGCCAATTGAAGGTGCGCAAAACACAAGGAAGGGGGGTTGGAATTGGGTTTTCTATAACAATTAAAAATAACTTCTAAGGACACGTTTAATTTATCCTGGTTCGTTTGAACTCAAACTACGTCCAGTCCACCCGCCAAGGTGATTTTGCCTCTACTGAGGTCTTAATCCACTATTCAATATGAATACACAAAGACCTATAGTCAATGTCCTCTTGAGTCTTCTGACTAAACTTAGTCACTCAAGGAATAAAATAACTATTACAAATATAATAAAGAAGTAACTTAGAATGCTTCTCGATAAGAAAGGATCACTAAGTGAAAGTTACAATAATAAGCACAAGTTGATTCAATCTATTTGCGTGAATGTATTGAAGTGTGTCACTGAATTCTTCAAATGAAATCCCTTATATAGTACTTGAAGAATGTAGCCGTTGGAGACATCTTGAATTAAATTAGGATAGAATTTAATACCATAAATTCCTTCCATAAACAAAGATACTTGTCTTGTTCATTAATTAAAATATCCTTTAATTAATGTCTTCAATAAGGATACCAACATCTTCTAAGCGGAGATCAGAGATAATAAATATAAGATGCGCAGCCAATAAATATGTTATTAAATGCTGGATTCTCCTTTGAGAGTATCTTCTGTATGTGACTAAATGAATCTTCTATGCGCGTACGGTTCACTTAAATGAATTTGTCTTCTACACAAGAATAAAGATATTCATTAGAACTTATATTCTTTAATAAGCTTTGTTATCATCAAAACACTTGGAGGTTCAGAACCATAATTGTTCTAACATGAACTTTCTTTGTGATTTTTTTAATATTTGGTAAATTGAAGAAAAAAAGGATTATTTAGTTGTAATGGAAAACGATTTAGGAAATCAATAAATGGATATTCGAAAAGAATAGGAATTTTGAACGGTGAATTTAATATGGAAATGGAAAAAATGAATAAACGGTAAGTAATAGTTTCCCGTCGGGTTCATGAACACAGTGTGCCTCTTGTCTTTGTCGGCCATAGGTATCTGGTTGTACCCGGAGTAAGCGTCCATGAAGGATAACAATTTAAACCCTGCAGAATTATCTACCAACTTGTATATGTTAGGCAGAGGATAAAAGTCTTTCGGGCAAGCCCGGATAAGATCAATGTAGTCAATACAGAGGCACCATTTCCATAAGATGTTTTCACGAGTACAGTGTTTGAGAGCCAGGATGTATACCTGACATCGATTACAAAATTGGCCTCTATAAGGTCCTTGACTAGTTTTTCAACAACTAAATTTTTTTCTTCAGATTGTTTGCGTCTGTGCTGTGCAATTGCGCGAGCGATTGGGTTGATGGCGAGCTCGTGGCATGCAATTTCTGGGGAGATGCTTGACATGTAAGAAGCGCTCCAAGAGAAAAGGTCAGCGTGTTGTGTAAGCATTTCTTCAATTGCTTTTTGATTTTGTTGGGGAGCCCTGCTCCGACATGGACACCCCTGTCTGGGTTGTCCCGAAAGTTACAACTTCGAACTCAGGTGCGGGCAAAGGGCGTAAGATGGCCGACTTATCAGTGGGGGCATCTTCCTCATCATCTAAAGGGATGTGATGGTCGAGGTCGATCGTGTTGATTTGGACTGTTGGCTTTTTCCTAGGTTGAACGTCATTGGTTGGAGAGCCTTCGTCCCTTGCGCATTTGTTTTTCTTTGGAGCGGTCTCTATCACGGTCTGGCCTCTGGTCGCAACTTCAAAGCATCTCCTAGCTGCCTCGATATCTCCGTGTAGAGTATCTATGTGGCCCTTTTTAGTATAGTACTTTTGAGGTGGACCGTTGAAGGAACGACGATGAGTTCGACAAGTGTGGGTCTTCCCAGGATGCACTAATAGAGTGACAGACAATCGATTACCAGGAAGTTTGTTTTGATCATCTTGGAAGCATCCCCTTCCCCGAAAGTGACATTTAGCTCAACGTAGCCCCAGGTTCTTGCAGGAGCACCATTAAATCCTTGCAAATAAGAACCTACATATATGGATAATTTTCCCTGGTCGAGCTCTAAAGCCCGAAAGAGTGAAGTGTAGATGATGTTGACCGACCTTCCTTGGTCGACGAGTATCCTGCGCACATCTGTCTTTGCCATCTTTGCACGGACTAGCAAAGGGATGTGATAGTTGGGGGATCCTCCGAGCAGTTTCTCCCTGTAGAATATAATCGGTTGGGATTTCCCTTTGACCCTCTCGATGGACGAGAGTTGAACTCGTGATGAATCGACCAGATGCTCGAGGTTTTGTCTAAGGAACCCAACAATCATTTCGTTGTAACCTCCACCTAAGATGAGCATGGCTGAAGGGAAGCACTCCTAAGGACTTTATGAGGAAAAGTATCCTGCATGCAGGAGGTGTCGAGGAATATAGAAATCCTCAGGTCTGGTGACGGATAGGACCACCAGCATTGGGGTGGCTTCCTCGGTGATTTAATCGACTCTCTTTGTGTCTTCTTGTCGAGGTGCCCCGTCTTTGACGTATTTCTTGAGGTGCCCTTCTTTGATGAGGATCTCAATGGCGTCTTTGAGATGGATGCAGTCTTCGGTGACATGTTCGTGGCTGCGGTGGAACCGACAATACTTGCTCTTGTCGGTATTGGCCTTCGAAGTAGTTGGTTTGGGGAAATAGAAGCCTCACTGCTTAAACTCGATATTGATGCACTCGCTGAGGATCTTCTCGCGAGGGGAGGTGATAAGGGTGTACTCTGAGAAACGGCCAGCTGGTCCTCTGCTTTCTCGGGGACGGTCATCTCTCTGTTTCTCCTGTCGTGGGGTTTCATCGCTATTCGTTTGCTTGTGGGTCCTCGTGTTTTCTTGGCTTCACAAATCTCTCGTTTTGTATGCGACCTTCTTTTCTTCATACTGAATGTATGCCTGGGTCTTATGGAGTAGTTCAGCAAGGGATTAGGGGAGGCTCGATAGCCATAGCTTTTCAGAATTCACTGTTGGGGCGTAGACCCTTCTCTAGAATATACCGCTTCATGCGGTCAGTGGTGTGCACTTCCACGGTCTCTTTGTTGAGCCGTTCATGTAATCTCTTAGGGGTTCTTCTTTCCCTTGTAAGATCCCTTCGAGTGTGGCTTCAGACTTTGGATGACTCCTAGAGACGGTAAATGTCTGGTTAACTAGTTTTTCAGCATCTTCCATGATGTGATAGACCCTACAGGGAGATGATTGTGCCATGATATTGCACATTTGCGCAAAGTGATAGGGAACAACCTGTATTTGATTGCGCCCTCTACGTTGTGATAGTGGATCATGGCCTCGAGGTTTTCAATGTGATCGTCGGGATAAGTTGTCCCGTCGTAGGTGGCTAGAGGAGGAGGCTTCTCAAGTCCTCGAGGGATGCGGGTTTCCATGATCTCGCGGATGAGGGGTTCGCGGTGATCTTCGTCATCACTGCTGTCGGATGTAGGTTAAGGGGACCAGCTCCAATGACGATCTTCTTCATAATGGGACTTCTTGTCGTGATCTTGATCTTCTGGATAGTGCCTAAACCTACGCAGTGGAGACCGGGTGCGTTTTCGAGCTCGTTCTGCACACAAGCTTTCAGGCGGATCCTGATCCCCGGGAGGAGAAAGGCGTTTGGGATCTTTTCCTTTCCGACCTCCTGGAGGAGATCGAGACCTTCGGGGAGAACCTTTGCATCGTTGTCTCCTGGATGGTGAAGGGGAGCGATGGTTTGGCTCGAGCACTTGTATGCATTCACTCTGTTGAAAGAGGGTGAGATTTGCCTTGTTAAGAGCAGTGATGAAGGTCTGAGTAGAGACATCCTCTTCCGCCGGGATGGGGATTGGTTCGAAGATGGGATCTGCGTGAATAAAGGATGGCTGCTTCAGGTTATTTGAAGCTGGGGAAGGAGGGTGTCCTTCGCCATGACCGGTGTTGAGCTGAAAAGCTCCTTGGCTTCCGGTGTTGTCACCGTCGGTGAAGACGATGGAGGTATCTTTGACAGTCTCGTACACTGGGGTTGCCATGAATACGGAAAGATGAGATTCAGTCTTGCGGTGAAAGAGAGTCTTGATCACAAAAGAAGGGGGAGCTACTAGTTTCCCACAGACGGCACCATTGTACAGAAATAATTTGGATAGGTCTTCGTGGCCTTTAGCTGGGACTGTGGTATGTTGATGGGAGAAGATGGTGGGGTACTTGTAAGGTACTCCGACGCTCAAGTTAGTTTCAGAATGACAACTAAAGCGTAAGTAGAAAAAGGGGGTAGAAAGTGAAGACTTGACTCTCTAAAGATGGAGAGTTTTATATGGGCATATGCTTGCACACTACGGGCGCGTACCCTTTGACTAGATGTAACAGCCTCAGTAATCTATTGGGCAGTTGTCCGCGAGGAAGGCGTTTTAGCGCATAAGGGGAAGTCCCCAACGGTTATATGCTAACGACTCAATCTCTGTAATAGTCATATCCTCACAGACTGCACAGTGGGCTTGTCCCCTGTTACATATTGGATTGGGCCTCAATTAAGCGCAGGGCATGTGTTAGGCCAATCCAGAACAATAACCATGTTACATTATGTTCTTTATAACATATTTTACAATAACATTAAGACTTTTCTCTCAAACTTAAGGCTATTATAGCTATTAAGAACTTAATCTAATCAACCATGTTATATGTTCCAGTCAACCTTACAGACAACTATTTGTGCAGGAAAAAGATGTCACAAGCATTGGTTAGACAATTAAAAGACAAACATCTATAATAGAGCATGCACACTAAAATTCCGTATAGATTTAGAACCCAAAATATTTCACTGATTTAAAGCATGTATACAATTCAACTGCTCAAGTTTTTTATATTACCTTTCCTTCCATTATATATGTCATATAACAGTCCCTGACTAACTGGTCCAGAGAGAGCAGCATATTCCTCTTGCTTGTAGATCACTCCTTGATGCCCAAAAGTGTTATAAAAATATGTTATTGGACTATGATTGAAACATTGAATGGTCAATTATTGTTTGATTCATTAAATGGAGACAGAGAGACTTTTTCGTTTAAGATAGAGATAAATACAAATAAAATTAGTTAGTACACCCTCATATGTTTTTACTTGTTGCCTCACGCAACTCTGTTGTTGAGGGTAGGGGCCAAAAAAGAATATTATATCTCACGCCCCGAACATTCCAACACAAGTTTTCCACATAACAAATGTGTTTCCTAAACACCAAATGGTTTCATATGAAACAAATGTTTAATTAGTTGCATAAACACCAAACAATTTCATATGAAAAATATGGCAAATGTGCAACAAGGTAAGTAGGATATCCACTATCAGCAGGCATTTTGGCTTGTGGAAAACAACAATCTCATCAATTTACAATGGTCAATGCCCATGTGTCTCATTAGTCATTATGTATAAATCTATATATTTAACATCAGTGGAGAAAGAAACTCCAACATCAGAAACTAAATATCCAAAAATAATATATCATGAAGAAACAAACTCATTCTAAAAGAAACCAGTGAACAACCGCCGTTGGATGATTGAAATTCTCACCAATCGTCCTGAGATTTCATGCAATGCGTCTGCCCATCAAGATGTTGAATCTGCCATTATACTGACATTGTAACCCACATCTCTTAAATACTCAGCTAAAGTGATTCTTGAGATTTGAAAACAAAATAATAATATATAGTTCGAAAAAGTATTAAAACTCACAAAACACATGTCATACTATCTTGTTTTATGGTTTAATGTAATAGGTAGCAAATATTAGTTATTAAAAATAATCAACCACCGAATGTAATAGGTAGCAAATATTTGAAACAGAAATACCCATGTCCTTTTTCAACTGCAAAACCACAACCCTTAACAAAAAAAATTAAATTACAAGGAAAAATTATTAAAAAAAAACTTACACACATAAGAATCGTCGTTTCCGCCATCTCCTGTCGTACCATCACCAACATCATTCTCTCCAACCATAACTTCGCTCAGATATCTCCACCCCCGCCACAGTGAATAGTCAGATGTTCCTCCATGTTTGACCCCATTGAATCACTCTCACCTTTGCTTACATAAAATAGTTTAGATGAAAATAAAAAAAGGAATGCAGAAGAAAAGGAAGACAAAGAAAGAATATTAGGGGAAGAGAGGAAGATGAAGAGGGAAATGAGTTTCAGATGAAAGAGAAAGAAGATATGATATTAAGTTTAATTTGAAATTTGAAATTGGTAAGAAACAATGTAAAGGATTTTGAGGGGGAAATGTCTTATGAGAGATAATGAAATGAAAGAATGAAGTGTAGACGATTTTGAAAAAAAATGTTGTCATGTGTACAAATTGAAAGTTATGATTGTTTTGTATTTTTTTATTTAGTCAATTACCATTAAGGGCAAAATGTAGTGTAAATTAGAAAATGAAAAATGACAAAATAGGGATAATGGTGGCATGCTTTAATAATGGGTAGGTAGTTGAAACCATTCTCCAAAATCTTAGAATTGATTTTATTTCTTTTTTTTTTATTCTTTCTTCATCTCACTAGTAGAAGACTCATGCGTTCACACGAGTGTGAGAAAAATGAGATATAGTATTAGACATATTGTTAGTTGAATTATATTCAAATGCACATTAAGAACAATATTTATGCATGTTTTTTTTTGTTTGGATCTAACTGGTTGTATCTCGTGTAACTTTATGAAATATTTCAATCACATTTAAACATTACAACGAAAAGATTAAAATACATAACAATCAGGATCGTAGACTTTTCATTTTTTAGAGTAATATTTATGCATAATTTCTTATTTGAATCTAATTGGTTGTGTCTCGTGTCACTTTAGAAACTTTTTTATATATCAGTGAAAAATAGAATCTAACTGATTGTTTTTCATGTCATCATTGAAAGCAATATATATGCTTGTTTTCTTGGCGGAATCTAACACGTTGGGTCTTGTGTAACTTTAAGAACTATTCCAATCACATTTTTAAAATAAAAATTATTTAAATATTATGTAAAAATAATTGGAAATAAATTTAAATTTGATTTATGAAGTTTTACAGCATTTAAATTTAAAATAAATTATATCTTACACTTTATTCATATGCATTTAAACATAAATCTTACTTATGAAAAATCATCACCACTTTATAAAATATGAAAAATAAACAAAAAAATACAACATGAAAAATCATAATTAGTTTATCAAATATGAAAAAAAAATTATAATTATTTAATACAATTATGAAAAAAATCATAGTCAGTTCTATAATTATTTAATACAATTAAATTTATATAATTATTAATTATTTTATAATTATCTAATTTATTTGAAATATAAATATGCATTTAAATATATTATACATCGTATTAATTTAATTTACATGTACGGAAGCACGTGTATCTTACTAGTTGAATTAAAAAGAATTAATGATCAAGATGTGAAGTAAGTGTTAAATACATACTGTTGGAGTAAGAATATCCTCTCTCTCTCTCTCTCTCTCTCTCTCTCTCTATATATATATATATATATATATATATATATATATATATATATATATATATATATATATATATATATATATATCAACTGAGAGGAGTTTTATGATGAGAGGTGAAATGAACTAATAACAACCATTAGATCAATCATATTACTATTTTATAGTCACATTAATTATTTAATAAATAATTTAATTTTATATATATATATATATATATATATATATATATATATATATATATATATATATATATATATATATATATATATTGCAACACGAAAAATATCCGAGCAAATAAACACTCAAATGTCAATAAAGTCGTTATCGGAGTTTATTCTTTAAAATGGAAACGTTAATAAAACCTTAAAAGAACAAAAATATGGTCATCACAACCAAATTCATGTTCAAGAGTTGATTTTGTGCGAAAAAGGTATTAGTACCTCGTGACATTTGTTGTAACCAACGAGAACCTCTTTATTAGTTTTGTGAATAAGAATGTTAGCCTAGGTTATTTTTAATTTCTTCTAATTACTACAACATATTTACAAACAAAAAAAAGAGAATGGAAAAAAATATGTTTTTTTATTAGGGTGCTTGACAAGATGTTGAATCTTGCTCCTACGTATCCCCATGTGCGATGTGGAACTTAAAATTACATAGTTCTAGGTAGCTAATGTTTGTTTGTTGATTGGTTTTAGCGAAATATGTTTAGGTCGCATTCGAGCGATTAAACGCTGCTTGCTACTCGCACATGGGAGAAATGAGGCGTTGTTTGTGCTTCGAGTCGGAATGGATAAAAGATCATGTTTAGGTCACATTTGAGCAGAAAAAGTTGCTTGTTACTCGCGCATGGGAGGAATGAAGTGTTGTTTATGCTTCACATCAAAATGGATAAAACATCATCCGTTTATGAAAAGTTTTTAGTTGTGTTAAGCTGAAAAGGTATGTTTGATTGATTGAAGTTAATTTTAGGGGGAAGATGAGTATTCGAAAGGCAAGCTATACGAATTGTTTCCAAACACTCGGAGACAAAATAGGATATACATCCAATTAGTCATTTTTCACCGGATTTTATTTAGAACAAAATGAGATCCGGAAGTCTATCAGATTCAAAGGTGAGTTCTAGAAGTCCATAGAAACGAAACAAAATGAGATCCGGAAGTCCATCAGATTGAAAGGGTGAGTTTCAGATGAGCATTGGAACGAAACGAATGAGATCCCTAAGTCCATCAAATTCAAAGGGTGAGTTTTGTAACACCCTTCTACCCCAAAGCAAAATATTTAGAGTAATATCAGAGTAACCACAAGAAGGGTATCACATATCTTTCGAAAACATCAACATAGAGTGTCCTGTCTCGTAACACGGGTTAATCAACATCCTAAAATCAATATATAATCATTTTGTAGCGGAATAAAACTTCATAGTTCAAACATCATTAATTCACTTCATAATCATAATTTTATCCTTCCGGAATCTAACATCATAAAAAAAAAAAGTATTTCTTCAAATAACATAATACGAACAAAATTTAGTAACTAAAACCCCGTCCCAATATTACATGACACAGAGCAGGACACAAAGACTCCAAACCACTCCTAAAGTAAATAAGGTATGCTCCGAGACTCTGAAAAACTCCTCTTGCACTACAAGGTTATTCTTTATCATCTACAAGTTACCCACATAAGAGACAACATTTCCAAGCAGGCAGGGTGACTAATCATAATTCATTATAAATATAGAAGAACATGGAATATAAATAAATCAGCAAAAACATATCGCAACAACATCGACAATAAAATTCAGCAACAAATGCCATCATAAACGCATTCCAACAAAAATGCAATTCCAACTATCATGATATGCACAATGCATGTGGTACCAATTTCATCGTGAGATGAATACATGACCATCAACTTTCCACCAGGGAGCACATCGTAATCACTGAATCACTCCAATCCACACAATAGGATTGAAGCTACCAATAGACCGAAGCCCCATCAAGAATATCATGAAATGCAATGATGTGTTACTCCTTAAAATTCACCAAAATCAAATGCGCATCATTCAATTCATATCAACAATTTCAAACATTAAATAATCATATAATTCCATCGTAACAACGCACTAAAACCTCATTTTATTAACGACTTCAACTCATCAAGATTTAACCCAATCCCGGTAAAATCATAAGGAAATTTATAAGGTTTTTCAAAAACTCAGTTCTAAAAATTATCTCACTTGTCTCATTTTTATTCATCAAAATAAAGTTCATTTTATGCTCTTTCTGACGCTTCAAACGGAATGCAAATCGGACTTACGGTTTAAAAATTAGTAATTTTGAAAGAATTCAAAATTGCCTCCAACACAGTGTTAACCGGTTAACGCATGTACGTTTTTATAAAAACACAATTTTCTCAATGGTTAACCGGTTAACCTATAGCGTTAATCGGTTAACCCACGTTTTCCAGCAGCTTTTCTGCTGTTACGAAACCAGCAGCCAAAGTCCCCAAATTTTCATACTATTTTCATCTTATTATACTCCAAAATCCTTTCAATTCATCAATCAAAACATACAGCAACAGAGCAACAAATCATGCATTCCAATTCATCAAATCATATTCCTAAACTCAACCTAAGTCAAAACCCCTAAAACTCACAAAAATTCACACAAATCTAATCTACTCATAAACCAATTCCTATACACTTATAATAGATTATGAAAACTCTCCATACCTTAGAGAATTTCGCCGATTGACACTCTTCTCCAAGGTTCTTCACAACTTCCTGACTCTGAGCTTCCTCTCCTTCCTTTTCTTCAGAGCTCTTCACCAAAACATGATAGAAATCAAAATTTGATCGTGTAATTCCTTTTTACAAAAACTATCTCAGTTTATGCTTTTCCCATCTTAACCTTACACTTTTCATATAAAGACCACCTTACTCTTTTCGTTAAAATATTTTTAATAATAATACAAAATAGCATAATAATACATTATTTATCCTTATTATATAAAAATACACTTTTCTCGAAAATTCTTCATTTTAATCCAAATCCTCCAATCCTTCTAAATTAATTAAATAAACGAATATATAATAAAATTTTGATTTTAGGGGCGTTACAACTTTCCAATACTTCAAGAATTTTCGTCCTCGAAAATTACCTGAAGTAAACAGAGTCTGATATGTCTCCCTCGTCTGATCTTCCCGCTCCCAGGTCCAACTATCTCCAGCTGGTCCACCCACAAATACCTTCACTAAGGCAATTTTTTACCTTGTCGTTGCTTCAATTCTCTGCCATTAATTCTTACCGATAAAGCTTCAATTGTCAAATTATCCCTCACATGAACATTATCTACCTGTATCACATGCGACAGATCCGGAATGTACTTCCTCAACTGCGATACATGGAACACATCATGCAACCTCGCCAGTGACGGCGGTAAACCCACTCGATAGGCAACCTCTCATATCCTCTACATAATCTGATACAGACCGACGAAACGTGGAGTGAGCTTTCTATACTTCAAAGCTCTTCCCACACCAGTCATAGGAGTAACCCTTAAGAACACGTAATCTCCCTCTTAGAACTCAAGTGCTTTTCTTCTCTTATCATGATAACCATTATGACGACTCTGAGACGTCTTCATCCTTTCCCGAATCATTATTATCTTCTCAGTTGTTTCTTGGATAATCTCAGGCCCAAGCACCAAACTCTGTCCTGACTCATACCAACATAACGGAGTACGACAATGTCTACCATACAACACTTCATATGGAGCCATTCCAATACTAGCATGAAAACTGTTGTTGTATGTAAACTCAACCAACGGAAAATGACTATCCCAAGACCCTCCTTGATCCAATAGACAAGCTCTCAACAAATCTTCTAAAGATTGGATAGTTCTTTCCGTCTGACCATCCGTTTGCGGATGATAAGAAGAAATCATCCTCAACTTAGTACCCAAGGCATCCTGCAAACTCTTCCAAAACCTCGACGTAAACCGCAGATCTCTATCTGACACGATACTCGAAGGTACACCGTGCAACTTCACAATTTCCTCAATTTAAATATCAGCTAACATTTGCATGGAATGATTAATCTTCATCGGCAAGAAGTGCGCCGATTTAGTTAACCGATCTAAAATCACCCAAATCAAATCATTACCTCTTGCAGTCTTAGGTAACCCAGTCACAAAATCCATGAAAATACTATCTCATTTCCACTCAGGAACATTCAAAGGTTGCATCAAACCTGAAGGCTTCTGATGTACAATCTTCGACTTCTAGCATGTCAAACAAGCATATACAAATTCAACAATATCTCTTTTCATACCCGACCACCAAAACAACTTGCGTAAATCCTGATACATCTTTGTAGCTCCAGGATGAATACTCAGTCGACTCTTATGCCCCTCTTCTAAAATACTCTTTTTAATTCCTGGAATATCTGAAACACATACTCTACCATGGAACCTCAAAACTATGTCTTCATTAATTCGGAAGTCACATGCATTACCTTGATTGACTAACATCAGTTGATCAACTAATTTCAAATCAGATTTCTGATCCTCACGAATCTCTTCCAAAATCCCACTAGCCATCTTTAACATACCCAATTTCACACTATCAGTAGTAGTTTCACACAACAAGCTCATATCTCTTAATTACTCAATATTTCCAATTCTCTCACCATAAGCATCGAAATATGCAACGATTTCCTACTCAATGCATCAGCTACTACATTTGCATTACCAGGATGGTAATTCAAATCAAAGTCAATATCTTTTAATAATTCAAGTCACCGCCTCTGCCTCATATTTAACTCTTTTTGATCAAACAAGTATTTTAAACTTCTGTGATCACTGAATACTTCAAATTTCAAACCAAACAAGTAGTGCCTCCAAATCTTAAGCACAAAAACCACAGCTGCCAACTCTAAATCGTGAGTAGGATAGTTCCTCCCATGAACTCTTAACTGTCTAGAAGTATAAGCAACAAATTTATTATCCTACATCAAAACTCCACCAAGACCCATCTTGGAAGCATCACAATAAACTACAAAGGACTCATCTGGATTCGGTAAAACCAACACTGGTGCAGTCGTCAACTTCTTCTTCAGTTCTACAAAAATTTCTTCGCAAGCGACATCCCACACATACGCCTGACCCTTCCTAGTCAATTGTGTCAACAATAAAGTTATCTTAGAAAATCCTTCAATAAACTTACGATAGTAACCAGCCAATCCAAGAAAACTATGAATCTTCGTAGCAGACTTCAGATTCTCCCACTGTAATACCGCATCAATATTTGAAGGATCCACAAAAATACCACCACTTGAAATTACATGGCAAAGGAAACTCACTTCCTTCAACTAGAACTCACACTTGGATAATTTAGCATACAATTTATTTTCTTTCAACACCTGCAATACAATCTTCAAATGCTCAGTATGTTCTTCTTCTGATTTAGAGTATATCAAGATATCATCTATGAAAACTACCATGAATTTATCAAGATACTCATGAAAGATCCTATTCATATATTCCATAAATACACCAGGCGCATTAGAAACCCCAAATGGCATCACAGTATACTCGTAATGCCCATATCTCATCCTGAAAGATGTCTTCGGAATATCAAGAGCTTTAACTCGAATCTGATGATAACCAGACCTCATATCAATCTTAATGAATACACAAGCACCTACTAGTTGATCCATCAAATCATCAATCCTTAGAAGTGGGTACTTATTCTTGATAGTTACTTTATTCAGCTGTCGGTAATCAACACACAACCTCATACTACCATCCTTCTTCTTAACAAGCAACACCGGAGCACCCCAAGGAGAAACACTGGGTCTAATGAACTTCTTCTCTAACAATTCTTCTAATTGTTTCTTCAACTCATTCAACTCTGAAGTAGACATTCTATAAGGAGCCATCGAGACAGGACTCGTACCCGGTACCAAGTCCACAGAAAAATCAATTTTCACGTACTGGAGGTAAGTCACTTATATCATTAGGGAACACATCTTGAAATTCACAAACCACGGGTAACTCTGCACTGATGGTCTTATCATTAACTTGCAATGATGCAAACACTGCAAACATCAAGGCTTCATCTAATAAAAGTTCATCCACTTGCTTAGCAGATAGGAACATCAACTCGCCATTCTCGCTTAATTCATGAAACCTCACAGTCTTACTATAATAGTTAATATGAACATAATTGAATTCTAACTAGTTCATACCAAGAATAACATCGATTTGGTGCAAAGGTAGGCACACCAAATCCATCATAAAATTCTTCTAAAAAATTGTCAGAGGACACTTCAAATAAACAAGCATGGTAGTCATAGAATCATTAGCAGGAGTCTCTATTATCACACTACCATTCATATTAGACAACTTAAAACCCAATTTATTAGCACACTCAAGCGATATAAATGAATGTGTAGCTCTAGTGTCAATAATAGCAATAAACTCAGTATTATTAATAAAACAGGTACCTCTAATCAAGTTGTCCTTCTTCGGAGCTTCTGAACCAGCTAAAGCAAAAACTCTCCCAGCATTCTGAGTATTAGTAGCAGTCTTCTTCGGTTTCTGGAATTGGGCGTTGATATGCCCTTGTTCATCATAATTGTAACAGGTTGGGCCCTCATTAGGACAATCGATCATCTTATGCCCAAGCTTGCCACAATGATAACATTTCAGAACTCTGGTGGTACACACATCGGCCTTATGACATGCCTCTCCACACTTGTAACACTTAACAGGTACATTAGCAGATCCCCTATTTCTCTTCTTCTCATCTGAAGCCTTCTACTTCCCTTTATCGCTGGTAGTCACATAAGGCTTCCCTCTAAACTAACCCTTGTCTTTCTTCTCACTCAGTTGCTTATAGTGATCAGAGCGAGATCGACTATCCTCATCATAAATATGGAACGTATCCACCAACTCTGCATATCTGTGAATTTGTTGGCATCCAATTCCTTGCTTGATTTCAAGTCTCATCCCATTCTCGAACTTAAGACACTTGGAAAGTTCAGCATCTGCCATGTTGTAGTGAGGACAAAACTTCACCAGCCTTTCAAATTTGGCAGCATACTCTGCCACTGTCATGTTCCCTTGTTTCAGTTCAAGGAACTCTACCTCCAACTTTCCACGAGCATCTTCAGGAAAATACTTCTTAAGGAACTCTTCCTTAAACACAGTCCAAGTCACCACAACACCCTCATCCTCCAAACACTGACAGGTATTATTCCACCAGTCTTCAGCTTCCTCAGACAACATATGAGTTCCGAATTGTACTTTCTGCGTGTCAGCACATGCCATCACTCTGAAAATCTTCTCAATCACCTTGAGCCACTTCTGCGCGCTCGCCGGGTCATGAGTTCCTTCAAACACAAGTGGGTTATTCCTCTGAAACTTCTCTAAGGCACGAAAATCATTATGCACATTGTTTCGAGAAGTAGTTTGAGCAAGAGCTGCAATAGCGTCAGCGAGAGCACGCGTGTTATTTCCAGCCATTCGGCACAACACTCACCACATTAAAAAAAGAATAATCGTTAATAAATAATGACCTGACAACAGACTGACAACAACATGACTTGGCCGAACAGACCGACCTGCTTTGATACCACTAATGTAACACCCTTCTATTCCAAAGCAAAATATTTAGAGTAATATCAAAGTAACAACAAGAAGGGTATCACATATTTATCGAAAACATCAACATACAGTGTCATATCCCGTAACATGGGTTAATCAACATCCTAAAATCAATATATAATCATTTTATGGAATAAAACTTCATAGTTCAAACATCATTAATTCACTTCATAATCATAATTTTATCCATCCGGAATTTAACATCATAAAACAAAAAAAGTATCTTTTCAAATAACATAATACGAACAAAATTTAGTAACTAAAACCCCGTCCCGGTGTTACATGACACAGAGCAGGACACGAAGACTCCAAACTACTCCTAAAGTAAATAAGGTACGCTCCGAGACTCTGAAAAACTCCTCTTGCACTGCAAGGCTATTCTTTATCATCTGCAAGTTACCCACATAAGAGGTAACATTTCTAAGCAGGTAGAGTGAGTAATCATAATTCATTATAAATATACAAGAACATGGAATATAAATAAATCAACAAAAACATATCGCAACAACATCGACAACAAATGCCATCATAAACGCATTCCAAGAAAAATGCAATTCCAACTATCATGATATGCACAATGCATGTGGTACCAATTTCATTGTGAGATGGATACATGACCATCAACCCTCCACCAGGGAGCACACCGTAGTTATCGAATCACTCCAATCCACACAATGAGATTGAAGCTACCAATAGGCCGAAGCCCCATCGAGAATATCATGAAATGCAATGACGTGTTACTCTGTAAAATTCACCAAAATCAAATGCGCATCATTCATTTCATATCAACAATTTTCAAACATCAAATAATCATATAATTCCATCATAATAACACACTAAAAACTTCATTTTATTAACGACTTCAACTCATCAAGACTTAACCCAATCCCGGTAAAATCATAAGACAATTTATAAGGTTTTTCAAAAACTCAGTTCTAAAAATTATCTCACTTCTCTCATTTTTATTCATCAAAATAAATTTCATTTTATGCTCTTTCCAACGCTTCAAACGAAATGCAAATCGGACTTACGGTTTAAAAGTTAGTAATTTTTAAAGAATTCAAAATTGCCTCCAACACAGTGTTAACCAGTTAATCCATAGCGTTAACCGGTTAACGCCTGTACGTTTTCAAAAAAACACCATTTTCTCCATGGTTAACTGGTTAACCTATAGCGTTAACTTGTTAACGCGTGTTTTCCAGCAGCTTTTCTGCTGTTACGAAACCAACAGCCAAAGTCCCCAAATTTTCATACGATTTCCATCTCATTATACTCCAAAATCCTTTCAATTCATCAATCAAAACATACAGCAACAAAGCAACAAATCATGCATCAAATCCTATGATTCTAACTCATTTTAACTACTTCAATTCATCAAATCATACTCCTAAACTCAACCTAAGTCAAAACCCCTAAAACTCACAAAAATTCACACAAATCTAATATACTCATAAACCAATTCCTATACACTTAATATAGATTATAAAAACTCCTCATACCTTAGAGAATTTCGCCGATTGACACTCTTCTCCAAGGTTCTTCACAGCTTCCTGACTCTGAGCTTCATCTCCTTCCTTTTCTTCAGAGCTCTTCACCAAAACACGATAGAAATCAGAATTTGATCGTGTAATTCCTTTTTACAAAAACTATCCCAATTTATGATTTTCCCATCTTAACCTTACACTTTTCATATAAAGACCACCTTACCCTTTTCTTTAAAATATTTTTAATAACAATACAAAATAACATAATAATACACTATTTATCCTTATTATATAAAAATACATTTTCTCCAAAATTCCCCATTTTAATCCAAATCCTTCAATCCTTCTAAATTAATTAAATAAACGAATAAATAATTAAATTTAGATTTTCGGGACATTACAAGTTCCAGAAGTCCATATAATGAAACAAATGAGATCCGAAAGTCTATCGTATTCAAATGGTGAGTTCTGGAAGTTCATCAAAACTAAATAAAATGAGATTTGAATGTCCATCGAATTCAAATGGTGAGTTCTGGAATTCCATCAAAATGAAAGAAATGAAATACAAAGTAACATCAGATTCAAAGGGTGAGTTCTGGAAGTCCGTTGAAATGAAATAAACAAGATTCGGAAGTCTATCGGATTCAAAGGGTGAGTTCCAAAAGTCCATCGGAACGAAACAAATGAGATACATAAGTACATTGGTTCAAAGAGTAAGTTACAAAAGTTTATTAGAAAGACAAATTGGGATCCGGAAGTCCATCAGATTCAAAGGGTCGGGTGAATTCTAAAAGTCCATTAGAACGAAACAAATGTGATCCACAAGGCCATAAGATTCAAATGGCGAGTTTCGGAAGTCCATTAGAACGAGACAAATGAGATCCAAAAGTCCATCAGATTCAAAATTCGGGTGTTACAGACTCCCTATGAACTATATAAAGGAATAAATCATAATATCTCTCACTTACATGTGTTTGGATACAAATGTTTTATCCTTAACAACGACAAGGATAACCTTTAAAAATTTGAGACAAAAATGATGAAGGCATACTCATAGGATATTCAACTCCTAGTAAAACTTTTAGAATATTTAACAAAAGAACTCTGACAATAAAATATTTAACTTTGTTGCTTTTATCTCACAAATTAAGACAAAAAAGAATTGACGAACCTATTTTGGATGAAAATTGGCCTCTTTCTATACACAAGAAGAGATAAATCATGAATATAAGAGGGATAGAGTGAAATTAATAATAGAGTTTTGGAGAGAAAAGAGAAAAGATAAATATATATATATATATATATATATATATATATATATATATATATATATATATATATATATATATATATATATATATATATATATATATATATATATATATATATTGTTTTGTTGTCTTTTTTTCTCTTCATGTAAGAAGGCTTTCAAGTGTGGGCAAGTGCACATGAAAAACATTTATTTTCTACACTTAGATAACTATTTTATTTATGAGGATGAAAATAGGAACTTGTTTGGTGGCATATAGTATGTAGAACGTTGACATTATTTAAGTAGAATGTGGCATATAGTATGTAGAACGTTGACATTATTTAAGTAGAATGAAATTGGTTTTTCCAAAAGTAGGATGATTGTTTAAACTTTTCCAAACCCACTTATATTAATTTGTCAATGTACTGAAATCCATAACATGATTAGAGTAATAAAAAAGTTTTGATAGTGGTTTGCACCATCATTTTTAGTATATTACTAATGTTTTAGACTTATGATCTTTGTCAAATATTCCAGCATGCTAGCAACGACTAATAGAGATAAAGATCAAAATATTGTTACGGCAGCTATGATCTATAATATAAAAAAGATTGTTGTCAACAGAGCTGTATGAAAACTTTAAACATGACATGATAACTTTGCAAAAGGATTGGCGAAGGATTTGCAACATTGTCCAAAAGATATTCTCCTCGTGCTTCAAACTTCAAAGTTGATAACTAGTATTATAAGTACATTGAACCTAATCCATTTCGTCATGTCATACGTATTTATTTTATCTTTATATGCAAAATATTCTTTGTAATCGATATCTTATATGCTTTATGAAATGCTGTACTTGATATGCAAAAATCTGATAAATATTGTTTCATTGGATGGTTTTATTACTTTTGAATCCATTGATCTCGGGACAATCTTGGCGCGGATTATGACAAGGACAGTCTTTGTTTCATTGGAAGATTTTATTTACTTATATTTTGTAAGGGGAATTCTTATTTACTTAATTCAAAAAGTTTGGTAAGGTTATATTTAGAAAAATGATATTCCTACACTATTTCTCTACACTTACACCGTATTTACTGTTCACCAATACGGTGAACAGTAAAATATAATATTTTTTTAAAATTTTTTTCGTGAACAGTAACTTTTTTTTTAATTTTTAATTTTTTATTAATAGAAACTGACGTTTATTAACCAATTTCATTACTGCATTAACCAAGTTTTTACACTGCATTAACCAACTTTTGTGATTGTTCAAAAATATCTTTTAGCAGTCACCAAAGTTGGTTAATGCAATGTTAAAACTTGGTTAATGCAGTGTGAAAATCGGTTAATATATGTTCCGGTGTTAAAATATTTTTCCATTGATAAAAAATATAAAAAATAATTTTACTGTTCACGGGAAAAAAATATTTTAAAAAAATTATATTTCACTGTTCACCGTATTGGTAAACAGTGAAATGCGATGTAGTGTAAGAAAATTGTGTATGAATAACATACCTGTTATATTTAGTGTAAAATACATTAAAAGCAACAAATAATTATATTATTTTATAATTAATTAAATAAATAAAAATCAAATGATGACATGTGATTGGTTGAAGATACACTACCCATCTTTTTATGATGAGTAGAGAAGTTGTTCCCATTTTTTAATCCATTACTCGTTTTAAGCTTGGTGAATATTATGACAGGATATTTGAGACTTCATGCGCAAAAACAGGTGCAAATAGCAAAAAGATGATTGCTCAAGGGAAAAAGATGTATGGAATCTTAATCATTGAAAATATCCAATGATGTCAGGGTCCTATCCATTGATGAATTTTAAAACAGACTACATGTGCATGATTAGGTATGGTAAAAAACATTTGAACCCGGCTAGACCCAACCTCCCCTGCCCCAAATCTAATGAGGAAAAATCAATGTAACTAAGTGTTCGTGTGAGAAAAAACCCGATTTTTAATCATAAGGACGTTAATGGGGGTGGAGGATGTTGATATTCGCCCAGCACCTCCGCCCCAACTTATTAAATTTACTTTATTATCCTTATTTTTAATAAATTAATTATCAATTTATTCTGAATTAATATCAATTTTTTTCCGAAAATGAAGATTAAATAAAAATGACTTAATATTATGATTTATATTAAAATGATCAAATATTTAGTTTAATTATTAATTTTTTGACCATGGAAAACATACATTTCATTATAAAAAAAAAATACAACTTTTTTGGGGTTGGTAGGGGCGGGGTGAGGGGTCAATTGCCACCCCTGGTTGAATTTGGGAGTGGGGGAAGATAATCCTTAAACTCGACCTATTGTAATGACTATGCATGAAGAAAAAAATGAAGGCCTATAACGATACAGATGAGGAGAAAACCCTCAAGATGTCAAATTATGGCATAAGTTATGGGCGCAATAGAGGCCGTGCATTATAATGAATGTGTGACAGAGGTAGACAAACAAAGAATTACGTTGAGTATTTTAAATGCCACAAGCTGGAACGTTATCAGAATGAATCTCCTAGTTAGGAAGAGAATGCAACTTTTGTAAATTTTGATGATATTGAAGAATTGTTGCTTATGGCTCAAGTTCATGTAAGCACCATTACTAAAGAAGAGGTTTGGTTCCTTGATTTTGGTTGTAGCAATCACATTATTAGAACCAATGAATAACTGTTTGATTTGATGATAGTTGTAGAAAATCAGTGAAATTGGATATCATTCCATGATGCTAATCATAGGAAAAGGAAACATGAAGTTGTGCATAGGAAGAAAAGTTTAGGTTATTATTGATGTGTATTATCTGCTAGGATTTAGAGACAATCTTTTGATTTTAGGTCAACTGCTACAAAATAAATCTACCATTGTGTTACATAAAATGATACTTGAAAAATGTTCCATGAACAAAAGGGAATGATAATATCCACACAGATGTCCCTTAATAGAATGTTTGTGATGTCTCCTCTTCTGGAACTACACACAACAAGAATATTGACTTTCTGTAACATTCAAAAGTTGTCACTAAAAGACAATAATATGTAGGTATATGTTTGTGGGACTTTGAGGGACACATTTGGCGTCAACTATAAAGCGGTGTGATGTGACGTGAAATTTAATGCCACAATAACTTTTAGCTATGACCAAACTTTTACGTACAACTATAATGAATGTCACTATATACTTTATCAGTATTACAAGTAATAGAACTACACTTACATATTATTTTCTTTTAGTTGTCACTAAATTTCAATAAATATTTTTTTTTATTATATAAAATATAATAAATTCCTAAATTCACTTTTTAATATAATTGAAAATATTATTAATATTGAAATAAAAATTACTCATTTAAAATACATTTTGAACCATGACAAAACTAAATAACTAAAATTAAACTATTATACTATTTTTAATTAAATTCAAATAGCTCAACATAAAAAGTTTGATTTCATATTACATAATAAAAACTAATTACAACAAAAATCATACACTTAACATCTTAGTATATATCCAACTTCTTGTTCCTATTAGAATTTTGTACCTTTGTTCATGGTTTTCAAGACATTTCCAAGCATTATTTCATTCTTTTTCAAACATCAATCTTGTTTACCATAATGAATACTTTCCAAAGAGTCCATAATTTCACCATTATCAAGATGTGTCCATATAATGATGGTAACATGAGTTGATTTCCCACCATTTGAAATTGTTGATAATTAGAACAAATCTGATTTTTGCAACATGTATTGGTTTTTTCTATACACCACATGATTAACCACTCATCACATTTCCAAAAATGAGTCAACCTCATACTACACCCATGGCCATTTATTCTGATTATTCTTATTCCTTTCCTCACCCTCATTTATGCTCAATGACACCCAAAAACACATCATAAGCCATCAAAACCCGTATACACCATTTCCCATCATTTTTTGTCAAATTGCAAAAACTAAAAAATAATCAGCATAAGCCCATTAAACTCCTTGTGATCCATCATTTATAAACCATAGAAACCCTAACATGAAAAGGAGAGGTGTAACGCCCAAATATTTAATTATTTGTTTTATTAATTGTTTAATTAATTATTTGTGTTTAGTCGGTCTATTTTATGTTGTGGTTGATTAAGTCGATAAGTCGGAAACCGTAGAAATATTATTAGAGATAATATTATAGTTGTTGTAGTGGTTTGGTTAGTGGGCTTGAAATCGTGTCTGAATTAGTAATTAGGGGGTGCTATTGTTAGGCCTATTAGTAATTATAATAATTAGTTTATTTTAATAAAAAGAAAATAAAATATTAGAATTAGATTGTATCAGTAGAAGTGAGAAAATCAGAAGTTGCACGATCGTGAGAGAAGAAGAGGTTATGGAGAAAAATGCAATCATAAGCAATTTCTAAAATTCGACCGTAAGGGCTACCTTCAATCCAATCTAAGGTAAGAGTGGGTTCGATCCTTATAACCGGGTTTGAAAATCAGTATTGTGATTGGGTAGTTTTAGGTTGCTGTATTTTTGTTGATGTTGAGACTATGTATGAAAATCAGTATTGTGATTGTTCGATTGTTAAATATATGTTGATTATAAGTTGTTCTGGGTTGTGTTGATTTTTGTTGGTATTACCATGTAGCGTGAAATTATGGAAAAATGTTGGTTTGGGGATGATAACACAGATACCGGTAGTGGGAGGACCACATTTTAGTCGCGGGAGTCACTTGCTCCCTAAAGGAACATGACACAAGTCATGGCCTTATGTGGCGGGTGCCACAAATTTATGTGGTTGACAAGAATCAAAAGTGGCGCAAGCCACTTGCATTCCCTTAAGGGAATGTAGCGCAAGCCACATGGTTCTAATATGAAGGGTGGTGCAAGCCACCCTGATAGTGGGGGATTCTTTTGGTTCTCTTTTATACCTTTTATTTTATAATTAATCTACCTAAACTTGTGTAATTATTTTAAGTAATATCAACAATAATTTCATAAATTGTATTATGCTAATATTATAAGTTGTAATAAAATTTTAGAATTCTGTAGCAATGATTAGTGGGAGTAAAATATCAGTTGCGAGGAACTAAGTCTTGATATTAGTATGTATTGAATTCTTGACATAAAAAGTAATAGTTTAGAAATTGACAAAAAAAATTTTTTGTTAAAATTGTGTTTTCTATGACAGAAGAATTTACCAAAAATAATAGCTTTTGACAGAATTCTCAGAAGAAGTCGTAATAATCGCAGAATGATTAGAACAATGTCGGTTTAGCCGAATTAGGCAAAAAACAAAGTTGCTCGAAATTTAACAAAAATTGTCGGGGTAAGTGTAAACACCCCAAATTTTCCCTCACTCATTCACACCATGGCTTGTGATCATTTCATATGCATAAGTTCAATCATAGCATCTCATATTGCATTTTTTGATTCACTGCATAGATTCAAAGTCATCTGCATCTAGGGTTTGTGACCTGAGCAATCCAAGAGCCACTTGAACCATTCCAAAGGTCATCAATCACTTCAAAGGGGCCCATGTATGTTTAAGCATCATATTATATCCTCTCAAAGTCAAGAATGTCAAAAAAATCACAAGAACTGAGAATGGCATGGAAGTAGAGCCAGGTTTAACTGCACAGTTGACCTAGAATTAGGGTTTTGGTTTCAGAGGCCATAACTCCAAATTTTTTGGTCATTATTGTTTGTACTGATCTCTATATGGTATAGGGATCATTCATATCAATTTTCATGAAGAAATTCCATGGGGAAGTCATCTGATCAAGAGTTGACTTTTTGAGCAAGTCAGTGCAAAATCAAGGCATCTGAGGCCCCCAATGACCCAACCAAAAGGTGTTCTTCATCATTTTGATTGTGTATGATCTTTATTTGATCATAGAAGATGTTAGAAGTTCACAAAATTGGAGAATTTCAAGCCATTTGCAAAGTTGACTTTTTGGGAAAGTTGACTTATAATGAAAATTGCCATTTTGGGAAACTTTTTCAACCCTTGCTTTTTGATTCAAAAATGTTTCAAATGGAAAAACTTTGGTCATGAAAGTTGTAGAATGGATCATTACCTTTTCAAAAAGTACAAGAACATGACCTAATTCATTTTGGATCAAAAGTTATGGCTTGTCAAAGTTGGGAAAAATCACATAATTTCAAGATTTCTACCAAAGAGGCAAAGTTGCAAAACCACTTGCCAAGGCAAATTGAACTTTCAAATGGATTTCTAAACTTCATACAAACATGAACCAATGTCTAAGGATCAGAATCCACCAAGAGTTTGCTCATTTTTGTGACTTGTGGGGCAAGAAACTTCAAAAGGGCCAAGGATGAACCAAGTTGCAAAACCTCATTCAAACCCTAATCCACTTGCTTGCTGACTTCATAATTGATCCTAGGGCTCTCCACACTTCTTGCTGTGCAGGACACCCCATTTTTTCTTGGCTAGCTATGAGCCCATACCTCTCTTACACAAAGTTTGACATTTTGGCCAAAGACCCATACCAATCACAATAGGGCACACCAACTCCACAGGCCTATCCATGAGTGATAAGTGGACCAAAGGCAAGCCATAGCACATAACCATTCATGCTGAAACACACTCCAAGCCCTAGTTCCAAGTTTATGCTTCATTTTGCAAAACCATTCGAAACTGACTCCACAAGCTTCAAACACACAAACAAACTTCACCATTGATCTCAACATGCTTCACTGGTCACAAACCAACCATTAAAACAACCTGAAAGTCACTGAAACAAAAACACGATTTCCTTCCCCCCTTGAACAGAACTCTGTCAATCTCCCAAACCAGCCATCCCCAAAGCTTTCTAAACTTCATTTCATCATCAGAGGGTTCAAAGGAGTGGGCTTACAGCAAAGGAAAGGCCAGAAAGCCCAGAACCAGGAGATTCCATCTCAGGTAGCCATCTCAAACTTTTTTCCAGAAACTCCATTTTGAGTTCTTAAACGATTCTATGTGCTCCCCTGATCATGGGGATATGATTATTTTTGAAAATGGTTGAGAAACCAGGATGTATGATTGCTCTGAAACTTTCTGACCTAAAAATTGTTTGCTTCGATTCATGCTGTTCTTGAGTGATAAATGATTTTTGAGGATTGATTCGTGTTTAGGGTTGTTTAAGGTTTGATTCTGGAGCTTTAGGGGGTTTGGGGGGAAGTTTTGAAGAAGTTAGTAACTTTCAGGTGAGAGTCTGGCCGGAGAAGATGACCGGAGGTCTTCTTCGGCCACCTGAAAGTCATTAGTGACTTAAATGCGTTTAGGGCTAAGTTTGAACGTGGACCTTTGATCAGGCTGACTTTTGTTGACTCTCGCGCGTTCCAATGGCCAGGATGCTTTCATTAAACCCTAATCCACGTCATTAATCCTTTTAATTGAGTTTATAAATTAATCTGGCCAGTTTGAATCTCAACCCTTAGATCTGGCGCCAGTCAATTCGCGCGTTCCTTGTTTAAACCTCAGCCTTAGATCCTGCATACTTTCCCTTTAATTTCTTTTTATTTTCATTTTATTTGTTTTGTTTTGTACATTTATTTAAAAATAGCAAAACACTTTAAAAAATTCTGAAAATTTTTATCAAGCCTTTTATTAATTTTCAGAAACCAAAAATATTTTTATTTTTATTTTTTGCATTGGAAAATATTTTTAAATCATTTAAAGGTTTATTTTTAATTGATTAATGAAAATTAATTAATTAAAAATACTTTTAGGTATTTAAAAATCACAAAAAAAATTCATGTGACATTTAAAATTATTTAGAAATATTGTCCAACTCTCAAACCAAATTTATTTTTTGTTCTTGATCCCTTTTGACAATTTTCAATGGATTTAATTTCATTTTTAGGCATTATTTTGATTCAAACTTCAAAAAATTCATTTCTGCCCAACCATTGAGAGTTGGACAATGATTCTTTTTGCATTGCATCTTGTATATCATGTAGTTTATAGGATTAAATTGGCATGAGTTGATCTTGCATTTTCAATTTGTTTGACATTTTTCTTGACAAGGTACCTTAGAACCCTAGCCAACTTAGGAAATTCATAACTTACACTAGGTTAAGAATTGGATCCTCTCCTTTGGGCAGTGAGTTTGTATAGGTTTAGGGTTCCTTTGAATGCATTTTCAAATTTTTATCATAATGTTTGCTTCTGATTTAGAATTTTGTTTTGTGTATTGATCATGAACCCTAATTTGGGCTTCCTTTTGCATTCATCTTCCATTTGCTTGCATACCATGACTTGCCATGACATTTTATGCATTCATTTGATTCATGATACATCTTAAGACATATTAGAATCATGTTTGATCATTGCATATTTCATTTGCCATTTTGTATGTCATTTGCATTTCATAACTTTTCATGTATGTTCATGGTTCTAAGCATGTTTCTTTTGCATTCCATATGTTTGTATGATCAACCACATGCCTTGTCTCATGTTTGCATCATCTCTTAGCATCATTAACATCATACTCATGCTTCTGGTTTTGGTTTGCATCATCACATTTCATTTCATTTTGCATTGCATTTCATTTCTTTTGCTAACTTTTCAGGTGGTAAGTTGTTTGAGAAGTGAATTTGCCTTCACCTCTCACATTCTCTTTTCATCTCTTTCATACTTCCCTTGCTGCATTTTGTCTTGTGCATTGGATTGAGCTTGCTCATTCTTGTTCATCTTACTTTCTTTCTTCAAGCAACTTGACTTCCTGAGTGAAGCAAGTTGTTTTGCTTCTCTTTGCTCCTTTCATCTGCTTCCCTCCTTGGTGGTTCCTTGAAGATTTCTTTCTTAAACCTCACAAACCCTAGGAATGACCAAGCATGATAACAATTAGGGTTTGATTAGTCCCCCCACTTAGCTTTTACCTTTATGTCTCTTTGAGTTTTCTCTTCTCATCTCATAATCAGGGACTAAACCCTAAAGGCTTTAAGGCTTTGTGATTAAGCTTATGCCTGCATCCTTCTATTAGGATGGAGTGTATAACTTTAATCCTAAGTGTTAAACCCTTAATGTGTTTAAATCCTTTAATCAATTCACTTAATAATCATCAAGACATCAAGCTTGTAACTTGGGCCTTGCATTAGGGTTCTAATTCTTCCTTAACTGGTTAAGATGGACTAACCCTAGTGTTAATGGACAAGTCCTCCTCAAGTTGTCTTACAAACCCTAAAAATCACTTCTTCATCATACCATTAACTAAAATTCACTTAATAAAGTCTTTGTTTTGTCATGAGTTTAATCCCTAATCATGGATTAAGTTGAGGAGTCTTCCTCAGCTTAAACATTCTCATCTATTATCCTTCTATTAGGATGGTGTAATGAGTCTGTTTAATCCCTGATTATGGCTTAATCTCATTACATAACACTAAACAAAAACAACAAAAGCATCTAAATAATCTCAAGTAGGTTAATGATCTTGATCCTACATCATGGTGATTAAGTGTGAGATGCTGACTTCACACTTAAGGTATTCTCATTACCCCTAATCTGAGGCAGGATGTGATGAGTTTACTAACCCATTGGTTTAGGCTTAAGCTCATTAACCTATGACAACTTCAAAATCAATAAAAGACTGAAAATACAAAAAACAAACAATAATCGTCTCCTCCGGGATTCTTTTCTCACCTCATTCACTCACAAATGAGAACTTGCTTCTTCCGTCTAATGCAAGACAGTTTGCACCTGAGCCAGACATGTCATACACTTGAGCATAGACAAGTAAGTAGTTCACAAGTCAATTTATCTTTCAGTCTCTTTGGGTCGAACTACGGTGTTCTGACTTCCTCATTGCACGAGAGGATACGTAGGCATAACTTAACAGTTATCGAACAAAAGTCTCTGTATATTCCCCCTATTTCCTACATTATTCTTTAAGCCTCATTATCATGAGCATTTCATTCCTGTTCTTACACTGACACTTCACTTACACACTTCACACTTCCTTTACACTAACACTTGCATTCTTTCCAGCTTTGATACACAGATAGCACTGACACTATCCCTTTAAAACACAAATCTTTCAAGCGTGGATCCCGTCGAGTACGGCGGACAATCTGGGTGCTAATACCTTCCCAGGTTGTAACCAACCCCCTTTCTCAGTCTCTCTGGTTCGCAACCGTCTTATCCATATCTTTCTAGGTTTATGCAGCATTACCTTTCCTCCGGGATAAAAATGCCTAGCTAGCGAATCTTTTCTTTTCTTGTGAGTTCACTCCTGTGTGTTCTCTCATCCTCTTTTCGCCGACCGTTCGCGTCTGTACCCCTTCTGACCCGTGGTGTCATTTGGTGGGAGCGACAGTAAGTCGGGTAGTTTAATAGTTGATTTTTATTGTGTTGTTTTGTTAAAAAGATGTTGTAAAATAGATCTGTAGGTACAGTTGAGTTGATAAGTGATTCTGTACGGAAAATCTCTAAGTCGTTATGTTGAAGGCCTTATAAGCCTAAGTTGATCTTTAAGTTGCATATGTTGTATAAGTTGTTATGTTGCTCATGTGGTTATGTTGTTTGCATTGTAAAGTTGTGTATGCCATGTAGATCATTTGCATTTTATATCGGAGCAGTTGCTCACACCACGTTGGCCTGGATTGGCAATTAAGCTGAAAGTTGAAGGTTTATGCCTTGATGCCTCGATAACCTGACAAATAATTTTAAGTTAGGAGTTTTACTCCAAATGGTACCACATGCATATTTAGTTGATTCGCATTAAAGTTGCATTATTTTTGAGTTGTTGTTGTGTTGGTTGATGTTGCGAAGTGGTGAATTGTTTGTGATCCTTATCTATGTATTGCCTTTCATATACTGTTTATAATTATCGATAACTCACCCTTTCTGTTTGAATGTTGTCCTTATGTTGGCAACATGCAGGTAATCAAGAGGAGTAGTTGGTTACCTTTAGTCGAGTCGGTGGTCTGTCGCTCTAATATGTAGCACTCGGGGGGATGACGCGTGTCTGTTTTGTTGAATTCTTGCATGCTGAATTTTGTTTTAGTTGAAATACTTAGACTATTTGTTGGTTATTTTGAAGTTGTTTTATGTTGGATATAGATGTTACAAGTTTTTTATGAATCCACTACGTGATGTTTTATAAAGTTGAACTATTTGAGTATTATGATGTTGATTTATGATTATTCCTGAAAAGTGTTATGTATTAAGCATGTTATCTTTTAAGTTGAAAATTTTGGAAGTTGAAAATGTGATATCCCGTTTATGTGGAAAGTTTTGTAAACTCCGGTTTTTAATTATATTTAAAAGGTAGAAATGGGGTGTTACAAGGGGCTCATTTTGTGCAAGAATCAGATCTGAATTTCTCACTCTCTCATTCAAAGTCATCCTCATATCTCATTTTTCTTGGAAGGAAGCTTCATTTTCTCACTTGATTCTTCATCCTTGGGGCTCAAAGAACACATCTCTAGTCTTATTTTGTTGTTGGAAGGTGGAGAAGCAGTGAACTTGTCTCCACTAGGTAAACTTCTTTAAGCCTTATCTCTCTTATTCTTTGGGTTTAAATGATTTAGAATGCATCAAGCATATGTAGCTGAACCTTACAATAGGTAGGAGATAGTTGTTTGCTTGATTATGAGATTTGGTTGCCATGTCTTTTTGTGTGAAAACCTTGTAAATCCGTGAATGTTTGTGCTATTTTCTCATTGTTCTAGACTTTATTTCATGTTGTATTTGCTATGGTTGTGATCCTCTTGTTAAGTACTTCATTTTTTGTTGTTATATTTTTTATTTTCATGGAGAAATGAGAGAGATATGATGAGATGAATTTGTTGTGTTTATGGTGTTATGGTTCGGTTTCCATGCTTGTGTTGCTACTGGTTGCTGCATTTTTTTTCATGCATGGGTTGAAGATGATGACGTCTCATAGCGAGATTGACTGGGTCTATTTTTGGCATTTAGCAACTTAAAGTAAGGGTGACCGGTTGATGTATATTGTAGTGTTACATGGGCACCTTCTTCAACTTCTTTTATTCATTTTATTTTTTTTAATAAAAAAAATGAATGGTATTATGGATTAATGAGTGAACCTGCATGGGCCTTGCCTAATTTCTATTCGTCCTCCTGTCTGAAGGTGCGCAAAACACAAGGAAGGGGGGTTGGAATTGGGTTTTCTGGAATAAATAAAATTAACTTCTAATGACACGTTTAATTTATCCTGGTTCGTTTGAACTCAAACTACATCCAGTCCACCCGCCAAGGTGATTTTGCCTCTACTGAGGTCTTAATCCACTATTCAATAAGAATACACACAAAGACCTATAGTCAATGTCTTCTTGAGTCTTCTGACTAAACTTAGTCACTCAAGGAAAAAGATAATTATTACAATAATAAAGACGTAACTTAGAATGCTTCTAGATAAGCAGGTATCACTAAGTGATAGTTACAATGATAAGTACAAGATAAAATGATTTGCTTGAATATATGATGTACGTTGTATAGCGTTGCGTTCTTCTTGATTTCTTCAAATGATGTCCTTTATATAGTTTATGATAAAGTAGCCGTTGGAGACATCTTGAATCAAATTAGGATATACTTTAATACCTTAATTTCTTTCCATAAGAAGAGATACTTGTCTTTGTATATTAACGGAAATATTCTTTAATTAAAGTCTTTCAATAAGGATACCAGCATCTTCTAAGCGGAAATCGGAGATAATAAATAAGATATGCGCAGCCAATACATATGTAATTTAATGCTGGAAGTTATGTCCAGAGTGAAAATGCTTTAATCATATGTTTTACCTCTAGAAGTTCTGATATTTATCTTCTATATGATTATCTCAGAAGATTCTATGCTCTAATTATTTTACTCTCAGAACTTCTGTTCAAAGGATTAACTTGCAGATCTTCATATCAAACAACTATCAACAAAGCTCTAAGGACTTCCATCAGAATCAAAACACGTGTCCAAATTCTAAAGAGTGACAGAACGTGCCTTGGCAACTGTTCGCTCAGAAGGATCACTGTTGAGATTCTGGAATCTGATACGGCTAGGTTTGACACCAAAAAGGCAAGAAAATCTCTACAAAAGAAGACCAAAGCTTGTACGGATTACTTAGATAAGATTTACTTCTACAAAAGAAGAAGTATATTAATTAGAACTTCTAATATGAAAGGCTTTGTTATCATCAAAACACTTAGAGGTTCAGAACCATATTTGTTCTAACAATCTCCCCCTTTTTGATGATGACAAAACATTTTAATTTAGGAGAATAAAGTTTAATGAATTTAAGTGAACTCCCTTTGATTAGAAGAAAACTTCTTTCAGATGTTCTATGATTCTTAGCTCCCCCTGAGTTGATTACTTGACCTGTTTCTTTTCATAGTGACAACTCAAATAATTTTGTTAGAATATGTAAGAGGCAGATTTTGGTAAAACTGCTATGAATCAGAATCATTTACGTTTCTCCCCCTTTTTGTCATAATCAAAAAGATATAGAGCAAGAAAACATGAATTATAAAACAAAACCAATAGAGTGAGATTAAAAGTAGACGCAACAAGCATAGAGGTTCAAGCAGTTAAGCAAAATTAGAAGATAAAACAACAAAATAGCAAAATAACAGGACAGCCAATGCAGAAGATAAGAAAATCAGGAGTTCATCTTAGTGACTAAAGTCTCCAGCAAAGATTTGATGTCTGATGAAGATTCCACTTGCTTGGTGAGTAGAGTCTTCATTTCAGCAGTTGTTTCTTCTTGCTTGTCTAGACGTTCTTTCACTAGTTGATTTTCCTTTTTCAATTCTTGCAGAGTTTGTAAAACAAAATTTGTTTCCAGAGGTTCTTCAGTTTGAGGAGCAGCTTGATTATCAGGACCATCAGCATTTTCTTCTACAGAAGATACCAAAACCATCTGAAGTGTTGAGTGCTCATCCAAAGGTTCTGATTCTTTCCTTTAAGCTTGCGAAATCCACGAACAACTCACACAGTACTTCCAGTTTCTCAGAAGGAATGGAAAGAGTCTTTGAGGGTTCAACATAGTAATCATCAGAGAAATCTTTGCGTTGAGATGATGAAGCCATTTAGTTACTAAGATGAACTGTTAGGGTTTAGGGTTTTTTTTTAAAAAAGAGAGAGCACAAGAGACTGAGAAAATTTAGAGAGAGTAAGATGCGGGTAAAATTTGAAATTGAGAAAGACACTTGACATTTATAGAAAAAAAATTAAAGCAATTAATTAATTGAGAAATTAGTAGGAAAAAATTAATTTGAAAACATAATGATTAACAACATTAAATGCGCTGACATGGGGTAAAGCGTAAACGATTCTGGAACAGTTACCCAAGAGATTTTCTTGCCTAGTCAAGGAGACCAAAGCTCTAGCTCTCATCCAGAAGTATGAAGCTTTCAAGATGGAAGAAGATGAAACCATTGAAAAAATGTTTTCAAGATTCCAAATTCTGGTTGCTGGACTAAAAGTTCTGGACAAAGGCTACTCAACAGCAGATCATGTGAAGAAAATCATCAGAAGTTTACCAAAAGCCTGGAGACCCATGGTCACTGCTTTAAAATTATCAAAAAATCTGAATGAAATTTCCTTAGAAGAACTGATCAGCTCCTTGAGAATTCATGAGATTGAATTAGAAGAAGATGAGCCCCAGAAGAAAGGTAAGTCTGTAGCTCTTAAATCTAACAAACATGTTTCTAAATCTTTACAGGCAGAAGAAGAAGAAAGCTCTGGATGCTCATCAGAAGAAGATGAATTATCTCTTCTGTCAAGAAGAGTTCAACAACTCTGGAAGCATCGTCAGAAGAAGTTCAGAAATACCAGAAGATCAAACAATTATTCTGAATCAACATCTAGTCACAAGAAACCCAGAAGCAAAGAAGTTGTGTGCTACGAATGCAAAGAACCAGGACACTATAAAAGTGAATGTCCAAAACTTCAGAAAGACAAACCCAGAAACAAATTCAGCAGAGAAAAGAAAAAGAGTCTCATGGCAACATGGGATGATTCTGAATCATCTGAAGCAGAGTCAGATTTTGAAGATGAACAAGCTAATATTGCATTAATGGAAAATATACCAGAAGATGATCACTCATCAGAATCAGAGTTAGAATCAGATTCAGAAGAGGTATTTTCTAAATTCTCTAGATCTCAGTTAGAAGCTAGTCTTTCAGAAATTCTTGAAAAATATCATAAGCTTCAATTCAAATACAAAGACATTAAACAAAGTCTAGTATCTGAATTAGAAGATGTTAGAAAACTGAAAACAGAAAACTCTGAGCTGAAAGAAAATCTCTTTGAATGTAAAAACTCTTTTGAGAAGCTCAAAGCTCAGAAGAAATCTGAATTAGAAGATCTAATCAATTCTGATAATATCATAAAACAATATGATTATAGTTTTCAACAATTTCTTACTAAAAGCTTAGATAGAAGTAAGATTGCTTCTATGATCTATGGTGTTAGCAGAAATGAAAGAAGAGGCATAGGCTATGTGAAAAATAAAGAAACTCTGAAATTAAAAAATATTGATGACATTGTCATAAATACTAATACTCCTCTAAGTTCTCATTTCACCTACGGTCATAATCATGATCTTATATACACTAGTGAGTCATCTTGCTCTACAAGTTCTGATTTAAAACCTAAAATAAATCAGAAGTTTGTAAAACCTAACAAACAAGGACCCAGAAGAATATGGGTACCCAAGGATAAAATTGTGTATGTTGCAGATATCTTTAACAGCAAAACTGAAACACCAATCATGGTACCTGGACTCTGGATGCTCACGTCACATGACGGGAAGAAAGCATATGTTCCAAAGTCTTGAATTAAAAGATGGAGGCCACGTAGGTTTTGGAGGCAATCAAAAAGGAAGAATTATTGGCTCCGGAACTATTGGTAATGGAAATCTTCCTTCTATATCTAATGTTCTACTTGTAGAAGGATTAATGCATAATTTATTATCCATAAGTTAATTAAGTGATAATGGCTATGACATAATCTTTAATCAAAAGTTCTGTAAAGCTGTTAGTCAGAAAGATGGAACAATCCTCTTTAGTGGAAAGAGAAAGAACAACATTTATAAAATAAAGCTTTCAGAATTAAAAATTCAAAATGTAAAATGTCTAATGTCTGTGGAAACTGAGCAATGGGTCTGGCACAGAAGATTGGGACATGTTAATATGAGAAGATTATCTCAACTTAACAAACTCAATCTAGTCAGAGGACTTCCAAATTTGAAGTTCAACTCAGAAGCTCTATGTGAAGCATGTCAGAAAGGCAAATTTTCAAAAACTGGATTCAAAGCTAAAAATGTTGTATCTTCCTCTAGATCATTAGAACTTCTGCACATTGACTTATTTGGACCAGTGAAAACTGCTTCTGTCAGTGGCAAGAAGTATGGATTGGTGATCGTAGATGACTTCAGCAGATGGACATGGGTAAAGTTTCTTAGACACAAGGATGAGTCAATTGCTGTATTTTCTAACTTCTGCAAACAAGTTCAAAATGAAAAAGAATCAAAGATCATAAAAGTCAGAAGTGATCATGGTGGAGAATTTGAAAATAAACAATTAGAATCATTTTTTAATGAAAATGGCATCTCTCATGATTTTTCTTGTCCTAGAACTCCACAACAAAATGGGGTTGTAGAACGTAAAAATAGAACTTTACAAGAGATGGCCAGAACCATGATCAATGAGACTAATATGGCTAAACATTTTTGGGCAGAAGCAGTAAATACAGCATGTTACATTCAGAATAGAATCTCTATAAGACCTATTCTTGAAAAGACTCCTTATGAATTGTGGAAGAACAGAAAGCCCAACATTTCTTATTTTCATCCTTTTGGATGTATTTGTTTTATGTTAAACACTCTTGATACTCTGAATAAGTTTGATTCTAAGGCACAAAAGTGTTATATGTTAGGATACTCTGAACGCTCTAAGGGATACAGAGTATACAATACAGAAACACGTATTGTGATAGAATCTATTCATGTCAGATTTGATGATAAGCTTGGTTCTGAAAAACCAAAGCAGAATGAATTTACTGCAGATATAGAAGTAGAAATCTCTACAAACAGAACTTCTAAAGATCAATCCTCTAAAGTTCAAAACAATACAACTGCGCCATCAACATCTGAAGAACCCATCCAGAAGAAGCTATCCAGAAGCAATATTAATCACCCAGAAGATAAAATCTTGGGAAAGAAAGATGAACCAATCAGAACAAGATCCTCATTCAAAAACTCTGAAGAGACGCTACTAGGACTTGTCTCTCTGATTGAACCATCTTCTGTGGAAGAAGCTCTATCAGAAAATGATTGGATTCTGGCTATGCAAGAAGAACTAAATCAATTCACCAAAAATGATGTGTGGGATCTAGTTCCTAGACCTGGAGGATTCAACATCATTGGCACCAAATGGGTATTCAGAAACAAACTCAATGAGCAAGGAGAAGTTGTCAGAAACAAAGCAAGACTGGTTGCACAAGGTTATAGTCAACAAGAAGGGATTGACTACACAGAAACCTATGCACCAGTCGCCAGGCAGAATTTGAAATGAGCATGATGGGAGAATTAAAGTTCTTTCTGGGAATTCAAATAAATCAAACATCAGAAGGAACATATATCCATCAAAGCAAATATGTAAAAGAACTTCTGAAGAAATTTGATTTATCAGAAAGTTCAATATCCAAAACTCCCATGCATCCTACTTGTATCCTGGCGAAAGAAGAGGTAAGTAAGAAAGTAGATCAGAAGCTCTACAGAGGTATGATTGGATCTCTTCTCTATCTAACTGCCTCTAGACCAGACATTCTATACAGTGTATGTTTATGTGCTAGATTCCAATCAGATCCTAGAGAAACTCACTTAACAGCAGTTAAGAGAATCTTTAGATATCTGAAAGGTACTACTAATCTTGGTCTGTATTACAGAAGATCAGAAAAGTATAAACTTGTAGGATATTGTGACGCTGACTTTGCTGGAGATAGAACAGAAAGAAAAAGTACCTCTGGAAGTTGTCAATTTCTAGGAGACAATCTAATCGCTTGGTCTAGCAAAAGACAACCAACCATAGCATTATCAACTGCAGAAGCTGAATACATTGCAGCAGCTGGATGCAGTACTCAGATGCTCTGGATGAAAAATCAGCTTGAAGATTTCAATATCTATGAGAGTAACATTCCAATCCTCTGTGACAATACTTCTGCTATTTGTCTCTCTAAAAATCCAATTTTACATTCTAGAGCTAAACACATAGAAGTTAAACATCACTTCATTAGGGACTATACTCAGAAGGGAATTTTAATGTTAAAATTTATAGACACAAATCACCAATGGGCTGATATTTTTACTAAACCCCTTTCTGAAGATAGATTTAATTTCATTCTAACTAACCTTAGCATGAAGTTATGTCCAGAGTGAAAATGCTTTAATATATGTTTTACCTCTAGAAGTTCTGATATTTATCTTCTATATGATTATCTCAGAAGATTCTATGCTCTAATTATTTTACTCTCAGAACTTCTGTTCAAAGGATTAACTTGCAGATCTTCATATCAAACAACTGTCAACAAAGCTCTAAGGACTTCCATCAGAATCAAAACACGTGTCCAAATTCTAAAGAGTGACAGAACGTGCCTTGGCAACTGTTCGCTCAGAAGGATCACTGTTGAGATTCTGGAATCTGATACGGCTAGGTTTGACACCAAAAAGGCAAGAAAATCTCTACAAAAGAAGACCAAAGCTTGTACGGATTACTTAGATAAGATTTACTTCTACAAAAGAAGAAGTATATTCATTAGAACTTCTAATATGAAAGGCTTTGTTATCATCAAAACACTTAGAGGTTCAGAACCATATTTGTTCTAACAATCTCCCCATTTTTGATGATGACAAAACATTTTAATTTAGGAGAATAAAGTTTAATGAATTTAAGTGAACTCCCTTTGATTAGAAGAAAACTTCTTTCAGATGTTCTATGATTCTTAGCTCCCCCTGAGTTGATTACTTGACCTGTTTCTTTTCATAGTGACAACTCAAATAATTTTGTTAGAATATGTAAGAGGCAGATTTTGGTAAAACTGCTATGAATCAGAATCATTTACGTTTCTCCCCCTTTTTGTCATAATCAAAAAGATATAGAGCAAGAAAACATGAATTATAAAACAAAACCAATAGAGTGAGATTAAAAGTAGACGCAACAAGCATAGAGGTTCAAGCAGTTAAGCAAAATTAGAAGATAAAACAACAAAATAGCAAAATAACAGGACAGCCAATGCAGAAGATAAGAAAATCAGGAGTTCATCTTAGTGACTAAAGTCTCCAGCAAAGATTTGATGTCTGATGAAGATTCCACTTGCTTGGTGAGTAGAGTCTTCATTTCAGCAGTTGTTTCTTCTTGCTTGTCTAGACGTTCTTTCACTAGTTGATTTTCCTTTTTCAATTCTTGCAGAGTTTGTAAAACAAAATTTGTTTCCAGAGGTTCTTCAGTTTGAGGAGCAGCTTGATTATCAGGACCATCAGCATTTTCTTCTACAGAAGATACCAAAACCATCTGAAGTGCTGAGTGCTCATCCAAAGGTTCTGATTCTTTCCTTTAAGCTTGCGAAATCCACGAACAACTCACACAGTACTTCCAGTTTCTCAGAAGGAATGGAAAGAGTCTTTGAGGGTTCAACATAGTAATCATCAGAGAAATCTTTGCGTTGAGATGATGAAGCCATTTAGTTACTAAGATGAACTGTTAGGGTTTAGGGTTTTTTTTAAAAAAAGAGAGAGCACAAGAGACTGAGAAAATTTAGAGAGAGTAAGATGCGGGTAAAATTTGAAATTGAGAAAGACACTTGACATTTATAGAAAAAAAATTAAAGCAATTAATTAATTGAGAAATTAGTGGGAAAAAATTAATTTGAAAACATAATGATTAACAACATTAAATGCGCTGACATGGGGTAAAGCGTAAGCGATTCTGGAACAGTTACCCAAGAGATTTTCTTGCCTAGTCAAGGAGACCAAAGCTCTAGCTCTCATCCAGAAGTATGAAGCTTTCAAGATGGAAGAAGATGAAACCATTGAAAAAATGTTTTCAAGGTTCCAAATTCTGGTTGCTGGACTAAAAGTTCTGGACAAAGGCTACTCAACAGCAGATCATGTGAAGAAAATCATCAGAAGTTTACCAAAAGCCTGGAGACCCATGGTCACTGCTTTAAAATTATCAAAAAATCTGAATGAAATTTCCTTAGAAGAACTGATCAGCTCCTTGAGAAGTCATGAGATTGAATTAGAAGAAGATGAGCCCCAGAAGAAAGGTAAGTCTGTAGCTCTTAAATCTAACAAACATGTTTCTAAAGCTTTACAGGCAGAAGAAGAAGAAAGCTCTGGATGCTCATCAGAAGAAGATGAATTATCTCTTCTGTCAAGAAGAGTTCAACAACTCTGGAAGCATCGTCAGAAGAAGTTCAGAAATACCAGAAGATCAAACAATTATTCTGAATCAACATCCAGTCACAAGAAACCCAGAAGCAAAGAAGTTGTGTGCTACGAATGCAAAGAACCAGGACACTATAAAAGTGAATGTCCAAAACTTCAGAAAGACAAACCCAGAAACAAATTCAGCAGAGAAAAGAAAAAGAGTCTCATGGCAACATGGGATGATTCTGAATCATCTGAAGCAGAGTCAGATTCTGAAGATGAATAAGCTAATATTGCATTAATGGCAAATATACCAGAAGATGATCACTCATCAGAATCAGAGTTAGAATCAGATTCAGAAGAGGTATTTTCTAAATTCTCTAGATCTCAGTTAGAAGCTAGTCTTTCAGAAATTCTTCAAAAATATCAGAAGCTTCAATTCAAATACAAAGACATTAAACAAAGTCTAGTATCTGAATTAGAAGATGTTAGAAAACTGAAAACAGAAAACTCTGAGCTGAAAGAAAATCTCTTTGAATGTAAAAACTCTTTTGAGAAGCTCAAAGCTCAGAAGAAATCTGAATTAGAAGATCAAATCAATTCTGATAATTTCATAAAACAATATGATTATAGTTTTCAACAATTTCTTACTAAAAGCTTAGATAGAAGTAAGATTGCTTCTATGATCTATGGTGTTAGCAGAAATGAAAGAAGAGGCATAGGCTATGTGAAAAATAAAGAAACTCTGAAATTAAAAAATATTGATGACATTGTCATAAATACTAATACTCCTCTAAGTTCTCATTTCACCTACGGTCATAATCATGATCTTATATACACTAGTGAGTCATCTTGCTCTACAAGTTCTGATTTAAAACCTAAAATAAATCAGAAGTTTGTAAAACCTAACAAACAAGGACCCAGAAGAATATGGGTACCCAAGGATAAAATTGTGTATGTTGCAGATATCTTTAACAGCAAAACTGAAACACCAATCATGGTACCTGGACTCTGGATGCTCACGTCACATGACGGGAAGAAAGCATATGTTCCAAAGTCTTGAATTAAAAGATGGAGGCCACGTAGGTTTTGGAGGCAATCAAAAAGGAAGAATTATTGGCTCCGGAACTATTGGTAATGGAAATCTTCCTTCTATATCTAATGTTCTACTTGTAGAAGGATTAATGCATAATTTATTATCCATAAGTCAATTAAGTGATAATGGCTATGACATAATCTTTAATCAAAAGTTCTGTAAAGCTGTTAGTCAGAAAGATGGAACAATCCTCTTTAGTGGAAAGAGAAAGAACAACATTTATAAAATAAAGCTTTCAGAATTAAAAATTCAAAATGTAAAATGTCTAATGTCTGTGGAAACTGAGCAATGGGTCTGGCACAGAAGATTGGGACATGTTAATATGAGAAGATTATCTCAACTTAACAAACTCAATCTAGTCAGAGGACTTCCAAATTTGAAGTTCAACTCAGAAGCTCTATGTGAAGCATGTCAGAAAGGCAAATTTTCAAAAACTGGATTCAAAGCTAAAAATGTTGTATCTTCCTCTAGATCATTAGAACTTCTGCACATTGACTTATTTGGACCAGTGAAAACTGCTTCTGTCAGTGGCAAGAAGTATGGATTGGTGATCGTAGATGACTTCAGCAGATGGACATGGGTAAAGTTTCTTAGACACAAGGATGAGTCAATTGCTGTATTTTCTAACTTCTGCAAACAAGTTCAAAATGAAAAAGAATCAAAGATCATAAAAGTCAGAAGTGATCATGGTGGAGAATTTGAAAATAAACAATTAGAATCATTTTTTAATGAAAATGGCATCTCTCATGATTTTTCTTGTCCTAGAACTCCACAACAAAATGGGGTTGTAGAACGTAAAAATAGAACTTTACAAGAGATGGCCAGAACCATGATCAATGAGACTAATATGGCTAAACATTTTTGGGCAGAAGCAGTAAATACAGCATGTTACATTCAGAATAGAATCTCTATAAGACCTATTCTTGAAAAGACTCCTTATGAATTGTGGAAGAACAGAAAGCCCAACATTTCTTATTTTCATCCTTTTGGATGTATTTGTTTTATGTTAAACACTCTTGATACTCTGAATAAGTTTGATTCTAAGGCACAAAAGTGTTATATGTTAGGATACTCTGAACGCTCTAAGGGATACAGAGTATACAATACAGAAACACGTATTGTGATAGAATCTATTCATGTCAGATTTGATGATAAGCTTGGTTCTGAAAAACCAAAGCAGAATGAATTTACTGCAGATATAGAAGTAGAAATCTCTACAAACAGAACTTCTAAAGATCAATCCTCTAAAGTTCAAAACAATACAACTGCGCCATCAACATCTGAAGAACCCATCCAGAAGAAGCTATCCAGAAGCAATATTAATCACCCAGAAGATAAAATCTTGGGAAAGAAAGATGAACCAATCAGAACAAGATCCTCATTCAAAAACTCTGAAGAGACGCTACTAGGACTTGTCTCTCTGATTGAACCATCTTCTGTGGAAGAAGCTCTATCAGAAAATGATTGGATTCTGGCTATGCAAGAAGAACTAAATCAATTCACCAAAAATGATGTGTGGGATCTAGTTCCTAGACCTGGAGGATTCAACATCATTGGCACCAAATGGGTATTCAGAAACAAACTCAATGAGCAAGGAGAAGTTGTCAGAAACAAAGCAAGACTGGTTGCACAAGGTTATAGTCAACAAGAAGGGATTGACTACACAGAAACCTATGCACCAGTCGCCAGGCAGAATTTGAAATGAGCATGATGGGAGAATTAAAGTTCTTTCTGGGAATTCAAATAAATCAAACATCAGAAGGAACATATATCCATCAAAGCAAATATGTAAAAGAACTTCTGAAGAAATTTGATTTATCAGAAAGTTCAATATCCAAAACTCCCATGCATCCTACTTGTATCCTGGCGAAAGAAGAGGTAAGTAAGAAAGTAGATCAGAAGCTCTACAGAGGTATGATTGGATCTCTTCTCTATCTAACTGCCTCTAGACCAGACATTCTATACAGTGTATGTTTATGTGCTAGATTCCAATCAGATCCTAGAGAAACTCACTTAACAGCAGTTAAGAGAATCTTTAGATATCTGAAAGGTACTACTAATCTTGGTCTGTATTACAGAAGATCAGAAAAGTATAAACTTGTAGGATATTGTGACGCTGACTTTGCTGGAGATAGAACAGAAAGAAAAAGTACCTCTGGAAGTTGTCAATTTCTAGGAGACAATCTAATCGCTTGGTCTAGCAAAAGACAACCAACCATAGCATTATCAACTGCAGAAGCTGAATACATTGCAGCAGCTGGATGCAGTACTCAGATGCTCTGGATGAAAAATCAGCTTGAAGATTTCAATATCTATGAGAGTAACATTCCAATCCTCTGTGACAATACTTCTGCTATTTGTCTCTCTAAAAATCCAATTTTACATTCTAGAGCTAAACACATAGAAGTTAAACATCACTTCATTAGGGACTATACTCAGAAGGGAATTTTAATGTTAAAATTTATAGACACAAATCACCAATGGGCTGATATTTTTACTAAACCCCTTTCTGAAGATAGATTTAATTTCATTCTAACTAACCTTAGCATGAAGTTATGTCCAGAGTGAAAATGCTTTAATATATGTTTTACCTCTAGAAGTTCTGATATTTATCTTCTATATGATTATCTCAGAAGATTCTATGCTCTAATTATTTTACTCTCAGAACTTCTGTTCAAAGGATTAACTTGCAGATCTTCATATCAAACAACTGTCAACAAAGCTCTAAGGACTTCCATCAGAATCAAAACACGTGTCCAAATTCTAAAGAGTGACAGAACGTGCCTTGGCAACTGTTCGCTCAGAAGGATCACTGTTGAGATTCTGGAATCTGATACGGCTAGGTTTGACACCAAAAAGGCAAGAAAATCTCTACAAAAGAAGACCAAAGCTTGTACGGATTACTTAGATAAGATTTACTTCTACAAAAGAAGAAGTATATTCATTAGAACTTCTAATATGAAAGGCTTTGTTATCATCAAAACACTTAGAGGTTTAGAACCATATTTGTTCTAACAATCTCCCCCTTTTTGATGATGACAAAACATTTTAATTTAGGAGAATAAAGTTTAATGAATTTAAGTGAACTCCCTTTGATTAGAAGAAAACTTCTTTCAGATGTTCTATGATTCTTAGCTCCCCCTGAGTTGATTACTTGACCTGTTTCTTTTCATAGTGACAACTCAAATAATTTTGTTAGAATATGTAAGAGGCAGATTTTGGTAAAACTGCTATGAATCAGAATCATTTACGTTTCTCCCCCTTTTTGTCATAATCAAAAAGATATAGAGCAAGAAAACATGAATTATAAAACAAAACCAATAGAGTGAGATTAAAAGTAGACGCAACAAGCATAGAGGTTCAAGCAGTTAAGCAAAATTAGAAGATAAAACAACAAAATAGCAAAATAACAGGACAGCCAATGCAGAAGATAAGAAAATCAGGAGTTCATCTTAGTGACTAAAGTCTCCAGCAAAGATTTGATGTCTGATGAAGATTCCACTTGCTTGGTGAGTAGAGTCTTCATTTCAGCAGTTGTTTCTTCTTGCTTGTCTAGACGTTCTTTCACTAGTTGATTTTCCTTTTTCAATTCTTGCAGAGTTTGTAAAACAAAATTTGTTTCCAGAGGTTCTTCAGTTTGAGGAGCAGCTTGATTATCAGGACCATCAGCATTTTCTTCTACAGAAGATACCAAAACCATCTGAAGTGCTGAGTGCTCATCCAAAGGTTCTGATTCTTTCCTTTAAGCTTGCGAAATCCACGAACAACTCACACAGTACTTCCAGTTTCTCAGAAGGAATGGAAAGAGTCTTTGAGGGTTCAACATAGTAATCATCAGAGAAATCTTTGCGTTGAGATGATGAAGCCATTTAGTTACTAAGATGAACTGTTAGGGTTTAGGGTTTTTAAAAAAAAAGAGAGAGCACAAGAGACTGAGAAAATTTAGAGAGAGTAAGATGCGGGTAAAATTTGAAATTGAGAAAGACACTTGACATTTATAGAAAAAAAATTAAAGCAATTAATTAATTGAGAAATTAGTGGGAAAAAATTAATTTGAAAACATAATGATTAACAACATTAAATGCGCTGACATGGGGTAAAGCGTAAGCGATTCTGGAACAGTTACCCAAGAGATTTTCTTGCCTTTTTTGGTGTCAAACCTATCATCAAAACACTTAGAGGTTCAGAACCATATTTGTTCTAACACTGTCTTCGGCCCAAACACACTTAACCTTATTTTGTTCATTCTGAAAATTCTATTGCACCCCTGCTGGTTTATTTGTTTTCTTATTTCATTTTTTTTCTTTTCCATTTTAATTTATTTAATGTACTTCCAATTATTGAAAAAAATTCACAAAAATTATTTTTATGATCTTTGACCTTTCTTTTAATTTTCCATATTTTTTATTTTTATTTTCCATTTATTTTAATATTTTATTTTGGTTTGATTGTGTGAGGTGTTTATGTGACCTAGTCTTTGACCTATTCCCTTGATTCATGATTTTTCCACTTGATTCTTGAGCTACTTTTTTGCATAAACTTAAGCACATGTATATAAGGTTTGTTAATGTTCATTTGAGGTCTTGCTCATGTTTTTTGGCCTTGGTTTGAATGTCATATCTAATGTTTAAACATCCTGAAGAATGTTTGAATCTGATATATCAGAAATGTAAAAGTGATGTTGTTTGTGCCTTGCCATGTTTATATGTAGCATATAAGATGTCTCAACAGTATATTCGACATCTGAGTCTGTCATACTAGAATTTCATGGGGATAATTGTCAAATCCCATGAGGATGCTGAAGGGTCGAATCTCTAGCTGGTAACTAAGGAGACTGATGATGGTTTCATTAGGATGGGCAAGGCTATTGAAGGCCTTGACATTGACTTTTCCAAGATAGATTTGAAGGATGAGGTCGATGTAAACATGGTAGAAATCAAGAATGAACATACCATAAATTCATATGACTTAGGTCGTCAAGAGGAATACAACAATGTGGCATATCATAAGGAGGAAAAGACTATTATATAATTCTTGCATAGGTGCCAAAGGAAAAACTCTGAAGTGATGTTGTGCCCTAGGTGTAGTTCCATCTTTGAAAAAAAGGTTGCCTACAACCTTCAGGGAGTGAGAGAAGTCAAAGAAAATAAAGAGCGAAGAAATGCTCAAAAGCCAAAGGGTTTCGACCTAAGGCGAACTACTCAAGGAAAACATGTTGGTTTAACGCCCCCAACTTCCTAGAGCCAGACAAACTACCTTCAAACCTAGTGGTGAAGTACCCAAATACAAATGGGTCAAGCCTATCAACACCAAAGGAAAAGGAAAATTAAAGTGGACCAAATTCGACGTGGAAAGAGGTTCTTAGATGGACTATATAAAGGAGTATAGGTCATCAAAAAAGGTTGCTTACGTCTCTGAGAATTACAAGGGGAAGAATCCCATGTCAAGGTCACAATGGCGAAGGGAATAGAGGCGAAGAAAGGCTTAAAGGGTAGCATTGATAAAGGGTCAAAAGGGATCCAGTACCAATGTGCCAGTTGGCAATGTTGGAAACTATGAAAACGAAACAACTAACAAGGTGCTTGTGGGGCGAAAGTTGTTCAACGAAGAGGATGCAAAACTAAAGTCTGAAGACGAGAATATGACATATAATTTTGACTCAGACTCAGAGGCTTCCCTTGATGTTATAGTGAATATAGTCTCAAACAGGCCAAGAGAATACAACAAGATAACTGAAGTTGAGAACTTGGATGCTAACACTAAGGCAGAAATGGCAGCACACAAACTTATGTACTATGTGATGAATAATGGTTGTGCCGAAGAGCAAAATGCTTTCTTTGAACGACCAACTGATGCCATGAGGGGGCATTTAAAGCGTGGATCCCGTCGAGTACGGAGGACAATCTGGGTGCTAATACCTTCCCAGGTTGTAACCAACCCCCTTTCTCAGTCTCTCTGGTTCGCAACCGTCTTATCCATATCTTTCTAGGTTTATGCAGCATTACCTTTCCTCCGGGATAAAAATGCCTAGCTGGAGACTCTTTTCTTTTCTTGTGAGTTCACTCTTGTGTGTTCTCTCATCCTCTTTTCGCCGACCGTTCGCGTCTGTACCCCTTCTGACCCGTGGTGTCATTTGGTGGGAGCGACAGCTTGGCGACTCTGCTGGGGACACTTATACTGTAACCAGGGCTTCTGGTTCTTTTTGTGGGTTCCTCCTAGCGCTTGATTGATTTGTGTTTACTGGGGTGTTATGTGCTAATTGTGTTTATATAGTTGCTTTTATTTATTGCTTTATGTACAGTTATTTATCGCTTTCTTTACAGCTTTATATGCATCATACTGTCATACTGTTATCTGGCTGGATCTGTTTTCTGTCTTGGTGGGTGGGGTTCTACTGAGAGTTTAAGGTCCTATACCTGGGACCTGAGTGACACCTAGGCTAGAGTGGTTCATGTTCTTTCCCATTCCATTTCGGTCTGGTGCGGGAATATGAAACACGGTTCAGATATGGGTTTCTTCTTGAGAACTCTGTGCTACAGATCTCCTGTAGTGCTAGGGCTATCTGGGAAGCCTGCTAAGTTTGGATGACCTTTACTATGACCTTCAGAAACTGAGGTGAATTAGAGGAGGATCTTTTATGGTTATTGTAAACGATGTACCTCCGGGTTAGAAGTGTTTACACTTCTCATAACTGATCCAAGTCTGAGGATCCTTGTTTTAGAATATCACCTGTGAGGGGGTTGGGCTGTTTATAGGTTTGCAGGAACCCTTGGCCACATCATACCCTGTTTTCTTATTGTGTTTAAGAATGCTTCACTTTGGACAGTTCTTGTGATTTAACCCAGGACATGTGACTCTTTATTTGAGTCCCCCACCCTAGTTACTGGATTTCTGAACCTTCATCTGGACTTCTTGAACATACATGGCCTTTATATCAAGACAGTAATCAGATCTAGCTTGATCACAAACCCTTGCATATCATTTGCATACATCATCATTGCATCATTTAACATTTGCTTATTTGTTTTTCAGGGTATCCATATTACATTTGGCTTGGTTTTGACCCCTTCATCTACATAGACCCTTGTTCATCAGCTATCTGCTTCAGCCATCTTCATCAGTTGCTTGCTTCAGCTACTGTTATCACCAGTCTCAGCCTATCAGTTGTTCATCTTCAGTACCAGTTCTCATCATCAGCATCTGTTCTCAGCTCTTCATCAGCAGTTATGGCACCCAAGAAGAGCAACATTTCTTATCATTTCTTTGAGCCTGTGCTGGCTGGCATCAGGAAGGTCCAGGCACTTGTCACTCCAGACCATATCCCATTATTCAGAGAACATTATGGAGGCATCCTTGATATGGTTATGGACTTGGACCCTTCTCAGAGGAGCTTGATTCACACTTGCCTACAGTTCTATGATCCTCCTTTGAGATGCTTCACTTTTCAGAATTTTCAGTTGGGACCCCTGTTGGAGGAGTTTTCATCACTGATTGGAGTGCCTATCAGGGGTGGTATCCCCTTCAACCCAGAAATGGCTTCTCCTAGCAATGAAGAGGTGGCAAAGGCACTACATTTGGAACCTATTTTGATTGAGCAGAACATGACTACAAAGGCTGGAATTCCTGGCCTACACTTGGATTTCTTGACTTCTCAAGCCATCCTAAAGGCCTCCTTGAGAGAATGGAAGGCAGTTTGTGCATTGTTAGCCCTCAGTATATATGGGGTTATACTTTTTGCAGACGAGCCCAAGTTTATCAGCAAGAATGCTATTCATCTCTTCCTTTTGAGGAACCCAGTGCCCACCTTGCTGGGAGATTTCTATTATTCTGTTCACCAAAGGAATGAGAAGCAGAGAGGGAGGTTGGTAAGGTGTTGTGATCCTCTATTTCATACCTGGCTGCTTAAACATTTACCCAAGACTGATGCCTTCTTGAATCCTCACCAACAGAAGAACTGGGCTAGAAGACTTACTGCTTTGACCTCAGATGACATCAGGTGGTGCACCCAGAGCACCAAAGGCAGGGACATAATTACTAGTTGTAGGCAGTTCCCCATGTACCTCTGATAGGAGTAAAGGGTTGCATCAACTACAACCCTTTGCTATTCAAGAGACAGTTGGGCTATGCTTTGGTTCACCCTCCTAAAGTGCAAGATTTGGCTGAAACCCTGTATTGTGAGATAAAGCCTAATCCAGCTGTTGTCAGACAAGCATCCTGGGCTTGGGATAACATCCAGACCAAAGGGATGGCCATTCTTGGGAGATGCAACAATGTGGCTTCAGCTCAGTATTATGAGTGGTCTCATGCTAGGGCTCAGATTTCTGGGATGCCTTTCACCATTGAGGATGCACCTGGACCATCCACAGCACCACCTCCCGCCACTGTCAGCCTAGAGGAATTTGAGAAACTGAAAGAGAGGAATGAGAATCTGACTCAAGCTCTTCAGAAGACCCTCAGGGAGAGGAGTGATGGTCGTCTAGACATTGAGAGGTTGGAAAAGCTAAAGGTGGAGCACCTAGCCAGGATTGAGAAATCAGAGGACTACATCAGGAAATCAAGAGCAGGAGAGCAAATTTTGAAGAATGCCTGTAAAGAGGCCCAGTTTCAGAAGGTCAGAACTGATCTCTACCTAAAGGAAAGTCAAGCTAGGTGGGTTAGGATCACTGAAGCTCGCACTCAAGAAGATAAGAGAACTCAGGACAGGATTGAGCAGTTGGAGGCCAGTGCAAAGGAACAACAGGAGGCTCTGCTAGCAGCCCAGAAGGAAATCTCAGAATTGAAGCTTAGGGATGGTGTGAAGAGGTCAAAGAAACAAGACAGACACAAGAAGCTGACCACTGCTATCACCACCAGGAACCTTCTCATCAGAAGCATCACAGAGCATCCGGCTGGTCCTATAAATGAAGCACTTTTGAAGGAAGTTAAGGAGGATGAATTTGGCTTAGATGTTTGACTTATTTGCTTGTTGCCATTTCCATTTCATGTACTTTTCTGTTTATGTTGTATTTTGACCCCACAGGGGCATGTGTTGTAAAAACAAATTGTGTATTCATTCACCTTTTGTAATATATTTGTTAGTTTGTTTTATCAAGTTTTCTTCCTTTCAAGCAACATCAAAGCATCTTCCTCAGGGTCTGGAAAGGTCAAAACCAAGTGCCAAGCCGGATACCTTGGAAACAAATAAGCATACTGCATTGCATACTAACTTTTGTTTTGTTTTGTAGGCTTTTGTTTTGTTTGTTACTAACTCTGTTGTGATTCAGGAATTATTGCTCGCTGTCGGGTGTTCCCTCTCAACCGTCCACACAGATATCCTACTCGCAACAACCTTCTTGGTATCCAGATGGACCAAGTACAGCAAGAGCTGACAGAGGTCAGGACCCAGATGGTCAACGAAAGGCTGGAGATGAGGAACCAAATGACCCAGTTCATGGAAGTAATGAATGGCTTGGCTCAAAGCCAAGAAAGATTGAGGGCATTGGTAGAAAGGCAGACCCCAGAAGAACCTCCCCTGGGAACTGGAGGAACAAGTAACAATGAGAGGGGTCAGCCCCATATTAACCCACCAGTATATGGGCCTCATCTACACCCGGAAGTCCATATCCCGGTTAATGTGCAAGGAAATACAACTGCAGGCAGAATCTTACAAGAAGACCCCCAAGAGGACCAATTCACTGTGATGGGAGCTGGGGACGAAGCCTATGATAGGAGGCTTGACGAAATTGCTGAGAAATTGAGATCCCTGGAGTCTCAAAACTCCTTGGGTTTTGATGTCATGGATATGGGGTTAGTTGAAGGGGTAAGGATTCCCCACAAGTTTAAACCCCCGTGCTTCGAGAAGTACAACGGAACTTCTTGTCCACGAACTCATTTGCAGTCCTTTCTGGGGAGGCTTAAGGCATACACCATGGATGAAAAACTGTGGATGTTTTATTTCGAAGATAGTTTGACTGGGGCCTCAAGGGAGTGGTACTCACACTTGACCAGAGCTACCATCAGATGCTGGAAAGACCTAGCTGAGGCCTTCATCAGACAGTACCAATATAATCTGGACATGGCTCCTAACAGGACCCTTCTGATGGGAATGTCTCAATCCTCCAGAGAAAGCTTCAGGGAATATGCCCAGAGGTGGAGACAGCTTGCTGCTGCTGTCCAGCCACCCATGTCGGAAAGAGAAATGGCCGACATATTTATGAATACCCTGCAAAGGACATATATTGACAGGCTAGCTGCCTTTTCTTCCACCAGCTTCGCTGACGTCGTCATAGCTGGAGAAAGAATTGAAAGCCTTCTGAAGATGGGCAAAATTACTGATAATGGTGCAAGTTCGTGAAGCAATCCCAGGAAGCCTTTTGTGGGACCTAGAAGAACCGGTGAGACTAATGTTATTTATGCCAGCAGGGGCAGGCCTCAGTATGTCCATAGATCAGTAGCAGCTGTCACTATTCCAGCTCCGATTCCTCAGCAACCAGCATATCAACCACAACAACAACCACATTATCAGCAACAAGTTCAGTATCCGCCACAAAGAAACAACAACAACAACAACAACAACAATCAACAGCAAAGACCCTTTCAGCAAAGACCGTCGCAGGCAAATAGGGTGATTGACCCTATCCCTATGCCTTATGCCGCTTTATTGCCACAACTTCTGAAACTCAACCTGGTTGAGCTAAGGACATTGGCACCTCCAGATCCTGCCAGTCTTCCAAGAAATTATGATGTCAACGCCCGGTGTGCTTTTCACTCCAATGCACCTGGCCACAGTACTGAGAAATGCAGGGCTTTACAAATGAAAGTACAAGATCTGGTGGACTCCAAGGCCCTCAACTTTGCACCCCGCCAAATGTCAACAAGAATCCCATGCCTAATCATGGAGGACCAAGAATTAAAGCTATTGAGGAAGATTATCCATCTTTCTTAATCACCAGTGTTGGGCAGATTCGGACACCTCTGGTAGAAATTAAAGCTCAGCTCCTAGAATGCCAGATGTTCCCCGGGTGTGAGCTCGGTTGTGGTTATTGCAACATTTCGGTCAACGGGTGTGATAACTTGAGAAGCGGCATAGATGATCTTATCAAAAGTGGTATCCTTCAGATCACAACATCCGTACCTGCAAATCCAGCAATCCCTCTGACAACAATTCCTGACTCTTCTACAACTGCAACAACAATCATTCCAATCAATTCATCAATATCATCAACAATGCCTCCATCCATCACTTCAACAAATCAGATGTCAACAACCATCTCTTCTACAACATCAACACCCATTTACTCAACGTAATCTTCTACAACGCCAACAGATATCTCAGCAGTCACCATTTATCATGATCCAGCATATATTCCTCCAAACAACAACTTTCAACAACAAACAGTGGCACCTCCTGCCAGGTCACCAGTCACCATCTACTACGATCTGCACACCATTTCAGTATCCTCCTCTGCTGCAGTCAGTCCAGTTACCATCACGGTACCTGGGCCAGTTCCATATGAAAGCAGTAATGTCATCCCTTGGCATTATGGTTCTGACCTCTACTGTAATGGGGAGAAAATCACTTTGGATTCTTCAACCTCTTCTCCACAGATTGATAATGTTGGGGGAGGCGGAGGCTTCACTCGAAGCGGACGCCTTTTTGCCTCACAATTGCAAAGACCTAATGCCGAAGCAGAAGCTGTTGCCAAGGCAAAAGGAAAGAGTGTGGTGGTGGAAGAACCAGCTATCAAAGAAACTCAGAAGACGTCTTTTGAGCAAGATGTAGACGAGTTTATGAGAATTATAAAAAGAAGTGATTACAAGGTGGTGGATCAGCTTCACCAAACTCCCTCAAAGATCTCCATATTATCCTTGCTGATGTGTTCTGAAGCTCACAGGAATGCATTACTGAAAGTCTTGCACGCGGCATATGTGCCAGAAGAGATCACCGTTAATCATCTAGAAACCGTGGTAGCTAATGTCAACACCAGTCATGGGCAGGGCTTTACCAACACTGATTTAACAACTGAGGGACGTAACCACAACAAGGCTTTACACATCACTCTAGAATGCAAGGGTGCTGTTCTATCCCATGTACTGGTGGACACTGGGTCTTCACTCAATGTTCTACCAAAGAAAGCCTTAATGAAGCTGGAGTATGATGGCTTGGCATTACGTCCAAGTAATTTAGTGGTGAGAGCATTTGATGGCTCCAAAAGATCAGTGCTAGGGGAGATTGATCTGCCTGTGATGATTGGCCCGCAGACCTTCAAAATTACCTTCTATGTGATGGACATTCAGCCGGCCTACAGCTGTTTGTTGGGTAGACCTTGGATCCATGCCGCTGGCGCAGTTACGTCTACCCTTCACCAGAAGCTGAAATTCGAGTGGGAAGGCCAGATCATCACCATATGTGGTGAAGAAGATATCTTTGTTAGCCATCTGGCTACGTACAAGTATATTGAGATGGATGGAGAGATCCATGAAACCATGAGCCAGGGGTTTGAAGCCCTGAACATTAATGAAGCATCTGCTGTACTTGGAACCTCCATGACATCTTATCAGCAAGCCAGGAAGGTTGTTGAAGAGGGGACTGCCCAAGGCTGGGGCAAGCTGCTACCTGTGGAGAAGAAGGAGGACAAATTTGGGTTGGGTTACAGACCGACTCAACAAGATCAATCAGAGGCTGCTAAGAAGCCCAGTTTTGTCAGTGGGGGAATGCTCACCCCAGTGAACAACTTGGAAGATGAGTCGGAAGATGAGCGCAACCTGGAGAGCTGGATACGTCCAAGGATCCCGGGGAGCCGTATCTCAAACTGGTCTTCCCAGGAAATTATAAGGGTTACTCCTGCAGAGTAATTATTATTTCCTGTATATTTTAAGCATGCATCAAGTCTTGCATCTTGCCCAAGATGACAAGACTCATTTTGTAATCGGGCCATCTGTAATTTTGTGCAAACAGATCAATCAATGAATATCAGACATCTTTTGCAAATGAGTCTTTTTCTTTTCCGCTCACTGTTTTTCCATTTTTCTTTTTGTACAAAAATAAAATGGCAATGTTTTCAAAATGACAACTTTATTTCACTTTTCTAAACAAGATTAAAATCGATCACTAAAATGAACAATCTAAACCCTTGCAGAGAGTGCCTTTCAGACTGCACCGACAACAGCACAGTTATGGCTTCGTATGACTTTGACAATCCAATCAATCAAGCTGATGAAGGGGTTGAAGAAGATTATGAGCTTCCTGGAGAGCTAGCCAGGTTGTTAAGGCAAGAGGAGAAGGTTATCACTCCTCATCAGGAGGAGGTCGAAACGATTAATCTTGGTACGAATGAAGATGTGAAAGAGGTTAAGATCGGGGCCTGCTTACAAGAATAAGTAAAGGAACAACTGATTGACCTGCTTCATGAATATGTGGATGTGTTTGCTTGGTCTTATCAGGATATGCCAAGGTTGGACACCGATATCGTTATGCACAAGCTGCCGTTAAGAGAAGACTGCCCACCAGTTAAACAGAAGCTACGCCGTACTCGCCCGGACATGGCAATGAAGATCAAAGAAGAGGTACAAAAGCAGTGGGACGCCGGGTTCCTTGCCGTGACTAGTTACCCGCCGTGGGTTTCTAACATTGTACCTGTGCCTAAGAAGGATGACAAGGTGAGGATGTGTGTGGATTACCGGGACCTGAACAGAGCCAGCCCAAAAGATGATTTCTCTTTACCTCACATTGATGTATTGGTGGATAATACGGCTCAGTTCTCGGTATTCTCCTTCATGGACGGATTTTCAGGATACAATCAGATCAAAATGTCGCCTGAAGACATGGAGAAGACAACTTTCATCACACCCTGGGGCACGTTCTGTTACAAGGTGATGCCATTCGGACTGAAGAATTCTGGTGCAACATATCAACGGGCTATGGTAACATTATTCCACGACATGATCCATAAAGAAATTGAATGTTATGTGGATGACATGATTGCCAAGTCCCTCACAGAAGAAGACCACCTGGTAAATCTGCTGAAGTTATTCAAGCGTCTGAGGAAATACCAACTGAAGCAGAACCCCAACAAATGCACATTCGGGGTGCGATCCGGTAAACTGCTGGGATTTATTGTAAGTAAGAAAGGGATTGAAGTTGACCCTGATAAAGTCAAAGCCATTCAAGAAATGCCTGCACCGAAGTAAGAAAAAGAAGTTTGGGGGTTCTTAGGTAGATTGAACTACATTTCGCGGTTCATATCTCACCTTACAGCAACCTGTGAACCTCTGTTCAAACTGTTAAGAAAAGAACAAACGGTCAGGTGGAACGAAGACTGCCAGAGGGCTTTTGACAAGATCAAGGAATACTTACAAGAGCCTTCAATCCTTATGCCTCCAGTTGAAGGAAGACCTCTAATAATGTACTTGACAGTATTAGAAGAGTCAATGGGGTGTGTGTTGGGCCAGCATGACGAGTCTGGTCGAAAAGAGTATGCAATATACTACCTAAGCAAAAAGTTTACCGACTGTGAACAACGCTATTCATTGCTCGAGAAAACTTGTTGTGCTTTAGCGTGGGCTGCTCGCCGACTGAGACAGTATATGTTGACCCACACTACCTTTTTGATCTCAAAGATGGACCCAGTCAAGTATATTTTTGAGAAGCCAGCGCTTACCGGACGGGTTGCAAGATGGCAAATGATCCTCACAGAATATGACATCCAGTACACATCTCAGAAAGCCATCAAAGGCAGTGTATTGTCAGATTATCTTGCTGAGCAACCCATTGATGATTACCAGCCTATGAGATTTGACTTCCCTGATGAAGACATCATGTTCGTAAAAGCAAAAGATCATGAAGAGCCTGTTCACACTGAAGGGCCTGACCCAGAAGAAGAATGGACTATGATGTTTGATGGGGCTGTTAATATGAATGGTCGTGGTGTTGGTGCAGTACTCATTACACCTAAAGGAGTTCACATGCCTTTCTCGGCAAAACTCACCTTCAACTGCACTAACAACGAAGCTGAATACGAAGCTTGTATTATGGGTCTTGAGGAAGCCATTGACCTCAGGATCAAGACTTTGACTGTGTTCGGAGATTCAGCTTTGGTAATCAATCAAACCAACGGCAAATGGTACACACACCAGGATCATCTGATACCTTACAGGGATTATACAAGGAGGTTATTGACCTTCTTCACAACGGTCAAGCTTGAGTATATCCCTCGGGACGAGAATCAATTTGCAGATGCTCTTGCCACCATTTCATCCATGATCAAAGTTCAAGCTGCCAACTTTGTACCTCGGATTTCAGTATCCAGACTTGACAGACCAGCGTATGTATTTGCAGCAGATGTTGTTAAAGATGACAAGCCTTGGTTCCATGACATTAAGTGCTTCTTGGAGGATCAAACATACCCACCTGGGGCATATTCCAATGATAAGAAGACATTAAGAAGGCTAGCTGGTAGTTTTTTCTTGAACACTGATGGTTCCCTATACAAGAGAAACTTTGATATGGTACTCCTCAGATGCGTTGATAAAACAGAAGCAGACTTGGTAATGCACGAAGTACACGAAGGATCCTTTGGTACCCATGCAGGAGGGCATGCCATGGCTAAGAAGTTGTTAAGATCAGGTTATTACTGGATCACAATGGATGCCGACTGTTGTGCTTATGCCAGAAAATGCCACAAATGCCAGATCTATGCGGATAAAGTACATGTGCCTCCGAATCCCCTGAATGTAATGTCTTCACCCTGGCCCTTTGCCATGTGGGGCATTGATATGATTGGCAAGATTGAACCAACTGCTTCAAACGGCCACAGATTCATCCTGGTTGCTATCGACTATTTTACCAAGTGGGTTGAAGCGGCTTCTTATGCAAATGTTACAAGGCAAGTGGTAGCCAGATTTATGAAGAGAGATATCATATGTCGATACGGAGTTCCCGAGCGAATCATTACTGATAATGGTTCCAACTTGAACAACAAAATGATGGCAGAACTATGTCGGGACTTCAAGATCCAACACCACAATTCTTCTCCTTACAGGCCAAAGATGAACGGCGCTGTAGAGGCAGCTAACAAGAATATCAAGAAGATTGTGCAGAAGATGGTATTCACATACAAAGACTGGCATGAAATGTTACCATTTGCCTTGCATGGGTACCGTACGTCAATCAGGACATCCACTGGGGCAACACCGTATCAGCTTGTGTATGGTATGGAGGCAGTCCTACCTGTTGAAATTGAATTACCCTCCTTACGGGTACTCATGGATGTTAAGTTGAACGAAGCAGAGTGGGTCCGATCCCGATACGAACAACTGAATCTGATTGAAGAGAAGAGATTGGCCGCAATCTGTCATGGGCAGCTGTATCAGAAAAGAATGAAGAAAGCCTTCGATCAGAAAGTCAGGCTCCGAGAGTACCAAGTAGGAGATCTTGTGCTGAAAAGACTCCTCCCTCATCATATAGACCACAGGGGCAAGTGGACTCCGAACTATGAAGGGCCATTCGTAGTAAAGAAAGTTTTCTCTGGTGGAGCACTCATGCTCAGTACTATGGATGGTGAAGATTTCATGTCCCCTGTGAATTCAGATGCAGTTAAAAAATACTTCGCATAAAATGACCCGCTGGACATAAAAACAGAATGAAAGTCCAGGCAAAAATAGGGCATCCCGGCGAGTCAAAAACAAAATAAAAGACTCGGGCAAAAATAAGGGAAAATGAACAAAAAATGTACACTCGCTGAGTTGAAAAGCCGCATTGGACAACTCAGGCAAAAATGGGTATCCCGATGGATCGAAAACCCGAAAGGGCGATCCATGCAAAATAAGGGAATAAGCGAACAACTGCACTCTGAATTCATCTGTATTACTTACAACTTGGTAAGCTTCGAAAGGTTCAAACGCCAATCAGAATCAACCTTCTTCAGAAAGCAAGACGAGAAGAACGTCAAATGTCATACGAGTCATAGCAAAGGGAAGCTCCCCGAAGCGTCGTCAACATTGCCAATATCTTTTGTTTCTCAATTTGTAACAATCTCCTCATTTTAGGGGATCTGTTTCTCTGACTGTATCTCGCCAATTCAGGGCGTATAAATCAATAAAATCAGATTTTCAGTCATGTTTTGTCTCGTACATTTTATTTTCATTTGCAAAATGTCCGATGTCCTTAAGATACTGATTGCATAAATACAGATGCTTCTCTTAAAACACGTGCTTGCAGGAAATATACTTACTCCCGGGGGTGTCTAAACTCCTATGATGGAATCCAGTAAGGAATACCTCGGGATTACTTGTGCATTTCTCTGTCTTTTCAGGATTGCAGGTATTCAAAGCACAACATGGGGCATGAAGGTTTCACCCCAGCGAGCTGACAAATCAGTATCTACTCAGGCTTAGCATCAGAGATGCTCCCTCCCCATCAGAGTTGCCAGGCATCACTTCTCCAATATTTCCTTCAAAGGGTAGCACCAGGGGGTGTTCATATCCCCAGATGAGATGTCAAGTATCATCCTCGGCAAGACCCCTACAGAAATCTCCAGGAAGACCTTCCCATGGTCTTTCTTCTTCCCCAGCTGAGTTGCCATCAACTGTTCCTCCTCAACCAAGTGACAAGCCGGGAAACCATCTCCCCTCAGAGCTTCGGCCTCCATCCAGAAGAGCAATGCCCGAAAAACTCACAACAGAGTAAAGAAAGATTCTACGAACCCCAGCTGGGTCCCTCATTACCAAGGATAGGTCTATCAGTGACCTATATCCCCAAGCAGAGTCCCATATGCCAATGATCTCATCCCCATCCGGGATGTCCATTTCAAGCAGATCAATCAGAGATCTTCTTGGCAACGGGATCTGAATCCCAGATCGGTATTTTTGCATAATCATGGCATTAGCATCATATTCTCCCCACAAAGCGTAGCATTCCGTCTAAAACGGAGCATTACGACAAAAATCAAACATATTGCATAACCATAAGCCATGTTCTGAATCAAACACTTGTGAATATTGACAACCCATCAACAGTATACAGCAAACTCCCCAAATTCCCCACCAGAGAGCCAAGGCATTTTCCTTACACTTGTAAATACAAATACACACTCCTTTTGGCACCCGTCCGTGTCATGATTTCCCAGTAAAGTCGCTCGAGCCTTCTTTACAAGCAAACACTTATATATTACATATGCTTCGTGGCACCCATCCATGTCATATCCCCAGTAGAAAGCCAAAGCTTCCTCTTTGCACTCACAGATACACCTTTATACAAATTCCCTGACACCCGTCCGTGTCATCTTCCCCAACAGAGTTACCTGAACATTTTGTAAACCATATACTTATTTATATTATACCTCCTTTTGACACTCGTCCGTGTCACCCTCCTCAACAAGATAAACACCCATCTATACACCACTCATACTTATTACTCTTGTTTCACTCATATAGATACTCGTCCGTATCTTGTATACACCACTTACATCCCTTCAGATTCGACACTCGTCCGTGTTCTTTGTTAACCAGTTGATACTCGTCCGTATCATCATCTCAGAGCATGCGTCAAGCTTTTGTTTCTACCTGATACTCGTCCGTATCATAGTCTTAAGGATGCTCGTCCGCATCTTTAAATCCATACACGTGTCAAACACTCATGTCTTCTTGAATGTAGACACTCATCTGTGTCTACTATTCCCCAGAAGAGCCCCCTCAGAATCAACACTCGTTTGTGTTTCTTGTTAACCAGTTGATACTCGTCCGTATTATCATCTCTGAACACGTGTCAGTATTTGTTTCTACCCGATACTCGTCCGTATCGTAGTCTTAGGGATGCTCGTCCGCATCTTTAATCTATACACAACGTCAAAACACTTATACCTTTTATTTCTTGGATGTAAACACTCGTCCGTGTTTACTGTTCCCCAGTAGGTCGCCTGCAAAGCTATCTTTTTCTATCTGACATTCGTCCTATGTCATGATAAACCTTGAGAGCAGCCGTCCCCTGCTGGGTGATCGTCCTTCACCTCTTGATGATCGTCCTTCATCATGCTCGTCCGATGGCCGTCCCCATCGTCAACCTTTTTATCCGGCATTCGTCCTATGTCGTGATTTTTAGCAGCCGTACCCTGCTAGGTGATCGTCCTTCACCTCTTGATGATCGTCCTTCATCATTTTATCCGATGGCCGTCCCCATCGTTGATCTTGTTATCTGACATTCGTCCTATGTCATGATAAACCTAGAGAGCAGCCGTCCCCTGCTAGGTGATCGTCCTTCACCTCTTGATGATCGTCCTTCATCATGCTCGTCCGATGGCCGTCCCCATCGTCGACCTTATCCGGCATTCGTCCTATGTCGTGATACTTTTGGCAGCCGTACCCTGCCAGGTGATCGTCCTTCACCTTAGATGACCGTCCCTCATCTTATCCCCATCAGAGCAGCCGTCCCCTGCTAGGTGATCGTCCTTCACCTTTGATGACCGTCCCTCATCATTATTTCATTTATTCTTTAACCCGATGGTTGTCCCCATCGTGGTCCCTTTTCCTTTTCCTGATGATCGTCCTTCATCAGTTTAGCCCGATGGTCGTCCCCATCGTTGTTTGCATTACTTTATGAACCTGATGACCGTACCTCATCATTTATTGTTACCTAATCCCCAGAGAATCTTATAGCTTTACCTGATGGCCGTCCCCATCCTAATCCCTTTTATCCCCAGCTTGTCGGCCGTCCCCGTCATTGCTTTACTTCCCGCATTTTTCCCAGCATGTCGGCCGTCCCCGTCATTGCCCTTTCCCCAGCAGTCGTCCTCTGCTCGACGGTCGTCCTCCGTCGCTCGCGCTTTATCAATATACTTTATTTTCTTTTACAATCTATATCCCTTTTCTTCTTCATTCTGTGAGTGCAAATTTTGGACTGTCTTTAGTATTCAACCACAAGTTATCTTGTTTGCTTGTTAAGGCGTTGCTTACATCCTACACACCTAACTCATGCTTGAATAGGGGCAGCTGTAAACACCCCAAATTTGCCCTCACTCATTCACACCATGGCTTGTGATCATTTCATATGCATAAGTTCAATCATAGCATCTCATATTGCATTTTTTGATTCACTGCATAGATTCAAAGTCATCTGCATCTAGGGTTTGTGACCTGAGCAATCCAAGAGCCACTTGAACCATTCCAAAGGTCATCAATCACTTCAAAGGGGCCCGTGTATGTTCAAGCATCATATTATATCCTCTCAAAGTCAAGAATGTCAAAAAAATCACAAGAACTGAGAATGGCATGGAAGCAGAGCCAGGTTTAACTGCACAGTTGACCTAGAATTAGGGTTTTGGTTTTAGAGGCCATAACTCCAAATTTTTTGGTCATTCTTGTTTCTAATGGTCTCTATATGGTATAGGGATCATGCATATCAATTTTCATGAAGAAATTCCATGGGGAAGTCATCTGATCAAGAGTTGACTTTTTGAGCAAGTCAGTGCAAAATCAAGGCATCTGAGGCCCCCAATGACCCAATCAAAAGGTGTTCTTCATCATTTTGATTGTGTATGATCTTTATTTGATCATAGAAGATGTTAGAAGTTCACAAAATTGGAGAATTTCAAGCCATTTGCAAAGTTGACTTTTTGGGAAGTTGACTTATAATGAAAATTGCCATTTTGGGAAACTTTTTCAACCCTTGCTTTTTGATTCAAAAATGTTTCAAATGGAAAAACTTTGGTCATGAAAGTTGTAGAATGGATCATTCCCTTTTCAAAAAGTACAAGAACATGACCTAATTCATTTTGGATCAAAAGTTATGGCTTGTCAAAGTTGGGAAAAATCACATAATTTCAAGATTTCTACCAAAGAGGCAAAGTTGCAAAACCACTTGCCAAGGCAAATTGAACTTTCAAATGGACTTCTAAACTTCATACAAACATGAACCAATGTCTAAGGATCAGAATCCACCAAGAGTTTGCTCATTTTTGTGACTTGTGGGGCAAGAAACTTCAAAAGGGCCAAGGATGAACCAAGTTGCAAAACCTCATTCAAACCCTAATCCACTTGCTTGCTGACTTCATAATTGATCCTAGGGCTCTCCACACTTCTTGCTGCGCAGGACACCCCATTTGTTCTTGGCTAGCTATGAGCCCATACCTCTCTTACACAAAGTTTGACATTTTGGCCAAAGACCCATACCAATCACAATAGGGCACACCAACTCCACAGGCCTATCCATGAGTGATAAGTGGACCAAAGGCAAGCCATAGCACATAACCATTCATGCTGAAACACACTCCAAGCCCTAGTTCCAAGTTTATGCTTCATTTTGCAAAACCATTCGAAACTGACTCCACAAGCTTCAAACACACAAACAAACTTCACCATTGATCTCATCATGCTTCACTGGTCACAAACCAACCATTAAAACAACCTGAAAGTCACTGAAACAAAAACACGATTTCCTTCCCCCCTTGAACAGAACTCTGTCAATCTCCCAAACCAGCCATCCCCAAAGCTTTCTAAACTTCATTTCATCATCAGAGGGTTCAAAGGAGTGGGCTTGCAGCAAAGGAAAGGCCAGAAAGCCCAGAACCAGGAGATTCCATCTCAGGTAGCCATCTCAAACTTTTTTCCAGAAACTCCATTTTGAGTTCTTAAACGATTCTATGTGCTCCCCTGATCATGGGGATATGATTATTTTTGAAAATGGTTGAGAAACCAGGATGTATGATTGCTCTGAAACTTTCTGACCTAAAAATTGTTTGCTTCGATTCATGTTGTTCTTGAGTGATAAATGATTTTTGAGGATTGATTCGTGTTTAGGGTTGTTTAAGGTTTGATTCTGGAGCTTTAGGGGGTTTGGGGGGAAGTTTTGAAGAAGTTAGCAACTTTCAGGTGAGAGTCTGGCCGGAGAAGATGACCGGAGGTCTTCTCCGGCCACCTGAAAGTCATTAGTGACTTAAATGCGTTTAGGGCTAAGTTTGAACGTGGACCTTTGATCAGGCAGACTTTTGTTGACTCCCGCGCGTTCCATTGGCCAGGATGCTTTCATTAAACCCTAATCCACGTCATTAATCCTTTTAATTGAGTTTATAAATTAATCTGGCCAGTTTGAATCTCAACCCTTAGATCTGGCGCCAGTCAATTCGCGCGTTCCTTGTTTAAACCTCAGCCTTAGATCCTGCATACTTTCCCTTTAATTTCTTTTTATTTTCATTTTATTTGTTTTGTTTTGTACATTTATTTAAAAATAGCAAAACACTTTAAAAAATTCTGAAAATTTTTATCAAGCCTTTTATTAATTTTCAGAAACCAAAAATATTTTTATTTTTATTTTTTGCATTGGAAAATATTTTTAAATCATTTAAAGGTTTATTTTTAATTGATTAATGAAAATTAATTAATTAAAAATACTTTTAGGTATTTAAAAATCACAAAAAAAATTCATGTGACATTTAAAATTATATAGAAATATTGTCCAACTCTCAAACCAAATTTATTTTTTGTTCTTGATCCCTTTTGACAATTTTCAATGGATTTAATTTCATTTTTAGGCATTATTTTGATTCAAACTTCAAAAAATTCATTTATGCCCAACCATTGAGAGTTGGACAATGATTCTTTTTGCATTGCATCTTGAATATCATGTAGTTTATAGGATTAAATTGGCATGAGTTGATCTTGCATTTTCAATTTGTTTGACATTTTTCTTGACAAGGTACCTTAGAACCCTAGCCAACTTAGGAAATTCATAACTTACACTAGGTTAAGAATTGGATCCTCTCCTTTGGGCAGTGAGTTTGTATAGGTTTAGGGTTCCTTTGAATGCATTTTCAAATTTTTATCATAATGTTTGCTTCTGATTTAGAATTTTGTTTTGTGTATTGATCATGAACCCTAATTTGGGCTTCCTTTTGCATTCATCTTCCATTTGCTTGCATACCATGACTTGCCATGACATTTTATGCATTCATTTGATTCATGATACATCTTAAGACATATTAGAATCATGTTTGATCATTGCATCTTTCATTTGCCATGTTGTATGTCATTTGCATTTCATAACTTTTCATGTATGTTCATGGTTCTAAGCATGTTTCTTTTGCATTCCATATGTTTGTATGATCAACCACACGCCTTGTCTCATGTTTGCATCATCTCTTAGCATCATTAACATCATACTCATGCTTCTGGTTTTGGTTTGCATCATCACATTTCATTTCATTTTGCATTGCATTTCATTTCTTTTGCTAACTTTTCAGGTGGTAAGTTGTTTGAGAAGTGAATTTGCCTTCACCTCTCACATTCTCTTTTCATCTCTTTCATACTTCCCTTGCTGCATTTTGTCTTGTGCATTGGATTGAGCTTGCTCATTCTTGTTCATCTTACTTTCTTTCTTCAAGCAACTTGACTTCCTGAGTGAAGCAAGTTGTTTTGCTTCTCTTTGCTCCTTTCATCTGCTTCCCTCCTTGGTGGTTCCTTGAAGATTTCTTTCTTAAACCTTACAAACCCTAGGAATGACCAAGCATGATAACAATTAGGGTTTGATTAGTCCCACCACTTAGCTTTTACCTTTATGTCTCTTTGAGTTTTCTCTTCTCATCTCATAATCAGGGACTAAACCCTAAAGGCTTTAAGGCTTTGTGATTAAGCTTATGCATGCATCCTTCTATTAGGATGGAGTGTATAACTTTAATCCTAAGTGTTAAGCCCTTAATGTGTTTAAATCCTTTAATCAATTCACTTAATAATCATCAAGACATCAAGCTTGTAACTTGGGCCTTGCATTAGGGTTCTAATTCTTCCTTAACTGGTTAAGAAGGACTAACCCTAGTGTTAATGGACAAGTCCTCCTCAAGTTGTCTTACAAACCCTAAAAATCACTTCTTCATCATACCATTAACTAAAATCCACTTAATAAAGGCTTTGTTTTGTCATGAGTTTAATCCCTAATCATGGATTAAGTTGAGGAGTCTTCCTCAGCTTAAACATTCTCATCTATTATCCTTCTATTAGGATGGTGTAATGAGTCTGTTTAATCCCTGATTATGGCTTAATCTCATTACTTAACACTAAACAAAAACAACAAAAACATCTAAATAATCTCAATTAGGTTAATGATCTTGATCCTACATCATGGTGATTAAGTGTGAGATGCTGACTTCACACTTAAGGTATTCTCATTACCCCTAATCTGAGGGAGGATGTGATGAGTTTACTAACCCATTGGTTTAGACTTAAGCTCATTAACCTATGACAACTTCAAAATCAATAAAAGACTGAAAATACAAAAAACAAACAATAATCGTCTCCTCCGGGATTCTTTTCTCACCTCATTCACTCACAAACGAGAACTTGCTTCTTCCGTCTAATGCAAGACAGTTTGCACCTGAGCCAGACAGGTCATACACTTGAGCATAGACAAGTAAGCAGTTCACAAGTCAATTTATCTTTCAGTCTCTTTGGGTCGAACTACGGTGTTCTGACTTCCTCATTGCACGAGAGGATACGTAGGCATAACTTAACAGTTATCGAACAAAAGTCTCTGTATATTCCCCCTCTTTCCTACATTATTCTTTAAGCCTCATTATCATGAGCATTTCATTCATGTTCTTACACTGACACTTCACTTACACACTTCACACTTCCTTTACACTAACACTTGCATTCTTTCCAGCTTTGATACACAGATAGCACTGACACTATCCCTTTAAAACACAAATCTTTCAAGCGTGGATCCCGTCGAGTACGGCAGACAATCTGGGTGCTAATACCTTCCCAGGTTGTAACCAATCCCCTTTCTCAGTCTCTCTGGTTCGCAACCGTCTTATCCATATCTTTCTAGGTTTATGCAGCATTACCTTTCCTCCGGGATAAAAATGCCTAGCTGGCGACTCTTTTCTTTTCTTGTGAGTTCACTCCTGTGTGTTCTCTCATCCTCTTTTCGCCGACCGTTCGCGTCTGTACCCCTTCTGACCCGTGGTGTCATTTGGTGGGAGCGACAGTAAGTCGGGTAGTTTAATAGTTGATTTTTATTGTGTTGTTTTGTTAAAAAGATGTTGTAAAATAGATCTGCAGGTACAGTTGAGTTGATAAGTGATTCTGTACGGAAAATCTCTAAGTCGTTATGTTGAAGGCCTTATAAGGCAAAGTTGATCTTTAAGTTGCATATGTTGTATAAGTTATTATGTTGCTCATGTGGTTATGTTGTTTGCATTGTAAAGTTGTGTATGCCATGTAGATCATTTGCATTTTATATCGGAGCAGTTGCTCACACCACGTTGGCCTGGATTGGCAATTAAGTTGAAAGTTGAAGGTTTATGCCTTGATGCCTCGATAACCTGACAAATAATTTTAAGTTAGGAGTTTTACTCCGAATTGTACCACATGCATATTTAGTTGATTCGCATTAAAGTTGCATTATTTTTGAGTTGTTGTTGTGTTGGTTGATGTTGCGAAGTGGTGAATTGTTTGTGATCCTTATCTATGTATTGCCTTTCATATACTGTTTATAATTATCGATAACTCACCCTTTCTGTTTGAATATTGTCCTTATGTTGGCAACATGCAGGTAATCAAGAGGAGTAGTTGGTTACCTTTAGTCGAGTCGGTGGTCTGTCGCTCTAATATGTAGCACTCGGGGGGATGACGCGTGTCTGTTTTGTTGAATTCTTGCATGCTGAATTTTGTTTTAATTGAAATACTTAGACTATTTGTTGGTTATTTTGAAGTTGTTTTATGTTGGATATAGATGTTACAAGTTTTTTATGAATCCACTACGTGATGTTTTATAAAGTTGAACTATTTGAGTATTATGATGTTGATTTATGATTATTCCTGAAAAGTGTTATGTATTAAGCATGTTATCTTTTAAGTTGAAAATTTTGGAAGTTGAAAATGTGATATCCCGTTTATGTGGAAAGTTTTGTAAACTCCGGTTTTTAATTATATTTAAAAGGTAGAAATGGGGTGTTACAAGGGACTCATTTTGTGCAAGAATCAGATCTGAATTTCTCACTCTCTCATTCAAAGTCATCCTCGTATCTCATTTTTCTTGGAAGGAAGCTTCATTTTCTCACTTGATTCTTCATCCTTGGGGCTCAAAGAACACATCTCTAGTCTTATTTTGTTGTTGGAAGGTGGAGAAGCAGTGAACTTTTCTCCACTAGGTAAACTTCTTTAAGCCTTATCTCTCTTATTCTTTGGGTTTAAATGATTTAGAATGCATCAAACATATGTAGCTGAACCTTACAATAGGTAGGAGATAGTTGTTTGCTTGATTATGAGATTTGGTTGCCATGTCTTTTTGTGTGAAAACCTTGTAAATCCGTGAATGTTTGTGCTATTTTCTCATTGTTCTAGACTTTATTTCATGTTGTATTTTCTATGGTTGTGATCCTCTCATTGAGTACTTCATATTTTGTTGTTATATTTTTTATTTTCATGGAGAAATGAGAGAGATATGATGAGATGAATTTGTTGTGTTTATGGTGTTATGGTTCGGTTTCCATGCTTGTGTTGCTACTGGTTGCTGCATTTTTTTTCATGCATGGGTTGAAGATGATGACGTCTCATAGCGAGATTGACTGGGTCTATTTTTGGCATTTAGCAACTTAAAGTAAGGGTGACCGGTTGATGTATATTGTAGTGTTACATGTGCACCTTCTTCAACTTCTTTTATTCATTTTATTTTTTTTAATAAAAAAAATGAATGGTATTATGGATTAATGAGTGAACCTGCATGGGCCTTGCCTAATTTCTATTCGTCCTCCTGTCTTCGGCCCAAACACACTTAACCTTATTTTGTTCACTCTGAAAATTCTATTGCACCCCTGCTGGTTTATTTGTTTTCTTATTTCATTTTTTTTCTTTTCCATTTTAATTTATTTAATGTACTTCCAATTATTGAAAAAAATTCACAAAAATTATTTTTATGATCTTTGACCTTTCTTTTAATTTTTCATATTTTTTATTTTTATTTTCCATTTATTTTAATATTTTATTTTGGTTTGATTGTGTGAGGTGTTTATGTGACCTAGTCTTTGAACTATTCCCTTGATTCATGATTTTTCCACTTGATTCTTGAGCTACTTTTTTGCATAAACTTAAGCACATGTATATAGGGTTTGTTAATGTTCATTTGAGGTCTTGCTCATGTTTTTTGGCCTTGGTTTGAATGTCATATCTAATGTTTAAACATCCTGAAGAATGTTTGAATCTGATATATCAGAAATGTAAAAGTGATGTTGTTTGTGCCTTGCCATGTTTATATGTAACATATAAGATGTCTCAACAACATATTCGACATCTGAGTCTGTCATACTAGAATTTCATGGGGATAATTGTCAAATCCCATGAGGATGCTGAAGGGTCGAATCTCTAGCTGGTAACTAAGGAGACTGATGATGGTTTCATTAGGATGGGCAAGGCTATTGAAGGCCTTGACATTGACTTTTCCAAGATAGATTTGAAGGATGAGGTCGATGTAAACATGGTAGAAATCAAGAATGAACATACCATAAACTCATATGACTTAGGTCGTCAAGAGGAATACAACAATGTGGCATATCATAAGGAGGAAAAGACTATTATATAATTCTTGCATAGGTGCCAAAGGAAAAACTCTGAAGTGATGTTGTGCCCTAGGTGTAGTTCCATCTTTGACAAAAAGGTTGCCTACAACCTTCAGGGAGTGAGAGAAGTCAAAAAAAATAAAGAGCGAAGAAATGCTCAAAAGCCAAAGGGTTTCGACCTAAGGCGAACTACTCAAGGAAAACATGTTGGTTTAACACCCCCAACTTCCTAGAGCCAGACAAACTACCTTCAAACCTAGTGGTGAAGTACCCAAATACAAATGGGTCAAGCCTATCAACACCAAAGGAAAAGGAAAATTAAAGTGGACCAAATTCGACGTGGAAAGAGGTTCTTAGATGGACTATATAAAGGAGTATAGGTCATCAAAAAAGGTTGCTTACGTCTCTGAGAATTACAAGGGGAAGAATCCCATGTCAAGGTCACAATGGCGAAGGGAATAGAGGCGAAGAAAGGCTTAAAGGGTAGCATTGATAAAGGGTCAAAAGGGATCCAGTACCAATGTGCCAGTTGGAAATGTTGGAAACTATGAAAACGAAACAACTAACAAGGTGCTTGTGGGGCGAAAGTTGTTCAACGAAGAGGATGCAAAACTAAAGTCTGAAGACGAGAATATGACATATAATTTTGACTCTGACTCAGAGGCTTCCCTTGATGTTATAGTGAATATAGTCTCAAACAGGCCAAGAGAATACAACAAGATAACTGAAGTTGAGAACTTGGATGCTAACACTAAGGCAGAAATGGCAGCACACAAACTTATGTACTATGTGATGAATAATGGTTGTGCCGAAGAGCAAAATGCTTTCTTTGAACGACCAACTGATGCCATGAGGGGGCATTTAAAGCCTCTCTATTGGAAAAGTGGAAATTGTGGCTATCAACAAGATACTGGTAGGTTGTGGTGCAACAATCAACTTGATGCCACATTTCTTGCTTGCTAAGATTAGTAAGTTCAACACCGATCTAAAACCCCATAATAAGGTCCTTTCTAATTTTGAAGGGAAAATTGGTGCTACTCTAGGAGTCCTACAGGTCGACTTGACTATTGGAACAATGACTAGGCCCACCTTATTTATGGTGGTCGAAAGCAAAGATAACTATAGCCTTCTGCTGGGAAGGGAATGAATCTATGGCATTGGAGCAATGCTTCATTAATGCAACAAAGGGTCACCATAAGGAGGCCTGACGGAATAGTGGAGAACATCGATGGAAACCAAGGGTACTTCAAAGTACCTGTGAATCATGTTGATGGAATCGAGTTTGACAAGAACTTGACGCATATTACGCCATGCACCCCAACAGAATTTGAATTTACCCCTGATGACCATTCATTCTTCTCATTATATTTGCATCCTATTAAGGGTTTTCGATGGGATAGAGAGGTTGTTGGGGACAAATGAAACTACCCACCTTACTTTGGGGAGCCTTTAATAAACCTCACATGTTAGGGAAGCGAGGGAAGTTATAATGATTGAACTCGAAGCACTACAAAGAATGTCGGCCTATGTGGCTGAAACCAAGTTATAAGCAGCATTGGAGGCAGCACAAAATCACATGGTTGTCAAAGCCAATATAGAGTTTACTGAAGGAGGTCCTGGGAAAGACTTCAATCCTAAACCATCTGATAATGCTCAAATCGAAGAACAAGACCAAAGGCTTCATGATATTTATGATAATGAGCCTTTAGGTTTTGAGAAGGATCCTTTGTCATAAAACATCAAAATGTTGGCTTAAGATCCTTTGGAAGAAATTGACTTAGGAGAGGGTGAGGTTAAGAAGCCTACTTACATCAGTGCCAGTCTCGATCAACAACTCAAATTCTAAATGGTCCAATTACTAAAGGAGTTCAAGGATTTCTTCGCTTGGGACTATTGTTGCGGTGAGAATCGGATACCAAGCTATTGATTAAGCTTGAATCACAATTATTAAATGTTCACCACCGACTTTAATTTAATCCAAATGGAAAAGGGAAAAAGATCGTAAAAAAACCCTAAATGAGGAGAAACTAGGTTCGGGGGTTGATTATACCTAGGAAAGGTGTTAGCATCCTAAGTATCCGCAGTATCCTACGGGAACCTCTTGTTGATATTTGTGTTTTTGTTATTTATTGCTTGATAGAATTATGGGAACCTAAGGTTTTATTTCTAATGGTGCTCGCACAACATCGCATTGATGCCTACGTATCGGGTATAGAATCAGAGCACTCGTAGTTCTCCTAAGGATTAACGAACACTTGGTTACGCTCAAGGTTCGCGGGGGAAGGTAAGTATTATGGCAAACACTCACGTGACTTTAGGAAAGTCACAAAAAGTCGTAAAATAAAAAGTCCTAATGGTTAAGGTTGAAAAGGAACTAGGGATGGTTAAACTTCCTAGGACATTGAGTCAACTGCAGGAGTTCTTTCCCTTTTGGATTTAAATGCGGAAAAAAAAAGTAAATAAATGAGGGTGCAAGCTCCTAAGTCTAAGGCATAGGTTGCTACTTGCAAAAATAAATTGGATAAAGTAAAGGGAAATGCAAGGTAAAAGGCATAGTAACCGGGCTATGACTCGATATATGGATCGAGAATGCGGGGGTAGAAGACAAGCGTGGTGCGTCAATTTGCTTAAGTTAGAAAGCTGTGAAGTGTAAAGACCGTGCAGATGGCGATCGTAAAACGACCGACTTACGTGTGTGAGTGAGGTGTATGTAAACTCAACTTGGCGTTGGACCAAGGATTATTATCTTGAAAATTAAAGTTTCAAAAGTGTGCGCTTTCAATTTTATCTTAACAAATATATGGTCATGATGCGAAATGAAATAAATACAAACATAGCGTGCATACAACCAAGACATCGAAAGATTAAATTAAAAAACCCATACTAAGAGATAAACCTAAATCTAAACCTCTCACACTAATAGGATCTAAAACTAAGCTAAACAATCCCTATCTTAAACGAAAAAAGAACTAAACAAATATCTTTTTGGATTTTTATATAAAAATAAATAAATGACTAATTAAATATATAATAACAAAAAGATAGAAAAAAAAAAGAAAAAAAAAATTGAATTCAAAATATATTTTTTGTTGTATTTTTTTTATATGTATATATAAATATCTAACTAAACATAATAATAGAAATAAAATAGAAAAAGAAAATATTGGAATTAAAATGTTTATTTACTTATTTGTATATAATAATTTAACTAAGTATTTAATAAAAAATTAACCTAATAAAGTAGATTAATTAATATTAAATATAAAGATTTAATTGAATTATGAATATATTTCTTTAGATTTTTTTTTGAAAAAAAAGAAAAAGTTAATGAGCTGATCTTGTAAACAGAGGGTGTAGGAAGCAGGTCCATGACCTGGAGGCCCAAAGAGGCGCTGAAATGGAAAGGGTGGATGGATTAGGTCCGACCCGCGACCCATATCCGGCTTGGTCTAAAGCGAAAAGGGCAAAGGAAAACCCAAGGGAACCCTAGCCGCTGCATACTCTTCCCAAAATCGGAAAAAACAAACAAAACTCCCATTTTCAGATCGCTCTGCTTCTCTCAATGTTCGCTTTACTCTCAAAAAAAATTCGTTTCTCTCTGGTGAGTTCAAAGATTTGCGGTTGGGCTTCGGAGTTGATTGTGTTGCTGATGATAAAAAGGGTGGTGGCCGACGCGGTGAAGTGGTGTTTGGCAGAAGAGTTTCGGCTGGACGGTTTTTTAAAGGTAGGATGCCATTAGATTCACGGCGGTGGTTCTTTGATGAAGGGCGATTACGATGGTGGTCTTCGAATTCGTCGGTTTTGTGGCTTGGGCTTCGAAGATTGTTCGAAGGTTTTTTGGAGGTTTACGGGTGGTTCGTTTCGTGAGTGATGGTGCTTATGCGGTGGCTGGTGTGGTGATGATGAAGACGTTGTGGTGCAGTGGTGAGGGTTCAGTAACTTCGATGTGTCATTCGGTACAAATCTGGTTTTTGCTGGAAGAGCCTCAAGCCCCAATTCATTCCAAAGAAGTTTGATAATAGCCTCTTGCACTTCTAATATCTCTTTGGATGGACTCTCAACTGCTTTGGTAGCTCCTAAGATGATCAAGATGTCATCATTCACCGAATGCCCAAAAGCATAGTTCTCTTTGATCATTCGAAGAACTGCAAGAATGACCAGGCGAGCTTCAACCTTTGTGAGACCTTGAACATCAATTGATAAGATGTCGGCTACTCTGTTAAGTAGATGTGCCACAATTGTTTCAAGAAGTAAAGTATGAGATCATATTATTTCAGGTTTGTTGCTGTAAGAAAATTCACATCCGTGCTCTCTGCTGTCTTATATTAATCCTTCACACACCTCCTCAATCAGCTCCTCCAAATAGTAGGCATTAGATTTGTACCCTGCCTTCTGCATATCCTGATATACAGCCAAAAACTATTGCACTTCATGTAAGGATCCATATTGGCTTTGTTCCCTTAGAAGTGTATTATATGTCACCTCTTTGCATCCTCCTGAGCAGTCTGTTGTTCAGGGTTCGGTTGATTTTCCAATTCTTTTATATTACCCGACAATACATCTGTGTTCATGGCTAAGACTACTTTCCACCCAGCTCTTCTTTCCTAGAAACTTCAGTCTTTGTAAAACTGTTGTTTGTCTTCAAGGTTGAAATCCCATTGTTAAAACTGCTGCTGGCATCCTAGTTTGAAGTACCGTTGTTGCAGGTAATTCATTATCTGTTGGAAGTTCTTTTAAATTTTTTTAAAGATGAAATCTGGTTGTTCTGTGTGTAAAAAGGTTTATGTTGTGTATGTATGGCTGTTATTTTTTTGGTGTTGCTGAGCCTTTGAGTAGTTTTCATGTGAAATTGTGGCTGCATTTGTGTATGGTTTTTTGCTTGATGTTGTTGCTGAGTTTTTTTGTTTTTTATATGAAGTTGCTGCTGAGTTTTTGTTTGCAGTATGCAATTCCATGATGGTTTTTTAAATATGAATTTTGTGTGCAGTATGAGGTTACTAGTATGGGTGATGCAGTGAGCGTTATGCAGCAGGAGGAATGACGAAGTGAAACTAAAAACCTAGCTAGTCGAAATCGAGATCAAACCGTAAACATAAACATGGCTAAAAGAGGAATCAAGTAAGATGAACAATATGCTGAAAAGAGGTGAAGGAAAAGGAGAACATTACCGACCCGAAAGTTATCGGGGTGAAGAATACGCAATGGTAAGCTTCACTTGTACACTTCCTTCTTCTATTATTCCTCTTCCGTGCAGCTTCTTCCCTACTCCTTGTTATTGCTGGTGTGATTATTGGTTGGTAGTGATTATTGATTTTTTTTTTATGTTGCTGTATTTTCGGTTTTTCTTGTGTCAATCTCTTTTTTTTAGGAATGAAACAGTTCTGGTTTTATAGGGAGAAATTAGGGTTTTTTGGTTTGAATTCTGTACCCTATTGCTTGTTGATGAAGGGTTGGGACAAGGGAGACAAAATCTGAGTTTGTGTGTAGTAGTGGGGAGGTGGAGCAGACTGTTTTTGTGTGCTGTCAAACTGCTTTGTCTTGCTATTATTCTGCTGTTTTTTTGTCTGCTAGTGAGCCATATGGTCTTGCTGATTTTTGTACTATGTATCTTGACACTTTGTTATGAGAAAAAGAAACTTTACAATATGTAAAAATGAATTATCATGAATGCTGAATTTTTGAATAATGGTATGCTTGAATGAAATGTTGAGAATGATGAATGGTATGTGAATGAAATTGGCTTGAAATCTTATGTAACAAATATGGGGCTGTTTTGAATTAACATGGAATTTGAAGGATGAACTCGAATATGAATACTTTTGGATTATAAACTTGAATGATGTTTTGAAATATGATGAATGGTGTTAAATGATGCAATGTGTTGAATGAATTTGATTGAATAAATATGATGAATATGATTATGTATGAGTTTGATGGAATGTTAATGCTAACTTGTATTTTTTTTAAATTTTCATGTGTATGATGGATGGAAGAGGCATGAAGTTGGAGATGTGGCATAGCATGAAGAATTCAAGAAAACAAACATGGAGTTGGATGCATTTGCTTATGATGAGAAACTTGAACCATCTTTATTCAAGCAACACTTTTGTTTTGAATTTGTAATTGCTAATTTTGTAGCTTTTAACTTGTATGTAACTTTGACAAAAGCTTGTAATTGAATTTGGTTATGAGTTTGAAAATTAGGAATGCACTTGAGATTGACAAATAGAAGTTTGGAATTTTTGGTGTTTGGAACAAACTCTCCTCTTTCATGAATTTGTAATGATCTTGAAATGAGATTTGACATTGAGTTCATGATGAATTTGAAATGCAATTAAAGCTTGAATTTAAACTTGAATTTACAAATGATGTGAGAACTTGAAATTTGGAATTTGGAATATGAATTTGGAAAAGAAAAAAAACTAGAAATAGAAAATATGAACTAAACTTGGGACAAAAATTGAAATTGGAGAAATGAATTTAAAAGCAAAATTGAACTTAAACTTAAATTGAAGTTGGAAGTTATAATAAAAATAGAAACAATTTTTTTTAAAAATGAAATAAAATTGGAAGTAGAAATTGAGATAAAAATTTAAGAAAATAATAAAAACAAACAATTTAAAAATGAGAACTTGAAGATGAATAAAAATTAAATTTAAAATGGAGATACATATATATATAAAGAAGGAAACAGAGAATGAATAAAAAAACTAGTAATAGAAATTGAAACAAAAATTCTAACAATAAGAAGTTAAAAATGGAATATAGAAATAGAACTAGAAAATAAAAGATAAGAATACAAAAATGAAATAAAAGTTAGAAATGAGAAATATAAATTAAAATTAAAATGGAAGCTTGGAAGTGAAAAGAAATAAAAATAAATAAATCTTGAGAAACTCAAAAAATGAGTTGAAATTGACAGAAAAACAAATCTTGGAAATTTTCTGTTAAATGCGATGAATGTATGATGCGGGCAGTTAGGGGTAAAATTTGGGGTGTGACAGTTGCCCCTATTTAAATAACTTCACCAGATGGCGTGAGTGATGGTAATCCTCATGGAATCAGTGTGAAAGGTATTTAAATATAGAAATAACCGGAAATTTTGCCCCTAAATGCAATGTTATGCTGGACTACAAATTATCTAACTCTGTAACTCTATGCAATGAATGATGATTATGGTATGAATGATTAGAAAGAGGTAAATCGACGACCACAAGCCAAGACTCACTGAGGATGACATACACTGGGGATAAAGAAACGAAAACGAGAAGTATTCGAAGTGATAAAATCAACAGGTTCAAGTGTAACTGTTGACACTAAGAATAACAAAAGACGAGAACAAAAGGAAATACAACGAGTTGGATCATCGAACACAGGTAAAACAAAATAAAATTCAAAGTGACTGCACAGTGGCTCGATACAATCAACTGACACCAATAATACAAATAAGACAAGGAAATAAATCGAAGTGGTAGATCAATGGCTTTATGCGACCAATTGACTTTGAGAAATAAAAAGCAACAACATATTCAAAGTGAATGTGCGGCGGCTCAATGCGACCAACTGACACCAAGAATACAACAAAATAAACATTCAAAGTGAATGTGCAGCGGCTCTATGCGACCAACTGTCACTGGAAATGATAAACGTAATATTCAAAGTGGATGCGCAGCGGCTCGATGCGACCAACTGACACTAAGAATAGAAATGACACAATATTCAAAGTGAATGCGCAACAGGTTTAAAAAAACCGGTTGACACTAAGAATGATAAACATAATATTCAAAGTGAATGCGCAGCGGCTCGATGCGACCAACTGACACTAAGAATAGAAATGACACAATATTCAAAGTGAATGCGCAGCGGCTCGATGCGACCAACTGACACCAAGAATTCAACAAAATAAACATTCAAAGGGAATGTGCAGCGGCTCTATGCGACCAACTGTCACTGGAAACGATAAACGTAATATTCAAAGTGGATGCGCAGCGGCTCGATGCGACCAACTAACACTAAGAATAGAAATGACACAATATTCAAAGTGAATGCGCAACAGGTTTAAAAAAACCGGTTGACACTAAGAATGATAAACGTAATATTCAAAGTGAATGCGCCACAGGTTTAAAAAAACCAGTTGACACTAAGAATGATAAACGTAATATTCAAAGTGGATGTGCAGCGGCTCGATGCGACCAACTGACACTAAGAATAGAAATGACACAATATTCAAAGTGAATGCGCAACAGGTTTAAAAAAACCGGTTGACACTAAGAATGATAAACGTAATATTCAAAGTGAATGCGCCACAGGTTTAAAAAAAACGGTTGACACTAAGAATGATAAACGTAATATTCAAAGTGAATGCGCAGCAGGTTTAAAAAAACCGGTTGACACTAAGAATGATAAAGACAAAGTATCCAAAACGGTAAATTAGCAGGCTCAAATGTAACTGCTGCCACTGAGGATAAGGAAGGAAATCACATTGATTTAGTAGTGGCTCTATGCGACTAAGCTAGCATTGGGGATAGAATGAAAATCACCCAAAGATAGATCAACGGCTCTAGGCGACCGGCTAACGCAAAGAAGTAACTGTTGGATTTATTAATTCAGCGTCACCCTTAGGGATTCGATGGGCTTAACATCCCAACCCATGGCGCTTAATAGGCGCAGCCCCTTGAAAGACTCTATACAATAAGGAAATAAAGTTGCGCCTTCACTAACAGCAATTGCTTTTAGTGCAGTGGTAAGCGCTTGATCCTACAAGTGGTATCAGAGTCAGGTCATGGGTTCGAATCCCCTCGGCTGACACTGGGGGGAGATTGTTGGATTTATTAATTCAGCGTCACCCTTAGGGATTCGATGGGCTTAACATCCCAACCCATGGCGCTTAATAGGCGCAGCCCCTTGAAAGACTTTATACAATAAGGAAATAAAGTTGCGCCTTCACTAACAGCAATTGCTTTTAGTGCAGTGGTAAGCGCTTGATCCTACAGTAACAACAAAATATGTTGGAGTTTTCAAATAAGATAAAATATCCAACCTCTGGAAATTCCTTCAGGAACCATCAGGAGAAAGGTACAAGTATGTGCCAAAATCAAATGGACTTGGATTTTAAGCAAAAGGTTTCATGACCTGCTTAAAAGATTTTTGCCAATGACAATTGGACTTCAAGGAGACATGGTGGTCATAAAGACAAATACCAACCACAATTAGAATTCCACGGGGAACACCAGCAATTACTGGGGACAAAAACATTGGTAAACCAAACTTCGGGTACCAACAACAATGAATTCTCAAATTGAACACTAATGATATCTGGACTTGGAAATAGACAGACGACAACTGGGGAAAGACAAATGCTAATGTCAAATGCGCATGATTGAGCATGATGCGAATGATCATGATATGCAAATGTTGACTCTAAAGAGACAAAGAGTTGACAAGACTCAAATAGGGAGTAGGCTCTCAACAACAATACTTAGATGAGCGATATGAAAAACACTAGGGAGATGTCTTCGAATTTTGGAAATCATGTTTGGCCCAAAGATCCATCCAAGAGTGTTATCAGCTTTGAACTTCTATGGGGATTTCTGTAATAGTAGTATAAAAGTGTTGTTGCAAACCAGGACTTCTTGGGGAAACAAAAGGTTTTTCCAATTTTCCCAAAGTCAAAGAAACTTGAAAGTTTTTCAGTATGTTTTCAAAAAAACATTTCCTTAAAAAAACTTGTCACTTTCAGAGTTAAATTGTAATCAAGTGATGGCATTTTGCATAACAAAAGAAAATAAGAGGTTGAACAACAAAATTCATAGGCAAAGTTTGTATTTTATTCAAGAATGGTAGCTTGCTAATGGCAAAAACTCCATGGGAAATTACAATTTGAAAATGGCAATGGGGAAAGGTCTACATTGAATCCAACGACCACTACAATCCTTAATAACTAAAACTGCCCGAAATCTTGCTTCTGACAAGAGCAATTGGATTGGTCTTCCATTATGATTCTTCGGTAATGGTAAACACCCTCTGATACAGTCAAATGCCTTTGTCCCTAACTTTTGCCTGGACCGCCCTTTCGGGTTTTCAATCCACCGGGACGCTCTTTTTTTGCCTAAGCCGCCCTTTCAGGTTTTCAACTTAGCGAGCTCTTATTTTTCATTTTTATCCCTAACTTTTGCCTGGATCTCCTTCATAGGTTTTGATCCACCGGGATACCCATTTTTTGCCCAGGCCGCCATTTCTGGTTTTCGACCTATCGGGTTTTATTTAGGCATAATATTTTTTGACTGCATCAGAATTCACCGAGTGCTTCAGCTGTTCACCATCCATAGTTGTAAGGATTAAGGAACCTCCGGAGAATGCCACCTTCACAACATATGGGCCTTCATAGTTAGGACTCCATTTTCCACGCATGTCTTTGTGGACTGGCAAGATTTTCTTAAGTACAAGATCTCCTTCTTTGAATTCTCGGAGACGGACTTTCTTGTCAAATGCTCTCTTGATGCGCTTTTGGTACAACTGGCCATGGCACATGGCAGTCATTCTCTTCTCGTCAATAAGATTCAGTTGGTCAAACCTGTTCTGGACCCACTCAGCTTCCTCCAGTTTGGTTTCCATCAAGATTCTCAAAGATGGTATCCCTACTTCAATAGGGAGAACTGCATCCATCCCATACACCAGAGAGAAAGGGGTTGCCCCTGTTGAAGTGCGAACTGATGTTCTGTATCCGTGTAAAGCATATGGTAACATCTCGTGCCAATCTTTGTAAGTTTTTACCATCTTCTGCAGAATCTTTTTGATGTTCTTGTTTGCAGCTTCAACAGCTCCATTCGTCTTCGGACGATACGGAGAAGAGTTATGATGTTCAATCTTGAATGTCTCACACAACTCTTTCATTGTTTTGTTGTTCAAATTGGTCCTATTATCTGTGATGATTCGGCTTGGGATTCCATAACGGCATATAATTTGGTTCTTGATGAAGCGGGCAACCACTTGCTTTGTCACATTGGCGTAGGAAGCTGCTTCTACCCATTTGGTGAAATAATCAATTGCGACCAAGATAAACCGGTGACCATTGGAAGCTTTAGGCTCAATTTCCCCTATCATGTCAATGCCCCACATTGAGAAAGGCCAAGGCGATGACAGAACATTCAAAAGTGTGGGAGGTACGTGCACCTTGTCGGCATAAATCTGGCATTTATGACACTTCCTGGCATACTTGAAACAATCTGATTCCATGGTCAACCAGAAGTATCCAACTCTCAAAATCTTCCTGGACATGGCATGCCCATTGGCATGTGTTCCAAATGATCCTTCGTGGATTTCCCTAATCAATAAGTCTGCTTCGCGTTTGTCCACACATCTGAGCAGAACCATATCATGATTTCTCTTGTAAAGCACATTGTTGCTGAGGAAAAATTTGGACGCCAATCTTCTTAAAGTCTTCTTGTCTAGATTTGTTGCGTCAGCTGGGTACTCCTGATTCTGCAAATAGTTCTTGATGTCATAGAACCACGGTTTCTCATCAGTTTCTTCTTCGACCAGTAGACAGTAGGCTGGTGCAGTTCTTCGCTCGATTGTAATGAGTGGAGCTTCATTAAGAAATCTGACTTGAAACATAGAGGCCAACATTGCTAAGGCATCTGCAATTTGATTTTCTGCCCTTGGAACATGATGGAAAGTGACTTCGTCAAAGTATTTAATTAACTCCACAATATGGGCCCGATAAGGGATCAACTTCTCGTCACGGGTCTCCCATTCACCTTTGACTTGGTAGATTACTAAGGCTGAGTCTCCATACACTTCAAGGATCTTGATTCTGGTATCGATTGCAGCTTCGATACCTAAAACACATGCTTCGTACTCAGCAATGTTGTTTGTACATTCAAAGCACAATCTAGCCGTGAAGGGAGTATAACCACCATCAGGATTCATCAAAACAACTCCTACACCATGCTCCATGTAATTAGAGGAACCATCAAACATCATCTTCCAACGAGACCCTGGCTCGGGACCCTCATCTGGACCTGGAACTTCACAATCCTTTACCAACATAATGTCCTCGTCTGGGAAATCGAATTTCAAAGGTTCATAATCTTCGACAGGATGATCAACAAGGTATTCAGACAAAACACTGCCTTTAATAGCCTTCTGGGTTACATATTGGATATCATATTCGGATAACAATATGTGCCAACGGGCGAGTCTTCCAGTCAAAGCAGGCTTCTCAAAGATGTACTTTATTGGATCCATTTTCGAGATCAACAAAGTAGTGTGACAAATCATGTAGTGCCTGAGGCGTCTGGCCGCCCATGCCAAGGCACAGCAAGTTTTATCTAAAAGCGAATATCTGCTTTCACAGTCTATGAACTTCTTGCTTAAGTAATAAATGGCGTGCTCCTTACGACCAGTTTCATCTTGTTGGCCTAATACGCAACCCATAGAACCCTCAAGTACAGTCAGATACATGAAAAGAGGCTTCCCTGGGGTAGGTGGGATCAAGATAGGAGGTTCTTGTAGATAAACCTTAATCTTCTCAAAAGCCAGTTGACAATCAGGACTCCACTCAATTGCTTGATTCTTCCGGAGTAACTTGAATAAAGGCTCACAAGTAGCAGTCATGTTGGAGATAAATCTGGAGATGTAGTTCAATCTTCCAAGAAAGCCTCTGACTTGCTTTTCTGTTTTGGGAGATGGCATTTCTTGAATTGCTCTGACCTTATCTGGATCTACTTCAATTCCTTGCTGACTAACAATAAAACCAAGTAACTTTCCTGATCGGACACCAAAAGTACACTTAGCCGGATTCAGACGCAGTTGGAACTTTCTGAGACGCTCGAATAACTTCAAGAGATGATCCAAATGATCCTCCTCACTCTGTGATTTGGCAATCATATCATCCACATAAACTTCTATTTCTTTATGCATCATATCATGGAAAAGGGTGACCATCGCCCTTTGATAAGTGGCTCCTGCATTTCTAAGACCGAATGGCATAACTTTGTAACAATAAGTGCCCCACGGTGTAATAAAAGTGTTCTTTTCCATATCATCAGGATCCATCTTGATTTGGTTATATCCTGAAAATCCATCCATGAAGGAGAAAACAGCAAATTTAGCAGTGTTGTCAACCAAAGTATCAATATGCGGAAGAGGGAAATCGTCCTTCGGACTGGCTTTGTTCAAATCCCTATAGTCCACACACATTCTGACTTTGCCATCCTTTTTAGGGACTGGCACAATATTAGCTACCCACTCAGGGTACTTCGCAACTGCGAGGAATCCAGCATCAAACTACCTTTTGACCTCTTCTCGAATCTTCAGAGCCATGTCTGGCCTTGTTCTTCGAAGCTTTTGCTTTACGGGAGGACAATCTGGTCGAAGAGGTAACTTGTGGACCACTATGTCTGTGTCTAAACGAGGCATATCCTGATATGACCATGCAAACACATCTACATACTCTCTGAGAAGCTTGACCAATCTTTCTCTGATGTCTGCCCCAAGTGTTGTACCAATCTTGACTTCCTTCTTGTCTTCATCAGTGCCAAGATTGATGGTCTCTACCTGCTCCTTATGTGGCTGGAGCTCTGTGTGCTCATACTCAACTAATCTTGCCAGTTCTTCGGGAATGTCACAATCTTCCTCACTTTCATCCTCCGCTTGGTAGATGGGCGAATCAAAGTTAGGAGAGAATGTAGAGTCATTGGATTCAACAGGGTTTTCGCTTATTCTGCATATGAGAATGATTTGCTTTTATTAAAAGTGGAAAATAGAGAAATGCAAGAGAAAAAAGCTTTTTATTGGTTTTGAAAGATTGCCATTTTCTTTTAAAAAGTGAAAAGAGAGAGAGAGAGAGAGAGAGAGAGAGAGAAAAAAACAGTAAAGGATCAAAATAAGAGTTTAACAAAATGCCTTCATTGATAATAACTTTTGAAAATGAGAAGGGGCCCTACAAAATACTCCCATAGCCTTGGGCAGAGCTAGGGAACTTTGAAAACATTTAAAAAACAATAAATTACTTTGACAATGGAAAAAACTCTGGGATCTCGACTGCCTCCTAATTGCTCAAGGCTTCTTCACACTGATACACGAAATGATTCACATCTTCATCTTCATAAACTCCATCAATTGCATTGACCTGATAACCAGCACTGGAAAACACTTCTTGAATGGTCTTCAGACGTTCTTTAACGGAGGTTGACGCTCCTTCCTTCACATGAGTTGGTTTGTAACCCAACCCGCAACGATCTAACTTCTGTTTGACTTCAATGACATCACCCCAACCTTCATAGCTTCTTTCTTCAATAGTGGAAATGGTACTCTTCAGCGATGCAAAAGATGGGATACCCTTCCCTTTTGGTTCCTCTACTTCCAAAAGGACAGCATTGGCTATCTCAAGAGTTTGGAAAGAAGTTTCCAAAGCATCTTCATCAGCCTCAATATAGCTAAAGGATGAAAGGTTGCTAACCATGAGATCTTCTTCCCCAGACACGGTTACCAGCTTATTATCGACCACAAACTTCATCTTCTGGTGTAAGGTAGAAGTGACTGCCCCAGCGGCATGGATCCAAGGTCTTCCGAGCAAGCAACTGTAATTGGGGTTAATGTCCATAACCTGGAAAGTGATTTTGAACACCTGTGGCCCAATCAAGATCGGTAAGTCTACTTCTCCAATAACAGTCCTCCTTGACCCATCAAAAGCTTTCACAATCAGTGCACTGGGCATCATCTCTGCCCCTTGATAAGATAACTTGGAAAGCGTTCTTTTCGGCAAAATATTCAATGAAGATCCTGTATCCACAAGAACTCTTGCTAAAGTATCCTCTTGACATTTTACAGATATGTGGATAGCACGGTTATGGTCCAAGCCATCTTTTGGAAGATCCTCCATACTGAAGCTGAGATTGTTACATGCAGTGATATTGGCAATGACTCCATCAAACTGATTCACAGTTATATCATGTGTAACATGGGCCTGGGCTAGTAATTTCTGGAGAGCACTCCGATGGGCTGGTGAATGCATAAGAAGTGATAGGATAGATATTTTGGAAGGTGTTTGATGTAGCTGATCAATAACCTTATAATCACTCTTCTTAATGATTCTGAGAAATTCTGCATCCTCTTCTCCCAAGACTACCCCTTTATCCTGGTTGACAACAGCTGGAATGACTTCTTTAGGCGGAACCGTATTGGCTTGCTGAGTATAAACACGACCACTGCGAGTTAAACGACCTGCACCCGCTATGTCAGCACTTGCCACTTTTGAACCTTCCTTCTGACTAGCTTTATCAATATTCTGATGAACTTTCCCTGTATCATACTTCCATGGAACTGCTTTGGTGTCTTCATAAAGGAAAGGGTTACTCCTTTGTTCAAACCTTGGCTCAGGTATATTGAAAATGGGCATCACAGGCTCTGGCATATTAAATATGGGTTGAACTCTTGAGGACTCAGGCATGTTGAACACTGGCACCAAGGTAGAATTAGATTCAGGCAAGTTGAAAATGGGTTCAATCATTGCCACTTCATTCTTCTTCACATGACCGCTTACTTGTAAAACACCCAGATTAATCAAATCTTGAACATCTTTTAAGACCAATTCACATCCCTTTGGGTTATTCGCACAAGCTTCACAATTCTTAAGACAATTCTTCAACATACCCACTTATACTAACTTCGCATGGAAGTCTCTAAGCGGGGTCTTGATCTCTGTGGCGTTGAAAATCAAATCTTCGTCCGACTCATCAACAATGGCATTTATGGACCCATGCTTGGGTAAAGGATTATCTTTGATATTCGGACCAGTATTCCCAAATGACAGAATGTTTTTCTCCATCAAATCTTTCACGATGTACTTCAAAGCATAACAACCCTCCAAATCGTGCCCTGGGGCACCTTCATGGAATAAACAGTGGGCATTTGAGTTGTAATTTGGTGGGAGCGGATTTGGTGGAGGACCCAAAGGTCTTGGAGTAACCAAACCTTTCTTCAGCAGTGAAGGATATAATTCAGTATAGGTCATAGGGATTCGAGGATTAGGAGGCCTTCCTCCTGGTCTTCTATTCTGAAAGTTGGGATTCGGATGAGGAGCTGGAGTCCTCTGCTGGTAGGCTGAAGCATTGGGCGCTTGTTGATAGCCTGGATTGTTGAGCATTGGCTGATAAGGTGGAACCACTGGAGCCGCTTGCTGATACATCGGTACTGCTTGAGTTGGCCGATACATCGGGACTTGTGGATTATATGACGGTTGAACCGCCGCTACATAAGGATGTTGGGCATACTGTGGTGGATGAGCATACTGCTGTTGAGCCACAGGTGGAGGTCTCTGCCAAAGAGGATTTCTTCTTTGACTTGCCATTATTGCGTTCGTCTCACCCTCTTTCTTCTTGTGGAAATTACTGGTAAATTTCTTGACATTACTTCCACTACCAGTGCTGGTACTGCCAGATGCACCACTCATCTTTCCACTTTTTAGTCCAAGTTCAACTTTGATTCCCACAGCCACTAAATCAGAGAAACTAGCAGTTATGCTTCCCACCATTCTCTCATAGAATTCTGGCCGCACAGTGTCAACGAACCAGTCAGCTAATTCTCTTTCAGTCAATGGGGGCTCTACCTGAGAAGCGGTCCCCCTCCACCTCTGAGCATATTCTTTAAATGATTCAGAATCTTTTTGTGACATACTCAACAGTTGCCTCCTATCGGGAGCAAGGTCCATATTGTATTTGTACTGTTGGATGAAAGCATCTGCCAAGTCTTGGAAACTGCGAATCTTCGACTGGTCTAGCGTTAGATACCATTTGGAGGAGATTCCCTTCAGACTGTCCTGGAAGCAGTGGATCATTAATTTATCATTGTCCACCTGCGCAGCCATTCTTCGATAGTACATCAAGAGATGGTTCTTAGGACAAGTCGCGCCCTCATACATATCAAAAGTGGGTATCTTGAACTTTGGAGGTATTACCAATCCAGACACCAGACACATCTCTCTAGCAGCGGCCCCAAAGATCTGGTCACCTTCAATTGCTCTTAACCTTTTTTCAAGGGTATCAAAATTCTCTTGCATCTTCTCATGTTTCTCGTCTCCGTTTTCAGACATATCGGGCGCGTCATACACCTGAGGGTCATTAAAGTATGGTTGGGCACGGGTGTGCACAATGTCTGGTGTAAAATTAGCAACTGCATGGTTCTCTTCATTAGTCACCGGAATAGTCTGCTGAGCAGCAAATCCTTGAGGGGGAGGCACAAAACCTTGGGAAGGAAATGCCATACCCTGAGAAGGAGGTGCTAAACTTTGAGAAGCTAAACCTTGGGAAGGAGGGAAGAAACCCTGAGCAGCAAGTCCTTGGGAAGAAGGAATAAAACTTTGAGAAGCAAAACCTTGGGAAGGAGGGGAAAAACCCTGAGCAGCAAGTCCTTGGGAAGAAGGAATAAAACTTTGAGAAGCAAAACCTTGAGGAGGAGGGACGAATCCATGAGGAAGCCCAAAAGGAGGCCAGGTCACAGGGGTAGTGACTGATGACGTAGGCTCAGTCGTTGCAGTGACAATTTCTGACACTACAGTCTGTTGGGTATCCATCTTTGCTCGAATGACCTGCAACATTTCTATCATCTGACCCATATTTCCACGAATATCAGTAAGCTCCTCGTTAACTCTGTCCATCTCTAGGTCTCTTTCAGCCATCCTCTTTCTGGCTTGAGCTCAAGTGTAGTATTTGCGTGAGAGCCTCAGTGTGAAAGCTGAATTGAGAGCAGATGACGGGAATGAGTTTTATATGAAAAATGCAAATGAAATGCCAAATGTATGAGTGCAATGCGAAAATTAAATTTTATTCAAGGAACTTAAGAAACAATTTGCAAATACCAAGGAACACATAATAATCGAAAGGATATGATTTCATTAAATTCAAAAAGTGATACAAAGTCTTGAGTACATCTTCAAAAATCCCAAACAAAGCTTAATAAAAACAAAGACAAAGTCCTAAGGAGATTCTCCTAAAAGCCTCAAGTTGAGCTTCTCGATTTGTGCCTTCATCTGAGCCCTTTCAAGCATAAGTTGATCCACGATCGACTTCCAAGAAGTGTCCCCTTGAGTGCTGGAGGAAAATAAATCCTCTTGCGCTTTCCTTTTCTTGTTGGAGAGATCTTCTTCTTCCTTCATCTTCAGTTGTCTTCTAAGTTCTTCATTCTCATTACTGATGATCTGATGTCGATTCTTCCATGCATTCTTCTCTCGAAGCTCTTTCTCCAAATCAATCTTCAGCTTCTATGCATCATCCATAAAGATTAGAATGGGTTTCTTGAAGGTCATAGGATCCTGGCGAGGGTAAGGCATCTTCAGACTGATTTCCCTATCTCGCACCCATTGGAGATAGGGTTCCATAGAAACACAATTCGGCTTTCCCAAGCTACTCCTCCCCTTCCTATGGATGTACTTCCAAGCTTGCATAATCTGTTTCTTGAGCTCTGGTTCTTCGTCATCCTTAAAGAAAATTCCTTCCACTTCAACACTCTTAGGTTTGTCCTTCAACGGATACCCGAGTTGGCGGCGAGCCAAAACTGGATTATAGCTGATTCCTCCCTTAGTGCCAAGAAGAGGCACATTAGCAAAATCACCACAACTATCAATAATTAATGCTCCATCATAAACACGATTGTACCAACTAATGTCAGAGTGGGTAAGAGACATGATCCTTTGTGACCACCACAAACCATCCTTAAGGTTCCAAAATGAAGCTGACTTAGGCAAGTGCGAAATAAACCACTCGTACAACAATGATGCACAACAAGTAATCATCCCTCCCTTATGGTGATTCCTCAGATGGATGGAATGGTAAGTGTCTCCGAGCAAAGTAGGGACCGGGTTCTTCTTCAGAAATATTTTGATGGCGTTCAGGTCTACAAAGTTTTCAAAGTTTGGAAAAAGTAACACTCCATATATTAGCAGAATAAAGGTCGCCTAAAAAGCTTTCATATCCTTCACACTAGCAAAATTCTTGGCTTTTTCTACCAAAAACTTTGTAGGGAACCCAAAAATCTTTCCTTTATAGGTCATATTTTCCTTGACCTCAGGAACACTCAAATATGTTGCCTTTGCAATCTCCGCTTCTTCAGGGTCCTTCTCTAGAACAGGGAATGGAAACTCATCCCTAACACGTGATCCCACCAGAAATGAATACTCTTCCAAAGTAGGCGCCAATTGGTAATCAGGGAACATAAAACAATGGTAGAGAGGATCATAAAACTGGAGCATCACAGAGAGCAACCTTCCATCCCACTCAGTCTTAAGTAAGGCTAAAAGTCTCCTATGCTTCTCCATGAAGGCTTCTTGATCCAAAACCAAATCTCTTAATTTCCTTAGGTCTTCGAGTTTGGGAGTTTTGAATGTGTACTTAACAGTCTTTCTTCTTCCAAAGTCCATGATGATACCTACGATATTTGCAAAGATAGAGTTTCTGAGTTCCTTGAATAAATTGGTAAAAATGATGCTTCATGATGCGTGAATGCATGAATACACAAACACAAAAAAGGCTTAGGTTCAAAGCTTGCATGAGGTCGAAGGTTCAACCCTCCCAAAAGGTATGTACTATGAGTTTATTTGTACCTGTACAACGGGTTCTAAAAGTTCCCAGAATCATTGTCCCATCTTTCGGATATTACCGACTTCCCAACTCAACTTGGTAATCAATAATATTCTCAAGAGAGTCTCATCCGAGTGTAGTATCGCGTATCAACTATTTCGGATTTACACCCTCATAGTCATCGCACTACATCCCTAAAAGGTCAAGTGGGGGTAAATGTTCTACGGTCCTCAACATTAACGGCTCTCAGGTCGAATATAGTAATGCTTTCACGACTGAACTCGATCAACAAAACTACATCCGAGGAGGCCTCCGCTGAGTGGTGGTGTCTCAAGTCAACTTGATCGAGACTCAACTCCCTACAAGCCTTCTTGAATATACCACCGTCCTATCTTATTTTGCACTCAAGTCCGGGTTAGGACTTATCTCACCACACATGGAACACCCAACAAAAATCCCAAATAATAACAAGCAATACAACAACAAATATACAAATATACAAGGTGGGCTTAACCCTCAAAAATAGAGTCCCCAGTGAAGTCGCCATTTCTGTTGCGGTGAGAATCGGATACCAAGCTATTGATTAAGCTTGAATCACAATTATTAAATGTTCACCACCGACTTTAATTTAATCCAAATGGAAAAGGGAAAAAGATCGTAAAAAAACCCTAAATGAGGAGAAACTAGGCTCGGGGGTTGATTATACCTAGGGAAGGTGTTAGCATCCTAAGTATCCGCAGTATCCTACGGGAACCTCTTGTTGATATTTGTGTTTTTGTTATTTATTGCTTGATAGAATTATGGGAACCTAAGGTTTTATTTCTAATGGTGCTCGCACAACATCGCATTGATGCCTACGTATCGGGTATAGAATCAGAGCACTCGTAGTTCTCCTAAGGATTAACGAACACTTGGTTACGCTCAAGGTTCGCGGGGGAAGGTAAGTATTATGGCAAACACTCACGTGACTTTAGGAAAGTCACAAAAAGTCGTAAAATAAAAAGTCCTAATGGTTAAGGTTGAAAAGGAATTAGGGATGGTTAAACTTCCTAGGACATTGAGTCAACTGCAGGAGTTCTTTCCCTTTTGGATTTAAATGCGGAAAAAAAAAAGTAAATAAATGAGGGTGCAAGCTCCTAAGTCTAAGGCATAGGTTGCTACTTGCAAAAATAAATTGGATAAAGTAAAGGGAAATGCAAGGTAAAAGGCATAGTAACCGGGCTATGACTCGATATATGGATCGAGAATGCGGGGGTAGAAGACAAGCGTGGTGCGTCAATTTGCTTAAGTTAGAAAGCTGTGAAGTGTAAAGACCGTGCAGATGGCGATCGTAAAACGACCGACTTACGTGTGTGAGTGAGGTGTATGTAAACTCAACTTGGCGTTGGACCAAGGATTATTATCTTGAAAATTAAAGTTTCAAAAGTGTGCGCTTTCAATTTTATCTTAACAAATATATGGTCATGATGCGAAATGAAATAAATACAAACATAGCGTGCATACAACCAAGACATCGAAAGATTAAATTAAAAAACCCATACTAAGAGATAAACCTAAATCTAAACCTCTCACACTAATAGGATCTAAAACTAAGCTAAACAATCCCTATCTTAAACGAAAAAAGAACTAAACAAATATCTTTTTGGATTTTTATATAAAAATAAATAAAGTACTAATTAAATATATAATAACAATAAGATAGAAAAAAAAGAAAAAAAAAATTGAATTCAAAATATATTTGTTGTTGTATTTTTTTATATGTATATATAAATATCTAACTAAACATAATAATAGAAATAAAATAGAAAAAGAAAATATTGGAATTAAAATGTTTATTTACTTATTTGTATATAATAATTTAACTAAGTATTTAATAAAAAATTAACCTAATAAAGTAGATTAATTAATATTAAATATAAAGATTTAATTGAATTATGAATATATTTCTTTAGATTTTTTTTTTGAAAAAAAAGAAAAAGTTAATGAGCTGATCTTGTAAACAGAGGGTGTAGGAAGCAGGTCCATGACCTGGAGGCCCAAAGAGGCGCTGAAATGGAAAGGGTGGATGGATTAGGTCCGACCCGCGACCCATATCCGGCTTGGTCTAAAGCGAAAAGGGCAAAAGAAAACCCAAGGGAACCCTAGCCGCTGCATACTCTTCCCAAAATCGGAAAAAACAAACAAAACTCCCCTTTTCAGATCGCTCTGCTTCTCTCAATGTTCGCTTTACTCTCAAAAAAAATTTGTTTCTCTCTGGTGAGTTCAAAGATTTGCGGTTGGGCTTCGGAGTTGATTGTGTTGCTGATGATAAAAAGGGTGGTGGCCGACGCGGTGAAGTGGTGTTTGGCAGAAGAGTTTCGACCGGACGGTTTTTTAAAGGTAGGATGCCATTAGATTCACGGCGGTGGTTCTTTGATGAAGGGCGATTACGATGGTGGTCTTCGAATTCGTCGGTTTTGTGGCTTGGGCTTCGAAGATTGTTCGAAGGTTTTTTGGAGGTTTACGGGTGGTTCGTTTCGTGAGTGATGGTGCTTATGCGGTGGCTGGGGTGGTGACGATGAAGACGTTGTGGTGCAGTGGTGAGGGTTCAGTAACTTTGATGTGTCATTCGGTGCAAATCTGGTTTTTGCTGGAAGAGCCTCAAGCCCCAATTCATTCCAAAGAAGTTTGATAATAGCCTCTTGCACTTCTAATATCTCTTTGGATGGACTCTCAACTGCTTTGGTAGCTCCTAAGATGATCAAGATGTCATCATTCACCGAATGCCCAAAAGCATAGTTCTCTTTGATCATTCGAAGAACTGCAAGAATGACCAGGCGAGCTTCAACCTTTGTGAGACCTTGAACATCAATTGATAAGATGTCGGCTACTCTGTTAAGTAGATGTGCCACAATTGTTTCAAGAAGTAAAGTATGAGATCTTATTATTTCAGGTTTGTTGCTGTAAGAAAATTCACATCTGTGCTCTCTGCTGTCTTGTATTAATCCTTCACACACCTCCTCAATCAGCTCCTCCAAATAGTAGTCATTAGATTTGTACCCTGCCTTCTGCATATCCTGATATACATCCAAAAACTATTGCACTTCATGTAAGGATCCATATTGGCTTTGTTCCCTTAGAAGTGTATTATATGTCACCTCTTTGCATCCTCCTGAGCAGTCTGTTGTTCAGGGTTCGGTTGATTTTCCAATTCTTTTATATTACCCGACAATCCATCTGTGTTCATGGCTAAGACTACTTTCCACCCAGCTCTTCTTTCCTAGAAACTTCAGTCTTTGTAAAACTGTTGTTTGTCTTCAAGGTTGAAATCCCATTGTTAAAACTGCTGCTGGCATCCTAGTTTGAAGTACCGTTGTTGCAGGTAATTCATTATCTGTTGGAAGTTCTTTTAAATTTTTTTAAAGATGAAATCTGGTTGTTCTGTGTGTAAAAAGGTTTATGTTGTGTATGTATGGCTGTTATTTTTTTGGTGTTGCTGAGCCTTTGAGTAGTTTTCATGTGAAATTGTGGCTGCATTTGTGTATGGTTTTTTGCTTGATGTTGTTGCTGAGTTTTTTTGTTTTTTATATGAAGTTGCTGCTGAGTTTTTGTTTGCAGTATGCAATTCCATGATGGTTTTTTAAATATGAATTTTGTGTGCAGTATGAGGTTACTGGTATGGGTGATGCAGTGAGCGTTATGCAGCAGGAGGAATGACGAAGTGAAACTAAAAACCTAGCTAGTCGAAATCGAGATCAAACCGTAAACATAAACATGGCTAAAAGAGGAATCAAGTAAGATGAACAATATGCTGAAAAGAGGTGAAGGAAAAGGAGAACATTACCGACCCGAAAGTTATCAGGGTGAAGAATCCGCAATGGTAAGCTTCACTTGTACACTTCCTTCTTCTATTATTCCTCTTCCGTGCAGCTTCTTCCCTACTCCTTGTTATTGCTGGTGTGATTATTGGTTGGTAGTGGTTATTGATTTTTTTTTATGTTGCTGTATTTTCGGTTTTTCTTGTGTCAATCTCTTTTTTTTAGGAATGAAACAGTTCTGGTTTTATAGGGAGAAATTAGGGTTTTTTGGTTTGAATTCTGTACCCTATTGCTTGTTGATGAAGGGTTGGGACAAGGGAGACAAAATCTGAGTTTGTGTGTAGTAGTGGGGAGGTGGAGCAGACTGTTTTTGTGTGCTGTCAAACTGCTTTGTCTTGCTATTATTCTGCTGTTTTTTTGTCTGCTAGTGAGCCATATGGTCTTGCTGATTTTTGTACTATGTATCTTGACACTTTGTTATGAGAAAAAGAAACTTTACAATATGTAAAAATGAATTATCATGAATGCTGAATTTTTGAATAATGGTATGCTTGAATGAAATGTTGAGAATGATGAATGGTATGTGAATGAAATTGGCTTGAAATCTTATGTAACAAATATGGGGCTGTTTTGAATTAACATGGAATTTGAAGGATGAACTCGAATATGAATACTTTTGGATTATAAACTTGAATGATGTTTTGAAATATGATGAATGGTGTTAAATGATGCAATGTGTTGAATGAATTTGATTGAATAAATATGATGAATATGATTATGTATGAGTTTGATGAAATGTTAATGCTAACTTGTTTTTTTTTTAATTTTCATGTGTATGATGGATGGAAGAGGCATGAAGTTGGAGATGTGGCATAGCATGAAGAATTCAAGAAAACAAACATGGAGTTGGATGCATTTGCTTATGATGAGAAACTTTGAACCATCTTTATTCAAGCAACACTTTTGTTTTGAATTTGTAATTGCTAATTTTGTAGCTTGTAACTTGTATGTAACTTTGACAAAAGCTTGTAATTGAATTTGGTTATGAGTTTGAAAATTAGGAATGCACTTGAGATTGACAAATAGAAGTTTGGAATTTTTGGTGTTTGGAACAAACTCTCCTCTTTCATGAATTTGTAATGATCTTGAAATGAGATTTGACATTGAGTTCATGATGAATTTGAAATGCAATTAAAGCTTGAATTTAAACTTGAATTTACAAATGATGTGAGAACTTGAAATTTGGAATTTGGAATATGAATTTGGAAAAGAAAAAAAACTAGAAATAGAAAATATGAACTAAACTTGGGACAAAAATTGAAATTGGAAGATGAATTGGAGAAATGAATTTAAAAGCAAAATTGAACTTAAACTTAAATTGAAGTTGGAAGTTATAATAAAAATAGAAACAATTTTTTTTAAAAATGAAATAAAATTGGAAGTAGAAATTGAGATAAAAATTTAAGAAAATAATAAAAACAAACAATTTAAAAATGAGAACTTGAAGATGAATAGAAATTAAATTTAAAATGGAGATACATATATATATAAAGAAGGAAACAGAGAATGAATAAAAAAACTAGTAATAGAAATTGAAACAAAAATTCTAACAATAAGAAGTTAAAAATGGAATATAGAAATAGAACTAGAAAACAAAAGATAAGAATACAAAAATGAAATAAAAGTTAGAAATGAGAAATATAAATTAAAATTAAAATGGAAGCTTGGAAGTGAAAAGAAATAAAAATAAATAAATCTTGAGAAACTCAAAAAATGAGTTGAAAGTGACAGAAAAACAAATCTTGGAAATTTTCTGTTAAATGCGATGAATGTATGATGCGGGCAGTTAGGGGTAAAATTTGGGGTGTGACAACTATGATGAGATGTCTGGTTTGAAAAGAGAGCTTGTCGAACATAAGTTGTCAATCAAGCCTGGGACGAAGCCTGTCAAGCAGAATTAAGACGGTTCGCCCCAACAATCCTCTCAAAAATCAAAGAGGAAATTGAAAGGCTACTTCGATGAAAGTTCATCTGTACTTCCAGGTATGTCGAATGGTTAACTAATATTGTGCCAGTTATAAAAAAGAATGGCTTTTTAAAGGTTTGTATTGATTTTAGAGATTTAAAGTCTGCAACCCCCAAAGATGAGTATTCGATGCATGTGGCGGAAATGCTAGTCGACTATGTTGCAGTACATGAATATATTAGCATGTTGGATGGGTATTCTGGATACAATCAAATATTCATTGCTGAAGAGGATGTCCTAAAGACTACTTTTTGATGTCCAGGAGCCTTAGGCACCTACAAATGGGTAGTGATGCTTTTTGGTTTAAAAAATGTTGGGGCAACCTATCAAAGAGCAACGAATTTGATCTTCCATGATTTTATAGACACTTTTATGCAAATTTATATTGATGATATTGTTGTTAAGTCTATTTCAGGGAAAAATCATATTGACCATCTTCAACTTTCCTTTGAAAGGATGAAAAAACATGGTCTTAAAATGAATCCTCTTAAGTGTGCTTTTTATGTACAGGTTGGGGACTTCTTAGGCTTTGTGGTTCATAAGAAGGGGATTGAAATCAACCAAAATAAAACCAAAGCCATTATGGAAGCGAGAGAGCCATCAACAAAGAAGGAATTGCAATCACTATTAGGGAAGATTAATTTCTTGAGGAGATTCATATCAAACCTAAGTGGCAAAACTTAAGCTTTCCCACCTTTGCTTCAAATAAATAAGGATGGATTCGACTGGGGGTAAGAACAATAGGAAGCCTTCGATAAGATCAAGGAATACCTGAGCCACCCTCATATTCTCTCACCACCTTGTAGGAGAAAGAACATGAGATTGTACATAGCTGCATCAGATAAGACTTTAAGGAGCATGTTAGCTCAAGAGGATGATGATGGCATCAGATAAGACTTTATAAACATATTTTCTTTCTATGCTCGAGAAGTAAAAAGTGTTGGGTTAAAACTGGACTTTGTCCTAAGATCTAGCAGTTGTTAAATAATGGATTTGATTGTGTTCCTCTAATATTTTCTTTTCTCCAGGGATTAAATCAAGATCAACTAGCGCTTTTCTTACATAAATATTATCATATGGAACCAAATCGAAGATTCTTTAGATGCCATCTGTTCTCATGCTTCTCATTTTCTGTTAGGTTGGAAAAGTACCCAACAAATCAATTTAAACACCATTGCTCAAGCTCAAAAGGTCAATAATATAAAATGGGTCAAACCTTCAGTTGGGCGTTTTAAATGCAACATCGATGCATCTTTCTCCAATAACAAAGTAGGGTTAGATGCTTGTATTAGAGATAGTAATCGATTGTTTGTTGCTGCTTGGTCAGAATGGTTTTCACCTATTACTGAAGTAGATGTGGGGGAAGTTGTTGGTTTATTGAACTCTATCAAATGGGTCTATGAGTTAGGCATGGATAATGTGGATTTTGAAATGGATGCTAAAAGGGTGGTCGACAATGTGGTTTATCAGAATCCCAATGTCTAGGATTTCAGTGTATCACAAATGATTGTACTAATTTATTATGTCTCTTTTTCAGGAACTCTCATGTTAAGTTTGCAAGGAGACAAGCCAATGAAGTCGCTCACACTTTAGCTTGGGTGCTCCATCTTTAGCTAGTTTCCATAATTTTCTTGATTGTATCCAAAATCTTATTTCTATTGAAATGAATTAATCTTTTCCCGTAAAAAAGAAGAATAGTGGATCATTATCTAGGAAGAAAGATTCACATCCAAATACCTAACTCAAAAGGAATATACAAACTAGGTGTCAAAACTCGAAAGCATTTGAAAATGGGAATGAACCAGGTCATGAATAAGGCTGATTTTGTCAAAGTTTTACAGAAGACAATATGATATTCTTCAAGTACCTTGACCTCTTGCAGCTCAATATTGACAAACTAGAGTAATTTGTCATTCAACAAATCCTCGACCTGAAAAGAAGAAACAACCTTTGTGAACAAAAAGTTAGGATGACATAAATTATTTCACAATTGTTTTTTTAAGAAATTATTGAATTAAACAGAGTACAAAGGGTACTCAAAACCTGATTACAAAAGAGCGCGATGCTACACTCGACAAAAAACAGAAAGATTACCTACCAATTGGGCCCACGACAAATAAAACAAATGATCTTTGTTGAATTCGTATAAATTACAATTTGGATGGATAATTTTTCCGATGAAATTTCACCTCCACACCATATACTTAACCATCCAAACAATGTTGATAATGTTCCAACTGATATTCTTAAAATTATGCCATTTCTAAGAATCCAATGGTTCCAACACACCGCCAACCAAATATTATCTTCTCTTCCCGCCTTAGTATGTTTAGATTTACAAAAACGAAGCCACTCCAAAAAATTCTCCTTGATACCCTCACCGCCAAAATTGTCGAAACCAATCCACTCTGACACTTCTTTCCAAACTAACATCGCGATGGAACAACCAAAGAAAGAATCTCTCAAAGTCTCCATATGGTTATTGCAAAAGGGGCACTTTACATCACTACCGGCCAGTAAGATACCTTTATCTAGGGGTGGATAGGTTTTCAATAAATCGACTTTATCCGTTCGATCCATAGTATCCGTTTGCATGCGGTCAGATAAGAAAAGGTTGTCGGGTCTACAATAGAGAATAAACCGGTTTCAGCTAACTTGTGGCGGTTCGGTTCAGATGGATAAATTCAACCCAAAAGAAACTGAACCCGACCGCATTAATTTATATTGGGTTGGATTGAATTTTTTTTACAGCCCAATACACACATATGCATTATTCCAACACCAAATATATGACTGAAAAAACCCTAGTTGTCTCATAAACTCTCTCTCATGTTTGTTTTACTTCTTCTTTCTCTCTATTCACTCTCTCTTCATTTGGCTGATCTTAAATCATTCATGTTAGATCTATATCATGTAATTGTTTCCTTGCTTCTTCGCCTTTCTCTCTTCACTCTCTCTTTTCATTTATGTTAGATCTATATTTTTCTCTTCACTCTTTGTTAGATCTTTATATAGTGTATTTGTCTCAAGCCTGGTGTTATTCTTGATTGAGAAGATGGATTGTTGAAGAAAGATATGTTTGTTTAAAGTCGGGTGTTCTTCTTGATTGAGAAGATGAATTGTTGAAGAAATATGTGTTTGTTTAAAGCCTAATGTTGTTCTTGATTGAGAAGATGGATGGTTAAAGAAATATCTAGGAAGAAACGAGGAATTACATGTTGTAATTTGTTCTGCTTATCATTTTTTATTATTTATTATTTTTTAATTTATATTAATTTATAGAATCCAATTTCTTTTTACGGATGTTTGTAGCTAATTTATATTCTGGAATTTTTTATTTTGTCATTTTTTTATTTGCAATTCATGTAGATTATATAAAAAAATTTAAATGGATCAACTTTCAAACCGAACTGAGAAACCGCAAAACCATTAACCCGTAAAGCGACAAAACCGTTAACCCGTAAACCGAAAAAACCGATTATATAAATGGACAGAATTTGATCTTTCTTTTAGAATCGCAGTTTATAAAAGATTAGGTTTTTAGATCCGAATCCAATTCAATCCATCCGATGTCCAACCTACCTCTATCAACTAATTTTTATATTCCTTTCTTCCTATGAATCGTACTTCCTAAGAATTATATAAAAACAATATAATAATATTATATTTGCTTTACTCAACAATTGTGAAAATATATTAATTATTTTCTTTAACAACAAATATATATTCCGTATATAATTTTTATAATATATTATAATTATTATTTTATTATTTATTCATATTTGTCCTATAATGTTTATAATAAATAAAATAATTGATACTACACGTTTGGTGACTACTATTATCATGACAACCGTCTTGTTTTTTTTCCGTTTTTATTTAACTATAAAATATCAAATTTGAATATTTTTACTTACATATATTTGTTGTAAGCTTTTTATAATAAATAATTTTTATTTTGATTATTCTCATATTTTATTAAATATAAAATTAATTTAATCAATTAATTAAATATGTGTTGAAGTATTTTAATTATTCTTATTTTTAATTCAATTTAAAATTAATTTAATTAATTGAGTAAATATGTATAAAATTAATTTAAATAATGAGTTATAAAACACGTTTTAATAAAAATTATCATAAGTGTCGTATCGTACTAGAACATATGTATATCCTCCAACCCTCCCGAAAATTGGTGTGGCTGTTCCACAATGTCCATGTTCGTGCTCTTGTTAAGCATCCTTGCCAACTGATTTTGTAAGGCTTCTCGTCTTAGACTTCCACGCTAAATAATTTTCAACTAAAACTAGTAATTGCATCACGTGGGTCCCATCCCTCCCAACCTTGTTTTACTTGTGTCATCGCATGTCTCTGTCCACTACTAGCTATGCCTCTTGCGTGTCCAAATTTCAACTATCTTTCCACTATCTCAGTCTTTCCTTTCTCATATGCACTAATTTGTTTATAGTAATAATATCTCTTTATGGAACTCGTACGAAAAAAGAAACAAAACATCAAAGCTACTGTACACAGTACACACTGAAAACGATGTTTTATTTTATTTGGCCCATCATATCTACTATCAAGCCATTACAAAAATGTTGCCCAAACTCCCTTAATTGTCCTTGCTAAATATTCCAATTACCATAACTAAAGGACATAATAGTAACTAGCTAAATCATCTACTATCACTTTTTCCATTACCACAATATACAGCCACGTGTCTCATACCTCTCTTAAAAGTCAAACACAAGCACCATTTCAACATTTCCAAACCATTGAAGGGAAGCATCCGCGCGCAGAACTTTCAACATCCTTCCACCATTGAAGCTGCAGAACTTTCAGGTTTGTAAAGGTAATCCATGTGATTTCTTCCACATTCAAGACAATGTGTTTCATAGTTTACTCATGAATCGAACACGGTTTCTTTCTGCTGTTTTTCGAAAATGCTTGCACACTTTCTAAAATCATTCACAAAGTCACAAACTTTCTTTCACAAAGTCAGCAGGATTTTCAGGTTTTTCGATGTCTCATTCACAAAGTCACAAAGTCACAAACTTTCTCCATCTCCATTGTTTTCACAGAAATCATTTCTTTGTCTTGACATTGATTTTGGTTACATTCATTTTTCTGAGTTTTCCCAAACATCCATTCGAGCTTAGGATCAGCAGGATTTTCATGTTTTTCGATGTCTCATTCACAAAGTCACAAACTTTCTTTTTCACTTGCAGAAACCATCATAGATTCAAGCTTTCTCTCTGCTTTGATAAATACTTATCTTCATATTAATGCTTTGTTTTACTTCAGCTTTGAAACTGTGCATACATTCTTTAATGGAGCATGTGTATAAGTTTATAATGTCATACACTCTCTCCATCACTTGCAGAAACCATCCTAGATCGCCCATTCCTTCTGATTTGAAAATGACTTATATTCATTTTTAGGCTTTTTTTTGCTTCATCTTTCAAACTGGATATACTTACATAAATTACTTTTCCATGTTTCTGATATGGAGCATCTGTCTTTCTGTATAATGTAATTTACCTTTCATTTGTTGCTCTAGAGTAGAATGTCAAGGCCTCCCATTCTGATCAAGGATCTCGTCAAAGGTAACCAAGTTTGGAAGATGCATATCAGGGTGGTTGACTTGTGGGTAGTTAAGGAGATTAATGGCCAACAGCACCTTGAAATGGTGATTCAGGATGAAAAGGTATTACACATTCACCCTCACAATAACACCATCATGTTATGCCTTTATGTATTTTCATGTCAACACTATTTATACATCATTGAATTCCAAAAAATTTAACATTACCTTGTGTTTATATTTATCCTGAAATAGCTATCCATTTTAACATGTTTTAACATCAAATTTTCTTAACTGATATGCCTCTGTTCTATTATTAAACAGTCAGACCAGATTCATGTCATTACACGAAGTAGGGACTTCAAAGATTGGCAAGAACAACTTAAGGAGAATGAAACTTACTATCTGTATAACGGTGAGCCGGTCATTAACGATGGCCCGTACAAAGTATGTTCTAACCCACTTAAGGTTGTATTCAATGGAGGCACTACCGTGACACAAGTAGCGATATCAGAAATTCCTACGCAGAAGTTTAACTTCCACGCTATTCAGAACTTTCTCAATGGAAAGTTCAAACCTGATTTGTTGTATGGTGAGTATACTGCTTCTTAGTTTGTATCTGTTTTTTTAGAACATGTCACCATATTATTTGTTGTGTAATTACAGATGTTATCGGTGTTTTACAAGATGTTGTGAAGACGCAAATGGGAGGCGGTGGGAAAAAGTCTTGCGCCAACATCACTTTACGTGACATTGAGGGCAATGTCATTGAACTTGTGTTGTGGGATGACTACGGCAAGCAGTTCATGAATTACAACAATCTGACCAAAGATGCAGGACCTACGGTTATTGTTTTGACTCATGCTTGGTGCAAGACAAATAAAGGTTTGTGTTTCCTTTGTACAGTTATATATTATAACACTATAATTTCTGACATACTGTTCATATTCATTAATCGAAAACTCAATAATTCCATACAGTTTTTGGATTACCAAGTTTGTCTAACGCATGGAACGGTTCAAAGTTATACATTAACTTGGATCATCCCCAAGTTGTGGAATTCAAGTCCAGGTTATTTTATACCATTTCACATCGTAATAATTCATTTGGAAACCTTATTACACGCACATGTTCATCCATATCTATATTAATTTCAGTCTTGGAACATGTGATTTGCCTATTGCATCTTCAATGTCAAACTCTTTGACTTGTGATTCATCCATTCAATCAAGTAACAAAAATTGGACCGGCCTCAATGAGGTTAAGAGCATCCGTGCCATCTGTGAACTTGGAAAGGTGTGACTGTTTTTTTATTCAATATTGTAGATCCATAGATTTTTGTTCAATTGTTGTCTTTAACCATAATCTGATGTCTACTTTACACTTTAGGATTGTTTTGCAACTACTATCGGCATTACCAAGCGTTTCAAAGCATCCAAGTTTGGTTGGTATTTTGAGACTTTCCCTGAGTGTAAGGCTTCTAACAAATCAATAGGTTCGAGATTTGTGTGTTCCTGTGGAGTCTCGGATGTCCAGCCTATCACTAAGTAAGCCACCCATGTCTGTTATGGTTATTACATACTGATTTCAAGTATATTAAATTCTTTCTAACAGTGTATTCATGTGCTTTCAAAGATTCAAGCTAGAAGTTGAAGTTGAATATGACAACCACAAAGGAACCTTTGTTTTTTGGGATAAGGATTGTATTCCTTTCACTAACAAGACTGCTATGGAGATAAGACAAGTTATGAAGGAGGTGAATTTTTATGTTCTTATATGCAAATATTCAGAATTGATTAAAAACATCATTTGCTTGCCTGCCACATTACTTGATCAGTTTCTTTGTTTTGTAGGCAGGAGAGGACAATCCTAAGATCTGGCCTGCTCACCTAGACGTTCTTTTAAATAGAGAGATGGTGTTTCGTATCAAATATCAGTCGTTTTACGATCAATTCTCTATAGTGACAATTCTTAATGACGAAAACCTTTACCAAAAATTTGACAATTACCTCACTCCAAATGAGGTACCACTTCTCTATTTTGAGCAACTATATGATTTCAGCCAACACTTCATACTAACTAGGTTAATGTTTGCCTTTTTACAGCATACTTCAAATGCTCCAGCTATGTTCATTGACTATACCTCTCCAACCAATGAGCCAAACAAACTAGAGGCATGCCATCTACTATTAAACCAAATCATCCTACTGTTAACCTTTACAACATCAAATCTATGGTTTTGTTTGTTGTTGTTGATGCTAACACATGAATTACACAGGTCTTACAGATTGCTGAACAGTCTCACTCAACTCAACCATCCTCTGCTGCAAACCATCCTTGGAGCCCTTCTGCAAGCTCTAACAGTACTCCTTCAAAGAGGGTTGCTATAACAAACTTGGCAAATGATGCTATTGATGTTGAAGAACTCACTCCGAAACAATCCGCCACTAAGGGGAAATCTGGTAAGAAGGTCAAGCATTTAAAGAAGGAGTAGAAACAAAGGCCTGCTTCACGACCTTTAATTATTTTGATGCATTATGCCTAAACAATTAATTTGTATTGATTGCCATTTTGTGGATAGTATTCTGTGTTGTGCCATGATGCATGTTCCAATATTTGATCCCTACTACAAACATTAAATGATCTATATCATGTTTTGTAATGACTAATTCGCGTTTATTTCTTACCCTTAACAAAATTTGATGTATTCTACACAATATATATTGGTTGGCATCACATTTTTCATGATATAGGTTGATGAATGCTATTCAAACAGTATGCACATCACAGATATACAATTCTGTTATAAGATCATTGATATACAATCATGCTTTTGTGGTTTTACTGTGTAACAGAATAGCTGCACTTAATTTTTAGACAATTTGAACAATTTTAAGTGTGAAGTCAAACAACATCTACAACCATATTGATATACACAGCTGCTCCATACTTAACAGTATCACACATGGACTGTTATATTGTGCACACTATAACACATTAACTAAGTAACCAATATAATATACCCAGGATCTAATACTTTACACATATTGCTGGCTTTGTTGTTAATATCACACATTAACTATTAATCAGTCTAAAACTTTTTTTGCCAACCATTTTGTGTCATGTGTAACACTTCATTTATGGATCAACTGTCAACTATTAAATTACATAATCTTCACATCATCAATATTGAAAAATAGCTCACTTAGTGATAGTTAACTGTTATTCTGGAATTAAAGTCAATGCATCAAGATACTTCACCATCCAAATGAAAAAAGTCTTTTGCTTTCCATTTTGCTTTCCATTTCCAGTCACACATACAAATGGATATGCATATTCAGGGATTCTTTATTTCTCACTTTTCTTTTGGCATACATTTTCTAATTGTTCAGCTAAACATCCTCACCTTTTATGCAGATCACAAACACCACTTCCTATTTGGTTCTAAGAAGCTGTTGATAAAGTACATCTGAATGACAATGACCTATAGCTTTTTAAAACAGCTGATGTTGACTACTGCACTGTGCATAGCAGACCTATATCATCCACAGCCAGGTTCATATTGTTCTACTTTGTTGTTTACATAGCATATAAAATACAATTTTTATATTGTCTTACTTTACAGTTTTTCCATAAAATAGGGAGTGCTGACAAGTGATTTGAGCAGATGGTACATTGCAAACTGAGCCACTCTACCATAGGCATCTCCATGAAACGGTTTCCAATGTTTCTTACCCTGCAAATACACAGCAGGTACTGCATATGCAGTCTGCACACATGTACCACAAGCATGATTACTTGCATTTTTTTGGCTATCCTATTATTAAATAACTTAGAATATTAAGCCTTTCACATCAAAATTTATTTTGCAGCAGAATTAATACTTTGTTTCATTTGTATTTTGGTCCATCTTTCGATTTGTCACTGACCCAACAATCATTTCCATAACAAGCAGGAACCTAACAATTACTTTTGTACTCTTAAACTTGGATTCTAACCAATCTGTACTAATTTCTAACTAAGTATGTCAATGACAATGCCTGTTTAGTTTTGCTAATCAACAAAACCATCTACATTTCAAAAAACACATAACAGTAATATCTTCTGTAAACCAACAGTAATATGTTCTATGGAAGAAATTTTATCAATTATCTTGCAACACAATCTTCCACTTAGTCCTACTAAACTAAATTTGCCCTAGATCAAGGTTAGTCTTTGCATTCCTTCTGACATGTAGTATAATTTTTGTAGTCTTGGCATTAATTGATCTAGCTCTAGAAACAATTCACACTTAAAGCAGATGCATATCATAAACCACAAAAGTTTTTGTTTGTTCTAAGCAGATAACATGTTAGTCATTGATTGTGGCATATTACATGTAAGAGTTTGACTGTGGCAGAATGCCACTACAATAAGAATGTTGCAGAAAACCAAAATTTAATTCCATGTTAATCTGTCTATGCTACTATATCCTTTCTAGCAAAACCTAGAAGTCAATGTTGTTGGTTGCAATAAATTGTGAACATTGTCATATTAATTTAAGCTGGTAGGCTGAATGTTATTAATAAAACCAATGTGCATGTCTTGATTCGATGTGCTGATGTAGCTTGGTAGGCCAAAATAACAATGAAATCATTGGTTCCTTTTGTAAAATATCTTTCTGCTCATCATTGGTAGAATTATCTACATGGTTTTACTTATCAAATTGAATGCTAGGCAGACATGGCATGCAGATCATGTATCTTTAGCAGGGTACTATATGTTTCTGTCAACATATACAAATGCTGCATTAGGAAAGCTTGGTTACCTTCTCTTAATTTTATGTTTACATGATTGTTGTAGATCACCAAGTTAGAGCCAATTATGGACCATCTTGGCACAAATTCTCCCGGGAAAAAGGCAAGAGCCAGAAGATCATTGATACTGAAAGAAAACCGTGCTAAAAGACAGAGACATACATGTGAGCAACTTGCTCGATTCACTCCAAATGTGCACACAAGTAGACAGCCTTTGTTGGAAATCACTCAATCATTTCAAAATAGGAGGTCAGTGTCAAGTGATCCCGTGGACGGACAAATTCTAAGTCCAGCAATACTTGGGACAGAGCCTAGCCAACCAAGACATTGTATGCGATCTAATCTAAAGTCGTGCCAGATACAATCATTGGGAACAAATTTATTGTCAAAGTTTTCATCAACTGATAACGCCACCACAAATCAAAATCCGATGCCGATGGACTTCAGTATCCAAGCTGCCCATATGCCTACACAACAAAACGCCTTAGTCGAATTCGGAAGTTCTTCTAAAAATGCCACGTAAGTTAGTTTTATTCTTTCAAATTATTTATAAGACGATATAATACCTTTAGATTATTTTTAAAATGAAACGTTGTTCCAATACATGTAAACTACATTACCTTATTGAAGTTAACCTTATATTAAAATATAGAATGATACGATGTTCTAACTTGAACCACAAGCTGAATCCCAAGTCTCATCTTTTTTTAAATGCTATTGAACATGCTGCTGTTTATTGGAACAGATGCAAAACAGTCAACAGACCACGTCGTGGAAGGCCACGGAAACAGTTGGGAGTTCCACATATGGCTTTGAACTTGAGCAGAAAGTTTCCTATCGGGAATGTAAATCCAACAAATCCCTCGCCTAACGAATCTCCCGGTATATCAATACAGTCCAGGTACATGTTTAACAATCATCATAACCAGACTATTTGGAAATTCACATCATTTCTGGATTTCTATTTGAATAACACATAACATTTATGAAACAGGAAACAGGGCTGCAATTATGGTAACAATCAGCATGTACCCAAAGTCACTGAACCAACTGTTTTTACTGTACATACACCAATCTCAAATTCCACATCTAATAACAAGGACACGCGTGACGATGGGTGTCCTATATTTACACCTATGGCGAATTTGGATTTTAATACCGACTCCGACAATGATAGCGACTTCGATCCTTTTGCAAGTTAGTCCTAATTTTTTTTTTTGGTTTCTTTGCCTGCTTGCATTTAGTTGACTGCTAATATGCTGGATATGACTGATTTTTTAAAATTGCAAATTATTAACAAATGTTTTCTGAATAGCATGTCTCTCCGACGATGACTACGGTTCAGAAACGGCCAACGAAGATGCAGAATTTACAATGAATGATAAAACAGCCCCTTCTTCTCTAGGTGACTTTCTTCACACTTTTTTCCATAAGTTTACAACATGGATGATAGTTATTGAATGTAAGACATTTCTCAATAATGCCATGCCCTATGCAGAATATTACGACATCGGTGAGCCTCTTATAGAATGCCGTTTTTGTAATGCGATGATGTGGTACGAAGAGAGGATGCACAAAAGTTCACACTCGGCTAACCCAAAGTTTATGTTGTGTTGTGGCAATGGGAAGGTTGAAATACCAAAGCTTAAACAGCCTCCAAACACATTAGCAAAGCTTTTGTTTGATCACAATAGTGTCGATAGTAGGAAATTTCAACAACAAATCAGAACTTATAATATGATGTTTGCCTTCACATCACCTGGGGCTAAGTTGGACAACCGTTTTAACAATGGACGCGGACCTCCTAACCTAAGGATACAAGGTCAAACGTGTCATCGAATTGGAAGTTTGTTACCTCCAGATGGTCAACCACCTAAGTTTGCCCAATTATATATCTATGACACGGAGAATGAAGTTCATAATAGAATGCAAGGTTTGAGGTATAAATTATTTGATGCACATAGTTTGCATAGTGTCCATGTCCAGTGTTAGAGATTACTTTTTCTTACTAAATTCTGTTACATCTCATTTTCAGGAACCCTGGCAACATTGATCCCATTGTTGTACAACTTTTGTCTACAATGCTCTATGAACATAATCCTCATGCAAAGTGTTTTCAAATGGCAAAGCATTGGTTGGAGAGCGGTGACACTCAAAATTTGAAGCTGAAATTGATTTTTGATAGGGCCACAGATGGAAGGGTGTATAATCAACCTACAGTTTCTGAAGTTGCTGCCTTGATTGTTGGTGATGTCGACACAGCTGAAATGCGGGATATAATAATGCAAAAAAAATGTGGAGGACTCCAAAGAATCAATGAGCTCCATGCCAGTTACATTGCTTTTCAGTATCCTCTAATTTTTCCCTACGGTGAAGACGGGTATAGGCCTAACATTGCTCATAGAGATAGGGCCATGTTCACCAATAGCATTCGAAACCGACTTACAATCAGGGAATGGCTTTCATATCGCATTCAAACCAGGTTAACCGAAGCTAAGACTCTGTTGTGTTCGCGAAGGTTGTTCCAACAATTTCTGGTCGATGGTTACACTATGATAGAATCAGAGAAATTAAATTGGCTTCGCAAGAATCAACCAAAACTTCGGGTGTCCAAGTACAATACTCTTAATGAAGAAGGCGAACAAAGTCAAACTCCAGGTTCAAGCATAGGTAAAAGAGTTGTTTTGCCTTCATCCTTTGTCGGTGGTCGTCGGTTTATGGATCAATTGTACTATGATGGGATGGATATTTGTAGTAAAGTTGGATTTCCTGATTTGTTCATAACATTTACATGCAACCCAAATTGGCCAGAAATTCAAAGATTACTTGCACCTCTTCATTTGAAACCACAAGATCGACCTGATATTATTTCAAGAATTTTCAAAATCAAGTTTGATCAACTTCTATCAGATTTAACCAAGAAGGGAGTACTAGGCAAAGTCTTGGCATGTGAGATAATTCTTTCTCTTTATTTTTTAATATATTTAATTTATTCTACATATATAATCCTTCCCAAAAATACTTCTAACGTATTGCTTTTTCCCACTTGCTAGATATGTACACGATTGAGTTTCAAAAGAGAGGACTTCCGCATGCACATATCTTGATCTTTTTGCATCCTTCAAACAAGTATCCAGGACCAGAAGACATTGACAAGATCATTAGTGCTGAAGTGCCAGACCCCTTGGAACAACCACGATTGTACACTTTGGTCAAATCTCATATGGTCCATGGTCCTTGTGGATTGGCAAATCTTAGGTCTCCTTGCATGAAGGATAGAAAATGCTCAAAGTTTTTTCCAAAAAAATTTCAAGCAACGACTATTGTCGACCAAGATGGATATCCCGTTTATAGGAGACGAAACAATGGACACACGGTTGAGAAAAATGGAGTCATTCTTGATAGTCGTCATGTAGTCCCTCATAACCCAAGTCTGTTATTGAAGTACGAAGCACACATCAACATGGAGTGGTGCAATCAAAGTACTTCAATCAAATACCTTTTTAAATACATTAACAAAGGTTCTGATAGAATTTCCGCTGTGATACAAGGTCAGGACAAAAACAATGTCGACGAAATAAAGCAATACTTGGATTGTAGATACATATCACCGAGTGAAGCATGTTGGCGTATATTTTCTTATTCCATTCACGGAAGAAAGCCAGCTGTAGAGAGATTGTATTTTCACATGGAAGGTGAAAACTCTGTGTACTACAAAGACTATGAGCAAGTTGGTAATGTTTTACTTAAACCAAGTGTAACAGAATCAATGTTTACTTCTTGGTTTGAGGCAAACAAAGCTTATGAAGAATCAAGATTACTCACGTATGGTGACTTTGTTTCTAAATTTGTTTATCATAAACAAAGTAGGACTTGGAAGCCAAGGAAACAAGGGTATACAATTGGTCGTCTCATTTGGGTTCCTCAAAGTACAGGTGAATTGTTTTATTTAAGGATGATGCTAACTATCAAAAAGGGACCTTTATGTTATGATGATATCAAGAAAGTTGATGGAAAACAACATAAAACTTTCAGAGGTGCGTGCTTTGCAATGGGTTTCCTACAAGATGATAAAGAATTTGTTGAAGCAATTAAAGAGGCACATGTTTGGGGTTCCGGCCACTTCTTACGTAGGTTATTTGTAACCATGTTGTGTTCCTCATCCATAAACCGACCTGAACATGTGTGGAAAAAGACATGGTTGTATTTATCCGATGGTATCCTTTATGAACAACGTGCATTGACAAGAGATCAAGGTATGACTTTCGTCCCTTTTTTTTTCCTTTTCATGTTTTTGACACATAATACTACTTATTCAAAGTACCATGCTAGAGTAATTTTTCAAAGTACCATGCCTTATTTAGAATTCATTCTAAGTTACTTTAGATATTAAGAGATACGTTACTTTGCTTGCATAAATTATAACATTGTCTTAAGGAGTTTGAGAAATATATTGGCAATGTTTTTTTTTTTAATCCTCGCACTAATATGCTATAAGGCTTATGAGTAAATTTGAAAAGTGCTTAAGAGTCTCATAAACCTTTTTAAACAAAATTATGTAAATAAAACCATTATTATTTTATAAAAAATGATTATAGATACCAAAATATCTCATATAAAAAGTATTGAATGGAGTATAATATCTAATAAACTGTATAATTTATGTAGAATTAATGTAGAATTATGGTTGGAACATCCTTCATTGTGTTGGATTAGTTTACAGTTTTTTGAATTAAATCAATTTATTGTACAATCATTCAAATTTGTTTCAATATCTCATGAAGTCTTACAAACTGGAATCATGAATGACATATAATGTTTTATGTGTTTTCCTTGCACTTATTATATATTAGGTTATCTTAATAGCTGTGTTACACTATTAATGGAGTGTAGGTTTGACACTAACTGATGAGGAGCTGAAAGAACTGACACTGGTGGCTATTGAGAAATTATTACAGAATAATAACAGAAGCTTGAAGGACTACAAGACAATGCCATATCCGACAAATTTTGTTGTTATGAACTTGGGAAATAGACTAATTTATGATGAGCGTCAATATGATTCTGTTGCTCAAGAAGAATTATTTTTAAAGTTGTACTCTTCTCTTACAGGTAATATAAGTGTGACATAAGCTATGTTTAAAATATATATCTTATAATGATTATTAATTGTCATAGTAATTATTTGTACCTTATATGTAGTTGAACAAAGAGGCATTTTTAAGGAAATCATGGATGCTGTGGACAGGCAAGAAGGAGGAGTGTTTTTTTTATATGGCTACGGTGGCACTGGTAAGACTTTTATGTGGAACACTCTATCAGCAGCAGTTAGGTCTCGGAAAAAAATTGTTTTGCCTGTTGCATCAAGTGGGATAGCAAGTTTATTGTTACCAGGTGGAAGAACTGCTCATTCTAGATTTAAAATTCCAGTCCCAACTCTTGAAACTTCTATTTGCAACATTAATAAAAAGGATGATCTTGCTGAGCTTCTAAAGATAACAGATCTAATCATTTGGGATGAGGCCCCTATGGCTAACAGGTTTTGTTTTGAGTCTTTAGACAAATCCTTAAATGATATTATGAGTGGAACTACAAAATCTAAATTATTTGGAGGTAAGGTCGTTGTTTTTGGTGGTGACTTCAGACAGATTCTTCCCGTTATACCAAGAGGTACCAGAACGGATATTATCCATGCAACCATCAATGCTTCTTATATTTGGGATGAATGCAGAGTCTTGAAGCTTACAAAGAACATGCGCTTGCAAACAGGTTCAAACAATTCTACCATTGAAGAAATTAGAAGTTTTTCTGAGTGGATTTTAAAAATTGGAGATGGGACCATGGGTGAGCCAAATGAAGGTTATGCTTATATCTGTATTCCAGAAGAGTTTTTGATTTCAAATTTTGCTGATCCTATCAAGGCAATAGTTGAGGATACATACCCTGATCTTATTCATAACTATCTTGATTCGGATTATCTTCAAAGTCGTGCCATCTTAGCTTCAACAATTGAAGTAGTAGATGAGATCAACCAATATATCACAAACCTCCTACCAGGTATGGAATTAGCATTTAGTCACAAACTTATGTTAGTAATTAAAATATGATTGTGAATAATATTTTTTATTGAAGTTCATGATTTTCTTTATCCAACCATACTTATGTAGTTATTATTTATATTCTTGAATTATTGTAGGAGATGAGAAAGAATACTTCAGTAGTGATTCTATAGATAAATCTGATGCTACTAACTTTGATGCATATGAGCATGTCACACCTGAGTTCCTGAATGCTCTAAAAACTTCCGGATTACCTAATCATGCAATAAGGTTGAAGGTTGGGGCAACTATAATGTTGATGCGAAATCTTGATCAGTCTGAAGGATTGTGCAATGGTACACGACTCACTGTAACTAGGCTTGCCAATCATGTCATTGAAGCAAAGATCATTTCAGGTAAAAATATTGGGAATACCATTTATATTCCTAGAATGTCTTTGTCACCATCGCAATCACCATGGCCTTTTAAATTGGTAAGACGCCAATTTCCAATCATTGTTTCTTTTGCAATGACAATTAATAAGTCTCAAGGACAATCTCTAGACAATGTTGGGTTGTACTTGCCAAAAGAGGTTTTTAGTCATGGACAACTCTATGTGGCTATCTCTAGGGTTAAATCAAAAAAGGGCCTCAAGATTCTTATACATGACAAACTTAAACAGGCTTTGTCTACCACCAGCAATGTTGTCTTCAAAGAAGTCTTCCAAAATATTTAAATGGTATGGTTATTACACTTCAACTTTAATTACCATTCAAAATAAAGCTTTTTTATCATTTACATACAATCTTAGTATACTATTATTTCCATCTCTTTCAGGTTCGGCAATTGGATTCCTTTTGCAAATGTGTTAAACAATACATTGTCTTCATCATTTGTAACACATGTTGAATTTTGTTATTCTTTGTAAACAATTCAAGTATTTTGACATTAACAATATTACTTTTTGTTATTTATGAATGACATCCTTAATATTTTCATTTTCTCATTTACTACTTATTGTATGTATAAAGTACGTCAATTCTATTAAGATTTCACCCGTGCGGAAGCACGGGTTTTTAACTAGTTTAATAGTAAATGAATGATTAACAATCCTCCAACATTACAATAGTGAACCAAATATATTATATATAGTATCATACCAATTCTACCTACATATGAAGTACAGATTCTAATAAAGACCATGAGACACGGTATAATATAGACACTCCAACACGAATAATGTTAGGTATAATATAGACACTTCAACACGAATAATGTTATAATATAGGACACCGATATCACTATATATATAAGAGAATATTTAAAATTTATTTATCCATCTATAATTAAAAAAGTTGAAAAATATTCTAATCAAAATTAATGTCTTTAATTATTTATTGATAATATAACTTCAAAATTAATATTATTAATTATTTATTGATAATATAACTTAAAAACATGCTTAACCATCTTAAATTTGTAAGATTTGTTCAAAATATATATAAAGATGTTTTGAAGCAGAAAAAAATAAATTTTTATTTGAAACACTATTCTAAATTGTTTTATATGTGTTATGAGTGTCATATATGTGTCAACAATTGATTCAAAGAGTGTCAAAACAAAGAAAAAAATTATTTTTTAGTAGATATTTGTCTGACTTTTTCGACAAATTTTTAACTTTTTTGACACGTGTCGTACGAGTGTCATACAAGTGTCAGACAATAACGCATATCTGACACCGCGACACACCTATTCTTAAAGATGTTCGTACGACACACCTACTCTTTGAGATGTCGGTCTTCATAGCTACCTACACTTATCATATTCTCCAACAGCAAAATGAGTTTTGAAGATTCTCTTTCTCTTCAATCAACCTTCACTTTCCTCTTCTTCTCTTTCACCTTTCTTTTCTCAATCTTCTCTCTTCTCGTCTACGTCTCTAGAATTAAACCATGGTGTAATTGCAACACTTGCAAATCTTGCTTATCTATGACTTGGTCACAAAACTTCATTAACCTTTGTGACTACTACACACATCTTCTTCAAACATCGCCGACAGGAACAATCCATGTCCATGTCTTAGGTAACATCATAACCGCAAATCCAGAAAATGTTGAATACATCCTCAAAACAAATTTCAACAACTATCCAAAAGGGAAACAGTTTTCCACCATTCTCGGCGATCTTCTCTGCCGTGGCATCTTCAATGTCGACGGTGATTTGTGGAAGTTTCAATGCAAAATGGCGTCTCTTGAACTCGGTAGCGTAGCTATTCGTTCATACGCTATGGAACTTGTCACAGAAGAAATCAAAACAAGACTTATTCCTTTCATAGCTTCGAAAACTGATCAAAACGATGATGCTTTTACTGACATGCAAGATATTCTTAGAAGATCCTCGTTCGACAACATTTGTAAATTCTCATTTGGTTTTGACCCGTGTTGTCTTGTTCCATCACTTCCTGTTTCAAATCTTGCTGACGCTTTTGATATCTCATCAAAGCTTTCAGTTGTGAGAGGAATGAGTGCGTCACGTTTATATGGAAGATGAAGCGTTTCTTCAACGTTGGGTCAGAGAAGAAGCGATTAAAGTAGTGAACGACACGGCAAAAGAGATGATAAAACAAAAACGAGAAATTGAAAATGGAGTTGACTCGCGAAAAGATCTTCTGTCACGTTTTATGGGTTCTTTGAATTCAAACGAAGACGAATATTTAAGAGATATTGTAGTTGGTATTCTTTTGGCGGGTCGTGATACGTTTGCTTCCGCTTTAACTGGGTTTTTTATTTTATTGTCAAAGAACCCAGATGTTGAGAAAAAGATACGGGTTGAGTTAGACCGGATAATGAACCCGGTTCAGGAAGTTGCTACTTTTGAACAAACGCGTGCAATGCATTATCTAAGTGGAGGGATTCATGAGTATGAGGCTTTTTCCACCGGTTCAGTTTGATTCAAAGTTTCCTTTGGAGAATGACGTGTTACCCGATGGAACATTTGTAAACAAGGGAAGTCGGGTTACTTATCATCCTTATGCTATGGGTCGGATGGAGACCATTTGGGGACCCGATTTTATGGAGTTTAAACCGGAAAGATGGTTGAGAGAAGGTGCGTTTGTACCAAAATGCCCTTTTAAATATCCAGTTTTTCAAGCAGGTGTGAGGATTTGTTTGGGAAAAGAACTGGCAATTGTAGAGATGAAGGCTGTTGTTGCTGCTTTAGTAAGACGGTATGATGTTCGGGTTGTTGGACCAAATCAAGAGCCACGGTTCGAACCGGGTCTAACTGCATCGTTTAGAGGTGGCTTGCCGGTTAAGATTTTTGAAAGAGCAGAGTATGAACCTGAAGAATTAAGTTAACGTTAGGTTGTAATAAATTTAGTATCATGAAAATTATGTGTGAATAAAGTAAATATATTTGTTAGCTTTGAGCTATTGAAAAATTGAGTTCCTTTCAAGCTCTTCATCTATTTGCAATTTCTCGATGTTGGGAGTTATTTGATTGATTTTCTTCTCTAAATTTTAAACTTATTGTAGTTTCTTTGTTAGAATCTCATGTGTTTCCATATTCCATGTTGTTAGGGTGTATATTCAGTGAGATGCGGAATAATAATGCATCCCAAAATTGTTGGTTCCAGAGTATTTCTACTCTATACTAAAATTATCACATTCTTATATATAAAATCAATTAAAAAAGGGAATCTATTTATATGGTAATATATTTTTAGTTGAATTATTATCTATCCTATATGTAGAGTTATTTATAGTTAATTGGTTAAAGATATATTTTTTACTTTTATATGGGTAGAGAAATTATATTTTTAATAATAAATTGCATAAAAAGAATAAAAAAACATTGATTGAATTCAAAAGAACGGTGGATGCAAAAAAAAAAAAAAATTACATAAAACAGTCTTACATAAAAAAAATACATAAAATACTCAATTATCAAAAATAAGTTAAAGACTCTCAAATCACTATTGATCTTGTGTAAAGTTATATATTAAAATAAATAAATAAAATACACGAATTTACCACATATTTATCAAAATATCATTTATAAAATATAATACTTATTTGTTCCAAACCCTTCACATTTGTTAATAAATCTGGAAAAAAAATATCAATTAGAAAAATCTCAATCAACCAAACAAAAAAATATATAATTCATAATTGATCCATTTAAAAAACTTGAAAAAAAACATAAGATAGAATTAGGGAGAATCACTAATCATTTCAACCACTTAAAAATCTTATAATACACAGTAGAAGCGACCTTACAAGCTAATAATAACAAGATGAAAAATCGATTCTACCAACCCTAGCACACAAAAACGGTAAACTACATATGATCCTATTTAAGATCTGGATCGTTGGGAGTGAATGAGATCGTAAAAATCTTAAGATTTTAAGATCTAGATCGAGATCTTGATAACCATAACCTGGCATATTAACTGTCTGAAAAAACAATCCAACCAATCAAACTATATTTTCCGCCTTAGTACAATCGCAAATTTTTCACAAACAAATAATATTTTATCCATCCTATCGCGATACAAACAAACAATTAAGTCTCCCATACGCGAGCATATAAGTAATATTTAACCGTTAGAATGTGACCTAAATATCGTTAACTAAAATCAACCAACACATATTTGATTTTCTACTAAGAGCTACGTAGCTTTGAGTTCTTCATCGCTCCGGAAGATACGTAATAGCGAAATTCAACGTCTCGTCAAACACCTTAATAAAAAAAATTATTTTTAGTCTTTTTCTTTTCAAACTTTTAATTGTTAAAAAAAAACGTAAGTTAACATTGATATTCACAAAACTGACTAAATGATTTTTGTTGTGGTGTTAATATATTCCTCTCTGACTTTCAAACTCAAATTTGATTGTGACGACCATTTTTTTCTTTAAGCGTTTTATCAAATTTTTTTTCTTTTGGAATAAATAAACTTCAACGATGATTCTATTATTATTTCGAATATTTTTATGACATCCACATATTTTTTGAGCTACCATAGATGCTCCTAATCAGTTATTAGGCTTTCTTTTAATCCTAACAATATTCATTCATTTTTCTTTTCTTTCTATTTTCAATCTTCTTCTTCTTTGTTTTAATGGGGTGACAATTTTTACATTTTTGGAAAAAGAAAAGGGAATATAAATAAATAAAAATTTAATATCGATATGTGATGTTTAAACCAATTTTTGAATTTGAATTTTTAATACTATTGTACTTTTATGAAATGGTTTGAAGTCAGTGTTTTCTATATTATTTTTTAAGATTTTCTTTGAGAGTTTTGAGGAGAAAGGAAATGTGGAATTTGAAGGGAAAAATAAGGAAATAATAGAATTGAAAGATTTTGTTGGAGAGGATTTTAGAGACTTTGTTTTTATTCATAACACAGCATTTTTCTAATTTGATTGAATTAAATTTTTGTGGGTTACAAGAGCTTATATAAATTCTTTAAATATACTTTATGTTGTTATATTATTCTAAAAATATAACAATGATAACTATTCATCTATAATTCTATACAAAAGTATAATTTTAAAAAGTGATAAAGATTTTTTTTTATAAATAAATTTGCTTTCTAAAATTATATGTCGGTTTTATAAAATTAAATTAAGCTGTGTTAAATTTAAATAGTACTTTTCAAAAGGTTAAATAAGTCACATAAAATTATTACATTTAAAATTAGTAATTTATTTTTGCTACAAATAATAACTCAAACTTTGAAATATTTTGATACTTTTAAATTTTAAATTAATTAGATTTTCTTTGTGTGAAAACTCAACAAAAAAATCTTTATAAAGTGAGAAGAAGAAAAACATGAATTTTTCTAACAAAAAGTAGGGTAGGACGAAATGAAGGGTATGAAAAGAAACATTTGTTAGAATTATGACTATTACAAAAGTGGCTAGCCATTGTCAGCTGGATAAGGATAAATTGATGAAAATAAATTTTGTTACAGAAAATAAAACTTTACTTTTTCTATCTATAAAAATATAAGAGTTTAATACGGAGGTACCAACTTCTCTATCTATAAAAATAAATAAATAATGAATCTTCACCTAATCACAATCTATCATTTGATTTTTATTTATTTAATTAATTATAAAATAGTATAATTATTGATTGTTTTTAAAGATAATCTTATTCAACTTTTTGAATTGGATAAATAAAAATTCACCTAACTTCATCTCTTAATTCATATTCAGTTAATTAAAATCAATAACACCAATTTCATTCCTTAAATTGATGAAGTGTTCAGTTTTAATTGATTTGGTTAGAACATCTGCAAGTTGCTTTTAAGTGCTATAGTAAACCACTTCTAACACACCATTTTGGACTTGATTGCACGGAAAATAGAACTTTGTCTCTATATGCTTGCTTCTACTATGCCAACACTAGGTTCTTTGCAAGGCTTATGGGAAATTTGTTACCTATTATCATCTTGACTGATTTGCTCACCTTGAATTTTAGTTTGTGCAGAAAATTCATCAGCCACACAGCTTGACAAGCTGGAAATGCACCTGCAATGTACTAAGCTTGACAGGTTGACAATGCAATCATTGATTGCTTTTTGGAGCACAAAGAAATGGGACCTCCCAAATAATTGAAGAAATATCCAAAAGTACCTCTTTTGCCAACTACATCTCAAAACCAATCAGATTCTGGATAGCGTATCAGCTCGAAATCTGATTTGGCACCAGAAGAGAACAAAAATACATACCTTGGAGTCCCCTTGATATACCTCAATATCCTGACAACAGCTTGATAATGTGACCACTTTGGTTTGTTCATAAACATACTCATCATTCCAAAAACATAATAGATGTCAGGCTGGTGTTTCAAATATATCTCAATGAGCCCACCACCTGTTTAAAAGTTGTAGCATCTACATCATCACCCTTAACATCAGAATCCAACTTGTGATTTTTTTCCAGCAGGTGTGATTGCATACTTGCAATTTATTATCTAAAATCTCTTCAAAATCTCAATTTCATACTTTAGCTTATGCAAAATTATACCCTTATCAGAGTACAAAATCTCTAACCCTGTAAAATATACCATATTTCCTATATCAATAATCTCAAACTCATTCATCAATATCTTCTTGAACTTTACTATCTCATCTGAACAACTCCCTATTAGCAATATGTCATCAACATAGAGACACACCATAATCATATTGTTATCAGATGTATGATGAACATAAACACCATATTCCATCTCTCATTTTCTGAATCCTTGAAGCTTGAAAATGAAAAAAATTCAGATCCCAAGCTCTAGGAGCTTGTTTAGTCCATACAAGACTTTATGCAACTTGTACATCATCCTTTCCCGATTCTTTCTCACAAATCTAGAAGGTTGTGAAACATAAAATTCCTCTTGTAAAAGATCATTCATAAATGAATATTTCACATCTAAATGCATCATAGGCCAATTTATATTAATAGCTATAACAATCACCAATTTGATTGTTTCATGCCTAGCTACAGGCACAAACATATCAAAGTAATCTAATCCAGATTTCTGTAGAAATCCTCTAGCTACTAACCTTGCTTTGCATTTTACAATTGATCCAACTAGCTTCAGTTTCAACTTGTAAATCCATTTCAAGCTGATGGCTTTCTTGTTCTTTGGAAGCCCAGTTAACTTCGAAGTCTTGTTTCTTTCTATAGCCTTAAGTTCTTCTTCATTTCTTTCAGTCACACTTTCTTCTTGAGAGCTTCTTTAATATTAATTGGTTCAGAGTCAACCAACATGGCACACCGATTAGGTTCCCCTTCAAAGTCTATCTCAGTATCTTGTAACTTGTCAAAGTCTACAAATCTTCTTAGTATTTGTCTAATTATTTGTGGCCTCTGAACTAGTTAAGAATCTTCTTCAGATGTTGGACTACCTTCACAGGCTGGACCACCTTCAGAAGCATGATCACCTTCAGAGGCATGATTACCATCAGAGTCTTGATCATCATCAAAATCTAGATCATAATCAAATTCACATTCATAGTCTTCTTCAGACTCATCTTCAGAGGAATTTTCTCCTTCAGAGTCTTCTTGAGACTCATCTTCAGAGGAAGATTCTCCTTCAGAGTCTTCTTTAGAACTTAACTCAGCTATTTTCATTGCGCCATAGTTAGAGTTAGATTGAGACATGACAATAGAGCTTATAAGCACATGTATTATGGTAACCTATAAGTAACATGATTCTGCTTCTATAATTCAAATTCCTTCTATTAGCATCCTAACATGCTTCTAACAAACAAAACTAAATACCTTTAGATAGCTCACATTTTTCTTGCTTCCACTCCACTTTCTGAATAGGAACTACTCCATTCAACTTCTTGTGGGATGTCTATTGAGCACATATAATGAAGTAGCATCAACTTCACCTTACAATGTATGAGGCAAATTATTCTCTTTCAACATGTTCCTGGTCATATCAATCAAAGTTATATTTCTTCTTTTAGCAAGACCGAAGTTGTCAAACTCACGAGTCTACTCAGACTCATAAAATGTTTGTAGACTCAACTCGCAGACTCGACTCGTAAACTCGTACGAGTCTATGGAAAATTAAAAATGACTTTCAAAAACCTGTAAGTGATACATATATGTCACACACATAGACTTTTAAACTTGTAAATGTCTCATATGTGACACAAATATGTATGATAGAACACCAATTAACATCAAAATTTTAATTTTCATACTCCATAACTAAATTCTTAACAAAAAACGATAGCAAATTTTCTCTTGAGAAATGCATTATTTCAAAACAGGCAAAAACTTGTTCTTCCATAAATCATAAATTTTCTAAACCATTTCGTCATGTGCAAATTGATGCACGAGGATTGACTATCAATGAATTTGATTAAACAATGTCGAATCACCTTTACATAAGAGAACATACAAGAGAAGCTTTTAAGTAAAACATATAAGAGAACACTTACACAACAAATGATTGATTTACCGCAAAAATGTGAACAAAATAATAGACTGACAAATGCGACTACGTCCTCAATCAATGGAAGAAGAAACTTTGCTGAAAGAATAAACTAGGAGAGATAATTTCTAATACTCATACAAGCCAAAAAAAATAAGGGTTTTTTTTTGGGGAATTTGGGCATTTTTGAATTAAAAAAATTAGAAAAACTTATAGACTCGTTAACTCACCATAGACTCGTGATTCTATACGAGTTTATGTGGGTTTACTCGAGCCAACTCGAGTCTATTAAAAATATTTTATGCGCGAGTTTACTCATTTTTACTTTCTAGACTCATAAACTCGTACGAGAATCTTTCTTGAACTATGCAGATTTGTACTCACCTCCACCATTAGTTTTGAGAATCTTCAGACTCTTTCCACTCTAATTCTCCACCTTGACTATGAGTTTCATGAATTCAATAAAAACCTCGTGTTTGAAATTTATGAGGGATACCCATTTCATTCTTGTGAACTCATCCATAAATGACACAAAGTAATTGTTCCTTCCAAGTGAATATACGTCAAATGGTCCACATGCATCAAAATGCACTACTCCCAAAACATGTTTTTCTCTTGGAGCCACTTCTAATGCAAATGGAAATCTAGATTTCTTGCCTTTCATACATATCTCACATGAATTCTCAGTCTTCACAATCTTAGGAATGCCATGTACCATCTTTTTAGAACTTAGATGCCCTGAGCTTTTGAAGTTTAGATACCCCAATATCTTATACCACAACTTATTGTCACCTTATGCACAAAGGCATTTAGTTTTAGGTGTTTCCACATTCACTTTGAATGTTATATTGTTGTCCTTTTCATATTGCATAATTATTTTTTATCAGAATCATACAACTTCAAGTGATTTTTCTTCATAGTAACTGAGAAATCTTTCTCAATTAGCTGACCTACATTCATCAGATTGCTCTTCATGCCCGGAACATACTAAACATCCCATATTAGAACAATTTTTCAATTCTTCACTCTGACTTTAACCTTTCCCATTCATTCAGCATTAAGGAACTTATCATCAACACATCTTATTTTGTCCTCTTTCTAGATTAAAATCAACCAATCATTGTTTGTTTCCAGGTAGGTGATTTTATCAGCTAGTGTATGTTAGAATAAGATATGTTCATGACATATTCTCTTTGGTTGTGATGGTTACAAAGTATTAAAAAAAACAATGGTTTATTTTATGTGTGCTTCATATATGCATGTTATACATGTACATAAATGATCAAAATCTGATATACTTGAACACACTTGGGAGTTACCTAATTGCTAGCTTCTAGTGGCTGGATCTGAAGAACTTTTTTTGGTGTGGCTTGGCGCAGAATCTGGTGCTAAAGGTCTCAACATTTAGATGAGTCACTACACTTAGTAATTATATATTAGCTTCTGGTACCATTCAAAGTTTGTTATAAAGCTAGAGATGTATGTACTGCAGAAAGCAAGTTGCATTATATAATCAACATGACAGCTCTATTAGTATAAAATCTTGTAACACCCTAGATTTTGCCCCTAAGTTTGTGTTTGCATTTGCATCATTTTTCATACAAACAAGATCCCGCATTGGTTCCTCGGTCCTTATTGGTTGCAGGTTTATGCCTCACAGGGGATCACCATTGCTTTTATTTGCTTTTATTTTTTTATGTTTACTAACCATTAATTAAAATCCAAAAATATTTTGTTTTTATTTTAATAACGTACTCAAGGGAAGAGAAGGTCAAAAATGCCAAAAATAGCAGTCCCACAGCTCGAATGAATTTTATTAATAAAATGTCGAAGTTGATCCACAAACAATTCAAATTTATCTGATCAAGGATTTCCCAAGTTTTAATTGAGTTATTCAAGGAATTCCAAGGTTCATATGTTTATTTCCATGTCTTATTTGACGCGCAAAAGAATCTAACCGAAATAACCAAGGAATAAAAAATTAACAAAATATTCTAGTTTTGACTTGGTTAACCGGTTAACCAATGTGTTAATTGATTAACCAGTGTAAAATTTGAATAATTTGTTCAAATTCAGCATATACCGACTTTGATCTCACTTGTAATATTCTAGATCCACTCCACTTTTATTCTTCTACATCACTTTAATCATTTCCCACCATAAACCCTCACTAATCACCACTCTTTTATGAATTTCCCTCCGAATTTGAATTTCAAGCCTAATTTTGATTAAGTCGATCCTGGTTAAATCGATAAATTATGACTAATATGAGGCCATTTTATTTAATTTATTTTATTTTATCTAGTCTATTTATTTTATTTATTTCTGTTTTTGCATTTCTATACAATAATAATGCTCCACTCCTTACAAAACCATTCTAACAATTGAATCGGTTCCAAGGTAGTAAAAGAGCAACATTTCGACGGTTTCGAATAATAGCTAATACACTGCACACACGCTTTCTCTTGGGAAAATTACAACGAGACCATTTATTTCATCGCATTCCCGTGTAAATTATCATGTATCCCTCTCCCGATTACTTTGTACGTATTTATTTTTCCGCATTTATCGCTTTCAATTCACTCGCTAACCATTGGTCCAACACCAAGTGGTTTCACCTGCACACTCGCACAATTTATTCGGTTTACAGTTTCGCATTTCTAGGAGCACCCCTAGGGACTAGGAATTAAATCCATCTAATCAATCAAACAACCAACCTCCATTTGCATTTCACCTGTAAGTCGATTGCTCCGCGCATCACCATCAAACTTTTCTAACTTAACAAAGTATTCAAACTAATTAATTATATGAAAGAACTGAACTCTGGAGTCTAGCATTCCTCGGGTTCTTGAATGAATTACTGTTAAGGCTAGCCCTTGGGTTGAAATTCATTCGCCCTTTCGTACTCAAAACACTTAATTATTACAAATAAAATACGAAAGAACTGAATTCTGGAGTCTAGCATTCCACGGGTTCTTGAGTGGATCATTCCTGAGGCCAGCCCCACGGGACGTGATTCATTCACTCTTTCGTACTTAAAACACTTAAAACATTCAACTTCCTCGAAAAGATGAGGCATGATTCATCTCCATAGGAAAGACATTTCTCATATTCCCACAAACACAAACAAATCAATTTTCTCAAACAATTTCTCTCAAGGAAGAATGTGGCAATCACTTTTTGATCATATATCCAAGTTCGAAGCTTCTTCCCCTTTCAATTTTCTCCCTTAACTGTTTATGGTGGAATAGTTGAGATATCTCCCTCAAAGATGACGACTTGTATCTTTCTTTGAAATCCAACTAAATACATATCCAACAAACGCAAAAATAATTTTTATCAATTAAATGGAGGAACTGAATTCTGGAGTCTAGCATTCCACATAGTTCTTGAATAAATCATTCCTGAAGCCAGCCCCACGGGACGTGATTCATTCACCCTCTTGTTTCAAGACACTTAATTACATATCAAATAATGAAAGAACTGAATTCTGGAGTCTAGCATTCCACGGGTTCTTGAGTGGATCATTCCTGAGGCCAGCCCCACGGGACATGATTCATTTGCCCTTTCTTTCTTAAAATACCTTAAACAAGATCAAACATGTCTTCAAAACGAACAATTTTTAAGCTCTTTCTATCTTGCAAACAAGCTAGCGCTTCAGCCTCCTATCGCGAGTAAATAAGCCAACGCTTAGTAGTTAGAGAGCGTCTAAACAATCGTTTATTAAAAAAACCAACATACCGTAGTTGCACGAACTACGAAGCTCTGACTTTCCCATTGCACAAGGGAATACGTAGGCACATGGATTTTAATCCTTCACGAGCACAATAATAAAAAATTAACCATTTCTCCATAACAATAATTAATAATATTTTGATTTCCCTTAGAATAAACATTTTAGCAAACCATTTAGAAGAGAAAGACATAAATCAACATTTAATCGCATAGTTAGACTAAGAGGTTCCCGCTGAGTACAACGGACGTGAGGGGTGCTAATACCTTCCCCTTGCGTAACCAACTCCCGAACTTAGAATTTGGTTTCGTTGACCATTTCTTATCCTATTTAGGTTGTATCTATATCTTCCTTTTCTTTAATTATAATAAATAGAATTAGGTGGTGACTCTGTTTTTCTTTTCGCGTCCATCGCGAGGATCGTATTTTTCGAGGTACGACAGCTTGGCGACTCTGCTGGGGATATGCTCCATGCTAGAGAGAGCCAAGCCTAACTTAGCTAGCTGCACATTTAATTGTTGATCTTGTCTTATTTGTCTTCTCTATGTTTTTTATTTATGTTTGTTATTTGTTCTTTTATCGCTTTCTCTTATTTCTCACTATTATACTTGTCTGTGGGATCTTCGGGGTTATATCACAAGTAAAAGCTGAGCTTTGGAAAAAGAAGAGGGAACACCTAGGTTAAAATTGGTAGTTATTAGTGTTAGTCTCCAAGAAGTCGCTTCTTAAGGGCCTAGCATGAAAGCTCCCCTAGACTACCAATCTCTTATAGACTACCAATTAGGAAGTTTTGAGATATTCCAGTTTCCGAATCTAATTCTACCTGGAATCCCAAGCATACTTGCATTACATCCATTTGCATACCACTGCATCTGCATTTCATATCATATGCATTTTCCAAATAAACTCATTCGTCCATTTACCCATGTCAATCAGCCGATTTCCTGGCATTTGTACCAAGCTCAAAGAAGTTGTTGAAGGACAATGGAGAGGAAAAAGATGGTTGATCCCATGTCAGGCTTCACTATGGTGACTAACCCAATGTATGATATTCCCCTGACTATTCTCCTCTAAAGTTGGGTGCCACAACTCAAATTCAGCCAGTGCATGTCTTGTCATCAAGTGGGATCCTCGTTGTGCAGAAGAACCCAATTGTTCATGTTAATTCTTGAGTTATAAGGAAAAAACCAAATTCTCAAGGCACTAACATGATAAAGGAACGTTCTCAAGGGGCTGAAATCGCAGAAATATGTCAGGATTTTGAGAAGCGATTGGATTTTATGGAAGGTTCTAACACAATGAGGCTGGAGGATATGATTTTGGTATCAGGTCTTGTTATACCTCCAGGGTTTAAGATGCCCAACTTCGAGAAGTACAATGAGGATAGTTGTCCTAAGCTCTATTTGGGTATGTTCTGCCGAAAAATGGTTCCCCATACTCATGAAGATAAGTTGATGATTCATTGCTTTCAAGACAATTTGAGTAAGGCATCACTGGACTGGTACATGAAGCTGGAAAATAGTCACATTCATTCATGGGAAGATTTATCAGCTGTTTTTGTGAAGCGGTACATGTACAACTTAGATGTGGATCCGGATAGAAGACAATTGTTGAGTATGTCTCAGAAAGACAATGAATCCTTTAGAGGATATGCACAACGGTGGAAAGAATTGGCAGCCCAAATGCAACCACCACTCTTAAACGTGGAGTTAGTTGACATGTTCACGGATACCCTGTAGAGTTCATACTTCAAAAAAATGGCGGGCATTGTGTCATCATACTTTTCTGACTTGGTGAAATTTGGAGAACGCATTGAGAGCAGCCTTAAGAGTGGAAAAATACAAGATGCCTCAAGCATCTAGACTAGTGAGAATGAATCCCTCAGCAACTCCCAAGAGGAAGAAGATGATGTAATCAATGCAGTCATGACAGACGTCGAGTATTCCTATGGTGCATCAGCAAGACCTTATGGTCCTCCATCGTTTCAGCAATCACCATTTTGTATGCCTCACCATCCTTGTAGACAACCAACAATGTTTAGGGTACCTTACCAGTAACCCTAGATCGCTCCTCATCAAAGTCAACGAGCCCAAAGCCGGGGATATCTGAATTAACATCAGAGTCAACATAAGCCTCGCAACAATTTGGAAAGAAGGAATGCTCCTCTTCATTCAATACCTTTATCATACACTCAACTTCTGCAACCTTTGATTCAAAGCTCATTGGTGGTTCCTAAGTCTCTCAAGCTGTTTCCAGAACTGTACCCACCTGAGTATAATCCACAAGAGCAATGTGGATATCATGTTGGATCAATGGGGAATTCAACTGAAGACTGCAAAGCTTTTCAAGCCAAAGTACAACATTTGATCGATAAAAAGTACATATCATTTCCAGAAGGAAACCTGGTGGTACATGTCAACCTCTCTCCTGAGTGAGTGCAAAGACTCTTTGGGCATCTCTTGAAGACACTAAATCAAGACATTTTCAATTCCCTAAAGATGGAAATCCTCTATTTGTTTCGGCATTGTTGTTATTTTCTTTGCATGTTGATTTTGTATTTTCTTGTTAGCATTGTTGTTTTTGAATTGGCAAAATTAATAAAGTGTTTATGCATCTTTTGAATCCATCCATCCGTATTCACTCGTTTTCTTTCATTTGTTATAAAAAATAAAAACATAATTTCTCCCATTTATTTATCTTTATTAAACATTTGTTTTAGCAAAGATTGGAGGGAGGATGATGAAAGCCAGATACCTGAACTCTCCATTTGTATGCTCTCAATTAAAACCATGCCAATGATGTACAATCACTGTTTCAAATTCCCAAACACTGGTGAAATAAGGAATATAGTCCCTTGCTAACCCCTTTGAGCCTCGAAGTAGGAGTTTTCTTTTTCAAAAGTGAAAAAACCCTTAATTTCAAACCAGGGGCAGGGTAGTCTGTTCAGTTAATCTATTTGCATTTAATCTTCAAGAGATTCAATCCAACATTCAAGAAGGATCAGCAACATACTTTCCTTCACACGCCAAAGAAGTCGTGAAGGGTCAAAAGTTTGTAGTACAGGTTCTTTATCCTCCAACAAAATGGCAGTCACAACCATTCAACAAAAGACAGAAGAGAAAGAAGGAAATACAAAGAAAAAGCTCGCTAAGTCCAAAAGCCAAAAAAAATGACTTAGGCGAAAATTAATGAAGTCAAGAAAAAGAAGTCAACAAAGCAAATATAAAGCAAGGTGGCTGCCATCTCATTTTATAATCCTGATCCTTACGCCGCCAAAGAATTTTGAGATATGAATGCATATGTCAAATTAACTGAACGTAGGATTGGAGCTCATTACGAAGATTGGGTGGGTACAAACAAATTTTGAGCCTTTATCCTTTGTTTCATAAACCGTGAACCAAGCCACGTTACAACCCTTAAAAGACCTAATTGAGGCGGGGTTTATTTTGAAAGCATACTAAATCAAGGTTGTGTTAACCTGACTCCTAACGATCTTTGCTAATCATTTGTATTGATCGCTTCATCTGCCATTCCATAAATGGCTAGATCCACTTCGTGTTTTGATCATCGATTTTTCCATTGTATCATAATCATACCAATAAATTGAGATTTCAAAAAACTTGCATAAATGTTGCATTAAAATTGCCAATTTTTAAATGTATAATGTTTATTTGCAAGTCAATTCAGCATCAAGGGAATCCCAATGAATGCAGCCAGTTAGGGAATTTGACTTGGTAAGAGAAGCCCAGTCAGAGGCAACCACTTTGAGAATCAGTCAATCTGAATCAATCTCTTCAAGAGTCAGCTACTCAGAGGTTGAACATTTTCTCAAGAACTCATACTGGAGTTGATCTATCACAAACAGTTCAAGAGTTCAATAGTCAGTCAAGCCAGAAGTTTCCTATCCTAAGAGTCAGATAACTAGGGGCAAATCTCTGATATTCAAGCACTGGGGCCACCATTTCAAGGCCATGTTATGGCAAGTTGCATCCAAACTTTTTGTGAAGAGGATATGTTCAAAGACTCATTGATTATGGGGCAAGATGAATCACACGGGGGCAAGTCCTATCCATGCCTTCAAGCTGTTCAAGCAGACCTTTTGTGATGACAACTTTCAGGTTCAAGACGGGTGTCGGGAATCATGTTGTCATTTTTGTCTCCTTCTAAAGAGTCTTCTGCAAAAAGAATCCTTTCCACCCAATACCCACTACCAGGGGCATTTTGGAAACCATTGAGTCAGTGCATAATCTTTCTCATATGTTAGTCACGTCGCTTCGCTCTTAGCGTCAAGCCCTTCTACCGTCTTGTTCATCGAGCATACACCCACAGTCAAAAAGAGTCATCCTTTGCAAAATAAGCCTTTTCTGACATGCAGTCTTTTGTCTCCCTAAGAACACTTTAAAATCCATTTGTCGTTGGCACGAATCTATTGAGCTGGTCGTGAAACCCTTTGCTTGCAGTCTAAGTCCATTTGATTTGGCATATACCTGTACTTTTTTCCTGATGGTTCCTGAAGGTCTTCTTTTGACTCTTCGTTTAAGGAATTTCCAGAGGTTGGATGTTTTATCTTGTTGAAAACTCCAACATTTATTACCTTTATTCCTAGTGCCAACCGGTCGCTTAGAGTCATTGATTTACCTTTGAATACTATGCGTTCTACTCCCAGTATCAGTTGGTCGCATAGAGTCGCTGTCTAATCACCGTGTTTGTCTTCTTTATCCTTATTGTCAACATTTACACTTGAACATGTTGATTTATCACTTTGGATACTTTTAATATTTCTTGTTATTCTTACTCTTAGTGTCAACCGGTTTGAAACCCGTTGCGCATTCATTTTGAGTGTATTGTATTATTTCCATTCGTAGTGTCAGTTGGTCGCATCCAGCCTACTGCACATTCACTTCGAATATTTTTGGTGATATTTGTTCTTGGTGTCAGCTGGTCGCATCGAGCCACTGTGTGTTCACTTGGAATATGTTGTTTGTTTTTTGTCAACCGTTCGCATCGAGCCACTGCTCAATCAGTTTGAATATTTTCACTTATTGCTGATTCATAGTGTCAACTGGTCTTGAACTTGTTACTATTCACTTTGAATATTCCCTTGATTTGTTCTCAACCCCTAAGTTGATATCTGTTTTTATCGTGATCCCCGAGTTAATATCATTTTAGTTATTTCCTCAAACCCCGAGTTGACTTGTTTTCTCGACCCCCGAGTCGATGTCGTTTTAGTTATGTCCTCAACCCCCAAGTTGATGTGTTTTCTCGATCCCTGAGTCAATGTCGTTTCAGTTTCTCAACCGCCGAGTTGACTTATTTTCTCGACCCTCGATTCGATGTCGTTTTAGTTATTTCCTCAACCGCCAAGTTGGCTTTTTTTCGACCCCTGAGTCGATGTCGTTTTAGTTATTTCCTCAACCGCCAAGTTGACTTTTTCTCGACCCCGGAGTCGATGTCGTTTTAGTTATTCCCTCAACCCCCGAGTTGATTTGTTTTTAACCCCTGAGTCAAATTTGTGATTTGTGTTTGACCCCCGAGTCAATGTTGTTATCTTTTCTTCAACCCCCGAGTTGATTTGTGTTTGGCCCCTGAGTCAATGTTTTTGTTCAACCCCCGAGTTGATATCTGTTTTTGTTTGACCCCCGAGTCAATGTTTTTGTTCAACCCCCGAGTTGATATTTGTTTTTGTGTGACCCCCCGAGTCAATTTTGTGATTTGTGTTTGACCCCCGAGTCGATGTTGTTATCTTTTCTTCAACCCCCCGAGTTGATTTGTGTTTGGCCCCCCGAGTCAATGTTTTGGTTCAACCCCCGAGTTGATATCTGTTTTTGTTTGACCCCCGAGTCAATATTTTCGTTCAACCCCCGAGTTGATATCTGTTTTTGTGTGACCCCCGAGTCATTGTTGCCTTTAGGTTGTTTTCGATCCCTGTATCGATCTTTTCTTTATCCCTTCAACCCCCGAGTTGATATGTCATCCCCAACATATTGTTATCCCAGTGAGTCTTCACCCTCGGAGTTTTTTTTTGTGGATCACCATTAACATATACCTTCATCATTTCGCCAGGCATATTCATCATTCAAGAAAATCAGCATGCTAAGGTTCATTGCATCCCATACCTCATATCCCCAGCAAAACAGAAAAGAGTCTCATAAATTCATAACATTGCATATCATTGCATTTCATCTGCATTTGGTCAAAATTTTAGGTATTTTAATATTTAATCCTCTTCTACCTCGAATGTCCAAAAAACTTTGTTATTCATACATTCATGTTCAAGATGATTAAATAGGGGCAACTGTCACACCCTAAATTTTGACCGAGTTTTTTTAATAAATATTTTCATCCATTTGGCGTATTTTATCACAATATCGATAGTCGGTCTTTACATTTTGGTCCATTATTCATCAATCCTGCATCTTGCAGTCGATTTCATGTTATTTTTATTTTATTCTTAATATTTTTTTTAAAATTCTATTCTTAATTTAAGTTTTAATCTTTAGCTAGATATATACTAGATTTATAGAATTTTAATTTAGTTTATATGTTGGTTAAAGATTTTTTAAGATTAATTTAGTTTTTTTTTTATGATTAATATGAGTATTTCCTTTCATCTTATCTTTTTTATTATTTTATTACTTATCTCTATATTAGAAAAAAAAATTAATTTTAGTTTATATTTTATCTAGTTTATTTTAACTTTAGATAAATTGTAATTTAGTTCGATTTAGTTTAGTTTTTTTTATTAGTTTATTTAATTTAGTTTATTTTTATTAGTTAATTTTTTTTTAATTGATTAATAGTTTTTTATTAGATTTTTTTATTAGCTTCATTAATTTAGTATTATCAATTTAATTTTATTTTAGTAGTTGATTTAATTTAATTTATAGTTTATGAAAGCCTTTGTTTCAATACTTCAAAACACCAATAGTACAATCCCACTACCAAGTCTTTCTCTGCTCCCACGCTGCTACATCACCAGCCTTTTATCACTCTGCATCAAGCAATACTCCAATAGACACCAAAATGTACAAACCAAATTCTGTTATTCATAAAGCAAGCTTTGACCATTTTCCATACACCAATTTGGACACTCATAGCCTGCTATCACTGCACCCTCACCTGCATAACAACATCAACAATATCAGAAAAATGGGAGAATAAAAAACCTGCATAAAAAAGGGGACCTTGGAGAATCAATAGAAAAACAACATAAGAAGGGGGAGTGGAAAACGCACAGAGGGAGGAATTTTTTTCTGCGAAACAAAAGGGGGGGGGATCTTGAACGACAAATATCAACAACAACAAAAAAACCTTTACCTTCACCTTTAGATAACCATCCCCACTGGAAAAAAAAACGACACCCTTCTTCAACAATCCACAAATTCCTTCACGAAAATCCGAAAAATCAACCTTCGGAAACTAGAAACAAAACCAACAAAAACCACCATGAAAATCACCGGCCCACCTCTACTGATAAACCATCCACACCGCAGAAACCTTTAAACCGCCGTCGTTATCCTTCGTTCAACAACATACAACTCACACAAAACCAAATTGAATCAAGAAGCTTCAGAGACCCATCCGCGAGCCTCACCATCACCGTCAAAATCGCACAGAACCTCCATCCACCAAACAAAGCCACCATCTTCGAACCTCTCCGCATTAACACTTTGCCATCACTTACACAAGCCACCGTGAGAACCACCCTTCACCGTTAAAACCCCATCTGCAAATAGAGCACACAAAATCGAACAAGCCGCGAAAACAACCGCAACCACCGCCCCAAGCTCGTTGCGACCCAAGCCACCATCGTAACCCTCAACCTCCGTGAAAAACCGTAGTATCTGAAAGAAACGGACCGACGCGAGCGAGAGGCCGCCGCTGAACCATTTGAAAGGGATGGATTGCATATTTTGCCCTGATTCGTTCATATGAGAAAGAATATGTTTATTTATTTATTTATTTATTTTGATAAGTTTAAAAATATGCTGAGTTTCTTTTTATTTTTTTATTTAATCAACATTTAAATAGGTTGTGGATAAGGGCTTAGCCCATGGATTCACTTTCTTTACTCACCAAACACCCAACACCCAACAGTCACCCCTCATCTTCAAATTTCTTATAATTTTAAATTTCTATCATGTTTTTGTTCCATATTAGTATTTTTATCTGATTATTATGATTTAAATTTTTTTTATTTCTTTCTTTTAATTTAGAAATCCATTTTTTATTATCTTAAAATTTGCTCTCTTTAATTAATTTTTTGGGCCGATGATATAACAAAAAGTCTGATTAAGTCGATCCCGGATAAATCGATAAATTGTGACTAATATGAGGCCATTTTATTTTATTTATTTTATTTCATAATTTATTTTATTTTATCTAGTCTATTTATTTTATTTATTTCTATTTTTGCATTTCTATACAATAATAAAGTTCCACCCTTACAAAACCACTCTAACAATTGAATCGGTTCCAAGGTAGTAAAAGAGCCAAATTTCGACGGCTTTGAATAATAGCTAATACACTGCACACACGCTTTCTCTTGGGCAAAGTACAACAAGACCCTTTATTTCATCGTATTCTCGTGTAAATTATCATGTATCCCTCCCCCGATTACTTTGTACGTATTTATTTTTCCGCATTTATCAATTTCAATTCACTCGCTAACCCTTGGTCCAACACCAAGTGGTTTCACCTGCACACTCGCACATTTCATTCAGTTTACGGTAGGAGCACCCCTAGGGACTAGGAATCGAATCCATCTAATCAATCAAAGAACCAACCTCCATTTGCATTTCACATGTAAGTCGATTGCTCCGCGCATCGCCATCAAACTTTTCTAACTTAACAAAGCATTTAAACTAATTAGTTATACGAAAGAACTGAACTCTGGAGTCTAGCATTCCACGGGTTCTTGAATGAATTACTCTTAAGGCTATCCCTTGGGTTAAAATTCATTCACCCTTTCGTACTCAAAACACCTAATTATTACAAATAAAATACGGAAGAACTGGATTCTAGAGTCTAGCATTTCACAGGTTCTTGAGTGGATCATTCCTGAGGCCAGCCCCACGGGACGTGATTCATTCACTATTTCGTACTTAAAACACTTAAAACATTCAACTTCCTCGAAAAGATGAGACATGATTCATCTCCATAGGAAAGACATTTCTTCTATTCCCACAAACACAAACAAATATATTTTCTCAAACAATTTCTCTCAAGGAAGAATGTGGCAATCACTTGTTGATCATATATCCAAGTTCGAAGCTTCTTCCCCTTTCAATTTTCTCCCTTAACTGTTTATGGTGGAATAGTTGAGATATCTTCCTCAAAGATGACGACTTGTCTCTTTATTTCAAATCCAACTTAAATAATATCCAACAAACGCAAAAATCATTTTTATTAATTAAACGGAGGAACTGAATTCTGGAGTCTAGCATTCCACGTAGTTCTTGAATAAATCATTCCTGAGTCCAGCCCCACGAGACGTGATTCATTCACCCTCTTGTTTCAAAACACTTAATTACATATCAAATAATGAAAGAACTGAATTCTGGAGTCTAGAATTCCACAGGTTCTTGAGTGGATCATTCCTGAGGCCAACCCCACGGGACGTGATTTATTCATCCTTTCATTCTTAAAATACCTTAAACAAGATCAAACATGTCTTCAAAACAAACATTTTTTAAGCTTTTTCTATCTCGCAGACAAGCTAGCGCTTCAGCCTCCTATCGCGAGTAAATAAGCTAACGCTTAGAAGTTAGAAAGCGTCTAAACAATCGTTTATTAAAAAACACCAACAAACTGTAGTCACACGAACTACGAAGCTCTGACTTTCCCATTTCACAAGGGAATACGTAGGCACATGGATTTTAATCCTTCACGAGCACAATAATAAAAAATTAACCATTTCTCCATAACAATAATTAATAATATTTTGATTTCCCTTAGAACAAACATTTTAGCAAACCATTTAGAAGACAAAGACATAAATCAACATGTAATCGCATGGTTAGACTAAGAGGTTCCCATTGAGTACAACGGACGTGAGGGGTGCTAATACCTTCCCCTTGCGTAACCGACTCCCGAACTTAGAATTTGGTTTCGTTGACCATTTCTTATCCTATTTAGGTTGTATCTATATCTTCCTTTTTTTAATTAGAATAAATAGAATTAAGTGGAAACTATGTTGTTCTTTCCACGTCCATTGTGAGGATAGTATTTTTCTAGGTACGACATTGTGCTTTAGTTCGGCATCCAAATCAACATTGTTAGATTGACTCAGCTCAAAGTTATGATGTTTGGCATCAGAAATTTTCTTTTCAAGTTCCTTAAGCTCTTTATCCCCAAACTTCAATGACTATGTTATTAGCAGCTATTTTCTTGTACCTTTTGGCCTTGCGTTCCTCCAGCCTTTCGACTTTGTTTTCAGCTTCCCTTGCTTCATCCCACGCGTTACCACTCTTCACGCCAGTCGACTCAATGGTTTTTTCAACCTTTGGAAGGATTTTAAAATCATCAAACATCTTGCTCACCAGATTGGTCAGTTCCATAATAGTACGAAGATCTTGGGGTCTACTATCGAAAAATCCATTTAGTCGAGAGACTCCTTCAGGAAGACATGGGTGGTAGGATCAACATTTAGGGTAAGATGAATATCCCTCTTGAAGAATTTATCTTTGATCTTTTTCAGAAGAGGGCCAACAAAGTCATCTGGAGCTGAAGCCCCAAGAGTTGTCGAATAACTTCTTTCAGTAGAACCTAAACTCTTCCTAAGCTTCAGGATGGCATACTCCCTGAGGTTTGACCACTTCAGGGCCAGCAGGCAATTACCAGTTACATCTTCCTTTGGGGTCGAAAGCTGTGAGGAATGGGAGAATTGCGAATTTTTCTCAGACAAGGGTTGATTAGTCTTTTCAAGAACTTTCTCTTCATTGTCCTCATCTTTGTTTTGTTGGTCATCACCCTCGCTCTCAGCCTCTTCTTCCTCCTTTTCTTCCTCTTGCTTTGGACTGTTTATTTCAACATCCTGAGCATTAGCTTGTGGCTCTCCCATTTGCTCTGGTTCTTTTAGATTTGAAGGGGTAGGTTATTCAGTCTTCTCAACTTCTGCCTCTTCAATAAAAGCTGCATGTATCACCCTAACAGTATGGCTTCCTTGGTCAAGATAGTATTTAATCGAAAGGTCGTCACGCTCTCGATCAGAATCATCAGTATGAGACTGTTAAGTAACGGATTTAGCTTCGATCACAGGGGGGAGCAACTGTTGTATTAATGGGTTGGTTAATCTCACTTACAGAACTATAACCAGAGCCAAAATCAGAAGTTGGGTGATAAGTTGGCTCACCTTGGCTGTTTAAGAGGAATGTAGGTGAAGGAGTAGCAGTCGAAGGAGGTTGAGAAGTGCCTAATCTAGCTTGATAAAAAGACTAAGGAAAGTTAATTCGAAGCTATAAAAGGAGATTGAAAGGTTAAGAGGCAAAACTAAATACCTCATTCTCTTCACCTCCTGGGCTGGAGTTGGCACTCTCAGGAGCACCACCAGCAGACTTCGCCATAGGGGTGGGAAGTTCAGCTTCGACACCACCTATTGAAGGTGCCTTTTTCATAACTTTGGCCACCTTGGAAGAAGGTTAGTCAACAGCACCAGGAGACTGTGCAGTCTTCCTTTTCCTCTTGAGGGGCTTCTCCTCAGGGGACTCATCATCATCTGCTGGGGTAGAAGCACTTGAAGCCTTTTTCCCTTTTGTTTTGGAGATGTCGAAGGCTTTTTGGTTGTCTGAAAGGAAGACCAAACATTAGGAGGAAAACACATATGAAGTTACAAAAAATAGGGTTATGAAATACCTTAACGCCTTCTTTGTTTCCAGTCTGTATTACCACACCTTTGTTGGCAGTGGTTCTTCTGGAAACTGCTGAAAATGGCAAAAAAAATTGTTATGATTTAATAATTGATCACTCAGTAAGGGGTAAATAAAGACCTCAAACATTCATATATGTCAGATTCGACGTGAACATCTTCGAGCCTATATGAAGGTGCTCTTTGAAACTGTCTAGTGTGTGCTTAGTCGCAACCACCCTTTGGGCTTTCGGCTGAGACTGCTGTCGAAGGATTTAAATTGAGTCCTCACAAATGAACCAGTCTAGAAATGGAGGGGCAATGGTCACTCCAAAATCAATAGTAGGCAGTCGAGGAAATGTTGGAGGAAAAATTCGAAAATCCACCTTATAACACTTATCACGAGGTATGTTAGAAGGGATTTTTAACTTATTCATCTTTTGCAAAAAATTCTCCTTCACAGTGACAACAGCCTCACAAATGATTCAATTAAGATCATATGGTCGGTAAACAATTTTAAAGTACTTTTAAAAATCTTGTATCTCTTTGATGTGAGTGGACTTACTTTTTTTGACCTTCTCCTGCACATTAACAAAAGCAAGGTCAAGTTGGGCAGAAAACTCAATGGCAGTGAGGAAGTTTTCACTGTAGTATTTGCACCACCAATCATTGATGATATGGGTGCGTTAGATTGTGGGTTGAAAATAGACAGGGGATAGGACTGCTTTTTGAGCGTCCCATTTGGCGAAGATCTCAGCAACATCATATTCGTCGAAGAGGTTGTTGGAAAAGATGACCTGTCCTTTCTTATCATAAAGGCATTTAGGGAAGCTCTGACCCAACCCAAATTTCCTAAAAACCAGGTTTAGTTGATAGGCAATAAGAACCGTGCCTGACTTCCCACCATTCAGCCTATAAACAAAAAAATCTGGGAATAAAAAAGGCTTCCCAAACTGAAATAGAGTCCATGTGGAGCTTCTTTGAAGGGAAATTTGGAAAAGCCCTAGTGAACCATTTGGGGCCACCCTTCCTGTCAGCAAAGGGAGCCATGAATGGAACAAAATCGTATTGATGTGCAACTATCATTATATAGCTAGAGAAGGCCCCTTTCAGGGTTTCGCCTTCATCATTAGGAGAAAGCTTCGCCAGTCGAACACCTTCAGTGCTCTTGAGCCTGATCTCCTCTGATTCCTCATTAACTTTCCCTTTTCTGGGAAGTACAAGTTCAAAAGTGGAATTTAGCCAGAGTTGAAGGAGCCATAGAGGGCCAGTAAGACTCATGGCACCAGAGGTGCTTCCTGGGTTCCTCAGTCGAGTCACTCCTTCACTAAGAGACTCATAGAGACTGGCTAAAATGAGTTCACTCAAGCAAACCCCTATGTTTTTATGGAGTTGGTTTGCCAAGGGAAGATATTTCTTCGCCACCTGTAAGGGTTTGGTGCAGAAGACATATCTGGATGGCCAGAGAGTAAGGAAGGCAATATGCTCCTGATCAGAAACCTTCTCATAATTGGGTTTGGAATGATGATTGATGAAAGGGGTATATGTTATCTTCAACTCGTTGAAGCCAATAATATCCTTAGTGTCAATGGTAGGATCATATGTGTGACCATCAGGTCGAATCCCTGTAATAACGACTATGTCGAAGAGAGTGAGAGTAATCATCCCACAAGGAAAATGAAAGGTATAATGAGTATAATCCCAGAAATATAGTGAAGCAGCCAAAAGGTTTACATAATAGGGAATATGAGTCTTTGACAACATCAATAGATCATAAATCCCTATATTTTTCCAGTGGTCAACTTTAGTTTTCCACAATCTGGCTAGCCAAATATCAAATTCACTAAACTGGCTTACAACCCTAACCAACCTCGTACCATCATAGAGGTACTTCACGTTCAGTTGAGTGAGAGAATGTGGGCTAGATGATGAGTCATCAGATTTGGGGATATGTTTATGCCCTAGAGGTTGGGGTTTGCAGTAGCAAGGGAAAAAATCTTTCAGCTTCTCATATGTGTTCTTAACTATAGCCAGCAGACCAGATAAAGCAAAAGGGCAGTCATTAATAGTGAAGGGGATCATTACCTGAGACTGATATAAGTTATTGGTTTCAGCATCTCTGGGTTCAGGTGCAAACTGGGGATTATTGATAGTTTTGGGCTTAGTGATTTCATTGAAGGGAGGAATAGTTTGTTCAAAGTTGAAAGATTTTGCTTTTTGACCTTTCTTCTGGGAAGTAGTAGCTTTGGAGGACGCCATTGGTATAAATGAAAATTGAGTTTAGGGTTCTTGGAAGAAAGTAGTAAGACTTTAGCAAGAAAAGAATTAATGTTTGCAAGAGTTTGGAAAGGTTTTCTTGTTATGCTGAAGTCTATATTTATAGGCAGAGGAGACAAGAGGTTAGAACTCCAGCCACTTATTGTAAAGTAATGTGGTGGGGAACGTGGCACTTAGGATCTGACGAGTTGAGGGAGCAGTTAATGGAAAATACGTTAGCACATTATTCAAGGAAAAAGTCGTGATCAGAAAGCCGTAGAAACGGATGATGGGACTTTTGGGATTTTTGCCATTATGACATGACATCATACGCGTGGGTGAAGAATCACAACAGTTTTTAAAACGTGGGTTAAGTGGTTCTAACCAAACTTTTGTCTGACCTAAGTTGGCGTAGAAAACGATGAATATCAAAAAATTATCTGTTCATCAAGATAGTCAAAAAAAACATTTTTGGGGGGCAATTTTTTATCCCTGAATTTCAACGCTATCAATTAATGAGGTAATTTGGCTTAATAAAGATTTTTCTCATTATGAGCTGAAAGTGAGGTTTTCGACCTTACTTATTAAAAGGATGAGAGTCGAAGGAGCCTACTTACCAATTTGGTACTTAGAGAAATTCTAAGTTAAAATAGTTTCTAAGTGTTGGGATGATTCGACCATGTTGAGTTTTGACGAAAATGGTAGTTACAAGAGTTTAATACGTTCAAGTTTGGAGGGAAGTTATGTAATTTTCAATTCAAATGTAGAGACAAGTGGCACTAGATCAAGCTTCTTCAACACATTAGTGGTTCAAGTGTCATCATCTTAGGATAGTATTAGGAATAACCGTCGAAAATGGTTACTTTGTAATGTATATAAATAACTTAGTCTAGTGTTAGAATAAGTGTGTGGAAATCATATGTACTAGTAACTCCGTATACTCAAAGTATTTGCGTGTAGAGAAATGAGTGCAGTGAGAATGTACATGATTGAAACACCAACAAATTTATCTTTAAAGTCATTTATCTTTTACAAGCCTTTATTTTAAAGCATTTATCTTTCAAAGTAATTTACTTTTTCAAGCACTTTTACCGCATTTCCTTTACAATTCTTGTCTTTACTTTTCCAGTACTTTAACATTTTGCCTCACATTTACTTTCTCTTTACATTTTCAGCCATTTATGTTTCCAAGCCGTGCCTTTCTTTTATTTACTTTTGAAAGTTCTTGCTTTATTTTATTTCTTTTATCTTTAAACACCTTCTGAATCCTGTTGAAGGATTCAACACCCTTTTTCTCAAAAACATTATAAACCAAATCAACCTTTTTAGCACATGTTCTAGGATCAATATGGTCGATCCTGCGAATAACTGAGGGTATTCTGGTATCTTCAGAGGACCAGCGGTTATTTACCAATTTTGGGGGTAAACAATTAGCACCCCAGATCGTCCTTCGTACCCGACAGGATCCACGCTTTCTAGCACTGTTTCAAAGGGTGGGAGTATCTACTACTGCTGCAACTGCTTACTAGAAAGGACTGAAAATAAATAAGGAAGAAATGAGATGAAACGATAAGGAAATGAAATGGCACGAAGAACGATGAAAGAGACTGAAGGATTGTGTTCACCAAGCGTCGTCGCTTGTGCCTACATATTCCCTTTGTGCAATAAGAAAGTCAGTACAACTTAGTTTGACTCAAGAATATTGACACAAATTGCTTGTGTTTTTGGGATTGAACTGCTCATTCCTATACTCATGTGTTGCATGTTCGTCTGAAACGCGTGCGTTTATCGTCTTGCAAGAGACAAGTAGGAGCAAATTCTTTCGTTTAGAATGAGGATGATGAGAAGAGAATTTCCGAAGGAAAGACGCTTATTGTTTGTGGAAGTTTTTTAGAAGCTTTTTATTTGAGATTTTTCATAGGAGAGTGTATTCAAGTATCGTTCAATGAAGCGTGTACTTCTTACATCACTCCGAGATGGAATGGATAAAAATCACACCTAAGTACGAAGGAGATTCCCAAACCTAGTTCAAAAGATTAAGGCTCAAGCACACTTGCCTACTTTATTTACTAAGTATTTTTGTTGTTCTTAAAATGAAGAAGTGTTTTTTTAAAGATTATTTTGTGAAACATCCTCATGCTAAGAATTGTTCATCATGATAGATACCCTACACCTCATCACATATGGAATGAATGCAAGTATCCCATGACAAAGTCTCTTGGCACATGAAGAAGTTCAATCTTTATTAGGTGTTTTTGATTTTTATTTTGAGATGAGAAGAGAAAGACTTAAAGAGAGCAAAAGGAAAACTCTAAGGGGGACTAAGACCAATCCTATGAATTGTCATGCATGGAGATCCTAAGGTTAGTGACGTATAATAAAAGCATTTTTAAATGTTTAATCATACACAAATTAACTGATTAAAAATATTAGGGAAGAAGTTAGAATGTGGATGCACATCCACACTCTTGTGACTTACCATAGCCCCTGAAAAGTTAGTGAAATGAATCATAATTGCACATAAGAAGTAAAAGAGAATCCAAACAAGGAAAAAAACTACATGAAAGGGATCCTAAGATAAAAAAAAACCTACAAGTCAGAAACTAACCAACAAGAAGCTCTAAAAAAGCTTAAGGTGCCTAAATAAAACCAAACTAGGTCAAAGAAGAACCATAGAAGCAAACAAGTTCACAAAAGGCAAAACTTAAGAAGTATGAATGTATATGAGATATAACATGAATGAAAGCATGTATGGATCATCAAATCAGAATGTAATGACCTATAATAATACCTAAGATGATATGAGATGAACATGCAAAGGATGCATGAATTAGTTCATAATGAGATGGGATGAAGAAAAGAAAACAAGTTCATGTTCATATAAGATGAAACAAACAAGTTAAGATCACAAGTCAAAGATGAACAATGGGTATGAATGAATGCAAGTCAGTAACATACGACCAATATGACATTATAAGAATACAAGTATGATCATACCAAATGCACATATGAAAGATGTCAAGGCAATTCAAACAAGTATGCAAAAGATGTCACATAAGGAGTGAATGTAAAATACTTATGATGCAAGTCACAAATGCAAGATGACATACAAGAATGGATGAATTATCATGAAGTCGGTAGCATACATAAGATGAGATGCTCATGGAATGTGTGAATGATCATGTTCAAACAAGGATGCATAAACACAAACAAAATGCAAACACAAACCAACATGACCTATAATATGCAAGAGATGACCTATAAGTGTCTAAACATGACCTATAGTATCACACAAGTAACCTCAAGCAATGGCACAAGTGCCTCCTAATGAATTAGGGTTAAGAAGAAAGAAAAGGTTCACAAAAGATTACTTCAAACACAAGATATCAAACAAATATCAAAACACATTCAAAAATTATGAAAATGCATCTCAAGTGACCTAAGTCAGAGACAAACAACGTACCAAAAGATCACACCAAAATTCGAAATGAACCCACTTCATTCAATGTTTCAAAGTCACATTAGGTCAAAAAAGAACCAACGCACAAGATGAGGATCAAAATGTAATATGATATGAGTTTAAAAATATGAGAAAATGTTTTTAGACACTTCAAGATGTTAATGAAATAATTCAAAAAGAATGGATGCAAAATATTTTTGGAGCTATCCCAAATAATTCCTCAAAGTCAATGTATCAAAGGAAGAAACAATTTCAAAAGAAAATAAAATAAAATATGAAAAATATGAAGAAAAATTAACAAAGTCATAAAAAAAATAAACAAAAATTATTTAAATGTTTAAAGATGCTTCACAATTTTTTGATAATTTTTGGATGCTTGGAAGCAATTTTAAAAGTTAAAAATGGAAATTATGCAAAAATTAATAAAAATGAGAAAACAAAGGGTCAAGGGTGCAAAGAAAGCAAAATCCACGTTCAAAATACACATTGAGCTCAGGGGAGGGGTTCAAAAAGCAAAGTCAAAGTCCACAATCTAATCATCACAATCAACAATGTTTTGGTGGAAGTCAATCAACAAATTGACTCCAATCTGAGCCACACAAAGGATCCAATGCACGCAATCAAGTCAACATAGGCAAAGTAGGTGAGATGAAAGGTTCAGATTCAAAGCACAAGATAACAAGCTTAGGGAGTCACAGAAAAAGCACATCAGCATTTAAATTTATAAAATGAAGCACGTGAGCAACAATACACATTTTTAATGCGCTGACACCATTTATGCCATCAGATCCAAACAATGAATGGTGATGATTTCATCTTCCTCAAAAAGACCTCAGATCACCTGCAAATAATTCAGACATCGGAGCCCTAACTCTGGTCATCTTCTTTGGTGGCTTCAACAACAAAATTCTCCAGAAATCAACAACAAGACCATAGTTCCACTCAGAATTCATCACTGATCATGAATATGAACTTCATTTTTTAAGATCATGCATAAATAACTCAAATCGAAGCAAACAAGTTTGAACATAAAATTTTAAGATCCAAAATTAAGCCATGTCACACATCCAAATCACAAAGAAACTACATCAGAATTACCAGCATAACATCCAGATCACAATGCATATAAAAAACAAGAAATATGAGAGTGGGTTTTGACTCACCTGAAACTTGAAGCAAGCAGAAATACTCCTAGAAATCAGGTAGGAAGGTGCAAATCCACTCCTTTTGATCACTAATTGCAAAATAAATGCAATTAGAGCCTTGAATTAAGCTAGATCTATAGATTCGAACTTGAAACTTCCAAAACTGAACCTATTAAAATCCTTTGTATGAGCTTCAAACATTGGAGGATTCTTGTTCCTTGGAGCTTGTAGGTCAAGAATATGCAAATAGAACTCAATGAAACCCTAGGATGAATGTGATTAGAAGAGAAGAAGCTTTGGAGTGAAAATTTGAAATCTGAAAAATGAGGGAACTCTAGCCCTAACCACATGAGTTAAAGGCTTATAAATAGATGTTATTGGGCATGATTATAGGTATGAATCTAGTGGAACCATGGTTAATGAGTTTTGAATCATTTTGAAATTTTGTAAATTCAAGTGCACACGGTGATTTGCACGTGCATGTGTGGTATTCTGGCCATGAAGCATTTGCATTTTATGTACTTATCAAAATGGAATTGAATTTGAGCATTGAGAGTGCATGGTTTTTGTGTTTGGATGGTTTTTGCATTTTTTCCATTTATGAAATACATGATGAATATGGAATGAAACCAAATGATTCAATGGATAAAAATGTGCCAAATGAAGTGCATTTTGGTGTTGTGATATGAATTTGGAAATTTGAAACAATACAAGTCATTTTGAGGCCTGTTGTAAAAGGTAGAAAATTGGAATGCGTGAGAAACCCTAAAAACCAACTTGGAGTTTTTTGATCATAACTTTTGAACCAATAATGATATGGAGATAATCTTACACTTTTTGGAAAGGTAAAAAGATGATCTTCAACTTTCATGTTTGAGAAAATTCCATTTGAGGCCTATTTGATGATGGAAAGTCAAGTTGAATGTGAGGCATAAAGCTTCCAAAAATAGAAACTTCTAATTACAAGTCAGTTCCATTTATAGTAACTTTTACCATGATCTTTGATTCTTGATGAATGATGATAGTCTTGACATTTCTTGACCAAATAAAGGTCCATGACCTTGAGGAGACATGATCTTGACCTTAAAAATAAATGGTTGACTTTTTCTCTCCAATGTTGACTTTTGCTTAGTTCACAAGTAACTGATCCACTGAAAAACCCTCCACAAGGAACCAATGAACGAAATTCCATCCATGAAAACTTGTTAACATATAGAATTCCATGAGACCAAGTTTGAACCAAAATATTGAGGATTTCTTGCTTTGACACAAAACCCTAGTTTGACGATCTGTGTAGGATATGAAACCCTAAGCCAACTTCTTGATCAATTCACTTCTTAAAAAGACTAGAGGGATCATTTGTGATTGCGTGGGATGAGAGAAAACCTTGAGGCTTGTTGAGAGACACTTGGCTCTTATTCTTTGGCTTTGAATGACCACAACTTGCAAATCAACTGATCACATGCCTTATGCTTCCACCAATGAATATATGTTTCATCTTTCTAAGATCCAATGTAATGCATGATAATCATATGCTAAATGCCATCAAAATGAGAGGGAAAATTTTGGGGTGTTACAGCTGCCCTTATTCAATCATCTGTTAATCTAAAAAGGATGAGAACAACGACTATCAGACGTTCGAGATAAACTGTGATTCAATACCAAAATAGACCAGAAAATTTGCACTCTGTGGAGAAGAAGAAAAGGGATATAAACCTAACCAACGAAACTCTGATTGGGAAACTCTGATGCGGTGAATAGTAACCATGACATGAATCACAAACAGGGGATGCCTTTTAAACAACGTCAGACGACTACTGGCTTGCCACATCGATGATGGACTTAGACTCTATCTTTTGTACGAAGCTAGACGACTATTGGCATGTCTTTTGTACGACACCAGACGTCTATTGGATTGCCACAACGACGATGGACTCAGAACCTTGTCTTTAGTATGAAGACAGACGACTACTGGCCTTGTCTTTTGGAACCATGCTAGACGACTATTGGCTATGTCTTTTGTATGAAGCTAGACAACTACTGGCCTTGTATTTTGAATGACTTCAGATGACTACTGGATTGCCACAATGACGGTGGACTTAAAATTTGTCTTTTGTATGAATCCAAACGACTACTGGCCCTGTCTTTTGGTACGACGCCAAACGACTACGAGCTTGCCACAACACTGGTAGACTTAGTGCACTTTGGTCTGTGCGATAGATATGAACTGATCAGGATCCTGCATCTGAATATGCGCTGTAAGAACCTCTTCATGTATCCTATGGTCGGATATGCGATAAAAATGTACATTTGTTCATCTGTCAAGGTATGAGGTCCTTCTGTCTAGAACTGCACTATTTCGACAATAAAACCCCACCGTTAGGATCTCACCTTAATATGCGTTGAACGACCCTCTTCTTGAAGTATGCAATCAATCTACCAAATAGATATACATACCAAGGCTAATCCACTAAGACTAGATACTGTCTTTTTTATGAAGTTAAACGACTATTGGTCTGTCTTTTAGGTAGATAGATAGATAATGGAGTAGATAGATAGATAGATAGGTAGATATATATATATATATATATATATATATATATATATATATATATATATATATATATAGAGAGAGAGAGAGAGAGAGATAGATAGATAAATAGAGGAAGAGAGAGAGAGAGAGAGAGAGAGAGAGAGAGAGAGAGAGAGAGAGAGAGAGTACACCATGATGTATATTGGTTAGGCTCTATCATCCTTATTGGAGCCTACTCCATTAACCAATTGTTTCCCATTGAAAGTTGTTCTTACACCATGTCTTGATGAAAAAATACATGAGTTCATACAATCATAATATCCACAATAATGCTGAGAAAATAAACATCCTATCTGTATCTTGACTTATATACATCCTTTATGTCAAACTCTGTGAATTATTTACTTGATTCTCACTTCTTTAATCTTCCAGCTTCATCAATATGGTCCAAGTCTTCGTATATGAAAATTACCCTTGATCCCACCAATTTCTTGAGTGATTATTTGGCTCATGATTGAGGATAAATCCTACCTTGTCTATAGGCTTCCACATAACTCTACCAAAGTTATCCTGGGGAGAAGAACCTCATTATTTTCACTAGAATTTGACGCAACCATTCACAACTACCAAGATCTTGCAATCCTCCTAAAAATCTTTACACATCCTTCAAGAAATGTTATTTTCAAGAAATGTTATTTTCAAGGCACGTCTCCCTTAACAATTACAAATCTCATTAATCAATATTTGAATCCAAAGTAGAGATTTAAGATGAAAGAAATTCGTTTGCAAGTGTTCCAAGAACTTTAGAGCAAGTGGTTTGAAAAACTCATAAATAATTAAAGTGGTCACAACTCTTACTTCTGAGTGACTTCAAAAATTCTACTATAATCTATGAAATCCGTGTTTTTCCTCACTAAAAACTTGTTTGATTTTAAGTGAAAAAATGATTTATAGGTGTTGGAGATAAAACACAAAAACAATATGAAAAAATATTGTTTGATTCGAGTCAAGATCAATTGGTGATTTGAGTCAAGTGAGCAAATAGAATGAAACAAGATCAACATAATGGAAGTGACGAATTTTTCATGTGAAAGTCATGTTATTACTATAATTTGAGTCATGAAAGGTCATGATTCAAATTATCTATAAATTGTGATTTGAATCAAATTGGATAATGGTAAACAGAAAAGTGAGAAAATGTGTGGTTCGAGTCATGTGTAAGTGGTGATATAATCAAACTAGGCAAGGGCTAACATGAATGTGTGATTCGAATCAGGTGCAACTTGTGATTCGAGTCACAATGTTGCATGATTCAAATAAAGTGAAAACTATGATTCAAGTCACAGATCCAAGCCAGTAATATCTCTAGGTTCAACCAAGTGAAAAATACATCTTGCATTATTATAATACATGTTATCTCTAGGTTTTAGACTAGAGTTATGCTCATTTAAGGAAGACGAAGCAATGGTATATTTCTCATTTTATTCTTAATTTATTTGTTTATAGAAACGAGAAGACAAATATACATTTTCACAATCATGAATTTTCTTACCAAAGAAAAATAGAGTGACATGTCCATTTATATTATAGTAATTATATTTAAGATTATTTTATTTATAGTTCTTATTTTCAAGACATGTGTTGCTTAAAATTTTAACATTATTTTTAGGTTCTAATCCTAAACATGTTTAGTTATAAGATTTTTTTTATTATCTATAAGAAGATTCAAGATATTTCTTCATTCAGTAAACTTATCAAGTGTTTTATCAAAGTCATATTTTTTTTCTTCAAAATATTGCATTGTTCACACTTGGTAGGTTCAACCATATTCCCATGAGAATGAGAAGAATTTTGAATTAAAATACTTTGTTTCTCTTTTAGGCTATCTATTTCTTCTAACAACTTTTGATTTTATATTTTGAAAGAGGATATAGTAGTCTTAGAGATAGAAAAATGGTGTTTTAAATTACTTGGATCCCAATCTAATAACATTTTACATATGCGAAATAACTTATTATAAGTAAATTCAGAAGTTAAATTATAAATTTCATTTTCTTCGTGGATTGTCATGGGGCATATGTATGTTTCTTCCTCTTTTTTAGTCTTTTTGTGGTCTTTTGCATCATTTTGGCTTTGTGTGATCAATCTTTCTGTAATGGAAGCAGGTTGATATGATAGTTGGTCTTTCTTTACCTTTCTTCAAAAAATTTGGTTTTTGTTTTTTTACCTTAGGAATACTATTAATTTGTGACACATGAGATCCTTGTCTTCATCACTTTAACTTTAGTATTCTTCATCTTCTAATTCTATGTCTTTGGCCTTTGTAACTTTTAGTGTAAGACATTTATCACAACTACAAAATAGACATTTCGTAACACTTATTTTACAACGGTCATAGTGTTAATTGTGGTTATAGTTTATTTATGGGCACATTCTTTTTTATATTTACTAGAGGACATGTCACAACGGTCAAATGAAGTAACTGTGATGAAAAGGTACACAAAGTGAAATGGTTCAAATCCCAACATCAATAATTAATCATTTTTTGTGATAAAAATGTTATCGCACTTGTATATCACTATAATTTTTAATTCCAACCGTGATGAAATGCGACACTTTATTTATATATAAGCGAAATTATCTATCGCTTCAACACATAACAACCATCTCTCTCAAAACCAAACCCTAACAACTTTTTCACTAGTCTCTCTCAAAACAAAACCCTAACAACTTTGTCACTTGTCTCTCTTATATATAAACTGCAAAATGAAACCATAACAATAAATCTTAGCCAACAGGTATTTATAGGTTTGTTTTCTCTGTAGTTTTTTTCAAAATCTATTTCAGTAGCTTATTTCATGATGTTTGAACTTTTTTTCTTTTTTTGATTTGTAGGTATATGAATGCTTCTTTCAATAAAGAGGAAAAAGATAAATTTAGTCTTGCAAACTTGTGTCAAAGATCCAAAATGGAATTCATTCAAAATATACACAAGTTTGCAGGTATACATTTATTTTCATCCTTATTTCATTGTTGACACACCATTATGGGACATGTATGGTATATTTCTGAAGCATTTTATGACTTGATATGTTTGTTGTATCGTGTTTGTTATTTTTTTGTTGATGAATGTTTTTTATGAATGTTTGTTTAAGAGATGGGTTTATTATATATTATGTGGTTAGAGTGTTTTCCAATACCTTACCGAATATATTACTTTCCAAACTATATTAGAAAATTATGATATGATAGATATAATTATATTAGAAAATACGTACACGTTCAATTCTTGACAAAAGTTCTTCACACTTTTAACTGCATGTTGTTCCTTGACCATTAGAGCTTGATTTAATGATTGTAGATCTTCAATCACCTCTCTCTCCACCTCTAACTTTGTTTGCAAACTAAAAAATATTTTGCAAATAGAATTAGAGGTGAAGGCAGGGGTTGTTGAAAAACTAGGATCATTGAACCAAGTTCTTACTGTCAAAGAATAAAATATGGACAAGGAGTTGAAGAATTCTTGTCAAACATTGAACGTGTACTTATTCTTCTAATATAACTTAATTTGTAACATTATAATGTTTTAGTTCAGATTGTAAGGTTATATGTTTAGTGAGTATTGGTGAAATAAGTATTCCACATAATTCATAATAAACTCAGGGCTATATATCACAATGGTTGTCTAGTTCACTTGTTGCTAATAATGTTGCATTTTGATATTCTACAACAGTTGTTTAACATAAACGTTAGCGATGTACATGGGTTGGGTAAACCCAACAAACCTAGTAAAATTCATCCAAACCGACCCAAAAATGGGTTTGATTGGATCATTGGGTGAAAACGGTTTTCAAAAATTAAAAACCATTCAAAATAATTGGGTTATGGGTAAAGTCACACCCAACCCACAAAACCCATGAGTTATTGAGTGACTATTTTTTAGCTATTTTTACAATTTGATGGGTGATGACTTTGATGTCTTTAATCCTGGTTGCTTTAATTACAACATTTTGAATATCTTTTATTTTATAAATAATGATTTTAACTTATTTAGAATGTTACACTTTGATTATTTTTTATGATAATTCTTGTAAGTTGTAGGTATTTTATAAATACTAAGTATTACTATAATGTAACTTTAGTTTTTGTAAATATGCTTATGTTGAACTTTTTTGCGTATTTAAAAATTTGATGTTTTAAAAAATAACGGTAATAGGTTAAATTATTGATTAAGAAAAAATGTGATAAATCATTTATAATTATATAAGGAAGAAAAAAGCTTTAAAAAATTGGATAACCCACTACCCAACTCAATCAACCCACAAATTTGCGGTTTCATCCAACCCGACCCAATGATATTGTGGGTGGTTATTTGATCTTACCCAAACCAGTGTATCATGTATGAGTTGGATCATGGTTTTGACTAAATTCAACTCAAACCGACTCATGTATACCCCTAATAACCGTTGTGGTAGATAACGCGCTACATGGATAAAATTACGTTGTTGGAAATCATCATACATACAATTACATCTTACGTCACAACGGTTGAACCAACGTGATGATATCTCTTTTTCATCCGTTATAATATGAGTTTTTCGTAATAATATATTCTTTTTACTGCCTTCTTCATTTTTAACAAGTATTTTTAATTTGATTTCACGTTCTTTATAATTTTCCAAACAAATATATGCAAATCCATAGAAGACAAATCTTTCAACTCATAAATAATATAGACTAAATGTGGTTTACACATCTAAGAACAAAAGCTCATTTTGAAAACATTTTCCAAAGTTTTCAGAAATGTTTTTCTATATCTTAAATATTTTTTTTTTATATTTCATTTTGAAAAGCTCTTATTCATGAATCAACGTTCATCTAAATTTTTTTTCCTTTATAAATAAGTTAAAGGATATCTCACATATCTTTAGCGATCTCACTCAAGGAAAAATATGAGAATATAAAATCGTCAAAATTAATTTTATAATATTAAATTAATTTTATTATAATGTAAATAAGATGTGATACCTTAAAGTGGAAATATTATGCTTCAAATCAAAAACTTACATTGCATTATTATTCCGTATCACACCATGCCACTGGACACAAAACAACAATCACATCAAAAAATCTACAGTTAAATATAAAGTTTATTTTCTTCGCTATACTGGGATCAATTAGGCTGCAATCTAAAAATGGAACATAGAAACACATGTGCTTCAATAAAAAAAACTTCAAATAGGTTTCAAAATTTAGAAACGAAAATCAATCAAATAATTCAACACCAAGAAAGAAAATAAATTTTTTAGATCCTTTTAGATCCATGGTGAACTCGTGGGGTCTAATATCTCAGCAAATATATATTTATTTTATTCACACATAATTTTCAAGCTATTACAATCTAACATTAACTTAATTTTTAAAATTCATGATTCATGCTCTGTTCTTTCATGAAACTTAACCAGCAAACCACCTTTAAACGAGGCAGTTAGACCCGGTTCGAACCGTGGCTCTTGATTTGGTCCAACAACCCGAACATCAAACCGTCTTACTAAAGCAGCAACAACAGACTTCATTTCAACAATGGCCAGTTCCTTTCCCAAACAAACCCTCACACCTGCTTGAAAAACCGGATACTTAAAAGGACATATTGGTACAAACACACCTTCTCTTAACCATCTTTCCGGTTTAAATTCCAAATAATCGGGTCCCCAAATACCCTCCATCCGACCCATCGCATAAGGGTGATATGTAACCCGACTTCCCTTTTTTACAAATGTTCCATCCGGTAATACGTCATCCTCCAAAGCAAACTTTGAATCAAACTGAACCGGTGGAAAAAGCCTCATACTCTCATGAATCGCTCCATTTAGATAATGCATTTCACGCGTTTGTTCAAAAGTAGCAACTTCCTGAACCGGATTCATTATCCGGTCTAACTCAACCCGTATCTTTTTTGCAACATCTTGATTCTTTGACAGTAAAATAAAAAACCCGGTTAAGGCAGAAGCAACCGTATCACGACCCGCCAAAAGAAAACTAACTACAATATCTCTTAAATATTCATCTTCGTTTGAATTCAAAGAACCCATAAAACGTGACAGAAGATCTTTTCGCGAGTCAACTCCATTTTCAATTTCTCGTTTTTGTTTTATCATCTCTTTTGCGGTGTCGTTCACCACTTTTATCGCTTCTTTGAGCTTCTTCTCTGACCCAACATTGAAGAAACGCTTCATCTTCCATATTAATGGTGACGCACTCATTCCTCTCACAGCTGAAAGCTTTGATGAGATATCAAAAGCGTCAGCGAGATTCGAAACTGGAAGTGATGGAACAAGACAACATGGGTCTAACCCAAATGAGAATTTACAAATGTTGTCGAACGAAAATCTTCTTAGAATATCTTGCATGTCAATAAAAGCATCATCGTTTTGACCAGTTTTGGAAGCTATGAGAGGAATAAGCCTTGTTTTGATTTCTTCGGTAACAAGTTCCATAGCGTATGAACGAATAGCTACGCTACCGAGTTCAAGTGACGCCATTTTGCGTTGAAACTTCCACGAATCACCGTCGACATTGAAGATGCCACGACCGAGAAGATCGCCGAGAATTGTGGAAAACTGTTTCCCTTTTGGGTAGTTGTTGAAATTTGTTTTGAGAATGTATTTAACATTTTCTGGATTTGCGGTAATGATGTTACCTAAGACATGGACATGGATTGTTCCTGTCGGCGAGGTTTGAAGAAGATGTGTGTAGTAGTCGCATAGGTTAATGAAGTTTTGTGACCAAGTCATAGACAAGTAAGTTTTGCAGGTGTTGCAGTTACACCATGGTTTAATTCTAGAGATGTAGATGAGAAGAGAGAAAATTGAGAATAGAAAGGTGAAAGAGAAGAAGAGGAAAGTAAAAGTAGATTGAAGAGAAAGAGAATCTTCAAAACTCATTTTGAAGTTTAGGATATGGTGAGAGTAGGTAGATGTGGAAGAGGATGGTATCATATATATAATATATGTTTGGGTCACTATTGTATTGTTGGAGGATTGTTAATTATTAATTTATTAATGAATACAGTGGGCAAAATAAACATCGTTTTTATTGTGTACAGTGGTTTTGATGTTTAGAGAGTTATGTAAAGAGAATATTATTACTATAAACAAAATAGTTGATTTGAGTTGAAAATTGGACACGCAAAAGCCATAGAGAGTAGTGGACAGAGACATGCGATGACACGAGTAAAACAAGGTTGGGAGGAATGGGACTATTTGATTTTGATTACACCCACGTGATGTTGGTACTACTTCTAGTTTGGTTTTTTTTGGAGCATATGCAGTGGGCCTACTCATTTCGAGTGTTTCTTTTTTGCTGTTCTGTCTTTAGGGTGTCCAAAATGGATTTCTAACAAACAACTACCACACACTGTTTTCATATTAAAACTCCTAATATACCCGTGCGCTACGGCTAGATTTATTTTTGATATTACAAAAATAATATATTGAAATATGTCTGCAGAACGCAACATTGTTATAGGAATATATGGGAAAATAAAATTATACTGGCATTGATAACCATATTATATTATAATTTATACTTGTACCATATCGAATCTTTGTCTGCAGAACGCAACATTGATATTATTGAGTGAAGAAAATTTTCATATAACTAATGTAGTAACGATTAAGATAACAACTAAGTAAACAAAGGTTACTACATAACAATGTTAGTAACTAAGTTTCTCTGTTGGTAGCTTCAATTAAAGAGATTTATATAAACTACTAACCCAACAACGTAATTGATGTATGATGCTTTCATTCTCAAACATTTTGATAGGGTTAATTTTGACTTGGTTAGTTTGTTAGAATACATATCCTATTTTATTGGGATGTTAGCATAACATTTGGATTCTTTTTAATTCAGTCTTTATTAGTTCCTATTTTCTAGCTAAGTTTTAGGATAGTCAGTTTATGTAATCAACTATATATTAGTTTTTTTATTATTCAACAAATCAAAGAGCTTCCTAACAATCTGGTATCTAGAGCTAGACTTCATATCGAGAAAAAAAATGAGTTTGTAAGCAATGGCTAAAGGAAATAATGGTTTTTCTCAACCCTCTATTCCAAAATACGATGGTGATTATGACCACTGGAGCATGGTCATGAAGAATCTACTCCGATCCAAAGAGTATTAGAGTGTTGTGGAACCTGGCTATTCACAACCAAGTGCTGATGAAGTGTTAACTGTAACACCCCAAATTTGATTATGAGTATTTGTTGTTTATTTGAGGATATATGAATGAATTGACAATTGGTGGTTATGTGACCCGATGCATGGTGGTGAAATTATTTTAATAATATTAATACTAAGAATAATCATGTAGTATTATTCAGATTATTGGTTATTATTTAAAATAATAGAAGTGGAAGTATGAATGTTATGTTGGTTATTTTGGAGTATAAGAGTAATTTATATAATAAGGATAAATAGTGTTTTATTATACTATTTTATTATTATTATTGAAATTATATTAAAGAAAAGGGTAAGGTGGTCTTTTTGTGAAAATTATGAGGGTAAAGTGGGAAAAGACATAACAGGGATAGTTTTGATCAAAAAAGATTATACGATCAAAATGCTCATTTTATCGTGTTTGATGAAATGCTCTGAAGAAGAGGGATAAAGAGGAAGCTCAGAGTCAGGAGGCTGTGGAGAACCCAGAGAAGAGAGTCAATCGGAGAATTTCTCTAAGGTATGGGGAGTTTTCATAATCTATTATAATTTTATAGGAATTGGTTTATGAATAGATTAGGTTTGATATGATTTTGGTTATTGTTAGGTTTGATGACATAGATTGAGTTATAAGGGTATGAATTGGTGAATTAGGATTGATAAGATGATTTAGAATGGTGTGTTTGATGTTTGAATTGATATATTGTTGTTATATATGATTAATTTTGATTGGTAAGAAGTTTTGGGTTGCATTGGAATGAATTCGTATGAAAAATTGAGGTATTTTGGTGTAGAATTCGTAAAAACAGCAGAAAACTGATTATGTACAGGTGTTAACCGGTTAACCATATGGTTAACCGGTTAACCAGTGAAAAATATGTGTTTTGGGAAAAAAAATGAGGCGTTAACCGGTTAACGCTTTGGTTAACCGGTTAACACTGTATCAGTGGTACTTTTATTTTGAAAAATTCATAACTTTTGATCCTTAACTCCGATTTAGGTCCCGTTTGAAGCGTCGGAAAGCTAACGAGATGTACTTTAATTTAATGAAATAAAATGAGTGAAATGATACATTTTTAAATGATAAATATTTAGAAAAGTTGAGTTGGTTTTATGATTATAAATAGGATTCTATTTTAAGTGAACGATTTGTTGTTGTTGATGAAGGAAGTTGTTTGCTTTGTTGTTAAAAATTGGTTTTATGATTATAAACATGATGTTATTGTGAATTAACGTTTTGTTGTTGTTGATGAGGGGAGTTGTTTGGTTGTCTCATTGAATCGAATAAGTTGTTTTGTTGTATGATTGATAAAGAAGTATTGTTGATATGTTGTCGGGATGAAAGACATGATTTTATGATGATTATTTGTTGAACATGAAATGATTGGTTATGTCTTGATGAGTTGAGGTAGCTAATGAAATGAGGTTTTGACGTGTTATTACGATGGAAATATATGATTAATTGATGTTGAGGTGTTGATATGAAATGAATGATGCACAATTGATTTCTCGATGAATTTTACGGTGTAACGCATCATTACATTTCATGATATTCACGATGGGGCTTCGGCCTATTTAGTAGCTTCAATCCCATTGTGTGGATTGGAGTGTCTCGATGATTACGGTGTGCTCCCTTGTGGAGGGTTGATGGTCATGTATCCATCTCACGATGAAATTGGTACCACATGCATAATTGCATATCATGATAGTTGGAATTGCATATGTCTGGATGAATTCACGATGGAGTTGTTGTTGCTGATTTTTTATAATATGTTCATGATTGTGTTGTTGTTGCTGAATTATATGGTTGAAGATGTTATGACATGCTTATGCTAATTTATTTATATTCCATATTCTAATATATTTATGATAAATTATGATTACTCACCATGTCTGCTTGGAAATGTTGCCTCTTTGGTGGGTAACTTGCAGATATCTAAGATGAGTTCGCGGTACGTGAAGTCTTAGCTGGAGGTTGTGTAGCTTAAGTCTAGAGTGTCTGGTGTCTTGCTCTGGTAGATGTAACATCGGGGGAAATAGAACGCTTATATGATTGAATTTTAATTTTGTTATGATGGGTTTTATGAGTTGTTAAATGTTGAATTGAGAATGATGATAATTGTTGACTTTGACCAATAGGTCTTTATGTTTTAATGAGATAAGAGGAATAGTATTTTTGAATATATAATTCCGCTGCCATAGTTTTGATTATTTGAGAAAAGAATATTATTAATATAATATTTTGGATCGATGTTTTATGAAGAAATGTGACACCTTCTATGAATTACTCTGATAATATTTTACTTAAATTGTTTGTGGGGTAGAAGGGTGTTACATTAGTGGTATCAGAGCAGGTCGGTCCGTCTGGCCAATGTTATCTAGTGTTGTTAATCCCTTAGTACGCAACATGTGTGTGAAACACTGTTGGTACTTGTTGTTAGTTTTAGTCGTTGTCTGCAGGTGTTGGTTGGAATTAAGTGGGGGAGAAGCTTGACATCTGGACTGTTGTTGAAATGTCGAAGTTAGTTCAAAGTTGATGTTGATTACAAGAGTGCAAGGTTGTTCAAGAGATGTTGTTGTGGACCAGCGGGAGCATGGATTCATGAATTTGTATCGGTCGGGTTGAGAAGTGCGTTGATTTATGGATGGAGATTGTTTATGAAAGAAGGATTTATTCAAAATAAAAAGACAAGTTGATGAATTAAGTTGAAGGATCAAGTCGGTAGATTGCTATGCCTTGAGTGTAGTTGGATTAAAGTCAAGCAATTTTCGAAGTTGGATGTAGAGCAATATTTTTTTTTGTGGTAGAACTTGGAAGTAAGATGGAGAGAGGTGGAAATTACATTCATCAATCTCAAAAAATTCTGGTTTTTGCAATCTTGGAGCAGCTGTCACGAGAAGTGGCATAACTTCTTAACCGTGATTCAGATTGAAGCGGTTCTGGACTTTTTGGAAAGCTTATGAAATTTCCTACAGTTTGAATATAAGATTTGCATTCAGGAAGTTTATAATGAAGGATATAAATGCATTTTAATAGTTGGGTCTGCTGCTGATTTTTGGAAAATTCTGCATACGGGAATTGTCGACCAGCCTCATTGCAAGGAGGATAACTTTTTACTCGTAAGTCGGATTCGAGCGATTCTTGAAGTTCTGGAATCTGCACAAATTTATCTTCATGATAGAATATAATTTTGTGATTTGGAGGTCTGTACTGGAGAAGATAATTGCATTCGAAGTGGAGCGTGTGTTGCTGGAAATTTTAGAAAGATGAAAATGTTGGTATTATAGGGAATGCATAAGTATTCGGAGAATGAATAAATATGTAATTAGAATGATTAAATTACTGATGTTAGATGTTAGTAATGTCGAGAGGAAGAAATATGTTTGAATTGTGCTGTTAAGAATTATAATTTGGATGAAAGTCATGATTGGAAGAGATAATGGTGTTCGAAGTTGAACGTCTATTGCTGAAAATTTGGAAAGATGAAAACGTTATTAAATAATAAAATGTTGGTATCGGAGAATGCATAGAGATACGATTTATGTCGAATGAGGGTAATTAAAGTGCCTATGCTAGATGATGGTGATGTTGAGAAGAAGATGGATGTTTGATTGGAGTTGTTAAGAATCGTAACTTAGTTGGTAGTTGTAATTGGAGCTAACCACTTTGAATGATACTTGTTGTAGTGATTCCAATGTTAGAGGGATATTGAAAGTCGTGTGGTAATATGTGTGTACATAAGAGAATGTGTACGAGATTTTTTTTGGACGTTTTGTATCGTTGATGAAGTTGAAATTAAGGGAACTAAGAAGGAGTTGATAAGCCGTGGAGAGTTGGCGGCGCATTATGCTTACGAACTCTGGGCACAAGTTGAAGTACGCTATTGTGTTGGGTAATGATGATTTATGCCACCGTTATGGTTGTCGGACGTCTATTGATAAATTGAGGAACTGATCACCCTTAATCTATTGTTGATAGCAGACGTAATCATAATTGATGGATAGATGTGCCATGCCAACTAGTATAGTATGTACGTCGAATTGGTTGAAGTCAAGTCGAGTGCTTGAGTATTGTTTGTTTTGTTGATGCAAGTTATTATATGAGAGTATTAGTTGGAATTTAAGAGGGAAGTATGAAGTTACGCTTGGATTGAATTGTAATAAGAAAATTCATAGTTGAACTCTGAAGGATTTGAATGTTGTTTTGGTGATGAGTTAAGTAGCATAAGACGTGAAGCTTCCTTGAGATGATTAGAAGGGAAAGTAGGTGGAAATGTAAAACGATGATTTGACAAGAATGTCGGACATAGTTAAGTTGCAAGTATTAGAAGTGAAATTATAAGTTGGTTTATTAAGGTGCGATTTTTGGTTGGATAATAATTGGTTGGTTGTGTCTATTTGGATAAGAATATATAAAAGGTTGTGTCGGTATGAGTAAGAATCGAGTATTTGGTAAGTTGAATTAGTTGGAAGCGAAGGGTATGAGTTATCTAATGGAGATTCGTTAGGCCCTTGTATCTTATGTTAGTGCAATGATGTTGTGTAGTTAAGATGATTTTTGCAAGGCGTGTTATTATAAGATGGTAAACTTGTAGTCGTGATGATGATAATTGGGGATTCATGGAAGTATATGAATATTTGTCCAAGATTTGGAAGTAGTCGCGATTGTAATTATGTTGAATGTTCGAAGTTGCTATCTTAGGGATCTAAGTTGGAAGTATTCGGTAACTACAAGAGTAGAATACCTGTTGGAACGAAATTCAGAAGAGTTAAGTCAAAGGTGTTGTTGATGTGTTGGTATTGGTGATTAAAGAAGTTGGAAATACACTCGGTAGACATACTACCTTACAGGAAATCAGAGTGTGCAGCGAACGCATGGCGTAGTGTAGTTGCTCATGTGTGAGTAACAATGATGTTGAGGTTGGTTGTATTAATATCGTGTTAGAGTTGTGTGTTCGTATGTTATGACGTTCTAATGCTTCAATCATTGAATTCTTGAGTTGGGTACTATCTTGTGTACGATGCTAGTTGTCAAGTGTATCACTTGTGTAGAATTCACATTGTTGTTGTCGTTGATGTTATGAGTTATGGTTTGTATTATATGTGGAGTTGCCTTTCCGAGTCGAAAGTTGATTAGTTGGATGGATTAAGTAGTGGAAATAGTTGAATCGGATAAATTTTTTAGGATTAAAAATCTTTAAGTGGGGGTGAGTTGTAACACCCCAAATTTGATTATGAGTATTTGTTGTTTATTTGAGGATATATGAATGAATTGACAATTGGTGGTTATGTGACCCGATGCATGGTGGTGAAATTATTTTAATAATATTAATAATAAGAATAATCATGTAGTATTATTCGGATTATTGGTTATTATTTAAAATAATAGAAGTGGAAGTATGAATGTTATGTTGGTTATTTTGGAGTATAAGAGTAATTTATATAATAAGGATAAATAGTGTTTTATTATACTATTTTATTATTATTATTGAAATTATATTAATGAAAAGGGTAAGGTGGTCTTTTTGTAAAAATTATGAGGGTAAAGTGGGAAAAGACATAACAGGGATAGTTTTGATCAAAAAGGATTATACGATCAAAATGCTCATTTTATCGTGTTTGATGAAGTGCTCTGAAGAAGAGGGAGAAAGAGGAAGCTCAGAGTCAGGAGGCTGTGGAGAACCCAGAGAAGAGAGTCAATCGGAGAATTTCTCTAAGGTATGGGGAGTTTTCATAATCTATTATAATTTTATAGGAATTGGTTTATGAATAGATTAGGTTTGATATGATTTTGGTTATTGTTAGGTTTGATGACATAGATTGAGTTATAAGGGTATGAATTAGTGAATTAGGATTGATAATATGATTTAGAATGGTGTGTTTGATGTTTGAATTGATATATTGTTGTTATATATGATTAATTTTGATTGGTAAGAAGTTTTGGGTTGCATTGGAATGAATTCGTATGAAAAATTGAGGTATTTTGGTGTAGAATTCGTAAAAACAGCAGAAAACTGATTATGTACAGGTGTTAACCGGTTAACCATATGGTTAACCGGTTAACCAGTGAAAAATATGCGTTTTGGGCAAAAAAATGAGGCGTTAACCGGTTAACGCTTTGGTTAACCGGTTAACACTGTATCAGTGGCACTTTTATTTTGAAAAATTCATAACTTTTGATCCGTAACTCCGATTTAGGTCCCGTTTGAAGCGTCGGAAAACTAACGAGATGAACTTTAATTTAATGAAATAAAATGAGTAAAATGATACATTTTTAAATGATGAATATTTAGAAAAAGTTGAGTTGGTTTTATGATTATAAATAGGATTCTATTGTAAGTTGACGATTTGTTGTTGTTGATGAAGGAAGTTGTTTGCTTTGTTGTTAAAAATTGGTTTTATGATTATAAACATGATGTTATTGTGAATTAACGTTTTGTTGTTGTTGATGAGGGGAGTTGTTTGGTTGTCTCATTGAATCGAATAAGTTGTTTTGTTGTATGATTGATAAAGAAGTATTGTTGATATGTTGTCGGGATGAAAGACATGATTTTATGATGATTATTTGTTGAACATGAAATGATTGGTTATGTCTTGATGAGTTGAGGTAGCTAATGAAATGAGGTTTTGACGTGTTATTACGATGGAAATATATGATTAATTGATGTTGAGGTGTTGATATGAAATGAATGATGCGCAATTGATTTCTCGATGAATTTTACGGTGTAACGCATCATTACATTTCATGATATTCACGATGGGGCTTCGGCCTATTTAGTAGCTTCAATCCCATTGTGTGGATTGGAGTGTCTCGATGATTACGATGTGCTCCCTTGTGGAGGGTTGATGGTCATGTATCCATCTCACAATGATATTGGTACCACATGCATAATTGCATATCATGATAGTTGGAATTGCATATGTCTGGATGAATTCACGATGGAGTTGTTGTTGCTGAATTTTTATAATATGTTCATGATTGTGTTGTTGTTACTGAGTTATATGGTTGAAGATTTTATGACATGCTTATGCTAATTTATTTATATTCCATATTCTAATATATTTATGATAAATTATGATTACTCACCCTGTCTGCTTGGAAATGTTGCCTCTTTGGTGGGTAACTTGTAGATATCTAAGATGAGTTCACGGTACGTGAAGTCTTAGTTGGAGGTTGTGTAGCTTAAGTCTAGAGTGTCTGGTGTCTTGCTCTGGTAGATATAACATCGGGGGAAATAGAACGCTTATATGATTGAATTTTAATTTTGTTATGATGGGTTTTATGAGTTGTTAAATGTTGAATTGAGAATGATGATAATTGTTGACTTTGACCAATAGGTCTTTATGTTTTAATGAGATAAGAGGAAACGTATTTTTGAATATATAATTCCGCTGCCATAGTTTTGATTATTTGAGAAAAAAATATTATTAATATAATATTTTGGATCGATGTTTTATGAAGAAATGTGACACCTTCTATGAATTACTCTGATAATATTTTACTTAAATTGTTTGTGGGGTAGAAGGATGTTACATTAACAGCAGCAGAACATAAGACACTAGAGGAAGCGCAACTCAAAGATCTAAAGGCGAAAAATTACTTGTTTCAATCTATTGACAGGTCAATTCTTAAAACGGTCACTCAGAAGGAGACATCCAAGCAACTTTGGGATTCCATGAAGATGAAATGTCAAAGGAATGCCCGAGTTCAGAGGGCTCAACTCAACCGCCTTCGAAGAGAGTTTGAGGTCCTAACTATGAAACAAGGTGAATCAATCGTCATTATTTTAGTAGAGTGATGATGATTGCAAATGATATGAGAAATTATGGAGAGGATATGGCTGATGTCAAGATCGTAGAGAAGATCTTGAGAACCCTCACTAAAAAATGGAACTATATAGTTTGTTCCATGGAAGAGTCAAAGGACACTGATGAACTCTTTGTTGATGCCTTGCAGAGCTCTCTTCTTGTCTATGAGCAAAAGTTTAAGAAAGATGGAGACGAAGAACATTCTCTCAAGGTGTCATATGATGAAAGAAATGGTGGAAGAGGACGAGGAAAAAGCACTTTTAGAGGATGAAGAGGCAGAGGCAGAGGTCGGCAATGTTATAATAGGGCGACCGTTGAATGCTACATATGTCATCAGCTAGGACACTATCAGTACGAGTGTCATAATTTAGGGAAACAAGCAAACTATGATGAGCTTAAACAATTGGAAGAGATGATGCTTATGGCATATGTTGAATCTTCCAGAACCAATCAACAAGATGTGTGGTTTTTGGACAGTGGTTGCAGCAACCATATGTGCGGATATTCTTCACTATTCATGGATATGGAGAATGAATTCAAAAGAAATGTCAGATTGGGAAACCATACAACAATGAGTGTTGTTGGAAAAGGAAGTGTGAGATTAATCTTGGAAGGAGTTTATTACACTGTCAAAACTATCTTCTATGTGCCAGACTTAAAGAACAATCTTCTTAGTATTGGACAACTACAAGAGAAAGGTCTAGTTGTTCTAATAAAGGACAATCAATGTCAGATCTATCATCCTACAAAGGGTCTAGTAATTACCAGCAAAATGACAGTCAACTGGATGTTTGTGTTGCTCACTAATACACCTTGTTGCAAGCAGAAAACAAGTGAAGACTATTTTCAAGCTGATGTCCAAGATCTAGCTCAACTTTGGAATTGTAGATATGGTCATCTAATCTGTACAGGTTTGAAGACTCTGAAAAATAAGGAAATGGTGAAAGGGCTGCCACATTTTGCTGAAACCAATGTTATGTGCACTGGTTGTTTAAAGGGAAGCAACATCGAGAAACTTTTCCAAAGAAGGCGAACTAGAGATGATTCATTATGACATTTGTGGTCCAATCACTCCTACTTCCAACAGACAAAATATGTATCTCATTTGTTTCATTGATGATTTTAGTAGAAAAACTTGGGTGTATTTTCTTACATATAAGTCTGATGCCTTTAGTGTCTTTAGGCAATTCAGAACCTTTGTAGAGAAAGCATTTGGTTTGTCCATTAAATGCTTAAGAACAGATCGTGGAGGTGAATTTATATCAAATGAGTTTGATGAATATTGTAGAGAGAATGGAATTAAGAGGAAGTTAACCACAATATACACACCTCAGCAAAATGGTGTTGCAGAACGTAGAAGTAGAACTATAATGAATATGGTGAGATGTTTGCTGGCTGAGAAAGATACCCAGAAATTTCTGGCCATAAGCTGTGAATTGGGCCTTCTATGTTCTAAATAGATGTCCAACATCATCAGTCAAAGACATGACCCCTGAAGAAGCTTGGAGTGGGGTGAAACCTTCTGTTGAACACTTCAAAGTGTTTGGTTCTGTAGCTCGTGCTCACATCCCTGATGCTAGACGAGCTAAACTAGATGATAAGAGTCGCAATTATGTTCTATTTAGGGTGAGTGTAGAATCCAAGGGATATAAACTCTATGATCCTTTGAACAAGAAAGTCATAATCAGTAGGGATGTTGTCTTTGAGGAAGAAAAGAAGTGGAATTGGGATGAAAGTTACCAAGAATTCATTAGTCTTGATCTGAAGGTGGGAGAAGAAAATGATGAAATCACCCAACAAAATCATGACACACAAAGCAACAAGGAAGAAGAAAGGAGATGACAAGTGATGCAATTGAGGTTGTTATACCTAGTGCCAGTCCTACAACTTCCAATGCAAGAGAAATCAGAGTTAGAAGCGCGCCAATATGGATGAATGATTTTGTTATTGGTGAAGATGTTATTGGTGAAGTAGAAGAAGATGGTCAAGTACATTTTGCTTTCTTGGCTAGCTCTGATCCAATCAATTTTGAAGAGGCAGTGCAAAGTGAAAAATGGAGACAAGCAATGGATGATGAAATAAGTACAATCGAGAAGAATGAGATATGGCAGCTAACTAATTTTCCAAGAGGTGTTAAAACCATAGGAGTCAAATGGGTATACAAGACCAAACTAAATAAGCTGGGAGAAATTGAAAAATATAAATCTCACTTAGTGGCGAAAGGATATGCTAAGCAACAAGGAGTTGATTATGATGAAGTGTATTCTCCTGTAGCTCGTATGGACACTGTACGTATGATCATCGCTCTTACAGCTCAAAGAGGTTAGATTATTTATCAACTTGATGTGAAATATGCCTTTCTCCAAGGAGAATTATTGGAAGAGGTCTACGTTGAACAACCTAAGGGTTATGAGTTGAAGGATGAAGGAATGAAGGTCTACAAGCTTAACAAAGCTTTATATAGACTCAAGCAAGCACCGCGAGCATGGTTCAGTCGAATAGAGTCATACTTCAAGCAGACAGGACTCGAGAAGGATGCAAGTGAACAAACATTATTTACTAAAGTGAATAAACAAAGTAACTTCTTAATTATTAGCCTATATGTTGATGATTTGATCTATACTGGTAATGATAGTGCTATGATGAGAGAGTTCAAACAGTCCATGATGAAGGAGTTTGACATGTCTGACTTGGAAAGGATGAAATACTTTCTTGGTATATAAGTATTACAGTTTGATGAAGGAATATTTATCAGCCAGAAGAAGTATGTGAAAGATATGTTGAAGAAATTTGGAATGGAAGAAAGTAATTCTATGCAAAATCCAATGGTTCCAGGTTTCAAAATTCACAAAGAAGAACATGGTGTGAAAGTGAATAGTTCAGTCTACAAGCAGCTGGTTGGAAGCATGATGTATCTGAAAACCACAAAACCTGATGTGATGTATTTAGTTAGCCTCATTAGTAGATACATGTAAAATCCAACTAAGCTTCATCTTATGGCAGCTAAAAGGATATTTAGGTATTTACAAGGAACCACTAGGTATGGGATTCTCTATTGGAAGACAGGAAATACAGAGTTTTTAGGATAGAGTTTTTAAACCTCACTAATCCTAGGAACCCCAAGCATGACAACTTACTTAGGATTGTTTCATTTCCCATAGACCCTTTAACTTTTGAGTCTCAATATGGTCTTTCTCTTTCTCATCTTTAAACAAAATCTAAAAACACCTAATAAATGTTGAAATGACTTCTTATGTTATGGACTTATTCCATGGGGAACTTGCATCTATCCCATCTCGAGGGTAATGTAAGCTTGTATAGCATGATGCACAAGTCTTCAACATGAATTTGTTTCACAAAGAAAACATAAAAAATATTTCTTCATCTCAAAACCACAAAAACACTGAATAAATAAAATATACTAGTGTGCTTGAGCCTCAATCCTTGGAACTAAGTTTGGAGGTCTTATTTATACTTAGGTGTGTTTTTTCTTCATTCCATCTTGGAGTGATGTAAGAAGTACACACTCCTTTGCACAAGACTTAAATACACTCTCCTATGCAAACTCTGAAATAGAAATCTTCTAAAAAACTTCAACAAACAATAAGCGTCTTTCCTTCAGGAATTCTCTTCTCATCTCCTTTACTCTAAACGAAAGAACTCACTTCGACTTTTCTTTTGCAAGATGGTAAACACACTTATTCCAAACGATCCTGCAACACTTGAGCATAGACATAAGAAGTTCAATCCCTAAAACACAAACAAGCTATGTCAGTCTTATTGAGTCGAACTACGATGTTCCGACTTTCTTATTGCACAAAGGGAATACGTAGGCACAAGCGATGACGCTTGGTGAACACAATCCTTCAATCTCTTTCCTTGTTCTCCATACCATTTCATCTCTTTATCCTTTCATCTCATTCTCCTTTTTTCCTTTTAGTCCTTTCCAGTAGCAGTTGTAGCAGTAGTAGATACCCTCACCCTTTGAAACAATACGAGCAAGCGTGGATCCCGTCGGGTACGACCGACGATCTAGGGTGCTAATACCTTCCTATTTCGTAACCAACTCCCTTACCATCTCTCTTTGGTTTGTGAGATAGCACTTTCTCCCTTCTCCCAGGTTTGTGCAACATTACCATTCCTTCGGGATGAAAATGTCTGGCTGACGACTCTTTCTTTTCCGCGCCACTTTCGCATTTGTACCTGTTGCACCCCAAAATTTGCCCTCACCATGACAAGAAATTGTGTACTAAGGTATCCCTATAGTTTCACAAGGGTCACAGGGTATCTCAAGAGGTTCACAAGGTTCATAATTAGTCAGAAAGTTTGACAATTCCCTCAGACAATGCATCCTCCTAAGCAAGGCATCTTAAACTAGGGTTTTTGACTTTCATCAGGCTAAATGGACTTCCAAGACTTCAAGTGAGCTTCATAGCATCCTATATGTGTTCAAGAATCCCCATGTCAAGTTTCAAGACTTTCCCAAAAGATTTGCTCAGTCAGATGATCAGATAAGTTAAAATCAGTCAAAGTAGTTAAAAAGTCAAACTGAGGTCAACTGTGGTCAAACCAAAGTCAAACTTCATGATTTTTTGCCAACATCAAGTATATGAAGTAAAATTCATCATTTGATCAAGGGTTGATCATGATTCATCAAGGAGATTTCAGATCATCAAGAATCAGGAGTTTCTAAATTAGGGTTTTCACAGGAAAAGTCAACTGAACTTTGACCAGCCATAACTTTCACATGCTTCATCAAAAATTTTCTATCCAAATCTCATTTTGAAGGAAATTGAATTCTCTACAAATTTGTGTCTCACAAGCCAAGCCCAAAAATGCTTCATTTGGAAGGTATGAGCTAAGACATTATAGGTCCTTTTAAAAGTCAACAAAAAGTCAACAACTTCCAAAGAGCATAACTTAAGAATGGTAAAAGATATGGACATGAGACCAAAGAGGTTGGTTATAGGACTCTTTAAGTTTTCCAAAATGTCCAAGAACACCTTCATAGCATTAAAATTGAGGGATTTGTGCGCTTGCAAAGTTGGGAAATTTTTTAGAAGTTTATGAAACAAATGGGGTCTTAAAACCAAAATTCACCAAATGGGCTTGCTTTTTTATGATCCAAACACTTCCATGACATCATGCACGAATTAAAAATTATTTATTCAAATTTTAATTCATTTTATTTTATTTATTATGATTTTTTACATTAAAAATCATTTTAAATCTAAATAAAATATAAAAATAAGAATATTTGATTTGATTTTGGTTCTAGGAAGTCTTAAAGGCTATTTAGAAGTGATTGAGATTATACAAATTCAGATCATACAAAAATAGCAAGGATATATCCAAATTTTCAATATTTTAAAGGCATATATTTTTCAATCTCTAACTATCCAAAAGTCCAAAATATGATGTGGTTTTTTTTAACCTAATTTTGTTCTACTACATATATACAACTCATACAAACACAAAGAAAAAAAGATTAGCCTCCAAGAGCAAGAACCAAATTTCAAGAAATTTAGAAAAAAAAAGCTATCCCCATCATCATCATTATCAAGTTCATACAAAAATCCATGAACTGAATTGAAATTTTGAAGCTTTCTTTAGTTTTTTTTTTTAATTTCATTTATTCTTGATATTTTAATCAATTTTGTTTATCTAACGTTGTTTGTCTCATGTTATAGAAGCTTTCTGGGTTGATTATTCGAAGCTTCATGACCAAAACCGAATCCTACCATAGTTAGGGGTTCAAGCTCAAATTTGGGGTTTTTACAAATTTCGCAGGAAATTTCAGAGGTCAAGAGGTTTATTCATGAGGACTGCGTATAGTGTAGTGGCTAAGGTTGGAAACTGGAAGGTCAAGGGCATGAGTTCAATTCCCACTCACAACATTTTGGGCAAAAACCTGCTTTTCTTTCATATTTTCCTTTAATTTCTCTAATTAACACGTTTTCTAATTGATTTATCCTTTTAACCATGATTAACCTCAAAAATTTTCTCTAAAGTAAATATTTTCCTATTTTCACTCGTTTTTATGTTATTCTTTATCCGCCTTATCATATAATATATGTTTTCCATGTTTAGTAACACAGGCACACATGACCCAATGGGTAAAGGTTCTCCAGAGGTTGGAATTAAAAGGGCTTGGGTTCAAACCCTGGACATAACATTTTGGCAAAGAAACATGGGTTCTTCATCATTTTCTTTCATTTCCTTAATTTATCTTTTAAACATGGTTAACCTATTATTTTTAATTAACTTTTTTTTAACAAATCTTTTTTTTATTAAATTTAGGTTAGCATTTTTTTTATTAGTATTATTACTTTTATATTTAGGTTTATTAAAACCTCAAACTTTTTAAAAAAAACCTTAATCAACCTTAAAATGTTTTTTAATTTAATTAATTCTCATAATTTATTTTTCTAGATTTATTTAATTATTAGGCTATTTTAAATATAAACTGTTTATATATTTTCTTTTGTTAAATTCAACCTTGGAAAATTTTGTTTTACTAACAGGTTTTTTTTTCATTTTTATTATATAATAGGTATTTGTTACACTTATTCATATGCAGACCCACAACCTAGTGGCAAGGAACTGTGGTTTGGAGCATTTTGATGAAGAAACATGGGTGTCCCATTGGCAAAGAACTCAATGAAGCAAAAAGGGCAAACCCCCAATATTTTGGGTATCTCTAACTTTATTTTTCCCTTTTTCATCAAATTATGTATTTTCTTTGAATTTCCTTATTATTATTATTAAACTAATTTCTAAAAGATAAAACATAATCCTTTTTTTTTTATTTTTAAAACTTACATTTTTATTATAAACCTTAATTTTTTTTCATAAACCTTAATTTTTTCCCTAAACCCTAATTTTATTAACCATAATTTTTATTAACTTTAATATTTAACTTAATTAAATAATTAATCATTTTTTTATTATAAGTAATTATTATTTGTTTATTATTATAATTTTCTTCTAAAATTTTTCTAAATCATTTATTTAACTTAAAAAATAATATATTCTCTTAAATTTTTATCTTCTTTATATTTTTACTAACCTTTTTATTATTATTATTATTATTATTTCATTATTACTAACCATTTAAATTATTGCTTATTTATTTTCTCGTTATTATTATTTTTTCCGATTATATTGTAACTATCCCAAAGCTTTGTAATAGTTTAGGTTTATATTTTTGCTTTATTTTTATTGTAAATATATTAACTGTGTGGTTAGTAACTATAGAGTGTGTATAACATGTTTGTAATTAAAAATTGACTTAGAATCACTAATTAAATAAGATAAATACTTGAAAATAAACACTCACACACGTAAGTCGATCTTTGATCGCCATCCTACACTTTCTAAGGTCACCTCTCATGTTGCCTATTTTTAAGGTCAAGTAAGGTGTCTTAAGCAAAGTCCTTTCATAAAATATCATCAAGTCCCTTCAAATTATAAGATCAAGTCCCTTCGAGGTTGCCTGCGATAAATGATCTTGTCCATTCGAATAAAAGATGATAAGTCCCTACGAATTGCTAAAGACACCTTGCAGTTGCCTAAATTCAGATATCCATATACATGTCCCTTATAACATCCAAGGTAATTGTAATACCTCAAAATTTGCCCTCATATTTGTTTCCTTAACTGGCTTACGCTTCGCATTCATTTGCATTTTTCACTAGGTCATTAACATTCATAATCATGCATTTCATTGATTCCTATGGCATATGAACGAAGCACTTCCTTTGTGATTTGAATCTTCTATTTTAAGTGGTTTAGTCGGCTATTGCACTCAATTTAAGCGGTTCAAGGGCTCTTATCTCTAGTATGGATTTGTTAATGTTAATCAATGGAGAATGAGTTTCAGGGTTTCATATCAAGTGTATCATGATATTCATGGTACAGGAGATCCAGTGGGGGACTCATAAGATGATCAGGTCATTATGGTTCTTTCGATTGCTCATTGTTTGTGGTACAAGTTTATAAGGTTCAAGATTGAAGTTTACCGAAGTTTAGGGATTCATTAAGAATAAGTTTGATTTGGTTTGGAATATTGTGATAACCTATTAAGGTTGATTGTGTAAGCCATTTGAAATACTCATATGTCCATGTTTACCATCATTACTTTCTCTAACCATTTTTTCCATAATCCATAAAACCACATCTCAAATCTTTCTTTTCTTATTACCATTAAAATCACCATTTATGGCCCCTTTTTTTTTGTTGTTTTGTTCATGTTAGAACCATAACAAAGTAGAAATAAAAAAGAACCATTTTTTTTAAGAGAGAAAAGTTGTCTTTACAGACTGCATAATTGATAACAAAAAGTGCAGAAAATTGAGTTACAAAAAAAAATTAACAGGATTAAAAGCCAGAATTTCTGCAGGTAGAAAAGAAGGGTATACAAAAACTGATATAACAGGATGATGACAGTTTTTTACATCAAAAAAAAAAGAAGGGAAAATCAGGGGAGAAAATTCTGTTACAAACTGATAACAGAAATCAGTTAAAAACCTCCAACTGATAACAGAAACCTACTCGACATCCTCTCCAATAACCTCTAACAAAATCATCACTCTCTTCATCATCCATCTCCAGCTTCACCTACACATATACCAATCTATCTGCAACCTTCTTGGATCTTCTTCTGTTTTTTCACCACCATCTTCATCTCCATACTCTGCATCAATCAAGACTTTTCTTCCTCAATTCTTCTCGTCGACAATCCTGCATCATCATCAACCTTCAACCTTATTCACATTCATCAATCTTTGACAACCCTGCAATTTCACGGTTCAACAACTTTACCGAAGAAAAAAAAACAACATCAAGTCGTGTGCGAGGAAGATTAGAAGAAGAGGTTAAGGGATCGAATCGGGAAAAAGAGTGAAGTGCATACCTGAGTCAGAGCCACCGCTTATCGACCACCGCAAACTCAGCTTCAGCTTTTCGTTCCGAATCTTCAGCATTACTTCACCAATCACCACTATCTCTGTGTCATTATCGTCATCTTCAAACCCTTCTGCATCTTCACCATCTCGAATCCGAGTCCAAAACTCTTAGTCAACTTCAAGAGCCTGTATCAACTTGCAACAACAAAAATACATAGCGCGCATATCATTCACTTATCATCAATCGGCCAATCGACATTGTTCGACAACAATAGCACAAATTTTGGAGTGAGTTCACAGCATAATTCAACAACAGTTTGCAATGACAAAGTCTCGCAACAGCGGCGATTCGCATGTCGTAAGGATTCGAACAGAAGAAACTGAATCAAGAAAGAAGAGAAGAAGGAGATCGATTTGAAGACTTACGTGAAGAATTCAATGGCGACATCTTCAGCTTGCACATATAATGATTCTATTGTGAAGCCTACAGTGGCGATTTGACGGCCTCTAGGATGTTCATGTATGTTGCGGATCCGCGGTTTAAATGGAGAAATGAGCTCAGCCGGCGGCGCAATCATGAATCGGAAGGGAGGATAGACGGTGAGGCGCGGGTTGTCTTCAACAGCGAGGCGCGAACTTTCTTCGACGTCGATGGTGCTCCGTGTCGGCGATGATTATTTTGACGGTGTTGGAGGAGGATTTGAATGGAGAAGGAAACAAGATTGAAGCAGACAGAGGTGATGTGTGCCGATTGAGCCTTTCTGAGGTAAGTGATGAAGCCGAAACAGGGCGGTTTGACGCGAGGCCTTTGTTCGGCCGCCGTCTATGAGAATCACGGTGAGGTGGTGGCGGCGCCGTGGTAGAAGAAGGTTGACGGTGATGTGATCTTCAGGAGAGGAGAAACGAGCGTTGGTTGAGGTCAAACAAAATGGAGAAGGTGATGACAGTGACCGATGGTGATAATGAATCGGCGAGGTTCGGTGATGATGTTGAATCGGCGGCGCCGTTTGAGAGGTTAAGGAGACGATGTTCTAAGTGTGTCAAGATTTTTTCATAACTTTGTGTTCTTCAGAATTAGGGCAAGTTATGGTGGGCTAGGGTTGGGCCCAGATTCACAGCCATGTATTTCTATCCACACCCCTGGTTTCCTTGCTTCACCCCTTTCTGCGAATTCTTCACTTGAGCTGGGCTTCAAGACCTCTTGGGTCCACTATCAGCACCCTCCAATTTTCTTTCAGCATCCCTCCCTGCGGATTCCTTACTGACTTGGGCTCTTAGCCCATTAAGTTACTATCAGCACCATGTTTTTTACTCATATCACCCTCCTTGCGGGTTTGCTATTGGAATGGGCTTCTTGGGCTATTTGTTTGTTCTTTTGCACCTCATTACTTACTAATAAACATCTTTTTATTTATTTCTTATGAATTGTTGTTAATTAGTCTTTAATTGATCCTTGGTGATTTACATCTTGAGAGGTTTCTTGACATTTTTTTAGTTAGAATTTTTGTACTAATTCTAATTATTTGTTTAGTACTAATTTTGATTTAAAGTGTTCATGTCGTTTTTATCGATATTGCATCGATTTCAATTATGGTGGAGCTTCACAAAGCCAATATGGAAGATGGGCATTTATTTTGCTCATAGGAGACTACAAGACCTTGCTTGAGATTTTTTTCAGATTTCTTTTATGGGAAGAACCGGTACTTCGATCAAGTAAGTGATTTCGAGTTTTTTCGGCTTTTAAGCATCATTATAGTCGTATGCGGCTTAGGACCATATAATTTAAGGTGCATACTGAGCCCTCCCACCTGAGGCATTGGATTTATTTGTGATATATATTGATATGTGTCGATTTCGGAGTTTAGGGATTAGGTTACGAACCATTAGGATCGATTCCTTTCACTTCCCCTTAAAATCCACTTTTTGCCCGTTTCGTCGCAATTATTAAAAATAGTTTTAAGTGAGATAAAATCCTGGAAAAATTCATGAGTGATCCTCAACCTCTTAATTAATTTGTCATATTTTTTGTTTCCAGATTTGGGTGGTTTTAATAATTAATTTGGATTTTAGATCATAAGCTGTCCCAAAAAGGAAGATTTTGGCATAAGGTACCAAAAACAATTTTTCCCCATAGGTGTGAAACCTATTTTTGTATATGATTAATCACTGTAATTTGTGACATTTTAATGCTCATTAGGCATTTTTTTCATAATTTTTAGTGCCTTTTTTGATCCACTTTGTGGAGTTGTTTTTGGGTGATCATTCATTGCTACCTTGCTAGTCAAGTAATTGTTTTGGCACTTTGGTGCATAATTTTGTGGAATAATTTTGGAAAATGTGAGATAATGACTTTATTATTCCAGGGATTTAATTTCATAATTTTTAAAGGCTTTTTGCTATTTTTCCATGTCACCTAGATCCTAGGTTGATTCATGTGTGTATTTGCTCCATATCCTAAATGTTAAGAAGGCAATCATGCCATTTGCTTGAGGCAATTTTTTTGGTAACTTCTAGGAGTTAATTATAGGTCATTTGTATGTCTTTAATTCCAATTATAGGCCACTTTTTGAACCATACTCATTTGGTTTGTTTTAGTGTTTTAAAGTGCATACTTATGTGAACTAGTTTAACTTAAACGGGTTGCTAATCTCTTCTCATATTTAACTTGAATTATGTGGAAATCATCAATGCCTATTCATGCATTTTAATTGCATCTCATACCTTGTATGCTACTGACCCATAATCATTTCATGCATATTCACATGCCATTTTTCCTTAACTTTCATCATGTGCGATCTTATGCGATTTTTGTTCGTTTCTTCTCCTATCTTCTTCTCATTGCTCCATATGCCTAATCCATTGCATCCATGATTGTATATTCATGCATACTCATTCATAAGAATTCACTACTGACTTTAATGTTCATTTCATGTATTAATTCATGCTTGTAAGCCATACACATTCATACTTCATCCATAAACCCTAATTTGCATTTAGGTGAACTTAGGTGAACTTTTTGTACATAGTTTGATCTTGTGAGGTATCCTAGCATACTTAGGGACCTATATCATGTAGCTACTGACTTTAGAATTCATGTAACCTTTAGGTACCTTTACCTTTAGACTTAGGTCTTATTTTGAACCCTAGTTCCATTCTAGGACGTTTATGGTACTTAATCGTTTTCATGCTTTGATTTTACTTTCAATATGCATTGCCATGCTAACTTTTGTTTTGTAGGGGGGAAGATTGAGGTAAGTCTCACTTCATTCCTATCTCTTATGCATCTTGATTGTGTTTGCCTTAGCACTTGGTGTTTGCTTATAGGATTTCCCTTTCTTTAGAGACAACTTAACTTCCTTAGGAAGTAAGTTAGTTTCTAACTCTTTTTTCTTTCTTTTCCTTTTCTTTCTTAGGAATAGAATACCTCATTAACCATAGGACCTCTCTTGTATATGATAACTAACTTAGGGTTGTGTCTTAGTCCCCCTTAGATTTTTGCCTTTTGCAATTTGAGTCATTCTCTTCTCATCTTCAAACAAAATCCAAAAACACTTAACAAATAAATGAAAGGATTCCTTGTGTATAGCCTTATTCCATGAAGCACTTGCATTCATTCCATCTTGGAGTGGTGTAAGCTTGTCTATCATGATGCACAAGTCTCATCAAGGAGTTGTTCACAAAGAAAAACTTAAAAGACACTTCTTCACAAAAGCAACAAAAACACTTAATAAAGTTCAACAAGCTAGTGAACTTAAGCCCTAATCCTAGGAAACCAGTCTTGGATAAATTCTCCTTGCTGGGTATGCTTGTTCTGTTATTCCATCTTGGAATGTAGAGGCAAGTGTACATTCCAGGGAAAAGAGTTTGAATTCACTTCCTTGTGCCAAATTCATACAAAACTCTTAAAAGACAAAAAACAAATAACAAGCGACTATCCTGCAGGAACTTCTTTTCTCATCTCATTCACTCACAACGCGAACTCGCGGCGACTTGTCTTTCATGCAAGACAGTAAACGCACTCGTACCAGACGAGCCTGCAACACCTGAGCATAGACATACGCAGTTCCAGCATAAAAAACACAAACAAATAGTTCCCGCCTAGGTTAGGCGAACTACGTCGACTCTGATCCTCATTATCCCGATGAGGTACGTAGGCAGCGGGGTAGGGCCCGTTCGAGCACATTATTTATTTTCCCTACATTTCCCCTTTTCTTTCCATTCTCATGTTCTTATTTCAGTTCATTTCTCATTCCAGTTCCAGTCGCGGTTTTATTCAGCAGCAATTATTCTTCTCACCCTTTGAAACAAAACAAGCAAGCGTGGATCCCGTCGGGTACGACGGACGGATTGGGGTGCTAATACCTTCTCAATTCGTAACCGACTCCCGTATCCAGATCTTTGGTTCGCAGGACCTTGTCCTTTCCTTCTTCCTCAGGTTTGTGCAACATTACCTTTACCATTCATTCGGGATAAAAATGTCTGGCTGGCGACTCTAACCTTTCCGCGCCACTTTCGCATTTGTACTAGGATGAAAATCCCGGGAGCGACAGCTGGCGACTCTGCTGGGGACTAACCTGATTCTTCCGGTTTCCCTTGTAGAGTCAATCCTAGCGCCTGTTTGGTTTTGTTTCTTTGGGTGTTTATATGTTTGTTGTTGTGTGCTTTAGTTTAGCTTTACTGTTTTTATTTTTTACAGCTTTTATTTACAGCTTTACTTTACCGCATTTATTTACCGCTTTCAGTATTTTATTTTCCATGCATCATATTATACTGGACTGTCTGGCTGTGCTGGTTTTCATTTTTTCTGTGGGATGGGGTTACTGTGAGATGAGCTCGTAACCGGGGCTCGAGTGCACCCTAGGACTTAGAGTGGTTCCACTTTGGCTTCATGGCATCTTGCTATGTTGGTAGTAGTGAGTTCCACACCTTGACTTGCGACCTTCTCGGGAATGTATTGATACCGGAATCTTTCTGGGTTGATGCGCTACCTTGATAGTTATGTGCAGTCAGGGGACCGATCATTGAGAACCTTTGTGGAAACATCCCTCTCCAGTGATGACAGTGGCAGACCACATTTGTTGGCAAACCCACTCGCATTCGAGGGCCCACTGGGAACTCGCATAGGATGGCCTGGATCTCTCATAGGAATCCAGTCAAGGCAAACTGTTCGTATGACGGTAGTATTGTACCCTTCGGGATGAATGTACTATTGTTTCTCGATTCAGTGCTTGAAGCTGGGGACCAATGAGGGATGCTTGTTTCCTTGGACTCAGCTGAGGCCTCCCTGAATAGTACATAATGCCAAACCGATTCCCTGATTTGGTCATGAGCCATTTCTCGGAAATGGTGAACGTATTATTGCTATTCGACTTTGAGAGTCCGTGATGTTGACCCGAGTAGCACACCCGTGAGATTGGGAGGGGTTTACAGGTTTGCAGGAACCCTAAACTTCAACATACCCACTTTGCCAGTATTGTTCAGTGTTTTATGGCTCTCTGATTATGAGATTCGGGATTTCTATTCAGAGAAATTGTTACTGTGATTACCATTGTGACCTTGATATTGTGACTCTCCACAGACGCTTGGCTCGTTGTTCAGCTTCAACACCATCAATGACTGTTATATTATGTGATCCAGTTCTACAGTTATTGGGTTCTCAGTTATGGGGTTTTATACAGAGATGGTGCTACTATTATGGTTCTATTCGGACACTTGACTCATTGCTCAACACCGGCACCAACATCGAATCATTGATCACATGCCTGCTGCATACATGACATCATAGCATTTCTGCACACATGTTCAGTTATTTCCGAGGATCACATATCTGAATCATGTTGTTGGAATTTTCTGTGCCAAAACTTGAATCAAAGCAGATAGATTCCTCAGAAATAATTGAACATGGCATTTGCATACATCCTTGCATTCTTGACAGGTGTTCAGAGACAAATTCTTTTCCTGACTTGATTTCTCATCAGAACGGACAACTTGAATCACAATCATCAAGGTATATATTTGAAGCAACTCCGTGCGGAGGTAATCGAAGGAAGACCCAGCTGAGGCCATTCAGGGCAGAGGTATAAGCTTTATTTCAAAACCAGAAACTGCTGAAACAGGAAGTCAACCAGATGAAGACTCAGATGAGCTTGGTTATGGAAATTCTGAACAAAGCTATTTTCATCCCTATTGAGGGGAACTACGCTGCTCTGATTCTCCATTGGTCAATGGAGATACGTAGGCAGGAGATCAAATCAGATATTTCCGAGCAACTTTATTTATCAACTTCATTTATCAACCTCTTCCCTCCAGACGTCATTTGTCGGCATCCAATTTCAGCTTCCCAAGAGAGTCCAGCGGGCAGAGCATAAGGGTAAAGGCCAAAACCACTTGAGAAGAAGTTTGATCATATTCTGATGACGTACGTGCAATAAGTTTCCTCATTTATGCAAATTTGGAGTGGTTGAGCTAACTGCATCAGGATCGTCTCCGACAAAGCTTCCTTTGGGGTTTCAATGCCAAGTATGATTACCATTCTGGGGCACTTGGCCTTTTAATTGAAGATTGCAAGTCTTTCAGAGGCAAAGGTAAAAACAAGGTCGCGAATTTGATTGAGTAAACATCCAGACTACTGACTGCTGAAAGTCTCCGAGAGCAATAAGTCCAGACGGAGTCAAACCTCCTCAATAATGACCACCATGATGTGAAGGCTAGATGCAAGTATCACTCAGGGGCATTTAGGCATACAATTGACAACTGTGATGTGTTCAAGTACAAAGTGCAAACTTTGATCGACTCAAAGGTCATCATGCCAGAAAGTCTGCTCACATATTGAAGTCTCTTCATCAAATTGGCATCCTAGTTTGCAAGGGCATCTTCAGAAGCAATAAGTCCAGACGGAGTCAAGTCTCCTCAATGACGGCAATGTTCAGCTTCTTTACTGCATTTTCATTTGTAGTTTATATTGTTTGTTTAAACATTTGTATGCATGCATGGAACTTATTTATTTTTTAATGTTAACCATAATAAAATGCACATGTTTTTCTTGAAGTAATCCATTCGTATTCACTCATGATTTTGTGTATGTGCATTGCAATACCAACTGTTGAGCTTAAAGTCTATCAGGGAGGATGACGAAATGAAAATGCAAAAATCTCTAATTGTGTGCTTTTGAGAAAGACCTTGTTGACGATGTACATGCATTGTTTCAAATCCTAAACACCGGAGATATAAGGGAGATAGACCCTCGCCAACCCATTTGAGCCTTGAAGTAGGAGTTTATTTTCGCATGAAAAAACCCTTGCATTTAACCCAGGGGCAGGGTAGGCGTCAGTTAGTTTGACCGAGCATTCAAATTTCAAAAAGGAGTGCAAATCTGAGGATCCATTACCTTTCGTTGTACCAAATCAAGAGGTCTAATGACCAGAAACCACAATGGTTATCCCAAGCAATAGGTCCAGAGACCGGAAACCACAAAGGTTATCCTTCCTCAACCAAGAAGTGAGACAGTCACGACCCTTTCAAAGCAATCAAGACAAACAGTGTCACACGATTTGTTCAAAAAAGAAGAATAAAAAAAATGAATGAAAAAGCCCGCTAAGTCGAAACTTGAAAACAAGCGACTTAGGCAAAAAAATAGGGCATCCCGCTGGACTTCACAATTAAAGATTCACAAGAATCAGTCCAGGCAAAAGTTAGGGATAAGAAAAATAATGCAAAATCAAAAGACGTAAAGGATTACACAAGAAAGATCCTTGAACAAGAACAAAGTCGTGTGATACAGACACGAAAGACGAAGGGATGACTGACTCTAAACAACAACCTGAGTGGTGCTTAAACCGTTAGTGTAATTGGTTCCTCAATCATCACAAAACCCCTTTTCGAAAGGTGAGCGCTTGTGCCAAGCTAGCTGAACATAGGAATGGAGAACATCACGAAGATGGGTGGGCACAAATAAGTTTCGAGCCTATATTCTTTGTTTCTATAACCGTGAACCAGGCCACGATACAACCCTCAAAAGTCCTAACTAAAACAGGGTTATTTTTGAGAGCGTACTACCACGAGACCGCGTTCCTGACTCCTATGAGTGGTATTGAAAGATCTTTGTTGGTGTTGCATGTGCATGTTTTCTATTATTCAAAAAAATTAATGTCGTATCTTAACCAGTGATTCCTCACAAAGGTTTGCGACATCTTTTTACAGTAAAACTTCAAAATTAACATGTGTGTTGCATTAGAATTTTCATTCTCAAAATAAACATTTTCTGTTTGCATACATTTGTTTGGCATCATAAAAGTTTACATATGGAATCTCAGTCCAGGAGCTTAATCTTGCCAAGTTGAGAAGTCTGAAACTTCCGAAGGACAATCTGTCGAGGTGCACTTTTCAAGAAAACTCCATTGAGTAGGGACTTTCCCAACAGTCGTGGTAAGAGCCAACTAATCTAGGGAAGTCATGTCGAGCAATCTCTTCAAAGTTCAGCCAAGCCGGGGCAATCACTTCAAGATTCAAATCTCTCAAAGAGCCATCAGGCGGAAGCATTATTCAAATTTCAGCCAAGCTGGGGCAATCACTTCGAGATTCAAATCTCTCAAAGAGCCATTAGTCTGATGCATGCATTCAAATTTTAGCCAAACTGGGGAAATTACTTCGAGATCCAATCTCTCAAAGAACAATTGATCTGGGTGTTTTCTTCAAAGCACAATCATTCAGAGGTGATCACTTCAAGGCTCGTACTGGGGCAGGCCACCCCAAGAGCACTAGAAGTTACTCTCTCCCGAAGACGGTTTATCAGAAGCACCTATCCGGAGTTCAATATTCTGGGGCAGAATATCTCACAGTGATATGAGGTTCTTCATGAATCCTTGCGAGGCAAATTCTTGCACAGACCATGCAGTCTGGGGCAGTTATTTCGAGATCCGACGAATCTCTCCAAGAGTTTGAAGACACTGAGGCATCTCGTATGCCAGTTTTCTGTAAAATCCTCTTGAGACATTATCTTTTGATAGATCCTAGTAGAAGGCGAGTTGAAGATTGCAAAGAACTATTGCTCACTCATGACTAGTTGGCAACCTATCAACCCAGAGTCTAGAAGCAAAGCCATTTTCGGCACGTTACTTCAACAGTTGTTTCATCAACAGGCTTCATTGATCAAAATTTCTTAGCTAGTCTCATTAGACAATCCCTTCTCCAGTTGTGTAGCAAAGCGAAAGTTACTTCTTGATCAGAAGGGTATCATCGTCTCTCATCCCCAGCATGAGACGCCTTACATCTCTCATTCCCAACATGAGAGGATTTATTTCTTATCCCCAACAAGTGGCAATTTGAGCTCTTACCTTTAGCGGGAAGCTTTATCATTGACATCATCCGTCATCCCCACCATAGTTCAAGAAGAGTCCATCTCCAGCAGGGTCTTGGCACCCTAATCTTAAAGTCCAATTTATTTTTGGCAGTGGCGGTTGTTCAGAGCCGGTGAATTATTGACAACCTTCCCCGCAGAGCTGTTTCCTCCTCATCAAGGACTAATTCGATCAATGCAGTGATCATCAGTTCCTCCCCAGTCAAGCCATCTGGGATATCTATTATCTCCTCATTGGGAGATCCCTTTGCATTTGCATTTGCATCCAGTAATCATCATTACATTTGCATCCTCCAAAGCGTAGCATTTCCATCGTCATGGAGCATTACGCCATAAATCCAAACATATGCATACCAGCATGGGCCAGTTTTGAGGTATTACATAAGGCTCGTTACATCTCCAATCAGATTGAAGTGTTCCCCACAGAATACAACTTCATTTCCCAGGATGGATGCTTCTACCAAGTCTTGTTGTTATCCCCAATTGAGTCTTGTTTCAGTACAACAGTCTCATTTTTTCGCGTCTCCGTTTCAGTACAACGGCCGCGTCTTGGGCTCTCGTTTAAGTACAACGATCCCGTTCCTTTCGAGTCTCCATTTAAGTACAATGGCCTCGTCTTTGAGTCTTGTTTCAGTACAACAGTCTCATTTTTTCGCGTCTCCGTTTCAGTACAATGGTCGCGTCTTGGGCTCTCGTTTAAGTACAACGATCCCGTTACTTTCGAGTCTCCATTTAAGTACAATGGTCTCGTCTTTGAGTCTTGTTTCAGTACAACAGTCTCATTTCTTTTCGCGTCTCCGTTTCAGTACAACGGTCGCGTCTTGGGCTCTCGTTTAAGTACAACGATCCCGTTCCTTTCGAGTCTCCATTTAAGTACAATGGCCTCGTCTTTGAGTCTTGTTTCAGTACAACAGTCTCATTTTTTCGCGTCTCGTTTAAGTACAACGGTCGCGTCTTGGGCTCTCGTTTAAGTACAACGATCCCGTTCCTTTCGAGTCTCCATTTAAGTACAATGGTCTCATCATTGAGGTTTGTTTCAGTACAACAGTCTCATTTGTTTCGCGTCTTCGTTTCAGTACAACGGTTGCGTCCTGGGCTCTCGTTTATGTACAACGATCTCGTTCCATCTTGTCCTATTTTCTTTGTTATGGTTACCGCCAGCGGCCGGTATACCTTTGCGTCTCCATTCGAGGATGGTTTCGTGTTAGATCCGAGGATCTTTTGGATTGTCATTCGAGGATGGAATTCCCTTTCTTCAAGTCCTTCTAAGGTTGGTCTTGTTGTTTGTGGCTATTATTCGAGGATAGTAGTTCATTTTTTCGAGCTTATTGATCGAGGTTAGTTTGTCTCTTTTGCAAAGTATGTCTGAGGTCAGCTTTGTGTTTGGTTATCAGTCGAGGCTGGTATACCTTTGCGTCTCCATTCGAGGATGGTTTCGTGTTAGATCTGAGGATCTTTTGATTTGTCATTCGAGGATGGCATTTCTTTTCTTCAAGTCCTTCTGAGGTTGGTCTTGTTGTTTGTGGCTATTATTCAAGGATAGTAGTTCACTTTTTGAGCTTATTGATCGAGGTCAGTTTGTCTCTTTTGCAATGTCTGTCCGAGGTCAGTCTTTGTTGTTGATGGTTATCGCCTGCGGCCGGTATACCATTGTGTTTCTATTCGAGGATGGTTTAATACTGGATCCGAGGATCCCGTGTGAGTGGTCATTCGAGGATGACATTCTTCCCAGCATATTTCCACCTGGTTCTATTTTCACTACCTATTCAGAGGTCAAAATCAAAAAATACATAAATAAATAAATGGGCAGATGGCATTTCCATTACCCTCAGTGTGCAAATTTTAAGGTTTTATTCGAGTATTCAATCACTCCATACCTTGAACGTCTAAAAGCTGTTGCAATTATCCGTTCAGGTCTGCAGTTGATTGAATAGGGGCAGCTGTAATACCTCAAAATTTGCCCTCATATTTGTTTCCTTAACTGACTTACGCTTCGCATTCATTTGCATTTTTAACTAGGTCATTAACATTCATAATCATGCATTTCATTGATTCCTATGGCATATGATCGAAGCACTTCCTTTGTGATTTGAATCTTTTATTTTAAGTGGTTTAGTCAGCTATTGCACTCAATTTAAGCGGTTCAAGGGCTCTTATCTCTAGTATGGATTTGTTAATGTTAATCAATGGAGAATGAGTTTCAGGGTTTCATATCAAGTGTATCATGATATTCATGGTACAGGAGATCCAGTGGGGGACTCATAAGATGATCAGGTCATTATGGTTCTTTCGATTGCTCATTGTTTGTGGTACAAGTTTATAAGGTTCAAGATTGAAGTTTACCGAAGTTTAGGGATTCATTAAGAATAAGTTTGATTTGGTTTGGAATATTGTGATAACCTATTAAGGTTGATTGTGTAAGCCATTTGAAATACTCATATGTCCATGTTTACCATCATTACTTTCTCTAACCATTTTTTCCATAATCCATAAAACCACATCTCAAATCTTTCTTTTCTTATTACCATTAAAATCACCATTTATGGCCTTTTTTTTGTTGTTTTGTTCATGTTAGAACCATAACAAAGTAGAAATAAAAAAGAACCATTTTTTTAAGAGAGAAAAGTTGTCTTTACAGACTGCATAATTGATAACAAAAAGTGCAGAAAATTGAGTTACAAAAAAAAATTAACAGGATTAAAAGCCAGAATTTCTGCAGGTAGAAAAGAAGGGTATACAAAAACTGATATAACAGGATGATGACAGTTTTTTACATCAAAAAAAAAGAAGGGAAAATCAGGGGAGAAAATTCTGTTACAAACTGATAACAGAAATCAGTTAAAAACCTCCAACTGATAACAGAAACTTACTCGACATCCTCTCCAATAACCTCTAACAAAATCATCACTCTCTTCATCATCCATCTCCAGCTTCACCTACACATATACCAATCTCTCTGCAACCTTCTTGGATCTTCTTCTGTTTTTTCACCACCATCCTCATCTCCATACTCTGCATCAATCAAGATTTTTCTTCCTCAATTCTTCTCGTCGACAATCCTGCATCATCATCAACCTTCAACCTTATTCACATTCATCAATCTTTGACAACCCTGCAATTTCACGGTTCAACAACTTTGCCGAAGAAAAAAAAACAACATCAAGTCGTGTGCGAGGAAGATTAGAAGAAGAGGTTAAGGGATCGAATCGGGAAAAAGAGTGAAGTGCATACCTGAGTCAGAGCCACCGCTTATCGACCACCGCAAACTCAGCTTCAGCTTTTCGTTCCGAATCTTCAGCATTACTTCACCAATCACCACTATCTCTGTGTCATTATCGTCATCTTCAAACCCTTCTGCATCTTCACCATCTCGAATCCGAGTCCAAAACTCTTAGTCAACTTCAAGAGCCTGTATCAACTTGCAACAACAAAAAGACATAGCGCGCATATCATTCCCTTATCATCAATCGGCCAATCGACATTGTTCGACAACAATAGCACAAATTTTGGAGTGAGTTCACAGCATAATTCAACAACAGTTTTCAATGACAAAGTCTCGCAACAGCGGCGATTCGCATGTCGTAAGGATTCGAACAGAAGAAACTGAATCAAGAAAGAAGAGAAGAAGGAGATCGATTTGAAGACTTACGTGAAGAATTCAATGGCGTCATCTTCAGCTTGCACATATAATGATTCTGTTGTGAAGCCTACAGTGGCGATTTGACGGCCTCTAGGATGTTCATGTATGTTGCGGATCCGCGGTTTAAATGGAGAAATGAGCTCAGCCGGAGGCGCAATCATGAATCGGAAGGGAGGATAGACGGTGAGGCGCGGGTTGTCTTCAACAGCGAGGCGCGAACTTTCTTCGACGTCGATGGTGCTCCGTGTCGGCGATGATTAGTTTGACGGTGTTGGAGGAGGATTTGAATGGAGAAGGAAACAAGATTGAAGCAGACAGAGGTGATGTGTGCCGATTGATCCTTTCTGAGGCAAGTGATGAAGCCGAAACAAGGCGGTTTGACGCGAGGCCTTTGTTCGGCCGCCGTCTATGAGAATCACGGTGCGGTGGTGCGGCGCCGTGGTAGAAAAAGGTTGACGGTGATGTGATCTTCAGGAGAGGAGAAACGAGCGTTGGTTGAGGTCAAACAAAATGGAGAAGGTGATGACAATGACCGATGGTGATAATGAATCGGCGAGGTTCGGTGATGATGTTGAATCGGCGGCGCCGTTTGAGAGGTTAAGGAGACGATGTTCTAAGTGTGTCAAGATTTTTTCATAACTTTGTGTTCTTCAGAATTAGGGCAAGTTATGGTGGGCTAGGGTTGGGCCCAGATTCACAGCCATGTATTTCTATCCACACCCCTGGTTTCCTTGCTTCACCCCTTTCTGCGAATTCTTCACTTGAGCTGGGCTTCAAGACCTCTTGGGTCCACTATCAGCACCCTCCAATTTTCTTTCAGCATCCCTCCCTGCGGATTCCTTACTGACTTGGGCTCTTAGCCCATTAAGTTACTATCAGCACCATGTTTTTTACTCATATCACCCTCCTTGCGGGTTTGCTATTGGAATGGGCTTCTTGGGCTATTTGTTTGTTCTTTTGCACCTCATTACTTACTAATAAACATCTTTTTATTTATTTCTTATGAATTGTTGTTAATTAGTCTTTAATTGATCCTTGGTGATTTACATCTTGAGAGGTTTCTTGACATTTTTTTAGTTAGAATTTTTGTACTAATTCTAATTATTTGTTTAGTACTAATTTTGATTTAAAGTGTTCATGTCGTTTTTATCGATATTGCATCGATTTCAATTATGGTGGAGCTTCACAAAGCCAATATGGAAGATGGGCATTTATTTTGCTCATAGGAGACTACAAGACCTTGCTTGAGATTTTTTTCGGATTTCTTTTATGGGAAGAACCGGTACTTCGATCAAGTAAGTGATTTCGAGTTTTTTCGGCTTTTAAGCATCATTATAGTCGTATGCGGCTTAGGACCATATAATTTAAGGTGCATACTGAGCCCTCCCACCTGAGGCATTGGATTTATTTGTGATATATATTGATATGTGTCGATTTCGGAGTTTAGGGATTAGGTTACGAACCATTAGGATCGATTCCTTTCACTTCCCCTTAAAATCCACTTTTTGCCCGTTTCGTCGCAATTATTAAAAATAGTTTTAAGTGAGATAAAATCCTGGAAAAATTCATGAGTGATCCTCACCCTCTTAATTAATTTGTTATATTTTTTGTTTCCAGATTTGGGTGGTTTTAATAATTAATTTGGATTTTAGATCATAAGTTGTCCCAAAAAGGAAGGTTTTGGCATAAGGTACCAAAAACAATTTTTCCCCATAGGTGTGAAACCTATTTTTGTATATGATTAATCACTGTAATTTGTGACATTTTAATGCTCATTAGGCATTTTTTTCATAATTTTTAGTGCCCTTTTTGATCCACTTTGTGGAGTTGTTTTTGGGTGATCCTTCATTGCTACCTTGCTAGTCAAGTAATTGTTTTGGCACTTTGGTACATAATTTTGTGGAATCCTTTTGGACAATGTGAGATAATTACTTTATTATTCCAGGGATTTAATTTCATAATTTTTAAAGGCTTTTTGCTATTTTTCCATGTCACCTAGATCCTAGGTTGATTCATGTGTGTATTTGCTCCATATCCTAAATGTTAAGAAGGCAATCATGCCATTTGCTTGAGGCAATTTTTTTGGTAACTTCTAGGAGTTAATTATAGGTCATTTGTATGTCTTTAATTCCATTTATAGGCCACTTTTTGAACCATACTCATTTGGTTTGTTTTAGTGTTTTAAAGTGCATACTTATGTGAACTAGTTTAACTTAAACGGGTTGCTAATCTCTTCTCATATTTAACTTGAATTATGCGGAAATCATCAATGCCTATTCATGCATTTTAATTGCATCTCATACCTTGTATGCTACTGACCCATAATCATTTCATGCATATTCACATGCCATTTTTCCTTAACTTTCATCATGTGCGATCTTATGCGATTTTTGTTCGTTTCTTCTCCTATCTTCTTCTCATTGCTCCATATGCCTAATCCATTGCATTCATGATTGTATATTCATGCATAATAATTTATAAGCATTCACTACTGACTTTAATGTTCATTTCATGTATTAATTCATGCTTGTAAGCCATACACATTCATACTTCATCCATAAACCCTAATTTGCATTTAGGTGAACTTAGGTGAACTTTTTGTACATAGTTTGACATAGTTTGATCTTGTGAGGTATCCTAGCATACTTAGGGACCTATATCATGTAGCTAATGACTTTAGAATTCATGTAACCTTTAGGTACCTTTACCTTTAGACTTAGGTCTTATTTTGAACCCTAGTTCCATTCTAGGACGTTTATGGTACTTAATCGTTTTCATGCTTTGATTTTACTTTCAATATGCATTGCCATGATAACTTTTGTTTTGTAGGGGGGAAGATTGAGGTAAGTCTCACTTCATTCCTATCTCTTATGCATCTTGATTGTGTTTGCCTTAGCACTTGGTGTTTGCTTATAGGATTTCCCTTTCTTTAGAGACAACTTAACTTCCTTAGGAAGTAAGTTAGTTTCTAACTCTTTTTTCTTTCTTTTCCTTTTCTTTCTTAGGATTAGAATACCTCATTAACCATAGGACCTCTCTTGTATATGATAACTAACTTAGGGTTGTGTCTTAGTCCCCCTTGGATTTTTGCCTTTTGCAATTTGAGTCATTCTCTTCTCATCTTCAAAAAAAATCCAAAAACACTTAACAAATAAATGAAAGGATTCCTTGTGTATAGCCTTATTCCATGAAGCACTTGCATTCATTCCATCTTGGAGTGGTGTAAGCTTGTCTATCATGATGCACAAGTCTCATCAAGGAGTTGTTCACAAAGAAAAACTTAAAAGACACTTCTTCACAAAAGCAACAAAAACACTTAATAAAGTTCAACAAGCTAGTGAACTTAAGCCCTAATCCTAGGAAACCAGTCTTGGATAAATTCTCCTTGCTGTGTATGCTTGTTCTATTATTCCATCTTGGAATGTAGAGGCAAGTGTACATTCCAGGGAAAAGAGTTTGAATTCACTTCCTTGTGCCAAATTCATACAAAACTCTTAAAAGACAAAAAACAAATAACAAGCGACTATCCTGCGGGAACTTCTTTTCTCATCTCATTCACTCACAACGCGAACTCGCGGCGACTTGTCTTTCATGCAAGACGGTAAACGCACTCGTACCAGACTAGCCTGCAACACCTGAGCATAGACATACGCAGTTCCAGCATAAAAAACACAAACAAATAGTTCTCGCCTAGGTTAGGCGAACTACGTCGACTCTGATCCTCATTATCCCGATGAGGTACGTTGGCAGCGGGGTAGGGCCCGTTCGAGCACATTCTTTATTTTCCCTACATTTCCCCTTTTCTTTCCATTCTCATGTTCTTATTTCAGTTCATTTCTCATTCCAGTTCTAGTAGCGGTTTTATTCAGCAGCAGTTATTCTTCTCACCCTTTGAAATAAAACAAGCAAGCGTGGATCCCGTCGGGTACGACGGACGAATTGGGGTGCTAATACCTTCTCAATTCATAACTGACTCCCGTATCCAGATCTTTGGTTCGCAGGACCTTGTCCTTTCCTTCTTCCTCAGGTTTGTGCAACATTACCTTTCCCATTCATTCGGGATAAAAATGTCTGGCTGGCGACTCTAACCTTTCCGCGCCACTTTCGCGTTTGTACTAGGATGAAAATCCCGGGAGCGACAGTAATGACTACCTATTCCTTATAATAGGGATAGTCTTACCATTGAAAGAACATTTAAGAACAGTAAAGATTTAATTTAGGGTAGGTTCCTCTTAAGTACTTGCTCACTTTTCTTCAAAAATACTTCATTACACTTCACATTTCAAACAAATTTTCAAAACAAAGTCTTTATATACATCCATACAAGGATCATTATAAAGTACTTAAGAAAAATTTTAATCATACACTACACTTCTCAAAACAGTTTAAAGTGAGCTAAGTAACTAAGAGCCCATGGATAACCATGGATATAAAGGGTGCTAACACCTTCCCTTTGTATAACCTACCCCCCGAACTCAAAATCTTTTAAAGGTCTTTCATGTTCTTTTATGTCCTTTCCTTTTGGATAAAATAAAAGTCGGTGGCGACTCTTGCTATCCGCAACATTTAACTAAAGTCAGTTCTCCCACCGTGTTACAGAACTGGCGACTCTGCTGGGGATTTGTAGAAGAGGGGTACCCTTAGGAATTAGATCACTTAAATTGTTTGCCTTGTTTGCTTTATATTACTTGTTGGGCTTTATGTGTGAAAGATCCTAACCCGGATCTAGTGTACCTTAGGTAAATGGCAATAGACCAAGGAAACTGTACGGCGTATACCGATATGGTTGATCTGGTGGCCATAGTTAGTGTGACTTCTTGGTTGGTGCTTATGTTTCTTAAGTAAGTTGAGGATAATATGAGGCTGCCATATGTTGTCAATACACTAACTGACTTTTAGAACCCTAGTCATCCCATCTTGGCCTTTAGAAAGTAGTTGATAACGAGAAAAAGTATCGTTTTATTGCTATGTTTCAATGCCATTTTATCGCACATTTGCCGTTTTAACACCCGATTCCTCGACTTTTCTTTGTCATTTTGCAGGTATATCAATTACAGAGCTAAATCATAAGCCACAAGTGAAATGAGCAAAAACAACCATGAAAAGAAGAAGAAGAGAGGAATTCTGCATAATCTGCATTTTTTGTAACTGTCACGACCGTCACCTAGGAGTCACGACCATGACACGCTAAAAGGAGCAGTCACGGTCGTCACCAATCCCTCACGACCGTGACGCATGTAATACAAGGGAGACGAACGTGACAAGGGGAATTTAGGTTAACTTGCTGAGAATTGGTCATGTACGTGTGTGTTATGTGAAGTCAAATTTCCTATTCTCCCGCAGACCAAGTAATGCAACTTTTCCCTGGATTTTCTCAGCATCTACGAAGCCCAAGGCATTATTCCAACTGCCAAGCCCAAATTATGATGTTATAAATAGCTTAGTTTCAAAGAACAATTTACAGAGTTTTATTTTAATTTTGCTTGCGGAAGCTCTGCTATATTTTCATTGCACCCTGTTTCATTTATTTTTCCAGCATTTGTTTTGTTCTTGCTTTAATTTTTATATCCTAACCAAACCATATAACAATTTCCAACATTAGGAAATTGTTATAATTTAATTTCTTTCAAAGCCTTCAGCAATTCTTTTAGTAATTTTATTTCCGATTCCGGTCGTACTCCGAGCTTGCCAGATTGTGGAAGAAGGAGTCTAACATTATATTTGTTATTCAGGTTTTTATTTAAATTGCATTTATATTAATGTTAAGAATTTATTTTTCTGTTATGCATATTTTATTTTGTATTCCTCTGTTTCTGCCTCTGTCTGGTACAACAATCATGAGTAGCTAAACACTTTAGGGCGGTATGTAATTAAAATCAACTAAATCGGTAAAATCAATTCTAGGCTTAAAATAATTAAGAACTTAAAATTCTGGCTGTAACTTTTTATAATAAAATCAATCTTTTTGTTACGAGAGTAAGGAAAGTGTAATAGGTTAGGTCGAGACCACGAGAGTGTGAGATTTTAACCAGATAGCTAAAGTTAGGCATTTAATTTAAACACAACGAGAGCGCTTTAAAATGAATTAGAATTATTAAGTTTCCAAAAATTACTTCTAAACACTTATGGGCTAGCGAGAGCAGGCATAGGGCTTTAGGGGTAAGATCTGAGATAAGACCACGAGAGTGTGAGTTAAAGATATTTAAACTGGTAACCTCTACAGAATAGATTAAGTGAACCATCTTTATAAGCCTAGGTTAGATTGACCCGCCTAAGTTAACATAATTACATACCGACCGCCTTATTATTATTTTATTAAACTTAAATTTAATTCCCGCCTTTAATCCTTAAAAAACAACCAAAAAAACCGTGACAACCATTCACCTTAGCTAAACTAGTAAATCCTCTAGCACTAAGTAATCATAAAGTCCCTGTGGGATCGATAATCTTAAATATTACTTCGATAGGCTGTGCGCTTGCAGTTAAGATACCGCTAGACACATATTAGAGTACGTCTTTAGCCCATCAGTAGTGAGATAGCCGGCTTTGGTATAGACTGAAGTTGGTTGATACTTGATGCTACACTCATTGAGATCCTAAACTTGGAGGGTTTATGTTGGCAAGTAAGTTGCCTACTGAACAACCACCCTTGGGAAGGATCAGTGATATTGAGATCCCTTAGAACCCGGTTACTTTTGTAGGACAGGATGAACCAACTAAACTTCAGGGGAGGATACTTACCTTTAAACCTCATGCAAGCCTTAAAACCTAGGGCTATTGTGTGACTTGTTTGTGTGTGCCACATGTTTGTGATTGAGCATAACATCATGACATCATGCATCATAAGCATAGCATTTTCACTAACCATTTCAAGGACCAAAGGATTTATCTTTGTTCTTTGTTGCAGGTCATGGCTTCTGCTCGTAGGAATACTATCCGGATCAAATTTGTAGGAATACCTCTTAAGCTTAAGGAATTGGTCTCTCAAGTTTCTGAAAACTCCCAGTTTATCAAGAGGCATGGTCACCTACTGGATCTGGTTACTTCAGGGTTCAATGAAGACATGATGAGTGTTCTGTTTCAGTTCTTTGATCCTAAGCATCATTGTTTCACATTCCCCGACTATCAGCTGGTTCCTACAATGGAAGAGTTCTCTAAACTACTGGGTATACCTATCCTTGATCATAGACCCTTCACAGGCTTAGAGAAAGAACCTAAACCTGAAGTCATTGTTGCAGCCCTACATTTAAAGAAATCAGACATTGTCTTAGAAACAAGGAATGGAGTTAAGGGTATTCTTGCTAAGGTATTGATAGAGAAAGCTCAAGTGTTCCTAAAGGCTATGAGATATGATTCTTTTGAGGAGATCTTAGCCCTATTGATCTATGGCTTAGTGTTGTTCCCCAATCCAGATCAGTTCATAGATGTACACGCCATCAACATTTTTCTGACTCATAATCCAGTGCCTACATTACTCGGAGACATCTTACACTCTCTTCATACCCGTACTACGAAGGCACGAGGAACTCTGATGTGTTGTATACCTCTATTGTCCAGGTGGTTTATTTCTCACCTTACTCGATCAGTGATGAAGAATGAACAAGGGTTCAGGTGGTCCAAGAGGATTATGTCACTTTCTCATTCAGATATTCATTGGTGCTCTAGTTCTATGGAGAATGTTACTATCATTGACCGTTGTGGGGAGTTCCCTAATGTGCCACTCCTTGGCATAAGAGGGGGCATTACTTACAATCCTTATTTAGCTCTACGTCAGTTTGGTTACGCTCGGAGTGATGGTCCTCATGACATGCTTATTCAGGGTATTGTGTTCGACCACGACAACGATCTGCAAGGTTATCGTCAAAGGTTTATACGAGCATGGGGTAAAGTGAACAAGGTTGACAGCAAGACTCTGGAACCCAAGTACACCATTCCTATGGAACCTTATCTCAGATGGGTGCGATCTCGTGCTCAGACTCTTATGATGCCATATCCTGCTATCCTGCCAGTTACCATGGAGCCTATTGCTGAAGGAGATACTTCTTATATCATTCTTCATCCAGACATGCCCACTGACATGGAAGAGTTACAGAGGTCCTGGATCCAGTTGAAGGAGCAAATAGATACTTTTGAGACTCATTACAAAGCAAGTCAAGAAAGAATCCTGGAGCTAACAAAATAACTTCACGAGGAGCGGAATCTCAACTCATACCTCAACACAAAGAGGAAACGTCCATGGGAGACTTAAAACCCCATTTTTGTACTTATTTCCCTTCATTATAAGCCCAAGGGGAAAAATAATTTTAACATTTACTAATAAAAGTTTTATTTCCGTTTGTTTAACAAATTTAAATCCTGCGGTCCTTGAAAACATTGCATAGGCATCTACATACCATATCATTGCATGACAGGTTGTCACAACAGGTTTCTCATCTTCTCGCTGTTTATTTCAGCAGAAATGGCTCTCGAACAATCTGTCAAAGATCTTCAAGCTCAGAATGCTCAGTTTCAAGAAGTGATTCTGAATTTGTCCAAGGGGCAAGAAGAGTTGAAAGCACTCCTCTCTAAGGACATGAAGAAGAAGAATCCTGAGGACAACAAAGATGATTAGCTGAAACAACTACAAGATGAGATGGCAGAGATGAGGATCCAGATGAATGGCCAAATGGCTCTTATCCAGAGTTTGGCCCAGGGGCAAGAAGAGCTGAGAAGCTTTGTCAATAAGCTTCGGCATAACGGAGTTGGGAATCTAATCATCAGTCAACCTCCGTTGAAACAAGCTGACTTGGCTGAAAGAAAAGTAAGGATAAGAGAAGGAAATAGACAGGCTACTACTGACCATCCTTCAATGGAAGAAAGAAGGCCTTGTAAGGTTAATCCACTTCTATACAAAGAATGTAGAAGACAGGTCATCCGGTTCAGCACACCAATATCACAAGTTTTGCAATGCCTGTTGAAGATGAAGTTGATTTCCTTGGAAAATTCTCCTAAAAATCCTAACACCTCTTCTCCTCGCTATAATCCCAAGGCAAGGTGTATGTATCACTCCGACTGTCCTGGATATGACACTAATAACTGTTGGGCATTGAAGAATAAGATTCAAGACCTAATTGACGAAGGAATACTCGAGGTTACTCCAGAAGGCCAGGTTGAGTTCTTCTATCGTCCATCAAGCATCAAAGTTTCCAGATAATTGGAGTGACGGGTTTAGAGGAAGAGGCTTTGAGAACATTTGAATTTTCATTTGTAATTTCTTTTGTTTGTTTTTAACACTTACTATTATGTTAAACTTTTGTTTTCATTAATGCATTGCATATGTTTGTCTTGAATCAATCCATTCGTTTCACTATATTTTGAACTATGCTTCATATTTCTATTTTGTGATATTTAACTCCTGATAAAGCTATAAGCCTATAGAGGGAGGATGACGAAAACAATACCATAATATTAGGCAGTATGCTTTTGAACAGACTATGCTGACGATGTACAGGCATTGTTTCAATTCCTAAACAGTGGATATATAAGGAAGTTAATCCCTAGTAAACCCTTTTGAGCCTATGAAGTAGGAGTTTTTATTCTTGCACAAATTAAAACCCTTATTCATAACCTGGGGCAGGGTAGTTACTCGGTTAACTCAAATATGCCAATTATCTGTGTTGTACACAACTAATGATGGTTCTCTGTAATCATTAAACCTGATAGTCAATATCTAGCAACAAAAAAAAAGCTCACTAAGTCAAAACCTATGAAGGAGACTTAATAAAAAATTAAGACATCCCGCTGACTGTAACCTTGAAATAAACAGTTCAGGCAAAAAGAAGATATAACAAATTCAAAAGAAAAAAGAGGTCACTATGAATCCTCAACAAAGAAAGATGACTGAATATTCAAATAAATTTTGGGTTTCTGAACCATCACAAATGTCAGTGTTACAATTCCAAACTCATTTGAGCCTCAATGCATAAGTTAACTGAGCATAGGACTGAAGAACATCACGAAGAATGGGTTGGGTACAAATAAATTTGAGCCTTTATCCTTTGTTTCTTAAACCATGAACCAGGCCACGTTACAACCCTTTAAAAGTCCTAACTGAAGCATGGTTAGTTCGAAAGCGTACTGCTACAAAAAGGTATCCTGACTCCTTTAGGGCTTATTATAAAACTTGAGTTAATATCACAGTTTTCACAAAAACTATTTTTCTAAAATAACTCTTTTTCAAAACTTCAAGACAGACATAAGCATTGCATTTTTGAATATATTTGTTTGCATATATCTGAGTGTTTGATAAACAGAGAAACTTACAGGATGAATGTTCAATAAACCAAAGTCCTTCCGATAAACAAAGTTGCTTACTGGATCAAAGTCCATGTATACAAAGGGGCATAGTCATTATCTCCCAATCAAGGGGGTAGGCCATGATACTTCCTAACTCATTTGGGGCAATCAGGACAGGATTCAATTATGTTTAAGTAGCCAGGGGCAGATCTCCTCATCTATCTAAATTACCAAGGGTAACATTATAAAGTTCATGATGTCAGGGGCATATTATTGTGGGGCATTCTGCTTATCTTTCTTAACTACATTCAGATACTTCCATTATGGGACAATTCATCCTCAACCAAGGGGCAATGCTTTCTTGTCAAATCTAATACCCGGAGCGTATATGGTCCATCACAATTTGAACACACGTTCCTCTCATTATATTAACTTGATATTGAATCCTCAGCAGAAGCCATTGTGGAAATTAATTGTCTACGCCAGTAGTATCAGATGGTGTCAGTATCATGTCTTCAGATCCAGCTATGAGGATTTCTGGGAAGGTATTCAGGAAAGTTAAGAATCTCAGGAGCTCTAAATCCAATTGGTTATACACTCTCAAAGTTGAAACGATTTTGTTTTCGAGTTCAGCTTTACTTTTCCCTCTTTATTCAGGATTACTTTTCATCTTTTACTAAAGCGAAAAACGTCTATTGGTTGTGTTTGAATGTATGTATGCTTTTAAATATGATTGATGTTTACCAGAAATGCATAAAATGCTTGAATATGATTGATGTTTACCAGAAATGCATAAAATGCAATAATAGTATTTACTAAGGATGAACGAGGGTAGTAGTTCAACGAAGCTTCGCCGGTTCATCCCCACAAGACAACTACAAATCCCCAGCAAGGGCAAATCTATCTTGATAGATACTCCGAGTTACATCTCCCCTTGAATTTATGTCCATCTCTTTTATCCTCAGTCGGGATACTCAGGAACTTATTCCTTCAATAGAATTACGACGAACGAAGACGGGAAGTTATAAATACAATACTATCAAACAAGACGGGAACGAGTTTCTCATATTCTTCAGCAACGAATCGGGATTTATTTTCCCTAGCCAGCAGTTGTTATACAAAGATATCCAGACGCTTCAGGCTGCATGATTCATACATACATCATTTACATCATACCGTAACATATCCATAAATGCATAATACATTTACTTAGGTGCATCATACTATGCATGCATACATATTGCATAAACTAACATTCTCCTTGCAGGATAGTTATATGCAGATAAAATAGCATCAACAATTCACAACAGGTTAGAAATGATCCATACATTACTCAAGATGTCCTCGGAGAGTAGGCAAACGGTTTGTAAGAAGATCCATTCCCTAATCCAGGATATTTCTAGAAGATTTCATCTATCTAGTCTTGAATAGCAGGAAAACGGACTGTACAAAGATCCATTCCCTGGTTCAAGATATTTTCAGAAGATTTAATCTATTGGCCCTTGAATAGCAGGCAAACGGTCTGTACAAAGATCCATTCCCTAGTTCAAGATATTTTTCAGAAGAACTAATCCTGACGTTCTTTTGACCTTGGAGAGTAGGCAAACGGTCTGTAAAAAGATCCATTCCCTAATCCAGGATATTTCCAGAAGATTTCATCTATCTGGTCTTGAATAGCAGGCAAACGGTCTGTACAAAGATCCATTCTTTAGTTCAAGATAATTTTTAGAAGAACTAATCCTGACGTTCTTTTGACCTTGGAGAGTAGGCAAATGATTTGTACAAAGATCCATTCCCTAATCCAGGATACTTCCAAAAGATTTCATCTATCTGGTCTTGAATAGCAGGCAAACGGTCTGTACAAAGATCCATTCCCTGGTTCAAGATATTTTCAGAAGATTTAATCTATTGGCCCTTGAATAACAGGCAAACGGTCTGTACAAAGATCCATTCCCTGGTTCAAGATATTTTTCAGAAGAACTAATCCTGACGTTCTTTTGACCTTGGAGAGTAGGAAAACGGTCTATACAAAGATCCATTCCCTAATCCAAGATATTTCCAGAAGAGATAATTGTCACGAAGATTTATTTCTTCTGGTCTATTCAACAATTCAAACTATGTTGCATAAACAATTCAGAGACGGCCTATACGAAGACCTAGTACTGATATCCAGTATCAACATAAAGACATCATCACATCCTGATATTTTATATGGCATCTCTAAGCCCATCTCCAGTTCTTCCATGGCATCTATAAGCTCATCTCCAGTTCTTCCAAGTGGCATCTTCAAGCCTACTCCAGCATATACAACTAATCATCAGTGTTACTTTACGCACCGGCGAGTGCAAATTTTGAAGCTTTTGTGTTCAATCCCCTTCAACCTTCCAGGTCACGACTGGCACATATACCAATCTAACCCCTCAGGTTTCAGAAAATTGAATAGGGGCAGCTGTTGCACCCCAAAATTTGCCCTTACCAAGACAAGAAATTGTGTACTAAGGTATCCCTATAGTTTCACAAGGGTCACATGGTATCTCAAGAGGTTCACAAGGATCACAATTAGTCAGAAAGTTTGACAATTCCCTCAAACAATGCATCCTCCTAAGCAAGGCATCTTAAACTAGGGTTTTTGACTTTCATCAGGCTAAATGGACTTCCAAGACTTCAAGTGAGCTTCATAGCATCCTATATGTGTTCAAGAATCCCCATGTCAAGTTTCAAGACTTTCCCAAAAGATTTGCTCAGTCAGATGATCAGATAAGTTAAAATCAGTCAAAGTAGTTAAAAAGTCAAACTGAGGTCAACTGTGGTCAAACCAAAGTCAAACTTCATGATTTTTTGCCAACATCAAGTATATGAAGTAAAATTAATCATTTGATCAAGGGTTGATCATGATTCATCAAGGAGATTTCAGATCATCAAGAATCAGGAGTTTCTAAATTAGGGTTTTCACAGGAAAAGTCAACTGAACTTTGACCAGCCATAACTTTCACATGCTTCATCAAATATTTTCCATCCAAATCTCATTTTGAAGGAAATTGAATTCTCTACAACTTTGTGTCTCACAAGCCAAGCCCAAAAATGCTTCATTTGGAAGGTATGAGCTAAGACATTATAGGTCCTTTTAAAAGTCAACAAAAAGTCAACAACTTCCAAAGAGCATAACTTAAGAATGGTAAAAGATATGGACATGAGACCAAAGAGGTTGGTTATAGGACTCTTTAAGTTTTCCAAAATGTCCAAGAACACCTTCATAGCATTAAAATTGAGGGATTTGTGCGCTTGCAAAGTTGGGAAATTTTTGAGAAGTTTATGAAGCAAATGGGGTCTTAAAACCAAAATTCACCAAATGGGCTTGCTTTTTTATGATCCAAACACTTCCATGACATCATGCACGAATTAAAAATTATTTATTCAAATTTTTATTCATTTTATTTTATTTATTATGATTTTTTACATTCAAAATCATTTTAAATCTAAATAAAATATAAAAATAAGAATATTTGATTTGATTTTGGTTCTAGGAAGTCTTAAAGGCTATTTAGAAGTGATTGAGATTATACAAATTCAGATCATACAAAAATAGCAAGGATATATCCAAATTTTCAATATTTTAAAGGCATATATTTTTCAATCTCTAACTATCCAAAAGTCCAAAATATGATGTGGTTTTTTTTTAACCTAATTTTGTTCTACTACATATATACAACTCATACAAACACAAAGAAAAAAAGATTAGCCTCCAAGAGCAAGAACCAAATTTCAAGAAATTCAGAAAAAAAAAAGCTATCCCCATCATCATCATTATCAAGTTCATACAAAAATGCATGAACTGAATTGAAATTTTGAAGCTTTCTTTAGTTTTTTTTAATTTCATTTATTCTTGATATTTTAATCAATTTTGTTTATCTAACGTTGTTTGTCTCATGTTATAGAAGCTTTCTGGGTTGATTATTCGAAGCTTCATGACCAAAACCGAATCCTACCATAGTTAGGGGTTCAAGCTCAAATTTGGGGGTTTTACAAATTTCGCAGGAAATTTCAGAGGTCAAGAGGTTTATTCATGAGGACTGCGTATAGCCTAGTGGCTAAGGTTGAAAACTGGAAGGTCAAGGGCGTGAGTTCAATTCCCACTCGCAACATTTTGGGCAAAAACCTGCTTTTCTTTCATATTTTCCTTTAATTTCTCTAATTAACACATTTTCTAATTGATTTATCCTTTTAACCATGATTAACCTCAAAAATTTTCTCTAAAGTAAATATTTTCCTATTCGTTTTTATGTTATTCTTTATCCGCCTTATCATATAATATATGTTTTCCATGTTTAGTAACACAGGCACGCATGACCCAATGGGTAAAGGTTCTCCAGAGGTTGGAATTAAAAGGGTTTGGGTTCAAACCATGGACATAACATTTTGGCAAAGAAACATGGGTTCTTCATCATTTTCTTTTTTTTCCTTAATTTATCTTTTAAACATGGTTAACCTATTATTTTTAATTAACTTTTTTTTAACAAATCTTTTTTTTATTAAATTTAGGTTAGCATTTTTTTTATTAGTATTATTACTTTTATATTTAGGTTTATTAAAACCTCAAACTTTTTTTTTTAAAACCTTAATCAACCTTTAAATGTTTTTTAATTTAATTAATTCTCATAATTCATTTTTCTTAGATTTATTTAATTATTAGACTATTTTAAATATAAACTGTTTATATATTTTCTTTTGTTAAATTCAACCTTGGAAAATTTTGTTTTACTAACATGTTTATTTTCATTTTTATTATAAAATAGGTATTTGTTACACTTATTCATATGCAGACCCACAACCTAGTGGCAAGGAACTGAGGTTTGGAGCATTTTGATGAAGAAACATGGGTGTCCCAGTGGCAAAGAACTCAATGAAGCAAAAAGGGCAAACCCCCAATATTTTGGGTATCTCTAACTTTATTTTTTCCTTTTTCATCAAATTATGTATTTTCTTTGAATTTTCTTATTATTATTATTAAACTAATTTCTAAAAGATAAAACATAATCCTTTTTTTATTTTTAAAACTTACATTTTTATTATAAACCTTAATTTTTTTTCATAGACCTTAATTTTTCCCCTAAACCCTAATTTTATTAACCCTAATTTTTATTAACTTTAATATTTAACTTAATTAAATAATTAATCAGTTTTTTATTATAAGTAATTATTATTTGTTTATTATTATAATTTTCTTCTAAAAATTTTCTAAATCATTTATTTAACTTAAAAAATAATATATTCTCTTAAATTTTTATCTTCTTTATATTTTTACTAACCTTTTTCTTCTTATTATTATTATTTCATTATTACTAACCATTTAAATTATTGCTTATTTATTTTCTCGTTATTATTATTTTTTCCGATTATATTGTAACTATCCCAAAACTTTGTAATAGTTTAGGTTTATATTTTTGCTTTATTTTTATTGTAAATATATTAACTGTGTGGTTAGTAACTATAGGGTGTGTATAACATGTTTGTAATTAAAAATTGACTTAGAATCACTAATTAAATAAGATAAATACTTGAAAATAAACACTCACACACGTAAGTCGATCTTTGATCGCCATCCTACACTTTCTAAGGTTACCTCTCATGTTGCCTATTTTTAAGGTCAAGTAAGGTGTCTTAAGCAAAGTCCCTTCATAAAATATCATTAAGTCCATTCAAATTATAAGATCAAGTCCCTTCGAGGTTGCCTGCGATAAATGATCTTGTCCCTTCGAATAAAAGATGATAAGTCCCTACGAATTGCTAAAGACACCTTGCAGTTGCCTAAATTCAGATATCCATATACATGTCCCTTATAACATCCAAGGTAATGACTACCTATTCCTTATAATAGGGATAGTCTTACCATTGAAAGAACATTTAAGAACAGTAAAGATTTAATTTAGGGTAGGTTCCTCTTAAGTACTTGCTCACTTTTCTTCAAAAATACTTCATTACACTTCACATTTCAAACAAATTTTCAAAACAAAGTCTTTATATACATCCATACAAGGATCATTATAAAGTACTTAAGAAATTTTTTAATCATACACTACACTTCTCAAAACAGATCTAAGTAACTAAGAGCCCATGGATAACCATGGATATAAAGGGTGCTAACACCTTCCCTTTGTATAACCTACCCCCCGAACTCAAAATCTTTTTAAGGTCTTTCCTGTTCTTTTATGTCCTTTACTTTTGGATAAAATAAAAGTCGGTGGCGACTCTTGCTATCCGCAACATTTAACTAAAGTTAGTTCTCCCACCATGTTACAGTACCAGGATGGAAATTCAGGGAGCGACAGATGGCGACTCTGTTGGGGATCGAACCCATAATCTCTGGTTCCCTATGTGAGTCAATCCTATCGTTAGTTTGGTTTTGTTTCTTTGCGTGTTTATCTGTTTTCTGTTGTGTGCTTTAGTTTAGCTTTACTGTTTTATTTATAGCTTTACGTTACAACTTTATTTAATGATTTCCGCATTTACTTTTTGATGCATCATATGTTGGACTGTTTGGATTGGTTTTTCTTGGCGGGATGAGAGTTACTATGAGATGAGCCCAGTACTAAGGCTCGAGTGCACCTTATACTTTAGCATGGACAATCACTTTACTTTCATGATTTCTTATCATGCGAGTAATGGTGAGTTTCACACCTAGATTACGACCGTCTCAGAAATGTTCTGATATAGGGGTCTTCCCTACTTCAGGATACGACCTTGATAGTTATATACATCTGGGGACCGATCATTGAGGACCTTTGTGGAAACATCCCTCTCCAGTGGTGACAGTGGCAGACCACACTTGTTGGCCAACCCACTCGCACCCGAGGGCCCATTGGGAACTCGCATAGGATGGCCTTGTTCTCTCATAAGAACTCAGTTAAAGCATTATTCGTATGGTGATAGTATTGTACCATTCGGGATGAATGTACTATTTCTTCTTGATCTCAATGTTTGAAGTTGGGAACTTATGAGGGATGCTTGTTTTCAGGACTTAGTGGAGACCTCCTCTTTTAGTGTATAAGACCAAACCAGAAACGGTGACCGTATTATCGCTTCTCGACCTGAGAGTTCGTGATGTTGACCCTTATTAGCACACATGTGAGATGGGGGGATTATGTACAGGTTTACAAGAACCCTAACCTTCTACATACCCACTTCATCAGTGTTGTCCTTTGATTTGATCTCGTTCTATGTGGTTCTTTGGTTCTAAGTTCTGGGCTTCTGTACATAAACCGTCATGTTACTGTGGGTCTATACAGACACTTGGCTTGTTTTTCAACACCAACACCAGACACATATCACTGATCATATGCCTGTTGCATACATGACAACATAGAATTTCATCATACATGTTCAGTTATTTCCGAGGATCTCATATCTAAATCATGTTGTTTGATTTCTTTTGTATCAAAATGTGAATCAAAGCAAATATATTCCTAGGAAATAACCGAACATGGAATTTGCATACATCCTTGCATTCATGACAGGTGTTCAGAGACAGATTCTTATCCTGACTTAGTTTCTCTTCGGAATGGCCAACTCGAATCATAACTATCAAGGTATGGATTTGGAACAACTCGGGGCAAAGGTAACTGAAATGAAGACCCAACTAGGGCAGTTCAGGGAAGAAGTGCAAGTTATATCTCAGGTTCAGAAGTTTTTGAAAGAGGAATTTGACTTGATGAAGACTCAGATGAGCCTGGTTGTGGAAATCCTGAATGCAGTGTTAAGGAAACAAAGCAATCTTCATCCCTAGTAAGGGGAACTACGTCGCTCTAATTCTTCATTAATCAATGGAGATACGTAGGCAGAAGGTCGTGATATTTTTGCGAGCAACCTTATCTATCAACCTTATTTATCAAGCTCTTTTATCCAAGTATCTCTTATCAGCATCCAACTCCAGCTCCCCAAGAGAGTCCTAGGGGCAGCTCATATGGGCAAAGTCCAGAACAACTTGAGAAGAAGTTTTATCCTATTCTAATGACTATACACGCGACGGGTTTCCTCATTTTCTCAAATTCAAATTGGTTGAGCAGGTCACATCAGAATCATCTCCGACAAAGCTTCCTATAGGGTTTCAATGATGAATGCCAGGTACGACTACCCTTCTGGGGCACCTGGCCATTTAGTTGAAGATTGCAAGTCCTTTAGAGAGAAAGGTAAAGAGAAGGTCCCGAATTTGATTGACTCCAAGACTATTGTGTTCACACCAGGAAAAGGTGGGAATATGGCACCAAACCAGTAATAGAATGAACATCCAGACTGCTGACTGTTGAAAGTCGCCAGAGCAATAATTCCAGACGGAGTCAAGCCTCCTCGACAATGGCAACCATGATGTGAATTCTAGATGCAAGTACCATTCAGGGGAATTTAGGCATACAATTTAGAATTGCAATGTGTTCAATCACAAGGTACGAAATTTGATCGACTCAAAGGTCATCACACCAGACGGTCTGCCCATAACTTGGAATCTCCTCATCAAATTCAGCACCCAGTTTGCAAAGACATAGTCATAAGCAATAAGTTAAGATGGAGTCAGGTCTCCTCAATGATGGAAATGTTCACCTTCTTTACTGCATTCTCATTTGTAGCTTTTATTATTTGTTTAAACTTTTGTATGCATGCATGAATCTTGTTTGTTTTTTAATGTTAATCATAATAAAATGCGCATGTTTTTCTTGAAGTAATCCATTTGTATTCACTCATAATTTTGTGTATGTGCATTGCAATACCCTCAGTTATCTTGAAGCATAAGCTACAACTTTTCCATCTTGCATTAAAACACCACCTAACCTAAACAATGAAGCATCACAAAACACCACAAATGGTTCTGTCGGATTCGGAAAAATCAAGATCGGAGCCGTTGTTAACCTTCTCTTAAGTTCCATAAAACTCTCTTCACAATGAATATCCCAAATGAAAGCTTTTCCTTAACAAGTCAACTGCGTTAACGAAAGTGCCAACTTTGAAAATCCTTCAATAAACCTCTGATAATAACCCTTCAAGCCTAAAAAGCTTCGAATCTCCGTACCCGATCTAGGAATTTCCATTGCATTACCGCATCAATCTTGGATGGATCAACACTAATACCACCATCATAAATAACGTGCCCAAGAAAACTTACCCTCGACAACCAAAACTCGCACTTTGACAACTTAGCATACAATTTTTTCTCTTTCAAAATTTGTAACACAATCCTTAAATGCTCTTCATGCTCTTCTTGAGACTTAGAATAAATCAAAATGTCGTCGATGAACACAACCACAAAACGATCCAACTGTTCATGAAAAATACGATTCATGTATTCCATAAACACACCTGGCGTATTCGAAACCCCGAATGGCATCACGGAATACTCGTAATGACCATACCGTGTCCTAAAAGCCGTCTTTTGAATATCCTCCTCTTTCACACGAATCTGGTGATATCCTAATCTCAAATCAATCTTACTAAAAACACACGCACCAACCAATTGGTCCATCAAATCATCAATCCTCGGAAGCGGATACTTGTTCTTAATTGTCACCTTATTCAACTGTCGATAATCAATACATAACCGCATACTTCCATCCTTCTTCTTTACCAACAATAACGGTGCATCCCAAGGAGAAACACTCGACCTAACAAACCTCTTATCCAACAAGTCATTCAACTGCTTCTTCAATTCGACCAACTCTGAAGCTGACATACGATACGGTGCCACCGAAATTGGTCTAGTACCCAGAACTAGATCAATAGAAAACTCGACTTCTCTTTCCAGCGGTACATCCTTAATATCATTCGGAAACACTTCTGGAAAATCACACACCATTGGAAACCTACTTATCTCCACTTCGCCTTCCACTGACAACGATGCAAATAAACCAAACAATTGAACTTCGTCCTTTAAAAGTTTCTTCAACTCTTTCGTAGATAGGAAACTTTCTTCTTCATCATCCAAAGAAGGAAACCTTACTAACTTATGATAACAATATATATTAACTCGATTAAACTGTAACCAGTTCATACCCAAGATCACGTCTAAATCTTCCAATGGCAAACAAACTAAATCCATAACAAAATCTTTACCATACATGGTCAAAGAACAACTTACACACACCAAAGAAGTAGTTACCGACCCTGAAGCAGGAGTCTCAATAACTATCTCACCACCCCAAAAAGACATAAACAAATTCAAACTCTTAGTGCACTCAAGAGAAATGAACGAATGAGTCGCTCCCGTATCAATAATAGTAATTAAAGGCGTACTATTAATAAAGCATGTACCTTTAATCAAATGGTCTGCACTAGTAGTATCCTTCCCTGCTAATGCAAACACCTTTCCACCTGCCTGAGCTTGCTTCGGCTTAGTACACTTAGTACTAATGTGAACAACTTCCCCACAATTGAAGCATTTCACAACATTTCTCCTACACTCGGTAGTAGCATGTCCAAGACCTCCACAGTTTGAACATTTCACAATATTCTTCCCACACTCAAAAGACTTGTGGCCCAAATCGCCACACTTGTAACACTTAACGGGACCAAAACTTCCTCCACCAGTTCTCCTATCAAAGTTTCCCCTATGTTTGCCCTTATCAACGGGTGTCACATAAGGTCCACTTCTAGCTTGTTGCTTCCCTTTCCTCTCATTCACACTCTTGTAATGTGTAGAACAAGCTTTGCTATCTTCTTCAAATATTCTACAATATTCAGTCAAATCTGAAAACCTTCTAATTCTCTGATATCCCACAGCTTGCTTAATCTCAGGACGCAATCCATTCTCATACTTAATGCACTTAGAAAACTCAGCGGTAGCAGCAACATAATGAGGATGAAACTGAACCAATTCCACAAACTTAGCAGTATAGTCAACTACCGACATACTACCTTGCTTCAGCTCAAGGAATTCCATCTCTTTCTTTCCCTTCACACTCTCAGGGTAGTACTTCTCAAAGAACTCAGTACGAAAAACTTCCCAAGTTATCTCTTCATCATCCTCCTCAAAAGCTTGACTTCTATCGACCCACCTGTCATACCCTAAATTTTGACCAGGAACTTTTCAAAATTTTGTTCATTTTAGACGCATTTTGTCGATATATCGAAAATCAATCATTTTGCATTTTTAGTTAAAATATCCCATTAATCGTCAATCATGCCTTTTCCTAATCAATTTTATCATCCCGCGTCATTTTTATTTTTATTCTTGATTTTAAAATTATTTAGAAGTTTTGTTTAATCATTATCTAGTTTATTTAAAGTTAACTTTAGTTAATATTTAGTTAGTTTAATTTAAATCTAGTTTATATATAAATTTAGTTTAATTCTTATTTAGTTAATTTCTATTTAATTATTATTTAAGGTTAATTTTGATTTTTAGAAAATTTTAGCTTAATTATACTTTAGGTTATTTTTAATTAGTTATCATTAATTAGGTTATTCTAATTAGATATTTTTAGTTTTAATCAATCATATTTTAACCTTTTATTAGTTTATGTGTAGGTTTTGTTTTAGTTTAATATATATATATATATATATATATATATATATATATATATATATATATATATATATATATATATATATATATATATATATATATATATATATATATATATAAATTCATTTAGAACTAGTTTTTTAATGATAATTAAAATTATTTAGTCTAAAATAATACAAAAAATAGAGATTTGTGTTTGTCTCAGTCAACCACATAAGCCTTGGTTCTCACAAACTTTTGGCCAAGTCTCAAACAATCCTGCTACACCTGCATAACAAACAGCAACACTCCAACCCATTTTTGTGCAATTTTCTGTGAAATGACAACCTACAACCTGCAGCATGACCTTTACACCAAAAACTGGCCCTTTCGCCAACCTGTCCTTTCAGAAACCTTTTTTTATTTTATTTATTATGAATAGTGTTCAGTCTTTTGTATCAAGTTAGCATTAAGCTATTACCAATAATTTTTGAATTGTCATATTTGTCTCCTCTTTTGATCTAAAGACAGGATTATCTAAAGGATGATTCGAGGCTCTTGACCGGTCTTGTCACTATTCTGCTGTGGTGTTTGATAACGAGAAAAATTATCGGTTATATTGCTATGTTTCAATACCGTTTTATCGCATAATTGTCGTTTTAACACCCGATTCCTCGAGTTTTCTTTGCCATTTTGCAGGTACATCATATACAGAGCTAAATCATGAGCCACAAGTGAAATGAGCAAAATCAACCATTAAAAGATGAAGAAAGGAGGAATTCTGCATAAACCTGCATTTTTTGTAACACTCACGGTCGTCACCTAGGAGTCACGACCGTGACACGCTAAAAGGAGCAGTCACGGTCGTCACAAGTCCCTCACGACCGTGACGCGCATCAAACACGGATGACGAACGTGACACCCTTGTCACGACCGTGACAAGGGGAAATTAGGGTATTATGCTGAGACTTGGTCCTGAACGTGTACGCTACGTGAAGTCAACATGCCTATGTTCCCGCAGACCAAGTATTCCAACGTTTCCCTGGATTCTCTCAACACCTACGAGGCCCATGCACCAATTCCAACTGCCAAGCCCAAATAGCTTTCTATAAATAGCTTAACTTCAAGAAACAATTTACAGAGTTTTGATTTTAATTTTCTTGCGGAAGCTCTGCCGTTTTTATTTGCACCATCTTATTTTTCCAGCATTAGTTTTCTTGCTTTAATTTTTTGTATCCCAACCAACCATATAACAATTTCCAACATTAGGAAATTGTTATAATTTAATTTGTTTCAAAGCCTTCAGATTCTTTTAGAAAATTTATTTCCGATTCCGGTCAGTACTCCGAGCTTTCCATCCTGTGGAAGAAGGAGTCTACTACTTTTATTGTTATCCAGGTTTATATTTAAATTGCATTTATATTAATGTTGAGTATTTATTTTTCTGCCATGCATATTTTATTTTATATTTCTCTGCCTCTGTCTGGTTCAACAATAATGAGTAGCTAAACACCTTAGGGCGGTATGTAATTAAAACAAACTAAATCGGTAAAATCAACTCTAGGCTTAAAATAATTAAGAGCTTAAAATTCTGGCTGAGACTTTTTATTATAAAATCAACCTTTTTGTTATGAGAGTAAGGAAAGTGTATTAGGTTAGGTCAAGACCACGAGAGTGTGAGATTTTAACCAGATAGCTAAAGTTAGGCATTTAATTTAAACACAACGAGAGCGCTTTAAAATGAATTAGAATTACTAAGTTTCCAAAAATTATTTCTAAACACCTATGGGCTAGCGAGAGCAGGCATAGGGCTTTAGGGGTAAGATCTAAGATAAGACCATGAGAGTGTGAGTTAAAGATATTTAAACTGGTAACCTCTACAGAATAGATCAAGTGAACCATCTTTATAAGCCTAGGTTAGATTGACCCGCCTAAGTTAACATAATTACATACCGACCGCCTTAGTATTATTTATTAAACTTAAATTTAATTCCCGCCTTTAATCTTTAAAAACAACCAAAAATCGTGACAACCTTTCACCTTAGCTAAACTAGAAATTCCTCTAGCACTAAGTAATCATAGAGTCCCTGTGGATCTATAATCTTAAATATTACTTCGATAGGCTGTGCACTTGCAGTTAAGATACCGCTAGACACATATTAGAGTACGTTAATAGCCCATCAAGTTTTTGGCGCCACTGCCGGGGACCTTAATTTAGTTACTAGTGCACTTTAGGGTAGCATTGTCTAGACTAAGGTAACAACTATTTTCTTTTCTTAATCTAAATTCCCGAGTGTATGCCAAGTACTCGCTCTCAAGGCGAAGACTTGCAACCTCTAATCCCAGAATCGGAACGCTTCTTACACGTAAGAAGACGGATATTCGATTACGAACAAAATTACAATATTCCAGATCTTCAATTAGATCCACCTAAACCAGTTGTAACATCAAAGGATGCAGAGATGGCTGAAGAACAGAATCACCCACTCAAATATTACGCCAGTCCTTCGCAAGCTGAACCGCATTCCAGCATTGTCGCGCCGGCTATCAACCAAAACGATTTCGAACTAAAACCTTCGCTGATATCAGCCGTGCAACAAAATCAATTCGCCGGAAATCCTACCGAGGATCTGAACCTTCATCTTTCGATCTTTGTGCAATACGCAGATACCGTAAAAGCCAATGGAGTTACCCAAGAAGCTATCAGACTACGTCTGTTTCCTTTTTCACTTCGAGACAGAGCAATATCCTGGCTTCAATCTCTGCCTTCGAATTCAGTAACTACGTGGGAGGAACTAAAGAGAGTTTTCTTGACCAGATATTTCCCACCTAGCAAGACAGCTATGCTGAGAGCTCAGATCAACGAATTTAAGCAAAATGAAAACAAATCACTTTTCGAAGCTTGGGAACGCTATAAAGATATGCTGAGACTTTGTCCACATCACGGATTAGTAGAATGGATGGTCATCCATACCTTCTATAATGGACTCTTGTACAATACAAGAATGACAATTGACGCTGCCGCAGGCGGTGCACTGATGGACAAAGAATATAACGATGCTTATGCACTTATCGAACGTATGGCTCAAAACCATTACCAATGGGGAAGCGAGAGAGTCGCAACTGAGAAACCAACAAAAGGAGGTATGTACGAAGTGAGTAGTATGGACCAAGTCAATGCAAAGTTTGACCAACTAAACCAAAAGATCGACAACTTGGCCATAACACCAACAGCCACCGTGGCTGCAGTAACACCTAACTGTGAGTTATGTGGAGTTCCAGGACATGAAGTTCCTGATTGTCAACTATTAACAGGAATTCCCACAGATCAAGTGAATTATGCTCAAGGAAACCCATACTCAAACACATACAACCCAGGTTGGAAGAATCATCCGAACTTCTCCTATGAATAACAATGCTTTATACGCACCAGGTTAGGCACCAGTTACACCACCAGGATATCAAAAGACTGCTCCTAATGTCCCTAGAAAATCAAACCTTGAATTGATGATGGAGAACTTTATAGCTAACCAATCTCAAACAAACAAGGACTTCTTAAACCAAAACATACACACTAGTGAGCAGATTAAGCAACTAGTAAGCAAAGTAGATGCATTAGCTACACATAACAAAATGCTTGAAACTCAGATTTCACAAGTAGCTCAACAACAAGCACCTACCGCCGCACCAGCTGGAGTATTTCCTGGACAACCTCAATCTAATCCGAAAGGACAGGCCAATGCTGTGATATTAAGAAGTGGCAAGGAACTTGACGGACCTACCGATCCAAGACTTGACAATCCAGCCATGTACCAAAAGCCGGATGAACCGACTGAAATGGTGAATGATCCAGAAGAAAAGGAAGATGATAATCAAGAGGCAGTGGAGAAAGAAAATCCTTATGTACCTCCACCACCCTATAAACCACCAATTCCGTACCCTCAGAGATTAACCAATTCCAAGACGATGGGCCAGTTTAAGAAATTTGTCGAACTTCTAAAACAGTTGAATATTACTATTCCGTTTACAGAAGCAATCACTCAAATGCCCTCGTATGCTAAGTTTTTAAAAGAAATCTTATCCAATAAGAAAAAGATAGAGGATAACGGAATCGTTACACTTACTGCTGAGTGTAGCGCCATAATTCAGAATAATATGCCTCCTAAGCTAAAAGATCCAGGAAGTTTCTCTATACCCTGTGTAATAGGAAAATTCGTCATTGACAAAGCTCTATGCGATTTAGGAGCCAGTATCAGTGTTATGCCCTTAACGATTTGCAAAAGGCTAGACATGGGAGACCTAAGACCAACTAAAATGTCTGTTCAACTAGCCGATCGCTCTGTTAAATATCCTGTAGGCATACTAGAAAACGTCCCAGTACGTTTAGGACAATTCTACATCCCTACTGATTTCATAATCATGGACATCTCTGAAGACTCCACTACACCTATCATACTAGGAAGACCATTCTTAGCTACCGCCGGAGCTATAATAGACGTAAAGAGAGGAAAGCTAACCTTTGAAGTAGGTGAAGAGAAAGTTGAATTTATTTTAACACAATTCTTACAATCACCAGCTATAGAGGATACATGCTATCTATTGGACGTAATTGACGAATGTGTAAGAGAAATGGAAATGAAAGAAACTACCTATTCTGAAATTATGAAAATTCAAATCCCTCTGATTTTCGAAGATGATAATTGGCGTAAACCATATCAGGATGATAGTCTAAGCGAAAGTTTAGCACTTACACCGGATCCCATGCCAAGTAAGGATAAACCTACATTAGGATTAAAAACTTTACCTAAGAACCTAAGATACGAATTCTTAGATATTGAATGTACAAGACCAGTTATAATAAATTCCAGTTTAGGAACAATCGAAACAAAGAAACTTTTAGATGTCTTAAAGAAATATCCAACTGTGTTAGGATATAACATATCTGATCTCAAAGGAATATTTCCTTCAACCTGTATGCATCGTATTCTGCTAGAAGAAGATTGCAAAACCTCCAGAGAATCTCAAAGAAGAATTAACCCAATCCTTAGTACTGTAGTAAAGGAAGAAGTTAAGAAACTACTAGATGCCGAAATAATATATCCAATCTCTGATAGTAAATGGGTTAGTCCAGTACATGTAGTACCAAAGAAAGGAGGTATCACTGTTGTGAAAAACGCTAAAGGCGAATCGATATCACAAAGAGTAGTGACGGGACATAGAGTGTGCATCGATTATCGTAAACTAAACAAAGCCACTCGAAAAGATCATTTCCCACTACCTTTTATAGATCAAATGTTAGAACGATTAGCCAAGCATTCTTATTTCTGTTATCTTGATGGTTACTCAGGATTTTTCCAAATCCCTATCCACCCAGATGATCAAGAGAAGACTACATTCACATGCCCTTATGGAACGTTCGCTTATAGACGAATGCCCTTTGGATTATGCAACGCTCCTACAACCTTTCAAAGATGTATGATGTCAATCTTCGCAGATTTTATAGACAACATCATCGAAGTGTTCATGGACGACTTCTCTGTATGCGGGCAAAGTTTTGAAGGATGCCTATCAAATTTAGAAATGGTGTTAGAAAGATGTGTAAAAGTAAACCTCGTGCTTAACTGGGAGAAATGTCATTTTATGGTCAGAGAAGGAATCGTATTAGGACACGTTATATCCGACAAGGGAATTGAAGTTGATAAAGCTAAGATAGAAGTCATAAAAGATCTTCAACCCCCTAAAACCGTTCGAGAAATACGAAGCTTTTTAGGACACGCCGGTTTCTACCGACGATTCATCAAAGATTTCTCGAAAATCACTAAACCTCTTACCGGTTTATTAATGAAAGATGATGAGTTCATATTCAATGAAGATTGTCTTAAAGCATTCGAAACTCTAAAAACAGCCCTCATCACCGCATCAATCATGCAACCCCCTGACTGGAGATTACCTTTCGAAATCATGTGCGATGCGAGTGACTATGTGTAACACGGTGGGAGAACTGACTTTAGTTATGTTGCGGATAGCAAGAGTCGCCACCGACTTTTATTTTATCCAAAGGAAAGGTATAAAAGAATAGGAAAGACCTTTTAAAAGATTTTTGGGTCCGGGGGGTAGGTTATGTAAAGGGAAGGTGTTAGCACCCTTTACATCCATGGTTATCCATGGGCTCTTAGTTACTTAGCTCACTTTAAAATGTTTTTGAAATGTGAAGTGTGTGAATAGAAATTTTCTTAAGTGTTTATAATGACCCATGTACGGATGCGTATAAACCTTTGTTTTGAAAATTGTTTGAAGTGTGAAGTAGTTTGAAATGTTTTTGAAGAGTGAGCAAGTATCTAAAAGGAACCTACCCTAAGTTTAAGTCTTTTCTGTTCTTGAATCCTTTAAGTGGTAAGACTATCCCTATTATTAAGGAATAGGTAGTCATTACCTTGGATGTGAGGGACAAGTGAATGGACATCTGTTATTTAGGCAACTGTGGGGTGTATAAGCGATTCGAAGGGACTTATCATCTTTACTCGAAAGGGACAAGATCATTACGAAGGCAACATTCGAAGGGACTTGATCTTTTATTTGTTAAGGGACTAGATGATTTTATTTTGAGGGACTTTTGCTTTATACACCCTACTTGACCTTTTTGATTAGGCAACATGAGAGGTATCCCTAAGGAAGTGAGATGGCGATCAAAGATCGACTTACGTGTGTGAGTGTACAATTTTAATATTTATCTTTAAATTTGTGATCTAAATTAATTTTAAAATACAAGTATGTTTACACTCCCTATTTACTAACCATAGCATAAAATATAAATAATAAACATTATTAATAAATATTACACCAAGGAACAATTACATAATAATAATAAAAGCAAAATTAAATATAATAAGCAAAATAAATAAATAATTATAATGGGGTTAGTGAAATAATAATAATAAAAATAATCACAATGTGGTTAGTAATAATAAATATAAAAATAAACATAGTTAATAATAATAATAATGAAACAAGCAAGAATATTATAATAATTAAAAAAAAATCAAATTTTTATATAAACAATTATTTAAGATTAAAAAGAAAATATGAGCAATTATTAATTATTATAAAATTTGAAGTTATATGTAAATTATAAAATTAAATTAATTATGAACATATTATAAAATTATAATTATAAAATTAATATAGCAATTTTTAACTATTTTTAAACATATAATAAAAATTATTTATATACTAAATTAAATTCTAAACAATTTATAGGATATTTACATATTATAAAAATAGGGTTAATTATAATTATATTTACAGAATTTAATTATATTAGATAAAATATATACATGATTAAATAAAATGTGATCATACAATTATATTTACAAATTTAAGAATTATAATAACATTATATAAAAAATATTAAGATTTATTAAAATACATGCAAGAATTAAAATAAATAAATAAACAATATTTACAATTAGGGTTTTAGAAAAAGAAGAAAATATTTTTTAGGATTAATATTGATTTATGAAAATATATTAAGATTAATTGAATTATAATTTTAATTTTAATTTAAAATAATAATAAACAAATAAATAAGGAAAACAAACAAAATAAGAAAATAGAAGGAAAAAAAAAGGGAGGCCTGGTTTTGAACCCAGGACCTCCCAATACCTGGAAAAGCTTCCATCCACTGGGCTAGCCTGCGCGCAGGTGACAAGAGAGAGGCCCAATTGGTTTTGTTGTGTGTTCCTGGAGAAATCATGAAAAATAAACAAAAACAAAAGGCCTGGGGGGATCGAACCCAGGACCTTCACAATGCACACAAACACTCTAACCATTCCAGCCGGGAGGGCGCATCTGTCCATATAACAGCAATAATTCATTATATATTATGCCTAATAATTAAACTAAAAAATAAGAAAACTTTGTGGAAGCCAGGATTCGATCCCTGGACATAGACATCACATGCGCATCCTTTGGCCAACTGAGCTACCACTACAACTGTTAAACAATATCAAAGACAAAAGAAAAAATATTATATCCAGTTTTCAAAATTTGAAATTCGCACCAGGGTATCATCTTCAACCTTGGTTCCTGCGAATTTTGTTGCAAAGTTTCCTACCATATTTCCTGCGAAATTACAATGGCAGCAAAACCCACGAAATCCAATGATCAACAAAACCATAAAATTTCATAAAATTAAACCCATAAATATGATCCAGATGTTCATTCGAATCGATCCATGGTTTCAGAATCCATTTATGTTCCATAAATCAGGAAGCCCAAAACCTTGGCCGAAACCCTAAGAATGGTGTTTTCATGATTCAGCCATGAAGCTTTGATCTAAGTATCCAGAAACGTTCTACACATCATTATAAACATGATTAGACAAACAAAATTCATTAAAACGCAGTGAATTATTGAAATCGAAAAAAAAATAGTTCAAGACCAAGAATGCTTTGGGATATGCATTATGTCATGGTTCAAAGGCATGTAAGTATTGGTTTCGATTCAGGGATGTCCAGGGATCATTGCTATGTCTTTAAAATACATGCCTTGTAATGAAGAAACCGAAAATTGGATTTTTGATGGATTTTGAAAACTTGAACTTACTCTTGGGAGGCTGAAATTCGTGAATGGTGAGTAGGGTTGTGTTATGTACTTATAGTGTGATGATTCTAGGTCAAAAAACTTGAACATTGTGTGAAAGATTTGATCCAAAAAGATTGAGAAAGATAAGCTTTAAAATTCAAATATTTTTGCATAAACACTTTCTATTTCAAGCCAATCACCATTATTTTTGTATCATTCTGATCCATATTGAATTCATGACCTTCTAGAACAAAAAATAATTTTAAATCTTCACACTTGATATTTTATTTAAATTTAAAATGATTTTTAGTATAAAAAATCATAATAAATAAATTAAATAAAATAAAAATTATGAAAATATCAAATAATTTTCGTGCATGATGTCATGGATTACTTTGGGTCATTAAAAGTTCAGCCCACTTAGCAAAATTTGGTTTTAAACCTCCATTTGCTTCATAAACTTCCCTAAAATTTCCCAACTTTGCAAGGGCACAAATCCTTCAATTTTAATGCTATGAGGGTGTTCTTAGACATTTTGGAAAGCTTGAAGAGTCCTCTAACCAACCCCATTGGTTTCATATCCATATCATTTACCATTCTCAAGTTATGCCCTTTTGAAGTGGTTGACTTTTTGTTGACTTTCAAAAGGACCTATAATGTCTTAGCTCATACCTTCCAAATGAAGCATTTTTGGGCTTGGCTTGTGATACACAAAGTTGTAGAGAATTCAATTTCCTTCAAAATGAGCTTTGGATGGAAACTTGGTGATGAAGCATGTGAAAGTTATGGCTGGTCAAAGTTCAGTTGAATTTTCCTGAGGAAACCCTAATTTAGAAACTCCTGATTCTTGATGATCTGAAATCTCCTTGATGAATCATGATCAACCCTTGATAAAATGATGAATTTTACTTCATATACTTGATGTTGGCAAAAAATCATGAAGTTTGACTTTGTTTTGACCACAGTTGACCTCAGTTTGACTTTTTAACTGCTTTGACTGACTTTGACTTATCTGATCATTTGACCGAGCAAACCTTTGAGAAAAGTCTTGAAACTTGTCATGGGGATTCTTAGACACATATAAGATGTTATAAAGCTCACTTGAAGTATTGGAAATCCATTTAGCCTGATTAAAGTCAAAACCCTAGTTTTGGATGCACTACTTAGGAGAATGCCTTGTCTGAGGGAATTGTCCAACTTTTGGCCAATTGTGAACTTTGTGAACCTTGTGAACCATCATAAGATGTCTTGTGAACCTTGTGAACCTCATGGAGGGTCTTGTGAACCTTGTGAACCTCATGGAGGGTCTTGTGAACCTTGTGAACCTCATAAAGTATCTTGTAGACTTCATGAACCTCATGAAAGGTCTTGTAAGTATTGTGAACCTCATGGAGGGTCTTATGAACCTTGTGAACCTCATGGAGGGTCTTGTGAACCTTGTGAACCTCATGGAGGGTCTTGTGAACCTTGTGAACCTCATAAAGTATCTTGTGAACCTTGTGAACCTCATAAAGTATCTTGTAGACTTCATGAACCTCATGAAAGGTCTTGTAAGTATTGTGAACCTTGTGAACCTTCTTAGCACAAAAAGTCTTGTATTGTGAGGGCAAATTTTGGGGTGCAACACTATGCTGTAGGCGCAGTTCTAGGCCAGAGGAAGGACAAGAAACTTCATGCGATTTACTATGCCAGTAGAACCTTAGATTCTGCTCAGATGAACTACGCCACTACTGAAAAAGAATTGTTAGCAGTTGTCTTTGCGCTTGACAAATTCCGTTCTTACCTAGTAGGAGCGAAAATAATCGTTTACACAGACCACGCTGCTATCAGATATCCATTGACTAAGAAAGATGCTAAACCAAGACTCTTGAGATGGATTTTACTCTTACAAGAGTTTGATCTCGAAATAAAAGATAAGAAAGGTACTGAAAACGTCGTAGCAGACCATTTATCTAGAATAGAAGGTATTAAACCCGAACAAGTGCCGATTAACGATGACTTTCCGTATGAACAGCTAATAGCACAAATAGGAAGCGACCCAGTTCAGTTAGACGTAGATGAACCAGAACCCGTGGAAACAATCCAAACGACTGTAGGACTGCCATGGTACGCTGACATTGTTAACTACCTAGCTGCAGGAGCTCTTCCACCTGATTTAACCTATCAGCAGAAAAAGAAATTCTTTCACAATCTCAAACACTACTATTGGGATGAACCATTATTGTTCAAAAGAGGACCCGATGGAATCTTTCGTCGATGTATTCCCGAAGAAGAAATAGAAGATTCATTGCTCATTGCCATTCATCTCCTTATGGTGGACATGCAAGCACTTCCAAGACTTGTGCAAAAATCTTACAAGCTGGCCTATTCTAGCCCAATCTATGGAAAGATGTCCACATCGCTGTTATAAATTGCGATCGGTGTCAACGCACCGGTAATATTTCAAGAAGAGATGAAATGCCTCAAAAAGGAATATTGGAAGTAGAAATCTTTGACGTCTGGGGAATAGATTTCATGGGACCATTCCCATCATCTTTCGGTAATAATTACATACTCGTAGCGGTTGATTATGTTTCAAAGTGGATTGAAGCTATAGCTTCTCCTACAAATGACACACGAGTAGTAATAAAGCTTTTCAAAAATATAATCTTTCCCAGATTTGGTGTGCCTAGACTCGTCATAAGTGACGGTGGCTCGCACTTCATTTCAAAAATCTTTGACAAATTACTATCTAAGTATGGAGTAAGACACCGTGTGGCAACACCATATCATCCACAAACAAGTGGACAAGTCGAAGTCTCGAACAGAGAAATCAAACAAATCTTAGAAAAGACTGTCGCCATATCTCGGAAAGATTGGTCATCTAAACTTAATGAAGCTTTATGGGCTTATAGGACAGCTTACAAGACACCCATAGGAACTACACCTTTCAAATTAGTTTATGGAAAATCTTGTCACCTCCCGGTAGAACTAGAACACAAAGCTTATTGGGCGATCAAAACTCTCAATATAAACTATAATGTTGCAGGAGAAAAGCGAATCCTAGATATTAACGAATTAGAAGAGTTAAGGCTAGATGCTTATGAGAATGCTAAGATATATAAAGAAAGAACTAAGCGATGGAATGATAAACGCCTATCTAGGCAAGAATTTAGTGTGGGAGACGTTGTACTCCTCTTTAATTCAAGACTTAGGCTCTTTCCTGGAAAACTAAAATCTAGATGGTCAGGACCCTTTGAAATAACTAGAGTGTTCCCGAGCGGAGCGATAGAAATTAAGGGTAGGAATAGTGAACCATTCACAGTAAACAGACAACGTTTAAAACATTATCATAAAGTTGAAAATAGAGATTATGCAAATAATCTAAGGCTTTTAGAGTTGTCCACTAATTTCCCTGATTAATCTACACTTAAGCATTACGTCAGGCTTTAGACGATAAAAACAGCGCTTAGTGGGAGGCAACCCATTTAATCATTTAAATCATTTTGATCATTTTATTATTTTGTCATTTATCATTTTATTATTCGTTTATTTGTTTTGCCATTTTATAGTTTTATTTCATTATTACTATTATTGCTTTTATTTATGCATTTTATTTTCTTATTTTTCCTTATTTTAATTTTAAATCACTTTTACAGATTTTCTAAAGTCTTTTCCACTTTCCTTCTCCCCCTGATTTGTTTCCTCCGTATTTACACTAACTATGGCTAACCAACCGATAAACCTTATGGAAACCAAATTTAGAGGTAGGAACCAAAGAATGAAATTTGAAGAGTTATCACGGAGACCAATGGATTTGACTCTGTACCCGGATGATCTGACTATGGAAACCTTAGGTATACATGATAGCATCCTATACTTGTTTAACCGACTTGGATGGGAGAATGCACTGATTCAACAAAATTTTGTGACTTACCGCGAGCTCACCCTTGAGTTCCTCAGCTCCTTAGTTTACCTACCCGAGCGCGGTTTTGGATTCAGGAAAGGATTTATCAGTTTCCGCCTATTTGGAATAGAATATGACTTTAACCATAGAGAACTAGCTGACCTATTAGGATTCCCTAATGGACCCTTTGCTTTTACTACCACACAGGTAGAATTGATGGACATTGAGCTGGATTTCTTTTGGGGAACCTTAACCGGAAATTACCATCCTGAACCAAATAACATGAACAATGATGAGATACATAACCCTGCTATCTGTTATTTCCATAAGATCCTAGCCCACACCTTCTTTGGAAAAGAAGAAAACCTTACTGGAGTATCTAAAGATGAGATATTCATTATGTCATGTGTGACTAATGGACAGCCAGTCAATGGTGTGCCTTTCATGATGCAAACCTTCACCCGAATCAGAGAAGAACCTGATTTACCCATATTAGTAGGAGGTCTTGTAACCATGATTGCTGATGCCTTAGGACTTAGATACCAATTACACAGGTGTAACCGTTTAGGTACCATCCGTCCTATGAATCTTAACTTTTGCTTTAATCGACATGTCATAAGGAATTTAGGACATCCACCTTTCGAGTACCTAATCAGGAATGAAGTAGTAACCCTGTTCACACTACCAAACCATGCTAGAGTGAGTGTTCACAATAAGGATAATTGGCTTTATGAGTTAACCCCTCCTGACTATCCATCTACTCCTGAAACACCTCAATCTTACAAGATAAAGGATGATATAATGACTGATGTAGAAAGTGACCCTGAGACACCTCCTAGTTACCATGACATTGACCACACTGACGAAGTGATTGAAACCCCTGAAGTGAATCAAGTAGAATATGCTGACAACTTAAAGAAAATCATGAACACTCTTGAAGCTTACCAAGCTGATATAAATACTGTTAAGAATGAGATTAAGAGCATGCGATTGGACATTATAGGTTTAACTGACATAACATGTGAGCAATTCTACCACCTGAACTCTGCAATCGAAGATTTGAAGAAGCACTTTTGAAAATGCTGTAGTGATCTAGCTTATTTTACTTATTGTTTTCGTTTCTAGTTAGTTTAACATTTCGCAAATATTTTCGTACCGTATTTTTATTAATGTAATTTCACTTCAATTATCAAAAGCAAAGCACTTCTAGTATACAAATTTTTCCAATTTAATCAATTTCTATGCTTTCAATTTATTTACTGTTATGTTTAAATTGATTAATGTTTTATATAATCTCTCGTGTGATGAAATTTACAAGTATTATGTTGGTATTATATATTATATGTTGTTTGTGAGAAGTGATCATAAAAAAATATTATATAAATTATATTGAACGTGAGAGAGATAATGCATTCTGGAAAATATTCTAAGTTTTAAGCCCTCACGGTCGTCATCACCCTCTAACGATCGTGACAAGCTAATTAGCGCGTCACGACCGTCATCCCCCCATCACGATCGTGACGACCCCAGTTATAGGAATCGTGAGAAACAGAACTGTTCTTCTTCGAAACCTCTTCCTCTTTCAACTTCCATAACTTTCAAAATCCCCCATTATCTCTTCCAACTCCCGTAACCTCCCATTACCCAAATTAAACTCCATTAACCTCTCCATTTACTCCTCACCTATCACATTCTCACCTTGCATTATAATCCGAACCAATTTCCTCTCATTTTACACTTTTCTCACAAACCTCAAAAACCTCTTATCTCCCACTCTTGTTCTTGCATGCAATGGAAGCAATTCAGTTTAGAGATGGTGAGCATGGAGAAAATCAGAGACAAAGGTTCATCAGATTCCAGAACCGTGGTGTTCAACCCACGCGATATGTCGACACTGAATGTTTGAGAGAGTTGGGAATGCTCAACAGTGTCAAGAACCTGCTTCAGAAGGTTGGTTTGTGGGATCTATGCAGTCAGCCCCAGCCCACATTCGAGCTTCTGACATTGGAATTTCTAAGCTCATTTCATTACATCACTCCTACCGGTTCACAGAGTCAACTCACCGGCGTTGCTAAGTTCAGATTCCTCGGCCGGGAGTTCGAAGTTACGCAAACAAGGATCGCCGATCTGCTAGGCTTCGATCACGGGAATGATGCTCACCTCCGCGCTCCGGACAATTTCAGTGAAACCGCTTTCACCCTATGGCACGACATCACCAACACCCGTGCCTCAGCCTTTCAGAGCCTGAATGCTACGCATATCCACAACCCGGCGATCAGATACTTTCATCGTATCATCTGCAACACCATCTTTGCAAGAGAGAGCAACCACAAGCTTAACTCCAAGGAGCTCTTGTTCTTGCACTGCGCCTTAAATGACGAGCCCATTAATGCTGCCCCATTCATGCTGTCCCATTTCCAGTCCATAGCGCAAAGAGGCGCAACCCCCTTTTACATAGGCGGCATTGTCACTACCCTCGCCATTCAGCTGGAGCTTGGTGACTTGGTCATCAATTTGCCTAGCAGAGCCGCAGAGTTCCTAACGAAGAATTATTGCAGGTCCGCCCACTTGATTGCTCAGAGAAAGGATGGCAAGTTTAGCCCTGTTATCCAAGGCACTGTTTATCACCACATCATCTTGTCGTGCCGCGACCGCATCGATCCGTCTAGCCGAGCCAACTGGCTATTTGCTTTACCGGATGCTGCCGGCCACGCCCCCATTCCTGATGAGCAGGCCGATCCACCAGCGGACGAGATGCAAGACACCATGGATGCAGCTGAGCCTGTCCAGGACATTCCTGAGTCATCCACCCGACAGCCTCCTGCACAAGAATTCACACTTGAAGACGTCCTCCGTGCGATTCATCAGCAAAATCAGATGAATGCCGCACTGGAGCGAAGGCAGAAGGAGCAACATGATGCATTACTCCTAGCTGTTGCCACCAACCAGAGGACTAATGATGAGAAGCTCGGAGAGATCTTTAGCGAGCTAGAGGCTTTGCGCATTGATATCACTGCTATCACCGGTACCGGTTCTAATCCTGAAGCGACTCCGACCAGACGCTCCCGCACCAGAAGCCGAGGCCGTGGTCATCAGCAGCCTTAGTTTTAGTTTTTGTTTATGTTTTTTCCATTTCCGTTGTTTGTATTGTACTTTAACCGCTATTATATCACAACATTGAGGACAATGTCTGATATAGTGTGAGAGAGGTACCTTTCATTTTCCGCATTTTCCCTTTCCGCACTTTTCCATTCCGTTGTATTTCCTTTTCGTAAGTTAATGAAACAGAGCAATTTTTGTGCTATTTTCTTTAGTTTCGAACTTTCCCCGTTTATTTAGCCATACCGAAAAAAATCTTTAATTAATTCTTCGCATTACCCGACTTACCTACAAAATCATAATTAGGAAGCTGAGAACGATTCAACAAGATCAATACAGTCTTGACACCTTAGACTTCCCACTTAAGCAATTCCGTTCCGATAATTGTTACGAATACACCTTAAGTTTTAGTTCAAAAGTAACCCCTAGTAGTTTATACTAGTAGTCAGCACCGTCTGAACACCAACCACGTGGGGAGCCGATGAATATAAGTGTTTGATGCCTAATCTATAATGATCCTTCATATCTCGTTGCAAATGAAAAAGAAATTGCACCAAAGTACACGGTCGCATATAAGAAACGAGAAATATGAGAAGGAGTCCATTGCGGATTGGTTCAGAGATACTGGTTCTGAACTTGGTAGGGCGTGCTACGGCTCGATCCCCCACAACCTCCAAATTGGATAATGAATGAAGGGTTACCACATTCGTGTACCAGACCCCGTGCTTATAAAGGATCAAAGTCGCTAACCGGCTACTCCACTACGTGTGTGCTAAGGCAATGGGCTTAATGTGATTGCGCTAGAATGAAACCGGGCGAAATAAGATCGAAAGACTCTAGGTGAAATCGTAAAGCAATTACCGAATGTTTCGTTTAACGGGAAGTTGACGACTTAGCTTGTTGCTTGTGTCATTAGTGTATCGTTAGTGATTTATCAAAGTACCGGTTTATCTGACAAAACGATCCTTCGTACGGTTTGTTATGTGTGTGCGTCGATAAAAACTTGTCCGACAATCTTCAACCGACTATTTGCTTGAGGACAAGCAAAGGTTTAAGTTTGGGGAAGTTCGATAACGAGAAAAAGTATCGGTTATATTGCTATGTTTCAATACCGTTTTATCGCATAATTGTCGTTTTAACACCCGATTCCTCGAGTTTTCTTTGCCATTTTGCAGGTACATCATATACAGAGATAAATCATGAGCCACAAGTGAAATGAGCAAAATCAACCATTAAAAGATGAAGAAAGGAGGAATTCTGCATAAACCTGCATTTTTTGTAGCACTCACGGTCGTCACCTAGGAGTCACGACCGTGACACGCTAAAAGGAGCAGTCACGGTCGTCACAAGTCCCTCACGACCGTGACGCGCATCAAACACGGATGACGAACGTGGCACCCTTGTCACGACCGTGACAAGGGGAAATTAGGGTATTATGCTGAGACTTGGTCCTGAACGTGTACGCTACGTGAAGTCAACATGCCTATGTTCCCGCAGACCAAGTATTCCAACGTTTCCCTGGATTCTCTCAACACCTACGAGGCCCATGCACCAATTCCAACTGCCAAGCCCAAATAGCTTTCTATAAATAGCTTAACTTCAAGAAACAATTTACAGAGTTTTGATTTTAATTTTCTTGCGGAAGCTCTGCCGTTTTTATTTGCACCATCTTATTTTTCCAGCATTAGTTTTCTTGCTTTAATTTTTTGTATCCCAACCATCCATATAACAATTTCCAACATTAGGAAATTGTTATAATTTAATTTGTTTCAAAGCCTTCAGATTCTTTTAGAAAATTTATTTCCGATTTCGGTCAGTACTCCGAGCTTTCCATCCTGTGGAAGAAGGAGTCTACTACTTTTATTGTTATCCAGGTTTATATTTAAATTGCATTTATATTAATGTTGAGTATTTATTTTTCTGCCATGCATATTTTATTTTATATTTCTCTGCCTCTGTCTGGTTCAACAATAATGAGTAGCTAAACACCTTAGGGCGGTATGTAATTAAAACAAACTAAATCGGTAAAATCAACTCTAGGCTTAAAATAATTAAGAGCTTAAAATTCTGGCTGAGACTTTTTATTATAAAATCAACCTTTTTGTTACGAGAGTAAGGAAAGTGTATTAGGTTAGGTCAAGACCACGAGAGTGTGAGATTTTAACCAGATAGCTAAAGTTAGGCATTTAATTTAAACACAGCGAGAGCGCTTTAAAATGAATTAGAATTACTAAGTTTCCAAAAATTATTTCTAAACACCTATGGGCTAGCGAGAGCAGGCATAGGGCTTTAGGGGTAAGATCTGAGATAAGACCACGAGAGTGTGAGTTAAAGATATTTAAACTAGTAACCTCTACAGAATAGATCAAGTGAACCATCTTTATAAGCCTAGGTTAGATTGACCCGCCTAAGTTAACATAATTACATACCGACCGCCTTAGTATTATTTATTAAACTTAAATTTAATTCCCTCCTTTAATCTTTAAAAACAACCAAAAATCGTGACAACCTTTCACCTTAGCTAAACTAGAAATTCCTCTAGCACTAAGTAATCATAGAGTCCCTGTGGATCGATAATCTTAAATATTACTTCGATAGGCTGTGCACTTGCAGTTAAGATACCGCTAGACACATATTAGAGTACGTTAATAGCCCATCAGTGTTCCTAAAATTTGGGGATCAGCCTTTTATACAGGGGCTGGTATTTATACAGGGACTGGCATTTTGGAAGAGAGGGGGGATCGATCCGTGGAAAAAAACCCAAAACACTCCTCCATTTTTTTCTGGGAATTTGATAAAACATAACCAACTCCAGCTTCACCTCCATAACCACTTCAATGAACACCAAAGAAACACCATCGATCCATCATCCTGGGGACCAAAAGAAAACAATACAACACAGACCCCTACTTTTGGTATACGAAGCTAGAAAGAAACCATATACAGACTTGGGAAGACCTAGCCGGTGCTTTTGTGAAGCAATATGACTACAATTTGGACATGGCTCCAGATTGTGACTAGTTGATAGGAATGAGTCAGAGAGACGATGAATCTTTTAGGGAGTATGCACAAAGATGGAAGGAATTGGCAGCCCAAGTTCATCCACCACTCTTAGAGAAAGAACTTGCCAAAATGTTTCTAAAAACATTGTCAGACTCTTATTATATCAGAATGATAGGCGTTGTGCCATTAGAGTTCTCCAAAATTGTGGAAGTTGGAGTAAACATTGAAAACGCATTCAAATGTGGAAGAATCCAAGAGGGGTCAGATTACCAAATTGTTGAAGAGAAGTCTGTGTATGATTCCCAAGAGGAAGGAAATTTTGAAGTTAATGCAATTAGGGATTCTCCTAAAATCTTGCAAGCTCCAGTGCCTTATGGCGAACGTCAAAACTAGTGCCATAATCAACAAAGATCTCAGGACAGCCCAACAAGAGAGATTCCTCAGTTCGATCCAATCCCAATGACTTACGGTCAACTATGGACTTGTTTCGCCAGGAATTCAGTGAAGGCATCCAGGAAGACAAGAGCCATGAGGTCTCGCCCTCATTGGTTCAATCCAAATACCAGTTGTGAATTTCATCGTGGAGTACTGGGGCATCCGATTGGAGAGTGCAAAGTCTTCCAGGAAAAGGTTCAAGAAATGATCAACTATGGGGTGCTGGCCTTCAATGGAGGAATCCCATATGTGGACGGAGTGCCTTTGTGCTGATAAAAAAACTCAAGAAAGTCCTTTCCAAATCAGTTTGTTACTGGAGTCTGGGACTAGTTCCTCAATGCACATGATTGTGTGATGCTTTGAAGTTTATCTTCTAAGATGATTAGCTCATTCACTACTTCTCATATGTATTTTTCTTTGTTTGTTAACGCATTTGTTTTTGGCATGTAAGAACTTATTTGTTTTTAATGATTAATGCAATGAATATGTTTGTCTTGATGTAATCCATTCGTATTCACTCATAATGCTTTTTCAACTTTATAATGCCAATATTATCCCATCTCTTGCCTGGGCAGAGAATTGGAGGGAGGATGACGAAATTAAAACACAAATTCTCTAGTTGAATGCTTTTGATTAAAATCCTACTGACGATGTATAGGCATTGTTTCAAATTCCCAAACACTGGAGAAATAAGGAGTTAATCCCTAGTCAACCACTTCGAGCCTAGAAGTAGGAGTTTCTTTCAGATATTTCAAAACCCTTACGCTTAACCTGGGGCAGGGTAGTGTTCAGTTAATCTGGTTACACAGTCAAATCATAAGATGAAACATCCCATCAGGGAATCCACTACCAGTATTGACTTGACAGTCACAGCTTTCAGCCTTCCAATGATTTAAAAAAAGAGAAAAAATAAAATCCCGCTAAGTCAAGCACCCAAAAGGAGACTTAGGCAAAAATCAGGGACCAAAGAGAAATTCGAGTTAGAAGAGGCCTTTCAATCCTCAACCTAAAGCTTACGATTTAGTGACCACCATACCAAAGTCAAAGGGGTCACTGACATCCATAGAGGACAAATGAGATTACTGTCATTTCAAGCAAACCTTGGATCTTCATCTTCACTACACTAACAAGACGAATGTCTGTGTCATTTTAGTTGGACCTAGGATTGGAGAACATCACGGAGAGTGGGTGGGCACCAAATAAACTTTGAGCCTTTATCCTTTGTTTCTAAAACCGTGAACCAAACCACATTACAACCCTCAAAAGTCCTAATTGAAGTAGGGTTTATTTCGAAAGCACACTGGATGAGATAGTGTTTCCCGACTCCTATTGAGCTATGCTCAAAATTTGTGTTGGCTTTATAAAAAAATGAATATCACATCCCAGCTAGTGATGCGGTCACAGGCTATTGTGAAAATATTTCAAAAAATAAAAAAGCTTCGAGACGAACATGTGTGTTGCATTAGCAGTCTTAACATTAACATTTTTTGCTTGTTAACATTTGCTTGATATCATAGAAGCCTATGTATGAGTACCAGTGATGAGCTTAGTCTTTTGAGAGTTGAAACTCTGATGAGTAGTTGTTCCGGCTCGGCCCAATCCTTCTTATTGGGCCAGAAAGATTGATCCATTCACTTCGGCCGACGTCGAGCACAATCATGAAAAGTGGTCCTCAGTCGACCACCAACGATCCGGACCTAAGGAGATCCTCTAACGGCTAATATTAACCGTTTCCTATCTTCACGGACCCCTCGATCCGCTCTGCACCTAACGAACCAATAGTATTCTAGCCAGTCTCTTATAAAAACCCTCTCATTTGAGAGGGACAGGTATTCATTTAAAAACCCTAACACTAGTACTTGCTCACTCTCGCTCGGATACTTACTTTAGCATCGGAGTGCCTTGCAGGTACACCCATTTTTCTTCCTCAAGCGACCACGTCCGTCCGCTCTCGAGACCAGCCGCATCGGATCCTGATCTCCAGGTACGATCAGGTGGCGCCGTCTGTGGGAACGTCTAACTTCCCCGTTCTTCTTTCAAGATCCTCAAAGAACAAAAGTTTTAATAAGATCCATGGCTGCTCGGGACAACCAGGAAAATCGATCGAATGATGGCATGATTCTCACGCAACATGAGAGCAACGTCCAACCTCCCCTACATGATGATACCGTGCGCGACCAACCAGAAGGGAAGGTAGCATCACCTTCACCCGATCGCGACCAACCCTTGGAGAGTCGCCCGAAAACTCTTTTTCCTTCGACTCCTTCGGGGTCAGATTTCGCAGCGTTGGCCGAAATCCTAAATCAAACAAACTTGTTACTCCTCGCTCATGGTGAAAAGATCGCCCGACTTGAGGATAACTCTCGTCGACCTCATTCTTCCAAGAGACCTCAAGGGGAGCACACTCCGTCTCCTCCGAAGAAAAGGAGAGGAAACACCGACGAATCAACAGGCAACAAACGCTTTCGTCAGTCATCTCCACGACCCTCTCCTAAAAGAAAATCAAGAAGGAGCAGATCAAGATCCGCTTCCCCTCGAATAACAAAGAAACGCGATCACAGATCATCACTTGTTTCTAGTGACGACGAAGACGCTCGGGGTCCCTTATCCTCTGAAATTATGGCGGCCAAACTCCCAAGAGGCTTGGAGAAACCTCCTCCTTTAGGTTCATACGACGGGACTACCGACCCAGACGAACACATCGAGAACATCGATGCCTTGCTCGACTATCGGGGTGTTCGGGGAGCAATTAAATGTCGGCTCTTTCCCACGACGCTGAGGAAAGGGGCGATGACGTGGTACAAAAGCCTTGAGGCTGAATCTATCACATCGTGGAAACAACTTGGACGCACGTTCTCTAGGCACTTTACTGCATCAAGACGACACCCTAAGACAGAGGCTTCGCTCGAAGCAATAATCCAGGGGAGAGACGAACCTTTACGAACTTACATCGAAAGGTTCAATAAAGAGGCAGTTCAAGTATCCACGACCGACGACATGAAAAAGTATCTGCTGGAACGAGGGTTGCGCCCCTCGACCGATTTCCATCGGGCGGTCGGTATTGAAACCCCGGCCACCCTTGACGCGTTCTTGCTAAAAGCCCAAGCTTACATCCAATATGAAGAAAAGCAAGCGGCCAGTTCAGTAAGAGACGCTCGACGCCGTGAAGAAGCCAAACCACACCGAGTCGATGAACCCTCGACATCTCGTCGGGGAGGAGACAAAAGAAAGGACGAACGCTCCCGTGAACCGCGGGAGCACCGGGGACCTATCGGTCGTTTCCACGAATACACGCCCCTCCTAGCCTCCAGGGAGAAAATTTTGTCTGAATGCGCTAATTCGGAATTCAAACAGGCGGGAGTACGTTTTCCGAGGCAACAGCCTAGCAAGCCCGGCACAGATAAAACGAAATATTGCAGGTTCCACAAGAGTCATGGGCATAACACAGAGGATTGCATCCACCTCAAGGACGCGATCGAAATCCTCATCAAAGACGGGCACCTGAAACAGTTCACAAAGTCCAGAGATAATCCTCGACAGGATACACAAGAGACCCAGAAAATCGAAGAGGCCGTGCCCATCCCTGCGGACGCTAACATGCAAGTCGCCCTGAGCATTTATCGCCCGGAATATTTCTTCTTACCAGACCACACCAAGGGCGCGGGATACCTCTCCTCCCACAGTCCATGGGAAGCTTTCCCTTCGGCGATGGTCATATCAGGAGGAGGCTTCAATAAAATCACGGTCGGTTCCGTAAAGAGAAAATTCGACCAGTTAATCGCCAAAGGGCCCGCGCAAAACGCCACTTTAGATCCCCCGAGGGAAGGTTCCATACCCCTCGCATTCTATCGAGAAGAGCTCTTGGGAGGAGCACCCAACGCCAACATTCCTTTACTCATCCGAGCACGCATGGCGAACTTCGATGTAAGGAGGATATTGGTGGACCAAGGAAGTTCATGCGACATCATGTACTCCCAACTGTTTTCAACACTCCAACTGAACGAAACACATCTGACTCCATACGTCGGATCAGACCTGCAAGGTTTCAACGGAGCAGTATCCCGACCATGGGGTTATGTTGACCTGTTTGTCACTTTCGGGGCGAGCGAGACAACCAGGACGGTTAGGGTCCAATTCCTTGTCGTGGATTGCCCGTCACTATACCAATGCATATTAGGACGACCAACTCTAGCCAAGTTGATAGCCGTGTCATCCACCGTCCACTTGAAGATGAAGTACTATACTACTTCGGGCAGAGTTGCCACATTGCACGGAGACGTCGACGCTGCCCGCAGATGTTTCGAGGCAGCATCAAAAGGCCTCAGCTCGATATCATACCAACCAGTTTCCCCGACACTGGATCCACCAGATGTGCCCAAGGCCTTCCCTCAAGTCGATTCAATCGACTTAGACTGCAGGTTTTCAAATAGTAGCGAGAGCATCCAGAGGCCAGTAGAGGCCTTAGCCCGACAAATACCAGACGGAGATTTCGAGCTAATTCCTTTGGGAGAAGATCCTGCCCGGTGCGTCAAGATTGGGGCACACATGCCCGAGTTAGTGAAGCGACAGTTGGAAGCCTGCCTCAAAGGGAACGCAAACTTGTTTGCATGGAGCGCCGCAGAAATGCCAGGGCTCGACCCCGAAACAGCTTGTCATCACCTCTCTATCGACCCAACACATAAAGCGGTCGCTCAACGAAGGAGAAAGCAGTCGAGCGAGAAGACTGAAGCTGCCGAATCTGCCGTTAAAGACCTCCTAGAGGCTAAATTTGTAACCGAGGCCAGGTATACGACCTGGCTCTCAAATGTTGTACTTGTGAAAAAATCTAGTGGAAAATGGAGGATGTGCGTTGATTATACCGATCTCAATCGGGCATGCCCGAAAGATGCATACCCTTTACCTAACATCGACAAGTTGGTCGACAACTCGTCCGGATACAAATTATTATCCTTCATGGACGCATACTCGGGGTACAATCAAATACCCATGGCCGTGTCTGACAAAAAATACACGGCCTTCATGACCGAGTCGGGCAATTATTTTTACAACGTTATGCCCTTCGGTCTAAAAAACGCGGGAGCGACGTATCAGCGCATGATGAATAAAGTTTTCCGAACCGAAATCGGAGACATGCTCGAAGTATACATGGACGACATGATCGTCAAATCTCAACGGGAAATGGACCACGCGTCCCATTTGCGAAAAGTTTTCGACCAAGCACGAAAGTGCAAAATGCGTTTCAACCCTGAGAAATGCACCTTTGGTGTCCGAGCGGGAAAATTCCTCGGATTCTATTTGACCGAACGAGGCATTGAGGCAAATCCCGATAGGTGTCGAGCGTTCGCGGAGTTCCCAACTCCCACGTCAAAAAAGTCCATACAATCACTAAACGGGGTCATTACCTCCCTGGCCCGATTCGTGGCAAAATCTGCTCAACACGCTCTCCCCTTTTACAAGCTCCTCCGTAAAGAAGCAACGTTCGAGTGGACAGCAGAATGCGAGTTAGCACTATCCCACCTGAAAAAAGCATTAAGTGAACCTCCAGTCTTATCCAGACCGGAGGAGGGGGAGACTCTATATCTCTACCTCGCGGTCGCGAACGAAGCAGTAAGCGCGGCCCTTGTGCGCGAACGACCCGAAGGGCAAAAACCCGTGTATTTCACGAGCAAAGCTCTCCACGGCCCAGAAGTTCGGTACCTTCAGATAGAAAAGGTCGCATTGGCCCTCCTTCTCGCAGCTAGAAGACTACGCCACTACTTCCTGGCTCACACCATCATCGTAAGGACCGATCAACCCATAAGATAGTTGCTCGGTCGACCAGACATGGCCGGCCGAATGTTAAAATGGTCACTAGAACTATTTGAATTCGACATCAAATTCGAAGGAAGACAAACCCTTAAAGCTCAAGCACTGGCCGACTTCGTGGCTGAACTTACCTTCACCGAGCAAGACCCGCAAGCTTCGTCCAAATGGGTTATTTTCGTAGACGGTGCATCTGGCCCAACGGGCAGTGGGGCCGGTATCATCCTGGAGAGCGAAGAAGGGAACGTCATCGAAGTATCCTTGACTTTATCTTTCCCTACTTCTAATAACCAAGCGGGGTACGAAGCCTTCCTGGCAGGCATACGGATCGCGAACGACCTAGAAGCAGAAGAGATCACAATTTGCACAGATTCCCAATTGGTCGCGAGCCAAGTCCGAGGAGATTTCCAAGCCAGAAGTGATAGCATGGCCGAATATCTAGCCCTCGTAAAAGACGAAATAAAGCAGTTTAAGAGTGTGGAAGTCAAACACGTTCCACGGGAAAGCAACGCCCACGCAGATATCCTGTCCAAACTGGCGAGCACTAAAAGGAAAGGAAACAACAAGTCCGTCATACAAAAACTGCTCCCCCAACCAAGTATCGGGCACTCATCACCCTGCATACACGTTAACCTAGTGGGCGACACGAATTGCTGGATGACCCCAGTATTCAACTATCTAACTAAAGGAGAATTACCAACCGACCCGAAAGAGGCTAGTACCATACGACGGAGGGCATGCTCATAATCTTTAGTAGGCAGACGTATGTATCATCGAGGATTCTCTACACCCCTCCTCAGATGCGTAGAAGAGGAAAACATTCCACACGTTCTAAGGGAAGTACACGAGGGAATCAATGCGCAGCATCCTGGCGGACGTTCGTTAGCTCGAAAAATTCTGAGGGCAGGATACTACTGGCCCACCCTACAACACGACACAAAGGAACATGTAAGAAAATGCGATAAATACCAACGACACGGAGACGTGCACGTAGCACCTCCATCCGAGCTAAAATCGTTATCATCGCCCTGGCCGTTCGCATGGTGGGGAATGGACATTCTAGGACCCTTCGTCGTTGGGTCTGGTCAGAACAAATACTTAATTGTAGGCGTCGACTATTTCACCAAATGGATAGAAGCTGAGGCCCTGGCCAAAATCACTGCACTCAATATACTTCGATTCTTTAAAAGAAACATCCTCGCTCGATTCGGAGTTCCCCTCGCCATTGTGACCGATAACGGGACCCAATTCACAGATAGACATTTCAAAGAATTCGTTGCGTCAATGGGAACAAAACAACACTTCGCTTCAGTCGAGCACCCTCAGACTAACGGGCAAGCAGAGGCCGCAAACAGGGTAATCCTGAGAGGTCTGAAACGAAGGTTGGACGAGCATAAAAAACACTGGGTCGAGGAGTTACACAGCGTACTATGGGCATATAGGACCACTCCCCATTCAACGACCGGAGAATCCCCATTTCGATTAGCATATGGGACCGAGGCGGTAATTCCAATAGAAATGCACGTCCGATCAAGACGCACGGAATTCCCCATGGAGCAAGATATTAATGATGAAGCTTTGAGAGATGAGCTCGACATGGTCGAAGAAATTCGGTCGGAAGCCGCTCTTCGAGAAATTACTCTCAAACAAAAGATAGCCGCTCGATATGATTCCAAGGTCATCAAGCGAACGTTCGAGGTAGGAAGCCTTGTCCTTAGAAGAAACCACAGGGATCCCCGCGAGGGAAAACTAACGCCCAACTGGGAAGGCCCATATCGCATCCGGGCGAAAACCGAGAACGACGCTTATTACTTAGAAAATTTACACGGGGAAGAGCTCGCTCGGCCTTGGAACGCCGAGAAACTCAAACAGTACTATAGTTAAATCAGTCACCTCGCTCAACTACCAAGCAAAGAGAAGAAGAGACTAACGAAAAACTGCGTGCCTAGGTACGAGCACGTCAGCCTAAATATAACAAAGCAAGCAAGACCTCTTTTCGAGCAAAAGGGAGACTTGTCGCACGAACGGATACTCAAACGAGTCCGGCGTCGCCTAAGTACCACGACCAGGTAGAACCCCAGCTCGCGATGGGACGTTGACGCCACGGAGCCCGGGCCATTATCTTGACTCGGGCACCGATCGAGGATAAAACCCTCAAAGACTGATTGGTTCCCCTAACCAACAGGTCGTCCATACCCCCCGTATCTATCCAATCGTTTCTAATTAATGCAAATACGAGCGTCAAACACTTAGTAAAAATAACAACAAATTATGTCCTCCGACGGACGCATGATTGCGAGCAAACAATATATATGCAACCGACCCCCAGGGTCAAACACTTAACATTTAAAAGAGATGCGGCAACAAAAGGCCGACTTGTTTGGAGTTACAAATAAAGGGGGCCACGCCCCCCAAAACAAAATACATTATAAATTACAAGGCACGCAGGCCACCAATTAATTATCTTCACCCACCGGGCGGCTTTCCTCTGCACGAGCTTCCTCCTGGTCCGGCTGCTCCTCTGGTTGATCAGGCTGGGCAGTCGTCCCCGGCTGAGAGTCGGCCACCACCAAGTCCGCAGGAACCACAATCTGACCATCCACCACCTTGTAAAGATAATTCATCCGATCAACATCCAAGGCTAGGTCAGGGTGGAGAGCCTTTACTTGGTCCACCGCATTCTGGAAACTGAACTCAGTAGACGCGTTCAGATCTTCCATATCTTGGTCGATCCGAGCGAGAAGCTGAGCCCTCGTCACCAAATGTTTGGTGTCCTCGTCCTCATCCTCCTTGGGGAAAAAGGCATCTTTTAGCTTTTTATTCTGCTCGAGCAACCTCTTATTGTCGACCTCTAATTTGGCGATGATCGTCGCTCGCTCAGCCGACTCTGTGGTGACCTTTTTTACCTCCTCTATGGACGCCGTCAGCTTGGCCTTGGAAGCAGCCAACTGTTCCTTGAGTTTGCTGTTCTCCCGCTCCAGCACAAGGGACCCCTCGGCCGTCATCCAAGCCATGGTCAGGACCCGCATAACCGCGCTCGCGTCCTGGGCCAAAGAAAGCCGCCGAGCAGGACGATCCATCCCCTCCAGGAACAGAGAGTCCGCCCGGTCCACATCCATAGTATTCCCCTCGAAAAAGTTCCGAACAACGAAACACGGGGGTATCCCATGCCTTGGCTTTGGGGGAGCGTCGGCCGTCAGATCCACAGTAGTCGTCGCCTTGTGTTTCTTCATCAAAGAGCCGGTAGAGGCCCCTAGAGAGCCCTGGACCAAAGGACTCGAGCCTGAACCGCTTGCTTCAGTCAGCCTGGTCTGCACGACCCTCGACCGCTTCCGCTGCTGCTGGACCAAACGCTCGTGGATCTTGTCCAGAGGATTTGTCAAAGAACCTGAAAAAGAAGAACAAAACCAAAATTAGCTACGAGCAACAAAGTCAAATAAAAAACTTAACGAGCATAAGAAAACAGATACCAAAAAAGTCAACTATCTCCTGCCCGTTATTACAGGCCAGCAGATCAGTAACACTGATCAGGGGACGCTCTAGAGCTTCTTCCCCATCTTGATCGACCATAACTTTCCCTTCCCCGTGCAATAGAGGGTTCGGAGTAAAAGAAGCTATCAACTTTCTAAAAGCTTCGAAGCTGGCCGCATCATCGTCATTCAAGGTGTCCCCCACCTGAACAAATTCCCCCACTGGTCGCTCATAATGCACATGACTCCAGGAGAAGGGAAACATCCATAATCTCCTCAGAATCACTTCACCTTGGTCATCCAGCCTGGGCTCGTCGTTCTCATCGGTATCAATTCCGAGAAAACTCATAGCTCTCACGGCCGCATCACTCGCAGGCTTTATCAAGAAGTAGTCGGTCTTGAAAGCCCGGATGGATTCTGAGTGGGCCTTGAAGATCTTGGTCCGCTGCTTAAAAGACACGAACCCCTTCCGGTCGGTTCCCCGCCCGACTTGGCGTTGTAAAGAGAAGAGGCGGAAGAAGAGAGGAAGCATGGCCCCGACGCCCAGGAATGTGCACGTCATCTCAAACGCCCTCAGGAAGGCGTATGAGTTAGGATGCAGCTGAGAAGGGGCTATGCAGAGGTGTCCGAGCACAGCGCTCACAAAATCGCTGAAGGGAAGCCTCACCCCCAAGACCGAAGTAGCGTATTCATACATAGAGAATGCCCGACCGCGAAAGTCTGAGAAGATGCGGTCGTCGTCTCCCGGGCAGGTCACGACCCAGTCAGCAGGATCCCCAACAACTGGCAGCGGCTCCGACCGAGGTCTTGAGAAGGAAGACACTTTGTCCAGCAAGTCCTCAACCACCCACTCTTCGGGCGAGACCCTTGACTGGGCAGGACACTGAGGCGATTCTGTCGACTGCCCCGTGGTACTCGTACTCGAACTATCCGAAGAGCTTCCCGAGCTTGAAGGCATGGACGCAGACAATTCCGTACTCTCCGAGGACGTATCCTCAGAAAGAACAACCAGCGGATTCCCGAGCAAGTTTTCACCTGAAAAGCAGAGGAAAGGCGTCAGTGAATTCGATTAAGAATATCAAATCCACCCTTCCACCGCTCAACAAGTGAAAGGGCGCGCCTCAGCTCAGAAACTATGTTCCGAGCTGTAGCCTTGGCTAACCATTGCTCGAGGCAACAGCTGACGCCCAACAGTACAGATGACAGAAATCTACCCAAAAATCTAAAGTCTAAGTCGACCAAGATCTCCGTCGACCCTGAAGTTAGGGTTCACAGCCGACCAACTACGGTGGCAAGAACTTTAAGGTTTACTAATCCTAAATCCTAAAACTACCGGTGGAATCACCCTAAACCGCATGCATTCTACGAAACTACGCCATATACACTTAAGAGAGAGGAAAAGAACGGTACCTTGAGCTTGAGAAGACATTTTGGAAGAGATTAAGCTTCTGCGAAGGGTGGTCGGCAAGAACTGACGGTGGTCGACGGCTGAGACAACGGCGGCTGAACGGGCAGAGTCTTGAGAGAGAAGATGAAACGAAAAGGTCAAAATGGGCCCTGAGAATCCTATTTATAGGAAAGAAGACACGTGTGTGCACGCGTGACCCCTATACGCTAGCCCCTAGACTAGCCGTCAAATCATTAATAGGCGCGAATATCCAGATATTCCAGCTTTTCGTTTCATATTCCTCTACCGAGCAACGTATCGTTTGCCCAGATGACCGACAACATAGATCCTCGACCATGACATCACACTCCGTCGATCACTACATCGTTTTTAAGTCACTGCTCGACAGCACGAGCAATGACTTGGGGGGCTCCTGTTCCGGCTCGGCCCAATCCTTCTTATTGGGCCAGAAAGATTGATCCATTCACTTCGGTCGACGTCGAGCACAATCATGAAAAGTGGTCCTCAGTCGACCACCAACGATCCGGACCTAAGGAGATCCTCTAACGGCTAATATTAACCGTTTCCTATCTTCACGGACCCCTCGATCCGCTCTGCACCTAACGAACCAATAGTATTCTAGCCAGTCTCTTATAAAAACCCTCTCATTTGAGAGGGACAGGTATTCATTTAAAAACCCTAACACTAGTACTTGCTCACTCTCGCTCGGATACTTACTTTAGCATCGGAGTGCCTTGCAGGTACACCCCTTTTTCTTCCTCAAACGACCACGTTCGTCCGCTCTCGAGACCAGCCGCATCGGATCCTGATCTCCAGGTACGATCAGTAGTTAAACAACCATTTTAGAGAATGATCATCCTCATGGGCAGGTTGCCTTAATACTTTGCCAGACAAGGGCAAGTTGCTTTAATACTTTTCCAGCCAGGGGCAAGTTGCTTGAAGACTTCACCATATAGAGGTAAGTTGCTTGAAGACTTTGCCAGACAGGGGCATATCGTGTGAAGACTTTTCCAGACAGGGGCTTGTTGCTTGAAGACTTTGCTAAACAGGGGCAAGTCATTTCCCAATTTGTGCTTACATAATCTGACCATCCCTAAAAGACAAGCATTGAAAACTCGTTTGAGCCAAACACAGTTAATCTGAGGCAGTGACGTCGAGATTTGACGAATCTCTACAAGAGTTTGAAGACACTGGGGCATCTTGAATGCCAAGCCTTCTATAAAATCCTCTTGAGATGATCTTTTCTCACAAAACATTTCGTGGGCGCATGACCACGTGTTCCCCTAAGCAAGATGCTCTTGGGATATACCTTGCAAGTACCTCCAGATAACGGGGTCCTCACACCAAGTGGTTTTGATATGTCAGGGGCATGACTCATTATTTTCTGGTGAACTCCTTTTATTACTTAGTGCTCCAAGTGAGATACTAAGTCTAGTATCCCCATTTGAGCCTTGATTCAAGCTTCTCCAGCTGAATCTGATTTCCTCTCCCCAACGGAGTACAAATTTTACTTCGTCCTAAGCAAACATAGTTTGTATGTTTGTTTCCTTTCTGATGGACATTGAAGTTAGAAGATTTACTTGGGTTTATTTTCCCGATTGAAGTATCTTTCTCTCCTCGAAGAGATTCGCGCTTTGTAGCAGGACTTTATTCCATGGATGGCTCCTTACCCTATCTTCAGTGATTGCGTACACTTTGATGAGAGTGGTCGAGTATCCGTTTGTTGTGATGTTTATTTCATCACCAGTTTATCTCTTGTGTCTGTTTTGTCTGTTTGTCAGCATAAACATAACGCATATACATACATGTACATCATAATTGAATTCATATTCATATTCATGTTGCATTCATTGATGCATACTTCATCTACCTTGGTCGTGTTTATCCCCAAGTGATGTGTCTCTCTCAAAATAGAGTTGTCAGCCTTAGGCAGAAAATGTACATTCTTTCTGATTCCCCACTGAGATTCTACCCTCGTGGAAGATTTTTCTTTAGTTCTCCTTTCCACACTTGGATAGGATAAATCCTAATTGAGTTCATTCCTCAGGGGTTAGTGTCTTGATTGACAGTTTCTTTCCAGCTCGTTCCTGGATTGAATTTTGGTCTTTGGCAGTTTTGATGATTGAACTACCAATTGGAAAGTGCATTTATTTTGCACCTTTGGATGCTTTGTCTCCCAAAAGGAATTTATCGGAGGTTTCCATTAAAGACAAATCTGTGCTCCCCAGCAGTATTGTTGCAACATTCTCTTGGAATACCTACACCTGACAACAAGTGGCAGTCTCTTTATTCGAGAAGCTTGTTTCATCCTAGAACTTCTAAGTGGAATCAACATGTGGCAGTCTCTTTATTTGAGAAGCTTGTTTTGTCTTCGAACTTTTGAGTAAATCAACAGATGGCAGTCTCTTTCCGAGCCGTCAATCCATCCCCAATGATTCCATATGGAAAGTGAATTCATTTTGCGCCTTTGAGTACTTTGTCTCCTAGAAGGAATTTGTTGAAATTTCCCCCAATAAAGACAAATCTGTGCTCCCCAGCCGTATTGTTGCAACATTCTCCTGGATTATTTACACCTGACAACAAGTGGCAGTCTCTTTATTCGAGAAGCTTGTTTCGTCCCTGGACCTCTAATCGGAATCAACAAGTGGTCGTCTCCTTATTTGAGAAGCTTGTTTATTATCCATGGATTTCCCAGTAAATCAACATATGACATTCTCTTTTCGAGCAGTTTGTTCATCCTCAGCAAGGTTTATGTTCTATCAAATGGCATATCCCCTGTTCGGCTGAGAAGTTTGATATGAATCTCTTACAATTTCCAACAAATGGCATCTCATCCAGACAAGGTGAGAAGTTTGTTCGGCAAATGGCATCTCATCCAGACAAGGTGAGAAGTTTGTCGTGATTCTTTATTTTTCCAACAAATGGCTATCTCTTCCAGACAAGTTGAGAAGTTTGTTGTGAATTTTCCAATTTCCGTCAAATGGCTATCTCTTCCAGACAAGTTGAGAAGTTTGAGCATGAAGTTGTTCTCCATCATATGGCTATCTCTTTCAGAAGAAGGGAAGTATGATGATAGTTCTATTCAATGGTATCTTTAGTTAAATCTCGGCAAAAGATTTAGCAACAGGTGTATCCTCAGTTAATCCTCGGTGATAGGAATTTCTTTTTGATACCTCGGCAGAAGGTATCTCATTTCTAGATTCTCTGGTAATCTCGGCAGTAGATCTCCAGCAGACTTCAACAGAATTTGTTTTCTTTCCAAGATCTCGACAGTAGATTTTTGGTTTATCTTGATATCTAGGCAGAAGGTATCTCATTCTTAGATCCTCTAGTAATCTCGGCAGTAGATCTCCAGCAGACTTCAACAGAATTTGTTTTCTTTCCAAGATCTAGGCAGTAGATTTTTGGTTTATCTTGATATCTCGGCAGAAGGTATCTCATTCTTAGATTCTCTGGTAATCTCGGCAGTAGATCTCCAGCAGATTTCGTAAGAATTTGTTTTCGTTCCAAGATCTCGGCAGTAGATTTTTGGTTCATTTAGTATACCTCGGCAGAAGGTATTCCATTTTTGAATTCTCTGGTCATCTCGGTAGTTAGATCTCCAGTAGACTTCAGAAGAATTGGTTTTCGTTTCCAGAATCTCGGCAGTAGATTTCTGTTTCATTTTAATACACCAACATAAGGTATTTCCAAATGAGGTTTCAAATCTCAGCAGTAGATTTCCTCAAACTAGAATTTTTGTTCAAAAGATTTCGAGTCATCTTAGGACCTATAGACAGTTGTCGTCTGGCTTCGCTCAAGAAAGAAATTTCCCGTGTGGATTGTACTCCAATCATGCGTGTCTAATCCCCAGTAGGGTCAACTTTTCTTCCTAGCGGCGTTATTAGCTTTTGTCTTGCATTTTTGCATTGCATATCATATTATTCCATCCGCATTTTCAGTCAAAATTTTAGGTATTCTGATATTTAATCCTCTTCCACCTTGAATGTCCAAAAAAATCTTTGTTACTCGTACATTCAGGTTCTAGATGATTAAATAGGGGCAGCTGTCATACCCTAAATTTTGACCAGGAACTTTTCAAATTTTTGTTCATTTTAGACGCATTTTGTCGATATATCGAAAATCAATCATTTTGCATTTTTAGTTAAAATATCCCATTAATCGTCAATCATGCCTTTTCCTAATCAATTTTATCATCCCGCGTCATTTTTATTTTTATTCTTGATTTTAAAATTATTTAGATTTTTTGTTTAATCATTATCTAGTTTATTTAAAGTTAACTTTAGTTAATATTTAGTTAGTTTAATTTAAATCTAGTTTATATATAAATTTAGTTTAATTCTTATTTAGTTAATTTCTATTTAATTATTATTTAAGGTTAATTTTAATTTTTAGATAATTTTAGCTTAATTATACTTTAGGTTATTTTTAATTAGTTATCATTAATTAGGTTATTCTAATTATATATTTTTAGTTTTAATCAATCATATTTTAACCTTTTATTAGTTTATGTGTAGGTTTTGTTTTAGTTTAATATATATATTAATTCATTTAGAACTAGTTTTTTAATGATAATTAAAATTATTTAGTCTAAAATAATACAAAAAAATAGAGATTTGTGTTTGTCTCAGTCAACCACATAAGCCTTGGTTCTCACAAACTTTTGGCCAAGTCTCAAACAATCTTGCTACACCTGCATAACAAACAGCAACACTCCAACCCATTTTTGTGCAATTTTCTGTGAAATGACAACCTACAACCTGCAGCATGACCTTTACACCAAAACTGGCCCTTTCGCCAACCTGCCCTTTCACAAACCTTTTTTTATTTTATTTATTATGAATAGTGTTCAGTCTTTTGTATCAAGTTAGCATTAAGCTATTACCAATAATTTTTGAATTGTCATATTTGTCTCCTCTTTTGATCTAAAGACAGGATTATCTAAAGGATGATTCGAGGCTCTTGACCGGTCTTGTCACTATTCTGCTGTGGTGTTCCTAAAATTTGATTTTTTTACCCAAATGCCATACTTTCGAAAAACATATACCAAAATGCCACACTTTTGGAAAAAAGTACCAGAATGCCATACTTTTGGTACCGGTTCGTCCATGTTAAGGACAAACCATAATTTTTTTAATTTTACTAATAGTGGTTCGTCCATGTGAATCCACCACCTTGGATTTGGAATTTTTCTTCATTGGTTCGTCCACTGCATGGACAAACCTCTCCCTTTTTGTTTTTTTTTTAATTTAAGTATTTACGGATATGTTTTAATTAATTTTTTAATATTATTATTAATTTAAATATAACATAATTAATAACATTAAAATAATACAATAATTTTAATATTTTTATTTATTTTAATTATAACATTTAAATAATACAATAATTTGAATATTTATCTTTATTTTAATAATTTAACACTAATTAAAATAATACACTAATATAATTATAAATAATATAACACTAATTTAAATAATACACTAATTATACATTAATTATATATTTTAATAAAAAGATTTTTAACAAAATTCATTTTAATATGATTAAATCTTTTATTTATTTTAATATCATTAAATTTTCGGGCCTGCTACAATATCGCCGATTAGACGGGCCTGAAAATTTAATGATATTAAAATAAATAAAAGATTTAATCATATTAAAATGAATTTTGTTAAAAATCTTTTTATTAAAATATATAATTAATGTATAATCGGCGATAATGTAGCAGGCCCGAAAATTTAATGATATTAAAATAAATAAAAGATTTAATCATATTAAAATGAATTTTGTTAAAAATCTTTTTATTAAAATATATAATTAATGTATAATTAGTGTATTATTTAAATTAGTGTTATATTATTTATAATTATATTAGTGTATTATTTTAATTAGTGTTAAATTATTAAAATAAAGATAAATATTCAAATTATTGTATTATTTAAATGTTATAATTAAAATAAATAAAAATATTAAAATTATTGTATTATTTTAATGTTATTAATTATGTTATATTTAAATTAATAATAATATTAAAAAATTAATTAAAACATATCCGTAAATACTTAAATTAAAAAAAAAAAAAAAAAGGGAGAGGTTTGTCCATGTAGTGGACGAACCAATGAAGAAAAATTCCAAATCCAAGGTGGTGGATTCACATGGACGAACCACTATTAGAAAAATTAAAAAAATTATGGTTTGTCCTTAACATGGACGAACCGTACCAAAAGTATGGCATTCTGGTACTTTTTTCCAAAAGTGTGGTATTTTGGTATATGTTTTTCGAAAGTATGGCATTTGGGTAAAAAAATCCTAAAATTTGGGGATCAGCCTTTTATACAGGGGCTGGTATTTATACAGGGACTGGCATTTTGGAAGAGAGGGGGGATCGATCCGTGGAAAAAAAACCAAAACACTCCTCCATTTTTTTCTGGGAATTTGATAAAACATAACCAACTCCAGCTTCACCTCCATAACCACTTCAATGAACACCAAAGAAACACCATCGATCCATCATCCTGGGGACCAAAAGAAAACAATACAACACAGACCCCTTCAAAAAGGATTATCGACTTGAAGAACAAAAAGGCCACCTGCAAAAGACAACCAGAACAATAACCCGTCAAACCCTTAAATCCCACCGTGAGACTTGAAGCGGAGCACCCCACAACAGCCGACAGCGAAACCGCACAAATGCCACCCCTTTCAAACTTCCGTTGTTCACCACCTTCCGCCATAAAACCAAGCCGCGAAAACAAGCTGCTGAACCTTCCGCACCCTTCGTCACCTTCAACCTGACCGTAAAAACCACCCAAAATCCATCACTACCACTCCACCAACAACCAACCTTGACCGAACCTTTTCCTCCTTCATCTTCATCACCATTTCCGCAAACCCAGGTATCATCATCTTCTTCAATTGTTTCGCAAGCCAAAAACACCATCACCGATTCGCCGCCTCCAATCCCTAAACCTTCATCTTCCGAACCAGCTACTACTCCTCAATAATCACCGCGAACCACAAATCAGCCTCCGTAAAACCCACCTTCAAACCGTGAATCGTTCCACCGTATCCTTCAAAACCCTTCGACCACATCACCGATTCATCCAAAAACCGCCACCTTACACCTCGCTGCCGCCGTCAAAATCACCTGCAAACCAAACACAGATCGGCGATTCAGAGGGGGACGGATCGATTAGGAGAGAGAAAATACAAGTGTAAGTGAGGAACATGAGATCGGCGGCTGTGTTTATCATCGAAGCTTCGAGGGAGCCGTGCGGATTTGAGAAAGGAGTTTATACGATATATTGCATTTGAGGGTTTATACTGACCCTTCTTATTTATTTTCTTTCTGATATGCTCTTTTTTTTCATATTTTTTTAAATTACTATAATTATTAGAAATCTGAATTTTATTGTTTATTTTTATACTACCCCCTTCTTGCGTTGTATTAACTTTTATTTTCTTTCTTTTCCATTTATTCATTATTATTTATAAATAAAAGAGCAGGTCTGTTTGTTTTGTTGTTGATGGGCCTCATGGTCCACACTAATTTACTAGTTGCACACCTAGTTCCAGCAGACAATCCCCTTGTTTTTGTTTGGTCATTTTGTGGGATATTATGATGATAATGGTTTGTTTTGTCCTTAATTAGTTTTTTTTATATATAATAATTATTAGTTTTATACATGTAAATATTTTAGTTAGCTTTTGGTTTTTAATTAATTAGCTTTAAAATTTTAATTAGTTGGTGTTTAGAATTTTCATTTAAATATTGATTATCTCTTTAATTATTATTAGGGTCTAACATTTGTTCTTTCTTTTCTTGATTATTTTTTTATTTAGGTTTAATAGACTTTTATTAGAATTTTGACATAGGCTTTAGATGAAGTTTGAATTTTATAATTTTGTTTAAATCTTATTATTTCTTTGGTGAGGCTTTATTTTAATTGAGTTTGATTTGGTGAAAAAAATCGAATCTTGAGTAGAGTTTAGTGTTATGCACTCAAGGACTAATTGAAGGTCGATCGCGTGAAGTTTCTTATCGACGCTTATCTTTGAGATTATTGGTGCGTATTGAAGAGGCAACGGACCTTCTCCATTAGGTATAACTAAAACTCGACTTTACCTCTTGTGTACTTTATCATAATCTTGATGCCACGCTCGTGTTTGGATGGCTATTTGTACCTCACCATCGATTTTAAATCCTAAATCTCTTAGAAAAAAAATGTGATTTTCATTCAAACTTTCAAGCTAATCAATTTGCGAAAGAACTGAACTCCGGAGTCTAGCACTCCGCACGTTCTTGAGTGAATCATACCTGGGCTAGCCCCACGCGTTGTGGATTCATTCGCCCTTTCGTATTTAAAGCACTCAATTAATCAATCAAACAATTCATCGCGCATACATTTTCACACACGTAAGTCGGTCACTTGTGATCGCCGCCTGTACGACAATCGCAACGTCTTAATTCAAATCAAATAACGAGTAATTGAACTCCGGAGTCTAGCACTCCGCACGTTCTTGGATCAAATCACTCCTGGGCTAGCCCCACGCGATGTGGTTTATTCACCCGCTCGTTTCTAAAACACGAAATCGTTTAAATAAGTTATACGAAGAATTGAAAGGATTAGACAATTCATTCACTTTTTCCATATTCAAAACAATTTAACAATCTTAAAAGGATTAGACATGATTCATCTCCATAGGAAAGATGTTCCTCCTATCAACCACAAACACAAATCAAATCTTACAAACAATTTTTCTCAAAGGAATAATGTGGCATTGCTTGTCGATACTCATATCCAAGTTTAAAGCTTCTTCCGATTTTTATTTATTCTCAAAGGAAGAATGTGGCATTGCTTGTCGATCATTATATCCAAGTTTAAAGCTTCTTCCGATTTCTCATTCCTCAAATGTTTGTGGTGGATTAAGCGAGATACCTCCCTTAGAGATGACGACTTGTCTCTTTCTTTTTCAAATACAACTTAAACTTACCAACCAATACGAATTATTTTCTACAATTAATTAGCGAGTAACTGAACTCCGGAGTCTAGCATTCCGCACGTTCTTGAATGCAACCGCTCCTGGGCTAGCCCCACGCGACGTGATTCATTCACCCTCTCATTTTAAAACACCCTTAACAAAGGTAAAACATTTTCTCAAAAAGAACATTGTTTAAATCTTTCTATCTCGCAAACAAGCTAGCGCTTCAGCCTCCTATCACGAGCAGATAAGCCAACGCTTAGCTGTAGAATGCATTTTCAAACAATCGTTCAATAAAAATCACAAACCGTAGTTGCACGAACTACGAAGCTCTGACTTTCCCATTGCACAAGGGAATACGTAGGCACGGGAATTTTTATCCTTCGCGAGCACAATAATAAAAAATTAACTATCTCTCCATCACAATAATATAAAATTTAACCTTTTCCCATAACAAACGATAATTAAAATAGTTCTTTTAAAGCGGTCTTAATAAACTTAATCATTAAAAGAAGACAATAATACAAGTTAACATTTTTAAGCGCAAACTATACTAAGAGGTTCCCGTTGAGTACAACGGACGTGAGGGGTGCCTAATACCTTCCCCTTGCGTAACTGACTTCCGAACTTAGATTAGTGGTTTCGTTGACCATTCTTATCCCTTATTTAGGTTGTGTCTATATCTCCCTTTTCTCTCGTAGAATAAATAGAATTAGGTGGTGACTCTGTTGTTTATTTTAGGATCGTATTTTTTCGAGGTACGACACCACCAATCATCGGCTTCTTCCTTCAGCATGTGAGAACTAAGCCTCACCTTACTCTCTTCAGCATAGTCCATGACTTTGAAGATTCTTTCAATCTCCTTCAACCAATTCTGAGCACCATCAGGATCAAATCTTCCTTTGAATATCGACGGTTGATTCTTCCTGAACTCATCATTCACATTCACATTCGGCGCTCCCTGCACCGCCCTAGCCATTGCTTCCAAAGCAGTAGCCATATCATTGTCATTTCTACCAGCCATATTCTGATTGTTCCCAAAGACAATAACAAGATTAAACAAAAGTTCAATCATAATAACATCAAGACAGACACAACTGACTCGAACACTGGCTCTAATGTAACACCCCCTTTCTATACCCCCAAATAATCAATTAAATCATTTAGGCACATGTTAAAAATTTCATGAGAGTATAATTAAACATGGTATAAAAGAGCAATTCCACATTATACTTGGAATTAACCACATTACGCTTGCTCATAATAGATATGCAACAATAGGGTAATTTACGACATGATAACTAATTATACAGCGGAAACATTTCAACAACATCAAACATATATATATTTCCATTCATATATATATATATATATATATATATATATATATATATATATATATATATATATATATATATATATATATCAACAAGTTTGATGCCAACAACAAATATTCATGTCTATACAAAACATCCATCCAAAAGATACATGTACACAATGCATCACAAAAATGGCACCAAGCCAACCTAACTACCCGGTGCTACATATCAGAGCCGACCGACCAAAAGATGAAGACGAGCTTCACAAAAATATGCCATCCAGCAACCTACTCTGTAATGCCTCATAGAGTATCATAAAACAGCAGAAGGGTGAGAAACATTATCATAATAACATTGCATATAATTATATATCTCAACATATAAAATGCACATAAAGAGTATTCTCACCACAATTCATACCTCATCACCTATACACATCGCAACGTGTACATACACAAAATCAAGCATATTCATCATGCACCAATTCACTAATTCACATAAACTTACTTTATTTATGTTTATTCCTCAATTCTATTCATTCTGCATAAACATACGTCTAGCTATGTTTAATCACACATATACATTACAAATGTATAAATCACATACATATACATATATCAAACATGCATATATACAATCAAGTATGTTTCATCACACATACTATCATCTCCACTTTAATCCAAATAAACATATGCACATTCATGTTTACTTTTGCATATCTTAATTAAAATGATAAAATGCAACTCATTGAGATCGACACACGACTCTATGCAGATGCAATGCGGTACTGACTCAACATTTCAGTAGGTTCACTCAGGAACCAAATGGAATCATCGCTTGTTACCTAAAGTAATTCCCCGTCGGGCACACGATGTTCACCCATTGCTCACACCCCACATGGGTACACAATGTTTATGGATTACTCACACCCCACACGGGCACACAATCCGGTTTCTCACACCCCACACGGGCACATAATCAATGTGAATAAATCACCCATCGCTCACACCCCACACGGGCACACAATCAATGTGAATAAATCACCTATTGCTCACACCCCACACGGGCACACGATGTTTCTGGATTGCTCACACCCCACACGGGAACACAATCCGATCACTCACACCCCACATGGGCACACGATCTTGTTGTAGTCATTGCTCACACTCCACATGAGCACACAATGCTACAACAGATTCACAAAGAATCCCACAACACAAGAATGCATACATTATGCTTACATGCAAAATGACACACAACATTCTTGAAAATGCATACATATTCACAATATAGTTATGCATTCATCACATACAATTAGCATACATTCACATTTAATTCAAGCAATGTATCTACTTGCCAAACAGCCACAACACAACAATCAAACCCACAATTCCATAATTAACATAATTACGTTTTATCAGAAAAGTCGGGTAAAAGTCGGCTAAAAATTACATATTTTAGCATCATTAGTTTCTACGCGTTTCTAGCTTCGAAACGATATAAGGATCACTAAAATCGGATACCCGAAACTAAAGCTACGGATTAAAACACATAACCCCTCAAAACCTACAGGCTCGCTGAGCTCTCTCTCTCTCTCTCTCTCTCTCTCTCGCTGAGCGAGGGTCACCCTGGAACTTTCTCTTAGCGACCACTGCGATTTTCATAATTTCTCAGTTGCGAACAGACCTATAAAAAGCCCCCAAAACTCTTCCAAAACTCAACAAACATGATTATTAACATGTATTCATCCTCATACTTCGATTATATCAAGTTCTAACCGATTAATCCATAAATTTCTCACAATCTCATCAAAACCTAACTTTTCATTTTCTCTAAAACTCCACCAAATCAAAAATCCACAAAATCTAACACATACATAAGCATATACAAGATTAAGATAACAATGTTTAGCACCCTTACCCGATTATTTCGTCTACGTAGAGCAATCTTGATCAAAACCTAGCTTTTCCTCTTTTTCTCTTCTCTTTTCTCTTCTCTTCCTTTCTTTCTTTTCTTTTTCTTTCTATTTCCTTTTCTTTCTCTTTCTCCTAACTTATACTCTTTTCTCTCTATTTTTATTCTTACTAACTATTCTTATTCTTTCCTTCTTATTTATACACTTAACTCTATTCTTTCTATTTCTTTCCAACCAAATATCATTCTCTCACAAAAATACCAATTCTACTAATTTCTAACTTAACACTAATTAACAAATATCTAACATACCCTTTTATCCAATTTTACCCGAAAATTCACAAAACGGTAAAATCACATAACAAACCAACATATCACATATTCACATTAACATATCCAATTATCATGTTAATTTCACAAATAAAACAATTATCATACAAATAAAATAAAATACTCCACAAAAATTTGGGAAAATCGAATCGGGGCGTTACAGGTCCCAAACCCTGATTGTTGTATCTGATAACATCCGCCTAAGCCCATCTCTCCACCTAAATCATGTGCTTCATGTCCCTAAGCTTTCTAACAATCTTCTGTCCATCCATAAACTCACTAAAGACTTGAATTGTGCTGTAACTTTTTTTCATTCTCATTGTGTTTTTCAGGACCTTGCCACAGGGAAGACGATTGGAATTGCTGAGGAACAAAACAAGTTATATTGTCTGCCTCATATGGAAAGAAAGTGTCATCAGGATGGTTCAAAGTCATGGGAAAATACTCAAGTATGGCTCCAACACAGACGTCTTAGACATCCTCCATTCCGCATGCTCAGGTCTTTATTCCCTCACTTGTTTACCAAAGTGTCTGTTAATTCCTTTCATTGTGATGTGTGTCAGTTTGCCAAATCCCATCGAGCAACCTATTCCCCTAGTGATACTAGGAGTGTCGAACCCTTTGATCTTTTTCATTATGATGTATGAGGGCCTTCGTCCATTTCCAATATTTCTGGTGAAAAATGGTATGTTAATTTTATTGATGACTGTACTCGGGTTACATGGGTTTTTCTTATGAAAGATAAGTCTGAAGTGTGTCAATTATTTATTAACTTTTTTCAAATGGTTAAAACATAGTTTGGGAAACCTATTAAAAGGTTACGGTTAGACAATGGTAAGGAGTATGTAAACCAAATCTTTCACAATTTTCTCAAAACTAATGGTGTTGTTCATGAGTTGACTTGTGTTAACACTCCACAACAAAATGGGGTTGCTGAAAGAAAAAATCGTCATCTTCTTGAAATCACCCAAGCATTACGCTTTCAAATGAATGTTCCTAAATTTTATTGGGGGGGGAAGCTGTCTTGACCTATACTTATTTAATTAACACGTTACCTTCTAGGGTGTTTGTCGTACCTCGAAAAATACGATCCTAGAATAAACAACAGAGTCGCCACCTAATTCTATTTAAAGAAAAGGGAGATATAGATACAACCTAATAAAGGATAAGAAATGGTTTACGAAACCAAATTCTAAGTTAGGGAGTCGGTTACGCAAGGGGAAGGTATTAGCACCCCTCACGTCTGTTGTACTCAACGGGAACCTCTTAGCTAATTATGCGATTAAATGTTTGATCTTAAGTCTCTGTCTTCTAAATGATTGTTAATATGTTTGTTCTTAAAGAAAAGTTTTAAATTAATATTAAGACGGAGAAAGGATTAAAGTTCTTTTATTATTGTGCTCGCGAAGGATTAAAATCCTCGTGCCTACGTATTCCCTTGTGCAATGGGAAAGTCAGAGCTTCGTAGTTCGTGCTACTACGGTTTATGGTTTTTAATCGAAAGATTGTTCAAAATGCATTCTACTGCTAAGCGTTGGCTTATACTCGCGGTGGAGGTTGAAGCACTAGCTTGTTTGCGAGATAGAATGATTTAAACAATGTTCGTTTTAGAGAAAAGTGTTTGACTTTTGTTAAGGTGTTTTAAACGAAAGGGCAAATGAACCACGTCGCGTGGGGCTAGCCCAAGAGTGATTGCATTCCAAAACGTGCGGAGTGCTAGACTCCGGAGTTCCGTCTTTCGCTGATTGATTATGAAAGTGATTTAAATTGGTTGGTAAGTTTTAAGTTGTTTAATTATGAAAGAGTGAATGAACCACGTCGCGTGGGGCTAGCCCAGGAGCGGTTCACTCTAGAACGTGCGGAATGCTAGACTCCGGAGCTCTATTCTTTCGTATTTGAAATTATAAAATGATTGAGATATTTTGATATACGAACGATGATTGAACCACGTCGCGTGGGGCTAGCCCAGGAACGATCCAATCTAGAACGTGCGGAGTGCTAGACTCCGGAGCTCTGTTTTCATATTTAAATCTTTTAAAATAAGTTGAATAATTGTTTTTTAGACGTTTTAGAATTAACGTGTTTAAATAACAAAGGACTGAACGAAACACTACGCGTGAGGCTAGCCCAGGTGTGATTCGTTCGAGAACGTGCGGAGTGCTAGACTCCAAAGCTCTATTCTTTGTTAAATTAAATAAGATGCGCAATAAGTCGTGCACACGGAGATCACATAGTGACCGACTTACGTGTGTGCAAAAATGTAAGCGTATGAATTGATTAAATGAAGTGGATTCGATTCCTAATTCCTAAAGGTATTCCTAGTGAAAACGGAACTGGTAAAATAAAGGCGGATGAAATAAATTACGTACAAAAACGGAAGAGGGATACAATAATAATTTTATACGAGAATGCGGCGAAATAAAGGGTCTCGTTGTAATTTGCCCAAGAGAAAGCGTGTGTGCAGTGTCTGAATTGATCGGAACCGTTAGAAATTAATATGATAAAAAAAAGTACTTGAAATAAATGAAATAAATAACTTAAATAAAAATGAGATAAATTGTGAAATTAGAATAAATAAAATAAAATAAACAAGATGGCCTCATATCGGCCACGATTTATCGAAATCGATTTATCGTGGCTTTTTATTATATCATTGGCCCAAATAAAAATCAAAACGGAATTGAAAAGCAAAGACACATCTTTTTGAATTTTTAGTTTATCAACAACTAAACAAAATTACGACTAAAATTAAAAACTAAATTTAAATAACTTACTACACAATGATATTTTTTATATTTTTAAGTGTTAATCACATATATACTTTACTTCTAACATTAATAAATAAATTAAACAAAACTATATTTTGAAAGGAAGAAACTAAGTCAATCTAATAACTTAAACTAATAAGGAATTTTTTTAATAATTTAAATAGATAACAAACTAAAATATAAAAAGAAAATGATGAATGATACTCACAAACTTCAAGGCTAGCAAATGTTGAGCTTGTTGTGTAGAAGAAAGTGAATGTGTTTTGATGGAGGTTGTTGTTGTGGTGAAGATGGTGAATGTTTATGGGTATTGTGTAAGTAAAAAAAAGAATTTTGACTTTGAAAAATATGTTATGAATGTGCTAGATTTTGAGAATATAAGAGTGATCTTGTTAGTTTCAAATGAGAGAAAGATAGATCTTATTTATAGTGTGAATGAGGTAGGAGTGTTGATGTGACAATCCGTGTGACTTTATGAGCATAATTTTTTGTCATTGATAAGTACAAGTTGGCAATCCATGTGAAGTGTGAGAATGATTCTTGGTCATTGATAAGTCCAAGTTGACAATCCATGTGACTTTATAAGAATGATTCTTGGTCATTGATAATTCCAAGTTGGCAATCCATGTGAAGTGTTTGTACTACATTGTAGTGGACCCCACTTGCTATTTTTCCTTTTTTGAATATGAAGAAAAACAAAAGAAAAGTAGTAATAATAAAAATAAATAATAATAATAAAAATAAAAATAATAATAATAATAATAATAATAATAATAATAAAGAAAAAAAATTGAAAATGATTATCAAAAAATAAATTATATTGAATTAAATAAATTAAAGTTAAACTAAATAAATTGAAATTGAAATTAAACTAAAATCTAAATTAACTTATATAAAAAAATTCTAAATTAGAATTGAACCAAAATAAAATTTAAATTAAAACTAATTCTAAAATATCTAATATAATCTAAACTCCTATTCTTAAAGCGAAATAAGTAATTCTAAAAACATCAAGAATAAAATATGACATTAAAAGTAAAATAAATAGAACTGCATGATTGATGATTAATTGATTATAATGCAAAAATGACTGACTATCAAATAATTCGATAAAAATGCGCCAGAAGAGAAAAAATGATCAAAAAAAACAAACGAACGGTCAAAATTTAGAGTATGATAGTGTTATCTGGTGTTAGTCATGTGCAGGTCCTGACTCGATTCTTTCCGTCCGTGCCTATCATGTCAAGTCTTCAGAATTGTGTCTTTGGTTGTTCTGCCTTTGTTCATGTTCATGGTCCTCATCGGGGTAAGTTAGATCCTCGGGCTATTAAATGTATCTTCATAGGATATGCTTTAGATAAGAAGGGGTACAAGTGTTATCATCCTCCTAGTCGTCATGTCTATATATCCATAGATGTTACTTTTCAGGAATCCGAGTCTTATTATCCCAGTCTTCAACTTCAGGGGGAGAATAATCAAGAAGTTGAGTCTTCAGTCCTTCCATTTTTTCCTCTAATACAGGACCCAGAGTCATATCTTGATTTGTCTGTTCTTCCTATTCTTCCTGTAATACAAGAGCCCTTGATGCCTAATAAGGATGGTGGCGATGTACCAATACCGGTGCATAATAATGTTGACAGATACAAGTTACAGTTCCAACGAAAAAGGTGGAAAGATAAACTTGTTCTGCCCCAACAAGTCCAATCGTCTGAACTTGAGGTAAATGTTCCTAACCCTGAGCATAGTAATTCTTGTGAGCCAAACCTTGATGACCAATCATTTGAACCCGAGGTAAGTGTTCCTAACCCTGAGCCTATTAATTCTTGTGAGCCAAACCTTGATGACCTATCTATTGCTTTGAGAAAATAAAAAAAAGGTCTTGTACCAAATACCATATATCCCAGTTTGTGTCTACTAAAAAGCTTTATGTGCAGCATCAGAGTTTTATTTCAACTATTCACTCTATTAGAGTCCTTGCATCAGTACAAGACGCATTAAAGGATAAGAACTGGACTCAAGCCATGAATGAAGAGATGCATGCACTAGAGAAAAATAGGACTTGGGAGATTATTGAGAAGCCAAATGACAAGAGGCCAGTAGGCTGTAGGTGGATATATACGGTAAAATACCGATCTGACGGTACTCTCGATAGATATAAGGCGAGGCTAGTTGCAAAGGGATACACCCAGACCTATGGAATTGATTATGAAGAGACATTTGCTCCAGTAGCAAAAATGAACACTGTAAGAATCATTCTTTCTTGGTAGCTCACTTTGATTGAGAGTTGCAACAATTTGATGTGAAAAATGCTTTCTTGCATGGAGATTTGGAGGAAGAGGCATATATGGAGATCCCACCCGGATATGACCTTATTTCAGGAAGTAATAAAGTTTGTAGGTTAAAGAATGCCATATATGGGCTCAAGCAATCACCTCGGGCTTGGTTTGGGAGGCTCACTCATGTAATGGTGTCCTTGGGGTATAAACAAAGCCAAGGTGATCATACTCTCTTTATAAAGTATGCTCAAAATGGTAAACTCACTCTTTTATTGGTCTATGTATACGATATAATCATAGCAGGTAATGATGAATTTGAGAAGCAAAAATTGAAGAATGAGTTGGCAGCTCAGTTTGAAATGAAGGGCCTTGGAAAGTTGAAATATTTCCTAGGTATGGAGGTAGCATACTCAAAACAAGGAATTTTCATTTCTCAAAGAAAATATGTCTTTGACCTTCTCAAAGAGACTGGCAAGTTGGGTTGTAAGTCTGCCAGAGTGCCTATAGAGCAAAATCACAGGATTGGGAGTGATGAGGAAAGCCCAAGGGTTGATAAAGCTCAATACCAGAGACTTGTGGGAAAACTCATTTATCTATCTCACATTAGGCCTGTCATAGCTTATCCGGTTAGTGTTGTCAGTCAATTCATGCATGACCCTCAGGAGAGGCACTTACAGGTAGTGGATAGAATCTTGCAGTATCTAAAGATGAGCCCAGGAAGAGGACTATTGTTCATGAAAAGTGAGTGGTTGCCTATGGAAGTTTATACTGATGCGAATTATGCAGGGTCGGTTGTTGATAGGAGATCCACCACTGGATATTGTATGTTCCTAGGTGGAAATTTAGTGACATGGAGGAGCAAGAAACAGAATGTAGTTGCCAAATAAAGTGCAGAGGCAGAGTTTAGAGCCATGGCTCAAGGAGTTTGTGAACTGTTGTGGATGAAGATCATTCTAGATTACTTGAAAATTAAGTATGAAGCTCCTATGAGACTTTTCTGCGATAATAAGTCTGCCATTAGTATTGCTCACAATCCGGTCCAACACGACAAAATAAAGCATATAGAGATAGATTGACACTTCATCAAAGAGAAATTGGATAATGGTTTTATTTCTACATAGTATGTTCCATCAGGACTTCAATTAGCTTATGTGCTCACCAAAGGACTTCCCTTGGAGCAGTTTCGAGATCTTACTTGCAAGCTAGGGATGATAGATATCCATTTCGCAGGTTGAGGGGGAGTGTTGTAATATTAGTATTATTATTAGAATATATTGAATAATTACAGCTCATTAGTTGATGTCTTGTATAGCTCATTATAGCTCATTATGACTAGATTAACATTTATAGGAAAAATAATTATTTAGATAGACTTATAGTCTATAAATACCTCTTATGTATTCTTTACAAGATATATAAAATATTCCATATTTCTACACTGTTTTTAATGTTATGAAATATGTCCCGACATCTGGTATCTGCGTGCCAGAATTTCAAATATTGATTATAGTATTCTTCTCTTAATCATAAAATAGTGATTTGAATCACATTTTTTTTTTGGTTAGAACTTTGAAATCCTTAGATTTTCAGTCAAACTCAGTTGAAAAAATTTGCTTGGGCAATGGATGTAAATCCTTACTTCAAAATTTGAGATCAATGAGATATTAGAGCCAATGAGTCTATTCAATAGGAGTAATTATTTTTGAAGGAGAACAAGTTTATATATCAAATCTTGTATATTACAAAAGCGTTTAACCAAACTTGTCATGCAAAAACTTAACTGGAACTCAAACTAAATGAAACTTACCAGGATTTAAACAATTTTTTACAAAAGAGATGACATCCGAAGCCACGCTCGCAACAATCGAACTCAAAACAACTTCTAACTCGCACAACCATGCTTGCAACAACGTCGCTCGAAGCAACTACAAACCGGACAAAACAATAGTGCTCAGAACCAAAAACCCTTTCAACTTTCATCCTCGTAATCGACAATCACACCGAATCACATGCACAATAATGTCTCACCATCCAATGCTTCGATACGCTTCTCTCGAGTAAAAACTGCTTGCATAATCACTTTCCACAATTCAAAATCATTGTCTTTTAAAAAATTCCTAAGCTTGCATTTATCCATGGTGCTCATTTGTAAACAAGACTCATTTGTCCCATGACGGGTTCCACTTGTTGTGAAAAAATAATAAAATAAGGCAAAGCACTTTTGAAGAATTATTCAAAGTTCAAACACACAAAAAATTGATGTGTGAGGACATAGAACAATGACAACAAAAAATAAATGGTCTAAAACAACAGAATAACCTGCCAAAAAGTGAAATCAAATTCACAACAAGTCATAAGAAGATAAAAGACAAGAAACACAATAACTCATTTATCTAGTTCGATCAGACGATTGACTCTAGACGAAAGATCAATTCTTCAATTTACTATATTTTTTAAAAATAATTAATTGAGTAACAACAAAATAATAATCCAAGTTCTCAAATACATATCTTATTTTCTACCCAAATATTTCTCAATATCTCATACTTTCAAAATAGTGTTTCCAATTCCCTTAAACATTTCCAAAGGATGCCAAAATTCCAAGAATTTCAACAATTCTTCCTTTTAAGTTTGACTAGAATTCCCCATCTTTCTCTTTGTCTTATGTTATAATGTTTTCAAAATATAAATACAAAAATGATTTAGATACATATTTATAACTATTGAAATCAATTAATTTTTAACCGATTCAAACACTCAACACATTAATTTTAGAATTAAAAAGATATAAATATCTTATAATATTATTTATAATATTATAATATTAATATACAAACTACAAACTAAAACGACAAAAAGTAATACTTATAAACCGTTTAAATAAAACCCGAACCGCATCGAATTTTTTGTCTGATCGCTGTTGCCACCAAATAGTTTGATTCCATCGTATAGTCGCCACCACTACCTGTCAAACTGCTCCGCATCCTTGACATCTTCACATCAATAACTAAATATCATTCTCTTTAAACATTAATATAAATTTTTTCCACAAATAATAACTTAAACTTTGATTTTTTTTAATACTTTTAAAGTTTAAATTATTTAGATATTCTCTTTGTGAAAATTCCAAAGTAGCAATTATTCTTTAAAAAAAATGTAGGGTAGAACCAAAGGGTATGAAAAGAAACATAATAGTTTGGATTAGGACTGTTACAAAAGTGGCCAGCCATCGTCAGCTGGATAAATTGATGTAAAGGCGTGTCAGCCGTTTTTTGTTTCGACATAGATAGAGATGTTTGGAATATGACTTGAGTCGACTGCTTAGCTTATAAACAAGACACTTTTAGTAACTCACTCATCATGCTCGTTCATAAACTTTATATTTTAACATTCATTTCTTGAATATTTTTCACACGTTTTCAATTCTTTTGTTTTTTATTTTTTTAATTTGTTTTCTTTGCGGTGGCCTCGTCGGCAAAAAGTAGGTCCCGAATTGTATTAATATTAGAGATTAATATTAATCAGAACCGATACAACAATTTGTTGTCAACAAGAGAGAAAGCGGTTCAAGTTACTGCACCGTTTAAATTAGCTATTAATCTTAAATATTGATTTCAAGAGTTCTCTTATCTTTTGTACTCAGATATTTATCAGATTTACTATCCGTGCACCGCACGATTATATTAAAAACAAAATTATATTATTTTATAATAATTGATATTTAATTTTTGTTTATATATAAAATTATTTTTTAAGCTATTTATATTATTTTTAAATTGATATTTAATTTTTATTTGTATATAAAATTACTTTGTAAGTTATTTATATTATTTTTTTAATTATAGTATTAATTTTTTTAATGAAAAATAGTAATAAAAAAATATTTTATACTATTATTTTTTTAGATTATACTTATCAAAAGTATTATAGTTTCATTTATATATTAAAATAAGTATTTTATTATTAAATATTATTATAAATATATGACTACTAACATTTAACTTATAATTTAAATTAATTTCAGTATAAAATAATATAATAGTAACAATAGTAATATCGTAGAAATGAAAAAATATTAGGAATAAAAATATATGTATTCATGTCAACAACAGTTTTATAAACATAATAATAATATAATAATAATATATTCAGTAAACACTATTAAAAATAATTATTATTATAATAATAAAAATATAATTAACTTCAATTAAGACATTTAAAATTTAAAAATTCATATAAAATAATATGAATTTTTAACAAATTTATAAAATTCATAAAAATAATATGAATTTTTAACAAATTAATAAAATAAAATTTTATAAGAATATAAATATATATTTTTTAGATATGAATATTGTAACTTAACTATTAATAGTAAATAAGTAACAACTCTAATATTAATAGCAAATGTATATCAACTCTAATAATAATTGTTAATAGGATATAGAATCTGACAAGTGTAACTATAAATGTTGAACTATAAAATTTTAAAGAAATTAATTATAATAATACCCTTATAATAATTAATTATATAATTTCTTATAGTGTTATTATTTAAAAGAATTGAATAAATATGAATATGAGCTATAAATGTTATTAATAAGAATAATATATTTATTATTTATATTAGTTACATCTTATCTCATCATTGTTTGAATAAAAAGACATTTAAAATGAGATAATAGTCGTTAGTGTTTAAATCAACTATTTTCATAAAAATGATATTATAATTGTCTTTATCGAAATTAAACCTGCAATGCCAAAAATTAGAAATTAAACTTAAAATTAGCATTCAATGAAATCAATATTTTATAATCACATTAACAAAATATAAGTTTGATTTCAAAAGAATATAAGTTTCATTTCAAAACTTCTTTACAGTGACACCAAGTAGTAACGATTGCTCCAAATATATTTATAACCACCTTAATATCAATAAAACTCATCATCAGATTTCATCAAATTATATAAGCAGTTGCTTTTATCTATTAATACATAATATTTTAATTAAATTATTTTAGAATTTAAATTTTAGGAAGATCATTTGAAAATATTTTTTCAATTAAGTTATATAATTGATAATTGTCTTTTTTTTTCACTTATAATTTTTTTTTAAGGTTTCAATTACTTTTGGCATTTTATACATAGTAATATTGATACACCAATAAGAAAATTTTTTAAATAGTATTAGACTGAAGTTTAACTCTAATTCTATTTTTTTTTCCAGTTTTTCCTAAATTATGAGCTTTCACGTTACAATGCCTACTAATAAAACTATAACTCAAAATTTCACATAAGAGCTCTGCACTGAGGAATAATATCCTCAACGCATCTGTTTGAATCTTTATGCTTTAAATGTTATTTTTTATTGACAATTATAGACATCATTTGGTTTCCAGAGTTTCAGTCATGCTAGAGTCAATAGTAACTACCTCTTACTTGCAAGCTTCTGATACAATTGCATTGTTCAACACTCTTATAACATAACTCCAAGTTGTGAAACTATCTCTGTTACACACTACAACATTAGTTATGAACTTAATATTAAATAAAATAATAAGAGAAATAGAAAGACATTATTTCAAAACTAAGTAACATAAGGTAGAAGAAATAAGAGAAAAATGTAAAAATATTTATATGAGTATATGTATTTGTTATTCATCGGCTCCATGCAACCTTAACATAAAACTGTTTTTTCTCTTTCATCTTCCACACACATAAATAAATGAAAATGAAGAAATAGTTTTAACGTATATGACAACTTCATCCTTGAGCAAATTTTGGTTGAATCTATGATATAGATCCAGATATCATTTATAATTGTGATACAAATTAAACATTCTTGTAGGTAAAAAATGGAGTGCAATTAGGAAAGACTGGAAAACATGGATGATGAATGTTAATGTTTTTTTTGTTTAGCTTGTATGTCATGCTATAAAGGGAATGAGATGGTCTTAATATATTAGTTATTGAAATTATGGAATTAAAACTATATTGAATGAGTTTTTTTAAGTGAGATAAGTAAACTGAAACTGCTACACTAAATTAATTTTAATTGATGAATATTAACGGTGGATCAGAGAATATAATGAGTTTATGTTATACTAGTATAGAATAGGTGGATCATTAAAATTGCAATAAACTCTTCATTTTATTTGATATACCAACTTCAAATAATCAAAAAATTAAAAAATTAGGGATTTGCCAAGAGTTGTTATCATGAAAAATTAGTCAAAATATACATTAAAAATAATTATATTTTCAAAATATACATTAAAAATAGTTAAATTTAATAACTAACAATGATAAAAAAATACAAAATATTTATATTTTTTAAAAGAGACATTTGTATAGACTCTAATCAATTTTTAGAACTAATTAGTTATATAAAATAAAAAATTATTCAAAATATTTTCAATATTATTTTTTTGAAAAAATTATTTAAAGTATTTTTAATAGTATTTTGTATTAGTCAAAAATAGTTATATATTTTCAATTTATTTGATATTTATATTTAAAATAAATATACATTTAAAATTATTATTATTAATATTATTATTATTATTACGAAAAAATATCAATTTTTGAAAAGAGATAATTGTATTGACTCTAATAAATATTTAGAATTAATTAATTATATAAAATAAAAAATTATTCAAAATATTTTCAATATTATTTTTATTAGTAAAAAATAGTTATATATTTTCAATTTATTTGATATTTATATTTAAAATAAATATATATTTATAATTTTTAGTATTATTATGAGTATTATTATTATTATTATTATTTTATTTTTTTTGAGAATTAAAGATTTTTTATAAAAAAAAATGAGAATTAGGATAATAAGATATAATAGTGTTAATTGAATATATTATTATTATTATTTATAATTTTGGTAGTTGGTTATTATATTATTATTATTATTTTATTTTATTTTGAAAGAAAAGATATATTATTAATTTCAAAAAACAATACAAAACAATGTGGTCATAAACGACCCGATCTTCCACTCCGACATTACATCATCAATTTGACTATGTGTTTTCTAATTCTCCTATTTTGTCAACCTCCATACACAATGTTATCAATGACTTGTGTTTCTATATTGCTATTATCAACATCTTTACCAAACACTATACAATTTCTATAGTTCCATAAACCATATACCGTTTCTGCAACGACCATCTTCACCAAAGAAGCTTTCCAACCCTTTCCTTTAACAATTCGAGTGAGCCAAACAATTTCCTCTTTCCACTCAGTTGGTGTGTGCGATATCTCAAGCCACTTTAGGATATTACTCCATATTTCCTTTGTCTTTTGGCAGCAAAAAAACAGGTGGTTATGAGATTCTTCTTCTGTTTTACATAAGGCACATAAGCTCTCTTGCCTAAAACCAAACCTTTGTAATCTATTTTTTGTTGCAAGTTTCCCATGACAAGTCAACCATAAGCAAAACACAGCTCTATGTCTAGCTTTATTCCTCTTTATTAGGTTCCTCCAATCAACCTTTGGCAAGTCTCCCACCAGCTTTTGGTAAAACAACTTTGTTTAGAAAACATGTTTGGAGATGACTTCGGTCCAGCATTATTGTATTTGCCCTATGTGCTCCCTTTGTTTCATCAAATCCTTCATAATCCAAGAATGTTGATGCTTTATTTCAAAATTCATTACATCCCTACCTTTCAAGTAGTATGCATGCATCCATTGGACCCAAAGTGTGTCAGCTTTCCTGCATATATTCCATAGGTTTTTTAAGGCCTGCACATCATTCCAAGCAGCTAAGTTGATGATGTTTAGACCCCCTTGATCTCTGGCCCTGCACATATTGTTCCAAGCTACTAAACTTTTCCTGCTCACATCACTGCCACTTGTCTAGATAAAACTTCTACACACAATATCAATCTTTTGAATGACAAATTTAGGAATGGGAAACACTTGCATCCAGTAATTTGCAATGACACATGAAATACTTTGCACAAGTTGTATCCTGCCAGCATAACTCCGAATATTTGTCGACCAGTGCTTGATTCTGTTAACTATTTTCTCTATCAGAGGCAAATAGTTTGCAATGTTCATCCTTTTGCTAGATAAAGGAGCTCCCAAATATTTGATAGGTAGCTTGCCTTCTTTGAATCCTGTTAATTGTTTCAGCAAATCCTTTGAATCAGAATCAATGCCTGCAAAAAATATTCTACATTTGCCAGGGTTAACACTGAGACCAGTTGAGTCAGTAAATTTTTTGAATGCTCCCATAAGAAATTCAATGGAGACTTTATCCCCTCTATAAAACAGTAAAACATCATCTGCAAAACTCAAGTTTGTTAGGCAAAGCTTCTCATATTTTGTATGGTAATTAAAGTCTGCATTCCTCTACATCTTGAGTAAAATCATGTGCATATATTCCATTATCATAACAAAAAGCAAAGGTGATATGGGGTCACCTTGTCTAATCCCCCTCTTTGCTTGAAGAAAATCAGACATCTCTCTATTTGTGCTAAACTTGTAAGATACGGTTGTCACACTCACCATAATCCAATTAATAAATCTGCTAGGTATGCCCAACTCCTTTAAAATGCAAATAAGAGCATCCCAATTCACCATATCATATTCCTTTTGCAGATCAAGCTATAACATTATTTTGGGAGTTCCATTCTTCCTATCATAACCTTTTAAGAGCTAAAAAGCCAAAAAATGTGATTCTGGATTTGCTGGCCAGGAATAAATGCAGCCTGATTCTTACTGATGATGCTTTGAAGAATAGTCCCCAACCTAGCAGTCATGATTCTGGATATTATTTTATACACAGTTATACATCCAGCTATAGGTCTATACTCTTTGATGTTGGTTGCACTGTCCACCTTAGGGATTAGAGTTACTAAAATACTGTTGAAAGGTTTGTACAATCTACCTTGTTCAAAAAACTCTTTTATAGCCTTGATCACATCTTCTTTTATAATTTTCCAAGCTGCTTTGAAAAATCTAGCCCCATATCCATCAATCCCAGGACTCTTTAAATCACCAATCCCATTTAAAGCTTCCTGAATTTCTTTTTCATTCACCTCACAAATACACTTTGCTCTTTATTTCATATTCAAGTGGGGCCCCATTCTCATGGCTTCTAGGTCAATGTGGCTAGTGGTGTTCACTTTGGTTCCCATAACGCTGCCATAATAGTCCAGGATTTTCACTTCTATATCGGTTTTGCTCTGCACAATAGTACCATCTTCCTTTTTCAAGTGGCTCATGTACTTTCTAGTATTCTTGGCTTTAATGTTAGCATAGAAGAAAGCATTATTACCATCCCCTCCTCTGATCCAGTCTATTTTTGCCTTTTGTATCAAGATCTTTTCATCCATCTCATTCAAGGCCATCACATCATCGATACAAAGTTTAACTCTCTCAATCAAACAGTTGTCCATTCTATTGTTTGCTAGCTCCAGCTGGGCTTTCCTCAGCTTTTCTCTAGCTTCAATAATTCTATGTTTCAACTGTGATATAGGCTTGCTGAAACTTTTTAAAACTTTTTGGAGTCTCATCAGTTTTTTCCAAAGGATGCTCATAGGGCTCCCCATGGCAGGTAATACCCAGTTACTTTTAACCACATCCAGAAATCTTGGTATTTCAGTAACACAATTTATGAACTTGAACTGACCCTTAACTTTTCTATGATAATTCTTTTCAGCAACATAAAGAACTGCATGATCTGACACAATTGGGGGTAGGATTTGTAGTGTAGTCTCCTCATAGGCTTGGAACCATTCAACATTTTCCAGTAGTATATCTATCCTATAGTAGATAGTCCCTGCTGCTTGTTTATTGGACCAAGTATAATACTCACCCAAACTTTCCATTTCACTCAGGCCAGTCACACTCATCATCAATTGGAGATCTTCATATTCTTTTTCAGTCACTATGTTTCCTCCAATTCTATCTTGAGTTGTTGCCACATTATTGAAGTCCCCTATTACACACCAAGGGCCCTGCAAATTACCATATAGATGCTCTATCTCCTTCCACAAAATCCTTCTTTTGTCAATTTGATTATGGGCATATATGGTTGTTAACCAGTACAAAAACTTTCCCATTATGTCATAAACAGCACAATGGATGTATTGACTAGTACATTTTATCTTTCTTATATCAATTATATGCTTCTCCCACCCCAACCACAATCTACCATTGGAACGGTCCTTGTAATTATCAGTATAGCTATCAAAATGGAGTTTTGCCTGAACATTCTTTGCTTTGTTTTCCTTTACCCTGGTTTCTATCAGAACAACTACAGTTGGCTTTAGCTCTAGGAGATGGGAGCTAATCTCCCTAAGCTTGCCACATTTATTTAGCCCCCTCAAATTCCAGGATACTATCATAACCCACTGCTTGTGGCTTATTGAGATCATTGAAAACCTTAAGAGCTACAGAACCATTGTTTATATTCACCACATAATTTAGTTCAGAGGATATGCTTTTACCTTTATCCCTCCTGATGTTCCTTACTATAGTCCACGGGCCAGCTTCATCATTTATCACCTCACCTTCTCTTATTTCATCTGGTTGTATCTGCTTGGGAATGACTTGTGCCTTATCAGGTGGCTTCTGCTTTGGCTTCCATTGCTTCCCCCTTGTTTGTTCTCCACATTTGTGACCTAATTTCTGACATTTCTCACATAATTTAGGCCGCCACTCATACTCCACACTTTTTTTCACTAGTCCTCCCTCCTTATTTTTTATCATAATTTCTTTTACCAAATCCTGTGTAACATCAACTTCAACGAGGATTCTTGAATAAGAGACTCTGTATTTTCCTGTTGTGTATTCATCAGTCACCATAGGAGTACCAATTACACTACCAATCTTATTCAAACTCTTTATTCCCCACAAATGAAGGGGAAGTTGTGGGAGTTTTACCCAAATTGGAAGGGTATGCAAAAGGTCTTTCTTCAAATTAAATTCAGGCCTCCATTATTTCAAAATCATTGGCATATTCAATATGGTGTATGGTCCTTTCATCATCACAACTTCTCTGTCTTCATGTGAATTGAATCGAAGTAGAAAATAACCTTCATCATGATAGTAAAGGTCCAACATCTTCACAAAGTTCCAAGTCTTCTGCATAAATTTTTTTACCGCATTCATACTCAGTTCTTCTACCATTACATATAAAATCAGTGCATTATTCCAAAATCTCACCTCCGATTCAATGTCCTTCGGCTCTATGAGGATTTCCACTTCACCATTGACAAAAGTTGGTGCAACATACTCCATTGCTAAACCCTTTGCAAGATTCTGATTATCATTAAGAACATCAACCCACAGCTTACGAGTCTCCTTTGTTTCATTTTTGTCATTAATTAGGGGTTCCGGTTTTCTATGATTCACAATCGATCCAACAGGTGTTAATAACACAGTTTCCGACGGGTCCTTCTCTTCAACATTTCCTTCTTATCCTACAGGTGTAGTCTCCGGTGAGGTATGGTGTCCTGATGACGGTGGCACCGTAGACCGCGGCCTCCCTCGTCCCCGTTTCACCGTGAGCAGAAATTTAATAGTCACTAGTATTGATTATTATTATATTATTATTATTATTATATTTTAAATGTTTAAATTTACATTTTATCATCATTTTTATTTTTATTTTTATTAGTTGATTATATTATTAGTATTATTATTTTAATAGTGTTAGTTGAATAATATATGATTATAGATTTTCTATATAAAAAATGAGAATTAAGTAATAAGATATAATAGGGGTAATTGAATATTATATTAGTTGATTATATTATTAGTATTATTAATTTAATAGTGTTAGTTTAATAATATATGATTATTATTATTAATTATAATTTATGTAGAATAAATTTTAAAAAATAAAATTAGGGTGGATGTTACAATAACTATCAATCTAGAGTTAGTAACAATATGTTTGTAATACCTCAAAATTTGCCCTCTCATTTCCTCAATATTTTTGCATGGCATTTAGCATACATAAGTTCATAAAATAACCAAAAACATTGCATCATGTGTGGCATAGCTGAGGCATAAGTATGTGATCAATGATTGGAGCAACTGAAGGTTATATAAGGGCAATCAAAGGGTCATAAGGCTTCTCAACATGGTGCAAGGGGTTCACAACATCCCACAAGTTCTCATTTGAAGCCACAAGCCATGGAAAAATTTGGTTTGATCAAGGGAGGCAGGCAGTGCAACATCTCCTGATGAAGAAGGCCAAATTAGGGTTTCATTTATATTGGGCTTCTGCAAGAAGTTATGATTTAAAGAGGATTCCATTGTCTTATACATGATGATAAGTGCCTAGGAATCAAATTTCATTCAAAAATTCATTATGGAAGAGGTTCAATTGTCCAGATGATTGAAAATCAGGGATTTGGGGAAAAGTCAACCATGCTGAAGAAAAAGTCAACTCCTGACTTTTTGAGATCAAAATCATGAAATTAAGGTTACAAGGATCCCATGGTTCAAATTTGATCAAGAAATGATGGAGGAATCAAGAGAAATCAAGAAAACCAAAACTTACCATTTTTGGAAAATTAGGGTTTCCAAAAATGGCAAGTTTTGACCATTTTTGCAGCATCTTTGAGAGAGGCCTTCTCCCAAAATATTAGGGCTATCAAAATTCTACTTGGATCCAATTAAAGAGGGCATCTTGAGCTTCAAATCCATTGGTAGAACTCCTCCATAGCATAAAAAATGAGTGAGATATGATCTTGGCAAGTTTGAACAATTCAAGGCCCAAGGCAAGTCAAGGGCAAGGCAAATGCAGGCCAGCGCGCACCCTGCTTGGCATATCATCAAACAGGTGGAGGGTCAAATGTCATGCCATTTTTCTTGGTAAAAAATGCTTCAAATCAATTTTTGGTGGACTACAAAGTTGTTCCTTGATGCAATCCCTACAATATTGGTGTTCAAAGATTTTTTATTTGAGCAAGTCTTCTTGGGCTATTTGAGGGTCAAAGTGGAGAGGTTGCAACTGGCCAGCCATAGGCCCATAGGCACAAGGCAAGCCAATTTCGTGCAGGCCAATGTGCAGTTTGGTGACTTGATTTTCATAGAGGCATTTAAGTGAATTAGAGGTCATGTCTTATCATGGTTTGAATATCAAACTTGTTCCTTGTCCTTTCTACTTCAAATTGAGAACAAGAACTTCATCAATGGATGCCTTAATCATGAAGTTACACCTCTTGGAAGATCACAACATGCAATCTGATTTCTTACAGGCTAAGTCATTGGATCATAAGAGGATTCCACTTCATTTCAGCTTGCAAACTTCAATTAGCATGCTACAACCACAAACTTCATGTCCAAGAGCTCAAGTTATCATGTGTGTGCATGATCACACCAATTGCTATGCATCCTCTCCAATCCAAGCCAAATGATGAGCTGCTAAGTGTTGCAATCAAGACACAATCAGATCAACTCAGCTTTATTGCATCACATTAAACCACACTATAAGCAACATGAAGGGATGATTAACCAAGGTTAAGAGCTCTATAAAGTTAACCCAAGGGATGATTAACCATGGTTAAGAGCTCTATAAAGTAAGGTCATCATTTCAGTGCAAGGTTCAGTTTTCATTTTTCATCACAAATCACCAAAATTTGCAAAGTTTTCTCTCTGAATTTTCACATTGCAAATGGATTTGAGCAAGCATTCTCATCATTGATCTGGATCCATTCTTCCTCCATTAATCATCTTTATCATCTAAAGATTAATTATCAAGCATTGCACAGCCTGAAAGCTTCAAGATCCAGCACTGCACATTGTTGATCTTCACTGCAGTTTGGATTCAAGCTCTCCAAATTGCCATAATCCTGCTTCAATCTACCTCAATCCATCATCAACATTGTGTTTAGCTTCATCTCCATGGCTTGATTATCTCAAATCATCAAGGATTCAACATTATATAACACTGATCCTCACTGCATATTCATCAATTTCTCAAGATCCACGCATCACCGAGTGTTTATTTCACTCTTATTGTACTGAAGCAAGCTAAAGCATTCTAAGGAGTCTCATCTCTAGCCTTCTAGCAACAATTTGTCATCTCTGCAACTCAGGTATGTTCTGAATTTCTACTTGCTCGAATTGCACATTTCTAAGTGGTTTTATGTTGTTTGAGGCCTGATAGAGGTTATAGATTGGCTGGCTAGTTGATAGGCATCATAGATGCATTTATTCAATTTTCTCAGGTTTAGTGCTTGCTTTCGATTCTGGAAATTTAATAACCTTAAGTAAATTTTGAATCCATATTCATAATCAATGGTAAGAGGCGAGTGCAATAGTGGTGGTAGAATTCATTTTCATGGAGAATTGAAGAAACCCAAGGCCAGGGATGACCGAAGAAGATGACCAGAGGTCACTTCCGGTCACCTGAACAGTAACCCTAGGTCAGTGGAGAGAATATAACATAGCCATTGGATGTGTTTGATCCAAGAGTCCAGGATGCGCTAGCACATTTAAATATTCGTGCCATTCACGTGTCTAAAAGTCAACACAAAGTCTTCAGATTCCTACTCACACCCCCAGTGCATTTGACCTGAGCTCAGTTATGTTGTTTTTGTTACTTTTGGAACCCCCCAGGTCCAAACCAATTAATTCCATTTTATTTCTTTTTTCTCATAAAATTACAATTTCGTTTCCTATTCTTAAAAATACCAAAAAGCCACAAAAAATTATAAATAAATTCACATAGGATCTTTATAATTTTCTCTAATTTTTCATATTTTATATTTTATTTTTGTCCATTTTTGAAGGCAGAATTAATTTTAATTGTTTCTCAGTTCTCTCATTTTTTACCAATAATTTTGTCCATTTTTGTCCTCTCAAACCACATATGATAAATGTCCCATTCCTTTTGTTTCATTTTATTAGCTCATTTAATTTCCTCAAAAGATTTTTCTCTGGATTTTTATGTCATTGTTTGAGTCCTTTTGAGTCCATCCTTCCACCTAGGTTCACATAACCCTAATTGCATTCTAATGATTCTTTCACCACTCAAAATTAGGATTTTTCATGAGATTTTTTTGTACACATGTCATTCTCTGGATTGTGAGGTTCTATATAAAAGTTCATATTTTTTCTAAGTCATTTGATATTTTTCCCAAGTTGATTAAGCCTTAAGTCATTTTTGGTCCCTTTTAGAAGCCTCCTTCATCTCCATTTGAATAAGGCATTCATGCCATTGATCTAAGGTCTTGATTCTGAGTTTTGTAGGTCACATTAGAGGTCCTTAAGTGTAGAGTGCAATCATTAGGTCTTTATCTTTTGATTTTAGGGTTTGCTTGAGTCATAAGTTGCCTTTGCTTCCTTTTAACCTAATCCCTTTCCTCCTTCCATTTTAAGCACTTCTAAACCCTCTTTCACATGATTTAGCTTCATCTTATCTTTGTTTTGAGTCTTATAAAAGGTTTTGTGATCATCCATACTTGTTCATCTCATGTTAGAACCATTTTGCTTCTTTTTGAACTCCATTTCCCTTCTAAAGGACTTTAGAAGCCCTAATTTAAACACCTAGCCTTAGGAAGTTTCTTAACCCTCCATTTGTGAGCAATTTTCAAATATAATTTTCATCTTATTTTGTTGTCAAGCCCCTGGATTTTTTATGGGGAGGTCAAATCACTTTGGTCATTTCTTGAATTTTTTCTAAGTCTTTTTGTTGCATCCTTATAACCATGTTTCCACATGCTTTCTCCCACCTTTCAATTTCACATTTGCATACTTTTGACTTGAACCTCTTCTTTTCCATTTGAACTATTAATTTCTTTTACTTCCCATGTAAGTCTATGTTCTGAAGTTGTCATTCACCCTTTCATTTTAGGAGTTGTTAGTTAGTAAACATTTAGGTTGTCTTTCTAACCTCATCCTTAGGGTTTATTGGTACTTTAGGATATAGTTTGAGTTTAATTCAACTATCCCCTTCAGATACTTTTGAATTGGTTTAGCTACTGACTTTTTAAGTTTTCTACCTTATAGGATGCCTTAGGCTTAGGTATTAACCTTAGAAGTTCACTAACATCTTTCCGTAGTTAATGTGAGTTGTTTGTGAAACTTGCCATGTAATAGTTGCTCATTTTGATTCATCATACTAATATTTGTTTTGTAGGGGGGAAGATGAGTTAATCACTTAATTCTCATTCCTCAATGCATCTATTTGCTTTCACCTTAGTACCTTTGTACTTTGTTCATAGGGATTCCTTCTTTCTTTAGATTTCGACTTAACTTCCTTAGGAAGTAAGTTGAATTCTAGCTTGTTCTTTCTTCTCCTTAGGTTAGAATGCCTCATTAACCATAGGACCACATTTTATGCATAATGAGAGAACTTAGGGTTATTTATTAGTCCCTCATTAGCTTTGACCTTTGTCTTTTGAGTCTTTCTCTTCTCATCTTCAAACAAAAATCCAAAAAGACTTAATAAATGCATGGAAGAATCTCTTGTGTATAACCTTATTCCATGAGGCACTTGCATTCATTCCATCTTGGAGTGGTGTAGGCTTGTCTAGCATGATGTACAAGTCTTATCAAGAAGTTATTACACAAAGAAAACATAAAAGATACTTCTTCATAAAAGCTACAAAAACACTTAATAAAGTTCAGCAAGCTAGTGAACTTAAACCCTAATTCATGGAAACAAGTCTTGGATAAATTCTCCTTGCTTGGTGTGCTTGTTCTATTATTCCATCTTGGAATGTAGTAGCAAGTACACATTCCGTGGAAAAGAGTTTGGATTCACTTCCTTGTGCCAAATTCATAAAAACTCTCATAAAAAGCAAACAACAAACAATAAGCGACTTTCCTGCGGGAACTTCTCTTCTCATCTCATTCATTCTTAACGTAAACTCGCGACGACTTGTTTTGCATGCAAGACGGTAAACACACTCGTACCATACGAGCCTACAACACTTGAACATAGACATACATTGTTCCAGCATAAAAAACACAAACAAATAGTTCCCGCCTTAGTTAGGTGAACTACGTCGACTCTGATCCTCATTTTCCCGATGAGGTACGTAGGCAGCGGGGTAGGGCCCGTTCGAGCACATTCTTTCTTTTTCCTACATTTACCTCTTTCTTTCCATTCTCTTTTCTTATTCCTTTCTCATTTCCATTCCCATTCCAGTTAGCAGTGTATTTGTTCAGCAGCAGTATCTTATTTCTCACCCTTTGAAACAAACAAGCAAGCGTGGATCCCGTCGGGTACGGCAGACGATCTGGGGTGTTAATACCTTCCCAAGTTGTAACCGACTCCCGAACCCAGATCTTTGGTTCGCAAGGCCTTGTCTTTTCCTTCTTCCTCAGGTTTGTGCAGCATTACCTTTCCCATTCATTCAGGATAAAAATGCATGGCTGGCGACTCTACCTTTTCCGTGTCACTTTCGCGTTTGTACTAGGATGAAAATCCCGGGCGACAGTTGGCGACTCTGCTGGGGATCGAACCCAGAATTTATGGTTTCCCTTGTAGAGTAAATCCTAGCGCCTGTTTGTTTTGTTTCTTTGGGTGTTTACATATATGTTGTTGTGTGCTTATTTACTGTTCTCGTTTACAGTTTACTTTACTGCTTTTAGTATTTATTTTCACATGCATCATGTACTGGACTATGCTGGTTTCATTTTTCTGTGTGATGGGCTTTGTTACTGTGGGATAAGCCAAATACCCGGCTTGAGTGCATCTAGGATTTAGAGTGGTTCCACTTTGGCTTCATGGCATCTTGCTATGTTGGTATTAGTGAGTTCCACGCCTTGACTTGCGACCTTCTCGGAAATGTATTGACGCCGAAATCTTTCTAGGGCAATACACTACCTTGATAGTTATGTGCAGTCAAGGGACTGATCATTGAGAACCCTTGTGGAAACATCCCTCTCCAGTGATGACAATGGCAGACCACATTTGTTGGCAAACCCACTCGCATCCGAGGGCCCACTGGGAACTTGCATAGGATGGCCTGGTTCTCTCATAGGAATCCAGTTAAGGCAAACTGTTCTTATGACGATAGTATTGTACCCTTCAGGATGAATATACTATTGTTTCTCGATTAAGTGCTTGAAGCTGAGGACTTATGAGGGATGCTTGTTTCCTTGGACTTAGCTGAGACCTCCCTGAGCAATACATAATGCCAAACCGATTCCCTGATTTGGTCATGAGCCATTTCTCGGAAATGGTGAATGTATTATTGCTATTAGGCTTTGAGAGTCCATTATTTTTGACCCGAGTAGCACACACGTGAGAGGGGGAGGGGTTTACAGCTTTGCAGGAACCCTAAACTTTAACATACCCATTATTCCAGCATACTTCAGTGATATAATCTTGTTCTGCTAATTATGGATTCTGAAATCATGAACTCCTGATCAGAAAGATACTTGTGATGATTTTGTGACCTTGCACAGACACTTGATTACATGATTCACTACACAAACACATCACTGATCACATGCCTTGCCTTGCATAACATCATAACATCATTAATCATTTGTGTTCTTTTTATTCTTAGGGTTCATTACCTCCTATTCTTGGTCATATTTGATGCTTCAACATGGAGATTCCAAGGAAGAGAAATGTCCATTATACTTTCCCAAACCCAGAAATAGATGGTATTCAGAAGTTAATTAGCTTGATGGGTGACAAAGTGCATGATGATTTCAGAAAAGAGTTTGGAAAGATCCTAGACTATGTGAATAAGCCAACCACTGACCAGAGGGATAGCTTGCATTCTCTACTACAGTTCTATGATCCACAACTGAGGATTTTTGTTTTCCCTGACTACATCTTGGCTCCCATATTAGAAGAGATATCCAACATCCTCAGAATCCCCATCAAAAATGGTTCTCCTTACTATGGCTTAGAGATGATGCCTTCATCCAAAGATATAGCTGACTCCTTTCTTTTGGACTTATCCAAGGTTAGCAGAGGACTGGATGCCACCAAAGGTAAAGGATTTTTCTTGGATTTTATTATCAAGGAAGCTCAGGATTTGGCATCTGAAAACAAGTGGGCTAAATTCAGCACCTTGCTTGCTTTGATAGTGTATGAGATCAGTTTGTTTCCAGGAGAAAAGGGTTTGATCAACATGGAAGTTATCACTATATTTTCCAGAAGAAATCCAGTGCCTACTTTGCTAGGTGACTTTTATTATGGAGTCCACCACAGGAATGAAAAGAGGAAGGGACATGTAAATTGTTGTGCTCCTCTATTTCTTGATTGGTTTGTAAGGAAACTCCCTAAATCAGGGCCTTTCCAGGATTTGAAACAATCTTGGAAGTGGTCCAAAAGATTAATAGGTTTAACCTCAGTTGACATTTCTTGGGGATGCAACAGAGATCTTGTGGGCAAAGAAATCTTGGTCAGTTGTGGTAGCTTCCCAAATGTTCCCTTGATAGGAAGGAAAGGTGGGATTAGCTACAATCCTATCTTATCCAGGAAACAATTTGGTTACCCCTAAAGAGATGTACCTTTGATTGAGGAGATGAGTGAGCCTTTATAATTTCCAGCAGAACTCAAGATGAATATACTAGCATCCCAAGCTTAGGAGGTTAGAGTAATGAAGGGGAAGAAAGACTTTGGGAGAGTAGATCCCAAGACTTATGATCATTTTGCCACCTGGTTGGAAGATCGTGTAGAGACTTTGTTGCTCCCATTCTCTAAGGAAACACCTTTCTACCCTAAGGAAGTAGCACCTATAACTTCAGTTCCTCTTTAGGAATATCAAAAATTGGAAGCCTTGGTTCAACAACTCAGGTTGGAGAATCAAGAAGCCTACAATTCTTGCCAGAAGTTGAAAATGCAAAACCAAAAATTGGAAGAAAGGGCTCACAAAGCTGAAGAAATGGTCAGGCTCAAGCAACAAGACTTTCAAGAGAGAGAGCTCTACTTCAAGAAATGGGGATTAGCTTAAACTCACAAGTTAGCCCAGCACCGGAAAGAGAAGAAAGAGTTGAATGAAGCTATCACCTTATGGCAAGAGAAGTGGGATGACAATTTGAAGAAGCAGAAAGAGATGGAAGTCAAGCACAAGCAAGAAATCAAGAGTCTTCAAGATTCTTTGGATGGATAGAGAGCTCCTTCAAAAGGCTTATCATCAAGAGAAAAGTCGTCTCCAAGGTCTAGCAGAAAGTCAACAAGCAGTAAAGGAAGCTCAGAAAGAAATAGAAGAGTTGAAATTGAAAGCTGGTGTCAAGAGAACCAAGATTGATTCCACTACAAGCCAGGAAAGTGAAAAGGTGTTATTACAACAAATAGAGGAATTGCATGCTTCCTTTGACCTTAGGGATGTCCTGATTCAGAAGCTTGTGCAGGAACCTACACATCCAGATATAGCTCAGCTGTTGCAAGGTGTCAAATGCCTTAGTTAGAGGTTACAAGATATAGATTTTCCTAAGCTTTAGTCTTGTATTCATATGACTTGGATTACCCATAGGCTTGTTGTGGGAGTCCTCTCTCTCTCTCTCTTGATGTACCTTTTGATGTATGAAATTTTACCCATTGAGGGTTTTTTCTATTATAGTTTCCTTTTGATTCACCTGAAGTCTCTGATTGTTTATCTGTCGCACGGACACAAAATATTGAATGTTGCCACTGCACATCTGAATGTCACACAATGTCTTCTTCTTCTCAACATCAGAATTGGAAAGTAAACAAAGCCTTGAGGATAAAAGGAACACATTGAATTTTATACACATCATTTGCATTTTTCTTTGTTTTTGCAGGTTTCCTACAGGTTGCTTAACTTATTTGCGTTTCAGGCAAAGATTGCACGAGCCGCCAAGACCCGACACTTCAGACAGAACATTCCCCATCGTTACACAACACGCAACAACCAGAGGACAGTCATGGACGTTATGCAAACTGAGCTCAATGAACTCCGCACCAGGATGGGAGAATTCATGGTCATGATGCAAGGGATGGTCCAAGGACAACAAGATTTGAGGGCTGCAATCCAGGGACTCAACCCTCCTCAGACTGATCCTCCTGTAGTCACTCCAAAAGTACAAGTGAATCCTCCCAACACCAACAATGGCCCAGGTGGACCTCCAGTTCCAGAACCTGGTACAACATTCATTCCTGTGCAAGATAGACAAGAGGATCAGTTTTCCCCCCTTTAATAATGATGTGAGATTTGGTGCGGAAGGAAATTTCCAGGACTTTTTGCTGCTGGATGAGAAGGTCAAAGCCCTTGAGTGTAAGAACACTCTTGGGATAGATGTATCTGACATGGGCCTAGTCCCTGGGGTGGTCATTCCTCACAAGTTCAGGCCACCTACTTTTCACAAGTATAACGGTAACTCCTGCCCCAAAACTCATCTGCAGACGTTCTACCGAAAGATTGTAGCCTATACCAGGGATGAGAAGCTCTGGATGTACTATTTCCAATATAGTCTCTCCGGAGGATCCTTAGAATGGTATATGAAGTTAGAGAGAAGCTCAGTGAGAAGCTGGAAGGAATTGGGAGAAGCATTCCTTAAACAATATCAGTATAACATTGACATGGCGCCCAGTCGCACTCAACTCCAAATTCTGACTCAGAAGAGCTCGGAGAGCTTCAAAGATTACGCACAGAGATGGCGTGAAGTGGCTGCTAGGGTGCAACCACCGCTGCTAGAAAGGGAGATGGTGGACCTTTTCATGGATACTCTTCCTGGGCACTTTATGGAAAGGTTGGCTGAATGTTCCTCAAGCATATTTTCAGATATTATCTTGACTGGCAAAAGGATAGAGAGCTGGATCAAGCAAGGGAAGATTCAGAATGGGGGTGCTTCAGCTTCTGGTGTCAAGAAACCCTTCCTGAAGAGAAGAGAAGGAGATACTAGGGCAGTATACGCACAGAGAGGCGGAGATAACAGAGGTGTTTATCAGCAAGTGGCCCATGTCACTATCTCAGCTCAGTCTATTCAGCAGCAACTCCAACAACCGCCGCAGCAACGCCAACAAAGGTATCAACAAAGAGCCCCTCGTCCATATTATCCCCAGAAGACCAGAGAAAGACAGTTTGAAACTCCACCTATGTCCTATTCTCAGCTTTTGAAGAGTCTCCTCCAACTCCAGATGGTTCAACTCAGAACTTTGCAACCCCCAAAGTCGGGGCAACTCCATGAAGGTTATGATACGAATGCCCGATGTGAATTTCATTCCGGAGCTCCCGGACATACCACAGAAAACTGTAAAGCCTTAAAGTGTGTAGTCCAAGACCTGGTAGATTTTAAAGCAATTAACTTCGCTCCTACTCCAAACGTGATACAGAACCCCATGCCTCCTCATGGAGGTGCAGTTGGGGCAATTAGTAATGGAGAGAGTCTGAATCTGGTGTGCAATGTCAACAACCTGCAAACTCCATTGAATGTTGTTAAGGCTTGTTTGGCCCAGAGGGGTGTTTTTCCAGGTTGTGAAGACGATTGTCCAAGGTGTGCTGTAGCTCCAGATGGTTGTGAGCAGTTGAAAAAGGGGATCCAAAGCATGATTAATGAAGGGGTTTTACAGTTTGACAAAGTTGTGAAAGAAATAGAAGTCTCTACAGTAACTATTTTCTATGACCCGTCTCAAGTTCCTCCGCAAGCCAGAATAGCACCGATAACTATCACCATTGCAGGGCCAGTAATGTATCAAAGTGATAAGGCCATTCCTTGGCGTTATGGTGGTGAAGTATATTGTAACGGCCAGAAGTAAGAATTGGCCACTTCTAGTACGTCTCCAACTCAAGTAGAAAATGTTGGAGTAGGAGGCTTTACTAGGAGTGAGAGGTTGTTTGCGCCAGAAACACTGAGAAACAGTGTGATACTACCCCGAGACACTGCAGAAGCTCAATCTAAAGCCAGAGGGAAACAGCCAGTATCTGCTAATGAGCCCACACCTGTGGCTGACCCAGACATTACATTTGATAAAGAAGTTGAGGAGTTCTTGAGAATCATCAAAAAGAGTGATTACAAGATTATGGACCATTCGCAACAAACTCCATCCAAGATCTCTATTTTGTCCTTGTTAATGTGTTCTGACTCCCACCGAAAGGCTCTTTTGAACATCCTGAATAAAGCTTATGTACCTCAGGATATCTCGGTGAACCAATTGGAGACGGTGGTATCTAGTGTCAATGCCAGACATGGATTGGGCTTTACAGACATGGATCTAACCTCTGAGGGTCGTGCTCACAATCGGGCATTGCATATTTCCTTAGAGTGTAAAGGTGCAATGCTATCTCATGTGTTGGTGGATACCGGATCATCCCTGAATGTTCTTCCCAAGAAGGCATTAATGAAGTTGGATTATGACGGAGTGATTTTGAAGCCTAGTGACCTGGTAGTTCGAGCTTTCGATGGATCTATGTAATGGACATACAGCCTGCATATAGTTATTTACAGGGAAGGCCCTGGATACATTCGCCAGGGGCAGTATCGTCCACACTCCATCAGAAACTGAAGTTCGTCCGGGAAGGACAAATTGTAACGGTTTGTGAGGAGGAGGATATCTTCATCAGTCATCTGGCGTCATTCAAATATGTGGAGATGGTGGAGACTCCATGTCAGGATTTTGAGCCCCTGAAGACTGGTTTGACATCTTCATCAGTAGCTTTTTCTGGAGAATCAAAGAAGGGGGTTTCCATAACTTCTTATAAGCAAGCTTTGAAGGTAGTGGAATCAGGAGCGTGAGAAGGTTGGGGCAGTCTAGTAGAAGTGTCAGAAAAGAAGAATATGTTTGGTGTTGGCTACCATCCTGGGCAGTCATCATCTGAACAGAGTGCTAGAGGTCGTCAAGGCCCGATTACCTTCACGAGTGCGGGAATGGTGGATTATAGGAGCATCAGTGTCGTGCAGGACGGCGCAGTTGATAATGACTGTGACTTAGACAAGTGGATCAGACCTTGTGCTCCAGAGACTCAACTCAGCAATTGGTCATCTTAAAGGCTTATCTCAGTCACCTCCTTTGAAGAGTAATAATTTTTGCTTTTGTCTTTCCTGTACTCAAGCGTTATATCTTGCCCGGGGCATAGTAGCTTATTGTAAGGGTTCTTTTGTTCCTAACACAATTCATAATCATTAATAAAGCTGATGTTTCGTATTCATCCATGTTGTTCCTTGTCTTTCATTTTTGCTTTTGTTTTTTCAAAAAGAAAGAAAAGTTTTAAAAAGGTAATGATTCTCGTTTTCTCAAATTCTTTCTAAAGCTTTGCATGAATCACCATTCATGAAGGTGCTCATCACTGGATCTTATCAATGACGACCCTGTTATGGCTAAGTATGACTTTGACAATCCGATTTACCAAGCCGATGAGTAAGGTGAAGAAGATTGTGAACTACCTAAAGAGTTAGCCAGATTGCTTAAATAGGAGGAAAAAATGATTCAGCTGCATGAAGAGGCCATTAAAGTAATAAACCTGGGTACCGAAGAAGACAAGAAAGAAGTTAAGATCGGGGCCGCATTAGAAGAATCTATCAAGACACGTCTAATTTCCATGCTTCAAGAATATGTTGATGTCTTCGCCTGGTCTTACCAGGACATGCCTGGTTTAGACACTGACATTGTGGTACACAAGTTGCCTTTGAGAGGTGATTTCCCGCCAGTGAAGCAAAAGTTGAGGCGCACGCACCCTGATATGGCAATCAAAATCAAGGAGGAAGTACAAAAACAATTTGATGCTGGCTTTTTGGCTGTGACCAGTTACCCTCAATAGGTTGCTAATAGTGTACCTATCCCTAAAAAAGACGGTAAAGTCAGGATGTGTGTAGACTACAGGTATTTGAACAGGGCTAACCCTAAAGATGATTTCCCTCTGCCTCACATAGATGTGCTTATTGATAATACTACTCAGTTTTCTGTGTTCTCTTTCATGGACGGGTTTTTAGGTTTTAGCCAGATTAAGATGTCTCCCGATGATATGGAAAAGTTTACCTTCATCACGCCTTGGGGAACCTTCTATTACAAGGTCATGCCGTTTGGTCTGAAGAATGCTGGAGCCACTTACCAATGGGAAATGGTAACGCTATTTCACGACATGATTCATCATGAAATTGAGGTTTATGTTGATGATATGATAGCAAAATCCCAAACATAAGAAGAGCACTTGGTCAATCTAGCAAAGTTGTTTGACAGACTCCAGAAGTTCAGATTGAGGTTGAATCCGAACAAGTGCACCTTTGGGGTCTGTTCCCGCAAGCTACTGGGCTTCATTGTTAGTGAGCGAGGAATTGAGGTTGATCCAGCCAAAGTAAAAGCAATCCAAGAGATGACTGAACCAAAGACTGAAAAGCAGGTGCGTGGTTTCTTAGGGAGACTAAACTACATTGCACGGTTTATCTCTCACCTAACAGCCACGTGTGAGCCCATCTTTAAACTTCTGAGGAAGAATCAGGCCATCAAATGGAATGAAGACTGTCAGCAAGCCTTTGACCGAATCAACGAGTACCTGCTAGAACCTCTAATTCTCATGCCTCTAGTGCCAGGGAGACCCTTGATCATGTATCTTACTATGCTTGAAGGATCAATGGGGTTTGTGTTAGGTCAGCACGACGAGTCTGGTCGAAAAGAGCACGCCATTTATTACCTTAGCAAAAAGTTTACCGATTGTGAGACACGCTACTCACTACTCGAGAAAACTTGTTGCGCTTTGGCATGTGCTGCTCGTCGACTAAGACAGTACATGCTGACTCACACCACTCTCCTAATCTCTAAAATGGATCCTGTGAAATATATCTTCGAGAAGCCAGCTCTAAAAAGGAAGGGTAGCCCGATGGTAGATGATTCTAATGGAGTACGATATCCATTACACTTTGCAAAAAGCAATAAAAGGGAGTGTATTGTCGGAATACCTGGCTCAACAGCCAATTGACGATTATCAACCCATGAAGTTCGAGTTTCTGGATGAGGACATCATGTTCCTTAAGTCGAAAGACTGTGAAGAACCACTTCCAGAAGAGGGGTCAGATCCTGAATCCAAATGGAAGTTGATGTTTGACAGAGTTGTGAACGTAAACGGAAGCGGAGTAGGTGTTGTCATTATCTCACCAGAGGGTGCCCATATGCCTTTCGCTGCTCGGTTGACCTTCAAATGTACCAATAACGAAGCTGGGTATGAAGCCTGTATCATGGGGTTTGAAGAGGCAATTGGCTTGCGAATCAAGAACCTCGAGATCTTCGGAGATTCTGCTCTGGTTGTGAACCAGGTCAATGGTAAATGGTTAGTTCATCAACCTCACTTGGTTCCTTAGAGGGATTATACCAGGAGGCTACTAACTTTCTTCACCAAAGTTAAGCTGAGTTATATTCCTCGAAACGAGAATCAGTTCGCTGATGCTCTAGCAACTTTGTCATCTATGATTAAAGTTTGTCAAGAGAATTTTGTGCCTCGAATCATGGTTTCCCGTCTTGAAAGACCTGCTTATGTCTTTGCAGTTGATGGTGGTGAAGATAAAAAACCATGGTATCATGATATCAAGCACTTCTTGAAGTCTCAAGAGTACCCGACTGGGGCATCTAGTAAAGACAGGAAGATCCTCAGAAGACTAGCGGGTGGTTTCTTCTTGAATCAAGATGGTGTGCTATACAAGCGAAACTTTGACATGGTTCTGCTCAGATGCGTGGATAGACACGAAGTGGGCCTGTTGATGCAAGAGGTTCATGAAGGCTCCTTTGGTACCCATGTTGTAGGACATGTTATGGCCAAGAAATTGTTGAGATCAGGATATTATTGGATCACCATGGAATATTATTGCTGTAAATACTCCCGTAAATGTCACAAGTGTCAGATTTATGCTGATAAAGTCCATGTACCTCCGAATCCTTTCTGTGTCATGTCTTCACCTTGACCGTTCGCCATGTGGGGCATTGATATGATTGGCAAGATCGAGCCGACAGCTTCCAACGGTCACCGCTTCATCCTAGTTGCCATAGACTATTTCACGAAGTGGGTCGAAGCAGTGTCTTATGCCAACGTTACTAAACAAGTGGTAGCCCAGTTTATTAAAAGAGACATCATTTTCCGGTACAAAATTCCCGAAAGAATCATTACTGATAATGGTTCTAACCTCAACAACAAGATGATGGTTGACTTGTGTCGGGATTTCAAAATTGAGCATCACAACTCTTCTCCATATCGTCCGAAGATGAATGGCGCCGTCGAGGCGGCCAACAAGAACATCAATAAAATTGTGCAAAAGATGGTTGTGACATACAAAGACTGGCATGAGATGCTACCATTTGCGTTACATGGGTACAAAACGCCAGTGCGTACCTCAACAAGGGCAACCCCGTTCTCATTGGTATATGGTATGGAGGTAGTCCTACCAATTGAAGTAGAGATCCCCTCGTTGAGGTTAATGATGGACATTAAGCTAGATGAAGCTGAGTGGCTCTAATCCAGATACAATCAATTGAGCCTCATTGAAGAAAAACGCCTAACAGTTGTATGCCATGGACATTTGTATCAACAGCGGATGAAACAGGCTTTCGACAAAAAGGTATAACCTTAAAGGTATATACCAGGCAACCTGGTACTGAAAATGATTCTTCCTCCTCTTAATAATCATAGGGGAAAATGGACACCCAATTATGAAGGACCATTCATGGTTAAAAAGGTTTTCTCATGTGGAGCCTTAATGCTAACAACCATGGATGGAGAAGACTTCCATTCCCCTGTCGACGCAGACGCAGTAAGAAAATACTTCGTGTAAAAAGACCCGTTGGATAAAAACAGAATAAAGATCCAGACAAAAATGGGCATCCCGGTGAGCCAAAAACAGAATAAAAGGCTCGGGCAAAAATTAGGGAAATATTGAAAAAAATGTACACCCGCTGAGCTGAAAAGCCATGTTGGAGAACTCAGGCAAAAAAGGGTATCCCGGTGGATTGAAAACCCGAAAGGGAGATCCATGCAAAAGAGGGACTAACACGAACGACTGCAATCTGCGAAATTCGTAATCCATCTGCAACTAAGGTTATTCTAAGGGTTGAAGACCAGTCCAATTTCCTTTCTCAAGGGGAAAAGCAAGCGGATAGTCTTGAAGATATACGAGTCATAGCCGGGTCGAAACTTGATGAGATCCATTTTTCACATTGTCAATAGGATAGTTTGTTTTCCTTTTGGGCAACTTCCTCTTTCCAAGGAATTGCTTCCTATTGTAACGCCTATTCATGGCCATGTTCCAAATCAATAAAATTCAATTTCAGTCAACCTGTGACTAGTTGCTTTTGTTTTGTTTTTCATCTAGCATTGATTGATTGCGAAAACGTCCAGCAAATTATGATTTTTTTTATTGCATTGTGAAGATTTGAATGCTTTCTAACTCATGGAGGAGGACCGAAACATTTAATACAACTCTAAAAAGGTTAAGTGGTCGGGATAGTGATTCATACCATAAGCCTGGGACATATAGGTCCCAAAATAACTCTCCATGTTGCAGGCACTATCAGTTATGTTTACGCAAATGCAGGTATAGGCGTTGCTAGCAGAGCTAAAGCGAACTTCCAGGAAGAATATTTCGACAGTACTCGAACAAGAACATGTGCCTTCCTGTGTGTCTCTTATTATCCCCAGTAGAAGTGAAGTTGAAGTTCTTCCCCAGCAGTAATGACAAAAGATGTTTGTCCTCCCCAAGCAGAGGTTTCCCTTCAATACAGGGGCAATCCCTAGAAGTACAAGGAATTTCTTCCTCCCCGGCAGGTTGCTTCCTCAGCAGTGCCATACTTCTAGTTCCCCAGCCAAGCCATAAGGTTTTCACTTCCCCATCAGAGTGCAAGAAAGGTTCATCTCCAGCAGGGTCTTGGCTCTCCAATCTCAAAGTCTAATTTATTTTAGCAATGGCGGCAGTTCAAAGTCGGTGTATCATTGACAACATTCCCACATAGTTGTTTCCTCCTCACCAGGATTAACCAGATCAATGCAGAGATAATCAGTTCTCCCCAGTCAAGCCATCTGGGATACTTGCAGTCTCCTTCCGGGAGATCCATGAATAATCATCATTACATGTGCATCCTCCAAAACGTAGCATTTCCATCATCATGGAGCATTACGCCATAAACCCAAGCATACACATGCCAACATGGGCCAGTTTTGAGGTATTTTACATACAACCTATAACATCTTCTCAACCTGAAGTACTCCCCACAGAAGATACTTATACCATTTTCTAGGCATCTTTGTCTTTCCAAGTCAATGTTTGTCATTCTTTCTGTGGCTTGATTCGCTCAGCAGTCGCGTGTCTTCTTTGTGGCTTGATTCGCTCAGCAGTCACATTGTCGAGTCCCATTCCTCTAATGGTCTCGTTAAGCCCTGTTTTGCTAATAGGCACTTTTCGTGGCTTGATTCGCTCAGCAGTCGCGTGTTTTCTTTGTGGCTTGATTCTGTAACACCCCAAAATTTGCCCTCTTAATTTATTACTTCGACTGGCTTATGTTTCATGATCATCAACTTTTTTAAAAATAAAAATAAAAATAATAATAATAATAAAAAGAAAAAAAAACATTTGCACTCATATATTTTGGGCTCTGAAGACCTGGGATCGAAGCATATTCTTGTAGGTTGCTTATTTCTATTCAGAGGATTTTTCTAGGTATTACACCCAAATTGAAGCAAATTTGATCTCTTACGAGTTCCTCCATATCATCCATTGTTTTGGTCAAGGCACTTTATTTGTTGTTTATGACTCGATTCAAGAATGGTATTGCCAAGCGATTTAAGAAGCGTGATTTGAGGTATTATTGATTCAGGGAATTCATCATGGTATTATAAAGTTCTTGAGAATTGGTTTGTGGTCAAGATAAGGGAAAAAGATACATTGGTCATGATTTATTTGGAAGGCGTGGTTCAAGCTTACTTTGAATCCAGTTATCCGTTTCCCGTACTCTTTTAAGCCCTTTTCAAATTCGGTCCATTATTGCCATCTCTATCTTAAGCTCATAATCATTTTCAAGCCCACTATCCATAAACAATTTCTTTTATAATCTATGTACCCATTCCCTATCTCACAAAAATTCAAATTCATTTGGAAAAAGGAGAAGAAAACTACAAAACCAATTAAAAATTCATTATCCCAATTATCCAAATCCAAAAATCCATTTTTTTGGTACTTATTATTATTAATCATATTGTCAATCCTTGTTTTAGCCTTTTGTCTAGAGTCTAACTTTCAAACCATGTTCTACAAACTTTTACCCATTCTCAAGTTTCAATCACCTCATAAATCAATTTCAAAATTCTGAAATCCAGTTTTCATATCCATATTCACATGTTAAACACTCCAAGAGTCTATATTAATTCATTAAACTATTGATACAATGTCACAGCCAGTTAATTAAGCAATTTGCAAAAATAATAAGTAATATGCATACCATATTACCATCCTGAGTCATATAATTGGATTCAATTATCCACCTTCTATTTAAACCAGAAAAATTACACAAGAAGAAAAGAAAAAGTTTCAGTTACAAAACTCATAACTCAATTCATAACTAATTCTAATTGAATCTCTTAACAGAAAAAAAACTGACAAAAACTTTTAGCTGGATCTAGAAGCTTTTAACCGAAACTTCCAGAAGCTTCATATGGATTGGCATATATATACGGATCCATTCATTTACCAAGTTTCTTGGGCGGGAACGATGAGCTTTCCTCCTCCCGGTTTTCCTTCCAATTCCCAGAATCCTCCATTTTCATTCCTGCATCCTTATTCTCCATCTTCACTTCTTCACACATCAAAGGCTCTCTTTCGTCGCTTTCGACATCTCCGTTAATCCTGCATCACCATGATTTTCAACCTGCAAGAAATCAAGAACAACAGTAACTTGCATAAGTTCTCACACGGTGCATAAACAGGAAACTCATACAATAATCCTTGAACGATTTCAGAATGCAACAACTTCAACAATTAAATTCATAGAAAGGAGCAGAAGAAGAATGAGTTTTGTTACAAACTCTAACAATTCAGAACTCAGAATTGAATGCACAGGAAGAAGAGAATAGATCGAAAGTGTTTTCGTACCATTGCATCTTCATCAATCATTCTGAGTATTCATCTTCAATCTGATAACAAACTTCATCAATTTCAACTTCTTGCTCTTCTACTTCACCTTCAATCCATCCATCTTCACACTCAATTCATAATAACCCTCTTCATCAATCTTGCAACCTGCATCAGCAATGGTTTTCATCAAGCTACATCAACAAAAATAAGTCTACGGAATTCACGAACATCAACAACTTCGCCTTTCTCCACAAACCTCCATCGTCAATCTTTCTTCAACAAATCAATGGCCCTGAGGTTAAACATTTCATACAAAGTTCAGCATAATTCAAGGTTCAAGAAGTCAAAGAAGGAAGACACAGCAATGGTAAATGTGAATAAGCCAATCAAAGAATCGTACCTAAATATTTTGTTGTCTCTATCTCCATTATGCAGCAGCAGTATCGTGTAAGAACCAATTGAATCGGAGAAATCAATTTAGCCATTCAGCCACCGTGATTCAGAATCACATACCTCCCTCTCTTGATCCATTCCCAATCACTTCACCATCCTCATCGAAAGCCAACATGTGGACAGGATTTCAATACTTCCCATCTTCTTGTTTATCCTGCGGTTTCAAAATTCGTTAGCAAATTTGTGAATAACCATTCAAGAGCAAGAAACAGAAGAAGGATAGTGAAGATCGATGCGAAATCGACGACGGTTTTAGACGCGGATTAGAGTTCGAATTCAACGGAAGAATCGAAAGGGGATCCGCAAAGAAATCACAAGAATTCCACGAAATTGAACAACATACTCAAGTAATCAATAGAAACTTTAAGTCAAAGAACTTCACCTTCGTACGTCGGTTTCGTTGTCGCGGCTTTAATCAACATACGCGAACCGGATCCCCATCCATCATCGTCAACGTCAAACCTGCAAAAAAATCAGTCCAAAGCCAGAATTTGTCAATTTGCCGCAAGGTTCTGGCCACAGGAAGAGTAACAAGAAGTGAGGATACTTCGACGAAATCTTACGGCATCACTCTTCGCGTCGTTGACGTCTTCACCACCGGATTTTCGTCGTTCGGTAAACGGTTTCGTCATCAATCTCCACTCAAATTAAGGTACAAGCTTACATCAAACACATATCATATTTAGGGTTTCGAAATTGAATGTGTTGGGATTTCGGATTTGAGGGAAAGGTGAGCTTTAGGCGTTTGTTGGGAGGTGGTTTGTTGTCTTCTCCGGTCGATTCGTGGAGGCTACGCCGTGTAGTGTCCAGTCGGAGGCGAGAGGACGGAGAAGGTGGTTTTAGAGTTTGTGAGTGAAGATTAGCGGGTGAGAGTGCGAGTGAGAGAAAGGAGAGCGTGAGAGAGAGGTGGCTGGTGAGAGGGCCACTGCTGCCGCCGCCGCCTCTAGGGTTTGAGGAAGGAAGGAAGAAGTTTGACTATGTTTAAAGTTTGAGTTCTTTTTGTTTTTTAATTAAGACTAAATAGATTATATGATTTAGTTTAATTAGGAATTAATCAAGACTTATTATTCTTTAAATGAAATCATAAAAGCCTGATTAATATTTTTTGAAAATGATTAAATGTCTTGAGTATCCCCTTAATTTCCACCGCCCTTTCTTGACTTTGGGGGAGATTTATGTACTGTTGGGATTTGCAGAGTTGATGTTTACACCCCCCATGTGCAGGCCCATTGGTTTCTAACTTAAATAAATTTCTATTTCTCCCCCCTTTATATTCTTTCTTTTCTATTTAATTTCTATTTTATACCTTTCAGCTTTAATTCCATAAAAAATATGAAAATGAATATTAAAATTCTACAAAAATTAGGATAGAATATTAACTTAACTTTGAACTTTTCCCAATTTTTACTTTTTGAATTTAATCATTTTTCAATTTATTTTCGAATTTTAATTTAATTGATTTTGTATTGAATTCTCATGTTGGACATATAAAATTGTATAATTTATTTAGGCCACTTCCCATAACTTTTTTGACCCATTCTTTTTGATATGGTTAAAAGACAAGTTGAAGTACCTAGAACATTTTTTGGTGAATTTTTAGGACATTGTTTCTATTGTTTTGGTAGTATAATTTGTGTATATTTGTGAGTAAACTTTAGTTAGATTTAGGTGGTCATTTGCTTTAATTAGAACAAGAATTTTTTAGAGATTTTTTTAACACAATAATATAATCAGGTTGAAGACCTTAGGAAATTAATTTCATATTTTTCTCATGACTTTTAATATTTTTTGTCATTTTAATTCATTCCTTCACATTATGCATATTCATAATTCATATCATTCACTAACTATTTGTTGTTGGTTTTTGTGCAAGGTATGTTTTCAAGGATTGGCTTATTGGACTTGAATATTGTTATGCCTTAATTGTGTTTTATACTTTGTGTACTTCGTGATTGTAATAGCTTAGAACTTGTATGCTTTTATAGTTTCCATAAGTAGAATAGAAAAGATAAAACGAATCGATAGAAAACCAAATTTTCAAAAACAAATAAAGTATTCGATCCAACGTCGAGTATACTTTCAAATAAATAAATAAAGTTTATATTATTCTAGGGTTCCTCGATTACCTTCGTTCCATTCCATTCAACCAATATCAAACTTTGTATGTTTCATACCATAAGTCGTGTGTCATAGCACCACGCAACCGACCTACACACCCCATTGTTCCATCCTGTTTACATTTCATACGTTTTTACCTACCATGACCTAGGAAGACCCTATTACTCATTATTAACTTCTTTTACTTGCATGTTTAGTCTTATATTTCTTAGGTAGATTCGATTGCAAACCTCACTAACCATAGGTTATCCATGAATTCAATTAATTTAGGGTAGGTCTAGTAGCCCCTTAGAATGTTTACCTTTTATAACTTGAGTCTCTTCTCATCTCAAAATAAAATCAAAAACAATTAACAAAGGAAAGGTGTACAATGCGTCACGAGCCTTAAGCTACACGGGAAATGACTAGTGGAGGTCTCCTTCACTCTTCTAGGATGCTTTACAAACGTTCCATTGGGGGCGATCTTGGAAAGTATTCGCTCCTGTGTCATAGTCTTTAGTGTTGTACATTCAATAAACACAAATTCAAAACATTTTCTTCTAAAAGACAACGAACCAAGAAGTCACGTCTTCTTTCTCATCTCATACTCTTCATGACTTGTCTCGACAGTTCAAACAGCGATACGGTAAACACCCTCGTGTCAGAGCCGGTAACACCTGAGCTAGAACTATGGCAACGTCATCCTAAAAAACACAAACGAGTGTAAGCCTTAGTTAGGCGAACTACGTCGACTCTGATCCTCATTATCCCGATGAGGTACGTAGGCAGCGGGGTAGGGCCCGTTCGAGCACAATCTTTCTTTTTCCCTACATTTTCCCATTTTATTCCCATTTATCAATTCCATTTCTTTTTCTCAATTCCATTTCATTCCAGATAGTTATTCTTTCAGTTAAACAACATATTATTCTTCACCCTTTAAAAACAGACTTATAAGCGTGGATCCCGTCGGGTATGGCGGACGGATTGGGGTGCTAATACCTTCTCAATTCGTAACCGACTCCCGTATCCAGATCTTTGGTTCGCAAGGCCTCGTCCTTTCCTTCTTCCTCAGGTTTGTGCAACATTACCTTTCCCATTCATTCGGGATAAAAATGTCTGGCTGGCGACTCTAACCTTTCCGCGCCACTTTGTAACACCCCAAAATTTGCCCTCATATTTATTACCCTTAACAAGATTTATGCCTCTCATTAGTATGCATCTTTCATCAGGACATCTATAACATGGCACATATTCATCGTCGTAGGTTTGCTATTTGGGTCAGAAGCTTAAGGAAATTAATTTGGATTCATGGGCTAAAGCAAGATCAGAAGTGTTCATGTGGATAGTTTTGAGTTCAAGTTTTTGAGGGAAGTAACACGACAATTTTTGCTATCCATTTTCTCAAACTATGTTCTCATTCATTTTCTTTTTTATTTTTATCCATTTTTTACCCACAATCCTCAAATCGATAGTTGATTCATATTCAATTCGAATTCGTTGTCCATATCCATCTATTAAGCCCATTTCTTTCCTAAAAAAAAAAGAATAAAATGGGTTCATTAATCCTAACTTCTTTGTCCAAATTCTAAATTTTAAACCATTACAAAACCACATTTAATATCCATGATCATTTAATGTTTGTGTTCAAGATAAGATCGATGTTCAAGTCCAGTTGTCTGTACCAGTAGCCATTTAAAACCAGTTTGGTCTTCCTCCTTCATTCACCACCATGAATACCACACTCTCTGTTCTCAAGGATTGCTTTGGGTTTATGAGTTTTTGAAATTATCAGCAAGAGGTTATTGAGAAAATTATTAAGAAAAGTGATTCATTATGGCTGCCCTAAAATTATCTTCTAGTTGGCTTTACTACACCAGAAGTGACTTTTCAAAGGGCAATTACTACACCAGAAGTGACTTTTCAAAGGGCAATTTAGTTATTATGGGGTCATCGCTTGAGGCTCATCACTATTGTTTGATGGCAACTTGCAGAAGAAAGTTCTTGCTAGAACACTTCGGAGAAAATTTTACAGCTAAGAAATGTGGAAATTGTGATGACTACACATCATGACATGTCAAAAGAAGCCTTTCTTCTATTGGCTTTCATTTATTCACGCAAGGGAAGATGGGGGCTTAATATGCCAATTGACATCCTGCGTGATTCTCGAGCAAAGAACATAATAGAAACTCATAAACCGAGAAAGAATATTTATAACAAAAAAATGGAAATGCGAGAAAATCATCAGAGCGACTTCGACAACTTCATTTAGAAGAAAAATCCATACAAAGTTCTAATCCATAGATCCAACAGAGGTTCCATATTAACTAATTCTAACCTCTCTAATAAAAACTAACAGAATTACAACAAAATTCAGTTACAAAAATAACTAACAAAATCTCAACTGAACCAACTAACTGCTAACTGAAAAAAAAACTTCTGGAAGCTTCAAATTTTTCAGAGTCTGATTGCATATAAACAGGATTCATCCACTTATTTTTTTCCCCCCCAACTTCGACTCTTGGCACTGATCCACACCATTTTTCCTTCGAATTCCATCTTTCTTTTGGGCATAACTTCATTCTGCAGCATCTGCTTCCATCAACCTTTAACCTCATTCAATCTTCTCCATTAGAAACCGGCATCAATCATACTTCACCGCTTCACATATTCACCATCATTATTACAACTAGGCCTGCATAACACGTTTTCAAGGAATTCAGAACCATGGAGAAAACAGAGTTGGAAGAAAGAGACTTATGAATCTAACTCAGAATCAAATACAAAGTAAAGAAGAAAGGTTGGAATGGCATAGCAGAGCATATGAAGAAGATCAAGAATAGCTAACAACACAGCAGAATCATCACATACCTATTTCTTTCGTTCTAAAACCTTCAGCTTCAATCACCATCTTCAACTATCGCCATCAATCCGCGGAAACCGCAACCTGCATCACAAAGAAAAGCATGGCATCAAGTTCAACTATCAATTCAGATTGAAAATCACAAGAACATTATGAACAATCAACATCAGAACAGTTCAATCAATCACCTATCACAATTCAAAACTACTGAAAAAACCAGAATTGGAGAAAGAAGATCTATGACTCCAACAGATTCAGAGATGGGGGGAAAAGAAGAATGAAATCGAAGTTTGACACTTACCGAACGAAACGTCAAGCTGACAGATGAATCCATAACCTCCAACAATCTTCGATTACTCTTCAATCAGCAACCAGGCATCATCATCGTCTTCAATCCGAAGCTTCAATCACCATCTTTGACGTCTTCTGATCCTTGAGCACTCATCAACACAACCTTCAGCCATCATCAAGATCGACAGCAATCAATGTTCATCAACCTGCACCGGAACAGGCCAGTTCAAGAATTGCTAATAATCAGGACTGCGAAAAATCAATCGTAATGGTTCAACCAAAGTAAGTCGAGATTTACCGAAAAGGGAGCGGAGTCGGAACACGTACATGAACCGGATCATTCATCTTCGTGGTTTGCACGTCACCTAATGTACATCAACGCCGATCGTCATCGAAGGTTCGTCTCCATCCTGTGGCTTCATCACGAAACGCATAGGGCTTCGTCATTAGCATCGTCATCGCATAAGTTTCGATAACCCGTACGGACTACGCAAGCGATCCGGATCTTCGAACCTCAACATCCACCATTTTTGACCGAAGGTACGGTGGCTTTGATTCATCTTCGATTAGCCTCTTCATTTTGATTCGGAATATCTTAATTTGAAAGGGGTTTAGGTTAAGTTTTTTTATGGATTTGAGATAAGAAAAGGGAAGGGTTATGGCGGCATGGTTTCTTTTCCGGCGGTTAAATCAGGCTTAGAAGAGGGAAGGTTAGGCGGGGATGCGGCGGATTTAAGTTTGTAGTCTCCGACAATTTTAGATGAGATTAGATGATGAATAAGGGATGCGGTTGTTAGAGAGAATAAGGGGAGGTTGTCGCCGGCGGAGTTTGGCGGAGGTTTCAGGCGGAGGATTAAGAGGGAGAAGGGGTGTGCGGCGTGAGGAAGAAGAAGGGAAAAATTTTAGGGTTTCAATTTGAATTTGTGTTATTCCCTTTTCTTTTATTTGTGTTATTTCTGTTTTTAATTATAATAGGTTAATTATGAGTTTAATGGAAATTAAGAAAAGTTAATGGAGGGTCAAGAGAATTTAATAGGATTAATCACCATAAAACATAATTATCTAATTTCTGTTTTTAGAATTTGAAGAATAAGCTTCTGCGAATTGGGCCCAGGGAATTGCTATTCCCACCCCTATGTAAGCCCAATTGGTTCTTTAACTTAAAAAATAAGTCTATTTCCATCCCCTCTCTCTTTCTATTCTTCTATTTTTCTATTTCTTTGCCTCTTAAGATTAATTCCAAAATAAATATTAAAATGCATACTAAAAAATCTACAAAAATTATATTGGGATTTTAATTCAATTTAGAAACACTCCCAATTTTTACTTTCTGATTTTAACCATTTTTCTATTTTATTTCGATTTTTAGTTTAATGGACTTCTATTGAATTCTCTAGTGGATACATAAATTTGCCCAATTTCTTTCTGCCACTTCCCATAATATTTTCTGCCCGTTCTTTTTGCTACTATTAAAAGACAAGTTAAAGTACCTATAATATTTTTTGGTGAATTTTTAGGACATTTTTCTATTGTTTTGGTAGCATAATTTGTGTAATTTTGTGATTAAACTTTAGTTAGGTTTAAGCGATCATTTGCCTTAGTTAAAATAAGAATTTTTTTTTAGAGATTTTTTTAATATGATAATATAATCAGGTTGAAGACCTTAGGAATGTAATTTCATATTTTTCTAATGACTTTTAATATTTTTGTCATTTTAATTCATTTCCATCATATTGTACATATTCATGACTCATATCATTCACTAACTATTTGTTTTTTGTGCAAGGTGTTTTGCAAGGTTTGGCTTATGGACTTGGATATTTTTGTGCCTCAATTGTGTTTTATACTTTGTGTACTTTGTGATGTAATAGTGTAATACTTGTATGCTTCTATAATTTCCTTAATTAGGATTAGAAAAGATAAAAACAAATCGTTAGAAAACGAAAATCTCAAAAATGAGTAAAAGGCTCGATCCAACGTCGAGTATATTTTTAAATAAATAAATAAGGTTGCATGTAACTATAGGGTTCTTCGATCATCATCGTTCCATTCCATTCAACCAGAATCAAACCTTGTATGCTTCACACCATAAGTCGTGCGTCTCAGCACCACGCAACCGACCCACCCAGACCATTGTTCCATCCTGTTTACATTTCATACGTTTTTACCTACCATGACCTAGGAGGACCCTATTGCTCATTACTCACTTCTTTTACTTGCATGTTTAGTCTTATATCTCTTATATCTCTTAGGTAGATTCAATTGTAAGCCTCACTAACCATAGGTTATCCATGAATTCAAACTGATTTAGGGTAGGTCTAGTAGCCCCTTAGAATGTTTACCTTTTATAACGTGAGTCTCTTCTCATCTTTAAATAAAACCAAAAAAACACTTAATAAATGAAAGGTGTACAATGCGTCACGAGCCTTAAGCTACACGGGAAATGACTAGTGGAGGTCTCCTTCACTCTTCTAGGATACTTTACAAACGTTCCATTGGGGGCGATCTTGGAAAGTATTCGCTCCTGTGTCATAGTCTTTAGTGTTGTACATTCAACAAACACAAATTCAAAACACTTCTTCTAAAAAACAACAAACCAAGAAGTCAGGTCTTCTCGTTCTCATCTCATACTCTTCATGACTTGCCTCGACAGTTCAAACAGCGACACGGTAAACACCCTCGAGTCAGAGCCGGTAACACCTGAGCTAGAGCTATGGCAACGTCATCCTAAAAACCACAAACGAGTGTAAGCCTTAGTTAGACGAACTACGACGTCTCTGATCCTCATTTATCCCGATGAGGTACGTAGGCAGTGGGGTAGGGCCCATTCGATCACAATCTTTCTTTTCCCTACATTTTTTCCCATTTATTCCCATTTTCCAATTCCATTTCTTTTCTCAATTCCATTTCATTCCAGATAGTTATTCTTTCAGTTAAACAGCATATTATTTCTCACCCTTTGAAAACAGACTTCTAAGCGTGGATCCCGTCGAGTACGGCGGACGGATTGGGGTGCTAATACCTTCTCAATTCGTAACCGACTCCCGTATCTAGATCTTTGGTTCGTAAGGCCTCGTCCCTTTCCTTCTTCCTTAGGTTTGTGCAACATTACCTTTCCCATTCCTTTGGGATAAAAATGTCTGGCTGGCGACTCTACCTTTTCCGCGCCACTTTCGCGTTTGTACTAGGATGAAAATCCCGGGAGCGTCAGCTGGCGACTCTGCTGGGGACCTTTAGAAATTCTAATTTCCCCTTTGAGAGTCACTCCTAGCGCTTGTCTGTTTTGTTTGGGTGCTTATTCATTCGCTGTTATGCTTTAGTTTAGCTTTACTGTTTTTTTACAGTTTATCGCTTTCCTTTATAGCTTTATTTACAACTTTTTGCACTTTACTTTACTGTCGCATATACTGGCATATACTGTACTGGCTGTTCTGGTTGTCCTTGGCGGGATGGGATTATTGTGAGATAAGCCAAATACCCGGCTTGAGTATACACATAGGATTTAGAGTGGGCAGTCGTGTGGCTTGCGTGGTCTTGAGCACGTGTAGTTTTCACGAGTCCCACACCCAGATCAGGCTCTCTTGGGATATGTTCTATACTGCCTAGGCAGACCATAGAATGTTCCCACCTGAGCTGCTAACACTGGGAACCGATCATCGAGGACCTTAGTGGAAACAACCCTCTCCAGTGGTGACAGTGGCAGACCACATTTCGTGGCAAACCCATTCACACCCGAGGGCCCACTAGGAAATCGCATAGGATGACCTTGTTCTCTCGTAGGAACCTGGTTAAAGCAACTGGTCGTATGACGGTAGTATTGTACCCTTCGGGATGAATGTACTATTGTTTCTCGACTTCAGTGCTTGAAGCCGGGAACTTATGAGGGATGTTTGTTTTTCCGGAATTCAGCTGAGGCCTCCCTGAGTAGTACATAATGCCAAACCGATTCCCTGATTTGGTCATGAGCCATTTCTCGGAAATGGTGAACGTATTATTGCTATTCGGCTTTGAGAGTCCGTGATGTTGACCCGTAGTAGCAACACCCGTGAGATTGGGAGGGATTTACAGGTTTGCAGGAACCCTAAAACTTCCAACATACCCGCTTTTGCCAGTGTTACTCAATGATGTGATCCGGTCCTATATAATACTTGGTTGAGAATTATGGAACTTCTGCACAGAGATACTGATATCATGATCTTCACCAACACTTGGTTATCTGATCCACGCCAGCGTCGGACCGCTGACCGCATGCCAGTTGCATACATGACATCATGGCATTTTAGCATACATGTTCAGTTACTTCTAAGGATCCCATATCTGGATTATGTCGGATTTTCTTCTGCATTAAAACTTGGATCAAAACAGATGGATTCCCTGGAAATAACCCAACATGGCATTTGCATACATCCTTGCATTTTTTTTTTACAGGTGTTCAGAGACAAATTCTTATCCTGACCTGGTTTCTCTCCAGAATGGTCAATTTGAATCACGACTGTCAAGGTTTAGACATGGAACAACTCCGAGCGGAGATGACTGAGATGAAGGCCCAACTGGGGCATGTTGTAGTGGACATTCGAGCGTTGTCCCAGGATCAGAAATTGTTGAGAGAAGAATTCAACTTGATGAAGACTCAGATAAAGCTGCTTACAGGAATCATGAATGTTATGTCGAAAAAGGAAAATATTTGTGTGTCTACGTTTCAAACTGAAGGTCATGTTTCTCCCATCTCTTTGGGATGTCCAATAAATCAGGGTTCTTCAGATGGGTTTCCTCTACCGTTCGAATCTCTTCACCAGCAATCGCCACTCGGAAGTCAGGAAGAGCATCAGATAGGAACCAACTCCACATGTGAACTGAATGATCCTACACCAATCGTTACCAAAGAAGTGAGCACTTTCTTTCCTTATCAGGGATCCTTCTCAGCTGCTACGCCTTGGTTTCCAGGAGAAATACTTCAACCGATTTCATCTATAACTCCTCCATTGCTAGCAACCCGTCATCAACAAGAGCAAGAAAGGGTTATTGATCCGATACCCATGTCTTATTCTGAAGTATGTCCACCACTGCTCAAAATGGGATTGATTGAGTGTCACGAGCTAACTCCTCCTTCAGCATGCAGGAATACAAAAGAAATGGTCGACTTTCCTTCTTCTAGAATCATTGCTCAGTCCAAGTCTTCAAAGGGGATGCATCAACAATCTTCATCCACTCCTCGGCCGAATATGAGTAAGAAAGTACAGGGACATGTCAGGCGTCCAACGCAGTGTCAACAACGAAGTTTTCAATCACGATCACAGGATCAGCAACAACAGGTACAGAGATTGTTTCAAGAAAGAACAAGAGCGAGAAACCGCAGACTCGACCCCGTCCCATGCCCGTATGCTGTATTGCTCCCAGAGCTGCTAAAGTTGAACCTGGTCGAGCTTCGTACCATGAGACCTCCCGCTCCTGACAATCTACCTCCGAATTTTGATGCTAACGCCAGGTGCGAATTCCATTCAGGTGCCCAGGGGCACAGTATTGAGAAATGTTGGGCCTTTCAGAACAAGGTACAGGACCTAGTTGACTCCAAGGCGATCAATTTCGCTCCTCTCCCAAATGTACTTCATAATCCGATGCCTAGTCATAATGGAACCGGTGTCGCGGTCGTTCTACCAGATGGTTCACGTTAAGCTGAAGTCTTCGAGCTGATCACCCAGGACGCCAGGGTACTCATGAAGCAAATAAAGCCAGCAGTATTCAAATACTCTCAGTGATGGCATTTATTCATTGTTCGTTTTTCATCCCTATTGAGGGGAACTACGTCGCTCTGATTCTTCATTGGTGATCAGTCAATGGAGATACGTAGGCAGAAGATCGTCAGGTCTTTCCGAGCAACCTTCTGGGGCAACTTTACTCCCCAGCTTCACTCTTTCCTTCAGATGTCTCACGTCAGAGTCAGAATAGCTAGAAGAGGAAGCATTACTGCCATGGTTGGGCATGCAACTGCAAATTGAAGATTACTAGTCTGTGAAAGGAGCTATTGATCGTTGAAAGTATCCAAGACTGACAGGTCCAGACGGAGCCAAGCCTCCTCAACTACGGCAATATTCAGTTTCTTTACTGCATTTCCATTTGTAGTTTCTTTTATATGCTAAACATTTGTCTACATGTATGAAAGTTGTTTGCTTTTGAATGTTAGCAATAATAAAACTCACATGTTTTTCTTGAAGTAAATTCATTTGCATTCCCTTATAATTTTGCATATGTACATCATAATACCAATTGTCAGGCTTAAATTCTATGAGGGAGAATGACGAAACAAAAACGCAAAGTCTCTAATTGTGTGCTCTCAAGTAAGACCTTGTTGAAGATGTACAGGCATTGTTTCAAATCCTAAATACTGGAGATATAAGGAAGATAAGCCCTTGCTAACCCCTTTGAGCCTTGTAGTAGGAGTTTATTTTCAAATAAAAAACCCTCACATGTAACCCAGGGGCAGGGTAGACGTCAGCTAGTCAGACCAAGCGTTCAAACTTTCATAAAGAAGTGTATTTGAAGATCCGTTACATCCTACTATGCCAATCAAGAGGTCCAAAGACCCGAAACCACAATGGGTATCCAAGTCAAAAAGTCCAAAGATTGACAACCACAATGGTTATCCTTCGTCGACCACAAAAGGAGGCAGTCACGACCCTCGTGAAGCAATCAAGACAAATAATGTCACGCGACTTGTTCAAAATGCAAAAAGAAAAAAGAAAAGAAAAGGCCCGCTAAGTTGAAACTTGAAAACAAGCGACTTAGGCAAAAGTTAGGGCATCCCGCTGGACTACACAATCGAAGATTCACAAGAATCAGTCCAGGCAAAAGTTAGGGATAAGCAAAATAACGCAAAAGCGAAAGACCGAAAGGATTACACAAGAAAGATCCTCAAATAAGAACAAAGTCGTGTGACACAAACACGAAAGATAGAGGAGTGACTGACTCTCAACAATAACCTGATTGGTGCTTGAACTGATAGCAGTAATGGTTCCTCAATCAACACGAAACCTTCATGAAAGGTGAATGCTTGTGAAAACTAGCTGAATGTAGGAATGGAGAACATCACGAAGAGCGGGTGGGCACAAATAAACTTCGAGCCTATATCCTTTGTTTCTATAACCGTGAACCAGGCCACGATATAACCCTTGAAAGTCCTAACTGAAATAGGGTTAATTTGAAAGCATACTGCCACGAGACCGCGTTCCTGACTCCTATGAGTTATGCTAAAAGACATTTGTTGGTATTGCATGTACATACTTTCATTCAAATAAAGGTCGTATCTTAACCAGTGATTCGCTCACGAAGGTTAACGATCCATTTTCAAAACTTCAAGATTAACATGTTTGTTGAATTAGGATTTTTCATTCTAAGAATAAACATCTTCTCACTTGCATACATTTGTTGAGCATCATAAATGGTTCACATACGGAAATTCAATCCAGAAGCTCAAGTTTGCCAAGTTGAGAAGTCTAAAGCTTCCGAAAGACTGTCACATCGAGGTGCACTTTTCCGAAAAAGCTTCATTGAGCAGGGACTTTCCCAATTAGTCATGGTAAGAGCCAGCCAATCCGAGGCAGTCACGTCGAGCAATCTCTTCAAAATCAGAGTACTGAGCCAATCCGAGGCAGTTATGTCGAGCAATCTCTTCAAATTTCAGTCAAACTGGGGCAATCACCTCGAGATTCAAATCTCTCCAAGAGCGAAGATTAGTCAGTCAAGAGCAAAACTATTCAAATACTCATACTGGGGCAGGCCACCCTAATAGTACGAGAATTCATTCTTTCCCGAAGACAGACGATCAGAAGCATTTACCCGGAGTCTAGAATACTGTGGTTACTTGTCAAGTCAACTATCTCGTTCAGTACTTCTGACAGATACAAACTCATCTGCATTGGCAATGGTTACCTCCCCAGCAAGGTTATTACATTGATTCATGCAGTCGTTACAATACCTAAGAGTTTAAAGACGCCGAGTCTTTTTGTAAAATCCTCTTGAGGTAAAATCCATACGGAAGCAGCTGATCCCCAGCCCGGGACAATTTGAAATCTTTCCTCCTCAGCAGGACGTGTCTCGGTGTTGTAATCTCCAACAGGCAAATGGAAGTTGTCCTCAATAAAGTCAGCACTTTTTCTTTTAGTTGGTTTCCTTGATCTTGATTCCTCATCAGATCCAAGGCAATTCTTATTCCCCTAGAAGATTTCAGATAAATCATTCTCCTCCCCAGCAGGTCCATAAGAGTGGATATTCCTCAATAGTCAAGGTATCCCCAGGCACGGCCCTCAAATCTAAAAGTCCAATTTATTTTTGGCAAAGGTGATAATTCGGGACAGATGAATTATTCACGCTCTTCTCCGACAGAGATGTCATCCCCACAGGGCTACTTGATATCGAATTCGCGATCATTGTGTTTCCCCACAGAGTCAACAGAGACTTATCATTTCCGCGTCAGGAATTTCTTTTACATTCACCAGTTCATTTAACAATACTCAAGACATAATATCCCCAGTGTCAGGGGCAACATACCATGCAATTCAACATATGCAAAGTCCAGCCGCAGACTGGCCAAAGTCCATCTTCGGGTGGCAAATTTCAAAGTCCATCCGCAGACTGGCCAAAGTCCATCTTCGGGTGGCAAGTTTCAAAGTCTCCCGTAGTGAGCAAAAGTCTCCCGTAGTGAGCAAAAGTCCAGCCGCAGACTGGCCAAAGTCCATCTTCGGGTGGCAAGTTTCAAAGTCTCCCGTAGTGAGCAAAAGTCTCCCGTAGTGAGCAAAAGTCTCCCGTAGTGAGCAAAAGTCCAGCCGCAGACTGGCCAAAGTCCATCTTCGGGTGGCAAGTTTCAAAGTCTCCCGTAGTGAGCAAAAGTCTCCCGTAGTGAGCAAAAGTCCAGCCGCAGACTGGCCAAAGTCCATCTTCGGGTGGCAAGTTTCAAAGTCTCCCGTAGTGAGCAAAAGTCTCCCGTAGTGAGCAAAAGTCCAGCCGCAGACTGGCCAAAGTCCATCTTCGGGTGGCAAGTTTCAAAAGCCTCCCGTAGTGAGCAAAAGCCTCCCGTAGTGAGCAAAAGTCTCCCGTAGTGAGCAAAAGTCCACCCGCAGTGTGGCAAGTTGCAAAAGTCTCCCGTAGCGAGCAAAAGTCTCCCGTAGTGAGCAAAAGTCCACCCGCAGTGTGGCAAATCTTAAAAGTCTCCCGTAGTGAGCAAAAGTCTCCCGTAGTGAGCAAAAGTCTCCCGTAGTGAGCAAAAGTCCAGCCGCAGACTGGCCAAAGTCCATCCTCAGGGTGGCATCGTATCAAAAGTCCAACCGCAGTGTGGCAACTCTTTAAAGTCCACCCGCAGTGTGGCAAAGTATTTTGAAGTCCAACCGCAGATTGGCGAAAGTCCATCCTCAGGGTGGCATCATATCAAAAGTCCACCCGCAGTGTGGCAACTCTTTAAAGTCCACCCGCAGTGTGGCAAAGTATTTTGAAGTCCAACCGCAGATTGGCGAAAGTCCATCCTCAAGGTGGCATCATATCACAAGTCCACCCACAGTGTGGCAAGCCAGTAGCCTTCTGGCATTGCACAAAAGGCATCCCCCGTTTATGACCTTACCATTATAATTATATCCAGGCAGAGGACATTCGGTTGAGTTTATTTCCCTGGTCTTCTGCCACAAAGTGCAAATTTTCTGGTTGTTTCTGGTATTCAATCCCTGCATACTTCAAATGTCTGAAAGCAACTGCTATCATCCATTCACGTCTACAGTGATTGAATAGGGGCAGCTGTAACACCCCAAAATTTGCCCTCATATTTAATACCCTTAACAAGATTTATGCCTCTCATTAGTATGCATCTTTCATCAGGACATCTATAACATGGCACATATTCATCGTCGTAGGTTTGCTATTTGGGTCAGAAGCTTAAGGAAATTAATTTGGATTCATGGGCTAAAGCAAGATCAGAAGTGTTCATGTGGATAGTTTTGAGTTCAAGTTTTTGAGGGAAGTAACACGACAATTTTTGCTATCCATTTTCTCAAACTATGTTCTCATTCATTTTCTTTTTTATTTTTATCCATTTTTTACCCACAATCCTCAAACCGATAGTTGATTCATATTCAATTCGAATTCGTTGTCCATATCCATCTATTAAGCCCATTTCTTTCCTAAAAAAAAAAGAATAAAATGGGTTCATTAATCCTAACTTCTTTGTCCAAATTCTAAATTTTAAACCATTACAAAACCACATTTAATATCCATGATCATTTAATGTTTGTGTTCAAGATAAGATCGATGTTCAAGTCCAGTTGTCTGTACCAGTAGCCATTTAAAACCAGTTTGGTCTTCCTCCTTCATTCACCACCATGAATACCACACTCTCTGTTCTCAAGGATTGCTTTGGGTTTATGAGTTTTTGAAATTATCAGCAAGAGGTTATTGAGAAAATTATTAAGAAAAGTGATTCATTATGGCTGCCCTAAAATTATCTTCTAGTTGGCTTTATTACACCAGAAGTGACTTTTCAAAGGGCAATTACTACACCAGAAGTGACTTTTCAAAGGGCAATTTAGTTATTATGGGGTCATCGCTTGAGGCTCATCACTATTGTTTGATGGCAACTTGCAGAAGAAAGTTCTTGCTAGAACACTTCGGAGAAAATTTTACAGCTAAGAAATGTGGAAATTGTGATGACTACACATCATGACATGTCAAAAGAAGCCTTTCTTCTATTGGCTTTCATTTATTCACGCAAGGGAAGATGGGGCCTTAATATGCCAATTGACATCCTGCGTGATTCTCGAGCAAAGAACATAATAGAAACTCATAAACCGAGAAAGAATATAACAAAAAAATGGAAATGCGAGAAAATCATCAGAGCGACTTCGACAACTTCATTTAGAAGAAAAATCCATACAAAGTTCTAATCCATAGATCCAACAGAGGTTTCATATTAACTAATTCTAACCTCTCTAATAAAAACTAACAGAATTACAACAAAATTCAGTTACAAAAATAACTAACAAAATCTCAACTGAACCAACTAACTGCTAACTGAAAAAAAAACTTCTGGAAGCTTCAAATTTTTCAGAGTCTGATTGCATATAAACAGGATTCATCCACTTATTTTTTCCCCCCCCCGACTTCGACTCTTGGCACTGATCCACACCATTTTTCCTTCGAATTCCATCTTTCTTTTGGGCATAACCTCATTCTGCAGCATCTGCTTCCATCAACCTTTAACCTCATTCAATCTTCTCCATTAGAAACCGGCATCAATCATACTTCACCGCTTCACATATTCACCATCATTATTACAACTAGGCCTGCATAACACGTTTTCAAGGAATTTAGAACCATGGAGAAAACAGAGTTGGAAGAAAGAGACTTATGAATCTAACTCAGAATCAAATACAAAGTAAAGAAGAAAGGTTGGAATGGCATAGCAGAGCATATGAAGAAGATCAAGAATAGCTAACAACACAGCAGAATCATCACATACCTATTTCTTTCGTTCTAAAACCTTCAGCTTCAATCACCATCTTCAACTATCGCCATCAATCCGCGGAAACCGCAACCTGCATCACAAAGAAAAGCATGGCATCAAGTTCAACTATCAATTCAGATTGAAAATCACAAGAACATTATGAACAATCAACATCAGAACAGTTCAATCAATCACCTATCACAATTCAAAACTACTGAAAAAACCAGAATTGGAGAAAGAAGATCTATGACTCCAACAGATTCAGAGATGGGGGGAAAAGAAGAATGAAATCGAAGTTTGACACTTACCGAACGAAACGTCAAGCTGACAGATGAATCCATAACCTCCAAAAATCTTCGATTACTCTTCAATCAGCAACCAGGCATCATCATCGTCTTCAATCCGAAGCTTCAATCACCATCTTTGACGTCTTCTGATCCTTGAGCACTCATCAACACAACCTTCAGCCATCATCAAGATCGACAGCAATCAATGTTCATCAACCTGCACCGGAACAGGCCAGTTCAAGAATTGCTAATAATCAGGACTGCGAAAAATCAATCGTAATGGTTCAACCAAAGTAAGTCGAGATTTACCGAAAAGGGAGCGGAGTCGGAACACGTACATGAACCGGATCATTCATCTTCGTGGTTTGCACGTCACCTAATGTACATCAACGCCGATCGTCATCGAAGGTTCGTCTCCATCCTGTGGCTTCATCACGAAACGCATAGGGCTTCGTCATTAGCATCGTCATCGCATAAGTTTCGATAACCCGTACGGACTACGCAAGCGATCCGGATCTTCGAACCTCAACATCCACCATTTTTGACCGAAGGTACGGTGGCTTTGATTCATCTTCGATTAGCCTCTTCATTTTGATTCGGAATATCTTAATTTGAAAGGGGTTTAGGTTAATTTTTTTATGGATTTGAGATAAGAAAAGGGAAGGGTTATGGCGGCATGGTTTCTTTTCCGGCGGTTAAATCAGGCTTAGAAGAGGGAAGGTTAGGCGGGGATGCGGCGGATTTAAGTTTGTAGTCTCCGACAATTTTAGATGAGATTAGATGATGAAGAAGGGATGCGGTTGTTAGAGAGAATAAGGGGAGGTTGTCGCCGGCGGAGTTTGGCGGAGGTTTCAGGCGGAGGATTGAGAGGGAGAAGGGGTGTGCGGCGTGAGGAAGAAGAAGGGAAAAATTTTAGGGTTTCAATTTGAATTTGTGTTATTCCCTTTTCTTTTATTTGTGTTATTTCTGTTTTTAATTATAATAGGTTAATTATGAGTTTAATGGAAATTAAGAAAAGTTAATGGAGGGTCAAGAGAATTTAATAGGATTAATCACCATAAAACATAATTATCTAATTTCTGTTTTTAGAATTTGAAGAATAAGCTTCTGCGAATTGGGCCCAGGGAATTGCTATTCCCACCCCTATGTAAGCCCAATTGGTTCTTTAACTTAAAAAATAAGTCTATTTCCATCCCCTCTCTCTTTCTATTCTTCTATTTTTCTATTTCTTTGCCTCTTAAGATTAATTCCAAAATAAATATTAAAATGCATACTAAAAAATCTACAAAAATTATATTGGGATTTTAATTCAATTTAGAAACACTCCCAATTTTTACTTTCTGATTTTAACCATTTTTCTATTTTATTTCGATTTTTAGTTTAATGGACTTCTATTGAATTCTCTAGTGGATACATAAATTTGCCCAATTTCTTTCTGCCACTTCCCATAATATTTTCTGCCCGTTCTTTTTGCTACTATTAAAAGACAAGTTAAAGTACCTATAATATTTTTTGGTGAATTTTTAGGACATTTTTCTATTGTTTTGGTAGCATAATTTGTGTAATTTTGTGATTAAACTTTAGTTAGGTTTAAGCGATCATTTGCCTTAGTTAAAATAAGAATTTTTTTTTAGAGATTTTTTTAATATGATAATATAATCAGGTTGAAGACCTTAGGAATGTAATTTCATATTTTTCTAATGACTTTTAATATTTTTGTCATTTTAATTCATTTCCATCATATTGTACATATTCATGACTCATATCATTCACTAACTATTTGTTTTTTGTGCAAGGTGTTTTGCAAGGTTTGGCTTATGGACTTGGATATTTTTGTGCCTCAATTGTGTTTTATACTTTGTGTACTTTGTGATGTAATAGTGTAATACTTGTATGCTTCTATAATTTCCTTAATTAGGATTAGAAAAGATAAAAACAAATCGTTAGAAAACGAAAATCTCAAAAATGAGTAAAAGGCTCGATCCAACGTCGAGTATATTTTTAAATAAATAAATAAGGTTGCATGTAACTATAGGGTTCTTCGATCATCATCGTTCCATTCCATTCAACCAGAATCAAACCTTGTATGCTTCACACCATAAGTCGTGCGTCTCAGCACCACGCAACCGACCCACCCAGACCATTGTTCCATCCTGTTTACATTTCATACGTTTTTACCTACCATGACCTAGGAGGACCCTATTGCTCATTACTCACTTCTTTTACTTGCATGTTTAGTCTTATATCTCTTATATCTCTTAGGTAGATTCAATTGTAAGCCTCACTAACCATAGGTTATCCATGAATTCAAACTGATTTAGGGTAGGTCTAGTAGCCCCTTAGAATGTTTACCTTTTATAACGTGAGTCTCTTCTCATCTTTAAATAAAACCAAAAAAACACTTAATAAATGAAAGGTGTACAATGCGTCACGAGCCTTAAGCTACACGGGAAATGACTAGTGGAGGTCTCCTTCACTCTTCTAGGATACTTTACAAACGTTCCATTGGGGGCGATCTTGGAAAGTATTCGCTCCTGTGTCATAGTCTTTAGTGTTGTACATTCAACAAACACAAATTCAAAACACTTCTTCTAAAAAACAACAAACCAAGAAGTCATGTCTTCTCGTTCTCATCTCATACTCTTCATGACTTGCCTCGACAGTTCAAACAGCGACACGGTAAACACCCTCGAGTCAGAGCCGGTAACACCTGAGCTAGAGCTATGGCAACGTCATCCTAAAAACCACAAACGAGTGTAAGCCTTAGTTAGACGAACTACGGCGTCTCTGATCCTCATTTATCCCGATGAGGTACGTAGGCAGTGGGGTAGGGCCCATTCGAGCACAATCTTTCTTTTCCCTACATTTTTTCCCATTTATTCCCATTTTCCAATTCCATTTCTTTTCTCAATTCCATTTCATTCCAGATAGTTATTCTTTCAGTTAAACAGCATATTATTTCTCACCCTTTGAAAACAGACTTCTAAGCGTGGATCCCGTCGAGTACGGCGGACGGATTGGGGTGCTAATACCTTCTCAATTCGTAACCGACTCCCGTATCTAGATCTTTGGTTCGCAAGGCCTCGTCCCTTTCCTTCTTCCTTAGGTTTGTGCAACATTACCTTTCCCATTCCTTTGGGATAAAAATGTCTGGCTGGCGACTCTACCTTTTCCGCGCCACTTTCGCGTTTGTACTAGGATGAAAATCCCGGGAGCGTCACACTTTCGCGTTTGTACTAGGATGAAAACCCCGGGAGCGACAGCTGGCGACTCTGCTGGGGACCTTTAGAAATTCTAATCTCCCCTTTGAGAGTCAATCCTAGCGCTTGTCTGTTTCTGTCTTCTTTGGGTGTTTACTTGTTTGTTGTTATGCTTTAGTTTAGCTTTACTGCTTTGTGTACAGTTTATCACTTTCCTTTACAGCTTTATTTACAGCTTTCTGCACTTTACTTTACTGTCGCATATACTGGCATATACTGTACTGGCTGTTCTGGTTTTCCTTGGCGGGAGGGGATTATTGTGAGATAAGCCAAAAACCCGGCTTGAGTATACACATAGGATTTAGAGTGGGCAGTCGTGTGGCTTGCGTGGTCTTGAGCACGTGTAGTTTTCACGAGTCCCACACCCAGATCAGGCTCTCTTGGGATATGTTCTATACTGCCTAGGCAGACCATAGAATGTTCCCACCTGAGCTGCTAACACTGGGAACCGATCATCGAGGACCTTGGTGGAAACAACCCTCTCCAGTGCTGACAGTGGCAGACCACATTTCGTGGCAAACCCATTCGCACCCGAGGGCCCACTAGGAAATCGCATAGGATGACCTTGTTCTCTCATAGGAACCTGGTTAAAGCAACTGGTCGTATGACGGTAGTATTGTACCCTTCGGGATGAATGTACTATTGTTTCTCGACTTCAGTGCTTGAAGCCGGGAACTTATGAGGGATGCTTGTTTTTCCGGAATTCAGCTGAGGCCTCCCTGAGTAGTACATAATGCCAAACCGATTCCCTGATCTGGTCATGAGCCATTTCTCGGAAATGGTGAACGTATTATTGCTATTCGGCTTTGAGAGTCCGTGATGTTGACCCGTAGTAGCAATACCCGTGAGATTGGGAGGGGGTTTACAGGTTTGCAGGAACCCTAAAATTTCCAACATACCCGCTTTTGCCAGTGTTACTCAATGATATGATCCGGTCCTATATGATACTTGGTTGAGAATTCTGGAACTTCTGCACAGAGATACTGATATCATGATCTTCACCAACACTTGGTTATCTGATCCACGCCAGCGTCGGACCGCTGACCGCATGCCAGTTGCATACATGACATCATGGCATTTTAGCATACATGTTCGGTTACTTCTAAGGATCCCATATCTGGATTATGTCGGATTTTCTTCTGCATTAAAACTTGGATCAAAACGGATGGATTCCTTGGAAATAACTGAACATGGCATTTGCATACATCCTTGCATTTCTTACAGGTGTTCAGAGACAAATTCTTATCCTGACCTGGTTTCTCTCCAGAATGGTCAATTTGAATCACGACTGTCAAGGTTTAGACATGGAACAACTCTGAGCGGAGGTGACCTAGATGAAGGCCCAACTGGGGCATGTTGTAGTGGACATTCGAGCGTTGTCCCAGGATCAGAAGTTGTTGAGAGAAGAATTCAACCTGATGAAGACTCAGATAAAGCTGCTTACAGGAATCATGAATACTATGTCAAAAAAGGAAAATAGTTGTGTGTCCGCCTTTCAAACAGAAGGTCATGTTTCTCCCATCTCCTTGGGATGTCCAATAAATCAGGGTTCTTTAGATGGATTTCCTCTACAGTTCGAATCTCTTCACCAGCAATCGTCACTCGGCAGTCAGGAAGAGCATCAGATAGGAACCAACTCCACATGTGAACTGAATGATCCTACACCAATCGTTACCAAAGAAGTGAGCACTTTCTTTCCTTATCAGGGATCCTTCTCAGCTGCTACGCCTTGGTTTCCAGGAGAAATACTTCAACCGATTTCATCTATAACTCCTCCATTGCTAGCAACCCGTCATCAACAGGAGCAAGAAAGGGTTATTGATCCGATACCCATGCCTTATTCTGAAGTATGTCCACCACTGCTCAAAATGGGATTGATTGAGTGTCACGAGCTAACTCCTCCTTCAGCATGCAGGAATACAAAAGAAATGGTCGACTTTCCTTCTTCTAGAATCATTGCTCAGTCCAAGTCTTCAAAGGGGCTGCATCAACAATCTTCATCCACTCCTCGGCCGAATATGAGTAAGAAAGTACAGGGACATGTCAGGCGTCCAACGCAGTGTCAACAACGAAGTTTTCAATCACGATCACAGGGTCGGCAACAACAGGTACAGAGACGGTTTCAGGAAAGAACAAGAGTGAGGAACCGCAGACTTGATCCTATCTCATGTCCATATGCTGTATTGCTTCCAGAACTTCTGAAGTTGAACCTGGTTGAGCTCCGTACCATGAGAGCTCCTTCTGCTGATAATCTACCACCAAATTTCGATCCAAATTCCAGGTGCGAATTCCATTCAGGTGCCCAGGGGCACAGTATTGAGAAATGTTGGGCTTTTCAGAACAAGGTACAAGACCTAATTGAGTCCAAGACAATCATTTTTTCTCCTCATCCAAAGGTACTCCAGAGTCTGATGCCTAATCACGAAGGAACCAGTGTCACGGTTATTCTACCAGATGGTCCACGATAAGCTGAAGTCTTCGAGTTGATCACCCAGGACGCCAGGGTATTCATGAAGCAAATGAAGCCAGCAGTATTCAAATACTCTCAGTGATGGCATTTATGTGTTTGCCTTTCTTCATTTTTCGTTTTTCATCCCTATTGAGGGGAACTACGTCGCTCTGATTCTTCATTGGTCATCAGTCAATGGAGATACGTAGGCAGAAGATCGTCAGGTCTTTCCGAGCAACCTTCTGGGGCAACTTTACTCCCCAGCTTCACTCTTTTCTTCAGACGTCTCGTGTCAGAGTCAGAATAGCTAGAAGAGGAAGTATCACTGCCATGGTTAGGTATACGGCTGCAAATTGAAGATTACAAGTCTGTGATTGATCGTTGAAAGTATCCAAGACTGACAAGTCCAGACGGAGCCAAGCCTCCTCAACTACGGCAATATTCAGTTTCTTTACTGCATTTCCATTTGTAGTTTCTTTTATATGCTAAACATTTGTCTACATGTATGAAAGTTGTTTGCTTTTGAATGTTAGCAATAATAAAACTCACATGTTTTTCTTGAAGTAAATTCATTTGCATTTCCTTATAATTTTGCATATGTACATTGTGATACCAATTGTCATGCTTGGATTCTATGAAGGAGAATGACGAAACAAAAACGCAAAGTCTCTAATTATGTGCTCTCAAGTAAGACCTTGTTAACGATGTACAGGCATTATTTCAAATTCTAAACACTGGAGATATAAGGAAGATAAACCCTTGCTAACCCCTTTGAGCCTTGTAGTAGGAGTTTATTTTCAAATAAAAAAAAACCCTCACATGTAACCCAGGGGCAGGGTAGACGTCAGCTAGTCAGACCAAGCGTTCAGACTTTCATAAAGAAGTGTATTTGAAGATCCGTTGCATTCTACTATGCTAATCAAGAGGTCCAAAGACCTGAAACCACAATGGTTATCCAAGTCAAAAGGTCCAAAGATTGACAACCACAATGGTTATCCTTCATCGACCACAAAATGAGGCAGTCACAACCCTCGTAAACAATGTCACACGACTTGTTCAAAATGCAAAAAAATAAAAAGAAAAGAAAAAAAGCTCGTTAAGTCGAAATTTGAAAACAAGCGACTTAGGCAAAAGTTAGGGCATCCCGCTGGACTTCACAATCAAAGATTCACAAGAATCAGTCCAGGAAAAAGTTAGGGATAAGCAAGATAACGCAAAAGCGAAAGACAGAAAGGATTACATAAGAAAGATCCTCAAATGAGAACAAAGTCGTGTGACACAGACACGAAAAAATAGAGGAGTGACTTACTCTCAATAATAACCTGGTTGGTGCTTGAACTAATAGTAGCAATGATTCCTCAATCAACACGAAACCCTTAGGAAAGGTGAATGCTTGTGAAAACTAGCTGAACATAGGAATGGAGAACATCACGAAGAGCGGGTGGGCACAAATAAATTTCGAGCCTATATCCTTTGTTTCTATAACCGTGAACCAGGCCCCGATACAACCCTTAAAAGGCCTAACTGAAACAAGGTTAATTTGAGAGCATACTACCACGAGACCGCGTTCCTGACTCCTATGGGTTGTGCTAAAAGACGTTGTTGGTATTGCATGTACATACTTTCATTCAAATAAAGGTCGTATCTTAACCAGTGATTCGCTCACGAAGGTTAACGATCCATTTTCAAAACTTCAAGATTAACATGTTTGTTGAATTAGGATTTTCATTCTAAGAATAAACATCTTCTCACTTGCATACATTTGTTGAGCATCATAAATGGTTCACATGCGGAAATTCAATCCAGAAGCTCAAGCTTGCCAGGTTGAGAAGTCTAAAACTCCTGAAAGACTGTCACGTCGAGGTGCACTTTTTCAAATAAAGTTTCATTGAGCAGGGACTTTCCCAATTAGTCATGATAAGAGACAGCCAATCCGGGGCAGTCACGTCGAGCAATCTCTTCAAAATTAAAGTACTGAGCCAATCCGGGGCAGTTATGTCGAGCAATCTCTTCAAATTTCAAGCAAACTGGGGCAATCACCTCGAGATTCAGATCTCTCCAAGAGCGAAGATTAGTCAGTCAGGTGTAAAGCTATTCGAATACTAGTACTGGGGCAGGCCACCCCAATAGTACAAAAGTTCATTCTTTCCCGAAGACAGATGATCGGAAGCATTTACCCGGAGTTTAGAACACCGTGGTTACTTGTCAAGTCAACTATCTCGTTCGGCACTTCTGACAGATACAAACTCATCCGCATTTGCAATGGTTACCTCCCCAGCAAGGTTATTACATTGGTTCATGCAGTCGTTACAATACCTAAGAGTTTAAAGACGCCGAGTCTTTTTGTAAAATCCTCTTGAGGTAAAATCCATAAGGAAGCAGCTGATCCCCAGCCCAGGACAATTTGAAATCTTTTCTCCTCAGCAGGACGTGTCTCGGTGTTGTCATCTCCAACAGGCAAATGGAAGTTGTCCTCACTAAAGTCAGCATTTTTTCTTTCAGTTGGTTTCCTTGATCCTGATTCCTCATCAGATCCAAGGCAATTCTTATTCCCCTAGAAGATTTCAGATAAATCATTCTCCTCCCCAGCAGGTCCATAAGAGTGGGTAATCCCCAATAGTCGAGGTATCCCCAGGCACGGCCCTCGAATCTAAAAGTCCAATTTATTTTTGGCAAAGGTGATAATACAGGACAGATGAATTGTTCACGCTCCTCTCCGATAGAGATGTTATTCCCACGGGACTACTTGATATTGAATTCGCGATCATCGTGTTTCCCCACAGAGTTAGCCAGGACTTATTACTTCCACGTCAGGAATTTCTTTTACATTCACGCCAGTTCATTAATAATACTCAAGACGTAATATCCCCAGTGTCATGGGGAAACATACCATGCAATTCAACATATGCAAAGTCCAGCCGCAGACTGGCCAAAGTCCATCTTCGGGTGGCAAATTTCAAAGTCCAGCCGCAGACTGGCCAAAGTCCATCTTCGGGTGGCAAGCTTCAAAAGTCCACCCGCAGTGTGGCAAATCTCTAAAGTCTCCCGTAGTGAGCAAAAGTCCCCCGCAGTGGGCAAAAGTCTCCCGTAGTGAGCAAAAGTCTCCCGTAGTGAGCAAAAGTCTCCCGTAGTGAGCAAAAGTCTCCCGTAGTGAGCAAAAGTCCCCCGCAGTGGGCAAAAGTCCCCCGCAGTGGGCAAAAGTCTCCCGTAGTGAGCAAAAGTCCCCCGCAGTGGGCAAAAGTCTCCCGTAGTGAGCAAAAGTCTCCCGTAGTGAGCAAAAGTCTCCTGTAGTGAGCAAAAGTCTCCCGTAGTGAGCAAAAGTCTCCCGTAGTGAGCAAAAGTCTCCCGTAGTGAGCAAAAGTCCCCCGCAGTGGGCAAAAGTCTCCCGTAGTGAGCAAAAGTCTCCCGTAGTGAGCAAAAGTCGCCCGTAGTGAGCAAAAGTCTCCCGTAGTGAGCAAAAGTCTCCCGTAGTGAGCAAAAGTCCAGCCGCAGACTGGCCAAAGTCCATCTTCGGGTGACAAATTTCCAAAGTCCACCCGCAGTGTGGTAATGTATTTTGAAGTCCAACCGCAGATTGGCGAAAGTCCATCCTCAGGGTGGCATCATATCACAAGTCCACCCACAGTGTGGCGAGCCAGTAGCCTTCTGGCATTATTCAAAAGGCATCCCCCGTTTACTTTTCTTCACATCATAATTATATCCGAGCAGAGTTCATTAGGTTGAGTTTATTTCCCTGTTCTTCTGCCACAGAGTGCAAATTTTCTGGTTGTTTCTAGTATTCAATCCCTGCATACTTCAAACGTCTGAAAGCAACTGCTATCATCCATTCAAGTCTACAGTGATTGAATAGGGGCAGCTGTAACACCCCAAAATTTGCCCTCTTAATTTATTACTTCGATTGGCTTATGTTTCATGATCATCAACTTTTTTTTAAAAAAAAATAAAAATAATAATAATAATAAAAAGAAAAAAAAAATTGCACTCATATATTTTGGGCTCTGAAGACCTGGGATCGAAGCATATTCTTGTAAGTTGCTTATTTCTATTCAGAGGATTTTTCTAGGTATTACACCCAAATTGAAGCAAATTTGATCTCTTACAAGTTCCTCCATATCATCCATTGTTTTGGTCAAGGCACTTTATTTGTTGTTTATGACTCAATTCAAGAATGATATTGCCAAGCGATTTAAGAAGCGTGATTTGAGGTATTATTGATTCAGGGAATTCATCATGGTATTATAAAGTTCTTGAGAATTGGTTTGTGGTCAAGATAAGGGAAAAAGATACATTGGTCATGATTTATTTGGAAGGCGTGGTTCAAGCTTACTTTGAATCCAGTTATCCGTTTCCCATACTCTTTTAAGCCCTTTTCAAATTCGGTCCATTATTGCCATCTCTATCTTAAGCTCATAATCATTTTCAAGCCCACTATCCATAAACAATTTCTTTTATAATCTATGTACCCATTCCCTATCTCACAAAAATTCAAATTCATTTGGAAAAAGGAGAAGAAAACTACAAAACCAATTAAAAATTCATTATCCCAATTATCCAAATCCAAAAATCCATTTTTTTGGTACTTATTATTATTAATCATATTGTCAATCCTTGTTTTAGCCTTTTGTCTATAGTCTAACTTTCAAACCATGTTCTACAAACTTTTACCCATTCTCAAGTTTCAATCACCTCATAAATCAATTTCAAAATTCTGAAATCCAGTTTTCATATCCATATTCACATGTTAAACACTCCAAGAGTCTATATTAATTCATTAAACTATTGATACAATGTCACAGCCAGTTAATTAAGCAATTTGCAAAAATAATAAGTAATATGCATACCATATTACCATCCTGAGTCATATAATTGGATTCAATTATCCACCTTCTATTTAAACCAGAAAAATTACACAAGAAGAAAAGAAAAAGTTTCAGTTACAAAACTCATAACTCAATTCATAACTAATTCTAATTGAATCTCTTAACAGAAAAAAAAACTGACAGAAACTTCCAGCTGGATCTAGAAGCTTTTAACCGAAACTTCCAGAAGCTTCATATGGATTGGCATATATATACGGATCCATTCATTTACCAAGTTTCTTGGGCGGGAACGATGAGCTTTCCTCCTCCCGGTTTTCCTTCCAATTCCCAGAATCCTCCATTTTCATTCCTGCATCCTTATTCTCCATCTTCACTTCTTCACACATCAAAGGCTCTCTTTCGTCGCTTTCGACATCTCCGTTAATCCTGCATCACCATGATTTTCAACCTGCAAGAAATCAAGAACAACAGTAACTTGCATAAGTTCTCACACGGTGCATAAACAGGAAACTCATAAAATAATCCTTGAACGATTTCAGAATGCAACAACTTCAACAATTGAATTCATAGAAAGGAGCAGAAGAAGAATGAGTTTTGTTACAAACTCTAACAATTCAGAACTCAGAATTGAATGCACAGGAAGAAGAGAATAGATCGAAAGTGTTTTCGTACCATTGCATCTTCATCAATCATTCTGAGTATTCATCTTCAATCTGATAACAAACTTCATCAATTTCAACTTCTTGCTCTTCTACTTCACCTTCAATCCATCCATCTTCACACTCAATTCATAATAACCCTCTTCATCAATCTCGCAACCTGCATCAGCAATGGTTTTCATCAAGCTACATCAACAAAAATAAGTCTACGGAATTCACGAACATCAACAACTTCGCCTTTCTCCACAAACCTCCATCGTCAATCTTTCTTCAACAAATCAATGGCCCTGAGGTTAAACATTTCATACAAAGTTCAGCATAATTCAAGGTTCAAGAAGTCAAAGAAGGAAGACACAACAATGGTAAATGTGAATAAGCCAATCAAAGAATCGTACCTAAATATTTTGTTGTCTCTATCTCCATTATGCAGCAGCAGTATCGTGTAAGAACCAATTGAATCGGAGAAATCAATTTAGCCATTCAGCCACCGTGATTCAGAATCACATACCTCCCTCTCTTGATCCGTTCCCAATCACTTCACCATCCTCATCGAAAGCCAACATGTGGACTGGATTTCAATACCTCCCATCTTCTTGTTTATCCTGCGGTTTCAAAATTCGTTAGCAAATTTGTGAATAACCATTCAAGAGCAAGAAACAGAAGAAGGATAGTGAAGATCGATGCGAAATCGACGACGGTTTTAGAAGCGGATTAGAGTTCGAATTCAACGGAAGAATCGAAAGGGGATCCGCAAAGAAATCACAAGAATTCCACGAAATTGAACAACATACTCAGGTAATCAATAGAAACTTTAAGTCAAAGAACTTCACCTTCGTACGTCGGTTTCGTTGTCGCGGCTTTAATCAACATACGCGAACCGGATCCCCATCCATCATCGTCAACGTCAAACCTGCAAAAAAATCAGTCCAAAGCCAGAATTTGTCAATTTGCCGCAAGGTTCTGGCCACAGGAAGAGTAACAAGAAGTGAGGATACTTCGACGAAATCTTACGGCATCACTCTTCGCGTCGTTGACGTCTTCACCACCGGATTTTCGTCGTTCGGTAAACGGTTTCGTCATCAATCTCCACTCAAATTAAGGTACAAGCTTACATCAAACACATATCATATTTAGGGTTTCGAAATTGAATGTGTTGGGATTTCGGATTTGAGGGAAAGGTGAGCTTTAGGCGTTTGTTGGGAGGTGGTTTGTTGTCTTCTCCGTTCAATTCATGGAGGCTACACCGTGTAGTGTCCAGTCGGAGGCGAGAGGACGGAGAAGGTGGTTTTAGGGTTTGTGAGTGAAGATTAGCGGGTGAGAGTGCGAGTGAGAGAAAGGAGAGCGTGAGAGAGAGGTGGCTGGTGAGAGGGCCACTGCTGCCGCTGCCGCCTCTAGGGTTTGAGGAAGGAAGGAAGAAGATGAAGGGTGATAGAGAGAGTGAGAGCGTGAAAGAGAGAGAGGGATTTTGTTCTGTTTTTTTCTTTTTTTTGACTATGTTTAAAGTTTGAGTTCTTTTTGTTTTTTAATTAAGACTAAATAGATTATATGATTTAGTTTAATTAGGAATTAATCAAGACTTATTATTCTTTAAATGAAATCATAAAAGCCTGATTAATATTTTTTGAAAATGATTAAATGTCTTGAGTATCCCCTTAATTTCCACCGCCCTTTCTTGACTTTGGGGGAGATTTATGTACTGTTGGGATTTGCAGAGTTGATGTTTACACCCCCCATGTGCAGGCCCATTGGTTTCTAACTTAAATAAATTTCTATTTCTCCCCCCTTTATATTCTTTCTTTTCTATTTAATTTCTATTTTATACCTTTCAGCTTTAATTCCATAAAAAAATATGAAAATGAATATTAAAATTCTACAAAAATTAGGATAGAATATTAACTTAACTTTGAACTTTTCCCAATTTTTACTTTTTGAATTTAATCATTTTTCAATTTATTTTCGAATTTTAATTTAATTGATTTTGTATTGAATTCTCATGTTGGACATATAAAATTGTATAATTTATTTAGGCCACTTCCCATAACTTTTTTGACCCATTCTTTTTGCTATGGTTAAAAGACAAGTTGAAGTACCTAGAACATTTTTTGGTGAATTTTTAGGACATTGTTTCTATTGTTTTGGTAGTATAATTTGTGTATATTTGTGAGTAAACTTTAGTTAGATTTAGGTGGTCATTTGCTTTAATTAGAACAAGAATTTTTTAGAGATTTTTTTAACACAATAATATAATCAGGTTGAAGACCTTAGGAAATTAATTTCTTATTTTTCTCATGACTTTTAATATTTTTTGTCATTTTAATTCATTCCTTCACATTATGCATATTCATAATTCATATCATTCACTAACTATTTGTTGTTGGTTTTTGTGCAAGGTATGTTTTCAATGATTGGCTTATTGGACTTGAATATTGTTATGCCTTAATTGTGTTTTATACTTTGTGTACTTCGTGATTGTAATAGCTTAGAACTTGTATGCTTTTATAGTTTCCATAAGTAGAATAGAAAAGATAAAACGAATCGATAGAAAACCAAATTTTCAAAAACAAATAAAGTATTCGATCCAACGTCGAGTATACTTTCAAATAAATAAATAAAGTTTATATTATTCTAGGGTTCCTCGATTACCTTCGTTCCATTCCATTCAACCAATATCAAACTTTGTATGTTTCATACCATAAGTCGTGTGTCATAGCACCACGCAACCGACCTACACACCCCATTGTTCCATCCTGTTTACATTTCATACGTTTTTACCTACCATGACCTAGGAAGACCCTATTACTCATTATTAACTTATTTTACTTGCATGTTTAGTCTTATATTTCTTAGGTAGATTCGATTGCAAACCTCACTAACCATAGGTTATCCATGAATTCAATTAATTTAGGGTAGGTCTAGTAGCCCCTTAGAATGTTTACCTTTTATAACTTGAGTCTCTTCTCATCTCAAAATAAAATCAAAAACAATTAACAAAGGAAAGGTGTACAATGCGTCACGAGCCTTAAGCTACACGGGAAATGACTAGTGGAGGTCTCCTTCACTCTTCTAGGATGCTTTACAAACGTTCCATTGGGGGCGATCTTGGAAAGTATTCGCTCCTGTGTCATAGTCTTTAGTGTTGTACATTCAATAAACACAAATTCAAAACATTTTCTTCTAAAAGACAACGAACCAAGAAGTCACGTCTTCTTTCTCATCTCATACTCTTCATGACTTGTCTCGACAGTTCAAACAGCGATACGGTAAACACCCTCGTGTCAGAGCCGGTAACACCTGAGCTAGAACTATGGCAACGTCATCCTAAAAAACACAAACGAGTGTAAGCCTTAGTTAGGCGAACTACGTCGACTCTGATCCTCATTATCCCGATGAGGTACGTAGGCAGCGGGGTAGGGCCCGTTCGAGCACAATCTTTCTTTTTCCCTACATTTTCCCATTTTATTCCCATTTATCAATTCCATTTCTTTTTCTCAATTCCATTTCATTCCAGATAGTTATTCTTTCAGTTAAACAGCATATTATTCTTCACCCTTTGAAAACAGACTTATAAGCGTGGATCCCGTCGGGTACGGCGGACGGATTGGGGTGCTAATACCTTCTCAATTCGTAACCGACTCCCGTATCCAGATCTTTGGTTCGCAAGGCCTCGTCCTTTCCTTCTTCCTCAGGTTTGTGCAACATTACCTTTCCCATTCATTCGGGATAAAAATGTCTGGCTGGCGACTCTAACCTTTCCGCGCCACTTTCGCGTTTGTACTAGGATGAAAACCCCGGGAGCGACAGATTCGCTCAGTAGTCACATTATCGATTTCCATTTCGCTAATGGTCTAGTTAAGCCCTATTTCGCCAACAGGCAATTTCCGTGGCTTGATTCGCTCAGCAGTCGCGTGTTTTCTTTGTGGCTTGATTCACTCAGCAGTCACATTGTCGAGTTCTGTTTCGCTAACAGTCTCGTTAAGCCCTGTTTCGCCAACAGGCATCCTCTATGTGGCTTGATTCGCTCAGCAGTCACGTGTTTTCTTTGTGGCTTGATTCGCTCAGTCGTCACATTGTCGAGTTCTATTTTGCTAACGGTCTCGTTTTTTAAGCCCTATTTCGCCAACAGGCAATTTCAGTGGCTTGATTTGCTCAGCAGTCGCGTGTTTTCTTTGTGGCTTGATTCACTCAGCAGTCACATTGTCGAGTTCTGTTTCGCTAACAGTCTCGTTAAGCCCTGTTTCGCCAACAGGCATCCTCTCTGTGACTTGATTCGCTCAGCAGTTACATTGCAGGTTATTGCAATAATTCTATTCCACATGGGTCTATTTCTGTTACCTATTCTGAGGTCGAAACATACAAAAAAAAAGATAAATAAAAGGCAGATGGCATTTCTATTATCCACCGAGTTCAAATTTCCAGGTTTTATTCGAGTATTCAATCACTCCATACCTTAAACGTCTAAAAGCTCTTGCAATTATTCGTTCAGGCCTGAAGATGATTGAATAGGGGAAGCTGTAATACCTCAAAATTTTCCCTCTCATTTCCTCAACATTTTTGCATGGCATTTAGCATACACAAGTTCATAAAATAACCAAAAACATTGCATCATGTGTGGCATAGCTGAGGCATAAGTATGTGATCAATGATTGGAGCAACTGAAGGCTATACAAGGGCAATCAAAGGGTCATAAAGCTTCTCAACATGGTGCAAAGGTTTCACAACATCCCACAAGTTCTCATTTGAAGCCACAAGCCATGGAAAGATTTGGTTTGATCAAGGGAGGCAGGCAGTGCAACATCTCCTGATGAAGAAGGCCAAATTAGGGATTCATTTCTATTGGGCTTCTGCAAGAAGTTATGATTCAAAGAGGATTCCATTGTCTTATACATGATGACAAGTTCCTAGGGATCAAATTTCATTCAAAAATTCATTATGGAAGAGGTTCAATTGTCCAGATGACTGAAAATCAGGGATTTGGGGAAAAGTCAACCATGCTGAAGAAAAAGCCAACTCCTAACTTTTTGAGATCAAAATCATGAAATTAAGGTTACATGGATCCTATGGTTCAAATTTGATCAAGAAAGGATGGAGGAATCAAGAGAAATCAAGAAAACCAAAACTTACCATTTTTGGAAAATTAGGATTTCCAAAAATGGCAAGTTTTGACCAATTTTGCAGCATCTTTGAGAGAGGCCTTCTCCTAAAATATGAGGGCTATCAAAATTATACTTGGATCCAATTAAAGAGGGCATCTTGAGCTTCAAATTCATAGGTAGAACTCCTCCATAGCATAAAAAATGAGTGAGATATGATCTTGGCAAGTTTAAATAATTCAAGGCCCAAGGCAAGTCATGGGCAAGGCAAATGCAGGCCAGCGCGCGCACCCTGCCTGGCATATCATCAAACAGGTGGAGGGTCAAATGTCATGCCATTTTTCTTGGTAAAAAATGCTTCAAATCAATATTTGGTGAACTACAAAGTTGTTCCTTGATGCAATCCCTACAATATTGGTGTTTAAAGATTTTTTATTTGAGCAAGTCTTCTTGGGCTATTTGAGGGTCAAAGTGGAGAGGTTGCAACTGGCCATCCATAGGCCCATAGGCACAAGGCAAGCCAAATTCGTGCAGGCCAATGTGCAGTTTGGTGACTTGATTTTCATAGAGGCATTTAAGTGAATTAGAGGTCATGTCTCATCATGGTTTGAATATCAAACTTGTTCCTTGTCCTTTCTACTACAAATTGAGCACAAGAACCTCATCAATGGATGCCTTGATCATGAAGTTACACCTCTTGGAAGATCACAACATCCAATCTGATTTCTTGCAGGCTAAGTCATTGGATCATAAGAGGATTCCACTTCAGTTCAGCTTGCACACTTCAATTAGCATGCTACAATCACAAACTTCATATCCAAGAGCTCAAGTTATCATGTGTGTGCATGATCACACCAATTGCTATGCATCCTCTCCAATCCAAGCCAAATAATGAGCTCCTAAGTATTGCAAGCAAGACACAATCAGATCAACTCAGCTTCATTGCATCACTTTAAACCACACCATAAGCAACATGAAACTTGCAGCATGAAATTGATTTCCATTGAGAAGCTTCTGGATGTTACAACTGGCATAACTGCCTCACTCATTTAAGATCACTCACTCAGTTAACCCAAGGGATGATTAACCATGGTTAGGAGCTCTATAAAGCAAGGTCATCACTTCAATGCAAGGTTCAGTTTTCATTTTTCATCACAAATCACCAAAATTTGCAAAGTTTTCTCTCTGAATTTTCACATTGTAAATGGATTCGAGCAAGCATTCTCATCATTGATCTGGATCCATTCTTCCTCCATTGATCATCTTCATCATCTCAAGATCAATCATCAAGCATTGCACAGCCTGAAAGCTTCAAGATCCAGCACTGCACATTGTTGATCTTCACTGCAGTTTGGATTCAATCTGCCTCAATCCATCATCAACATTGTGTTTAGCTTCATCTCCATGGCTTGATCATCTCAAATCATCAAGGATTCAGCCTTGCATAACATTGATACTCACTGCATATTCATCAATTTCTCAAGATCCATGCATCACAAAGTGTTTATTTCACTCTTATTGTACTGAAGCAAGCTCAAGCATTCTGAGGAGTCTCATCTCTGGCCTTCTAGCAACAATTTGTCATCTCTGCAACTCTGGTATGTCCTGAACTTCTACTTGCTCGAATTGCACATTTCTAAGTGATTTTATGTTGCTTGAGGCCTGATAGAGATTATGTATTTGTTGGCTAGTTGATAGGCATCATAGATGCATAAATTCAATTTTCTCAGGTTTAGTTCTTTCTTTCGATTCTGGAAATTTAAGAACCTTAAGTAAATTTTGAAGCCATATTCATGTTCAGTGGTGAGAGCCGAGTGCAGTAGTGGTGGTAGAATTCATTTTCATGAAGAATTAAAGAAACCCTAGGCCAGGGGTGACCAGAGAAGATGAACGGAGGTCACTTCCGATCACCTTAACAGTAACCCTAGGTCAGTGGAGAGAATATAACATAGGCATTGGATGTGTTTGATCCAAGAGTCCAGGATGCGCCAGCACATTAAAATATTCGTGCCATTCACGTGTCCAAAAGTCAACACAAAGTCTTCAGCTTCCTACTCACACCCCCAGCGCATTTGACCTGAGCCCAGTTATGTTGTTTTTGTTACTTTTGGAACCCCCCAGGCCCAAACCAATTAATTCCAGTTTTTTTTCTCATAAAATTACAATTTCGTTTCCTATTCTTAAAAATACCAAAAAGCCACAAAATATTCTAAATAAATTCACATAGGATCTTTATAATTTTCTCTAATTTTCCGTATTTTTAGATTTTATTTTTGTTCATTTTTTAAGTCAGAATTAATTTTCACTTTAATTGTTTCTCAATTCTCTCATTTTTGACCAATAATTTCGTCCATTTTTGTCCTCTCAAACCACATATGATAAATGTCCCATTCCTTTTGTGTCATTTTAATAGCTCAATGAATTTCCTCAAAAGATTTTTCTCTGGATTTTTATGTCATTGTTTGAGTCCTTTTGAGTCCATCCTTCCACCTAGGTCTTTATCTTTTGATTTTAGGGTTTGCTTGAGTCATAAGTTGCCTTTGCTTCCTTTTAACCTAATCCCTTTCCTCCTTCCATTTTAAGCACTTCAAAACCCTCTTGAACATGATTTAGCTTCATATTATCTTTGTTTTGAGTCTTATAAAAGGTTTTGTGATCATCCATACTTGTTCATCTCATGTTAGAACCAATTTGCTTCTTTTTGAACTCCATTTCCCTTCTAAAGGACTTTAGAAGCCCTAATTTGAACACCTAGCCTTAGGAAGTTTCTTAACCCTCCATTTGTGAGAAATTTACAAATATAATTTTCATCTTATTTTGTTGTTAAGCCCCTGGACTTTGTATGGGGAGGTCAAATCACTTTGGTCATTTCTTGAATTTATTCTACGTCTTTTTGTTGCATCCTTATAACCATGTTTCCACATGCTTTCTTTCACCTTTCAATTTCACATTTGCATACCTTTGACTTGAACCTCTTCTTTTCCATTTGAACTATTAATTTCTTTTACTTCCCATGTAAGTCTATGTTCTGAAGTTATCATTCACCCTTTGAGTTTAGGAGTTGTTAGTTAGTAAACATTTAGGTTGTCTTTCTAACCTCATCCTTAGGGTTTAGTGGTACTTTAGGATATAGTTTGAGTTTAATTCAACTAGCCCCTTCAGATACTTTTGAATTGGTTTAGCTACTGACTTTTTAAGTTTGCTACCTTATAGGATGCCTTAGGCTTAGGTATTAACCTTAGAAGTTCACTAACATCTTTCCATAGTTAATGTGAGTTGTTTGTGAAACTTGCCATGTAATAATTGCTCAATCTGATTCATCATATTAATATTTGTTTTGTAGGGGGGAAGATGAGGTAATCACTTCATTCTCATTCCTCAATGCATCTATTTGCTTTCACCTTAGCACCTTTGTGCTTTGTTCATAGGGCTTCCTTCTTTCTTTAGATTTCGACTTAACTTCCTTAGGAAGTAAGTTGAATTCTAGCTTGGTTTTTCTTCTCCTTAGGTTAGAATGCCTTATTAACCATAGGACCACATTTTATGCATAATGAGAGAACTTAGGGTTGTGTCTTAGTCCTCCATTATTTTTGACCTTTGAATTTTGAGTCTTTCTCTTCTCATCTTCAAACAAAAATCCAAAAAGACTTAATAAATGCATGAAAGAATCTCTTATGTATAGCCTTATTCCATGAGGCACTTGCATTCATTCCATCTTGGAGTGGTGTAGGCTTGTCTAGCATGATGTACAAGTCTTATCAAGAGGTTATTTCACAAAGAAAACATAAAAGATACTTCTTCATAAAAGCTACAAAAACACTTAATAAAGTTCAGCAAGCTAGTGAACTTAAACCCTAATTCATTGAAACAAGTCTTAGATAAATTCTCCTTGCTTGGTATGCTTGTTCTATTATTCCATCTTGGAATGTAGTAGCAAGTACACATTCCATGGAAAAGAGTTTGAATTCACTTCCTTGTGTCAAATTCATAAAAACTCTCATAAAAAGAAAATAACAAACAATAAGCGACTTTCCTGCGGGAACTTCTCATCTCATCTCATTCATTCTTAACGTGAACTCGCGGCGACTTGTCTCGCATGCAAGACGGTAAACGCACTCGTACCAGACGAGCCTGCAATACCTGAGCATAGACACGCAGTTCCAGCACAAAAAACAAAAACAAATAGTTCCCGCCTTAGTTAGGCGAACTACATCGACTCTGATCCTCATTTTCCCGATGAGGTACGTAGGCAGCGGGGTAGAGCCCGTTCAAGCACATTCTTTATTTTCCCTACATTTCCCTCTTTCTTTCCATTCTCTTTTCTTGTTCCTTTCTCATTTCCATTCTCATTCCAGTTAGCAGTGTATTTGTTCAGCAGCAGTATCTTATTTCTCACCCTTTGAAACAAACAAGCAAGCATGGATCCCATCGGGTACGGCGAATGGTCTGGGGTGCTAATACCATCCCAGGTCGTAACCGACTCCCGAACCCAGATCTTTGGTTCACAAGACCTTGTCCTTTCCTTTTTCCTCAGGTTTGTGCAACATTACATTTCCCATTCATTCGGGATAAAAATGCATGGCAGGCGACTCTACCTTTTCCGCGCCACTTTCGCGTTTGTACTAGGATGAAAATCCTGGGAGCGACAATGTTTACCTTTTTTTTTTATAAATATTTAATAATGAATTTATATATATATATATATATATATATATATATATATATATATATATATATATATATATATATATATATATATATATATATATATATATATATATATATATATATATATGGGATTTACAAAATATTTAAGAAATACAATAATAATTGTTACTAATTTTATGTTTAGTAACTGAAATAAGAATAACAATTATAATAGTAACTGACATAATTATTAATATTATTATGATTTTTAAAGTTAATAAGTTTTGAATTTGTAATAAAAACTCAAATGCTAATTTATAAAAATTGAATAGTAAATTTTTTTTGTATGATTATATCTTTTTATTAATTTATTTCAAATTGGAAAAGTAATTTTTTTAGTTTTGAAGTTTTTAATGTATTTAATTAAAAAACAATTTGTGTTCGTTAAAAAATATTATTTGATTGGATGAATTATTTTACTGGGTAATTTTAGAATTCATTGTGTTTACTCATTTATTAAAAGATTTAAATTATTCTAAGGAAAAATAAAAATAATTGTTACTATATAATAATAATAATAATAATAATAATAATAATAATAATAATAATAACATTTTAAAAATTTAAATATAAAGTTTATCATCATTTTTATTTTTAGTTGTATGATTATATAGTAATATAGTAATAATTTTATTAATTTAATTTATTGTATCAGAGATGATAATAATAATAATAATAATAATAATAATAATAATAATAATAATAATAATAATAATAATAATAGTAATAATAATAATAATAATAATAATAATAATAATAATAATAATAATAATAATTTAAAAGTTTAAATTTAAATTTTACCATCATTTTTATTTTTATTTTTATTAGTTTATTATATTATTAATATTATTATTTTAATAATTTTAGTTGAATAGTATATAATTACAAATTTTCTATATAAAAAAATGAGAATTAGAGTAATAAGATATAATAGTGGTAATTAAATATTATATTAGTTGATCATATTATTAGAATTATTATTTTAATAGTGTTAGTTGAATAATATATGATTATTATTATTATTATTATTAGTATTAGTATTATTATTATTAATTATTATTATTTATATAAAATAAATTTTAAAAATAATAATTATGGTTGATGGTAGAATAGTTATCAATCTAGAATTGATGTTAGAGCAACTATCATGATGACACATATCTAGGGTTGTGATCATGACTTCTTTGGATTTAGAGTAAGTAGATATAGATGTTGAAAATAAAGTTTATAACTGGAGAAGAATTTGAATCTATTGATTTGATTTATTTTTGTTTTACTAATGATGTGTTTGATTTAAAAGAGAAGCTATGAAGATAAAAATAAGGCTTAATTCATCTTTTTGTTTTTTAACTTAATTTGTTGTTTCTATTTACAATGTAGTCTTTTTATTTAAAAAAGACACTATAACAAAAATGACTTTAGGCAACAACGTAAATCCACCGTCTAAAGTCAAAAAACTGTAAAATATTGCATCAGGTTACGGTTTTCAAGCGTGGAATAAACGGTCGTTGCATATTCCTTAAAAGCGCGGTTTTTGTATTTTTACCCACGGATTCTAAACACCGTCGCCTTATATATCAAAAGACCACGCTTATTTTTCAACTTTAGGCCGCAGTTTTCAAATATCAACATAAAATAACCATCCCCTAAGCATAAGAAACGGCCACGGTTAATATTACGCAACATATAAAAACCATAGCCTAAGACATAGTTTTATTAAAAAAACTAGTATGATACTCGTGTCTTTGCACGGATACCCGTCGGTGACTCGTATTTGTTGTTAAAAGGAATTGAAAATAAAAACAAAAATTTGAAATAATTAATTATATAAAAAAGAAAAAAAATAGTATTAATAAAAATTGGATTAATAAAAATTTGATAAATATAATGTATATTTTACAAAAAAAAAAATATAATTAATATTTGTGGACATCATTTGTATTTTTTATAAAATTATTTATGTAATGATTTAGTTTTATGAATATGAAATAATATCATAGTATTTGTAAATATTATTTTAACTGTATACATAAATATTATTAATATAAATAAATACATTTTAGGTAAGTATTACTACAAATATAACTCCGTGAGATATCCATACCAGTTTGCTCGAGTACCGTTGTATTACGCATATTTATTTATTTTAAAAAAATAGGATTAATAAAAATTATTAAATATAAAAAATATAATTTATATTTAAAATATAAAAAAAATAGAATCAATACCCGTGGGTATCAGTTCATATTTTTTTTTTAAAAAATATTTATGCAATGATTTAGTGTTATAAATGTTAAAATAAACAAATATATTTTATTACAAATATCAATTTCGTGGGATACCCATATCAGTACCTGTAACGTCCCAAATTTTATTTAATTATTTAAATTGGATTGGTGGTATTTTATGTTGTGGAAGAAGGAATTATTATTCCATATTATATTTTATTATAAGAATTATATTAGATGGAATAATTATTTGAGGAATAATAATATAATTGGAATAATAAGAGGTAAAGGGTAAGGTGGCCATTTGGTGAAATTAGTAAGGGTAAAGGTGGAAGTTTATAGATTGGATCTAATGGGTTATGTTGGAATAAGGAAAAAGAGAAAAGGGAATCGTGTTTGGGGAAGTGATACACCGATCGTGAAAAGAGAAGAAGAAAGGAGAAAGTGAAAGGCTTGAGGAGAATCCGCGGAGAAGAAGAGATTGCTCATCAAAACTAAGGTAAGTGTGGGATTCTTCTGTCTCTCAAGGGTTAAATAATGGGAATTGGTGTAATGTTGTTGATTAGAGGAATTAAGGGTTTAGATGATTCAAATTCGAATTGTGTTCAATTGATTGTATTTGTTGATGTTGTGGGATAGTTGATGAATTAAATTGATTGTAAATGTTATGTGTTGTTATATGTGAATTATATGAACAATTGATGCATTTTGATGTTATAGAAAACTGGTTTTTGGTGGTATTTGATATTGAAACGCAGAAGAAAAGTATTTGGGAGAAATTGGGGTTTTGTCGTGCTCTGACACAGGCCGTGTCCCACGACACGGGCACCCGTGTCAGCCTTCTGGAGGGGGAATTATGATGTTTTAGCTTCAGTGTGCCTGACACGGGCCGTGTCAGACAACTGTGTCTTGTGTTTTGCTGAGTTGTGAAGGGTGGTGGCGTGTGTCCCTGACACGGGCCGTGTCAGGTGTCTGTTTTTGTGTTTTATGATGATTCGTAAGGCCTATTCGTGCCAATTTTTGTAGTTGATATGGTTGTTGATGTACGAATGCTATAACATGATTGTTTTGATGAATAGTTGATGTTTATGAAAGAGATGATGCTCATGTCGACCTATGTCGTAGTATGCTAAATATGTATGACGTAAATGAAAGTTGTTGTTATATGTTGTAGTTGTTATCGTTGTCAGTGCATGACTTGGTGTTGATAAATGTTAATATACATGTTGACGTATGCATGGAATTGGTATTGTTTATATGTCATGAGTTGTTGCTATATGTTGTATAGTTGAAGATGCATGTTGTAGGTGGTGATAGGATTTGTTATTGTTATATGTTGTATAGTTGAAGATGCATGTCGTAGGTGATGTTAGTATTTGTTATTGTTATATGTTGTTGTAATTAACGATACATGATGTAGACACTGATAGAAGTTATATGATGTTGTTTTGTGTTGTTGTTGCCCTTATAGTTATATGTCGTGATAGTTGTGGGGCATAGATGTAAGTTGTTAATGTTGCTGATCGTTGTTGTTGTATTCGTGGTAATATGATGTAGTAGTTGGTGGGTGTTGATGTATGTTATTGATACCTGTTATTAATGTGGTATGTTGTTGATGATGTTAATGCATGATATCGTTGATATTGTATGTTGTTGATACATGTTATTAATGTGGTATGTTGTTGATGATGCTAATGCATGATATCATTGATGATTGTATGTTGTTGACACATGTTATTAATGTGGTATGTTGTTGATGATGCTAATGCATGGTATAGTTGTTGAAGTATGTCGTTAATGATGTTGTTGTGTAGGGTTGAAGTTGTGGTCATTGCTTATGTCATCGGTGTTGAGTGACATGTTGCATAGTTGTATAACATACCAAGGTGGGGTATGTCGTTGTTGAGATGTTCGTGCGGTCATGAAATAGGGATCGTATGTGGCCATGAAATAGGGGTCGAGGGTGTGATTGTGAAATAGCGGTCATACTGGATCATGAAAGAGGGGTCGAGAGTTCTGACGGAACTGGATCTTGAAATAGAGATCGGAATCGGTACCGCATGCATAGAGTCAAGTAGAGTCTTGTTGCATAATAATTGTTGTTGTTATGTATGATGTTGATGATGTATATATTGTTGTTATATATATATGATGTGGGTGTGTATTTTTCCCTTTTGATGATGAAAGTATCTCACCCTTTTGTTGCGTGTGGTTGCAACTATGTTTCTTCGAAAGTACAGATGATTCAGGTACTTGAGTAAGCTCGGAGTACAATTAGCTTGGTCGAGTCCTAGGAGTCGATCTGATACGTAACACGGGATTAGGGGATTATTGATGTTCATTTATTATTGTTATTAGTTACGTATCAAAACTATGTGGCAAATTATAATATGAGGATTGGTGATTATATTATATTTGGCAGTTGTCGTGTGATGAAATAAAATGTGATTTTCCGCTGTTTCAGCAAAGAATTATTTTAAACTGATTTTTGTTTAGATGTAGCATTCCACTTTTAATAAAAACTCTAATTTTATTTTAAATAAATAGTTATTTTATTATAAATGGGAAGTGGGTGTTACAATTGGTATAAGAGCAGGTCGGTCCGTCCGGCCAGGTTGTCACGTGTCGTTTGTCCCGGAGTATACGATATGTGTGTAGAACACTCTCGGTATTTGCTTGTTTGCTAGTTGTTTGTTTGCATGTGTTTGTTAAATATAATTGGGGGATAAGTTATTGTTTCTCCTGAGAGTTGGCTGGTGGTGTATTGGAATTGTGGGGCGGCAAAGGTTGCTAAGGTTAGCGTTAACTAAGGATTCGCTCGTGATGCAACTTAGTTCATAAGATGCAAGGAACGCTATTAGAGTTGGGAGATATGGTTTATGACCATCATGATTGTCGGCTACTTATTGGCAAATTGAGGAACTGATAATCCTCAATCCCTTGTTGATAGTAGATGGAATCATGTTGGATGCAAAGGATATATTTTTCAATTAGGATAATATGTTTAGTAGACTATTTGGAGTTAAACCAAAGTTAATAGTTGTTTAAGAGAATAGATGTGGATTTCGGCATCCGGAAAAGAGATGGATGGGAGGATTTAGTATATTGACTAGATACTATAAATGGTTACTCCTCAGCGAGTAGGAAGTGAATTTGAGATCGAAGATTGTGAAAAGTTGAACATGTATCTATCGAGTACGTAGAGGAACTTTTGAGAGAGGACTATGATGTCTGGTTTGGTCGTATAGAAGGTATTGATCGAAAGTAAGGTCACAACTATGGAACATCCATAGAGTACGAATTGTAATCGTGTTTTGAAGAATATATTAGATATGTGGTTTTAAGGAAAGGTGGAGTTATTTCTTGGTCGGTCCTGGTACTAAGAGGAATAGTTAAGGGACTCGTTGATAAAGGATCGAGAATGAACCGGGATTCACCCGTGGCATCATTGTTATTATGATTGGATTATCGTGTATACAAAAATCTGGAGTTAGTTAAGACTTCGTAAGAATAGTATGACGAGAATGTGGTAATTTGGACCAGGTGTTGACGGATCATGTTGGATGAAATTACTTCGTTGAGAGATGAGAAATGGAGATTTTGGATGTAAGTATTAAGTCATGTTTGGCATGGTATGATCCGAGGAGGACGGGTCTTCAGAAGTACGAAGGTGTGAATTTTGTCGGGAATTAATTATAACCGTGTGTCTTCACAATGTAGTGAAGTTGAGTCGTTGCCTTAGTAGTGTGGTGTATACGATACGGAGTATGGATAGATCCGTGAATGTTTTGAGGCGATGAACCGTAAGCTATAGGATTGGTTTAAAGCTAATTGTCGTGAATTATTATGGGATGAAAGGAGAGAAATATAAGTACCGTGGTACGTGTTGGACTTATAAGGCAAAGGTAAAGTAGTAAGAGTGCAATATTTATCTCCCTGGAGTTTATGAGTTAAGGGTCTGGTTATTATGGAATTTGAAACATTGGAAGGACGATCCAACGAGTGAGTAGAAGTAATGTGAGACTATGATATGATCACGAATGTTGTGTAGAAGATAATGGTGACTGGTATGTATTAAGGTGAGTATGGAGTATGAGATGTACCTTCCATATGTACTGGAATAATTTTGAGATGGTGACTTTTGGAAGATGTCATGATTTATGATGAATGTAGAAAAAGGATTTGTAGAATGATGGAATTTAAATATAAGAATTGGAAAAGATATAGTTGTATATTAAGCTATCAAGGATGAAATTTTTATGGACAAGCGTGGATGTGTTTAATTGTGTTGTTCAGAGGAAGGTATGGGTATGAGTCTGTCTGAAGTAGATATGGAGCTACAATGATGGAAACAAGTAGGTTATAAGATATTAGAATGTATTTGGACTTATTTGGTTGTTATTGAAGGTTATAAAAAGTTCTCTAAGTTCGTATTTTGTGATTCAGATAACTAGTGAAAGATAAGTTGTTCGTTGAGAAGGGTTATTTTGAGGTAAAGTGCTGGAGAGCCGGAGTAAGAATTAGTTACGGTTATAGTATGATTTGGTGGATTCTGACAAGCGATGGATGGAGTGTTGGATAATGATGTGATAAGTTGATAGTTTACTAGTACTTGATTGTAAAGTTATAGTTGATATTATACGATGAGAAGGGAATTATGGAAGTGACTATCTTACCCATGAATTGAAACTGGATGAGAGTATAATTGTGTGAATATCCGATAGTATTGTTGTTATGATTGATGATTGAAGTGGTTGGTAATCACATGAACATACGGTTCTGATTTGATCGGAAAGATGGAGGATGAGACGACTAAGATGATTTGAATGTTTGAGGTGGGGAGTCGATAAATTTTCCTATGTTTATATTGACAGCTAAAGAGTTGGAATTGGGTTAGCAGTCAAGGAGACTTGCGTTTGGATATTGAGGTATGCTAATTGAATTATCATAATTGTGGTGAGGGTTAGAAAGAGTTAAAGTTAGACATGAACTTGTTGTATTTGTTAATTGCATGTATCAGAGTGCGCAGCGAAAGCGCGAGGTAGCATAGTTTATTCGGATTGGTATGACTTGTAGGAATTTGAATGTTGACGATAGCATTGACGAGGATGATGAGATCTTTGGATGTTCTAAGATGGAATTTAGATAGCGAAAAGTTTAATCTCTAATCTTGTACTTCTATATGGAGGGCTGTATTGGCTGCGTGTTTAATTGAGAAATTGTAGAGTAGATGTCTCGAAGTTGTGGGATCATCGAGCTAGTGGTTTAGCTGTGGTAGTATTGTGTTCTGGATTGTGGTGTCCTTATCTTTGTTGCTGCATGTTGCCTATGATGATGGTTCAGGTGGGTGTAGCTCATTCATACGATGGGGAATTAAAGAGATGTTACTGAAGATGATGGTAACTATTGTGTTGTGCCCGGTTTAAGAGTGAACTTGTATGTTCGTAGTTTGACTAATTTGTGTCATGAGTTGGTTGTAGAGTGCACTGCATGAGAAATGTGCCTTGTTGTGATTGACGTTGATAAGTGGTATCGTGTTGTATTGTTGTGGTATCATTTTCCAGGAAGTGGTAGTTGACTAGTGGTTGTGGGGGTGTATCATCAGTAGTTGCATTCGGTGAATTTTCGAGGATGAAAATGTTCTAAGTGGGGGAGAGTTGTAAAGCCCCAAATTCTATTTAATTATTTAAATTGGATTGGTGTAATTTTATATTGTGAAAGAAGGTGGAAGTTTATAGATTTGGTCTAATGGGTTATGTTGGAATAAGGAAAAAGAGAAAAGGGAATCGTGTTTGGGGAAGTGATACACCGATCGTGAAAAGAGAAGAAGAAATGAGAAAGTGAAAGGCTTGAGGAGAATCCGCGGAGAAGAAGAGCTTGCTCATCAAAACTAAGGTAAGAGTGGGATTCTTCTGTCTCTCAAGGGTTAAATAATGGGAATTGGTGTAGTGTTGCTGATTAGAGGAATTAAGGGTTTAGATGATTCAAATGCGAATTGTGTTCAATTGATTGTATTTGTTGATGTTGTGGGATAGTTTATGAATTAAATTAATTGTGAATGTTAGGTGTTGTTATATGTGAATTATATGAACAATTGATGCATTTTGATGTTATAGAAAACTGGTTTTTGGTGGTATTTGAGATTGAAATGCAGAAGAAAAGTATTTGGGAGAAATTGGGGTTTTGTCGTGCTCTGACACGGGTTGTGTCCCACGACACGGGCACCCGTGTCAGCCTTCTGGAGGGGGAATTATGATGTTTTAGCTTCAGTGTGCCTGACACGGGCCGTGTCAGACCACTGTGTCTTGTGTTCTGCTGAGTTTTGAAGGGTGGTGGCGTGTGTCCCTGACACGGGCCGTGTCACAGGACACGGTAGGCCGTGTCAGGTGTCTGTTTTTGTGTTTTATGATGATTTGTAAGACCTATTTGTGTCGATTTTTGTAGTCGATTTGGTTGTTGATGTACTGATGCTATAACATGATTGTTTTGATGAATAGTTGATGTTTATGAAAGAGATGATGCTCATGTCGACCTATGTCGTAGTATGCTAAATATGTATGACGTAAATGAAAGTTGTTGTTATATATTGTAGTTGTTATCGTTGGCAGTGCATGACTTGGTGTTGATAAATGTTAATATACCTGTTGACGTATGCATGAAATTGGTATTGTTTATATTTCATGAGTTGTTGCTATATGTTGTATAGTTGAAGATGCATGTTGTAGGTGGTGATAGGATTTGTTGTTGCTATATGTTGTATAGTTGAAGATGCGTGTTGTAGGTGGTGATAGGTGTAGCACCCCAAAATTTGCCCTCCACATGACAAGTCATTGTGTACTAAGAGGCTCACAAGGTTCACAAGGTTCACAATACCTCTCATGAGGTTCACAAGGTTCACAAAGTTCACAATTAGTCAGGAAGTTTGACAATTCCCTCAGACAATGCATCCTCCTAAGCAATGCATCCTAAACTAGGGTTTTGACTTTAATCAGGCTAAATGGACTTCCAAGACTTCAAGTGAGCTTCATAGCATCTTATATGTGTTTAAGAATCCCCATTTCAAGTTTCAAGACTTTCCCAAAAGATTTGCTCAGTCAGATGATCAGATAAGTTAAAATCAGTCAAAGTAGTTAAAAAGTCAAACTGAGGTCAACTGTGGTCGAACCAAAGTCAAACTTCATGACTTTTTTGCCAACATCAAGTATATGAAGTAAAATTCATCATTTGATCAAGGTTTGATCATGATTCATCAAGGAGATTTCAGATCATCAAGAATCAGGAGTTTCTAAATTAGGGTTTTCACAGGAAAAGTCAACCGAACTTTGACCAGCCATAACTTTCACATGCTTCATCAAAAATTTTCCATCCAAAGCTCATTTTGAAGGAAATTGAATTCTCTACAACTTTGTGTCTCTCAAGCCAAACCCAAAAATGCTTCATTTGGAAGGTATGAGCTAAGACATTATAGGTCCTTTTAAAAGTCAACAAAAAGTCAACAACTTCCAAAGAGCATAACTTGAGAATGGTAAAAGATATGGACATGAGACCAAAGATGTTGGTTATAGGGCTCTTTAAGCTTTCCAAAATGTCCAAGAACACCTTCATAGCATTAAAATTGAAGGATTTGTGCCCTTACAAAGTTGGGAAATTTTTGAGAGGTTTATGAAGTAAATGGGGTCTTAAAACCATAATTCTTCAAATGGGCTAACTTTTTTGTGACCCAATATGTTCCATGACATCATGCACGAAATTTATTTAATATTTTCATAATTTTATTTTTATTTATTATGATTTTTTATATTAAAAATCATTTTAAATTCAAATAAAATATGAAATAGTGAAGATTTAAAATTATTTTGCTTCTAGAATGTCATAAAGGATATTTGGATCTAATTGGTACAAGAGTTATGAAAATTATTCCAAAATAGCAAGCTTGTATCAAGAATATTCAAGTTTTAAAAGCCAATCTTTTTCAATCTTCAATGATCCAAATATCCATCAAATTGGCAATGTTTTTAACCTAATTCAGTCACTCATATATAAACAACACTAAGACAATCATAAGTCACAAATTCACAGCCTCCTCATATCATCTTCAAGCTTCAAAAATCTCACTAAAAACTCCAATTCGGTTTGGCACTTATAGCCCCTTTCAAGACAAACCAAAGGTTGCAATTTGTTCCTTGAAGTTCATTGATTGATTCTGGATCATAACATCATTCATTCATGCCCTAAATCGTGAAAACCGAATGCACATTGTTCATGTTTTAAATTTTTTCGATTTGAATGATTTACACATTGTTAATGAAAACTAACTGTTGGTTTGTGTTTATGATGATGTTTGGATGCTTTCTGGATAAATTAATTTGATTTTAGGTCCAAGATGGAGAAGTCACCATGGCTAGGGTTCTTCGGTCGTTTTAGGGTTTTACGATTTATCAATTATAAATGAATTCTAAGACCATAGATCAACTCTAATCAACCTCTGGATTGTATTGGTATATTCAATTTGATAAATTTTTACTGTTTTGTTGATGATTGAATTTCGTAGGGTTTGCTGCAAATGAAAATTCGCAGGAAAATTTATAACAAAATTCGCAGCAAATTTTGCAGGTCTGGAGGTAGAAGAAGACTTGCGCGCGTTTTCATAATTTGAATTTTTGTTATATATTATAATAAATTTGTTCTGTTTGTATGTCACACATGAGCGTGTGTCCCAGTGGCAAGGCGTCTGGCTTGGTATGTGAAGGAGCTTGGGTTCGAAACCTGCCTCAGGGCATTTTTTTGTTTAATTTCTTTTGTTTTCACAGAATAGCAACAAAACAAAGTAGAAGGAGGATATTATCACAACGCGCATGCTGGCCCAGTGGTGATCCCCTTGTGTTTCTAGGTAAAGGACCTGGGTTCAAATCCCAGGTCCTGTTTTTTGGCTTTTCTTTCTTTCTTTTTTTGGTTTATTTATTTTATTAATTTCTTATAATTATTCTTCATTTAAATTAATTCCTAGAAAAATATTTAAAAGTATATTCTAATTAAACTTTATTTTCACAAATCTAAATTAGTATATATATATTTGTTTATATATTTTTTATATATATTTATATGTATATATTATTTAATTAAATTGACATTGTATATTAAAAAAAAACTTAATATTTTTATATATAACCTAATTTATTTTCTAAACCCTAATTATTTTATAAACCCTAATTTATTTTCAAAACCCTAATCTTCTTTTATAATTGTAATTTCTTATTTTATTATGTTTGTTTAATTATAATTAATAAATATTTCTAATATGTATATATAATTAAATTATTAAACTATTTAGCATGTTTATTAGTATATATAATTATTATTATTTATTTCTCTCCTTAAAATTCTTTAAAAAAAAAGATTATTTATTTAAATTTAAAATTTTTAATTTGATTTTTATAGTGTATATTATTGTGCTAACTTCTTTTTTTCCCTTATATTTATTTTCTTATTATTACTAACATTTTATTTATTTATTATATGCTTATTATTTAAATTGTTTATTATAATGTAACTGTACAAGCTATGTAATAATTGTAGTATTATTATTTATTTATTTAAATTGCTATGGTTAGTAAAATAGGGAGTGAAAACATGTTTGTGTTTAAAATTGAATTTAGATCACTAATTTTAAGATAAATATATGAACTTGTACACGCACACACGTAAGTCGATCTTGGATCGTCATCTCACTTCTTAAGGGTACCTCTCATGTTGCCTAAACAAAAAGGTCAAGTAAGGTGTATAAAGCAAAGTCCCTTCTCTTATTAATATCATCTAGTCCCTTTAAAGAATTATAAGATCAAGTCCCTTCATGGTTGCCTTCGTAAATGATCTTGTCCCTTCGAATAAAAGATGATAAGTCCCTTCGAATTGCTAATACACCTTACAGTTGCCTAATCACAAATGTCCCTTCACTTGTCCCTTAAACATCCAAGGTAATGACTACCTATTCCTTAATAATAGGGATAGTCTTACCATTTAAAGGACATTTAAGAACAGTAAAGATTCAAATTAGGGTAGGTTCCTCTTATGTCCTTGCTCACCTTTTCAAAACATTTCAAAAACACTTCACATTTTCAAACAAATTTTCAAAACAAAGTCTTTATATATATCCGTACATGGATCATTATAAAGTACTTAAGAAAATTTCTAATCACACACTACACTTCTCAAAAACATTTTAAAGTGAGCTAAGTAACTAAGAGCCCATGGATAACCATGGATGTAAAGGGTGCTAACACCTTCCCTTTACATAACCTACCCCCCGAACTCAAAATCTTTTAAGGTCTTTCCTGTTCTTTTATGTCCTTTCCTTTTGGATAAAATAAAAGTCGGTGGCGACTCTTGCTATCCGCAACATTTAAACTAAAGTCAGTTCTCCCACCGTGTTACAATAGGATTTGTTGTTGCTATATGTTGTATAGTTGAAGATGCGTGTCGTAGGTTATGTTAGTATTTGTTATTGCTATATGTTGTTGTAATTAACGATACATGATGTAGACGTTGATAGAAGTTATATGATGTTGTTTTGTGTTGTTGTTGCCCTTGTAGTTATATGTCGTGATAGTTGTGGGGCATAGATGTAAGTTGTTAATGTTGTTGATCGTTGTTTTTGTATTCGTGGTAATATGATGTAGTAGTTGGTCGGTGTTGATGTATATTATTGATACATGTTATTAATGTGGTATGTTGTTGATGATTCTAATGCATGATATCGTTGATGTTGTATGTTGTTGATACATGTTGTTAGTGTGGTATGTTGTTGATGATGCTAATGCATGATATTATTGATAATTATATGTTGTTGACACATGTTATTAATGTGGTATGTTGTTGATGATGCTAATGCATGGTATAGTTGTTGTTGTATATCGTTAATGATGTTGTTGTGTGGGGTTGAAGTTGTGGTCATTGCTTATGTCATCGGTGTTGAGTGACATGTTGCATAGTTGTATAACATACCAAGGTGGGGTATGTCGTTGTTGTGATGTGGGTGCGGTCATGAAATAGGGATCGTACGTGGCCATGAAATAGGGGTCGAGGGTGTGATCATGAAATAGGGGTCATATTGGACCATGAAAGAGGGGTCGAGAGTTCCGACGGAACTGGATCTTGAAATAGAGATCGAAATCGGTACCACATGCATAGAGTCAAGTAGAGTCTTATTGCATAATAATTGTTGTTGTTGTGTATGATGTTGATGATGTATATATTGTTGTTATATATATGATGTGGGTCTGTAGTTGCTGTTTGGAGGTGATGATCTAGTTAATGATACTTGCTTATTCTTATTATTTTTCCCTTTTGATGATGAAAGTATCTCACCCCTTTGTTGCGTGTGGTTGCAATTGTGCTTCTTCAGAAGTACAAATGATTCAGGTACTTGAGTAAGCTCGGAGTACAAGTCGCTTGGTCGAGTCCTAGGAGTCGCTCTGATACGTAACACGGGATTAGGGAATTATTGATGTTCATTTATTATTGTTATTAGTTACGTATCAAAACTATGTGGCAAATTATAATATGAGGATTGGTGATTATATTATATTTGGCAGTTGCCGTATGATGAAATAAAATGTGATTTTCCGTTGTTTCAGCAAAGAATTATTTTAAACTGATTTTTGTTGAGATGTAGCATTCAACTTTTAATAAAAACTCTGATTTTATTTTAAATAAATAGTTATTTTATTATAAATGGGAAGTGGGTGTTATAGTACCCGTGTGTTCGTCCGAACAGTGATGTGTATTTCAGATTACCAAAGCAAAACAAAATAAATTAATTTAATTTAAGTTTAATTGCTACTGAAAAGTATACTTCCACTTTAAAACTCGACTAAAATATGTTTCATTACAACTCGTTCTTAAATTTAAAATAATTTTAAATATATGCAATCATTTAGTTGTATAAATAACAACTAATAACATAGTATTTGAAAATATTATTTTAATTGTATAAATAAATATTAGTAAAAAACAAAAAAAATATTAAAATCAATGGTAAATTTCTTCCCATTATTATTTAATACTTAAATCATTAACTTAATATCATTACGATATGCATGTACCATATCAGTACCCGTGTGTTCGTCCGGACAATGATGTGTATTTCAGATTATCGAAGCAAAACAAAGCAAATTAATTTAATTTATGTTTAATTGATATAAAAAAGTATACTTCCACTTTAAAACTCGACTAAAATATGTTTCATTACAACTCGTTCTTAAATTTAAAATAATTTAAAATATATATAATCATTTAGTTGTATAAATATCAACTAATACCATAATATTTGAAAATATTATTTTAATTGTATAAATAAATATTAGTAAAGAAAAAATTAAAATCAATAGTAAAGTTGTTCCAATTATTATTTAATACTTAAATCATTACCTTAATATCATTACGATATGCATATACTATAATAGTTTTTAAACAAATATTTTTGTTCCCTATTTGTCTATTTTATTTTTAAAACAATATTAAAATTTTCTTATATATTAATTACTATGACGTTAAAACATTAAAATAAAAAAGATAGAATCAATACCTGTGAACGTCGGTTGATATTTTTTATAAAAATATTTATACAATGATTTAGTTTTATAAATGTTAAAATAAAAAATACATTGTGTGCAAGTAATATTAGAAATATCAATTTCGTGGGATACTACCTGTGTGTTCGTCCGGATAGTGATGTGTATTTCAGATTACCAAAGCAAAACAAAATAAATTAATTTAATTTATGTTTAATTGCTACAGAAAAGTATACTTCCACTTTAATACCCGGCTAAAATATGTTTCATTACACCTCGTTCTTAAATTTAAAATAATTTCAAATATATACAATCATTTAGTTTTATAAATATCAACTAATAACATAGTATTTGAAAATATTATAATTGAATAAATAAATATTAGTAACAAAAATAAATAAAATATTAATGACAAAGTTGTTCACATTATTATTTAATACTTAAATCATTAGCTTAATATCAATACGATATGCATGTACCATATCAATATCTGTGTGTTTGTACGCACATTTTTGTTTTTAAAATATAATAAAAATGTAAATAGACATAATTTTTAAACAAATATTTTTCTTCTCTAAATGTCCACTTTATTTTTAAAACAATAAAGTAAAACTTTCTTATGTATTAATTACTATAATATTAAAATATTAAAACTTTCTTTTTGCAAAAAAAAAAACATTAAAACTTTCTATAACATTAAATTTTTTTTATATATTAATTCATTTTTAAAAGTACGAATTTATTAAGCATTTTTTTTATCTATAAACGAATTTAAATATATTCTTTGTATTACCTAGTATGATACCCGCATGGATACCCGTCGGTGACGCGCATTTGTCGTAAAAAATAAACTTTTATAAAAATAAAAAATAAAAAATATCTAATAAAATTAATATATTTGATAAGTCTAAATATTTATAAATTAATTAAAGAAAAAATATTTGTGTAATAGTGGAATACCCGTGTTTCCGCACGGGTACCGAGGAATATCATTGTTGATTAGAAATAAATAAAAATAAAAATAAAATATTGAATTAAAGATGAATAAGTAAAAATATGAATATATGCCTATGTATAAAAATTAAATTGATTTAAAAATGTAAAATTGAAAAAAATAATTGAAATTAATAAAAATAGTGGTTAAAAATAATGTGTAATGATGTGAAAGATATATTTTGAAATTAAAATGTGTAACATATGATATTGTAAGTTTTCCATCTAAATTATTAATATTAATTATGATAGGGTAAGTTTTGAAATTGGAAAAGTGTAACGAATGAAACGGTAGAAAACCTAATTAATATAATATAACCCAAAATAGATATAGATATATGTTCCCGTTAATATTCAATAGTTTAATCAATAACTTTATCTTCCTGTTAATATTCAATATTTTGGTCAGTATCTTTATGTTCTCGTTAATATTCAATTTTTTTATCAATAACTTCATGTTTCTGCTAATATTCAATATTTTAATCATATTTTAAAAGAAAGACATATTTTTAAAATGAAAATAAATTTATTTTACCAAAATTGTTTTATATCAATAATATATATTTCGATTTTCTATATATTATCTTGAATAATTTTGTATCTTGAATAATTTTTTATTTTCTTTAATTGTATAAAAAATATAATAACCCGTGTGTTTGCACAAATTTTGATATTGTTACTCGTGGGAACACACTATACATATTCTTGTTATTATTCAATAACTTAATATCAGTACCATATGTGTGCCATATCAGTATCTGTATTTTAAATTTTATAAATGACAAACAAATTGTATGGTTAGTAAAAAATATCATACAATTTTGATATTATATATTCATACATTACTTATGTTTCGTTTTATTAGTATTTATATTAAAGTTCATTTAATACATTTAGATTGTATGCTAATTTTGTACCCAAAAGAACTTGTATGATCATCTTCTGCCTATATATATTTTAAAAATTTTAAACCAATAAAATATATGATTCTCCTATCAACTCATAGATTAAAACTCTCTAGTAATAAATTATATTATTCCTATTTATAAATATATAATTGTTTTTATAAAATTTGTATATATTGTAGCTTAGAATATAATAATTGTGAAAATATTTTTCTTCTTTATTTAAACCAAATCATAATCTTATTTAAAATAAAAATAAAATTATAGTCTATATTATTTAAAACTTAATTAAAGATTATTAAAGAATATTAAATAAATATATATTTTGACATAAACTATAAAGTTAGAGTAATAATTATATAATTAATTTGATAATAAGCCTAATGAAAGATTTAAAAAAATTATTTATACTCCTCACTAAACAAAACTAGACAAAAACTTAACCTTCCTTTTAATAAATATTAAAAATAATAATAAGGTAAATTGTATATGAGTGAATAATATTGTAGAGAAATAACTATTTATTAAAAATAACTATTCACTATAATTATTTAAAAGTAATTGAGTAATTTAATATTTTAGTTAATTAAAGATAATATTAATTCAATTTGTATATTTAGAACATTAAAAATATATTTAATTCTATAATTTAATGTTATTAAATGATAAATTTTTCCAAAAAAAAACTTATTTGATATGATTGATTAAAATTAATTATGTAAACAATAAGCTTAGATTAAAATTAATATGATTAACTTTTTCTTTCCTCAAAATGAAACATTTAATGAAAAATATGAGATATAACTTGATCACTTTTAAACTTATTTTCATTGAAAAAAATAAGTGGAAGTAAAAAGTGGATGTACAAATATTTATCATAATTAATTTAATTGATTGTAACTAATTTTTTTTTATAACTAATAAAGTTACTTTTTATATTTCTTTAACTAATATGGTTATTTTTACGATGTAAAACCTAAAATATTAATATCTATTAAAAATAATATTTTTTTTGTTAATAATACAGAAATTATGTAAATATGATTCCCTTTGTTCAAAGATCTTTCCTAATGAGTTAATGAGACAATAGTTTTTGTTGCTTGCAGAAGAACAGCCTAATACTCGAAATAAATTGCTGGCAAAAAAAATTAAACATAGTAACACGCAGGGATATAAACTATTCCAGAACTTTTGATTAAGTTTGTATCATATACATGTAAGAACCAATTGCTATATGTAGTCCATCACCTTTCAGACAATGGTCATAGTTATAAAAAATTATTAAGTAGCAACACAATTCTCTGCTCAGTAATTCAAATGGTACATTCTTATAAAAAAAATTATGACAGAACAATCATTAAATTAAATTTTTAAAAAAATTATGACAGAACAATCATTAAATTAAATTTTTAAATCTTACTACCAATCAATATACGAACAGCTAAAATATGTAGTGAAGTTCATATTCTCTAGCTTTTGCATAAATTCCAAAATATTTGCATAATATCATAAGTTGGACATTTTGTTTTAGTGTGAAATTAAATTGAATCCAATATCAAGACTTTGAAAATGAAATTGAATTCCCATTAGCCAACAACAACAGAAGAATTTAATTTTTCTAAAATATAATACAGATTTGACTTTTGGATAAAGCAGGAACAAATGCTCTCAGAAGAAAAACAAACAACCTCCATTGTCGATAAAACCGTGATGATGCTCCATTGAAAAAATATGCACAAAATGAATTATAGAATTAGTTAGTCATTGGGGATTAAACTAACCACCATACTTAGGGAAATCGAATGAAAAAATGTAACAAACTATTGGATCCTACAAGTTTATATCCTGCAAAGTACATAAACATATTAACTTAATCGATCTGTTATTCCTTTTCTAAGTCTCACAAGCCATAGTAGGAAGACTGAAATCAAAACATTGAGTAACAAAGCATCGATAAATATATTATAAAATAAAAGTCGATACCAACTGTTATGGACCGGGCCTCAAAGTTGTATTGAGCTACGACCCAATATGTCGAGCAGAGACCCATATGCTCGGGAAGGTACGTCTGGCAGACGGATAAGGGCGCTTAACGGTCAGGCAAGCATCCCATACGTCGGACATGCACTAAGAGCAGGCAAGGAACATGTCTGTCAGTCCACTTGCCACGTCACCCAACTGTCCCCTCATTATCTCCTGAAAGATAGGGGCAGTTGAACCAAGGACCAGACCATTTAGCTAGGTCTTCACGCTCCTCACACGTTCCTTGGCAGTTCTTCCTTGGGCCTAGCTGATCCAGCCCAAGGAAGGACCTTGGCCCAGCGTTGGGGGCTCTCTATAAATACCATTTTTCACTAAAGAGTCAGTTATTCTGATTCACTCTACTAACTCACCTATTTTACTGTACCTCTATTAACTTTGGCATCGGAGTGCCTTGCAGGTACATACTCCTTTCTCTCTATCCACTTGCTGTTGCATCCAATTGCTGGAAGGCCCTCCTGATCAGGTAAGATCAGTGGCGCCGTCTGTGGGAAACTAGTTTCCCCTTCTTCCATAGCAAAAGATCAAAGCTCAAATACTCCATCCTTTCAGCATGTCAGGAGAACAGCTCAACGATCGCAACCGTCCTCTTGTCGACTACACGATGAAGGATAATTCGAACTACCATGAATCTGACGCCCGGGATGGGCGCCCTTCCACCCTGTCCCCTGAACCCGAGGACAATGGGAACCAACCTCAGATTCAGGACCAGGTGATCAGCACATTTCAACTCATCCCCGTACCCGTCGAAGGGGACGCTACCACTATTGCTATGGTGAACGCTCTTAATCAGGCCAGCTCCATGCTCTACCAGAAGCACGAAAGAATCATGGCCTTAGAGGCTGATCGGCAGGAGAGCCGACCTCAGCAAGAACGAAGGACACAACAACGTCCAGAAGCGGCGAAGAAATGGGGACGGCGCTCCCCAGAACCCGACAAGAGCAGGTCACGAGCGCGTCGCGATTCTGGCCGATCAGGGACCTCGCCAAGGCGCGACCGGAGCCCTGGTAATAATGAACTCTCCCCACCAAGGAGTGACGAGGAAGACCTGCATTTCCCTCTCTCACGGGCGATTATGGAGGCCCCACTCCCCAAGGGCATGGAGAAACCCCCAAATTTGGCCATTTACGACGGGACCACCGACCCCGACGATCACGTCGACAACGTCAACGCGATGCTCAACTACCGCAACGACATCACCGGGCACCTCAAGTGCAGGATGTTCTCGACAACCCTCAGAAAAGGAGCCATGGCCTGGTACAAAAGCTTAGCCCCGAAATCCATCACATCTTGGAGAGTCATGAGATCCATGTTCACGAGGCCTTTTACAGCCTCCCGACGCCATCCCAATATCGAGGCAACCCTCGAAGCCATAGTGCAAAGGAAAAATGAAACACTGCGCTCATATATTGAGCGATTCAACCAAGAGGCTGTCGAGGTGGACACCACAGAACATATGAATAAATACCTCCTCGAGAGGGGGCTCTTGCCTGGAAGCGAACTTAGCAGAGCAGTCGGGATAGAGCCTCCCCGTACCCTGAATGACCTCCTACATAAATCCCAGGCTTACATCAGATATGAGGAAAAACAGGTTGCCCACAATGCTCGCAACAGTCGCAACGCCGGGGAAACCGACCACCCCAAGCGCGAAGATCCGAGCATTTCACGTCGTAACGGGGACAGGCGAAGAGAGGAGAAACCCCGCGAGCCTCGTGAAGGAAGAGGGCCCGCGGGCAGATACAGCGAGTATACATTGCTGACAGCTCCCCGCGAGCGCATCCTCGCCGAATGCATCAACTCCGACTTCAAGCAGGGCAGGGTGAGGTTCCCCAAACCTTCTGCACCTAAACCCCACACTGACAAATCCAAGTACTGCAGGTACACCCCCCCTTTCTCTCTATCCACTTGTTGTTGCACCCAATTGCTGGAAGGCCCTCCTAATCAGGTAATCCTACCGGAAATTTTCATACCTAAAACCTAAAAGACTATCCCTAGACCAGTTCTATCTACTCTACGCAATATATCATGCAAATTTCTAGCTACTAAATGAAAAAGCATGCAAAACAGGGAATTTGAAGTGGTACCTGACATATTTGAAGCGAAGAGTAAACGGTGGCGCGCGGGCAGAGACGGCGGTACAGACGGCGGAGACGGGCGGAGAAAGACTTTTTTCCAGAGCTTCCGGTCAAACGTCAGAGCGAAAAAGTCCAAATGAAGTGGGTCATCCCCTTTATATAGCCATAAGCGTGTGGACGGACGCGCCGAATAATCATTACCTAGTGCTTATGCCGCCGTTTGCACAGGATACGAAGCGATGCACCATTAATGTTGAGACACGTCAATCCATAAGAATCCTGAACGACGTCGGGCGACTGTAAACCTTCCCGACTATAGGAAACATCCTCGACTCTGTTAACGCCACATGCCCGACAAAAAATATAACACGCGCATCGGTTTGACCAACACCATGCTCAACACAGTTACACGCCTGATGCCTTCTCCAACGCGCCTACGCCCGGCTATATCATAATTCGTCGCTCCGACTCGGAGACTCGACTTGGGGGGCTCCTGTTCCGGACTGGGCCTCAAGGCTATATTGGGCTACGACCCAATATGTCAAGCAGAGGCCCATATGCTCGGGCAGACACGCCTGGCAGACGAATAGGGGCGCTTAACGGTCGGGCAAGCATCCCATACGTCGGGCATGCACTCAGAGCAAGTAAGGAACATGTCTGTCAGTTCACTTGCCACATCACCCAACTGTCCCCCCATTATCTCCTGAAAGATAAGGGCAGTTGAACCAAGGACCAGACCACTCAGCTAGGTCTTCACGCTCCTCACGCGTTCCTTGGCAGTTCTTCCTTGGGCATAGCTGATCCATCCCAAGGAAGGACCTTGGTCCAGCGCTGGGGGCTCTCTATAAATACCCTTTTTCACTAAAGGGTCAGGTATTCTGATTCACTCTACTAACTCACCTATTTTACTGTACCTCTATTAACTTTGGCATCGGAGTGCCTTGCAGGTACACCCCTCTTTCTCTCTATCCACTTGCTGTTGCACCCAATTGCTGGAAGGCCCTCCTGATCAGGTAAGATCACCAACCAACTTCACTTCTTCAAATCTACCTTTTACTCATAAAGGAGTCTTGGTCACACCTGGCTGTGAGGATTCCACAAAGAAAATAATTAAAGTCGGTTAGTAATAGAGCCTTCACCCTTCGAACAGCCATTCAACGACAAGTTTCATACATAGTGGTTGTTTCGGGTACTATCAAGACCCTGTTACATGAATAAATCAAAGTTTCATGAATTCATACACCACACAAACAAAGTAAAGATTCTTATTGAAAACAAACATATATTTTTACTAAAAAAAGGGTCAATAGGAATAAATAATGATATTATATCCCTAAAGATTACATAAAGAGAGTGTGAAGAATTAACATCCATGGAGACGTTTATGGAGGTTAATGGTGTACTCTCTGATAACCACCTATTCCTTCCTACAGAAGCCGATCTTCTCCGCCATTTTCACTTGTGACCTAAATTAAACACAATTCACGATTTTCACATGAATGATTAAGGAATATCTATGAGATGACTAAAATGATGGTTAGCAAAAGGAAAGGAAGAACATAGATGAGTAATTTTCTTGAGACATATTTCAATTCATCGTGGTTGTAATAGGTTTGTGGTAAAGACTGTTTTTTTTGCTTTTGTAGAGAAACTGGATCTTAAATCACGTTGAAAATTAAATTTTTGATTTTATGGGAGTTTGCACGTTCTTATAACTGCAGATCAAATATTATCCTATTTATGAATATTTTATGTTCAATAGATTTAATAATGAAATTTAAATTAATTTACCAAGTATCAATTAATTGGAGATGGAATTAGCCAAGTGACATCATTAATTGAGTAAGAGAGTAATTAAGACTTTTAAAGAACGCGTATATGATAGATATAAAGCACATTAAAGGTATCCACAAATAATCAATAAGATCCTGGATGAAGAGTGTCATTTCCATGATAAATATCTATTTCCATGTTGAAAAATAGGTTCACAAACAACTCATAATTACATCACTTATGAAATAACATTACAAGAACATCAAAAACATTATTCTTATGGGTTATGAAATTATATATTACTAAAAGACATAACATTATTCTTATGGGTTATGAAATTATATATTACTAAAAGACATAAGGAGGATGAATCATATGATTATGAATCAACTTCCACTCATAAGAATTTACATATAGAAAAAGCACTTTTACTTAGGACTCTTGTCAATGTCCAAAATATAGAAAAATTACTAGAAGCATAGCTTAATACAAATTATGAAATTATAACAAAAGACTTCTCTAGGTTGTCAATCTTTTCTCGCTCTTTATTGAACTCTAACTCTTGCTATTGAAATATAGTTTCTCCAAGTCCTTTGCAATCACCACATAACCTTGAAGAAAACTCTTCACTATTTCATTAATTTGTCTCTATGGCGTTACGACTTTTGAAGCCTAGGGTATAAAAGAACTCAATTTATAAGTTATGAAACCTTGGCCAAAAGAACTCAATTTATAAATAAATAAAAAAATTGAACCAGACCCTTAATGGATCTACCAAATTAAACCATAACAATTTTATACATACCAAACAAACTCCCCAAAGATAGTCCAATCCTATTGTAACAAAAGCATATTTATTCCCTTACCTATAAAGACCAACAAATAGAGAAGGATAAATGAGTCACCTGACAAATAAATGGTCATTAAAGCCACCAAACACTAAGAGTTGTTGTGGAAGCCACACAATGCAAATAAATGAAGTTCACTATTTTAGATATCAATATACTCCTAAAACAATCCAAAGAAACATTAGGATATATATCCACAGTTACATTCATTCCTACCAAATAAGTAAAGTACTTTGAATATTGATATAAGTAGTTCATCTCACAACTCCCTAAAGCAACAAGGAAACAAAAAACAAATAGTTAATGTTTGAAAGCATTTAAAAATATCTAAGATATTAAAAAATATAAAAGTAGCAAGCCATTTGAAAAGCATTTATAAATATATAAAGATAATCAAAATATAAAAGTAGCAATGTAGTAGCAGTAACTAGAAAAAATAAATTAACACGAGACAAAACAAGTAGTTACAACTACCACTAATTAGAAGGATACAAATTAATTCAAAAGAAATTGTAGTAAATAGTCTTTCATATTATATTTAATCCCAAAATCCAACATAATAGAAAGAGTTGGTATATTATGTAAACTATTTTAATAAATTGAATTATATAAGCACATAATCTACATAACCAAACAAGAAGAAAAAAAAGGAAAAAAAACCTATTGTATTTTCACTGGTTTTGGTTAAATAACCGAAAATGAAACCATGGTTAGAAATAAGGAAAAGTAAAATAGAAAATCCTATAACATACCTTTGCCAGCGGACGATGGTTAGTCCAAACAAAAGAGAATGAAATGTTGAGATTCGATTTCGAAAGATTCCTAAAATATGAAAACTTAGTGTTATATATATTAAATGATTTTTTTTAATCTAAGAATGTGTATCATATTTAGTTTTAGTAGTAAGTAAGATAATTTAAATTATTCAAAATTAATTTACATGTAAGTCTTTAAAATTTAAAATGATAGTTTTAAATTGATAAATGTATTTTGAAAGATATTAAAAAGTAATTGCACAAAATCCATAATTTCTCTTTTGGTTTTTTGTGTGTGCACGTTTTTATATTTTATAACACTTGAAGAAAAAAAATGGACATTCAAATCTACAAAACATTAAATTAATTATTTACCGATTTTATAATAAATTTATATTTAAGCACTTTAATGATAAATATAAGTTTAGAATAAATTTATATGTAAACACTTTAATGATAGATATAAGTTTAGAATAAATTTTCTCTCTTTTTAAAATTTTCTTTATTTTAAAATAAAACTTTGATATTTTTTAAATTAAATTATAATGATAAAATTATTAGGCCAGTTTGGCACATAGGCTCAAAATATTTCAACTTTTACTATCAATCTTTTAAAATTCAATTGCATGAATTTCTAAAATTGTCATTTCACCCTAAACTATTTACACTAACAACAGAACATCTATAATATAAGAAAAATAGGTGTCCTGGTTAAGACACAATTAACCTTTCTTAATCTGGGGTTATTAACGACATTATCATTCAGGATTCAATGAGAGAACTTCTTTACTAAAAATTGCTGATGTGTCACCTCTACATCTCTTATAACACTTATATTGAAATATTGTCAATCCAATTTTTTTACGTATATTCATGAGTCTAAAATTTGGATTCTTTTTTGGATTACTCAATAAACTCTTCGAGTTCACCATCTATCCCTAAATAATTATCATTTCGTCTGCCTCGATGCTAAAAGACCTTTCCCTACTATGGGTGTCGCTCCCGGGACTTTCATCCTAGTACAAACGCGAAAGTGGCGTGGAAAAGGTAGAGTCGTCAACCAGACATTTTTATCCCTAATGAATGGGAAAGTTAATGTTGCACAAATCGAAGAAGAAAGGAAATGACAAGGTCTTACGAACCAAAGAATTGGGTTCGAGAGTCAGTTACGAACTGGGAAGGTATTAGCACCCCAGATCGTCCGTCGTACCCGATGGGATCCACGTTTGCTTGTCTGTTTCAAAGGGTGGGGAGTAAAACTGCTGATGAATAAAAACCACTAATGGAACTGAAATGAAAAAGGGAACTGGAAAAAGAGACACAAAAAGGTACGGGAAAAATGTAGGGAAAATAAAGAATGTGCTCGAATGGGCCCTACCCCACTGCCTATGTATCTCATGGGAAATGAGAATCAGAGTCGACGTAGTTCGCCTAACTAAGGCGGGAACTGCTTGTTTGTGTTTTTTATTAATTGAACTATCTATGTTTATACTCGGGTGTTGTAGGCTCGTCTGGTACGAGTGCGTTTCCCGTCTTGCAAGAGACATGTCAAAGCAAGTTCGTTCGTTATGAGTGAATGAGATGAGAAAAGAATTCCCGCAGGAAAAGACGTGTGTTGTCTGTTTATTGTCTTTTAGAAGAAGTGGTTTGCTTTTTTTGTTTGTGAAACATTCTCATGCTAAGACTTATTCATCATGATAGATGCCTTACACCTCGCCCCAAAATGGGACGTGTGCAAGTACCTCATGGCAAAGTCTCCTGGCGCACAAGAAAGCTCGACCTTTATTAGGTGTTTTTTTTCTTTGAGATGGGAAAGAGGGACTCAAGTTGAGAAAAGACAAAAATTATGGGAACTAAGACTCGCCCAAAGTTTCTTATTCAGGGGATGTCCTATGGTTAGTGTGGTTTTCTTCTCCTAATGAAGAAGAAGAAAAGAAGAAGAAATTAGAAAGCAACTTACTTCTCAAAAGAAGTTAAGTTATTTCTAAAGAGGGGAGGAATGAAGTTGTACAAACCAAGCCTAAAGGGCTAAGACAATCACAATGTGAAAGCATAAAGAAGATAAGGAAAAAGTTGTATAAACAAAGCTTACCTCAACCTCCCTACAAAACAAATGTTAGCTTTTCAATGTATACTGAAAGTATAAAGCATGGCAAAAGCACAAGTAGGAATCAAACTAGCTAAGAAAAAGCACTAAGGGCTCCCTAAAGCTAAGTGCTAAAAGAAAAGGATTTTAAAGTGGTAAGAGACTTCTAAAGTCAGAGGCTAAATGTAACACCCCGATTTCATAAATGATTTAATAGAATAATTATTGTGAATATGGTGGTATATATTGAATCGTAAGTGAAAAATTATTTTATTTAAATAATAATATAATGATAATATGGTATTATTGGAATATTGTTATTAAATAAATAAAATAATAAAATTGGAGGTCTAAGGGGCAAGGTAGTAATTTGGATTGTTTTATGAGAAGAGGAAAGGGTACATTTTTCTCATAACGTGTTTTCTCTGAAAAAGAAGAAGTTGGCTCTGGAGAAAGAGAAAAATGGAGAAAAGAGCAAGAAACCTAAAGCTCCAAGATCAAGATTTTTCAAATAATCGATTGAATTCGAGGTAAGGGGGAGAAAGGGATTTTATATAGGTGATCTAACATGAAAGGGTAATTGGGAGTTCCTTACTCTCTTAGGAATTATACACTTTTGAATGATTTTGGTGAACTTGTGATATGAGAATGAAATTCATTTGTTGATTGTTATATGTTTGGAATTTGGTTGTTAAATAGTATAGTCTGTGTGGTATGAAATTTGTTAAATGGGCATTGTTGTTAATGGTGTAAGTGGATGAGATGAAGGAAAACCCAGGATTCCCTAAATGGATTAGTAATGTTAGGTTTGGAAGATGATGTGAATTGATAGGTATAAAATCAGTATAGGAAGAACATTGCAATTGTTATGAGTGATAAAAGTGAGATATAAGTAATGAAATTCGAACTGGTATGAAATTGAGAAAGAAAAGTGATTTTGTGAAAAAGCTGATTTTTGGACGCAGGGCTCCTAATACGGGTCCTGTCAGCTGACACAGGTGGCCGCGTCAGGCTTTTGGTTGAAGAATTGTTTGTGATTTTGAGGAATTTGGCTACAGACGGCCTGACACGGGCCGTGTCAGGTGACACGGGGGGCGTGTCAGCCTTCTGTCTTGAACGTGATTTTGGATTTTGAGGGGGAAGGACTCAGGCCGTGCGACACGGGGGCCGTGTCAGGTGACACGAGGGTCGTGTCAAGCCTATGTTTTGGGAAATTTTACTTATTTTAAGATGGTTTTGTCCCGATTTCTTGTTCGATACTTGTCCCATTAGTCTAAGATGTTGAGGATAGTATTTTTGGATAGTTCTTAGGAGACGACTGTCATACCCTAAATTTTGACCGGTACTCAGGTCACCCTCAATAAACTAGAAAAGTCAAAGGGATACCCTCTTTGATTTTTAGTACATTTTAAAATGTGGGATTTTAGTCTAGGGACTTAATTTATTTTTGGCACATGTTGTTATCGGAATACGACATCCAGTATGTAACCCAGAAATCTATCAAAGGAAGTGTTTTGTCCGACTACCTTGCTGATCAACCTTTTGAAGATTACGAACCTTTGAAATTTGATTTCATAGACGAGGATATTATGTTGATAAATGATTGTGAAGTCCCAGATCCAGATGAAGGTCTCGAGCCAGGTTCTCGATGGAAGATGATGTTTGATGGTTCCTCTAATTACATGGGACATGGTGTAGGAGCTGCTCTAATGAATCCTAATGGTGGATATACTCCTTTCACATCCAGATTGTGCTTCGAATGTACGAACAACATCGTAGAGTATGAAGCATGTGTCTTGGGTATTGAAGCTGCAATTGATACCAGAATCAAGATCCTCGAAGTTTACAGAGACTCAGGTTTGATGATCTACCAAGTCAAAGGTGAATGGGAAACCCGTGATGAGAAGTTGATCCCGTATCGTGCTCACATTGTGGAATTGATCAAATACTTTGATGAAGTCACTTTCCATCACGTTCCAAGGGCAGAGAATCAAATAGCAGACGCCTTGGCTATGTTGGCCTCTATGTTTCAAGTCAGATTTCTTAATGAATCTCCACTCATTACAATCGAGCGAAGGATTACACCAGCCTATTGTCTACTGGTCGAAGAAGAAACTGATGAGAAATCGTGGTTCTATGACATCAAGAACTACTTGCAGAATCAGGAGTACCCAATGGATGCAACAACCTTAGACAAGAAGACTTTAAGAAGATTGGCATCCAAGTTTTTCCTCAGCAACAATGTGCTTTACAAGAGAAATCATGATATGGTTCTGCTCAGATGTGTGGACAAGTGCGAAACAGACTTATTGATCAGAGAAATCCATGAAGGATCATTTGGAACACATGTCAATGGACATGCCATGTCCAGGAAGATCTTGAGAGCTGGTTACTTATGGTTGACCATGGAATCAGATTGCTTCAAATATGCCAGAAAGTGTCATAAATGCCAGGTTTATGCCGACAAGGTGCATGTACCTCCGACCCTTTTGAATTTTCTATCATCACCTTGGCCTTTCTCAATGTGGGGAATCAACATGATAGGGGAAATTGAGCCTAAAGCTTCAAATGGTCACCAATTTATTTTGGTTGCGATCGATTATTTTACCAAGTGGGTAGAAGCAGCTTCCTACGCCAATGTGACAAAACAAGTGGTTGCCCATTTCATCAAGAACCAAATTATCTGCCGTTATGGAATCCCCAGCCGAATCATCACAGATAATGGGACTAATTTGAACAACAAAATGATGAAAGATTTGTGTGAGACATTCAAGATTGAACATCATAACTCTTCTCCGTATCGTTCGAAGATGAATGGAGTTGTTGAAGCTGCAAACAAGAACATCAAAAAGATCCTGCAGAAGATGGTAAAGACTTGAAAAGATAGGCACAAGATGTTGCCGTATGCTTTACATGGATACAAAACATCAGTTCGCACTTCAACAGGGGCAACCCCTTTCTCTCTGGTATATGGGATGGGTGAAGTTCTCCCTATTGAAGTAGAGATACCATATCTGAGAATCTTGATGGAAAAAACTGGAGGAAGATGAGTGGGTCCAGAACAGATATGACCAACTGAACCTCGTTGATAAGAAGAGAATGACCGCCATGTGCCATGGGCAGTTGTAACAAAAGCGTATCAAGAGAGCCTTTGGTAAGAAAGTCTGTCTCCGAGAATTCAAAGAAGGAGATCTTGTACTTAAGAAAATCTTGCCATTCCACAAAGACATGCATGGAAAGTAAAGTCCTAACTATGAAGGCCTATATGTTGTGAAGGTGGCATTCTCCGGAGGTTCCTTAATCCTCACAACTATGGATGGCGAACAGCTTAAACACCCGGTGAATTCTGATGCAGTCAAAAAATATTATGCTTAAATAAAACCCGATAGGTCAAAAACCAGAAATGGCGACCTAGGCCCAGTGGATCAAAACCTATGAAGGAGATCTAGGAAAAAGAGGGATAAAAAAATGAGAGCTCGCTAAGTTGAAAATCCGAAAGGGCGGCTTAGGCAAAAAAGAGCGTCCCGATGGATTGAAAACCCGAAAGGGCGGTCCAGGAAAAAGTTAGGGACAAAGGCATTTGACTGTATCAGATGGTTTTACCATTACTGAAGAACCATACTTGAAGACCAATTCAGTTGATTTTGTCAGAAGCAAGGTGTTGGGCAATCTTAGTTATTAGGGATTGTAGTGGTCATTGGATTCAATGTAGACCTTTCCCCATTGCCGTTTTCAAATTGTAATTTCCCATGGAGCTTCTGCTATTGGCAAGCTACCATTATTGAATGAAATACAACATTTGCCTAAATTTCGTTATTCGGCTTCTTATTTTCTTTTGTTATGCAAAATGCCATCACTTGATTACAATTTAACTCTGAAAATGACAAATATTTTTAGAAATTGTTTTTGAAAACATATTAAAAAAACTTTCAAATTTCTTTGACATTAGAAAGATTAAAAATATGTTGTCTTCTCGAAAAAACCCTCTGGCTTGCAGCAACACTCTCATGCCATTATTACAGGAATCCCTCATAAAGGATTAAAAGTTGGTAAGACTCTTGGATGGATCCTTGGACCAAGCATGGAGTTCCAAGTTCGAAGACATCTCCCCAGCATTTTTACATATTGCTCGTCTAAGTATTGGTGTTGAGACCCTACTCTCCTTTGAGCTTTGTCAAACTCTTCGTCTCCCCAGAGTCAGCATTTTCATATCATGATCATTCGCATCATGCTCAATAATACGCATTTGACATTATCATTTGTCTTTCCCCAGTTGTCGTCTGTCTGACTCCAGATCCAGATTACTTTCAACTTTCATTTTGAAATCCATTATTGTGGGTACCTCAAAGTATGGTTAACCAAAGTCCTCTTCCCAGTAACACTGGTATCCCTTGAAGGAGTTCATCTGTTGTTGGTATTCACCTTTTTTGCCACCCATATTTCTTTTAAGTCCAATTGTCGTTGGCGCAGATCCTTTAAGTTGTTTGCTTACAGTTTAAGGTCGTTTAATTCAACACGCATCCATGTTTTCTTGATGGTTCCTGAAGGTCTTCTTTGAACTCTTCATTTAGGGAATTTCCAGAGGTTGGATGTTTATCTTGTTAAAACCTCCAACATTGCTTGCCTTTATTATTCACCCGGTCACGTAAAGTCGTTGATTTATATTTGAGTATGTTGCATTCTACTCCCAGTATCAGTTCGTCGCATAGGCCAGCTCCCCAATCACTGTGTTTGTCTTCTTTATCCTCAGTGTCAATAGTTACACTTGAACTTGTTGATTTATCACTTTGGATACGTTGAATAGTTCTTGTTATTCTTACTCTTAGTGTCAACAGGTTTAAAATCCCGTTGCGCATTCACTTTGAGTGTTTTTTGTATTATTTTCATTCGTAGTGTTAGTTGGTCGCATCGAGCCTACTGTGCATTCACTTCAAATATTTTGGTGATATTTGTTCATAGTGTCAGTTGGTCGCATCGAGCCACTGCGCGTTCACTCAGAATTTGTTATTTGTTTTTGTCAATCGATCGCATCGAGCCACTGCTCAATCGGTTTGAATATTTTCACTTGTTGTTGATTCTTAGTGTCAACTAGTCTTGAACTTGTTACGCATTCCCTTTAAATATTTCCTTGTTTTCCCGATCGCCGAGTCGACGTCTTTTATTTATTTCCTAAACCGCCGAGTTGAATTGTTTTCCCGACCGCCGAGTCGATGTCTTTTATTTATTTCCTCAACCGCCGAGTTGACTTGCTTTCTCGACCGCCGAGTCGATATCGTTTTATTTATTTCCTCAACCGCCGAGTTGACTTTCTTTCTCGACCGCCGAGTCGATATAGTTTTATTTATTTCCTCAACCGCCGAGTTGACTTTTTTTCCCGACCGCGGAGTCGATGTCTTTTACTTATTTCCTCAACCGCCGAGTTGAATTGTTTTCCCGACCGCCGAGTTGATGTCTTTTATTTATTTCCTCAACCGCCGAGTTGACTTGCTTTCTCGACCGCCGAGTCGATATCGTTTTATTTATTTCCTCAACCGCCGAGTTGACTTGCTTTCTCGACCGCCGAGTCGATATCGTTTTATTTATTTCCTCAACCGCCGAGTCGATGTCTTTTATTTATTTCCTCAACCGCCGAGTTGACTTGTTTTCCCGACCGCCGAGTTGATGTCTTTTATTTATTTCCTCAACCGCCGAGTTGACTTGTTTTCTCGACCGCCAAGTGTAGGTACATAATTTCGAAACCATGAGTTTAAGATGTAAAATCATTTTTTACTAGGGAAATGGTCACCAGATAAAGGAGAAAGAAAATGAAGATATTCAGAAGATTTGATATTTTCGATAAGACCAGATGCTCAAACACTTCGACAGGAATATGAGGAATATTTCAGTAGACAAAGTTTGAAGAACTTTCATTACAGTTCAGCATTTGGCAGAATTTGAAGAATTGGTGTGCTTTTCGACATTTCGACAGAAGATAGGTTGGAAAAGATTTCGACAAAGGCCTTTTTCCATAAAGTTTGAAGAATTTTTGTTCTCTTCGACAATTCGACAAAACGAAGAGATGCAGCGTTTTGTCACAAAGAAGAAGAATTCAAATTTAAAAGTTACAACATTTGGCAATTGGACGCGTGGAAGCTTCAGGAAAAGAAGAATCCATGCAGATTGACAAGTGTCAATTAGTTAGGAGTTTTCTGTTGTAGGCAGTTGTTTTATTTGTATATAAATAGGGTAGTTGTTGTAGAATCCTGTGTGTGAAAACTTGTACAATAATCCTGTAAAATACTCTAAGTACCCAGTGTGAGAGAAATGAGTTTGATATTTGGAGAAATGTATGTGTTGAACACCAACTTTATTTAAGTTATTTAAATTACTAGTCTTGTTTCGTCAAATTATTTTACTTTCAGTCTCTTTACTTTCCTGCAAAATTTATACTCTTTTTGCCATTTTCTTACTCTTGTTCAACTTTTAGTTCACTTTACTTTTACATTCAAACACTCAAGATTTTAAAATCATTGACAAAATAAACCACAAACAATTATCAAACACTAAGAGTAATTTGACAATAAAATTGCACATGTGTCCTAGGACTTGTTTGATTGCTCCTGCAAGTAACCCAGTCCTGTAAAAGATTGGTTAACCAGAGGTTGTTCGTCAGAAATCACAGCGAACACCAAGTCGATGTCTTTTATTTATTTCCTCAACCGTCGAGTTGAATTGTTTTCCCGACCGCCGAGTCGATGTCTTTTATTTATTTCCTCAATCGCCGAGTTGACTTGCTTTCTCGACCGCCGAGTCGATATCGTTTTATTTATTTCCTCAACTGCTGAGTTGACTTGTCTTCTCTACCCTCAAGTCGATGTCTTATCTTTACCTTTCTCAACCGTAGAGTTGATATATTGGGATCCCCAGCAGTCATACATGGACTTTCTATCTCATCACTTTGGATAGTTTGTCCTCATTCATAGTGTCAGTTGGTCGCACACTCAAAGCCAACTGGTCGCATATAGCCGTTTATCTTGTTAGATGATGGGTAATGCGAGGTTGCCAATTATCATGTGTGCTTCTTATATCAACAAGGACCATTACTGATAAGCCACCAATCAATCCCTTAAACTTAGTGTTTGGGGAGAAAATTGACTAGTCAATGCTTGAATTGACAACTAAAAGTAAGTATTACCCAGGTGCTTCTCATCTATTTCTAATTCAATGTAGTCTTGGACAAAATTATGTTCTTCCAAAACATCATCTTCAGTCAAAGGTAAAAGAAATTCATTAATGGAACATTTGTGACCAGTAATAAATTTATCATCACAATTGAAACATAATCCGTGAATGCGCCACTCTTTTAGCTAGGCTTAGGATAAACGTCTAATGTTTGGAGTTCATGAAGCTTGTGTCCCTTATTGAATGGTCAAAAGTTAGGGTTTTAAGGTTTGAGGGGTGGTGTTGAAAGTGGTGTTTGGTTTAAGGTAAGGGTTCGAAAAGGGCTTTAAGAATTTGAGCTTCACATCTTTATTTTTATACTCAATGAGTTTGGCTAGGCCAATTGCTTGGATTTTGGGGATAAGACCAGAAATGAAACAATTTAATATTGCTTCTTGGGGGGGGGGGGGGGGGGGGGGGTGTTAGACCAGAAATGAAACAATTTAATATTGCTTCTTGGGGTAATCTAACAACCTGATTACTTAATTTTCCAAAATGAGTTTGGTAATCCACAACAAAATCATCTTGTTTTAATTTGAATAAATGATTGCCATATATTGAATAACCAAACCATAATTATTTTCAAACCATTTAAATGATTTGGATTTATAATCAAAACCACAATTTAATCAAAATGGATTACAAAATCAGTTATAATTGTATAACCGATTTATTTTTTAAAATCCAATTAAAAAAATATTTTAAAAATTTAAAAAAATTGATTTTTGAATAATAACCAAATTAAAAAACAGGTAAATAATCATTTAATTATATTATAACTAGATTATATGAATGAATATCCAAAAATATTAAAAACTAAATCGTTTAATAACATTCAATTATATACTGATTTAAATCTATAATCTAATTATGGATTTGAATCTTCCTCCAATATTTTGTACACACCCGGACTAAAGCTAAAGCCAACTAATGTGTATGCTAACGACATTTTGAGTAGAAAGTAATTGTTATCATTTTAGGAAACATGTGTTACACCAGCCAATTAGCTGCATCACACTAAAATACACACCAGAGCAACAACATACACATCATCAATACCTGCAAATGAATATAAAACTTCTGGCATATTTCAATTTTCGAAGATAACTTCACTGAGCATAAAAAGTTAGGTAAGGTGCATTAATACCTTTTTTATTATATTTAATTATTTATTTAATAATTTAACTTTTATAAATTTTAAAATACAATATAATTTAATTTATTTTATAGATAACTTTAGGTGGATATTTTTTTCTTTCCTATATTAGTGAACCGATTAGACTATAATTGAAATACAGACGATAGAAACACATGAGCAAGTGATAAAAAAATTAATTAATTCAATCCGTGGTTTAATATCTCAATGCAAACACATACATTTACTATATTCTCATTCCCACATAATAGTTTTTACAACCTACTAATGTCTAACCTAAATCATAAGATTCATCTTCTTTCATAAAATTGAACCGGCAAGCCACCTCTAAACGTAGCAGTTAGACCCGGTTCAAACCGTGGCTCCTGATTCGGTCCAACAACCCGAACATCAAACCGTTTCACTAAAGCAGCAACAACAGCCTTCATCTCTACAATTGCCAGTTCCTTTCCCAAACAAACCCTCACACCTGCTTGAAAAACCGGATACTTAAAGGGGCATTTTGGTACAAACACACCTTCTCTCAACCATCTTTCTGGTTTAAACTCCATAAAATCGGGTCCCCAAATGGTCTGCATCCGACCCATAGCATAAGGATGATAAGTAACCCGACTTCCCTTCTTTATAAAAGTTCCATCAGGTAACACGTCATCCTCCAAAGCAAACTTTGAATCGAACTGAACCGGTGGAAAAAGTCTCATACTCTCATGAATCGCTCCATTTAGATAATGCATCTCACGCGTTTCTTCAAAAGTAGCAACTTCCTGAACCGGGTTCATTATCCGGTCTAACTCAACCCGAATATTTTTCTCAACATCCGGGTTCTTAGACAGTAACATAAAAAACCCGGTTAACGTGGAAGCAACCGTATCACGACCCGCCAAAAGAAAACTAACTACAATATCTCTTAAATATTCATCTTCGTTTGAATTCAAAGAACCCATAAAACGTGACAGAAGATCATTTCGCGAGTCAACTCCATTTTCAATTTCTCGTTTTTGCTTTATCATCTCTTTTGCCATGTCGTTCACCACTTTAATAGCTTCTTTGAGCTTCTTCTCTGACCCAACGTTGAAGAAACGCTTAACCTTCCATATTAATGGCGATGCGTTAACTGCTCTTCCAGCTGAAAGCTTTGATGAAAGATCAAAAGCGTCAGCGAGCTTTGAAACAGGAAGTGAAGGAACAAGACAACACGGGTCAAAACCAAATGAGAATTTACAAATGTTGTCGAAAGAGAATCTTCTAAGAATATCTTGCATGTCAATAAAAGCATCATCGTTTTGACCAGTTTTGGAAGCTATCAGAGGAATAAGCCTTGTTTTGATTTCTTCTGTGACAAGTTCCATAGCGTATGAACGAATAGCTACGCTACCGAGTTCAAGAGACGCCATTTTGCGTTGAAACTTCCACGAATCACCGTCAACATTGAAGATGCCACGGCCGAGAAGATCGCCGAGAATTGTGGAAAACTGTTTCCCTTTAGGGTAGTTGTTGAAATTTGTTTTGAGGATGTATTCTACATTTTCTGGATTTGCGGTTATGGTGTTACCTAAGACGTGGACTTGGATTGTTCCTGTGGGGGAGGTTTGAAGAAGATGAGTGTAGTAGTCGCAGAGGTTTATGAAGTTTTGTGACCAACTCATGGTTAAGCAAGATTTGCAAGTTTTGCAATTACACCATGGTTTAATTCTAGAGATGTAGACGAGAAGAGAAAAGATTGAGAATAGAAAGGTGAAAGAGAAGAAGAGGAAAGTGAAGGTTGATTGAAGAGAAAGAGCATCTTCGAAACTCATTTTGATGTTTGAGAATATGATGAGAGTAGGTAGAAGATTGGTATGATATATATATATGGGATAAATATACAAAACCCCCCTGTCATTAGGGCGTGATTTGGTTTTCCCCCCTTTAAGTTTTTTTTTAATAGAGACCCCCTCATAAAATCAAAAATCAGATTTTACCGCCCCCTGTTACCCTCAATGATGACTGGATTGCTGACTGTACTTCATTGAGGGTAATAGGGGGCAGTAAAATCTAATTTTTGATTTTATGAGGGGGTTTTTATTAAAAAAAATTAAAGCTGATAAATTAACTTAAAAATTGAAATTATTTACGATGAGAGCCTTGATGATATCTAACCGTTCATTATTTACGAAAAAATTGAAATTCAAAAGCTTGTGAAAAAGAGGGAGTAGAAGAAGAAGAAGACGAAGCGTCTTTTCTTCTCTTCTGAAATTTTTGCAGAGATTCTTCTTTTTTGTTCTGTTTTTCTGTGTTACTGTGTTGTTATATAGATCGAATTGTTGAATCAGTTAGCTTTTGATTTCGGAGATTCTCCTGCGGTTTCGGCTTCACAGTCCCGCGCACCGTTTCCTGCTTTGTGTATTTTCGATTTTGGATCTAAACCTTGTTTAATTTCAGCTTCTTTCGTTAATTGAAGTTTAGTATTTGCTAATCGTTGTTATTGATTGGGGGAATAATCGGCGAGTGAAGTGAAATTTTTTATTTTGTTTTTTGTGTGTGATTTTTTGGGTGATTCAATGGGGGAAGGTGAGGGAAGTGATATCCCTCCTAAAAACGTACTGTTTGATTCCGTTTCGGCTTCGAATTCAAAGAAGCTTGCTAGGCAGCTCGATTTCAGCAATTTTGGTGGGACTCAGGTGACTGTGCCTTTGCCGGAACAATCGCAGCCTCCGGCGACACTGCCTCCCCTTCCTTCAGCCAAATTGGGGTGAGTATTAGGATAAAGTTATCGTTTTTTTCATGCTGTAGTTTGAAATTCTGGAATTTGAAATTTTGTGTTTTGTTTATTATTTTGAATTTAAAATTGTTAGTAATGTTTTTAGTTTGTAATTAGCTTAATTTGTGTATTTGTTGTCATTCATTATTTTTGTATTTAATCTTTGTATAATTTCCTCTGATGTAATGTGGTATCCTCTTCTTATTGAGGAGATGGTTTAGTGTTTAATTAGGTTTCAGAAGCTTAAATTGGTTAGGAAATTGACTTACCAATATGTTTTGTAGATTTCATTATAGTGATTTTCTTGATCTGGTTTCAGCTTTCAGCTGTTAAGAAATTAGATACATGTGATAATTAATTAATCTTATGTTCTGGTCAATTTTGTATATTTTGTTTCTTTTTCCATTGAAGTATAAGTTATTGGTTCAATCAAATTCAATAATGAGCTTTTTTTGGACGTTTTTCGTCTTCATAAAATGCCAACAGTAGTATTCCTTTTTGAAGTTCTCAATTAATGTTTATCTGATTCAGGAAACCAGAATCTCCAAAGTCAAAATCAAAACCCAACTCTGAGACAAAAGATGCTACTCCAAAGAAGCAAAAACAGTGCAATTGTAAACATTCAAAATGTTTAAAGCTGTGAGCAAAATTCTCTCTTACTTTTGTTTTGCACTTGTTGTTGCAATATTGCTGCAACTTATTGGCTGCAATAAGAAGCTATGTGAAGCTAACATTCAAGTAACTTCTGCAGATATTGTGAATGTTTTGCGTCGGGAATATATTGTGATGGTTGCAACTGTGTAAATTGTTTTAACAATGTTGACAATGAAGCTGCTAGACGAGAAGCTGTTGAAGCAACTTTAGAGCGCAATCCAAAGTTTTGCGTCGGGAATATATCCTCATGGAACACTAAATAATTTCAATTTTTAAGTTAATTTATCAGCTTTAATTTTTTTTAATAAAAACCCCCTAATAAAATCAAAAATTAGATTTTACTGCCCCCTATTACCCTCAATGAAGTACAGTCAGCAATCCAGTCATCATTGAGGGTAACAGGGGGCGGTAAAATCTGATTTTTGATTTTATGAGGGGGTCTCTATTAAAAAAAAACTTAAAGGGGGGAAAACCAAATCACGCCCTAATGACAGGGGGGTTTTGTATATTTATCCCTATATATATATATATATATATATATATATATATATATATATATATATATATATATATATATATATTTGGTTCACTATTGTATTGTTGGAGGATTGTTAATTATTAATTTATTAAGCAATACAGTGGGCAAAATAAAATAAACATCGTTTTCATTGTGTGCAGTGGTTTTGATATATTGTCTATTATTTGTGACACAAAATTGTTTGTTTGGGAAAAGAAAGAATGCGATAGTGGAAAGATGAGAGTTGATATTTGGACACGCAAAAGCCATAGATAGTATAGTCGTCCGACGTCTGGGTGTGATAGAGACAAGTGTAAATACATGAGTAACGCGTGTGAAAAAGATTCAGAGACCATTACTTCTAGTTTCACCCACGTGACACTATTACTTCTAGTTGTTTTGGGATGATCTGTGGTGGACCTGGGCATTTTCAGTGTTTCTTTTTTATGTTCTGTCTTTAGGTTGTCTCATATATGGATGTAAAATAGATGTAACTAATAACCGCACTCTTTATTCATTTTAAAATGATGGTAGTTTATTTATTCCAACAGTTTTATAGAAATTAATTAAAATGTTCTCTATAAAAGTGAATAAATATGATCTCGATCATCCAAATTCGTTCCTTCAACAATCATATGTTGTTTCATAGCTATCAATTGAGTTGGATTAATGTGATAAAATGATGATAGTTTAAGTTTAATTATTGGTGTATTTTTTCTGTTGTAGAACCAGAGTAGAGTAGTTCGATGAACAATGAGATGAGACCTTAGTACACTGGAGTAAGTTTTTGGTACAAAGAATATATGGATGACCTACAATATTAATATTCAAACGTTCAAGTAATTAAGAGAGTGAAAAGGGCTATGAGAGCGAGAATCAATCTGAATGTCTTATAATGTCACATTTTATATCTTATTGATGCGTCCGCAAGCGCACGGATTTATCGAAGTAATATAAAAGATTGTCGAACCACAGAGACCAATATCAACCTATCGTTATCTATCGTTACTTTGTAAAGTTAAGGCTAATGATATTTGATTAGAACTAAAACTAAAATAGAACTAAGAAAATATAGAAGAACGAGGCCGGGATATGGTTTCCGCGCTCCTAAGGGACTCATAGAATGATGTGCTAATTACGACTATACTCCTATTCCGTAGAATATACCAACTTAAAGACTCTGTCTCACGCTCTCGCGGTCTTAACTAAAATCATACTTCCTAATCCCAAGATTTTGCTCTCGCTCGCCCGGTAACTAGGAAACACTCTTTGAAAGCTAATAATATCCTAAACGTCTCTAAAGTGCTCTCGCTGTATTTAGATAAGTTGCCTAATTTCTACTATCTAGTTCGCTCCTCACGCTCTCGCGGATCTCGGCTCAAACCTTTATATGTCTCTCACTCTCATGACAAAGCAATGTTAACTAACATCTCACTCTCATGACAATGCTAATTAAATTACGCATAGAAATTATAACCAAAACATAATTGTAGTTATTAATTCGCACCTATTATTTTCTACCGAGTCCCGTCGGTAACGACGGTCCTCATATGCCGGACTTTAAACTAATTAGCAAGACATATAATTAAATGGAAACGACGTAAACATAAAGATTGAAATTAAGAACATCATACTTTAACAATTAAGAGATGCAGTAACAATAATAATAATAATAAAGCGATAAAATAAAGAACCTGTAATAAACTTGAATTAAATGCTAGAAATAGAGAAACTGAAATGCAAGATTGTTGATCCAAGCGTTACATAGAACATAGGCCTAATACTAATGGTGTGGTAGTTCCTCGATGTGAGAAATTACCACTTTTACAATGATAATTTATGCCTAGAACTATCAAAGAATAAATTGCACAAAAACTTGGATGCCCCTTTAAAGCCAAGAGCAAACCTATATATAGAAGGAAATTTCTTTTTGTATTTTCCATGGAACATAAATGAGTGGTGGAGTAAGTGGAAGTAGTTGGAAGTTGGAGAAGTAGTGGAGTGAGTGGGAGTAGTGAAAAGTTGGAGAAGTAGTGGAGGAATAAAAGGGAAAGTGGAGATTTCTTCTCCTAAATTATAGGTGGTTGGCGCCACCTTCCTCTCTCCCTTAACAAGTGGCGGGTGCCACATTTGATAGGTGGTGGACGCCACCTCCCAATGTGGCTTGCGCCACATTGTGTGAGAGTGGTGGATCCCACCCCTTTTATTTTCTTTCCGTCCTTTTCTTTCCTTTTTATTCATAACTTCTCATTTTCTTCACATTTCTTCCTTTAATTCTTTTTTTTCCTTTCTTTTGTGAATTAATCCAAGTCACCTGAAAACATAGTAAATGATATATAAATCGAAGCATAAATCAAATAAAACAAAGGAAATCATAACTAAAATTCATGTAAGTCAAGCCAATTAAACGATATAATTTAGCGTTATCACTTATATGGTGGTAGAGTTTTAAATCCTATGTGGGGAGTGCGACGTGGAGCACAAAAAATTGATGATTGATTTAGACGATTGATAATGCTTCCGAGGAAAAAATTTCTAATTTATGCGAGGATATGGGAACATCTAATCCCTCGTATCCGATTCTCTTTTGGGCCTTGTGAACAACCCAGAATAGTTGCCCCAAGCCCTTGTCCCTGCTTTGTACAACGAGGATTTGTCATATACGCTTTAGCTAAGTTACTTGCTCGGAGGAGGTGAAAAGCCTTGATGGGTCGTCACTATTGTTTTGGCCAAATTTGGTCAGATACACCAAATGTGCTAACCCTCCCTCCACTGAGCAGGGAGAGTTACGCCGTCTATTTTGTTTCGTAAGTTTAGGGATTTTAGAGTTGTGTTATAGAAGCAAGCCTCAAGAGAAAGTGTCTTGCTTATCCCTCAGTCGGGAGCCCTTTATATAGTCATCCTCCTTGAAAGAAGCCATCAATGGATGGTCCTTCCCCTTCCATCATTTTGTAACCATCATCTCATTATTGTCCATCTTGAAGGTTTAGTAACAGTTGATCATTGATGCGCTGGAATCGTTAAACTTCTTCAATTAACAACTGCACAAATACCCGAAATTTGCCCTTGGCGTGAAGTAGTGTTGAACCTTATGAAAGGTGAGCCGGGTATGATGAGTGATCCAGGAATGTCATGCTGTGAGACTACCCGAGCTGTGGTAAATACTCCTCTCCGACTATATAGTCCGCCATGTAAAATATTTATGCATGAACATAAGCCCCCGAGTTCTATTCCTACTTTTGTAGGCATAGTTCTCAGTCAAGTACGAGCCTGTACATATTTTAAGGATAACCGGGCTATATACTCAGTCTTCGCATAAATTCTTATGCGGCACAAAGTAACCTATGAAGGGTCATGTCTTTTAGACTTCCTAGTGTCATGATTACTTTAAAGCCTCATGAATAGATAGCCCCTAGATATTCTCGAACATTGCATTTTTCATATTTAATAAACACTTTTTCCCCTCCTTGCTCTTACGCTCATTTCCTTAAGCTCGCATCCAGCTCTTTGGTTCTTCGTCTGTTCAGATATCTAACTCTTACCCTTACTCTCATCCCTTTAATTTTGTTACCCATGATAATTATTAGGGAATGGGATGATGAGGGAAGAACCGCTCACAGAAGTAATGAAGAAAGGAGAAAACTTTGAGAAGAGTATACTCGCTCACTAGACGTTCCTCTAGGCATAGAAAAACATAGGAAAATTATGAGTAAATTATGTGACGAGGTTCTTTCTTCTGAAAGTGATTTTGAGTATGATTCTTCAGGTTTAGTGGAACTTCTAATGGAAACTGATGCGCCATTCGACTCTGAAGTCATGAGCCATAAGAATAGAATTGCAGACGACTTGGACATCACAACAGTTCTTCCTTACGAAAAATATCCTCCACAGGTTCCAAAGATGATGTTATCTTGGAAGTGTGCGTCCCTCAAGAACGAGTATGTACTCTCCGGCTTAAGAGTGTTACTGAAGATTTCTTCTATTTCTACCCAAATATCCTTGAAGACTTTGACATCCGGGTTCCCTTTACTGACTTTGAGATTGACGTGCTAAAAATTGTCAATGTCTCTAATTCTTAATTGCGCCCCAATAACTGGGGTTTCATAAAAGCCTTCAAGAGACTAGCCCCTGGTGATTGCCAATGGATATAAAAAAACCTGATCCGACACAAACTAGCCCCTAATGATTTCCACACACAAACTACTGAGTTTTAGCCAACATTGCACACACACTCACTTGACCCAACAATTTGAACTTCAACCTTGAAATGATTTCGTAAAACCCTAAGAAAGAAATGACACATATTTTTTTGGATATTTTTTCTTCTGAAAATGACTAGCGAACTGAAACAAAATAATATACAGGTAAGACAAATTTTGGATATGACACACTATTTCAAAATAGGCATGGGAGATTATGAAGATTATTCATGAGGGGACATCTAGAGTGAAGATTTCAAGACTTAAACTTCTTACAACCAAGTTCGAGAGCTTGAAGATTAAGGAAAAAAAGAGCTTTTAAGATTATCATACGGTTGTCGTAGATATAACAAACATCTAGACATTTTAGGAGAAAAGATCTCTGAAGCCAAATTGGTTCGAAAAATTCTAAGGTCTCTTCCAAAGAGATTCGATATGAAGGTGACTACTATTGAAGAAGCTCAGGACATCAACATCCTGAAAGTTGATGAACTTAATGGGTCTCTTCAAACCTTTGAAGTTGGGATCAGAGATGATAGGACTGAAAGAAAAAGTAGCTAGCCTTTGCGTCCAAAGAAGATGAAAGAAATCACCAAACAAGGGGGAGTGTACTTAAGGTTGTTGGGCTACTTGGAAAATAATTCAATCAAGTAGAAAACAACTGGAGTCCTACACACGATGTCAAGAAAAATCCTTATGACATTAACAAAAGGAAGAACTTCAGGAGAAGAAACATAATTGAAGACAATCAAGGCAAGGGAATCAAATGCTTTAAATGTGAGGGATTTAGACATGTAAGGTATGAATGTCCTACCTACCTCAAGAAGGAGAGAAAAAGGTCTAGATGCTTCTTGGTTAGAAGATGACTCAGGAAGTGGAAGAGAATCTGTTATAGGAATTTTTGCCTTTACTGGAGTCTATCAGTTTGACAATGAACCTGATATAGAAGAGTTTTCCTTTGATGAACTGATCAACCTATACAAAGAATTAACGCTCAGAAGTGAAGAAATAATTCAAATATGAACTGAGAAACATATTCTTATCAATAAACTCCATACTGAAGGGATAAAGAAAATGTTGGTTATCTCTATCAGAATGCACACTGGTTCTGGAGCGCTGGATGAGATTCTTCAAACTGGGAGAAATATTAGAGATGGTGCAGGATCTGGTAATCAAGTAGTTATGAAGAAATCCAATGAGTATTCAATGAATCAAAACATGTCAAGGCAGATGTCTCAACATTCAAAGAGACATCAGAAAAGAAAGAAGCACTCAAGAGGCAAGAAACAAAGTTGGAGATGTAATCACTGTGGCAAGTTAGGTCACTTAAGACCCTACTGCTATAAATTAAATTTTAATCCCGAACCCGATGCATAACCCAAAAGAAAACAAGACAATATAAGAGCCAAGGAGGCATGGATCCCCAAGAACAACACAGTTGCATACATTGTTCATACATCTCTAAGTGCCTATGCTAAAGAGGATTAGTACTTTGACAGCGGCTACTCGAGACACATGACTGGTTTCAAAATTTTCTTGACTGATATTAGATAATGTTCAACATACTATGTCAATTTTGTAGATGGATACAAAGGTGAGATAAAAGGTATTGGAAGGCTTGATTTTTCTGGCCTACCTAGTCTTGAAAATGTGTTGTTTATTAAAGGTTTAATTGCCAACTTAATGAAGGTGTGAGAAAACAATAGAAAGGGAGGGTTTGAATCGTGTTTTAAAAAATAATCTCTATAAGAACAAACACAATCAAATAAAAGAATAGCGAAAGAAAGAACACAAGAATTTATCCTGGTTCACTTGTCAACCACAAGCTACCTCCAGTTCACCCATCAAGGTTATTTTCCTTCAACAAGGACTTAATCCACTATAATCTCAACAAATTACAACCGCACAATAACTCTGTGACTAACAACCACTAAGACCCGCAACCTTAGTCTTCCTAAAGCTCCTGACCTACACTAGGTCCTTTAGAGAATTCAAACAATAGTTTGCTACAAGGTTTGTTTACAACGAAGTGCTTCTAAAATAAGTAGGTGTAAACAAAAATTAAGATCTTTTGAATCTTGATACTACAAATGAAATTTGAATGTTTGAGATTTGTAGTCTTGGATAAAAGATATGGCAATGTTCTTCATTTTGTTTCTTCACTTAACAATCCTTATATAAGCGCTTGAGAAATATATTTGTTACATCACAAATGGCCAAACAAATGATGTTACTGAGGGTGAAAAACAGTACACACAATCGTCCTTCTTGTACTACCAAATCAAGATAATGGGGTAATAGAATTGATATTGGAATGAAGTTTCTTTGTACTTTTGTACTATTCCCTCTTATCCATTAATTATTATCTTTTGATCTTTAGCGGCTTCAGGTTGATAGATGTGTGAAGCATGAGTAGAGATAAATTAACTTTTTTGACCGTTACTTCTTTTCTTCAGAACTTCAGAGGCTTCTGGTTGATAGATGTTTGAAGCATGAGCAGAGAGAAAATTAATACTTGATCATATTTATCATAACGTTAGAGGCATCTTGTTGAGATATGTATTGAAGCATAAGTTGATAAAAGGATGTCTCTTGATCTTGATCTTTATCTTCAAAACTTCAGGGGCTTCTGATTGATAATCGTATTGAAGCATAAGTTGAGATAAAAATGATGGGTTCTTCAAAATCTCAAGTCTTTAGTCTTTATAACTTCAACACTTGTCTTCGAAACCCTTGTTCTTCAGAACTTTAAGTCTTCAGAGTATTTCCGCACTTGGTCTTCAGATCATTCTTTCTTCAGAACCTTAAGTCTTCAAAGTCTTCAGCATTTGGTATTCAAAATATTGTTGTATCAGAGTCTTAATCATTCAGAGTCAGAATCCTAGAAAGCGTTGCAACAACAACATCAATTTTCTCAAGATCTTTCTTATGAGTTGGCACTGGAGCAGTCTTGCTTCCAATTTGCGCATAAGCGGATATTATCATATCAGAACCTTCGGTTTGCAAGAACTCCTTCAGAGTTACAACCTGTTTGTCAATCTTACATAATAACAAACATTAGAGTATCAAAATTGCCTTCACTTAAATATTTAATTGTTATTATCAAAACATAAATATATTGAGCAGAAGCAAATATTGTTCTCACAATTTTCCCCTTTTTGATAATGACAAAACAATATATTTTGAAGAGCCAATTTTGTACGAGATGATAAATGGGAATTGGCATAAGATGAGTTCATAATAATATTTCCTATATCAGGTATTCTCCCCCTGATTATGACAAACCCAAAATTTTATTTATGCTTGTTTAGAGTCTGTCCCTGATCCCAAGACTCGTAAAACAAAAATTTTGAGTTTCCAAATCACAAGATATAAAAGAATACTTCCTTTTATCTATTCAACTGAATTTGACTAGAACATTAATCTTCATCTCAGATCTTGGTTTCTATCAGAGCCTAGATGATCAAGATTTGGTCAACGTCAGATATGCAATAATTCCCGAAAGAATTACATACTAAATGAATATATCATATTTAGTATATTAGAATGTCAGACTTATGATTTAGAGACGAGATATTAAGCTTCAAAATAATTTCCCCAAATAATAAATAATACTCCCCCTTTTTGTTATAATTAAAAAGGTTTTAAAACAAATTCAACTAAACACAGACAAATATAAACATAAGTGATACGTCTCTTGTGTTTTTCATCATTGAGAAGAACATGAACATAGCGATGTTTTCATTGAAATAATAATAAGTACAAGTAGGTTCATAAAATTTTTTGGAAGAGTATTGTTGGTAATTAATAAAAAAATATCGCTCATTAAATCACAGTTCTCATGGTGTCAACTATAATAAATATCATTTAGCAAATCATTTTTATGCACATAGTGAACATTTTGCTTTGTCTCAAGTTAAGTCAGAACTTACCTTAGTTATTGAAGAAAGCGTCTTCTAACTAGTAGAAGCCTCTCTCAGAACTTTCACAACTCCAGATTTGCTTGTAGTCAGAATCTTTGTTTTACACAAGGTCTAAGCATGTTCTGAAAAGAATTTATTCTGGAAAACTGACCATATTTAAATTCTTCAGAATGAAAAGAAATCTATCTTCAGTGAAGGGTTTTGTAAAGATATCATCCCATTGATGTTCTATATCTATGAATTTTAACGTTAAAATTCCCTTATGAACATAGTCTATAATAAAATGATGTTTAATCTCAATGTGCTTAGCTCTTGAGTGTAAAATAAGATCATTACTCAAACAAATAGCATATGTGTTATCACAGAAGATAGGAATATTACTTTCATTTATCTGAAAATCCTTGAGTTCATTCTTTATCCAGATCATTTGAGTGTTGTAAAAAGATGTTGAGATGTATTCCGCCTCTGCTGTAGATATTGCTATTATTGACTGCCTTTTGCTAGCCCAAGAGATAAGATTATTTTCTAGAAACTGACAGTTTCCAGAAGTACTTTTCCTTTCGATTCTATCTCATGCATAGTCTGCATCACAATAACCAGACAATGTATATACTGAAGTCTTCTTGTAGATCATACCCAAATTTTTTGTTCCCTTGATATACCTTAGGATTCTCTTGATGGTTGTCAAATGAGTTTCCCTTGGATCAGTTTGAAATCGGGCACACAAACAAACACTAAACATAATATCTGGTCGAGAAGCTATTATATACAAAAGGGATCCTATCATTCCATTATAGAGCTTCTAACACACTTTAGATAGGGTTTTGGCATATTTTCTTTCTGACATCTCAAACTTCTTCAATAGTTCTTTGTCATATTTTCTTTGAAGAATGTATGTTGCTTCTGGTCGTTGATCAATCTGAATTCCCAGAAAGAATTTGAGTTCTCCCATCAAGCTCATTTCGAATTCTGCCTACATTAACTTAGGATATTCTTTGCACAAAACAGGATTAGCATAACCAAAAATGATATCATCAACATATATCTATATAATAAGAATATCATTCTTAAATGTTTTACAAAAGAGTGTAGTATCAACCATTCATTTGGTGAAATCATATTCCAACAGGAATGTACTAAGTTTTTCATTCCAAACTCTGGGAGCTTGTTTCATACCATACAATGATTTCTTTAGTTTAAAAAAAATCAAGATTTTTAATATCCTCAAAACTAGGAGGTTGATGAATGTACACTTCCTCAAAGATATATCCATTTAAGAATGCACTTTTAACATCCATCTGATATAAGATGATGTTATGATTTATAGCAAAAGAAACTAGTAAGTGAATAGATTCTAACCTCACGACTGGAGTAAAAGTTTCAGTATAATCAATTCCTTCTTGCTGACTATAACCTTGTGCAACCAGTTAAACCTTGTTTCTGACTACTTCACCTTTCACATTAAGCTTGTTCCTGAAGACCCACTTGGTTCCAATGACATGAACACATTTAGGCTTCGAAACAAGATCCCATACATCATTTATGGTGAACTGGTTCAACTCTTCTATCATTTACAAAGCCCAATCATTGTCTTTGAGAGCTTCCTCTGTAGTTATTGGTTCAATGAGAGACACAACCCATGAATATTTTCTTCGAAAGGTCTGAAAGAGGATCTGGTTCTGACTAGGGAAAAATTGTCTCCCAGTATTAGTTCTTCAGAATGAGAATCTCTGAGTCTACTATTCTTCTGTGTTAGACTCATCATTTATTCTGGTGAAGGAGTATCTGATTCTTTAGCTTCTCCTTCTTTCTCTTCTTCTCCCTCCCTGGGTTCTAAGAAGGTGATCTTCAGATAAACAAATTTTCAGTTGGCTCAAAATTTTTAGGGTCAGGCTTGTCATTGAATCTAATATGAATTGATTCCTCCACAATTTTTATCTTTGTGTTGTATATTTTGTAGCCTTTAGAGCGTTCAGAATATCCGAGCAGCAAACATTTATGTGCTTTGGAGTCAAACTTGACAAGATTCTCTTTAACGTTCAGCATATAAAATATACATCCAAAAGGATGGAAATAAGAAATGTTGGGCCTTTTTTCTTCCACAATTCATGCGGAGTCTTTCCAAGAATAATTCTAATAGAAAATTTATTCTGAATGTAACAAGTTGTATTTACTACCTCATCCCAGAAGTGCTTTACAAGGTTGGTTTCTTGGATCATGGTTCGAGCCATTTCTTGCAAAGTCTTATTCCTCCTTTCCACAACCCCCTTTTTCTGTGGAGTTCTGGGACAGGAGAATTAATGGGAAATGCCTTTGGAATCAAATAATTCCTCAAAATATTTGTTCTCAAACTCTCCTCCGTGATCACTTCTAACCTTAACAATTTTGCAATTCTTTTCATTTTGCACTTGTGAACAAAAGGTATAGAACACAGAATGTGACTCATCCTTGTGTTTTAAGAACTTGACCCATGTCCATCGACTGTAATCATCCATAATGACTAGTCAATACTTCTTTCCATTGATTGACGCAATTTTCACCGGTCCAAACAGATCAATATGAAGAAGTTCTAGTGGTCTAGAGGCTGTCACAACATTCTTTGACTTGAAGGCAATTTATGAAAATTTTCCTTTCTGACAAGCCTCACAGAGAGCATCTACAGATAACTTCAGATTTGGCAGACCTCTGACCAGATCTAGTTTGTTTAGCCGATAAATCCTCCTCAAACTAACATGTCCTAGTCGGCGATGCCAGAGCCATTGCTCTTCAGAGACAGACATAAGACATTTTACATTTTGATCACTAAGATCAGAGAATCTGATCTTTTAAATGTTTTTTTTCCTCTTTCCACTAAATAGAACTGAGCCATCTTTCTGACTCACATCTTTGCAACATTGTTGATTAAATACAATGTCATATCTCGTGTCACTAAGTTGACTTATTGACAATAGATTATGTTTTAGACCATCTACTAACAAAACATTTTTAATGGAAGGAATTTTATTGTTACCTACTATCGCTCCCACCAGATGAAGCCGGGTCAAATGGGGTACAGACGCGAACTGTCGGCGAAGGGAACAATGAGAACACACAGCCGTGAACTCACTGGAGATGAATAGAGTCGCCAGCTAGGCATTTTTATCCCGGAGGAAAGGCAATGCTGCATAGACCTAGAAAGATATGGATAAGACGGTTGCGAACCAGAGAGTCTGAGAAAGGGGGTTGGTTACAACCTGGGAAGGTATTAGCACCCAGATTGTCCGTCGTACTCGACGGGATCCATGCTTAAAAGATTTATGTTTTAAAGGGGTATTGTCAGTGCAATCTGTGTATAAAGCTGGAAAAGAATGTACAGGTGTCAGTGTAAGAAAAGTGTGAAGTGTATAAATGATGTGTCAGTGTAAGAACAAAGAATGAGATGCTCAAGATCATGAGGCTTTAAAGATTAATGCTGGAAGGAGGGGAAATATACAGAGACTTTTGTTCGATAACTGTTAAGTTATGCCTACGTATCCTCTCGTGCAATGAGGAAGTCAGAACACCGTAGTTCGACCCAAAGAGACTGAAAGATGAATTGACTTGTGAACTGCTTACTTGTCTATGCTCAAGTGTATGACCTGTCTGGCTCAGGTGCAAACTGTCTTGCATTAGACGGAAGAAGCGAGCTCTCGTTTGTGAGTGAATGAGGTGAGAAAAGAATCCCGGAGGAGACGATTATTGTTTGTTTTTGTGTTTTCAGTCTTTTATTGCTTTTTGAAGTTTGTCATAAGTTAATGAGCTTAAGCCTAAACTAGTGGGTTAGTAAACTCATCACATCTTCCCTCTGATTCGGGGTAATGAGAATACCTTAAGTGTGAAGTCAGATTATCACACTTAATCACCTTTGGTGTAGGATTAAGATCATTAACCTACTTGTGATTATTTAAATGTTTTTTTGGTGTTTTTGTTTAGTGTTAAGTAATGAGGTTAAGCCATAATCAAGGATTAAACAGACTCATTACACCATCCTAATAGAAGGATAATAGATGAGAATGTTTAAGTTGAGGAAAGCTCCTCAACTTAATCCATGATTAGGGATTAAACTCATGACAAAACAAGCCTTTATTAGATGGATTTTATTTAATGGTGAGATGATGAAGTGAATTTTATGATTTGTAAGACAACTTGAGGGGGACTTGTCCATTAACACTAGGGTTAGTCCTTCTTAACCAGTTAAGGAAGAATTAGAACCCTAATGCAAGGCCCAAGTTACAAGTGTGAAGTCTTGATGATTATTATGTGAATTGATTAAAGGAGTTAAACACATTAAGGGTTTAACACTTAGGATTAAAGTTATACACTCCATCCTAAGAGAAGGATGCAGGCATAAGCTTAATCACAAAGCCTTAAAGCCTTTATGGTTTAGTCCTTGATTATGAGATGAGAAGAGAAGACTCAAAAGAGACACAAAGGTAAAACTAAGAGGGGAGACTAATCAAAACCCTAATCATTGTCATGCATGGTTGTCCCTAAGGTTTGTGAGGTTTTCAAGAGCAATCTTCAAAGAGAACCACCAGGATGCAGATGAACAGGATCAAGAGAAACAAAGTGACTTGCTTCATTCAAGAAGTCAAGTCACTTGAGGAGAGAAAGTAAGAGGAACAAGAATGAGCAAGCTCAAACTCAAACACATATAAAAATGCAGCAATGGATGCAAGAGAGATGAAAAGAAAAGTTATGAGAAGTGAAGGCAAATTCACTTCTCAACATCACTCACCACCTGAAAGATTAGAAAAGAAATGCAATGCAATGCAAAATGGGATGAGATGACATGATGAGAAACAAAATCAGAAGCATGTACATGATGCTAATGATGCAAATGAGATGCTACAAACATGAGGCAGCACATGGAAATGATCATACAAGTTCATGAATGCAAGAGAAGCAACTTAGGAACCATGAACATACATGAAAAGTTATGAAGTGCACATGGCATACAATATGGCAAACACATGATGCAATGATCAAACATGCTTTCTATATGTCTTATGATGTCAAATGAATCAAAAGGATGCTTGAAATGTCATGGCAAGTCATGCTATGCAAAAAAATGCAAGAGGGATGCAAATGAAAGCCCAAATTAGGGTTTATGAACCAAACATCAAACAAAAACCAAAAACAGAAGCAAACCCTAAGATAAAAAAATGGAAAATGCCACTCAAAGGAACCCTCATCCTATACTAAACCAATGTCCAAAAGGGAGGTCTCAACTCTTAACCAATCTCAAGTTATGATTTTTACAAGTTATTAGGGTTTTTAGGGTTTCCAAACAAAAGAAATGCCAAACAAATGAAAAATGCAAGATCAAATCATGGCCATTTAATCTCAAAAACTACATGCCAACCACAATGCAATGCAAGAAGAATCAATGTCCAACCCTTCATAGATAGGCAGAAATGATTTTTTGAACTTAGGATCAAAATAATGCACAAAAATGATTTTAATTCAAAGAAAAATTCTCAAAATGCATCAAGATCCAAAAAGAAATTTGGTTTGAAGGTTGGACAATGTTTCTAAATGTCTTAGAACATTTCATGAATTTTTTGGTGATTTTTAAATACTTAAAAGTATTTTTAATAAATTAATTCTCATTAATCAATTAAAAATAATCTTTTAAATATTTTAAAATACTTTTTTAATGCTAAAATAAAATAAAAAATATTTTTGTGTCATAAAAATTATTAAAACTCTTAAGAAAAAGTTTCATAATTTTTAGACAATTTTTGCTATTTTAAATAAATTATGCAAAATAAATGAAAAGAAAATGAATTTAAATGAATTTAAATGGAAGTATGCACAATGGAGGGTTGAGATTGATTCTGGCAAAGAATGGGTTGACTGCGCGCGCAGATCAAAGGCCCATATTCAAACTTGGTTAATCTGATTTAATTAAATAAATTAAACCTAATTAAAACTAATGACATGATCTCAGCCTTACAAACACGCGCGGGAAACAAGATCCAGTGGCTCACGTTCAAACCTGGTGCCCTAACCCTAATTAACAGCTAATGACTTTCAGGCTGCCGGAGAAGACTTCCGGTCGTCTTCTCCGGCCAGCACCTTCCCTGAGAAATGCCAAATCTCACCCTAGCTCACTAAAATGAAATCTAAAAGCATGGAAATGATTCCCACTCACTCACGAACCAAAACCCCCAATCAAAACAAATTTATTCTTCCTGGAATGGCTGAATCGAGGCAAACAAGAGTTAGGGCAAAAAAGTTTCAGAGAGCAATTAAATCCTCATTTCATCACCATTTTCAAAACTAAAGGCATATTCATGATCAGGAAGACATATAGAACAAGTTTAGAACTTAAAAATCCATTTCTGGAAAAAAAAGTTCTTGAGCTACCTGAGATTCGAAGCTTTCACTCCAGCAACTTTCTGACCTCCCCTCCTTGTGAAATCTACTCCACTTGACCCCCTGGTGATGCTTGAATGCTTAGGAAGAGTTTATGTTGGCTGGATGAAGAGTTTGAAAAGCTTCTGCTCAAGCTCAGTTGAACATGGCAATGGTGATTCAGGCTGTTTCTGGCAATGGTGAAGGGTGGTTTGTGGTCCAGATGATGAGTGGAGAAGGTTTGTGGGGTTGGTTTGGATGTTTGTGAGCTGTGGAAGGTGTTTCGAAAGAAACTGCAGTTTGGGGTGAAAATGGTGAAATGGTGTTATGGCTTGTTTCAGGCTTGGTTCTTTGTTGCTTTCTACTCAATGAAACATGGTGAATTGGTGTGTGAAGTTGGCTTGAGTGTTTGTAAGCTGGGCAGAGAGTTTCGAAGAGAAATGAAAATGGGGTGGTTTTTGAGTATGTGATCTTGTGTGTTGCTTCAGCCTTGCCTCTTGAGTGTTATGGCCTGCATTTGGATAGTATATTTTAATCCTATAGGTCAGATGATTTGACATGGCCTCTATTGATTGGTAAGTTTGCTTTTGCCAAAAGTCCACTTTTTGTGTAAGAGAGGTATGGCTTGGTTCTAGGCTAGTACAAAGCATGGGCTGGCGCAGCAAGGGTGAGGGCAAGGGCTAGCAAAGCTCAGCATCCAATGTGGCAAATGGTAGGAAGTGTGATCATGAGTTTTGCAAGTTGGTGCAACTTTGGTTCACATGTGACTTTCTCATTCCACAAGCCATGAAACATGAGCATTCTTGGTTCAATTCTGACTTTTAGAGTTTATGTGATGTTTGTGTCATGGTTTGATGTCAACTAGAGGTTACAAAAAGCCTTGGTTCATGATTTTGCAAAATTTCCATTTGGTGCATGTCTTGAAAATCAATGATTTTAGCCAACTTTGTCACACCATAACTTTTGATCCAAGAAGAATTTGATCATGTTCTTGTACTTTTTGAAAAGGGAAAGATATATTCTACAACTTTCATGACCAAAGTTTTTCCATTTGAAGCATTTTTGGATCAAGAATCAAGGCTTGAAAAGTGACCTCAAATGAAGCATTCTTGAAAAGTCAACTATGCCCAAAAAGTCAACATTTGCAAAAACTCCAAATTCTTGATTTTTGTGAACTTAAACCTTCTTCCATGATCAAATAAAAATCATATACACTCAAAATGATGAAGATCAACCATTGATTGGGTCATTGGGGGCCTCAGATGCCCTGATTTTGCACTGACTTGTCCAGAAAGTCAACCCTTGATCAGATGACTTCCCCATGGAATTTCTTCATGAAAATTGATATGCACACTCCCCATACCATATAGAGACCAATGGAAACAAGAATGACCAAAAAATTTGGAGTTATGGCCTCTGAAACCAAAACCCTAATTTTAGGTCAACTGTGCAGTCAAACTTGGCTCTGCATCCCTTCCAAACCCAGTTCTTGTGATTCTTTTGAAATCTTGACTTTGAGGGGATGTAATATGATACTTGAACACATATGGACCCCTTTGAAGTGATTGGTTGCCTTTGGAGTGGCTCAAGAAGCTCTTGGATTGCTCAGATCACAAACCCTAGATGCAGATGACTTTGAACCAATGCAATGTATCAAAAATGAGATGTGAGATGATATGATTGTGTTTATGCATATGAAAAGATCACAAGCCATGGTGTGAATGGGTGAGGGCAAATTTGGGGTGTTTACAGCTGCCCCTATTCAAACATGAGTTAGCTGTGCAGGGTGTAAGCAGCGGCTTAACAAGCAAACAAGATAACTTGTGGTTGAATACCAAAGACAGTCCAAAATTTGCACTCACAGAAATGAAGAAGAAAAGGGATATAGATTGTAAAAGAAAATAAAGTATATTATAAGGTGTGGGCGACGGAGGACGACCGTCGAGCAGAGGACGACTGCTGGGTAAATAGCAATGACGGGGACGGCCGACATGCTGGGGATAAAAGGTAAAGCCAAGACAGGGACGACCGACTAGCTGGGGAAGGTAAGAAATTATGATGGGGACGGCCATCAAGATAAAGTTGTAGAATTCTCTGGGGATCAATGAAACATGACGGGGACGGCCATCAAGTTCATAAAGCAAGGTAACCAACGATGGGGACGGCCATCGGGCTAAAAGAAAAGGAAAAGGGACCACGACGGGGACGGCCATCGGGTTAAAGAATAAATGAAATAAACAGATGATGGGGTACGGCCACCAAAAGTGAAGGACGATCACCTAGCAGGGGACGGCTGCTCTGTTGAGGAATAAAAGAATTATGATGGGGACGGCCATCAAAGGTGGAGGACGACCACCTGGCAGGGTACGGCTGCCGAAAATATCAACGATGGGGACGGCCATCGGATAAAAGGTCAACGATGGGGACGGCCATCGGACGAGCATGATGGAGGTCGACCATCAAGAGGTGGAGGACGACCACCTAGCAGGGGACGGCTGCTCTCAGGGTTTATCATGACATAGGACGAATGCCAGATAACCAAAATCAACAATGGGACGGCCATTGGATAAGGTGATGAAGGACGATCATCAAGAGGTGGAGGACGACCACCTAGCAGGGGACGGCTGCTAAAAATAACGATGGGGACGGCCATCGGATGAGCATGACGGAGGACGACCATCAAGAGGTGGAGGACGACCACCTAGCAGGGTACGGCTGCTCTCAGGTTTATCATGACACAGGACGAGTGTCAGATAAAAAGGAAAATTTGTTTGCGATCTACTGGGGAATGGTAAACACGGATGAGTGTTCACATCCAAGAAACAAAGGGTATGAGTGTTTAGATGCTTGTGTATAGATTAGAGATGCGGACGAGCATCCCTTAAGACTACGATACGGACGAGTATCGGGTAGAACAAACTGACACATGTTCAGAGATGATGATACGGACGAGTATCAACTGGTTAACAGAGAACACGGACGAGTGTTGAATCTGAAAGAACTCTTCTGGGGATAGTAGACACAGACGAGTATCTATATTCAAGAAGATACAAGTGTTTGACACGGTGTATGGATTAAAGATGCGGACGAGCATCCTTAAGACTATGATACGGACGAGTATCATGTAGAAACATACACTAGACGCAATGTTCTGAGATGATGGTACGGACGAGTACCAACTGGTTAACAAAGAACAAAGACTATTGTTGAATCTGTGGGGATATAAACAGTGTATATGAGATACGGACGAGTATCTGTATAAGTAAAACAAGTATGAGTGGTGTATAGATGGGTGTTTATCTGCTGGGGATGGTGACACGGACGAGCGTCAAGAGAGAAAAGTGTAATAATATCAACAAGTATCTGATATGCAAAGTGTAGGTGACTGCGCTGGGGAAATGACACGGACGGGTGTCGAAGGATTGTGTATATAGGTATATATGAGTGCAAAGGGGATGTCTTTGGCTTTCTGCTGGGAGATATGACACGGACGGGTGTCAGAATGAGTATATACTGGTGTTCGGGAATGTAAGGCAACTGCTTTTGCTGGGACTCTGGTGGGGACTCTGGGGGAAAGTATTCCGTATTCTGATGAATGGTTATTATTCACAAGTGTTTGATTCATATCATGGTTTATGATTATGCTATATGTTTGATTTTTGCCGTAATGCTCCGTATCAAACGGAATGCTACGTTTCGTGGGGTGAATATGATGCGAATGCCATGTTTATGCAAAGATACCAAACCGGGATTTGGATCCCGTTGCCGCGAAGATCTCTGGCTGATCTGTTTGAAATGGACATCCCAGCTGGGGATGAGATCATTGATAGATCTGATGACGTATCTGCTTGGGGATGTAGGTCATTGATTGACATATCCTTGTAATATGAGACCCAGCTGGGGTTTGTAGAAGTCTTCTATACTCTGTTGTGACTCCTTCATGCGTTGCTCTTCTGAATAGAGGCTGAGGATTCTGTGGGGAGATGATTCCCTGACTTTCATATTCTGCTGAGGAAGAAGGATTAGCCATACGGCTGGGGAAAGTTGTTGGTAACTCAGATGGGGAGAGTAATGAGAGGCAACTCAGCTGGGGAGTGAGCGCTTCGGATGCTGAGATTATTTGTTGATTTGCCAGCTTGCTGAGATGTAACTTGCATGCCCCAAGTTGCGTTCTGGATACCTGCAATCCTGCAAAGATAAGGAAACGCACAAATGGTCCCGAGGTATCCTTTACTGGATTCCGTCATAGGAGTTAGGATACTTCTGAGAGTAAGCATATTTCCTGCAAGCATGTTTTTACTTTTGAAGATAGCATCTGTATTCTTATGCAATCAGTTTTTTTCTTTTGAGACATCAGACATTTTTGCAAATAAAATGTACAAGACATGACTGAAAATCTGGTTTTATTAATTCATATGCCCTGAATTGGCGAGATACAGTCAAAGAAACAAATCCCCTGAAATGAGGAGATTGTTACAAATTGAGAAACAAAATGCTGGCAATGTTGACGACGCTTTCAAGGGGCTTCCTCTTCTGCTATGACTCGTATGACAATGACGTTCTTCTCGTCCTGCTTTCTGAAGAAGGCTGATTCTGATTGAAGCTTGATCCTTTAGAGCTTACCGAGTTGTAGATAATACAGACGAATTCAGAACGCAGTTGTTCGCTTATTCCCTTATTTTGCATGGATCGCCCTTTCGGGTTTTCAATCCATCGGGATACCCATTTTTGCCTGAGCTGTCCAATGCGGCTTTTCAACTCAGCGGGTGTACATTTTTCTTATTTATTTCCCTTATTTTTGCCCGAGTCTTTTATTCTGTTTTTGACTCGCCGGGATGCCCTATTTTTACCTGGACTTACATTCTGTTTTTATGTCCAGCGGGTCATTTTATGCGAAGTATTTTTTAACTGCATCTGAATTCACAGGGGATGGGAAATCTTCACCATCCATGGTGCTGAGCATCAGTGCTCCACCAGAGAAAACTTTCTTTACCACAAATGGTCCTTCATAGTTCGGGGTCCACTTGCCCCTGTGGTCTGTATGAGGAGGGAGGATCCTTTTCAACACAAGATCTCCCACTTGGTACTCTCGGTGCCTGACTTTCTGATCGAAGGCCTTCTTCATTCTTTTCTGATACAACTGCCCATGACAGATTGCAGCCAATCTCTTCTCTTCAATCAAACTCAGTTGCTCGTACCGGGACCTAACCCATTCTGCTTCGTTCAGCTTAACATCCATCAATACTCGTAAAGAGGGTAGTTCAACTTTAACAGGTAGGACTGCCTCCATAGCATACACAAGTTGATACGGTGTTGCCCCAGTGGATGTCCTGATTGATGTGCAGTACCCATGCAAGGCAAACGGTAGCATCTCATGCCAGTCTTTATAGGTGACTACCATCTTCTGCACAATCTTCTTGATGTTCTTATTTGCTGCCTCAACAGCGCCATTCATCTTTGGCCTGTAAGGAGAAGAATTGTGATGTTGAATCTTGAAGTCCCGGCATAGCTCTGCCATCATTTTGTTGTTTAGATTGGAACCATTATCAGTAATGATTCGCTCGGGCACTCCATATCGACAGATGATATCACTTTTCAGAAATCTGGCTACCACTTGTCTTGTGACGTTTGCATATGAGGCTGCTTCGACCCATTTAGTGAAATAGTCAATGGCGACTAGGATGAATCTGTGGCCATTTGAAGCAGTTGGCTCAATCTTGCCGATCATATCAATGCCCCACATGGCAAAGGGCCATGGTGAAGACATGATGTTCAAAGGGTTGGGAGGTACATGCACTTTATTTGCATAGATCTGGCATTTGTGGCATTTTCTGGCATAGGCACAACAGTCTGCATCCATTATGATCCAGTAATAACCTGACCTTAGCAATTTCTTAGCCATGGCATGCCCTCCTGCATGGGTACCAAAATATCCTTCGTGCACTTCATGCATCAACAAATCTGCTTCCGTCTTGTCAACACATCTGAGGAGTACCATGTCAAAGTTCCTTTTGTATAAAGACCCATCAGCGTTCAGAAAGAAACTACCAGCAAGCCTTCTCAAAGTCTTCTTATCATTGGAAGATGCCCCAGGTGGGTATGTCTGATCCTCCAAGAAGCACTTAATGTCATGGAACCAAGGCTTATCATCTTTGACAACTTCTGTTGCGAACACATATGCTGGTCTATCAAGTCTGGACACTGAAATCTGAGGTACAAAGTTAGCAGCTTGAACTTTGATCATGGATGAAATGGTAGCCAGAGCATCTGCAAACTGATTCTCGTCCCGAGGGATATACTCAAGCTTGACCGTTGTGAAGAAAGTCAGTAACCTCCTTGTATAATCCCTGTAAGGTATTAGATGATCCTGGTGAGTGTACCATTTTCCGTTGGTTTGATTGACTACCAAAGCTGAATCTCCGAATACAGTCAAAGTCTTGATCCTGAGGTCAATGGCTTCCTCAAGACCCATAATGCAAGCTTCGTATTCAACTTCGTTGTTAGTGCAGTTGAAAGTGAGTTTTGCCGAGAAAGGCATGTGAACTCCTTTTGGTGTAATGAGTACTGCACCAACACCACGACCATTCATGTTAACAGCCCCATCAAACATCATAGTCCATTCTTCTTCCGGGCCAGGCCCCTCAGTGTGAACAGGCTCTTCATGATCTTTTGCTCTTATGAACATGATGTCTTCATCAGGGAAGTCAAATCTCATAGGCTGGTAGTCATCAATGGGTTGCTCAGCAAGATATTCAGATAGTACACTGCCCTTGATGGCTTTCTGAGAGGTGTACTGGATGTCGTATTCTGTGAGAATCATCTGCCATCTTGCAACCCGTCCGGTAAGAGCTGGCTTCTCGAAAATGTACTTGACTGGGTCCATTTTTGATATCAACAAAGTAGTATGGGTCAGCATATACTGTCTCAGTCGGCGAGCAGCCCACGCTAAAGCACAGCAAGTTTTCTCGAGCAGTGAATAACGTTGTTCACAGTCGGTAAAATTTTTGCTTAGGTAGTATATTGCATACTCTTTTCGACCAGACTCGTCATGCTGGCCCAACACACACCCCATTGACTCTTCTAATACTGTCAAGTACATTATCAGAGGTCTTCCTTCAACTGGCGGCATGAGGATTGGAGGTTCTTGTAAGTATTCTTTGATCTTGTCAAAAGCCCTTTGGCAGTCTTCGTTCCACCTGACCGTCTGCTCTTTTCTTAACAGCTTGAACAAAGGTTCACAGGTTGCAGTAAGGTGAGATATGAACCGTGAGATGTAGTTCAATCGACCTAAGAACCCTCGAACTTCTTTTTCTGTCTTCGGTGCAGGCATTTCTTGGATGGCTTTGACTTTATCAGGGTCAACTTCAATCCCTTTCTCGCTTACAATAAACCCCAGCAGCTTACCAGATCTCACCCCGAACGTGCACTTGTTGGGGTTCAACTTCAGTTGGTACTTCCTCAGACGCTTGAATAGCTTCAGCAGATTTACCAGGTGATCTTCTTCAGTAAGGGACTTGGCAATCATGTCATCCACGTAACATTCTATTTCCTTATGGATCATATCGTGGAATAATGTCACCATAGCCCGTTGATATGTTGCACCAGCATTCTTGAGTCCGAATGGCATCACTTTGTAACAGAACGTGCCCCAAGGTGTAATGAATGTTGTCTTCTCCATGTCTTCAGGTGACATCTTGATCTGATTGTATCCTGAAAATCCGTCCATGAAGGAGAATACCGAGAACTGAGTCGTGTTATCAACCAATACATCAATGTGAGGTAATGGGAAGTCATCTTTCGGGCTGGCTCTGTTCAGGTCCCGGTAGTCAACACATATTCTTACTTTGCCGTCTTTCTTAGGCACAGGCACAATGTTAGCAACCCACGGTGGATAGCTGGTTACAGCGAGGAACCCGGCGTCCCACTGCTTTTGTACCTCTTCTTTGATTTTCATTGCCATGTCTGGACGAGTACGGCGCAGTTTCTGCTTAACTGGCGGGCATTCTTCTCTCAAAGGCAGCTTGTGCACGACAATATCGGTATCCAACCCTGGCATATCTTGGTAAGACCAAGCAAACATGTCCACATACTCTTGAAGCAAATCAACCAGTTGTCTCTTCACTGAGTTTTGCAGGCAGGCCCCAATTTTAACCTCTTTCACGTCTTCGTCTGTACCAAGATTAATCACTTCAACCTCCTCCTGGTGAGGAGTAATAACCTTTTCCTCTTGTCTCAGCAACCTGGCTAACTCTTCAGGAAGCTCATATTCTTCTTCAACCCCTTCATCAGCTTGATTGATCGGATTGTCAAAGTCATACGATGTCATAGCCGTGCTGTTGTCGGTGCTGTCTGGAAGGCACTCTCTGCAAGGGTTCAGTTTGTTCATTTTAGTGATTTGATTTTAATCTTGTTTTAAAAGTGAAATAAAAATTGTCATTTTGAAAACACTGCCATTTATTTTTTGTACAAAAAGAAAAATGGAAAAACAGTGAGTGGAAAAGAAAAAAACTCGTTTGCAAAAAGATGTCTGATATTTCATTAATTAATCTTGTTTGCACAAAAAGTACAGATGGCCCTGATTACAAAATGAGTCTCGTCATCTTGGGCAAGATGCAAGACTTTGATGCATGCTATAAAAATACAGGAAATAATAATTACTCTGCATGAGTAACTCTTATAATTTCCTGGGAAGACCAGTTCGAGATACTGCTCCCCGGGATCTTTGGACGAATCCAATTCTCCAGATTGCGCTCCTCTTCCAGCTCGTCTTCCAGACAGTTGATGGCATCAGGGGTAAGCATCCCCCCACTCACAAAATTGGGCTCTTTCGCAGCCGCTGCTTGATCTTGTTGAGTTGGTTTGTAACCCAACCCAAATCTGTCTTCTTTCTTTTCCACCGGTAGCAATTTGCCCCAGCCTTGGGCGTTTCCTCCCTCAACAACCTTCCGGGCTTGTTGGTATGATGATATTGAAGTACCAAGCACAGCAGACGCCTCATTGATGTTCAAGGCCTCGAACCCCTGACTTATTGTTTCATGGATCTCCCCATCCATCTCAATATACTTATAGGTAGCCAGGTGGCTGACAAAAATATCCTCTTCTCCGTAGATCGTAACGATTTGACCCTCCCACTCATATTTTAACTTCTGGTGAAGGGTAGAGGTCACGGCTCCAGCGGCGTGAATCCATGGCCTACCCAATAGACAGCTGTAGGCAGGCTGTATATCCATCACGTAGAAGGTAGTTTTAAAGGTTTGCGGGCCAATCGTTATGGGCAACTCGATCTCTCCCAGAACCGATCTCTTTGAACCATCAAAGGCTCTCACCACCAGGTTGCTGGGTCTCAATGCCAACCCATCATATTCTAGCTTCACCAGGGCCTTTTTAGGTAAGACATTGAGGGATGACCCCATGTCTACCAGCACGTGGGAAAGGACAGCACCTTTGCATTCCATGGTTATGTGCAAGGCTTTGTTGTGGTTGCGGCCTTCCGTTGTCAAATCAGTATTGGTGAACCCTAGTCCGTGACTAGCATTAACATTTCCAACTACAGCTTCCAGCTGATTGACAGTGATCTCTTCAGGCACGTAAGCTGCGTGCAAGACTTTGAGTAGTGCATTCCGATGGGCCTCGGAGCACATAAGCAATGATAGGATTGAGATCTTGGAAGGCGTCTGATGAAGCTGATCCACTATTTTATAATCACTCTTTTTGATGATTCGCATGAACTCATCAACCTCTTGATCGAATGGTGTCTTCAAAGCTTCCTTAACAGCTTGATCTTCCTGCACAGGGCTCTTCCCTTTTGCCTTGGCAGCAGCTTCTGCTTCGGCAGTGGGTCTCTGAATTTGTGGAGCGAAAAAACGTCCGCTTCGAGTGAAGCCTCCGCCTCCGCCCACATTGTCTATTTGTGGTGCAGGGGTTGATGATTCAAAAGTGATTCTTTGTCCCTCACAGTACAAGTCAGAGCCGTAATGCCAGGGGATGGCATTACTGCTTTCATAAGGTACCGGTCCAGGCACCGTGATGGTGACTGGACTGATTGCAGCTGTTGAAGGAACTGTGATAGTCTGCGGATCATAATAGATTGTAACTGGTGCTCTAATGGGAGCAGCACCTTCTGAATTGTAGGCAGAGTTGCTTTCAGGATCATAGAATATGGTGACAGTTGAGACATCTTCATGATTTATTGCTGGTGTTGTAGGAGACATTGTTGGAAGAATGGATGTTGTTGTTGTAGGAGGTTCAAAATGGAGTGAAGCTGAAGTTGTAGCAGGAAAATTTGTTGAAAATTGATCAGTTGAGATAATAGATGAAGTACTTGTTGATGAAGCCGAAGAATTGTCAGGAACAATGGTTGCTGCAGTTGTAGGAGGTTCTGAAACCGTTGCTGATGAGATTGCTGGATTTGTTGGAAACGATGTGGTGATCTGAAGTTGGCCACTCTGAATAAGACCATCTATGCCATTCCTTAAATTATCGCACCCATTTACCGAGATGTTGCAGTAAGCACAACCTAACTCACACCCCGGGAACATTTGACATTCCAAGAGCTGAGCTTTGATCTCCACCAACGGTGTCCTGATTTGGCCCACACTGGTTATTAAATAAGACGACTTGTCTTCTTCAATAGCGTTAATCCTGGGACCACCGTGGTTTGGCATCGGATTTTTGTTGACATTGGGTGGTGGTGCGAAATTCAGAGCTTTCGAGTCTACCAGGTCTTGTACCTTCATATGCAGAGCTCTGCACTTCTCTGTACTGTGGCCAGGTGCGTTTGAATGGAAGGCACACCTAACGTTGGAGTCATAATTCCTGGGTAGACTGTTGGGATCTGGAGGTGCCAGCGTCCTTAGCTCAACTAGGTTGAGTTTCAGGAGTTGTGGCAGCAGGGTAGCATATGGCATAGGGATCGGATCGATCACCCTGTTAGCTTGAGATGGCCTCTGCTGAAATGGCCTTTGTTGACTGTTGTTGTTGGTGTTGCTGTTGTTGTAATTCCTTGGAGGATACTGAGATTGCTGGTGGTACTGAGGTTGTTGCTGGTAGTTTTGCTGCGGAGGTTGATAAACCGGCTGAGGATGTGCTGGAGCAGGAATGGTGACTGCTGCTATTGACCTGTGAACATATTGGGGCCTGCCCCTGTTGGTGTGGATGGCATTGGTCTCGCCAGTTCTTCTTGGGCCTGCAAAAGGCTTCCTTGCATTACTGGATGAGCTTGCACCGTTATCAGAAATCTTGCCCATTTTTAACAGGCTCTCGATTCTCTCCCCAGCTATGACAACATCCGCGAAGCTAGTGGAAGAGAAGGCAGCCAGCCTGTCAATATATGTTCCCTGAAGGGTGTTCATAAACATGTCTGCCATCTCCCTTTCAGACATAGGTGGTTGAACAGCAGCAGCCAATTGCCTCCATCTCTGGGCATATTCTCGGAAACTTTCCCTTGACGACTGTGACATTCCCATTAGGAGAGTCCTGTTGGGTGCCATGTCTAAGTTATACTGATACTGTCTGATGAAGGCCTCAGCCAGGTCCTTCCAGCATCTAATAGTTGCCCTTGTCAAGTGAGAGTACCATTCTCTTGACGCTCCAGTCAAGCTGTCTTCGAAATAGAACATCCAGAGCTTCTCATCCATTGTATAGGCCTTCAGCCTTCCCAGAAACGATTGCAAATGAGTGCGGGGGCATGAAGTCCCGTTGTATTTCTCAAAACAAGGAGGCTTAAACTTGTGGGGGATCCTGACCCCGTCTACCAAGCCCATGTCCATGACGTCGAATCCCAAAGAGTTTTGAGACTCTAAGGACCTCAACTTCTCAGCTATCTCATCCAACCTTCTATCATAAGCTTCTTCCCCCGCATCCATTACTGTAAACTGATCCTCTTGGGGGTCTTCTTGAAGTACCCTGGCTGCAGTGGCAGTTCCTTGAACATTTGCAGGGATGTTGACCTCAGGATGGAGATGTGGTCCAAATACAGGGGGATTTACATGAGGTTGGACCCTTTCATTGTTGCTGGTTCCGGCAGTCCCTATATGTGGATCTTCTTGATTCTGCCTTTCCACCATGGCCCTCAATCTTTCCTGGCTCTGAGCCATGTTGTTCATCACTTCCATAAACTGAGTCATTTGATTCCTCATCTCTAGCCTTTCATTTGCCATCTGGTTTCTGACCTCAGTAAGGTCCTGCTGCATCTGATCCATTTGGATGCCCGGAAGATTGTTACGGGTCGGATAACGGTGCGGACGGTTGAGGGGAAATACCCGGCGTCGAGCAATAGTTCCTGAACATCACAACAGAGTTAGTGGCAATAAAACAAAAACCTACAAAACAAACAAAAGGGTTAGCATGCAATGCAGTATGCCTATTTGTTTTCAAGGTATCCGGTTTGGCACTCAGTTTTGACCCTTCCAGACCCTTGAAGATGCTATTGATGTTGCTTTCGAAGTGAAACTTGGATGGAACAAACTAACACATATATTACAAAAGACAAACGGTACATAGTTCGTTTACGAAAACAAGCCCTCTGAGGGGTCAAAATATCACAAGAAAATAAAAGTACAATGAATGAAAGCAACAACAAGCAAATGGTCAAACACCAAGACCAAACTCATCCTCACGAACTTCCTTGAGAAGTGCTTCGGTCACAGGATCAGCTGGACGCTCCATGAGATTCCTGATAAGGAGATTCCGGGTCGTAACAGCTGCCGTTAGTTTCTTGTGCTGGCTTTGGTCCTTTGACCTCTTCACCCCAGCTTTGATCTTCAACTCTGATATCTCCCTCTGGGCTGCTGCCAGGGCTTCTTGCTGCACTTTTGCACTAGCTTCCAGTTGCTCCATCTTGTCTTGAACTCTCTTGTCTTCCAGAGTACGAGCCTCGGTGATCCTGACCCACCGAGCCTGACTCTCCTTCAGATACAAGTCTGTCCTCGCTCTCTGGAACTGGGCTTCTTTGCAGGCATTCTTCAGAATTTGTTCTCCAGCCTTAGACTTTTTGATATAATCCCCAGACTTCTCAATCTTAGTCAGATGCTCTACTCTCAACTTCTCCAACCTCTCAATCTCCCTCATACCCTCACTCCTCTCCCGGAGGGTCTTCTGCAAAGCCTGGGTTAACTTCTCATTTCTTTCCTTCAAGCCCTCAAACTCCTCCAAACTGACAGTGGCAGGTGGTGGTGTTGAAGATGACTCAGGCATGTCTTCTATGGTAAAGGGCATCCCAGAGAATTGAGCCCTGGCACGAGACCACTCATAATATTGTGCTGATGCCACATTATTGCACTTCCCCAGAATGGTTACGCCCTTGGTTTGAACATTATCCCAGGCCCAGGCAGCCTGCCTAACAACAATCAAATTAATCTTGTTCTCACAATAAAGAGTCTCCACCAAGTCTTGTGCCTTAGGAGTATGGACCAGTGCATAGCCCAGTTGCCTTCTGAACAGCAGAGGGTTGTAATTAATACTACCCTTAACTCCTATTAGGGGCACATTGGGAAAATGCCCACAGCTGGTGATGATATCCCTGCCCTTGGTGCTTTGGGTGCACCATCTGATATCGGCTGAAGTTAGAGCAGTGAGTCTCTTAGCCCAGTTGCTCTGCTGATGAGGATTTAGAAATGCATCTGTCCTGGGTAGATGCTTGAGAAGCCAAGTGTGGAACAATGGAGCACAACACCTCACTAATCTTCCCCTCTGCCTTTCATTCCTCTGATGCACTGAATAATAGAGATCCCCCAATAAGGTTGGCACTGGGTTCTTCAGGATGAACAGATGGATTGCATTTTTGCTAATGAATCGAGGCTCATCTGCAAATAATACAATTCCATATATACTTAAGGCCAATAAAGCACAGACAGCTTTCCACTCCCCTAGAGAAACCTTCAGGGTGGCTTGAGAGATCAAGAAATCCAGATGAAAACCAGGGATTCCAGCTTTGGAAGTCATATGCTGCTCAATCAGGACAGGTTCCAGATGCAAAGCCTTTGCTACTTCTCCATTACCAGGAAAGACCATCTCAGGGTTGAAAGGGATTCCACCCCTGATAGGCAGACCAACCAATGATGAGTATTCTTCCAATAGAGGGCCTAGCTGAAAGTCCTGAAAAGTGAAGCATCTCAGTGGGGGATCATAGAACTGAATGCAAGTGTGGATCAGGCTTCTCTGTGAAGGGTCCAGATCCATAACCATATCAAGTATATCTCCATAGTGTTCCCTGAACATTGGTATGTGATCTGGAGTGATCAGGGTTTGAATCCTCCTGATGTCTGATAACTCTGGCTGGAAGAAGTGATAGGTGATATTGCTCTTTTTAGGGGCCATGATGCTGAAGACTGAGTAGAGATAGGTGCTGATGATAATACTGAAGAAGGGGCCACTGATTGGCTGGTGCAGGTGATAGCTGAAGCAGATAGCTAAACTAAAGCAGGTGCTGATGAAGATAGGTCAATACTGAAGATGGGGTCAAAACTAGCCAAAAGTGAAGATGGATACCCTGAAACACAAATAAGCAAATGTTAATATGATGCAATGATTATGTATGCAAATGATATGCAAGGGTTTGTGACTGAGCTGGATCTGATCAAAAACTCTGATATAGGTCCAAGTATGCTCAAGAATTCCAGATGGAGGTCTATAAATCCAGTAACCAAGGTGGGGGGCTCAAATAAAGAGCCACATGTCCAGGGTTTTAGAATCACAAGAACTGTTCCAACATGGAGTATTCTTAATCAAGTCAAAGTAACAGGGTATTCTGAGGTCAAGGTACCTGCAAACCTGTAAACAGCCCAACCCCCCTCACAGGTGGTGTTCTAAAACAAGGATCCTCAGACTTGGATCAGTTATGAGAAGTGTAAACACTTCTAACCCGGAGGTACAGTGTTTACAATAACCATAAAAGTTCCTCCTCTAATTCACCTCAGTTTCTGAAGGTCAATACTAAAAGGTCATCCAGACTTAGCAGGCTTCCTAGATAGCCCTAGCATTGCAGGAAATCTGCAACACAGAGTTCTCAAGAAGAAACCCATATCTGAACCGTGTTTCATATTCCCGCACCAGACCGAAATGGAATGGGAAAGAATATGATTCACTCTAGCCTAGGTGTCACTCAGGTCCCAGGTATAGGACCTTAACTCTCAATGGAACACCCACCAACCAAAACAAACAACAGATCCATCCAGCAGCACAGTATGACAATATGATATAATGCAAAAGCAATAAAGAAAGCAGTAAACAAAACTGTACATAAAGCAGAAATAAATACAAATATACAAACACAAATAAGCACATAACACCCCAGTAAACACAAATCAATCAAGCGCTAGGAGGAACCCACAAAAAGAACCAGAAGCCCTGGTTGCAATATAAGGCTCCCCAGCAGAGTCGCCAAGCTGTCGCTCCCACCAGATGAAGCCGGGTCAAATGGGGTACAGACGCGAACTGTCGGCGAAGGGAACAATGAGAACACACAGCCGTGAACTCACTGGAGATGAATAGAGTCGCCAGCTAGGCATTTTTATCCCGGAGGAAAGGCAATGCTGCATAGACCTAGAAAGATATGGATAAGACGGTTGCGAACCAGAGAGTCTGAGAAAGGGGGTTGGTTACAACCTGGGAAGGTATTAGCACCCAGATTGTCCGTCGTACTCGACGGGATCCACGCTTAAAAGATTTATGTTTTAAAGGGGTAGTGTCAGTGCAATCTGTGTATAAAGCTGGAAAAGAATGTACAGGTGTCAGTGTAAGAAAAGTGTGAAGTGTATAAATGATGTGTCAGTGTAAGAACAAAGAATGAGATGCTCAAGATCATGAGGCTTTAAAGATTAATGCTGGAAGGAGGGGAAATATACAGAGACTTTTGTTCGATAACTGTTAAGTTATGCCTACGTATCCTCTCGTGCAATGAGGAAGTCAGAACACCGTAGTTCGACCCAAAGAGACTGAAAGATGAATTGACTTGTGAACTGCTTACTTGTCTATGCTCAAGTGTATGACCTGTCTGGCTCAGGTGCAAACTGTCTTGCATTAGACGGAAGAAGCGAGCTCTCGTTTGTGAGTGAATGAGGTGAGAAAAGAATCCCGGAGGAGACGATTATTGTTTGTTTTTGTGTTTTCAGTCTTTTATTGCTTTTTGAAGTTTGTCATAAGTTAATGAGCTTAAGCCTAAACTAGTGGGTTAGTAAACTCATCACATCTTCCCTCTGATTCGGGGTAATGAGAATACCTTAAGTGTGAAGTCAGATTATCACACTTAATCACCTTTGGTGTAGGATTAAGATCATTAACCTACTTGTGATTATTTAAATGTTTTTTTGGTGTTTTTGTTTAGTGTTAAGTAATGAGGTTAAGCCATAATCAAGGATTAAACAGACTCATTACACCATCCTAATAGAAGGATAATAGATGAGAATGTTTAAGTTGAGGAAAGCTCCTCAACTTAATCCATGATTAGGGATTAAACTCATGACAAAACAAGCCTTTATTAGATGGATTTTATTTAATGGTGAGATGATGAAGTGAATTTTATGATTTGTAAGACAACTTGAGGGGGACTTGTCCATTAACACTAGGGTTAGTCCTTCTTAACCAGTTAAGGAAGAATTAGAACCCTAATGCAAGGCCCAAGTTACAAGTGTGAAGTCTTGATGATTATTATGTGAATTGATTAAAGGAGTTAAACACATTAAGGGTTTAACACTTAGGATTAAAGTTATACACTCCATCCTAAGAGAAGGATGCAGGCATAAGCTTAATCACAAAGCCTTAAAGCCTTTATGGTTTAGTCCTTGATTATGAGATGAGAAGAGAAGACTCAAAAGAGACACAAAGGTAAAACTAAGAGGGGAGACTAATCAAAACCCTAATCATTGTCATGCATGGTTGTCCCTAAGGTTTGTGAGGTTTTCAAGAGCAATCTTCAAAGAGAACCACCAGGATGCAGATGAACAGGATCAAGAGAAACAAAGTGACTTGCTTCATTCAAGAAGTCAAGTCACTTGAGGAGAGAAAGTAAGAGGAACAAGAATGAGCAAGCTCAAACTCAAACACATATAAAAATGCAGCAATGGATGCAAGAGAGATGAAAAGAAAAGTTATGAGAAGTGAAGGCAAATTCACTTCTCAACATCACTCACCACCTGAAAGATTAGAAAAGAAATGCAATGCAATGCAAAATGGGATGAGATGACATGATGAGAAACAAAATCAGAAGCATGTACATGATGCTAATGATGCAAATGAGATGCTACAAACATGAGGCAGCACATGGAAATGATCATACAAGTTCATGAATGCAAGAGAAGCAACTTAGGAACCATGAACATACATGAAAAGTTATGAAGTGCACATGGCATACAATATGGCAAACACATGATGCAATGATCAAACATGCTTTCTATATGTCTTATGATGTCAAATGAATCAAAAGGATGCTTGAAATGTCATGGCAAGTCATGCTATGCAAAAAAATGCAAGAGGGATGCAAATGAAAGCCCAAATTAGGGTTTATGAACCAAACATCAAACAAAAACCAAAAACAGAAGCAAACCCTAAGATAAAAAAATGGAAAATGCCACTCAAAGGAACCCTCATCCTATACTAAACCAATGTCCAAAAGGGAGGTCTCAACTCTTAACCAATCTCAAGTTATGATTTTTACAAGTTATTAGGGTTTTTAGGGTTTCCAAACAAAAGAAATGCCAAACAAATGAAAAATGCAAGATCAAATCATGGCCATTTAATCTCAAAAACTACATGCCAACCACAATGCAATGCAAGAAGAATCAATGTCCAACCCTTCATAGATAGGCAGAAATGATTTTTTGAACTTAGGATCAAAATAATGCACAAAAATGATTTTAATTCAAAGAAAAATTCTCAAAATGCATCAAGATCCAAAAAGAAATTTGGTTTGAAGGTTGGACAATGTTTCTAAATGTCTTAGAACATTTCATGAATTTTTTGGTGATTTTTAAATACTTAAAAGTATTTTTAATAAATTAATTCTCATTAATCAATTAAAAATAATCTTTTAAATATTTTAAAATACTTTTTTAATGCTAAAATAAAATAAAAAATATTTTTGTGTCATAAAAATTATTAAAACTCTTAAGAAAAAGTTTCATAATTTTTAGACAATTTTTGCTATTTTAAATAAATTATGCAAAATAAATGAAAAGAAAATGAATTTAAATGAATTTAAATGGAAGTATGCACAATGGAGGGTTGAGATTGATTCTGGCAAAGAATGGGTTGACTGCGCGCGCAGATCAAAGGCCCATATTCAAACTTGGTTAATCTGATTTAATTAAATAAATTAAACCTAATTAAAACTAATGACATGATCTCAGCCTTACAAACACGCGCGGGAAACAAGATCCAGTGGCTCACGTTCAAACCTGGTGCCCTAACCCTAATTAACAGCTAATGACTTTCAGGCTGCCGGAGAAGACTTCCGGTCGTCTTCTCCGGCCAGCACCTTCCCTGAGAAATGCCAAATCTCACCCTAGCTCGCTAAAATGAAATCTAAAAGCATGGAAATGATTCCCACTCACTCACGAACCAAAACCCCCAATCAAAACAAATTTATTCTTCCTGGAATGGCTGAATCGAGGCAAACAAGAGTTAGGGCAAAAAAGTTTCAGAGAGAAATTAAATCCTCATTTCATCACCATTTTCAAAACTAAAGGCATATTCATGATCAGGAAGACATATAGAACAAGTTTAGAACTTAAAAATCCATTTCTGGAAAAAAAGTTCTTGAGCTACCTGAGATTCGAAGCTTTCACTCCAGCAACTTTCTGACCTCCCCTCCTTGTGAAATCTACTCCACTTGACCCCCTGGTGATGCTTGAATGCTTAGGAAGAGTTTATGTTGGCTGGATGAAGAGTTTGAAAAGCTTCTGCTCAAGCTCAGTTGAACATGGCAATGGTGATTCAGGCTGTTTCTGGCAATGGTGAAGGGTGGTTTGTGGTCCAGATGATGAGTGGAGAAGGTTTGTGGGGTTGGTTTGGATGTTTGTGAGCTGTGGAAGGTGTTTCGAAAGAAACTGCAGTTTGGGGTGAAAATGGTGAAATGGTGTTATGGCTTGTTTCAGGCTTGGTTCTTTGTTGCTTTCTACTCAATGAAACATGGTGAATTGGTGTGTGAAGTTGGCTTGAGTGTTTGTAAGCTGGGCAGAGAGTTTCGAAGAGAAATGCAAATGGGGTGGTTTTTGAGTATGTGATCTTGTGTGTTGCTTCAGCCTTGCCTCTTGAGTGTTATGGCCTGCATTTGGATAGTATATTTTAATCCTATAGGTCAGATGATTTGACATGGCCTCTATTGATTGGTAAGTTTGCTTTTGCCAAAAGTCCACTTTTTGCGTAAGAGAGGTATGGCTTGGTTCTAGGCTAGTACAAAGCATGGGCTGGCGCAGCAAGGGTGAGGGCAAGGGCTAGCAAAGCTCAGCATCCAATGTGGCAAGTGGTAGGAAGTGTGATCATGAGTTTTGCAAGTTGGTGCAACTTTGGTTCACATGTGACTTTCTCATTCCACAAGCCATGAAACATGAGCATTCTTGGTTCAATTCTGACTTTTAGAGTTTATGTGATGTTTGTGTCATGGTTTGATGTCAACTAGAGGTTACAAAAAGCCTTGGTTCATGATTTTGCAAAATTTCCATTTGGTGCATGTCTTGAAAATCAATGATTTTAGCCAACTTTGTCACACCATAACTTTTGATCCAAGAAGAATTTGATCATGTTCTTGTACTTTTTGAAAAGGGAAAGATATATTCTACAACTTTCATGACCAAAGTTTTTCCATTTGAAGCATTTTTGGATCAAGAATCAAGGCTTGAAAAGTGACCTCAAATGAAGCATTCTTGAAAAGTCAACTATGCCCAAAAAGTCAACATTTGCAAAAACTCCAAATTCTTGATTTTTGTGAACTTCAACCTTCTTCCATGATCAAATAAAAATCATATACACTCAAAATGATGAAGATCAACCATTGATTGGGTCATTGGGGGCCTCAGATGCCCTGATTTTGCACTGACTTGTCCAGAAAGTCAACCCTTGATCAGATGACTTCCCCATGGAATTTCTTCATGAAAATTGATATGCACACTCCCCATACCATATAGAGACCAATGGAAACAAGAATGACCAAAAAATTTGGAGTTATGGCCTCTGAAACCAAAACCCTAATTTTAGGTCAACTGTGCAGTCAAACTTGGCTCTGCATCCCTTCCAAACCCAGTTCTTGTGATTCTTTTGAAATCTTGACTTTGAGGGGATGTAATATGATACTTGAACACATATGGACCCCTTTGAAGTGATTGGTTGCCTTTGGAGTGGCTCAAGAAGCTCTTGGATTGCTCAGATCACAAACCCTAGATGCAGATGACTTTGAACCAATGCAATGTATCAAAAATGAGATGTGAGATGATATGATTGTGTTTATGCATATGAAAAGATCACAAGCCATGGTGTGAATGGGTGAGGGCAAATTTGGGGTGTTTACACCTACTCTACCTACACATATGATTTTACCTTTCTGTTCCCTCCAAAGATGATGTTGCCTCTGGGCTTAAGTTCCAGGTTTTGTAACATACGCCTTTCTCCCATCATATGCCGTGAGCACCTACTATCCAGGTGCCATGATTGGCGTGTCAACTTCCTGTTAAGGATATATGCAACATATACTATTTTTTCTTTAGGTACCCATATCTTGGGTCCTGTATCGTTAGTCTTCCCAAGGTTCTTGAAAACAGTGGGTCTTCGTGTTGATTGATAATCAAAAGGAATCTAAACTTTGTGTAAACATTTTGGTTCAGATTGTTGTGTATATGTATGTTGTCGCTCCCGATAAATGAAGCTGGGTCAAATAAGGGTACAGACGCGAACGGTCGGCGAGAGGGGCAATGAGGACACACAGCCGTGAACTCACTGGAGATGAAAAGAGTCGCCAGCTAGGCATTTTTATCCCGGAGGAAAGGCAATGCTGCATAGGCCTAGAAAAAGATGGATAAGACGGTTTGCGAACCAGAGAAACTGAGAAAGGGGGTTGGTTACAACCTGGGAAGGTATTAGCACCCAGATTGTCCGTCGTACTCGACGGGATCCACGCTTAAAAGATTTGTGTTTTAAAGGGGTAGTGTCAGTGCAATCTGTGCGTAAAGTAGCTGGAAAAGAATGTACAGGTGTCAGTGTAAAGAAATGTGATGTGTATAAATGTACAGTGTCAGTGTGGGAACTGGAATGAAATGCTCATGACCATGAGGCTAAAGAATGAAGCTGAAAGAGGGGGAATGTACAGAGACTTTTGTTCGATAACTGTTAAGTTATGCCTACGTATCCTCTCGTGCAATGAGGAAGTCAGAACACCGTAGTTCGACCCAAAGAGACTGAAAGATGAATTGACTTGTGAACTGCTTACTTGCCTATGCTCAAGTGTATGATCTGTCTGGCACAGATGCAAACTGTCTTGCATTAGACGGAAGAAGCGAGCTCTCGTTTGTGAGTGAATGAGATGAGAAAAGAATCCCGGAGGAGACGATTATTGTTTGTTTTTGTATTTTCAGTCTTTTATTGCTTGTGAAAGTTTGTCATAAGAAAATGAGCTTAAACCTAAACCAATGGATTAGTAAACTCATCACATCTTCCCTCTGATTAGGGGTAATGAAATTACCTTAAGTGCGAAGTCAGATTCTCACACTTAATCACCTTTGGTGTAGGATTAAGATCATTAACCTACTTGTGATTATTTAGATGTTTTTGTGATTTTTGTTTAGTGTTGAGTAATGAGGTTAAGCCATAATCAAGGATTAAACAGACCCATTACACCATCCTAATAGAAGGATAATAGATGAGAATGTTTAAGCTGAGGAAAGCTCCTCAACTTAATCCATGATTAGGGATTAAACTCATGACATAACAAGCCTTTGATTAAGTGGATTTTAGTTAATGATATGATGATGAAGTGTTTTTTATGGTTTGTAAGACAACTTGAGGGGGACTTGTCCATTAACACTAGGGTTAGTCCTTCTTAACCAATTAAGGAAGAATTAGAACCCTAATGCAAGGCCCAAGTTACAAGTGTGATGTCTTGATAATTATTAAGTGAGTTGATTAAGAGATTTAAACACATTAAGGGTTTAACACTTAGGATTAAAGTTATACACTCCATCCTAAGAGAAGGATGCAGGCATAACCCTAATCACAAAGTCTTAAAGCCTTTAGGGTTTAGTCCCTGATTATGAGGTGAGAAGAGAAGACTCAAAGAGAGACACAAAGGTAAAACTATGGGGGAACTAATCAAAACCCTAATTCATTGTCATGCTTGGATGATCCTAAGGTTTGTGAGGTTTTCAAGAACAATCTTCACAGGAGCCACCAGGAAGCAGATGAATAAGATCAAGAGAGGCAAAGTGACTTGCTTCATTCAAGAAGTCAAGTCACTTGAAGAAAGAAAGTGGGAGGAAGAAGGATGAACAAGCTCAAACTCAAGCACAAGTAAAAATGCAGCAATGGATGCAAGGGAGATGAAAAGAAAAGGTATGAGAAGTGAAGGCAAATTCACTTCTCAAGTTTACTTACCACCTGAAATGTTAGAAAGAAACACAATGCAATGCAAGATGAGATGAAATGGCATGATGCTAGACCAAACCAGAAGCATGTACATGATGATTATGATGTTATGAGGTGCTGCAAACATGAGGCATGACATGGGGATGTTCATACAAGACCATGAATGCATATGATGCAAGCTAAGGAACATGAACAAGCATGAAATGTTATGAAGCATACAAGGCAAATGGCATGGCAAAGATGTAATGCAATGATCAATGATGCTTCATACATGTCTTAAGATGTCAAATGAATCATAAGAATGCACAAAATGCAATGGCAAGTCAACTTATGCAAAAGAATGCAAGAAGGATGCAAGAGAAAGCCCAAATTAGGGTTTATGAAACAAACAATCAAACACAAACCAAAAACAGAAGCAAACCCTAAGATAAAAAAATGGAAAATGGTACCCAAAGAAACCCTTATCCCATAATGAACCACTGTCCAAAGGGGAGCTCTCAACTCTCAACCAAACTCAAGATATGATTTTTGCAAGTTATTAGGGTTTTTTAGGGTTCTTATCAAAACAAATGCCCATCAATTAGAAAATGCAAGATCAAATCATGGCCTTTTTATCTTTGAAAATACATGTCAAATGGAAAACAATGCAAAAGAATCAATGTCTCAACCTTCACCAAAAGGCAGAAATGAATTTTCAAACATGTGATCAAAATAATGCATAAAAAATGATTTAATTCAATGAAAAATTCTTAAAGTGCATCAAGATCAAAAAAGAAATTTGGTTTGAAGGTTGGACAATGTTTCTAAATGTCTTAGAGCATTTCATGAATTTTTTTGTAATTTTTAAATACCTAAAAGTATTTTTAATTAATTAATTCTCATTAATCAATTAAAAATGATCTTTTAAATATTTAAAAATACTTTTTTAATGATAAAAAATAAAATAAAAATATTTTTGTGTCATAAAAATTAATAAAACCTTAAAGAAAAAGTTTCATAATTTTTATGATTTTTTAACTATTTTAAATAAATTGTGCAATTTAAATGAAATAAATATGAATAAAAATTAAAAGAAAATGAAAGTAAACAGATTGGATGGATGAGATTGAGTCTGGGTTCAAACATGTTGACTGCGCGCGCTAGTGGAGGGCCAGGATTGCTTCTGGTCAGATTAAATTAATTGTGGATTAATTAAACCTAACACGTGGATTAGGGCATAAACAGCTAATCTGGGCCATTCAAGAGAGAGGGAAGTCAGCAGGTCAACGCTCATCAACGCTCAGCATTCAAACTTGACTTAATTACGAAATTAGGGCATAAACACTCTCAGGTGGCCGGAGAAGACTTCCGGTCGTCTTCTCCGGCCAGAAGCTCACCTGAAAATTTCAAACTTCCTAAAAACGTAACAAAAATGAAATCTAAGAATTGGGAAATGATCCTCAGCCTCTCACGAATCAAACCCCTCTCTCAAAACAAATTTAAAGTTCCTAAATCAACTGAATCGAAGCAAACAATTTCTAGGGTTCGTGAGCTTCAAACACAAATTAAATACTCAAAACAAAACCATTTCAAAAACTAAAGGTACCAGAATGATCAGTGCATCATGAGGAACAAGTTTGTAACATAAAAAACCATTTCTGGAAAAATTAATTTTGAGCTACCTGAGATTTGGAGCTTTCAGTTTAGGAACTTTCTGGCCACTTCCCTCAGTGCAAGCTGCTCCTCTTGGCCCCCAGATGATGTTTGAATGCTCAAAAACAATTTATGCTGGCTGGATAGGGAGATTCGAGAGCTTCTGCTCAAGCTTGCTCAACAATGGCAATGGAGTTTCAGGCACTCTCAGGTCATGGTGATGGGTTGTTTTAGGTCTATGCAGTGTGTAGAGAAGATTTGTGGTATTGGTTTGTGTGTTTGTGAGCTAGGATGGAAGATTCGAAAGTTTTTGCAAACTGAAGTAAGAAATGGCAGTGGGATTTCTTGGCTGTTTTAGGCTTGTGCTTTGGGTGCTGGGTGGCCTATGGAGTGTGGTAAGATGATTGATGAAGGTTGCTTGGGTGTTTGATGGCTGTCTCAACAGATTCGAAGAAAGTTGCAATGTGGAAGGTTTTTTGTGAAAGTGGTGAATGTGTGTGTTTTAGCCTTGGCTTGTGTTATGTTCAACTTGCAAATTGAAATCATAAACAATTCTGATTGGCTGGCTGATGTGACTTGTGCTTTATGGATTGGTAGATCACTTTTTGCTCAAAAACCACTTTTGTGTAAGATAGGACATGGCTCCAAATCTAGGCAAGGACAAAGCATGGCTGGCGCAGCAAAAAGGTGAGGGAGAGGCTAGCCAAAGTCAGCTTCCAATGCACCAAGTTGTAGGAAGTGATCATGAGTGTTTTGCAAGTTGGTTGGCTTATGTTTCACATGTGATCCTTTGCATAACCAAACATGAAACCAAGGGCAAACTTAGTTCAAATCTGATTTTTGTAACTTAGAGAATGTTTACATGTTGATTTGAGGTGAACTAGAGGCTGCAATGTGTTTTGATCCAAGACTTTGCAAAATTTCCACTTGGTGCATAACTTGAAAATAAGTGATTTTTGGCAACTTTGCATGGTCATAACTTTTGATCCAAGAAGAATTTGATCATGTTCTTGTACTTTTTGAAAAGGGAAAGATGAGATCTACAACTTTCATGACCAAAGTTTTTTCATTTGAAGCCTTTTTGGATCATGAATCAAGGCTTGAAAATTGACCTAAAATGGTGCATTCTTGAAAAGTCAACTATGCCCAAAAAGTCAACATTTGCAAAAACTCCAAATTCTTGATTTTTATGAACTTCAACCTTCTTCCATGATCAAATAAAGATCATATACACTCAAAATGATGAAGATCACCCATTGGTTGGGTCATTGGGGGCCTCAGATGCCCTGATTTTGCACTGACTTGTCTGAAAAGTCAACTCTTGATCAGATGACTTCCCCATGGAATTTCTTCATGAAAATTGATATGCACACTCCCTATACCATATAGAGATCAATGGAAACAAGAATGACCAAAAAATTTGGAGTTATGGCCTCTGAAACCAAAACCCTAATTTTCAGTCAACTGTGCAGTTCATCCTGGCTCTGCATCCACTCAAACCCTAGTTCTTGTGATTCCTCTGCAATTTGGACTTTGTGAGGATGTAACATGATACAAGAACACACATGGACCTCTTTGAGTTGATTGGTGGCCTTTGGAATGGCTCAAGAAGCATTGGGATTGCTCAGATCACAAACCCTAAGTGCAGATGACTTAGAAGCTATACAGTGAATCAAAAATGTACTATGAGATGATATGATGGTGTATATGCATATGAGATGATCACAAGCCATGTGTGAATGGGTGAGGGCAAATTTGGGGTGCTTACATATGTATGTGAAAACTGATCATTGTTTGCTGGTGTTTTCCGAAGAACAAACTGAAGGTACAAACTGATCATTGTTCGCTGGTGTTTTCCAACGAACAACCTCTGGTTTTTAATTTAATGTTAAACTAGTTTACTTGCAGGATCAACCATACAAATCCTAGGACATAAACGCGAATTTATTTGGTCAAAAGTGATGATTTCTGATAATCTTATGGTTTTACTTTTATTAAGTTTCTTACGTATGTTTGTATGATTCATAAAACCAAAACTAAGAACAAAAGTAAAATAACTTGGCAAAACTTCAAGGAAATAACTTCTAAAAATGTATAAAGTAATTGATCATAACAAGTAAAGACTTTTGAAATAGAAAGAACTTGTAAATTGACTGAATTGTAAAAGTCAAAAGATGTTAAATAACTTGGAATTTATTAAACTTGAAGAAATAAAGATGGTGTCACACGTACATTTTTCCAGAATTACACTCTTTTCTCTCACACGGGTACTTTGAGTTTTCTTACAAGAATTTGTACAATAATTTCCCACACAAATCTGATAAGAACTACCCTATATATAAGAAACTAAAATAACTGCCACTAACGAGAAAATCCTAATATTTTGACACTTGGCCTTTCGGCATGCATTCATTCCATTAGATGCTTCCACACGTACTTCTGCCAAACGTTTCAATCTTAAATTTTGAATTTCTTCTTTTTTTGCTGAACCGATACCTTTGTTCAACATCTGTCAAAATCATCAAAGATGACCACCTTCGACTGACTGGTCAAATTACCAAAACAACATCTTCTTCCCCGTCTCTTGTCGAAAGTACAAAAAAATCAATTCTCGCTGTCTGTGTCGAAATCCTCCTTTCAAATGTATTTTCTAACTCTTTTTCTTATGTCAAATCATATCTCTTTCCCTTTCATTTTCACATCGTCGAAAATCCCTATCTACAAATTGCCCCCGAACAAAGAGTTTTCGACTAATTCTTGAAGAAAGATCATTTTATGTCGATGAGCATTTTCGACGCCTTATTGTCTTTATTACTTTGACATTTCCAAGATTTGATTTTGTAAATCCCAAAAAATCATCATTAGATTTTTTTTAAAAACGCCAACTCTCAGCCCACGTCCAGACATTACCCCATCATTTCCTAAAAACTAGGGGATCATATGCTTTCTAACTGCCTCTATGAACTTTTTTGCCACCTGGTCCACGAATTTAAAAATTATACCGTTTCAAAACTTTCTTTTCTACCTATAAATACCCATTGAATATCAGCTTCAAAATCTTTTAGTCACTTTCTTCTTCATCACTCTCAAAACAACAAAGAACCTATTCTTTTTGAAAACTGCCCAAAACATCAACTCTAAGCAACAATGTCTTCATCAAAAGCCACTACCAACAAGAAGAACAAAAATTTGAATCCTCTCGCCTACGCTAACCGATTGGCTGGACCGTAGGTGGTTGGAAATCAACAATATATTCCAGAACCTCCTAATGAGAAGGAGAAGGCAAATATCTACCAATCTCAAGTATTAATCCATATTCTTGTATCTGGTACATGTCATGCAATGTTAGGCCCTCTTCCTAACCCAAACACAAACCCAGACAGACTAAAAGAATACTTCCCCTCTTACCAATGCCTTAAACCCATAGGTACTGGGGTTAAGCCAAAAACCTCTGTTGAAGAGCCTAAAGACATAGAGGCAAGTGTTGAAGAAGCCATAAACTTAGGGTACTTACAAAATACTAGGATATTTAGAGCCTCTCCCAAGTTGAGAGACATTTCAGAGTACCTTGCCTGGGTAAACAAAGTTGAAAAAGTTAAGGCCCCATTTTGGGAAGATTTAGGCATCTTCAACTTAATTCAAATGTAGAAGGTGGGACTTAACATTTTCCCAAACATGCTTCTATCTTCTTTCTACTTCTAGGATATCACCTACAACACTTTTCACCTTCCATGTGGAATGGTTACCCCCACCCTCTTCGACATAGCTGCCATTGCTGGGCCAAGTCCTTTAGGGGTAGCTTTCGACCCAAATGTCATGAACCAAGATACCATAGGTTTTGACACCAGCAAAGCTTCTTACTCTGGGTTTATAGAAGAATACCATAACAAGAAAACCAAAAACGTCTCCGACAAGGAACATATAGCTTTCTTGACCTTATAGCTATCAAGATTTGTCTTCTATTCTCGATCACTCCAAGTATCTAAGCGTTTCATTACCCTAACCAACAAAACTTCACCAAGGAACAAAGCTACGCCTAAGTGAAATGATCTTGGTAAGCCTCTACGAATCCTTAAGCGACAACGTCGGTTTCCTGAAAACCATAAAGGACAAAGGAAATCTGAGCGTATCAGGGCCAATTTGGCTCCTACAACTATGGCTTAATGCTACTTTCGAAGCATCTCTCCCGATCAAAGCTGAAATAGATGAAAACAAGGTGAAAGACAGATCTGTCGAATGGCCTCGCTTGATACAGTTGACCCCATCTGAGGAAGGACTTAGTCTTCGTCACTCTTTTACCAATTTTGTTATGAAGTTTGCCAAAAGATACAATTTCACTCCTCCTATGGTACCTTTCGCCAACAGGGAAATTGGCCATGAATGGTTTACTAAGCAACTACCTTTGGAAATGAAAAAGGATGAAGACCAATTCCTTGACATTTGGGAATCCTTTATGACACCCAGACCTCTTGCTTCTCATCAGAATTCGACTAAGGCAAAAATCTACCTACTTGTATATCAACCGAATTTAGTTTCTAGACAATTTGGGTTGATTCAATTGAAACCAAAACCCATTTTTTGTAAGAAAAACTTCATTATATGGTACAACTCTCTGCATAATGAAGAGGAAAGTCAAGAACTAATGAAACAACTGGCTGATGATTCCTTGGAAATTAATCCAATGGTCTTTCGACCCTCTTTCTTATGCACCCCTGAATTCGATACTTGGTGGAAGGATTACTATCTTCAAAAATTCTATGACGTAGCAGCATTCACAACGCATCTGACCAATGCATTTGCTCTTGTGCAGGATAAAAAGAAGAAAGGTAAAGCACAACATATCAAAGAAATACAAAAATTTCAAAATTACTTTGAAATCATCTATAGGCCAAACAAACTTAGTCGAACCATAAGCGAAGCAGTATTGACTTTAAAACATAAGTTCACAGAAAAGATGGATAAGTTAAAACTTCCTTCATATGTTCGACCAAAACTAAAATATGAGGTAGCTTTCAACCTCTATCCACCAAAATTTCCCCCTCTACCTTCTACTGACTTTAGCGTGGCATTGAGCCCTCCATTTCCAGATTGGTTCGTCTATGGGGATTCTTTAAAAATTCTTCGCCAACAATCTAAAAAACGTGTTGAGCGGGTGGTTCCGACTAAGTTTAATCTGGATGACTATAGAGAACACCTTCATATTGGAATAGAACATGTTCATGTGGAAACTCATATTCTTGAAGGTGTTTACAAAACATTTTTTTATTTTGACATTTTTAACTTGTATGCTTCTTACTTATGTTTGACTTTGTTTTTGTTTTATTAGCCAAAAGGATGACTCCTAAGAAAACTGTTGTCGAGAATACATCTGACCCGATGAATGAAGATTGTCCTACTCTCAACAAGAAAATTGTGACAAGGGTACAACCTTCTTCATTTGGATTAATTTCTTTTCCTTTTATGTTTTCTTGGAACTGAAACATTTTTATTTGTATATACAGGCAGGTCGAAAACCACCTCTTGCTCAAAAAATTAAACAAGAAGAAAAAATCTCCAGTGAAGAGTCAGGAGATGAATCACCAGAACCCAATCAACCAAACAAAAAGAAGAAAGTCACAAAAGTTCTTCCTCCAAAATCCAAAGTCAAGACACCAAAAACTAATCCACCCAATAGTCCATTTAAAGCAGTCCAAGTGAAAGATGCAGAGAGTGGAAACTCTAGTTTCCATACTCAGATTCCTCTGGTAAATTTTCGACTATAGACATTTTCTTCCCATTATATTTCTTCACCTAAATCTAAAACATTTTTGCAGGAAAATATCTCTGAAAATCCTTCATAAGAAGAAAACACAAAACAACCATCAAAAGAAGATACTCCCACAAAGCCCCATGAACCAGTCCAGCAAGCTGTCAGTCCAACACCTCCTTCTCCAAAAACTTCGACCGAGAAGGCAATCAACGCAGATGACCAAACTCCTGAGACTCCCCAGGCTTCTGATGACAATTCTTCTCCTAGCCCTCCTCCTCAATCAAATGTTGCCGACGAAGATGAGGTTGAGGTTGATCATGAGAATGATAAGAAAGAAGAAAAAGTTGATGTTGATGACCGGTCAAAACAACCAACGGTAGGGTTGACTAAAGGACAAAGCATCCAACTTAACATTGATCCCCCAAGGAGGTTCCTTATCAACTGGTTCGACTAGTCTCTCTTGTGAGGAGATTGAGAATCTTAAGGTGCAAAGACCTTTGGAGTATTTACAGGCTGTACTTAGTACTCGTTATGACTTTCGGGATTCCTCCCAAAGTACTTCGTCTGCCTCAGGGGCCACTTCCAATGCACACTCTCTTGATACTATATTGGCTGAAATCAGGACGAAAATTCTTGATGTGGATCTGTTCAAAATGCTTGAAGAAAAATCCAACTTCCCTTTTCGACCTAAAGAAGATCTTGAAACAGGTGAACATTTTGGAATCTCTTGCAGAGGTAAGCAACTTTGTCATGGATCTAACCTCTCTGGTCAACTTGGTGACTGTTGATCTAAACTGACTCCAGTGTTTTACAAGGAAAATCTCTAAGAAAACAGACACTCAACTTGCTAAATGGGATGCTGCAGCCATTTCGAACAACAAGATCTTAGAGCTGCAACAATTATCTGAAGCTTATACCAAACAAGTTGCTGAATGTGATAGCAATATTCAAAAATGGGATAAGTAGATAGCCCTTCTTCAAAAGAAGATTTCTCAAGAGAAAAGGCGAAAAGAATCTCTTCAACAACCCAACGAAAAGGCAATTGATGAAGAATTGAAGGTAGGCGTCCATCATGCCGAAAGGGCCCAAACTCTTGCTCAGGAAATTTAAAATCTTTCGACCAACAAGAGTTTCTGTGATCGTCGACTTCAAATTCAAAGGAAGAAATTTGATGAACTGAAGAAATCTTTTGCTAATATTCGATTATAATAGGGATAGCTTTTTATGTACTAGTTTTTTGCTCAAGTTAATTTTCCAATAAACTATTTGTAATGAATCTAATGCCATTTGTTTGGAAAAGTATACTATCATTTCATTTATATGCAATTTTACTCTTTGGCTATTTTTACTTCTTGCAATATTGGTTTGTACCTTTTTAAGTACTTCCCATTTATTTTGAATATTCTTTCGTCTTTCCCTATTTCTCCGATTTCACATGCGTCGTTCAAAAAAGTTTCAAAACTTGGAAAGGTCCTTCCCACTTAGGGGACAACTTTCCCAATGCTCTATCTTTTCGATCCATAGGGAGAATTACCTTCCAAACCAGATCACCAACAAAAAGAGTTTTATGCTTTACTTTTTTGTTATAGAACTTTTCAACTCTTTCTTTTTGCTTCTTTAACAAATCCAGGGCATGCAATCTTTCTTCATCTAAATCAACCAATTCGTCCATCATCATATTCCAATATACGTCTGATGGAATTTCATGATGCCTCTAGATTCGAGTCGACTATAAATAAATTTCGACAAGCAAGACTGCATCATGACCATAGGTCAGCCTAAATGGGGTCGAGTTTGTAGCCTCTTTGGGAAACGTTTGACAAGCCCATAAAACTTGATCTAAAGTCTTATGCCAATTCTTAGGTTTTTTTACCCACATTCTTTTTAATCAAGTTGATCACCACTTTATTAGCTACTTCAACTTGTCCATTCTCCTGAGCGTAATAGGGTGTCGATGTAAGGAGTTTGAATCCTTCTTCTTTTGCAAATGCTTGTATGTTATTTCCAGTAAACATCGATCAATGATTTGTGGTTATTGTTTCTGGAATTCCAAACCTATAAATTATATGTCATTGAATAAATTCGATGACTATTTCTAGGTCTACATTCACTAAAGGTATAGCTTCAATCCACTTAGTAAAATAATCTATTCCAACAAGAATGTATTTCTGCCCCTTTGAAGAAGCTGGTCGAATTTCACCAATTAGGTCTAAAGCCCAACCCCTAAATGGCCAAGGCTTCACAATCGAATGCAATTCACTTGCAGGGACATGTGGTATGCCTTCGTGCAATTGGATTTCTTGACATCCTTTGGAGAAATCGATACAGTATTTCAGCATTGTTGGCCAGTACATTCCCTGTCGAAACAACAACCATTTCATTTTATGTCATACTTGATACGCACCACAGGATCCACTATATACGTTTGACAAAGCTACATAAGCCTCTTCTTCGCCTAAGAATTTTAACAAAACCTCTTCTGAGGTTTTCTTGAAGAGCTCATTTCCAAAAAGTACATAGCTTAAAGCTCTGTACTTAACTTTCCTTTCGACCCTCATATTTGGGTCTTGTAGATACTCCTTGATGGGCCTTCTCCAATCTCCAACTCTTGAGTCATCTATGTTGAAAATTTCAAAGCTTTCTTTGTCACCATATCCTAACTTTATTTTTTCCAAATCTGATGGAGACAACTTGGTGGACACAACCCTTCTTCTAACTTCAATACCCTTCTCTAGGTTTTCTTTCGACACCTTATACCCAGATGCTATTTGGGCAAGGTCATTCGCCTTTTGATTCTCCATCCTGGGTATATGTTTGATGGCCACATTGTCGAACTTTTTAAGAAGTCTGTTGGCTATGACGAAGTACATTATCAAATTCTATTTTACACATTTATATTCTTTAGTCAACTGTTTCACTACTAATTCAGAGTCACCCATTATTTCGACTTTGGTTTCCCCCAATTCCAACAAGATTTCAAGTCCAGCAATCAAAGCTTCGTATTCTGCTTCGTTATTCGAACACAAGCCTTCAACTTTGTACTTGAATTTTGTTAGGAGAAATAATTAGTATTCCGACTCCAGTTCCATTCCTGTGACTGGAACCATCAAAATATAATTTCCAAGGTTCCATTTCGACATACTCTACCCCATTTTCATTTATGGAGTGGTCTGCTATGAAGTCAACGACCACTTGGCCCTTAACAGCCTTTAAGGGAAAATATTTTAGGGAATATTATGTTAATGCTAAATCCCACTTCCCTATTCTACTATGTAAAATAGATTTAGATAGCATATACTTTATTACGTTGAAATGAGAAGATACATATACATCAACATGTTTTATATAGTGTTTCAACTTCATACAGGAAAAATATACACATAGACATAATTTTTCTATAACACTATATCTAGTCTCGACATTATTCGGGACCTTACTGAGGTAGTAGATGGCCCTTTTGACGCCATTTTCGTCTTCTTGACAAAGCATACTTCCCAGTGTTTTATCTGATGCCGAAATGTACAATCTCATGCTTCTTTTTCTACAAGGAGGCATCAAAATTGGAGGGCTGGAGAGGTATTCTTTGATCAGGTCGAAAGCCATTCGCTGCTCATGCCCCCAGGCGAAGTCCTCCTACTTCATTCTAAGTAGAGGTGAAAAGGCATGCGTTCTTCCACTAAGGTTGGAGATGAACCTTTTGAGGAAGTTGATTTTCCCTAACAGAGACTGCAATTCCTTCTTTGTTGATGGCGCTTTCGCTTCCATTATGGCCTTAGCTTTGTTTTCATGGATTTCGATCCTTTTCTTGTGAACCACAAAGCCTAAAAAATCACCCACCTACACACCGAAAGCACACTTTAAGGGATTCATTTTTAAACCAAACTTCCACATCCTCTCAGAGGACTATCGAAGATGGTCTATATGACTTTTTCCTGAAACAGACTTAATCACAATATCATCAATGTAAATTTGCATGAAAGTTTCAATATAATCGTGAAAGATTGAATTCATAGCACGTTGATAAGTCGCTCCAGCATTTTTTAGGCCGAAAGGCATCATTATCCATTCATAAGTTCCTATTGCCCCAGGACAACAGAAAGCTGTCTTAGGAACGTCTTCTTCGGCAATAAAGATTTGATTATAACAAGAGTAGCCGTCTAACATACTTAAGTACTCATGGTCTGCTGCCGAATCTACAAGCATTTATGAACTGGCATAAGGTATTCATCCTTTGGGGTGGCTGAATTTAAGTCTCGAAAATAAATACATATCCTAAGTTTTCCATTTTTCTTTATTACAAGAACTATGTTTGCAATCCAATCAACATACCTGGCCGTGCGGATAAATTTGCATTTCAGAAGTCTTTCGACCTCTTCTTTTATATTTGACAGAACTGCTGGTGCGAAATGTCTTAGGGCCCGCTTCACTGGCTGCCTTCCCTCTAGTATTGGCAACCTTAATTCGACCACGCTTCTGTCTAAACCAGGCATTTCATCATTGTCCCATGCAAAACAATCTTTGTATTGGCGCAGCAACTGGACTATTTAGATTTTGAACTGAGGGTCCATCTTGGCACTTATGTAAGTCGACTTTTTTTATGCCCCCTGTCCCAAGTCTATCTCTTCCAATGGGTCTTGTGCCACCATCTTCATGTTGGTCATCATTGGATCTTGTTCAAACCCCAAAGGCTTGTCATCATAAATGGCATCAAGCTTTTGGTTTTGCCATTCGCCCGTTTGGATATTTTCATTATTTTCTTCAACATCTTCTTCTAAACATTGTTGGTTGGACTTGTTTTGATTGGCTTCGGCAGCCATAAATTTGACTTAGGCTTCAAGTGCCGCTTTCAGTTTGTTGTCGGCTATGTAAGCTGTAATTCTTTCTAACGTTGATGCTTCAGTCATAGTCTTCGAATTCACTTCCCCACCCAGTCGGTTCTATGTGGGCAGCTCCCCATATATAATTCAACTTGTCAACCACTTTCTTATCCTACTAGAAACCATACGTAGGGTGAAGGTACATGGAGTAGTAAGTGTTGTCAGTTTTTCTGAGGTCAAAGTTGGTTGGACTACATGGAGGTATGTGAGCCAAGTTTTTGTCAAAACTGAGACGGTCGACGTGATTTACATCGGTCATGAAATAACTTTGGTCCGCCTCTATGTTTTCCACTATGCCATCTGCTTTCCAAATAGCAATTATTTAATGCATAGATGAAGGTACAACTCCTACACCATGTATCCATTCTCTTTCCAAGAGAAGGTTATAGTTTGCTTTCGACGCTATTACCATGAACATTGTTGGTCTTGTCATAGTTCCAACAATTAGATCTACCTGGATTACACTCATGGTAGTTCCTATTTTTCCTTCATAATTTGATAATACCATGTTGTGGGGCTTTGCGTCAGAGTCATTCTTACCAATCCTTTTTAACATGAAATGGGGGCATTAAGTTCACTATTTCTCCCCCATCCACTAGTATTTTGTTTACTCCTACGTTCTCGATTTTTCCTTTTATGAACAGAGGTTTCAAGTGCCCCTTCAATGAGTCATCTGGTCTTTCGAAGAACACATTCTGTTCTTCCACACAACCATTGTTCATTATGTAATAACATATTGGTTTGTGAGCCATTTTCTCTTCTTCGACACTGTCATCTTTGTCCTCTATTTGCATCACCCTGTCATAGTCTCTGGGTAGGACTGGGACTACATTGCATACAACGTCGAAAGAGACTTCAGAATCAGATTTGAAATCATCAGTCATTTCTTCGTCATCTTGAGCTTTCGACTTTATTTGTTCGACCCTTACGCCTGAAATTTTGTCGTTAGATACTTCCTTCCTAGCTAACTCTTGGATGTTGTGGCTTTATGTAGCTTCATCTTTGCTGCCAACATCTCTTTTCACCATGCCTCTTTCCGAAGCTTTCTTTTCTGCTCTCTTTTTCCTTTGGAACCTTCTCCATTGAGACTTCGTCATGGGGTTTTTACCCTTATAGTTCTCTGAGGGGTAAGCTCTAGGTTTATGTTTTTTGACCCCAACTCTTTGCACTACTGAAGATCCCCTCTGAACGTTGAAGCTACTCCAATCCTTTTGTCCTTGAGCATCCCTGATGGGTTGTACCCATCTATCGTCGACGCCTTTGTTTGTTGGTTTGAATGAATGGTAGACTCGACCTCCAATCCTTTGCTATTGGTGCTCACTTCTTCTTGGGTTATATCTTTCTTCTTTTGGGGCTGGTATTCCCCCCAGTTTCCTTTCCTCTTGGAATTTTATATCACTTTCAGATTATCTGTTGCTTTCTTGTCGAAAATGGTGTTGCAACATGGGCACAACATTACTTCAGCTTTCCTCCTTTAACACCTTTTTATAAAGTCAATCATACTCTCGTCTTCTTTCAGGTATGCCAACCTCTAATACTCTGCTCGATGACATTCATCAGGAGCCTGCACTAGGTTATTTTGGGATGTTTCGACCATGTTGATACTAGTTGGTTTTCCACCACTAATCTTCAACCTGTCCATCTTTTCTATCAACCTCCTTTCAGCCTCACCTATCTCCTTTGTTGAGTCTTCCTCTTCATTTGGAAATGAGTTTCCACAGGCTTTCTGGAAGCAATTTTCGACTGGATTTTCCTTGGAATCCTCCATTATTCTTCGCAGGATTCCATAGGTTATTGGCTCTTCAGACACTTCACCAATCTTCACTTTCAGCATGGTAGCACTTTCACCAACTTCAGTATTGATAGTGAGGCCTTCATCAGCCTTCCTTTCACTGTTACCTAGATCATCAGTAATTTTCTGGTCCTTCGTTACATTGGGGCTTTCAGTAGCCTTCCATTCTTTTTCGACAGAGTCCTTAGTGGCTTCGTCTTTGCTTTCTTCGTTGTGGCCTTAAGTGGCTTCAACTTTGGTCGTGTTAATGAGGCCCTCAGTGGCCTTCAGGTTTGCTGGGAAAGAACCCTTAGTGGTTTCACCAGCTTTTTTTTTGCCAAGATCATTTGTGATTTCAATCTTGCCTACGTTGTTGAGGCCTTCAGTGGCCTTCTTGTTGTAGCCAGTTGATTCACCTTTAGCAGTGTGTTCAAGATTCTTCCATTTAGTGACTTCGTCTAAGTTGGCAAGATCCTCAGTAATCTCTACCATGTTGATGTTGGTGTCGAAACCCTCAACAACTTCCACCATTTCAAAACTATATTCATAACTCTCTCCCACTTCCATCATGTTAATGATTTATGGCTCAGCGTAGTGGGCCTCAACGGTCTGCATGGGATTTGAGTCAACTTTCATTTTTTGTTTATGCTTGTCACTGAACTTCAGCCTTCCATCACGGATAGCGTTCTGCACTAGATCCCTGAAAAGGAAACATTGAGACTTTTTATGACCCAAAAAGTCGTGGTACTTACAAAAACCTCTCTTTTTTCTGCTGTTCCATAGGAGGAACTTTAGTGCCTGGTGGAACTATCATCTGACCATCTTCGACTAATTTGTCAAAGATTTCGTCACACTTAGTAACGTCGAACATATAGGTTCTTTTGGAAAATTTATCTTTCTTTTCATATTCGACTGGATTCTTTCCGTTCGATGGAACTAGCACTTTACAAGAATATGGTGGTCCTTGTTTTAGTTCTTCTAGGTCAATTTCCTGTTCGTCGAAACTAGATGATTCGTCTATGTTTTCTATATATTTTTCGTCCTCCTGGTGTATTCCTACATAAGCCACTCTTTCTCTCTTATTTCTATTTGCCCTGAATTTCTCAGCTTTCAGTCTTTTGACCTGCCTCACCCTATCTGCTAACTGTGACATATCTCTCAGATATTGGGTGTCTAATTTCTTTCTTATAGAATAGTCTAAACCCCCATGTGTCGCTCCCGGGATTTTCATCCTAGTACAAACGCGAAAGTGGCGCGGAAAGGTTAGAGTCGCCAGCCAGACATTTTTATCCCGAAAGAATGGGAAAGGTAATGTTGCACAAACCTGAGGAAGAAGGAAAGGATAAGGCCTTGCGAACCAGAGACCTGAGTTTGGGAGTCGGTTACGAACTGGGAAGGTATTAGCACCCCAGATCGTCCGTCGTGCCTGACGGGATCCACGCTTGCTTGTTTGTTTCAAAGGGTGAGAAATAAGATGCTGCTGAAATGAAATAATGGCTATCTGGAATGGAATGGAAATGAGAAAGGATTTGGAAAATAAAATGGAAAGAAAGGGGGAAATGTAGGGAAAATAAAGAATGTGCTCGAACGGGCCCTACCCCGCTGCCTACGTACCTCATCGGGATAATGAGGATCAGAGTCGACGTAGTTCGCCTAACTAAGGCGGGAACTATTTGTTTGTGTTTTTTATGCTGGAACTGCGTATGTCTATGCTCAGGTGTTGCAGGCTCGTCTGGTACGAGTGCGTTTACCGTCTTGCATGTGAGACAAGTCGCCGCAAGTTCGCGTTGTGAGTGAATGAGATGAGAATGAGAAGTTCCCGCAGGATAGTCGCTTATTGTTTGTTTTTGGTCTTTTAAGAGAAGTGTTTTGAATTTGTTTGCTTTATGAAACAATCCCTTGATGAGACTTGTGCATCATGATAGACAAGCTTACACCACTCCAAGATGGAATGAATGCAAGTGCTTCATGGAATAAGGCTATACACAAAGGATCCTTTCATTTATTTGTTAAGTGTTTTTTTTTTGTTTGAAGATGAGAAAGAATGACTCAAATTGCAAAAAGGCAAAATCTAATGGGGAACTAAGACACAACCCTAATTTTCGTTTATTTACAAATGAGGTCCTATGGTTAATGAGGTTTTCTAAGCCTAATGGAAAAACACCTAAAACTATTAGAATTCAACTTACTTCCTAAGGAAGATAAGTTGATTCTAAAGCCAAGGGAAGACCTAAAGCAATTGAAATATTGAATCACATACAAAATATTAAAATTGAATGACAAAATAGAATTCAAAACATATGAATTAAAATAGTCCTATTTATTTATTCTAATTCTAATTAAAATGAAACTTAAGCCTAAGTCCTAAACTAAAGGTCATACCTAATATTTTCCTTCTAAAAAATCAACATCTAAATTAGCCTATGTCACATTAAATTCTAGGATTAAATCTAATCTAAACTATTTTTTTATTGAACTTTATTTTCATGGCCTAAACTAATGGAAAATACATGTAACAAAGCCTAAGAACTAATATTCTAAAAATATCTAAACTTCTGAAAAAAATTGTGAAAATTAATCTATGGGGTCCTATGACTACCTATAACATTGAGCTAAAGGGGATTCTTAAAAATCAAATTTTTACTATGCCTAAAAATTGCTTATTTATACCTAAAAATTAACCTCTAATTTCTAAGTATTTAGCCTCTAAAACCTAAGATAAAATGATCTAAAAAATCCACAAAAAATTAATCTAAGTACTATTATGGGTCTTCTAACTACAGTAAAAAGAATGGTCAAAAAAAGTCACCGGAAAGTTAAGAACTAAAATCCACAAAATTATGTACAATTAAAGAAAATTCATTAAGAACTATTTTCATGAAAAATCCACATAAAATCAAAATTACAGAAAAAAATAGGAAAATAAAGTACCAACTATTTCTAATACGAATTAAAAATCTACTGAAATTTTTATGGAATTTTCTTATGAGTTTTCCTATTTTTTCATGATTTATTCCTAAACTATATTAACTAAAAATTAAAATTCTAAAAAGAAATAAGAGGGAGGTTCATTGAGAAATTTATTTAGTTGATTTTTTTTACTGGGCTTCAAAAGGGAGGTGGGAATAGCACAAATAATAAGCCCAATTCGCAGGCTCTAAGGGAGGTGCAGATAACAAAATTCTTAACTTGCTTTTTTTGTTATGGGCCTACAGTGGGGTGCACTTAGCGAAATAGAAAAGCCCATCTCACTAACCCTAATCTCATCACAGGGAATTTTTTTAATGGTGATTTTATGGGCATTAATCCTCATTAGTTTGCATTAACTCCAATAATTTAAATTTATTCCTTAATTAAAGATAAAGACACTAGCTTAATACACAGGGGAACCGAAACATAAACCAAAATCTCCAAGGTCTTATTCCCTATTTTCCCCGCCGCCGTCTCCTTTTCCTCCTTCCGATCCCGAACCCTTTCCGACCGGTGAATCAAAACTAATCACCTTATCCTTCCCTCCAATCCTAACCCGAACATAACCTCATCTTTCTAAACCTAATTCCATGAAGATGAAAACCCTAACCGAACCTAAGCTTCTCCTCCCTCCTTCCGTTCAACCGAAATTCTAAACCTTAAAAGATCTTCCAACAACCCCTAAACAACGATAAAATCGTTAACAGTAGAAGAAGACACACCTTGTTAGCTGGCGGAACACGGCGGCGATGAGCGATTCGCGAAGGCATTGGTGAAGCCCGAAGCTACACACGACGGCGTGAGATTGATGTTAGAACAAAGACGAGGACCGAACACTCCGAATCTGAACTTCACGAGCTAGGTACTTGCGTCATTCCGCGATTTCTCTCTTTGTTCGATTCCAATCGTCTTCTGTTTTGCTTCTAAAACGATTATTGCTTATTCAAAATTCCTCTTCTTGCAGTTCTCGATTACACAGCTTCTTCTTGAATCGAAGTTTGCGCTGATGCTCTTCACAAATGGAGGAGTGTTGTTTCCGCTTGTTGTGAGATCGATGATAACTCAAGTCGTTTTCAAAACGACGGTTCAACAGTGGATGCGTCAATATTAAGGAGAGAAATGGCTCGAAATTCCGCTCAGGTATGACTATCGATTTCACCTTTTCTTCTTTGAGTTCTTCTAGCCTTCTCTGAGTACGGTTATCACTGCTTCTTGTTGAGGCAGAATCTTGCATACATTCGCGTTGTTGAAGTCTCGAAATCTTTGCAGGTGTAGCTGATGACGGAACTCCCTGAGGCAGAGTCCTCACATTCAGTTTCGACGGGGATGATGAATTGATACCGTCATGAAGTAAATCATTCAAGAACACAAGTTGGGGGCTTCACCAATGGAGACAAGTGAGAGTCAGAATTGGAAATTGGGGAGATAGGCTTGCCGAATCCGAATTTGGAAGATGGAGGTTAGATAATCGAAAATGGTGAAGAATGATTTGAGGGAGGAAAAGGAATGGTTGAAGGAGATTGGATTGAGAGGAGAAGAGAGAAAAATGGTGGAAATATTGAAAAATGGTGAAGAAGAAGAAACTGATGAAGAATGATGCCTCTGATCTTATAGAAGTTGATCTTCTGGATCCTTCTGGAAGATTTTCAGGTGAGTTCTGGAAACTTTCTGTTAGGATTCAGTTGTGAAATTCAGTTAGAATCAGTTATGAGTTATGATTAGTTATGAGTTTGTTGGATATTGTTTTTTTTGCTTACAAGTCATGAACCTTATTGAAACTGATTTGTGTGATGTGCAGGTGAAATCAGAGTTTATCATCCTTGAGCATAACTGAATCCATCTCCTCCCTTTTCACAAATTCAATGCTCTCATGATACCAAATTGCAGCCTGTACCGCACAAAGCATATAGAAGCAATGGTAATTCCTCTCTGGATCCGACAACTGGCAAACGCGTGATCTTTCCAGTAGGTAAATTCTTATAACAGCACTAGAAATTCTTCCCTTCCGATCAAATTGAATCTCCACACACTTACCAAAGCGATATTGACTGGTTGATTCTGAGTTACGCTTATGGATTATGCAGATTGTACGTTTATCCGTGATGATGATGGTGCTAGGTTGCAGAATGGAAAAGACTATGCAGGCTGGAGATATGAGGGTGAAGAAGCTTATCAAGATTTGCTCCATTTTCTGTCCATTTCTTCTGTACCGGAACTAGTCTTGTGGCTGTTCCTTTGTAATCTTTTCTTTCCTAGTTATCCCTCTATGTAATTGTAATTTATTCTATTAACCAGTTTCTGTTATTGAACATTATGTTATAATTTAATTATTACCTATTTTCCAATGTCCAAGTTTCTGTCATGCTGCTATAGATTTCTCTTACATAAGCTTTTGTACCAAACATGGCAATTGACGAAATGGCGAGCCAGGGACCCCATATAAAATTTCTATGTGACAATTGTGAATAGAAATTGAGCATGCAAATTTGATTGACTTTTTACTCAAAAGCTTTAACACTCTTCTATTGTGGTATTAATAAATCAAAATTCAACCCAAATGTCAATTTTGACTTGACTTAGAGTTAGATTGGACCTAATGGTTGGAAAACATTTTTAAGAAGAACTTTGGAACTAGATATGATAACAGGTAGTTGGAGGAGTTTCTAAAAAGACTTATTGAAAATGGATTAAAGAAAGAGTTTATGGATTCAATTAGGACTTAAAAGAAAGATAATAAATGGAGGGTTTGAAAAAATGAAAACCGTTGAATTGCCATGGACTAACAATGGAATTGGTTAATGGGCCTAAAATATGGAACTCAAAAGAATATTGACTGGAAATAAGAGGTATTAGAAATAGATTTTATTGGACACGGACTTAGACTTAAGATGACTAATTGGAAATTAGTTTAGTGATTTCGATACTATGATGAAAACAAAAGAAATTGGCTTCCTATTATTTTGGTGGAAATTTGTGATGGCTCTAAAGCGAAATTGCCATTGAGTTTAAACGATGTAAAAACGGACAAGGGGAAAATATGAGTTTGAAAGATGGTTCAAAATGGATTACGGACAAAAGATAAATGGAAAAGTGAGAAAAAGAAACGGAGGATGAATTGATGGAAACGTAGAGGATAATGGAAATTGGAGAAATGGAAGTGGAATGGAATAATCGGGAATGGCTTATAACCATGAGAATGAATGGATATGACGTCTCAATTTTAGCCCAAATCCTATTTTATATTCTCTCCACAAGTCCATAAACACAACCACTTCTGAGCCACTGAATATTTTTCCATATTAGTCACAACTCTCTGAATCATCTAAAACATGCCATGACCATTCGAATCCAGATGAATCACTGATAAACTGAAGATTCGAACCAAACTTCACACAAAACACTGTTCGGTAAACGGACGAATCTCAGCACACGACAACATGATCTTTGAATATGCACTGTCTAAGGAATAGTCCAGTGGTCCAAAATAATCTTGCAATTGCAGTGATCTTTTGACAATTTGACCAAAATTAGGTCAAGCTCCTATCTGGATTGAAACACAACTGAACAACCGCATTTGAAGTGGAATCAACGTCCAGTGAATATTCTCCATCATTTCAATCCCTGATAGATACAGATAAGGTACAAAACCCTAACTTCCTTGGGCCCTGATCACATGCCTTATGAATCCATGACATACACTAATATGATGGAAATGACTTAGTGAAAAATGCAGATGAATGCAAACGACGAGCCAATAGAGGGGATAAATAAGAGGGCAAATTTTGAGGTATTACAGCTGCCCCTATTCAATCATCTGCAAGCCTTAATGAATAATGGCAACGGCTTTTATACGTTCAAGGCGTGGAGTGATTGAATACTTTAATAAAACCTGAAAATTTGCACACTGAGGGTAATGGAAATGCCATCTGCCCATTTATTCATTTATATCTATTATTTTATTTTTATTTTTTATTTTGACCTCTGAATAGGTAGCGGAAATAGAACCAGGCAGAAATAGGCTGGGAAGAATGCCATCCTCGAATGACAACTCACACGGGATCCTCAGATCCAATACTAAAACCATCCTCGAATAGAAACCCGATAGTATACCGGCCGTAGGCGATAACCATCAACAACAAAGACTGACCTCAGACAGACTTTGCAAAAGAGACAAACTGACCTCAATCAGCAAGCTCAAAAAAAAGGGAACTACTATCCTCGAATAATAGCCACACAAAAGAAAAAAAACAAGACCAACCGCAGAAGGAATTGAAGAAAAGAATGCCATCCTCGAATGACAATCAAAAGATCCTCGGATCTAACACGAAACCATCCTCGAATGGAGACACAAAGGTATACCAGCCTCGACTGATAACCAAACACAAAGCTGACCTCAGACAGAATTTGCAAAAGAGACAAACTGACCTCGATCAATAAGCTCGAAAAAGTGAACTACTATCCTCGAATAATAGCCACAACAACAAGACCAACCTCGGAAGGACTTGAAGAAAAGAAATGCCATCCTCGAATGACAAATCAAAAGATCCTCGGATCTAAAACGAAACCATCCTCGAATGGAGACGCAAAGGTATACCAGCCTCGACCGATAACCAAACACAAAGCTGACCTCAGACAGACTTTGCAAAAGAGACAAATTGACCTCGATCAATAAGCTCGAAAAAGTGAACTACTATCCTCGAATAATAGTCACACAAAACAAACAAGAAATGCCATCCTAGAATGACAAATCAAAAGATCCTCGGATCTAAAACGAAACCATCCTCGAATGGAGACGCAAAGGTATACCAGCCTCGACCGATAACCAAACACAAAGCTGACCTCAGACAGACTTTGCAAAAGAGACAAACTGACCTCGATCAATAAGCTCAAAAAGTGAACAACTATCCTCGAATAATAGCCACAAACAAGACAAAAACAAGACCAACCGCAGAAGGACTTGAAGAAAAGAATGCCATCCTCGAATGACAATTCAAAAGATCCTCGGATCTAACACGAAACCATCCTCGAATGGAGACGCAAAGGTATACCAGCCTCGACTGATACCCAAACACAAAGCTGACCTCAGACAGACTTTGCAAAAGAGACAAACTGACCTCGATCAATAAGCTCAAAAAGTGAACTACTGTCCTCGAATAATAGCCACAAACAAGACAAAAACAAGACCAACCGCAGAAGGACTTGAAGAAAAGAATGCCATCCTCTAATGACAATTCAAAAGATCCTCGGATCTAACACGAAACCATCCTCGAATGGAGATGCAAAGGTATACCAGCCTCGACTGATACCCAAACACAAAGCTGACCTCAGACAGACTTTGCAAAAGAGACAAACTGACCTCGATCAATAAGCTCAAAAAGTGAACTACTATCCTCGAATAATAGCCACACAAAACAACAAGATCAACCTCGGAAGGACTTGAAGAAAAGAATGTCATCCTCGAATGACAATCCAAAAGATCCTCAGATCTAACGCGAAACCATCCTCGAATGGAGACGCAAAGGTATACCAGCCTCGACTGATAACCACACACAAAGCTGACCTCAGACAGACTTTGCAAAAGAGACAAACTGACCTCGATCAATAAGCTCAAAAAGTGAACTACTATCCTCGAATAATAGCCACACAACAAGAAATGCCATCCTCGAATGACAAATCAAAAGATCCTCGGATCTAATACGAATCCATCCTCGAATGGAGACGCAAAGGTACACCGGCCGCAGGCGGTAACCAGAAACAAAGAAAAATAGGACAAGATGGAATGAGATCGTTGTACATAAACGAGAGCCCAAGCAAATAGGACCGTTGTACAAAACGGGAACCTGCGACGCGACTATTGTACCAAATAAGACGCGGAATGGGTGACAAACATTGACTTGAAAAGACAAGGATGTCTGGAACATGATATTGGTATCCTCTGTGCGGAGTACTTCAGGTTGAGAAGATATTTGTAATATACCTCAAAACTGGCCCATGCTGGTATGCATATGTTTGGATTAATGGCGTAATGCTCCATGATGATGGAAATGCTACGCTTTGGAGGATGCAAATGTAATGATGATTATGCGTATGCAAATGCAAAGAGATCTCCTGATAAGGAGACTGCAGGTATCCCAGATGGCTTGGTTAGGGATAAACGATGATCACTGCATTGATCTGGTTCATCCTGATGAGGAGGAAACAACTCTGCGGGGAAAACTGTTAATAATTCACCGGCTCCGAACAGCCGCCACTGCCAAAAATAAATTGGACTTTGAGATTGGAGCGCCAAGACCCTGCTGGAGATGGACCCTTCTTGAACTCTGGTGGGGAAGTGAGGACCCCCTGGCTTGGCTGAGAGCCAAAGGCATGATATTGCTGAGGAAGCAACTGCTGGGGAAGCAAAACACTCCTTATACTGATGAGAATTGCCCCTGTCTGAAGGGAAGCTTCTGCTTGGGGACGACACCCACTCTCTGCTACCTTGCTGGGTGAAATTTAAACTCCCACATTGCTGGGGATAATTGGAAACACCCTGGGAGACATTTGTTTCTGTTCAAACAAAAGGGAATATCCATCCTGGATAATAGTTGTTAGCTTTGTTAGCAACACCAGTACCTGTACCTGCATGATCACAATCGATAGTACCTGCAACATAGAGAGTTAGTTTGGGACCTACTTGCCCCAGGCTCATAGCATGAATCATTGTTTGGGCATTTCGACACCCTTTCAGAGTTGTATTAAATGTTTCTATTCTCCTACACGAGTTAGAAAGCATTCAAATGTTCATAACACAATGCAAGTTACCATTTGCTAGACGTTTTCACAATCAATCAATGCTAGATGAAAAAAGCAAAAACAAAGAAGCAAAATAGTCAATTGACTAAATTTGAATTCTTATTGATTTGGAAAGGTGGCCCTGAATAGGCAATACAAAGGAAGCAGTTCCCTGGAATGAAGGAACAACTAAAAAGAAAACAAACTATCCTATTGGCAATGTGAGAAGTGAAACTCATCAAGTCTCAACCCAGTTATGACTCGTATGTCTTCAAGACGCTCCGCTCGCTCTACCTCTTGAGAAAAAGTAAGTGAACTGATCTTCAACCCTTAGGATAGCCTCAACTGTAGGTAGGTCATGGATCTCGCAGATCGCAGTCGTTCGTGTTAATCCCTCTTTTGCGTGAATCGCCCTTTCAGGTTTTCAATCCACCGGGATACCCTTTTTTGCCTGAGTTGTCCGATGTGGCTTTTCAACTCAGCGGGTGTACATTTTTTTTCAAGATTTCCCTAACTTTTGCCCGAGCCTTTTATTCTGTTTTTGGCTCGCCGGGATGCCCATTTTTGCCTGGATCTTTATTCTGTTTTTATCCAGCGGGTCCTTTTTACACGAAGTATTTTCTTACTGCGTCTGCGTTGACAGGGGATTGGAAGTCTTCTCCGTCCATGGTTGTCAACATTAAGGCTCCGCCTGAGAAAACCTTTTTAACCACGAACGGTCCTTCATAATTGGGTGTCCACTTGCCCCTGTGATTGTTGAGAGGAGGAAGAATCCTTTTCAGCACTAAATCTCCTGGCGTGTACCTCTGTGGTCGCACCTTCTTGTCAAAAGCCTGCTTCATTCGTCGCTGATACAACTGTCCATGGCATACAGCTGCTAGACACTTCTCTTCAATAAGGCTCAATTGATTATATCTGGATCGGAGCCACTCAGCTTCATCTAGCTTGATATCCATCATCAACCTCAACGAAGGGATTTCCACCTCGATTGGTAGGACTGCCTCTATACCATATACCAATGAGAATGGGGTTGCCCCAGTTGAGGTACGTACTGATGTTCTATACCCATGCAACGCGAATGGTAACATCTCGTGCCAGTCTTTATACGTCACAACCATCTTCTGCACAATCTTCTTGATGTTTTTATTGGCCGCCTCGACGGCGCCATTCATCTTCGGACGATATGGAGAAGAGTTGTGGTGTTCTATTTTGAAGTCTTGACACAAGTCAGCCATCATCTTGTTGTTGAGATTAGAACCATTATCAGTAATGATCCTTTCAGGGACTCCGTACCGGCAGATGATGTCTCGCTTAATAAATCTAGCGACCACTTGTTTAGTGACATTAGTGTAGGATGCCGCTTCGACCCACTTTGTGAAATAATCAATAGCAACTAGGATGAAGCGATGACCATTAGAAGTTGTTGGCTCAATCTTTCCAATCATATCGATGCCCCACATAGCGAACGACCATGGTGAAGACATGACACTCAACGGATTGGGAGGCACATGGACCTTGTTGGCATAAATTTGACACTTATGGCATTTACGGGAGTACTTACAGCAACCAGATTCCATGGTAATCCAATAATATCCCGATCTCAACAATTTCTTGGCCATGGCATGTCCTCCAGCATGGGTACCGAAGGAGCCTTCGTGAACCTCCTACATTAACATGTCTGCTTCGTGTCTATCCATGCATCTGAGCAGCACCATGTCGAAGTTCCGTTTGTACAACACACCATCTTGATTCAAGAAGAAACCTCCTGCCAGTCTTCTAAGGGTCTTCTTATCCTTACTAGATGCCCCAGCCAGGTATTCTTGAGCCTTCAGGAATTTTTTGATGTCATGGTACCAAGGCTTGTTATCTTCACCATCATCAACTGCAAAGACATAAGCAGTTCTTTCAAGACGGGAGACCGAAATTCGAGGCACGAAATTATCTTGACAAACTTTAATCATGGACGACAAAGTTGCTAGAGCATCGGCGAACTGGTTTTCGTCTCTAGGAATATAGTTCATCTTGACTTTGGTAAAGAAAGTTAACAGCCTCCTGACATAATCTCTGTAAGGAATCAAACGAGCTTGATGAACCAGCCATTTGCCATTGACTTGATTTACTACCAAAGCAGAATCTCCGAAGATCTCAAGGTTCTTGACTCGCAAGTCTATTGCCTCTTCGATCCCCATGATACAAGCTTCATACTCCGCCTCATTATTAGTGCATTCGAAAGTCAACCGAGCAGCTAAAGGTGTGTGAACCCCTTCTGGCGAGATAATAATAGCACCCACTCCACTTCCATTCATGTTTACAGCCCCGTCAAACATCAACTTCCATCTGGATTCAGGGTCGGGCCCCTCCTCCGGAAGTGGTTCTTCGTAGTCTTTAGACTTGAGGAACATGATGTCCTCATCCGGAAACTCAAACCTCATGGGTTGATAATCATCGATCGGCTGCTGGGCCAAGTATTCTGATAACATACTCCCCTTGATCGCTTTTTGTGAAGTGTATTGTATGTCATACTCCGTTAGTATCATCTGCCAACGGGCCACTCTTCCTGTCAAAGCCGTCTTCTCAAAGATGTATTTCACAGGATCCATCTTGGAAATTAAGAGAGTAGTGTGAGTCAGCATGTACTGTCTTAGTCGGCGAGCAGCCCATGCCAAAGCGCATCAAGTTTTCTCGAGTAGTGAGTATCGCGTCTCACAATCGGTAAAATTTTTGCTAAGGTAATAAATGGCGTGCTCTTTTCGACCAGACTCGTCCTGCTGACCCAGCACACATCCCATCGATCCTTCAAGCACAGTAAGATACATAATCAGAGGTCTCCCTGGCACTGGAGGCATAAGAATTGGTGGTTCTAACAGGTATTCTTTGATTCGGTCGAAGGCTTGCTGGCAGTCTTCGTTCCATTTAATGGCTTGATTCTTCCTCAGAAGCTTAAAGATGGGCTCGCACGTGGCCGTTAGGTGAGAAATAAATCGTGCAATGTAGTTTAGTCTCCCTAAGAAGCCACGCACTTGCTTTTCAGTCTTCGGCTCAGGCATTTCTTGGATAGCTTTCACCTTGGCTGGATCAACCTCAATTCCTCGTTCACTAACAATGAAGCCGAGTAACTTGCCAGAACGAACCCCGAAAGTACACTTATTCGGATTCAACCTCAGTCTGAACTTCCGAAGCCTGTCAAACAATTTTGCTAGGTTAACCAAGTGCTCTTCCTCCGTCTTGGATTTCGCTATCATGTCATCAACATAAACCTCAATTTCATGATGGATCATATCGTGAAACAACGTCACCATTGCCTGTTGATAGGTAGCTCCTGCATTCTTCAAACCAAATTGCATGACCTTGTAACAAAAAGTGCCCCAAGGAGTGATGAAAGTTTTCTTTTCCATGTCCTCGGGAGCCATCTTGATCTGATTATAGCCTGAGAATCCGTCCATGAAGGAGAACACGGAAAACTGAGCAGTATTATCGACTAGTACATCTATGTGAGGTAGAGGGAAATCATCTTTGGGGCTGGCCCTATTCAAATCCCTGTAATCCACACACATCCTGACTTTGCCATCTTTCTTGGGAACCGACACAATGTTAGCAACCCACGGAGGATAACTGGTCACGGCCAAGAAGCCAGCATCAAACTGTTTTTGTACTTCTTCTTTTATTTTAATTGCCATGTCTGGAAGCGTGCGCCTCAACTTCTGCTTTACCGGAGGACAATCTGCTCTGAGGGGTAGCTTGTGTACCACAATGTCGGTGTCTAAACCAGGCATATCTTGGTATGACCATGCAAAGACGTCAACATATTCTCGAAGCATAACAATCAAACGAGTCTTGACAGATTCTTCTAATGCAGCTCCGATCTTGACTTCTTTCTTGTCTTCTTCAGTACCCAGGTTTATTACCTCGACATCTTCTTCGTGCGGCTGAATCATCTTCTCCTCCTGTTTAAGCAGTCTGGCCAATTCTTCGGGTAGATCGCAGTCCTCTTCACCTTCCTCAGCGGCTTGATAAATTGGGTTGTCGAAGTCATACTTAGCCATAACAGGGTCGTCATTGATAAGATTCGATGACGAGCACCTGCATGAATGGTGATTCATGCAAGGCTTTAGCAAAAATTTGAGAAAATGAGAAACATTGCCATTTTAAAACTTTTCTTTCTTTTTGAAAAACAAAAGTAAAAAATGAAAGACAGAGAACAACATGAATGAGTGTGAAACGTCAATTTTATTTATGATTGTGTTAATGAACAAATGAACCCTTACAAAGAGCCACTATGCCTCGGGCAAGACATAGTGCTTTAATACAGGAAAAACAGAAACAAAACATTATTACTCTTCGAAAGAGGTGACCGAAATAAGCCTTTCCGATGTCTAGTTGCTAAGCTGAGTTCCTGGAGCGGCAGGCCTGATCCATTCATCTAAGTCACAGTCACTATCGACAGCGTCATCCTGCACCGCACTGATGTTTCCGTAGTCTACCACTCCCGCGCTTGTGAAAGTGACCGGGCTCTGACAACCTTTAGCACTTGGTTCAGACGAAGATCTTCCAGGGTGATAGCCAATCCCGAACATGTCTTTCTTCTCTGGCACTTCTACCGGACTGCCCCAACCTTCTCGTATTCCATATTCTACTAATTCAAGCGCTTGCTTATAAGAGGCCACAGAAGCCCCCTTCTTCGGTACTTCAGGAGAAGTTGCCACAGCGGATGCTTGCTCAGACTTCAAGGGCTCAAAAGCCTGACATGGGGTCTCAACTATTTCGCCATCCATCTCCACATATTTGAATGAAGCTAGATGACTAACAAAGATATCTTCTTCCCCACTGACAGTCACAATTTGACCTTCCCAAACAAACTTTAACTTCTGATGGAGTGTAGACGATACCGCTCCTGCCGAATGTATCCAAGGTCTTCCGAATAAACAACTATATGCAGGTTGGATATCCATTACGTAGAACGTGGTATTGAAAATTTGTGGACCTACCTTGACAGGTAACTCCACCTCTCCAAACACCGATCTCCTTGACCCATCAAATGCTCGAACTACTAGATCACTTGGCTTTAGAACCACTCCATCATAGTCCAACTTCATCAGTGCTTTCTTGGGCAAGACGTTAAAAGATGATCCAGTATCTACCAACACGTGGGAGAGTACTGCACCCTTACATTCTAGAGAGATGTGCAATGCCCGATTATGAGCACGCCCATCAGAAGTTAAATCCAAGTCTGTGAAACCCAATCCGTGACTGGAATTGACGCTGGACACCACCGTTTCTAACTGATTTACAGAAATATCCTAAGGCACGTATGCCTTGTTCAGAATATTTAGAAGAGCTTTCCTGTGAGAGTCAGAACACATGAGCAAGGACAAGATGGAGATCTTCGACGGCGTCTGCTGCAGATGGTCTACAATCTTGTAATCACTCTTCTTGATGATCCTCAGGAATTCTTCAGCTTCTTTATCAAAGGTGAGGTCTGGATCAGTTGATGGTGTTGGATCATTGACAACCACTGGTTGCTTCCCTCTTGCTCTAGCTTGGGCTTCGGCAGTATCTCTGGGTGGTATCACATTGTTTCTCAGTGTTTCCGGCGCAAACAACCTTCCACTTCTAGTAAAACCCCCTACTCCAACATTTTCTACTTGAGCTGGGGTTATACTAGTCGTGGCCAACTCTTGCCTCTGGCCGTTGCAGTACACTTCACCACCATAATTCCAAGGAACAGCTCTGTCACTTTGGTACATTACTGGTCCAGCAGTGGTAATGGTTATTGGTGCCACTCTGACCCGTGAAGGAACTTGAGATGGATCATAAAAGATAGTTACTGTGGAGACTTCACTTTCTTTTACAATCTTGTCAAACTGCAGCACTCCTTCATCAATCATGCCTTGGATTCCGGCCTTCAACCGCTTACAACCGTTTGTAGCTTCAGCACATTCTGGACAATCTTCCTCACATCCAGGGAAGATACCTTTCTTTAACAAACAAACCTTGACAGCAATCAATGAAGTCTGCAAGTCGTCAACATCACCCACCAAATTCAGGTTCTCCCCTTCATCAATCGCCCCAACTGTACCCCTGTGAGGAGGCATGGGGTTCTGAAGCACATTAGGAGAAGGAGCAAAGTTGATCGCCTTAGTGTCCAGTAAGTCCTGAACGACATGCTTAAATGCTTTACAGTTCTCAGTAGTATGGCCGGGAGCTCCGGAATGAAATTCACATCTAGCATTTAAGTCATAACCCTCAGGAATTTGGCCTGGCTTCGGAGGTTGCAAGGTTCGGAGTTGAATCATCTGAAGCTGTAGGAGATTCTTCAAAAGCTGTGAGTAAGACATCGGTGGAGCTTCAAAATGTCTATCCTTCGGCCTCTGAGGGTAGTATGGACGAGGGGCTCTTTGCTGATACCCTTGTGAGCGCTGCGGCTGTGGAGGTTGGACTTGCTGTTGAACGGGTGGAGTTGAAATAGTGACAGGGGCCACTTGCTGATAATATCCTTGGTTAATCACTCTCCTCTGTGCGTACACTGCACCTGTTTCTCCTTCCCTCCTTTTCACAAAGGGTTTCTTGATACCAGACCCTGAAGCACCTCCATTCTGAATTTTCCCCTGTTTGAGCCAGCTTTCTATTCTTTCTCCAGTCAAGATAATGTCCGAGAAACCACTCGAGGAACAACCAGCCAGCCTTTCCATGAAATTCCCTGGGAGGGTATTCAGGAAAAGGTCGACCATCTCTCTCTCCAATAAAGGTGGTTGCACTCGGGCGGCTACCTCGCGCCACCTCTGTGCATAATCTTTGAAGCTCTCCGAGCTCCTCTGCGTCAAGCTCTAAAGTTGAGTGCGACTGGGTGCCATGTCAATGTTGTACTGATATTTCCTGAGGAAGGCTTCTCCCAAATCCTTCCAGCTTCTAATAGAGCTCCTTTCCAACTTCATGTACCACTCCAAGGATCCTCTGGAGAGACTATCCTGGAAGTAGTACATCCAGAGTTTTTCATCTCGCGTGTGGGCCGCGATCTTCCGGTAGAAGGCCTGCAGGTGAGTCTTCGGGCAGGAGCTACCGTTGTATTTATCAAAAGCTGGTGGCCTGAATTTGTGTGGAATGACCACCCCAGGTACTAAACCCATGTCCGATACATCAATCCCCAAGGTGTCTTTACACTCGAGGGCCTTGACCTTCTCAGCAAGCACCAAGAAGTCATTAAGATTTCCTTCACCGCCAAATCCTATATCATTGTTGAAATACTGGAACTGATCCTCCTGCCTGTCGTGCACGGGAACGAAAGTTGCCATAGCTGGATCCGGAATATGGGGTCCGCCTGGGCCGTTGTTGGCGTTGGGAGGAGCCCCTAGCCCGCCAGAAGTGGTCGCCTGAGCATTAGTATTATGAGGAGTTAACCCTTGAATTGCATTTCTCAGCTCTTGTTGCCCCTGAGCCATCCCTTGCATCAGGGTCATGAATTCTGCCATCTTGGTACAAAATTCATTGAGCTCTGTCTGCATAGCGTCCATTGCTGTTCTTTGATTGCTGCGGGTCGTGTACCGATGAGGGATATCTTGTCGGAGATGCCGGGTCTTGGCAGCTCTCGCAATCTTTGCCTGAAACATAGATAAATTAAGCATCCCGTAGAAAAAACCTGCAAAGACAAAGACAAAATGCAAATGATGCGTATGCAATGCAATGTGTTCCTTTTATTCCCAAGTCTTTTCCTATTTCCGGTCCTGGCATTAAGATAAGAATTGGGAAGAAGACCCAAGCAATATTCAAACATAATGATGGTCGTGGAGCATTGGTGCTCGTTACTCCGTATCTGTGCAACAAATGATGAACAAGAGATCCAGAACACATCAATCATATAAACTGGAGTTTGAAAATACAAAGTCCCCGAAGGGTGCCAATCACAATAACAACAAAAGTACATCAAATATAAGGAATCCCACAACAAGCCTGTGGGTAACCCAAGTACAATAGCATGAAATTAAACCCTAGGGAACTCTATATCTTGCAATCTCCAGCTAAGGCGCTTGACGTTCTGGAACAGCTGAACTACATCTGGATGATCGGGCTCCTGGATGAGTCTCTGGATGAGGAGGTCCCTCGTATCAGAAGAAGCGTGTAACTCCTCAATCTGCTGTAGGAATGTTGTCTCATTCTCTTTGCTTTGATTCGACTCGGCCTTTGACCTCTTCACATCAACTTTCAACTTCAAGTCTTCAATTTCCTTTTGAGCTTCCTTCAATGCTTGCTGACTTTCTGCTAAGCGTTGGAGACGGCCCTTCTCTTGATGGTAAGCCTTCTTGAGGAGTTCTTTCTGCCCATCCAAAGAATCCTGAAGACTCTTGATTTCCAGCTCATGCTTGGCGTCTAACTCCTTTTGCTTCCTCAAATGGTCAGCCCATTTTTCTTGCCATAAGGTAACAGCTTCATTGGCTTCACTCAGATCTTTCTTCTCTCTTCGGCGCTGGGCCGTCTTGTGAGTCTCAGCTAACCCCTTTTTTCGGAAGTAAAGCTCTCTCTCTTTGAAGTCCTTCTGCTTGAGACGAACTGCTTCCTCGGCTTGTACAGCTCTATCTTCTAACTGAAGGTTCTGTATCATCAGTTTCTGACAAGAATTATGAGCCTCTTGGTTCTCAACCCTAAGCTGCTTGACCAAAGCTTCCAACTTCTGGTAATCTTCCAAAGGTACTGAAGTCCTTGGTGCTACCTCTTTAGGGTAGAGAGGCGTCTCTCTAGAAAATGGTAGAAGATGAGTTTTCACACGATCCTCCAACCAGCTGGCAAAAGGATCATAAGTGTTAGGATCCACTCTTCCAAAGTCTTTCTTTCCTTTCATCACCCTAACTTCCCAAGCTTGGGATGCTAGTATGCTCATCTTGGAGTTTCCCTCTGCTGGAAAATATAAAGACTCATTTGCATCGTCGATCAAAGGTACATCTCTTAAAGGATAGCCGAACTGTTTCCTGGACAAGATAGGATTGTAGCTAATCCCACCTTTCCTTCCCATCAAAGGCACATTTGGAAAGCTACCACAACTAACCAACATTTCTTTGCCCACCAAATCTCTGTTGCATCCCCAAGCAATGTCAGCTGAGGTTAAGCCCATTAATCTTTTGGACCACTTCCAAGATTGTTTCAAATCCTGAAAGGGTCCTGATTTAGGGAGTTGCCTTACAAACCAATCAGCAAATATGGGAGCACAACAGTTCACATGTCCCTTCCTCTTTTCATTTCTGTGGTGAACTCCATAATAAAAGTCAGCTAGCAATGTAGGAACAGGATTTCTCTTGACAAAGATGGTGATGGCCTCCATGATAATTAGCCATTTCTCTCCTGGAAATAAACTGGTTCCATAGACTATCATGGCTAACAGTGCTTTGAAGTCTGCCCACTTCTTTCCCGATGCCATGACATGTGCCTCTACAATAAGAAAATCCAAAGGGATCCTTTTACTTTGGCCAGCCTCTAATCCCATCTTGAGTCTGAGCATACTCAAATGACAGGCAACAGTGATATCCTCATGAGAAGGGATCCTCTCTGAAACATAATAAGGCCTACCCTCCTTAATAGGAATATTCAGCATACTAGAAATCTCCTCTAATGTAGGTGTCAGGATGTAATCAGGAAAAACAAAAACCCTCAGCTGTGGATCATAGAACTGCAACAAAGAATGCAAGCTATCTCTCTGGTCGACTGTGGGCTTGCTCACATAATCCAGTATCTTGCCAAACTCTTTCCTGAAATCATCAAGGACTCTGTCACCCATCAAGCTAATCAAACCCTGAACACTCTCTGTCTCCGGTTGCGGGAAAGTATAATGAACATTTCTCTTCCTCGGAATCTCCATGCTGAAGCAGCAAATATGACCAGGACCTAGGAGGTAATGAACCCTGAGAATAAAAGAACACAAAATGATTAATGATGATATGATGCTTATGCAAGACAAAGCATGTGATCAGTGAAGTGTCTGTGATGTGCCAATCAAGTAATCAGGTGTCGGTGCAAGGTCTCAAAATCCATATATCACAATAATCATCCCTCTGATCAGGGATCCATATCTTGAGAACAGAAATCCAGATCACAAAACTGAACCAAAGGCAAAGTGGGTATGCTGAAAGTATTAGGGTTCCTGCAAACCTGTAAACCCCTCCCAATCTCACGGGTGTGCTACTCGGGTCAACATCACGGACTCTCAAAGTCGAATAGCAATAATACGTTCACCATTTCCGAGAAATGGCTCATGACCAAATCAGGGAATCGGTTTGGCATTATGTACTACTCAGGGAGGTCTCAGTTGAGTCCGGAAAGAACAAGCATCCCTCACAAGTCTCCAGCTTCAAGCACTGAGTCGAGAAACAATAGTACATTCATCCCGAAGGGTACAATACTATCGTCATACGAACAGTTTGCCTTGACTGGATTCTTATGAGAGAACCAGGCCATCCTATGCGAGTTCCCAGTGGGCCCTCGGATGCGAGTGGGTTTGCCAACAAATGTGGTCTGCCACTGTCATCACTGGAGAGGGATGTTTCCACAAAGGTTCTCAATGATCGGTCCCCTGACTGAACATAACTATCAAGGTAGCGCATTAACCCAGAAAGATTCCGGTATCAATACATTCCCGAGAAGGTCGCAAGTCAAGGTGTGGAACTCACTACTACCAACATAGCAAGATGCCATGAAGCCAAAGTGGAACCACTCTAAGTCCTAGGGTGCACTCGAGCCCCGGTTACGAGCTCATCTCACAGTAACCCCATCCCACAGAAAAAATGAAAACCAGCACAGCCAGACAGTCCAGTATAATATGATGCATGGAAAATAAAATACTGAAAGCGGTAAATAAATGCGGTAAAGTAAAGCTGTAAAGTAAAAACTATAACTGAAAACAATAAAGCTAAACTAAAGCACACAATAAAAAACATATAAACACCCAAAGAAACAAAACCAAACAGGCGCTAGGATTGACTCTACAAGGGAAACCGGAAGAATCAGGTTAATCCCCAGCAGAGTCGCCAGCTGTCGCTCCCGGGATTTTCATCCTAGTACAAACGCGAAAGTGGCGCGGAAAGGTTAGAGTCGCCAGCCAGACATTTTTATCCCGAAAGAATGGGAAAGTTAATGTTGCACAAACCTGAGGAAGAAGGAAAGGACAAGGCCTTGCGAACCAAAGACATGAGTTCGGGAGTCGGTTACGAACTGGGAAGGTATTAGCACCCCAGATCGTCCGTCGTACCCGACGGGATCCACGCTTGCTTGTGTGTTTCAAAGGGTGAAAAATAATATGCTGCTGAAATGAAATAATGGCTATCTGGAATGGAATGGAAATGAGAAAGGAATTGGAAAATAAAATGGAAAGAAAGGGGGAAATGTAGGGAAAATAAAGAATGTGCTCGAACGGGCCCTACCCTGCTGCATACGTACCTCATCGGGATAATGAGGATCAGAGTCGACGTAGTTCGCCTAACTAAGGCGGGAACTATTTGTTTGTGTTTTTTATGCTGGAACTGCGTATGTCTATGCTCAGGTGTTGCAGGCTCGTCTGGTACGAGTGCGTTTACCGTCTTGCATGCGAGACAAGTCGCCGCGAGTTCGCGTTGTGAGTGAATGAGATGAGAATGAGAAGTTCCCACAGGATAGTCGCTTATTGTTTGTTTTTGGTATTTTAAGAGAAGTGTTTTGAATTTGTTTGCTTTATGAAACAATCCCTTGATGAGACTTGTGCATCATGATAGACAAGCTTACACCACTCCAAAATGGAATGAATGCAAGTGCTTAATGGAATAAGGCTATACACAAAGGATCCTTTCATTTATTTGTTAAGTGTTTTTTTTTTGTTTGAAGATGAGAAAGAATGACTCAAATAGAAAAAAGGAAAAATCTAATGGGGAACTAAGACACAACCCTAATTTTCGTTTATTTACAAATGAGGTCCTATGGTTAATGATGTTTTCTAAGCCTAATGGAAAAACACCTAAAACTATTAGAATGCAATTTACTTCCTAAGGAAGATAAGTTGATTCTAAAGCCAAGGGAAGACCTAAAGCAATTGAAATATTGAATCACATACAAAATATTAAAATTGAATGACAAAATAGAATTCAAAACATATGAATTAAAATAGTCCTATTTATTTATTCTAATTCTAATTAAAATGAAACTTAAGCCTAAGTCCTAAACTAAAGGTCATACCTAATATTTTCCTTCTAAAAAATCAACATCTAAATTAGCCTATGTCACATTAAATTCTAGGATTAAATCTAATCTAAACTATTTTTTTATTGAACTTTATTTTCATGGCCTAAACTAATGGAAAATACATGTAACAAAGCCTAATAACTAATATTCTAAAAATATCTAAACTTCTGAAAAAATTGTGAAAATTAATCTATGGGGTCCTATGACTACCTATAACATTAAGCTAAAGGGGATTCTTAAAAATCAAATTTTTACTATGCCTAAAAATTGCTTATTTATACCTAAAAATTAACCTCTAATTTCTAAGGATTTAGCCTCTAAAACCTAAGATAAAATGATCTAAAATTCCACAAAAAATTAATCTAAGTACTATTATGGGTCTTCTAACTACAGTAAAAAGAATGGTCAAAAAAAGTCACCGGAAAGTTAAGAACTAAAATCCACAAAATTATGTACAATTAAAGAAAATTCATTAAGAACTATTTTCATGAAAAATCCACATAAAATCAAAATTACAGAAAAAAATAGGAAAATAAAGTACCAACTATTTCTAATACGAATTAAAAATCTACTGAAATTTTTATGGAATTTTCTTATGAGTTTTCCTATTTTTTCATGATTTATTCCTAAACTATATTAACTAAAAATTAAAATTCTAAAAAGAAATAAGAGGGAGGTTCATTGAGAAATTTATTTAGTTGATTTTTTTTACTGGGCTTCAAAAGGGAGGTGGGAATAGCACAAATAATAAGCCCAATTCGCAGGCTCTAAGGGAGGTGCAGATAACAAAATTCTTAACTTGCTTTTTTTGTTATGGGCCTACAGTGGGGTGCACTTAGCGAAATAGAAAAGTCCATCTCACTAACCCTAATCTCATCACAGGGAATTTTTTTAATGGTGATTTTATGGGCATTAATCCTCATTAGTTTGCATTAACTCCAATAATTTAAATTTATTCCTTAATTAAAGATAAAGACACTAGCTTAATACACATGGGAACCGAAACATAAACCAAAATCTCCTAGGTCTTCTTCCCCATTTTCCCCGCCGCCGTCTCCTTTGCCTCCTTCCGATCCCGAACCCTTTCCGACCGGTGAATCAAAACTAATCACCTTATCCTTCCCTCCAATCCTAACCCGAACATAACCTCATCTTTCTAAACCTAATTCCACGAAGATGAAAACCCTAACCGAACCTAAGCTTCTCCTCCCTCCTTCCGTTCAACCGAAATTCTAAACCTTAAAGATCTTCCAACAACACCTAAACAACGATAAAATCGTTAACAGTAGAAGAAGACACACCTTGTTAGCTGGCGGAACACGGCGGCGATGAGCGATTCGCGAAGGCGTTGGTGAAGCCCGAAGCTACACACGAAGGCGTGAGATTGATGTTAGAACAAAGACGAGGACCGAACACTCCGAATCTGAACTTCACGAGCTAGGTACTTGCGTCATTCCGCGATTTCTCTCTTTGTTCGATTCCAATCGTCTTCTGTTTTGCTTCTAAAATGATTATTGCTTATTCAAAATTCCTCTTCTTGCAGTTCTCGATTACACAGCTTCTTCTTGAATCGAAGTTTGCGCTGATGCTCTTCACAAATGGAGGAGTGTTGTTTCCGCTTGTTGTGAGATCGATGATAACTCAAGTCGTTTTCAAAACGACGGTTCAACAGTGGATGCATCAATATTAAGGAGAGAAACGGCTCGAAATTCCGCTCAGGTATGATTATCGATTTCACCTTTTCTTCTTTGAGTTCTTCTAGCCTTCTCTGAGTACGGTTATCACTGCTTCTTGTTGAGGCAGAATCTTGCATACATTCGCATTGTTGAAGTCTCGAAATCTTTACAGGTGTAGCTGATGACGGAACTCCCTGAGGCAGAGTCCTCACATTCAGTTTCGACGGGGATGATGAATTGATGCCGTCATGAAGTAAATCATTCAAGAACACAAGTTGGGGGCTTCACCAATGGAGAGAAGTGAGAGTCAGAATTGGAAATTGGGGAGATGGGCTTGCCGAATCCGAATTTGGAAGATGGAGGTTAGATAATCGAAAATGGTGAAGAATGATTTGAGGGAGGAAAAGGAATGGTTGAAGGAGATTGGATTGAGAGGAGAAGAGAGAAAAATGGTGGAAAGATTGAAAAATGGTGAAGAAGAAGAAACTGATGAAGAATGATGCCTCTGATCTTATAGAAGTTGATCTTCTGGATCCTTCTGGAAGATTTTCAGGTGAGTTCTGGAAACTTTCTGTTAGGATTCAGTTGTGAAATTCAGTTAGAATCAGTTATGAGTTATGATTAGTTATGAGTTTGTTGGATATTGTTTTTTTTGCTTACAAGTCATGAACCTTATTGAAACTGATTTGTGTGATGTGCAGGTGAAATCAGAGTTTATCATCCTTGAGCATAACTGAATCCATCTCCTCCCCTTTCACAAATTCAATGCTCTCATGATACCAAATTGCAGCCTGTACCGCACAAAGCATATAAAAGCAATGGTAATTCCTCTCTGGATCCGACAACTGGCAAACGCGTGATCTTTCCAGTAGGTAAATTCTTATAACAGCACTAGAAATTCTTCCCTTTCGATCAAATTGAATCTCCACACACTTACCAAAGCGATATTGACTGGTTGATTCTGAGTTACGCTTATGGATTATGCAGGTTGTACGTTTATCCGTGATGATGATGGTGCTAGGTTGCAAAATGAAAAAGACTGTGCAGGCTGGAGATAGGAGGGTGAAGAAGCTTATCAAGATTTGCTCCATTTTCTGTCCATTTCTTCTGTACCGGAACTAGTCTTGTGGTTGTTCGTTTGTAATCTTTTCTTTCCTAGTTATCCCTCTGTGTAACTGTAATTTATTCTATTAACCAGTTTCTGTTATTGAACATTGTGTTATAATTTAATTATTATCTATTTTCCAATGTCCAAGTTTCTGTCATGCTGCTATAGATTTCTCTTACATAAGCTTTTGTACCAAACATGGCAATTGACGAAATGGCGAGCCAGGGACCCCATATAAAATTTCTATGTGACAATTGTGAATAGAAATTGAGCATGCAAATTTGATTGACTTTTTACTCAAAAGCTTTAACACTCTTCTATTGTGGTATTAATAAATCAAAATTCAACCCAAATGTCAATTTTGACTTGACTTAGAGTTAGATTGGACCTAATGGTTGGAAAACATTTTTAAGAAGAACTTTGGAACTAGATATGATAACAGGTAGTTGGAGGAGTTTCTAAAAAGACTTATTGAAAATGGATTAAAGAAAGAGTTTATGGATTCAATTAGGACTTAAAAGAAAGATAATAAATGGAGGGTTTGAAAAAATGAAAACCGTTGAATTGCCATGGACTAACAATGGAATTGGTTAATGGGCCTAAAATATGGAACTCAAAAGAATATTGACTGGAAATAAGAGGTATTAGAAATAGATTTTATTGGACACGGACTTAGACTTAAGATGACTAATTGGAAATTAGTTTAGTGATTTCGATACTATGATGAAAACAAAAGAAATTGGCTTCCTATTATTTTGGTGGAAATTTGTGATGGCTCTAAAGCGAAATTGCCATTGAGTTTAAACGATGTAAAAACGGACAAGGGGAAAATATGAGTTTGAAAGATGGTTCAAAATGGATTACGGACAAAAGATAAATGGAAAAGTGAGAAAAAGAAACGGAGGATGAATTGATGGAAACGTAGAGGATAATGGAAATTGGAGAAATGGAAGTGGAATGGAATAATCGGGAATGGCTTATAACCATGAGAATGAATGGATATGACGTCTCGATTTTAGCCCAAATCCTATTTTATATTCTCTCCACAAGTCCATAAACACAACCACTTCTGAGCCACTGAATATTTTTCCATATTAGTCACAACTCTCTGAATCATCTGAAACATGCCATGACCATTCGAATCCAGATGAATCACTCATAAACTGAAGATTCAAACCAAACTTCACACAAAACACTGTTCGGTAAACGGACAAATCTCAGCACACGACAACATGATCTTTGAATATGCACTGTCTAAGGAATAGTCCAGTGGTCCAAAATAATCTTGCAATTGCAGTGATCTTTTGACAATTTGACCAAAATTAGGTCAAGCTCCTATCTGGATTGAAACACAACTGAACAACCGCATTTGAAGTGGAATCAACGTCCAGTGAATATTCTCCATCATTTCAATCCCTGATAGATACAGATAAGGTACAAAACCCTAACTTCCTTGGGCCCTGATCACATGCCTTATGAATCCATGACATACACTAATATGATGGAAATGACTTAGTGAAAAATGCAGATGAATGCAAACGACGAGCCAATAGAGGGGATAAATAAGAGGGCAAATTTTGAGGTATTACACCATGCGGCCATTTCGACCAATTCACGTTCAAGTACTTGGGTGAAACACATGGCCTTTAGTAATCTAAACCTATTCAAGTAGTCATCTATTGGTTCAGAAAGTTTCCTCTTTACACTGTTCAATTCTTTCAGGCTTATTTTGGTCTGCCCCATGTAGAACTGTTCATGGAACAATCTTTCTAATTGGGTCCATGTATATATAGAATTTTTAGGTAACAATGTAAACCAAGTAAAAGCATTTTTTGTTAAGGAACATGGAAAATATTTTATCCTTAATTTTTCATTATTTGATATCTCGCCTGCTTCGATTAGATAACGTGCTACGTGTTCTTAGGTCGATTCGCTGGTATCCCCTGATAATTTGGTGAACTTAGGCACTTTCCACCTCGGGGTTAATTCTTGTTGCAGGATATACTCCAATAATGGGGAGACATAATTGGGTCTCTGTAATCCTATATTTACCCCATTTTGTGCCATTATCCTTTCGACCATGCCTGCTAATTTATTTTCGGCAGACATATTATTATAGCGCATCTGATGCACAATATAATCAGTGTCTTGACCCCTTTGGACTAAAATCCTCCTAGGCTCTTACTGGACAGGAACTTCTACACGAGGCTGTTTGACTAATTCCTCTTGGTTTCTAACGTTTACCTGGGGAATTTCTATTGGCCTCTGATTTATTTTAGGTTCCTCTTCGACAGGCGTCCTAGGGTTTTGAACTATTTGTTCTCTAGGTTGAGTTTAAGGTACGCCGAAAAAATTAGCAATACACGTCATTTGTTCTACCAACAATTGGTTGGTTTGGGTTGTGTTGTGTTTTGTATTAAGGGGTTAAACACTTGTCCCATTTGTTGTGTTAACATGTGGACCATTTCATGATTGCTTTCGTCCATTTGTTGCCTAATTACTTGCGCTGAATTAATAGTAATTGCTAGCGTATAACTTTGAAATCCTGGTGGGGGTTGATTTATTTTGCCCATGTTTCCACCAGATCCTGATCCTTGTAATGGTGAAGACCTATTTACCAAGGAGTCATAATACAATGACGATGCATTTTTCAAACTTGTCATCGTTGTAGTAGGAATCCCATAAGGTTGTTCCCTACCATACAAAGGCATTGAAAAGTTGATAGCAAAGGGCCTATGAACACTTCCTATAGAAGGAGGCGTTCCTATGGGCATTTGGGGTCCCGTGGAAGAAAAACTAGGCGCATTTTGAGATATTTCAAACGCAGGTGTCGAACCTTATGACGAAGTTATGGCCTCTGATACAGAGATTGACCTTGTATTTCCCCCTATCGAAGGAGTAGGGTTAAGCACCATGTTGTTTTCGTTTGAATTTTTTGGCGGATTAGCCATTCTTCTTAGTCTTGCCCGTTTAGGTCTTTCTACGTCGGTTATGGATAATTTACCGCTTCTTAGAATCATGCAACACATTAAAATTCCTTTGACTAAGAGTTGTTATGATATTTTTCGCACTAAGGTCCCACCGGGTGTGCAAATTTGTTCGCTGGTGTTTTCCGACGAACAACCTCTGGTTTCTAATTTAACGTTAAACTAGTTTACTTGCGGGATCAACCATACAAATCCTAGGACATAAGTGCGAATTTATTTGGTCAAAAGTGATGATTTATGATAATCTTATGGTTTTACATTTATTAAGTTTCTTACGTATGTTTGTATGATTCATAAAACCTAAACCAAGAACAAAAGTAAAATAACTTGGAAAAACTTAAAGGAAATAACTTCTAAAAATGTATAAAGTAATTGATCATAACAAGTAAAGACTATAAAAATAGAAAGAACTTGTAAATTGATTGAATTGTAAAAGTGCAAAGATGTTAAATAACTTGGAATTTATTAAACTTGAAGAAATACAAATGGTGTCACACGTACATTTTTCCAGAATTACACTCTTTTCTCTCACACGGGTACTTTGCGTTTTCTTACAGGAATTTGTACAATAATTTCCCACACAAATCTGCCACTAACGGGCAAATCCTAAAAGAACTAATGAGTTCTTCAAGACTTAGATTGTTCAGATATTTTGCTAGCTTTAAGGTTGTTACCATTGGTCTCCGTTTTGTAGGGAAACTTTTGATAATCTTCTTAGCATTATCAGCAGTAGAGTATCCTTGTCTAATACTCTCAGCCCAACAACAAACATCTGGAACTTGGAGAACATTGTTTCAATTGTTTCATCTTTCTCCATATTGAATGCTTTATACTTTTGAATCAAGGCAAGAGCCTTTGTCTCTTTCACTTGCACATTTCCTTCATGAGTCATCTAAAGAGAATCAAAGATGGACTTTGAGGTTTCTATGTTAGTTATCTTCTCATACTCCATATAAGAGATTACATTAAGCAAAATTGATCTCGCCTTATGATGGTTTTTGTACTCCTTCTTTTGTTGATCGCTCATAGAACTCCTTGCGAATTTCTTTCCAGTAGCATCTACTGGATGTGTGTAGACTTCAACTACCATACCCCATAGGTCTATATCGTATCCATGAAAGAAACTCTAAATTCTATCTTTCCAGTATTCAAACTTCTCGCCATCAAAAATTGGTGGTTTGACATTGTAATGATCTTTCTCTTGAGATGTTGAGGTTGAGTTTGATGGAGTAGGTGTGTCCATAATATCAAAGTAAACTCACAAAAAAAACGTTGGATCGGTACTGACACGATTAAGTGTATGATAACTCGATATCAGAATCAGAACTGGAGCTATGATTCCAATTGAAGGTGTGAGAAAACACGAGAAATGGGGTTTGAATGGTGTTTAAAAAAATAATTTCTATAAGAACAAACACAGTAAAATAAAAGAATAGAGAAAGAAAGAAAGAAAATAAGAATTTATCCTGGTTCACTTGTCAACCACAAGATACCTCCAGTCCACCTGTCAAGGTGATTTTGCCTTCAACATGGACTTAATCTACTATAATCTCAAATATTACAACCACATAAAAATTTTGTGCCTGTTGCACCCCAAAATTTGCCCTCACAAAACAAGACTTTGTGTGCTAAGAGATTCACAAGATTCACAAGACATCTTATGAGGTTCACAAGACCTATCATGAGGTTCACAAGGTTCACAAGACCTCTCATGAGGTTCACAAGGCTCACAAGACATCTTATGAGGTTCACAAGGTTCACAAAGTTCACAATTAGTCAGAAGATTTGACAATTCCCTCAGACAATGCATCCTCATAAGCAGTGCATCCAAAACTAGGGTTTTGATTTTAATCAGGCTAAATGGACTTACAAGACTTCAAGTTAGCTTCATAACATCTTATATGTGTTTAAGAACCCCCATGACAATTTTCAGAACTTTTCTCAAAGGTTTGCTCAGTCAGATGATCAGATAAGTCAAAATCAGTCAAAGCAGTTAAAAAGTCAAACTGAGATCAATTGTGGTCAAACCAAAGTCAAACTTCACGATTTTTTGTCAACATCAAGTATATGAAGTAAAATTCATCATTTTATCAAGGGTTGATCATGATTCATCAAGGATATTTCAGATCATCAAGAATCATAGGTTTCTAAATTAGGGTTTCCTTAAGAAAAGTTAACTGAACTTTGACCAGCCATAACTTTCACATGCTTCATCAAATTTTTCCCATCCAAAGCTCATTTTTAAGGAAATTGAATTCTATACAACTTTGTGTCTCACAAGCCAAGCCCAAAAATGCTTCATTTGGAAGGTATGAGCTAAGACATTATAGGTCCTTTTAAAAGTCAACAAAAAGTCAACAACTTCAAAAGCGTATAACTTGAGAATGGTAAAAGGTATGGACATGAAACCAATGGGTTTGGTTAGAGGACTCCTTAAGCTTTCCAAAATGTCCAATAACACCCTCATAACATTAAAATTGAAGGATTTGTGCCCTTTCAAAGTTGGGAAATTTTTGGGAGGTTTATGAAGCAAATAGGGCTTTAAAACCAATTTCTTCCAAATGGGCTTGCAAATTTGTAATCCAAACTTCAACATGACATAATGCACGACCCAATACTCATTTATTCATATTTTTATTATTTTTTATTTTATTTATTTTGATTTTATTCATTTTAAACCATTTTAAATTAAAATAAAATATATAAATCAAATATTTGAGTGAGATATTGTTTCTAGAAGGTTATAAACATGGATTAGATCAGATTGATATACAATTTATGGTGATTGTCTTAAGATAGAAAGGTTATATCAAAGAATATATGAAATTCAAGGCATGATCTTTTCAATCTCTTGTATCCAAAAAGTCCAAAGAACAATCACATGTTTTGACCTAATTTCATCAAGAGTGATATATATACAACATGAACACAAGCATTGCACACGAATTGGCTGCCTCAAGAGTAAGTTTCAAGTTTTCAAAAATTCACCAAAAACCTCAATTCGGATTCTTACATAGAGGCCATATCAAGAGATTTTGAAGGTTGCAATAACTTCCTAGATGATCATTGAACCTATTTGAACCATTTACAACATCCAAATCATTGCATATTGCTTAAACCGAATCGGTTTTGTTCTTGGTTTTGAAATTTTCGATTCTCATTATTTATGCATTACAAACTAATTTTGTTTATTGATTCATGATTAGTTGAAGCTTGTGATGGATTCTGGGCAAAAATCTTGGAGAAACCGTGGATAAATCGTTAGATGCCATCTTAGGGTTCATACCTTATGATTTAGGGTTTTTTAATTTAATGGATTTTAATTCATTTTGAAACCATAGATCAATTCAGTGAAGTGTATGGATCATGTTTGTGCTAACAATTTGATAAAATCATGTGTATTTGGCCGTGTATGAAATTCGCAGGTTCAAGAACGCAAGGAAATTCGCAGGAAATTTCCCAGTAAATTTCGCAGGAAAACCTGCGAAATTCCAAGGTTGAAGATGAAGTCAGCGCGCCAAAATTTGTGTTCAAAAATTTGTTATAATATTTTATGATTTAGTGTTGATATTATTTCAACTGATATAGCCTGGCTCAGTTGGTTGATGCGCGTATGTGTGATGTTCAAGGTCCTGGGTTCGAATCCCCCAGGCCTTTTTTGCTTTGTTGTTTTATTTTGATTTTTCCAGGATACGTACAAAAATATATGAGGATAGTTTATTAACACCAGTCGCGCGCTGGCCTAGTGGATGGTGTGCTGGTCTTGGAGGGTGCAATGCCTAGGGCCTGGGTTCGAATCCCAGCCCCAGGTAAGTCCTTTTTTCTCATTTTTTCTTATTTTATTTAATTTATTTATATTATAGTTAATTTAATTAATGAATAAATATTAAAATGGTTATTATTATTTTCTCATCTATAATTCAAAATCATGTTAAAATTTAAATTTGATTAAAATTACTTAATATTTATCTTATTATATATATTATATTATTTTGTATAAATAAATTAATTATATTAAAACCTAATTATTTTTATATAAACCCTAATATTTCATATAAAACCCTAATTCTATTTTCTAAACTCATGAACCCTAATTTATTTTTAAAAAAAAACCTAATTATTTTATAAATATTAATATTTGTATATAAATGTTAATTATGTTTATTTATTTTTATTATTTGTTTATATTATCATAGTTTTATATAAATAATGTAAATAATTTAATTAAATAGTAAACCCTAGTTTTTTTTTCTAAAACAATTAAGAATCCTAATTTTTTTTTCTTATGAATATAATTTATTTTTGTCGTATGTTTATTTAGTTATAATTAATTAATATTTTTATAATATGTATATAAAATTAAAATAATTAGACTATTAGTCATATATATAATATTTATCATTTATTTCTATTATTAATTAAAATCTTAAAAATAATTATTCATTAAAAATTGAACTTTTAATTTATTATTTATCATTATGCTAATTCTTTCATGTTATTCTTATTTATTTTATTATTACTAACCCCTTTATTTATTTATCTATTATGTGATTTTATTATTATTATTACTAACCCATTTAATTATTTATTTTATTTGCTTATTTTAATTATTTTTAATTATAATGTAATTGTATCCAATATGTAATAGTTGTAGAATAATTTTTATTATTTATTTTTAAATGCTATGGTTAGTAAAATAGGGAGTGCAAGACATGTTTGTATTTAAAAATTGAATTTAGATCATTAAAACTTAAAGATAAATATTTGAATTGGTACACTCACACACGTAAGTCGATCTTTGATTGCCATCTCACATTCTTAAGGGTTACCTCTCATGTTGCCTAAATAAAAGGTCAAGTAAGGTGTAAAGCAAAGTCCCTCATCTCATATCATCTAGTCCCTTAACAGATAAAAAGATCAAGTCCCTTCATGGTTGCCTTCGTAATGATCTTGTCCCTTTCGAATAAAAGATGATAAGTCCCTTCGAATTGCTTATACACCTTACAGTTGCCTAAATAACAACTGTCCCTTCACTTGCCCCTCACACATCCAAGGTAATGACTACCTATTCCTTAATAATAGGGATAGTCTTACCACTTAAAGGATATTTAAGAACAGAAAAGACTTAACTTAGGGTAGGTTCCTCTTATGTACTTGCTCACTCTTCAAAATATTTCAAAACACTTCACATTTTTCAAGCAATTTTCAAAACAAAGGTTTTATATTTATCCGTACATGGATCATTATAAAACACTTAAGAAAATTTCTAAACACACACTACACTCTCTCAAAAACATTTTAAAGTGAGCTAAGTAACTAAGAGCCCATGGATAACCATGGATGTAAAGGGTGTTAACACCTTCCTTTTACATAACCTACCCCCCGAACCCAAAAATCTTTTAAAAGGTCTTTCCTGTTCTTTTATGCCTTTCCTTTGGATAAAATAAAAGTCGGTGGCGACTCTTGCTATCCGCAACATTTAACTAAAGTCAGTTCTCCCACCGTGTTACAGAACTGGCGACTCTGCTGGGGATTTAATAAAAGAGGGGTACCCTTAGGAATTGGATCACTTTAAAATTGTTTGCCTTGTTTGCTTTATACTTATCTGTTGGGTGCTCTTATGTGTGAAAGATCCTAACCCAGATCTAGTGTACCATAGGTAAATGGCAATAGACCAAGGAAACTGTACGGCGTATACCGATATGGTTGATCTGGTGGCCATAGTTAGTGTGACTTCTTGGTTGGTGCTTATGTTCCTTAAGTCAAGTTGAGGATAATATGAGGCTGCCATACATTGTCAATACACTAACTAACTTTTAGAACCCTAGTTATCCCATCTTGGCCTTTAGAAAAGTAGTGAGATAACCGGCTTTGGTGCAGACTGAAGTTGGTTGATACGCGATGCTACACTCATTGAGATTCTAAACTTGGAGGGTTTTGGTTGGCAAGTAAGTTGCCTACTGAACAACCACCCTTGTGAAGGATCAATGATATTGAGATCCCTTAGAACCTAGTTACTTTTGTAGGACAGGATGAACCATCTAAACTTCAGGGGAGGGTACTTACCATTGAACCTCATGCAAGCCTTTAAACCTAAGGCTATGGTGTGATTTGTTTGTGTGTGCCACATGTTTGTGATTGAACATAACATCATAGCATCATCATGCATCATAAGCATAGCATTTTCACTAACCATTTCAAGGACCAAAGGATTTATCTTTGTTCTTTGTTGCAGGTCATGGCTTCTGCTCGTAGAAACACTATCAGGATCAACTTTGTAGGGATACCTCCTAAGCTTAAAGAGTTGGTTTCTCAAGTGTCTGAAAACTCCCAGTTCATCAAGAGACATGGTCACCTGCTAGATCTAGTCACTTCAGGGTTCAATGAAGACATGATGAGTGTTCTGTTTCAGTTCTTTGACCCTAAGCACCATTGCTTCACATTCCCCGACTATCAGCTGGTTCCTACAATGGAAGAGTTCTCTAAACTTCTGGGTATACCTGTTCTTGATCAAAGACCCTTCACAGGCTTGGAGAAAGATCTTAAACCAGAGGTTATTGCTGCAGCTCTACATCTGAAGAAGTCAGACATTGTTCTAGAAACGAGAAGCGGAGTTAAGGGTATTCTTGCTAAGGTGTTGATGGAGAAGCCTCAAGTGTTCTTGAAGGCTATGAGCTATGATGCTTTTGAGGAGATCTTAGCCTTGCTGATTTATGGCTTAGTGTTGTTCCCCAATCCAGATCAGTTTATAGACGTTCATGCCATCAACATATTTCTGAGTCACAATCCAGTGCCTACATTGCTTGGAGACATCCTACATTCTCTTCACACCCGTACTACAAGGGCAAAAGGAACTTTGATGTGTTGCATACCTTTGCTATCTAGGTGGTTTATTTCTCACCTTCCTCGTTCAGTGATGAAGAATGAGCAAGGGTTCAGATGGTCTAAGAGGATTATGTCACTCTCTCATTCAGATATCCATTGGTGCTCCAGATCTATGGAGAATGTCACTATCATTGACCGTTGTGGGGAGTTTCCTAATGTGCCACTTCTAGGCATAAGAGGAGGCATCACTTACAACCCTTCCTTAGCTTTACGACAGTTTGGTTACGCTCGGAGTGATGGTCCACATGACATGTTGATTCAGGGTATTGTGTTTGACTACGACAACGATCTGCAAAGTTACCGTCAAAGGTTTATACGAGCATGGGGAAAAGTGAACAAGGTTGACAGCAAGACTCTGGAGCCCAAGTACACTATTCCTATGGAATCTTACCTCAGATGGGTACGATCCCGTGCTCAGACTCTTATGATGCCATATCCTGCCATCCTGCCAGTTACTATGGAACCTGTTGCTGAAGGAGATACTTCTTATACCATTCTTCACCCAGACATGCCCACTGACATGGAAGACTTGCAGAGATCCTGGATCCAGTTGAAGGAGCAAAGGGATACTTTCGAGGCTTATTACAAAGCAAGTCAAGAAAGAATCCTGGAGCTGACAAAGCAAGTTCACGAGGAGCAGAATCTCAACTCATACCTCAACACAAAGAGGAAACGTCCATGGGAGACTTAAAACCCCATCTTTTGTATTTATTTCATTTCATTCTTATTGTAAGCCCAAGGGGCAAACAAATTTATTACTAATAAAAGTTTACTTTCTTGTTTGTTTAAGCAAATTTAAACCCTGCGGTCCTTGAAAACATTGCATACGCATTTACATACCATATCACTGCATCACAGGTTTATTGTGTACAGGTTTCTTATCTTCTCGCTGTTTATTTCAGCAATGGCTCTTGAACAAACAGTTAAAGATCTCCAGGCACAAAATGCACAGTTCCAAGAGCTGATCCTGAACTTGTCCAAGGGGCAGGCTGAATTGAAGACACTGCTGGCAGAGAAGACTAAGAAGACTAGAAGGTCAGGAGGCCTGATCAACATGGGAAGAAGGTTCAGAGGTCCTGTCAAGACCAGAGAACAGGTTGAAGATTATGAGTCTGAAGAGTATGAGAAAGAGGGAGGCAGACTCCACAACACCATGGGGGACTCTGATTCTGAAGCTAACTACTATCATGAGCCTAATGAGGATAAGTTCAAGATGCTGGTGGATAAAATGGATGCTATGGAATTGCAAAAGTCTTCTGGGCTGGATTTTGAAGACCTGAGTTTGATATCTGGGGTGGTTATACCCATTGGTTTCAAGGTTCCTACTTTCGTAGTTTATGATGGTGTCTCTTGTCCCAAGCTGCATCTGAGGTCTTATGTCAGGAGAATCCAACCCCATACTGCTGATAAGAAGTTGTGGATCCATTTTTTCCAAGAGAGCTTATCTGGAGCTCAATTGGAATGGTACTATCAGTTGGAGAGTGTCAACATCCGTGATTGGAATGATCTTGCTGAAGCCTTCTATAAGCAATATCAATACAATGCTGATTTAGCCCCTACTCGCATGCAGCTACAAAGCATGTCTATGGGTGCTAAAGAAAATTTCAAGGAGTATGCCCAGAAGTGGAGAGACTTGGCTGGAAGAGTGCAACCCCCTCTAACTGATAGGGAGTTAGTGGATATGTTCATGTGTACGTTAAATGGTCCTTTTTACAGTCATCTCATTGGAAGCTCATCATCTGGCTTCACTGAGTTGATAATGACAGGAGAGCGCGTAGAAAGTGGTATAAAGAGTGGCAAGATTCAAGTGGGTGCTTCTTCATCAGGTGCTGCAAAGAAGCCTCCTAGTGGGAAGAAAGAGGCAAATGCTGTTTATGGTCAACCTGATCGTAATAGGAGGCATCAGTCTGTGAGTGCAGTTTATATCTCCAATCCAACTCCTGCAACAATAGAGCCACCCCAGGGCAATCAATAGAGGCCTAGAAGGCAGTTCACTAAGATCAACATGTCACTGGCCCAAGCCTTGCAACACTTGTTGAAGGGTGAACTTATCACTTTGAGGGACCCTCCTCAGAATCCCAATGTTACCTCTCCCAGGTACAATCCTAATGCACGATGTGTATATCATTCAAATTGTCAGGGACATGATACCAATAGTTGCTGGGTATTGAAGAATAAAATTCAAGATATGATTGATGCTGGAGAGATTGAGTTTGACCCTCCGGGTACTCAAAATGTGATTACTGCTCCTATGCCAAATCATGAGAAGACTGTCAATGCCATTGATGAAGTTTCACATATTTCCTCAGTTGCAGACGTGACTACACCGTTGTCTGTTATTAAGAAGAAGTTGGTACAAGCTGGGTTCTTTCCAGGTTGTCGTGAAGATTTTTTATATTGTGCTTATAGGCCGGATAGTTGCTGGAAGTTGAAGGACGGAATCCAACGCCTCATGGACAATTATACAATATTGTTTGAGAGGACACCTTCTGTGGAGAGCATGGTTGAACATATAACTAAAGGTGCGAAGGTTGAATAGGTGGATATGGTTGATAAAGTGCCGGTAAGAATCACTTCCAAAGGACCTATCAAAATCACTCATAAGGGTCCAATTAAGATTACTGCTGAAGGCCATGTGAAGATTGTTGCTGAAGCTAGAGTGGCTCCTATGATCATTACCGCTCCAGGTCCTATTCCATATACTTCTGATAAAGATGTGCCTTGGCATTATGGGTCCGATGTTTATATTCATGGTGTTAAGCAGGAATCCTTAGCTGATGCACCTGTTGTTGGTGAAAATCTGGATGTTGATAATATTGCTGGATCTAGTAAGATCACATGAAGTGGAAGAGTTTTCTCTCCTCCAGTTACCTCCAAGAATGCAGTCACTCCAGCTACTACCTCTACTGCTGATGCTCGGGGCAAAGGTCCTATTATTGAACCTATACAAAATGATGCACCAGCTGCTGATGATCTTTCTAAACAGATGGAAGAAGTACTGAAAATCATTCGCAAGAGTGATTATGATGTTGTTGATCAATTGGGGCATACTCCCTCCAAGATTTCTATGCTGTCTTTATTATTGTGTTCCGAGGCTCATGCCAAGGCCCTGATTAAATTTTTGAAGACTGCTCACGTACCAAATGAAATTTCTGTAGACCAGTTTGAAAATTGTGTTGCACACTTGACCTATGATAATGGGTTAGGTTTCTCCGATGCTGATTTGACTCCTGCTAAGAGGGATCATAACAGGGCTCTACATATCTCTATTGAATGTAGGGGCACTACCCTGTCACATGTATTAATAGACAATGGTTCCTCTCTGAATGTGTTGCCCAAAGAAGTCCTGAATAAGCTTAGTCCTGGAGATGCTGTGTTGAAGCCCAGCAATATAGTGGTGAAAGCTTTTGATGGCTCGAGAAGAGTGGTGCATGGAGAAATTGATCTCCCAATCAAAGTAGGTTCTCAGGTCTTCAATTCTACCTTTTATGTCATGGATATTCGTCCGTCGTATTCTTGTTTGCTTGGGCGTCCCTGGATCCATGGGGCAGGTGCTGTAACCTCCACTTTACATCAGAAGCTGAGATATCCAGTAGAAGGAAAAGTTGTCACTGTTCACGGAGAGGAAGGATACATAATTAGCCATGTGAACACCTTTAAATATCTTGAAGTGGAAGGTGAATATGTTGAAACTCCGTGTCAGACATTTGAAGTGGTTCCTTGGATTGTTAATAATTATGAAGCTCCTCCTGTTGTCAAAAAGTTCCTGTGGTCACCAGAGTACCTCCTATAATGGCCTCCCTCAAAGATGCTAGAGCTGTGGTGGATGAAGGTGGTTGTACTATTTGGGGTCAGCTTCCTAACATTCCTTACAAGTCTGACAAATTTGGTTTGGGTTTCACTGCAGAGTCCCAGAAGGCTGTTCGTCGTGCTCGTGCTGTTCGTATCACCAATCAGGGGATTATGAAGAATCAGATCAATGCTGTGGGTGACTATGATGAAGACTACAATTTGGATGCTTGGATTTTTCCTACTGTGGGTGCTGGGCTCAATAACTGGAAAGCTGAAGATGTTATTCCTATCTCCCTTAGTCAGGAGTAAATACTATTACAGTGTTGTTACTTTTAAAGTTTGTAATTCTTTGAACAATTAAACTCTTAAGCCTTGTGCCTTACTCGGGGCACAATGGTGTGCTTGTTACGGGATGTCATTTCATTTGCATACTTCATTCAATAAAAATCAGTGGACGTTTCGCTTTCGTAAATATTGTGTTCCTTGTCTTTCTTTTCTTTTATTTTTGTTTTATCAGCTATGTGTTCTTACACACACCCACATCACTACAATGCAGATCCTCATCCACTCTGGATCCTGTTGATAACAGTTCTACTATTGCCAATTATAATTTCGAGAATCCGATCTATCAAGCTGAAGATGGAAAGGAGGACGATTGTGAAGTACCTGTAGAGCTTGCTAGGTTGTTACAACAAGAAGAGAAAGCTATACAGCCACATGAAGAGCCAGTTGAAGTTGTGAATCTGGGAACTGAAGAAAACAGGAAAAAGGTCAAGATAGGGGCTGAATTAGAGGATAGTGTCAAGAGCAGATTGATTCAGATGTTACATGACTATGTGGAGATTTTTTCTTGGTCCTATGAAGATATGCCAGGTTTGGATACAGACATTGTGGTTCACCGCTTACCAGTGAAAGAAGATTGTCGTCCAAAGAAACAGAAGGTTCGTCGCATGCGTCCTGAGATGTCAGAGAAGATTAAGGCAGAGGTAATGAAACAGTTTGATGCAAGGTTCTTAGCTGTGACTTCTTATCCTCAATGGGTTGCAAATGTGGTGCCGATACCCAAGAAAGATGGTAAGGTACGTATGTGTGTAGACTACAGAGATTTGAACAAGGCTAGCCCCAAAGATGACTTTCCACTTCCTCATATTGATGTTCTGGTAGACAACACTGCTCAGCATAAGGTATTCTCTTTTATGGGTGGTTTCTATGGTTATAATCAGATCAAGATGGCACCTGAAGATATGGAGAAGATGACATTTATTACACAATGGGGCACTTTTTGTTATAAAGTGATGCCATTTGGTTTGAAGAATGCAGGGGCAACATATCAGCGTGCTATGGTGGCTTTGTTTCATGATATGATTCATCATGAGATAGAGGTATATGTGGATGATATGATAGCCAGGTCCCAGAATGAAGAGCAACATCTTGATCATCTGCATAAGTTGTTTGAGAGGTTGAAGAAATACAAGTTGAGATTGAACCCAAATAAGTGTACTTTTGGAGTTAGATCTGGTAAGCTCCTGGGTTTCATTGTCAGTGGAAAAGGTATTGAAGTAGATCCTGCGAAAGTGAAAGCTATACAAGAGATGCCAGCTCCCCGTACTGAGAAGGAAGTTAGAGGTTTCTTGGGACGATTGAATTACATTGCAAGATTTATTTCCCAATTAACTGCCACCTATGAGCCAATCTTCAAGTTGTTGAAGAAAGGTCAGGTAATGGAATGGAATGACAAATGCCAGACTGCCTTTGATGAAATCAAGAAATATCTTCTAGAACCTCCAATATTGATGCCACCAGTTGATGGAAGACCCTTGATTATGTATTTAACAGTATTAGACAACTCAATGGGGGTGTGTGTTGGGGCAACATGACGAGTCTGGTCGAAAAGAGCAGGCAATATACTACCTTAGCAAAAAGTTTACCGACTGTGAAACAAGATACTCACTGCTAGAGAAAACTTGATGCGCTTTGGCATGGGCTGCTCGCCGACTAAGACAGTATATGTTGACTCATACTACCTTATTGATTTCAAAGATGGATCCAATCAAGTACATATTCGAGAAACCTGCTCTCTCCGGAAGAATTGCAAGATGGCAAATGATCTTAACAGAATATGATATACAATATACTACTCAGAAGGCCATTAAAGGAAGTGTTGTAGCTGATCATTTGGCTCATCAAGCAGTGGATGATTATCAGTCAATGAGTTTTGAGTTCCCTGATGAAGACATTATGATTATTACCAAAGAACCTGGACAATATGACGGACCTGAACAAGGATCCCGATGGACTATGGTTTTTGATGGAGCTTCTAACGCACTCGGTAATGGTGTTGGTGTTGTGATCAGTTCCCCTGAAGGTTGTCATATCCCGATTACTTCCAGACTTTGTTTCTATTGTACTAATAATATGGCTGAGTATGAGGCATGTATCCTGGGTATCAAAGCTGCCATTGATTTGAAGATTCAGTTCCTAGACGTGTATGGAGATTCAGCCCTGGTAGTAAGTCAGATTAAAGGAGATTGGGATACCAAGCATGATAATCTCATTCCTTACAGAGAGCATGTGTTGTCTTTGATCCCACATTTTAAAGAGATTACCTTTGGACATATTCCACGAAGAGAGAATCAGTTGGCAGATGCCTTAGCCACCATGGCATCCATGTTTGAGATCAGCTGGGATGATGAAGCTCCCAAGATTACTATTGATAGATTTGAAAAGCCTGCATATTGCAATGAGATTGACACTGAAGAAGCAGAGGAGAAGCCTTGGTTCTATGAAGTGAAAAGATATCTTGAAGCCCAGGAGTTCCCTGAAGGGGCATCTATTAAAGATAGAATGTTTCTGAGAAGGTTTTCTGCTAAGTTCTTTTTGAGTAATGGCATTTTGTACAAGCGCAATCATGATTCAACTTTGCTTCGTTGTGTGGATAAGAAGGAAGCAACAGAGATTATGGAAGACATGCATGATGGGATCTTTGGCACTCATTCTAGTGGTCATACTATGGCAAAGAAGATATTGAGAGCAGGTTACTATTGGTCTACCATGGAAGTTGATTGCTATCAACACTCCAGAACATGTCACAAGTGTCAAATTTATGCTGATAAAGTCCATATACCTCCATCACCATTGAATGTGTTGACTGCTCCTTGGCCTTTTGCCATGTGGGGCATTGATATGATTGGTGAGATCAAACCTACTGCTTCTAATGGGCATCGTTTCATCCTGGTTGCTATTGATTACTTCACGAAGTGGGTAGAGGCAGCTTCATTTGCATCTGTTACTAAGAATGTGGTGGCTCGATTCATTAAGAATAATCTCATATGTAGGTATGGCATCCCTGAAAGGATTATTACTGACAATGGCTCTAATCTGAACAACACTATGATTACTAATCTCTGCACGCAGTTCAAGATTAAACATCACAACTCTTCTCCGTATCGTCCAAAGATGAATGGGGCAGTAGAAGCTGCTAATAAGAACATTAAGAAGATTATACAGAAGATGACTGTTACTTATAAGGATTGGCATGAGATGTTACCATTTGCTCTTCATGGTTATCACACTACAATACGTACTTCAATAGGGGCAACCCCATTCTCCTTAGTCTATGGTATGGAAGCAGTTCTGCCCATTGAAGTTCAGATTCCCTCCTTAAGAATTATGAAGGATGCAGGCTTGGATGAAGATGAGTGGATTCAGACTCGACTTGATCAGATAAATTTGATTGATGAGAAGAGGTTAGCAGCCGTTTGTCATGGCCAGATGTACCAGAAACGAATGATCAAGGCTTTTAATAAGAAGGTTAAGCCAAAGGTATATCAGGCAGGTGACTTGGTAATCAAGCGTATCATATTACCACAGGGTGATCCTAGGGGCAAGTGGACTCCTACATATGAAGGACCATTTGTAGTCAAGACAATATTCTCAGGAGGTGCCATGATACTTACTTCTATGGACGGTGAAGACTTCCCACAGCCTGTAAACGCAGACATGGTTAAAAAATACTACGCATAAAAAGAGACCCGCTAGGTTGACTGGCCTAGGCAAAAATAAGGGCATCCCGGCGAACCAAAAGGGTTCGGGCAAAAATTAGGGATATATATATAAAAAATGTACACCCGGCAAGTCGAAAACCTGAAAAGGCGGCTTGGGCAAAAAAGGGTATCCCGGTGGATTGAAAACCTGAAAGGGCAATCCAGGCAAAAGTTAGGGATTAAAGCGTATGACTATGTCTCGTTTGGATCACCCATGAAACTACAACCAGTTGTGCTACTTACTCAAGTTCAAACAGATAAAGCTCAATCCAATCGTTTCCGTCCCGACAGCAGAAGATGAGATACTTGAAGATAATGGCAATAGTAGAATTAAAACTCAATAGGATTATTTCCCACATAGCTGATTTTCTTTGTTTTGTAAAATTTTTTATGACAAATTCCTCTTACTAGGATTTCTGTCTCCTTGTACAAACTTGCCTATGTATAGGTCACTTTTTGATATAAATAAAATTTCATCTTTGAATCCAGATTTACTTTTACCCTATTTACATAAGCGAAACGTCCATTGGTTATGTTTGAATGTATGTATGCTTTTGAATATGATTGATGTTTACAAGAAATGCATAAAATGCTTAATATGATTGATGTTTACCAGAAATGCATGAAAATGCAGTAATAGTATTTACTAAGGACGAACGAGGGAAGGAATTCAACGAAGCTTCGCCGGTTCATCCCTACAAGACAGCTACAAATCCCCTAGTAGGGCAAATCCATCTTCATAAATACTTTAAGTTACATCTCCCCTGGAATTTATATCCATCTCTTTTATCCTCATACGGATAGTCAGGAATTTATTCTTTCAATAGGAGTATGACGAACGAAGACGAGAGGTTATGGATACCTTACTATCAAACGAAGACGGGAGGTTATGGATACCTTACTATCGAACGAAGACGGGAGGTTATGAATACCTTACTATCGAACAAACAAGACGAGAACGAGTTCCTCATATTCTTCACTACATTATCAAACAGAACGAGTTCCCCACATTCTTCAGCAATAAATCGGGATTTATTTTCCCTGGCCAGCAGTTGTTATACAAAGATACCCGGACGCTATCAAGTTGCATGATGCATACATACATCATTTACATCATACCATAACATACATATCCATAATTACATAATACATTACTTAAGTGCATCGTACTACGCATGCATACATAATGCATAAACTAATATTTTCCTTGCAGGATAGTTATATGCAGGTAAAACAATATCAACAATTTATACCTCGGGATGTTGTTTATCCTCCTGAAAGCTATCATGACTTTGGGCCGTTTTTTATCTTCCCAAAAGTTATACTTATACCTCGGGACGTTGTTTATCCTCTTGAAAGCTATCATGACCTTGGGCTGTTGTTTATCTTCCCAAAGGTTATCTCATTATCTTGGGACGTCGTTTATCTTCCCGAAAGCTATCTTGAGACGTCGTTTATCTTCTCAAAAGCCATATGGTTACCTTGGGCCGTTGTTTATCTTCCCAAAGATTATCTCATTATCTCAGGACGTCGTTTATCTTCCCGAAGGCTATCTTGAGACGTTGTTTATCTTCTCAAGAGCCATATCATTACTTTGGGCCGTTGTTTATCTTCCCAAAAGTATTATCAAACCTTGGGCCGTTGTTTATCTTCTCAAGAGCCATATCATTACTTTGGGCCGTTGTTTATCTTCCCAAAAGTATTATCAAACCTTGGGTCGTTGTTTATCTTCCCAAGAGTCATATCATTACCTCGGGCCGTTGTTTATCTTCCCAAAAGCTATATCTTCATACTTTGGACTACTTTATTCTATAAGAAATATATCTGAAGAAATTTTCTCCGAATGGCATCTCTAAGCCCATCTCCTAGTTTTTCCAAGTGGCATCTTCAAGCCCACTCAAGAATATACCACTAGTCATCAGTATTACTCTACGCACCGGTGAGTGCAAATTTTTGGGCTTTTGTGTTCAATCCCCTTCAACCTTCCAGGTCACGAATGGCACATATACCAATCTAACCCCTCAAGTTTCAGAAAATTGAACAGGGGCAGCTGTTGCACCCCAAAATTTGCCCTCACAAAACAAGACTTTGTGTGCTAAGAGATTCACAAGATTCAGAAGACATCTTATGAGGTTCACAAGGTTCACAAGACCTCTCATGAGGTTCAAAAGGTTCACAAGACCTCTCATGAGGTTGACAAGGTTCACAAGACATCTTATGAGGTTCACAAGGTTCACAAAGTTCACAATTAGTCAGAAGATTTGACAATTCCCTCAGACAATGCATCCTCCTAAGCAGTGCATCCAAAACTAGGGTTTTGATTTTAATCAGGCTAAATGGACTTCCAAGACTTAAAGTGAGCTTCATAACATCTTATATGTGTTTAAGAACCCCCATGACAAGTTTCAGAACTTTTCTCAAAGGTTTGCTCAGTCAGATGATCAGATAAGTCAAAATCAGTCAAAGAAGTTAAAAAGTCAAACTGAGATCAATTGTGGTCAAACCAAAGTCAAACTTCATGATTTTTTGTCAAAATCAAGTATATGAAGTGAAATTCATCATTTTATCAAGGGTTGATCATGATTCATCAAGGATATTTCAGATCATCAAGAATCAGAGGTTTCTAAATTAGGGTTTCCTCAAGAAAAGTCAACTGAACTTTGACCAGCCATAACTTTCACATGCTTCATCAAATTTTTCCCATCCAAATCTCATTTTGAAGGAAATTGAATTCTCTACAACTTTGTGTCTCACAAGCCAAGCCCAAAAATGCTTCATTTGGAAGGTATGAGCTAAGACATTATAGGTCCTTTTAAAAGTCAACAAAAAGTCAACAACTTCAAAAGAGCATAACTTGAGAATGGTAAAAGGTATGGACATGAAACCAATGGGGTTGGTTAGAGGACTCCTTAGGCTTTCCAAAATGTCCAAGAACACCCTCATAGCATTAAAATTGAAGGATTTGTGCCCTTGCAAAGTTGGGAAATATTTGGGAGGTTTATGAAGCAAATAGGGCTTTAAAACCAATTTCTTCCAAATGGGCTTGCAAATTTGTAATCCAAACTTCAACATGACATCATGCACGACCCAATCCTTATTTATTCATATTTTTATTATTTTTGATTTTATTTATTTTGATTTTATTCATTTAAAACCATTTTAAATTAAAATAAAATATATAAATTAAATATTTGAGTGAGATATTGTTTCTAGAAGGTCATAAACATGGATTAGATCAGATTGATATACAATTTATGGTGATTGTCTTAAGATAGAAAGGTTATATCAAAGAATATATGAAATTCAAGGCATGATCTTTTTCAGTCTCTTGGATCCAAAAAGTCCAAAGAACAATCACATGTTTTGACCTAATTTCATCAAGTGATATATATACAACATGAACACAAGCATTGCACACGAATTGGCTGCCTCAAGAGTAAGTTTCAAGTTTTCAAAAATTCACCAAAAACCTCAATTCGGATTCTTACATAGAGGCCATATCAAGAGATTTTGAAGGTTGCAATAACTTCCTAGATGATCATTGAACCTATTTGAACCATTTACAGCATCCAAATCATTGCATATTGCTTAAACCGAATCGGTTTTGTTCTTGGTTTTGAAATTTTCGATTCTCATTATTTATGCATTACAAACTAATTTTGTTTATTGATTCATGATTAGTTGAAGCTTGTGATGGATTCTGGGCAAAAATCTTGGAGAAACTGTGGATAAATCGTTAGATGCCATCTTAGGGTTCATACCTTATGATTTAGGGTTTTTTAATTTAATGGATTTTAATTCATTTTGAAACCATAAATCAATTCAGTGAAGTGTATGGATCATGTTTGTGCTAACAATTTGATAAAATCATGTGTATTTGGCCGTGTATGAAATTCGCAGGTTCAAGAACGCAAGGAAATTCGCAGGAAATTTCCCAGTAAATTTCGCAGGAAAACCTGCGAAATTCCAAGGTTGAAGATGAAGTCAGCGCGCCAAAATTTGTGTTCAAAAATTTGTTATAATATTTTATGATTTAGTGTTGATATTATTTCAACTGATATAGCCTGGCTCAGTTGGCTGATGCGCGTATGTGTGATGTTCAAGGTCCTGGGTTCGAATCCCCCAGGCCTTTTTTGCTTTGTTGTTTTATTTTGATTTCTCCAGGATACGTACAAAAACATATGAGGATAGTTTGTTAACACCAGACGCGCGCTGGCCTAGTGGATGGTGTGCTGGTCTTGGAGGGTGCAATGCCTAGGGCCTGGGTTCGAATCCCAGCCCCAGGTAAGTCCTTTTTTCTCATTTTTTCTTATTTTATTTAATTTATTTATATTATAGTTAATTTAATTAATGAATAAATATTAAAATGGTTATTATTATTTTCTCATCTATAATTCAAAATCATGTTAAAATTTAAATTTGATTAAAATTACTTAATATTTATCTTATTATATATATTATATTATTTTGTATAAATAAATTAATTATATTAAAACCTAATTATTTTTATATAAACCCTAATATTTCATATAAAACCCTAATTCTATTTTCTAAACTCATGAACCCTAATTTATTTTTAAAAAAAACTAATTATTTTATAAATATTAATATTTGTATATAAATGTTAATTATGTTTATTTATTTTTATTATTTGTTTATATTATCATAGTTTTATATAAATAATGTAAATAATTTAATTAAATAGTAAACCCTAGTTTTTTTTTCTAAAACAATTAAGAATCCTAATTTTTTTTTCTTATGAATATAATTTATTTTTGTCGTATGTTTATTTAGTTATAATTAATTAATATTTTTATAATATGTATATAAAATTAAAATAATTAGACTATTAGTCATATATATAATATTTATCATTTATTTCTATTATTAATTAAAACATTAAAAATAATTATTCATTAAAAATTGAACTTTTAATTTATTATTTATCATTATGCTAATTCTTTCATGTTATTCTTATTTATTTTATTATTACTAACCCCTTTATTTATTTATCTATTATGTGATTTTATTATTATTATTACTAACCCATTTAATTATTTATTTTATTTGCTTATTTTAATTATTTTTAATTATAATGTAATTGTATCCAATATGTAATAGTTGTAGAATAATTTTTATTATTTATTTTTAAATGCTATGGTTAGTAAAATAGGGAGTGCAAGACATGTTTGTATTTAAAAATTGAATCTAGACCATTAAAACTTAAAGATAAATATTTGAATTGGTACACTCACACACGTAAGTCGATCTTTGATCGCCATCTCACATTCTTAAGGGTTACCTCTCATGTTGCCTAAATAAAAGGTCAAGTAAGGTGTAAAGCAAAGTCCCTCATCTCATATCATCTAGTCCCTTAACAGATAAAAAGATCAAGTCCCTTCATGGTTGCCTTCGTAATGATCTTGTCCCTTTCGAATAAAAGATGATAAGTCCCTTCGACTTGCTTATACACCTTACAGTTGCCTAAATAACAGCTGTCCCTTCACTTGCCCCTCAAACATCCAAGGTAATGACTACCTATTCCTTAATAATAGGGATAGTCTTACCACTTAAAGGATATTTAAGAACAGAAAAGACTTAACTTAGGGTAGGTTCCTCTTATGTACTTGCTCACTCTTCAAAACATTTCAAAACACTTCACATTTTTCAAGCAATTTTCAAAACAAAGGTTTATATATATATATATATATATATATATATATATATATATATATATATATATATATATATATATATATATATATATCCGTACATGGATCATTATAAAACACTTAAGAAAATTTCTAAACACACACTACACTCTCTCAAAAACATTTTAAAGTGAGCTAAGTAACTAAGAGCCCATGGATAACCATGGATGTAAAGGGTGCTAACACCTTCCTTTTACATAACCTACCCCCCGAACCCAAAAATCTTTTAAAAGGTCTTTCCTGTTCTTTTATGCCTTTCCTTTGGATAAAATAAAAGTCGGTGGCGACTCTTGCTATCCGCAACATTTAACTAAAGTCAGTTCTCCCACCGTGTTACAGTGCCTAACAACCACTAAGATCCGCAACCTTAGTCTTCCTAAAGCTCCTGGCCAACACTAGGTCCTTTAGGAAATGCAAACAAAATTTTGCTACAAGGTTTGTTTACAAAGAAATGCTTCTAAAATAAGCAGGTGCAAACACAAATTAAGAGCTTTTGAAATTTGATACTACAAATAAAATTTTAACGTTTGAGCTTTGTAGTCATGTGTCGCTCCCCAGACTTTCGTCCCGGTGCAAACGTGAATTGTCGGCGAGGACGGTCGGATGGTGAAGGTTGAATAGAGTCTCCAACTAGGCATTTTTATCCCGAAGGAAAGGTAATGTTGCATAAACCTAGAAAGAAATGGATAAGACGGTTGCGAACCAAAGAGACTGGGTAAGGGGGTCGGTTACGACCTGGGAAGGTATTAGCACCCAGATCGTCCGTCGTACTCGACGGGATCCATGCTTACCTAATTGTGTTTTAAAATGGGGGAAGTGTACGTGCTAACTGTGTATAAAAGAGATGGATTTACAAAGTGGCAGTGCAAAAAAGACAAAAGTTCAAACTGAGGTTAAGAAAGGAAAGCTAGAAAGAGAAGAAGGGGAGACCTGGGGACTTTTGTTCGATAACCGTTAAGTTATGCCTACGTATCCTCTCATGCAATGAGAAAGTCAGAACACCGTAGTTCGACTCAAAGAGACTTGGTGTTTTGGGGTGAACTGCTTTCTTGTCTATGCTCAAGTGTATGACTCGTCTAGCTCGAGTGCTAATTGTCTTGCATTAGACGGAAGAAGCGATTTCTCTTTTTCAGAGTGAGTGTGATGAGAAAAGAATCCCGGAGGAGATGTTTATTGTTTGTTTTTGTGTTTTTCAGTTTTTTATTTGTCTTTGGTGTTTTGCATAGGATAATGAGATTAAGCCTTAATCAAGGGTCGTAAACTCAATATATCACCCCTGACTAGGGATAATGAGTCTACTTAAGTGTGAGATGAATATCCTAACTTAATTATCCTAATGATACAGGATTAAGATCATTAACTTACTTGTAATTATCAAGTGTTTTTTGGATTTTTGTTTTGTGTTAAGTAATGAGTTTAATCTCTAATCAGGGATTAGTGAACTCATTACACCATCCTAAGAGAAGGATGATAGATGAGGACACTTAAGATGAGGAAGATACCTCAACTTAATCCATGGTTAAGGATTAAAATCATTATATAACAAACCTTTATTAAAGTGGATTTTTATTAGAGATTAGATTAAGAAGTGAATTTTATGTTTGTAAGACTAAACCTGAGGGGGACTTGTCCATTAAACACTAGGGTTAGTCCCTCTGACCCAGGGGTAGAGATGTAACCCTATTATAAGGCCCAAGTTACAAGCTTAAGTCTTGATAATTATTAGGTGTTTTGATTAGAAGGTGAAAACAACTTAAAGGTTTAACACTAAGTATTACAATTATACACTCCATCCTAAGATAAGGATACATGCATAACCATAATACAGAGCCCCAAAACTTTAACTGTTTAGCCTTTGTTATTGAGATGAGAAGAAAAGACTCAAGGAGAATCAAAAGGTAAAAAACTAAGGGGGACTATTCACAACCCTAAGTTTATCATACTTGGTAGTTCCTATGGTTTGTGAGGCATAAAGAAAGTCTTCAGATTGGCCACCAAGGAAGGAGAAGTAGATGAAAAAGGAAGGAGATAGAAGAATAGGTTACTTACTTCCTGAAGAAGTTAAGTAACCTAAGAGTGGGATAAGAGAAAGAGAGAACACAAGTGAATCAAATTCACTTCAAGGACATGTAAAGATGCATATGAAAGGATAATAAGAGGTTGGATGTGGATACACATCCACATCCTGATCAACTTACCTGAAGCACCTGAAAGGGTTAGTATGAATGCATAAGGTATGAAATAAGATGAAATGAAACAAATTAAGGTGAAAATGATCAATCAATGTTCTCACATGACCTAAGGTGTCTAAGATGACATACAAATGCATGGGATGTCATGACAAGTTCACATGATGAGGATATGCAAAGATGAATGCAAGTATACATGGCAAATTAGGGTTTTTAGAATGCATGAGATGTCCATGATCAAAACAGAAGTGTCGCTCCCGATAAGTGGGACCGGCCCAAATAAAGGTACAAACGCGAACGGTCGGCGAGAGGGACAGTGAGAACACACAGTCGTGAACTCACTGGAGATGAATAGAGTCGCCAGCTAGGCATTTTTATCCCGGAGGAAAGGCAATGCTGCATAGGCCTGGAAAAGACATGGATAAGACGGTTGCGAACCAGAGAGACTGAGAAAGGGGGTTGGTTACAACCTGGGAAGGTATTAACACCCAGATTGTCCTCCGTACTCGACGGGATCCATGCTTAAAAGATTTGTGTTTTAAAGGGGTAGTGTCAGTGCAATCTGTGTATAAAATAGCTGGAAGAGAATGTACAGGTGTCAGTGCAAAGAAATGTGATGTGTATAAATGATGTGTCAGTGTGAGATCAGGAATATGATGCTCAAGATCATGAGGCTTAAAGAATAAAGCTGGAAAGAGGGGGAATATACAGAGACTTTTGTTCGATAACTGTTAAGTTATGCCTACGTATCCTCTCGTGCAATGAGGAAGTCAGAACACCGTAGTTCGACCCAAAGAGACTGAAAGATGAATTGACTTGTGAACTGCTTACTTGTCTATGCTTAAGTGTATGACCTGTCTGGCTCAGGTGCTAACTGTCTTGCATTAGACGGAAGAAGCGAGTTCTCGTTTGTGAGTGAATGAGATGAGAAAAGAATCCCAGAGGAGACGATTATTGTTTGTTTTTGTGTTTTTCAGTCTTTTATTGCTTTTTGAATTTTGTCATAAGTTAATGAGCTTAAGCCTAAACCAATGGGTTAGTAAACTCATCACATCTTCCCTCTGATTAGGGGTAATGAGAATACCTTAAGTGTGAAGTCAGATTCTCACACTTAATCACCTTTGATGTAGGATTAAGATCATTAACCTATTTGTGATTATTTAGATGTTTTTGTTGTTTTTGTTTAGTGTTGAGCAATGAGGTTAAGCCATAATCAGGGATTAAACAGACTCATTACACCATCCTAATAGAAGGATAATAGATGAGAATGTTTAAGCTGAGGAAAGCTCCTCAACTTAATCCATGATTAGGGATTAAACTCATGACAAAAAAAGCCTTTAATTAAGTGGATTTTATTTAATGATATGATGATGAAATGATTTTTAGGGTTTGTAAGACAACTTGAGGGGGACTTGTCCATTAACACTAGGGTTAGTCCTTCTTAACCAGTTAAGGAAGAATTAGAACCCTAATGCAAGGCCCAAGTTACAAGCTTGATGTCTTGATGATTATTAAATGAATTGATTAAGAGATTTAAACACATTAAGGGTTTAACACTTAGGATTAAAGTTATACACTCCATCCTAATAGAAGGATGCAGGCATAAGCTTAATCACAAAGCCTTAAAGCCTTTAGGGTTTAGTCCCTGATTATGAGGTGAGAAGAGAGGACTCAAAAGAGACACAAAGGCAAAACTAAGAGGGGGGACTAAACAAAACCCTAATCATTGTCATGCTTGGTTGTTCCTAAGGTCTGTGAGGTTTACAAGAGCAATCTTCAATGGAACCACCGGGAAGCAGATGAAAGGATCATGAGAAGCAAAGCAAATTGCTTCATTTAAGAAGACAAGTCACTTGAGGAAAGAAAGTAAGGAAGAAGAAGAATGAGCAAGCTCAAACTCAAACACATACAAAATGCAGCATGGATGCAAGAGGGAGATGAGAAGAAAGTATGAGAAGTGAAGGCAAATTCACTTCTCAAAGACACTTACCACCTGAAAAGTTAGAAAGGAAATGCAATGCAATGCAAAAATGAGATGAAATGGTATGATGAAAAACCAAACCAGAAGCACATACATGATGATAATGATGCTATGAGATGCTACAAACCAGAAACAACACATGTGGATGATCATACAAGCTTATGGATGCAAATGAAGCAAGCTAAGATACATGAACATGCATGAAAAGTTATGAGATGCATATGGCATACAACATGGTAAATACATGATGAAATGGTCAAACATGCCTTCAATATGTCTTATGATGTCAAATGAATCAAATGGAAGCATGAAATGTCATGGCAAGTCATGTTATGCAAGCAAATGCAAGATGAATGCATATGGAAGCCCAAATTAGGGTTTATGATCAATGCATCAAACAAAAACCAAAATCAGAAGCAAACAACATTATAAAAAATTGAAAATGCACTCAAAGGATCCCTAATCCTATACTAACTCACTGCCCAAAGGAGAGGTCTCAACTCTTAACCTAATTAAAATTATGATTTTCCTAAGTTTTCTAGGGTTTTAGGGTTCCTTAACAAGAAAAATGTCAAACAAAAGGAAAATGAAAGATCAAATCATGGCCATTTAATCTCACAAACTACATGCTAAACACAATGCAATGCAAAAATAATCAAGGTCCAACTCTTTAGGGTTAGGCAGAAATGATTTTTTGAAGTTTGGATCAAAATAATGCATCAAAATGATTTTAATTCAATGAAAAATTCTCAAAATGCATCAAGATCAAAAAATAAATTTGGTTTGATGGTTGGACAATGTTTCTAAATGTCTTAAAACATTTCATGAATTTTTTGGTGATTTTTAAATACCTAAAAGTATTTTTAATTAATTAATTTTCATTAATCAATTAAAAATAAACTTTTAAATATTTAAAAATACTTTTTTAATGCTAAAAATGAAAATAAAAATATTTTTGGGTTTTAAAAATTAATGAAACTCTTGACAAAAATTTTCATAATTTTTAAATGGTTTTTACTATTTTAAATAAATTGTAGAAAATAAATATGAAACAAATGAATTAAAATAAAGAAAAAGGAAAGTCAACTGAATGGAGGGCCAAGATGAATCCTGGGAGAAGAGGGATTGACTACGCGCGCAATCCAGTGGCCCATATTCAAACTGAGTTAAACATAATTATGAATTAATTAAATGTGATTAGGGTTTCTGATGATGAATCTCAGCCACACGCACGCGCGGCAAGTCAACCAGGTCAAAGCATCCAACGCTCCAGATTCAAACGTCCATTAATGACATGATTAAAACCCTAATGATTTTCAGGTGGCCGGAGAAGACCTCCGGTCGTCTTCTCCGGTGGGAACCCCACCTGAAAATCCCTAAAATCCTCAAAACGCAACCAAAATGAAATCTAAAAACACAGAAATGATTCCCACAACCCACTGAATCAAAACCCTAACACAAACATCATTTATATTTCATCAAACTCATGAATCGAAACAAACAAAATTTTAGGGCAAGACTTTCAGAACACGATTACATCCTTATTTTTCCACCGTTTTCAAAACCAAAGACATCAGAATGATCAGGAGAACATATAGAACAGCTTAGGAACTTAAAAAATCATTTCTGGAAAAAAAGTTCTTGAGCTACCTGAGTTTCGAAGCTTTCAATCCTGCAACTTTCTGACCCCTTCCTTTGATGCAAACCACACCCTTTGGTCCCTTGATGATGTCTGGATGCTTAGCAAGAGTTTATGTTGGCTAGTTTGGGAGATTGAACAAGTTCTGTTCAAGCTCAGGTGAGAACTGTGTTTGTGATTCAGGCAGTTTCAGGCAAGGGTGAGGGGTTCTTTGTGATCAGGATGATGATTTGAGAAGGTTTGTGAAGTTTGTCCAAGTGTTTGTGGCCTGTATGAAGAGTTTCGAAGGCTTTGGCTTTGAGAGTGAAAAATGGGGAAGTTGAGTTCTTGCTGGTTTCAGGCTTATGTCTTGTTGGTTTTGGTTCAATGAAGCATGGTGAGATGATTAGTGGAGTTTGTTTTAGTGTTTATGGCCTGTGGAAGGTGTTTCGAAGGAAAATGCAAGTTGGAGAGAGTTTGTGAATGTGTTGCTATGGCTTCCTTCAGGCTTGCCTCTTGTGTGGTTTTGCTAGCATTTTGTTTGTATAAATTAATCCCATTGGTCAGAGGATGTGACTTGGGCTGCTGTGATAGGTGTAGCTACTTTTGCAAAATGTCCACTCTTGTGTAAGAGAAGCATGGGTTATGTTCTAGGCTAGTACAAGTGGTGTGGGCTGCGCAGCATGGTGTGAGGGAAAGGCTAGAATGGTTCAGCATCATAGGCAGCAAGTGGATGGAAGTGTGATGATGGTTTTGCAACTTGCTTGCTTTTGGTTCACATGGAAATATCTTGCTTCACAAACCATGAAACATGTGATCTTTTGGTTCAAATCTGATTTTTAGAACTTGTATGATGCTTGCACATTGGTTAGACATGAATTAGAAGTCACAAATGCCTTGGTACAAAGTTTTTGCAAGTTTCTCATTTGGGGCATATTTTGAAAATTAGTGATTTTTGCCAACTTTGACACACCATAACTTTTGATCCAAAATGAATTAGGTCATGTTCTTGTACTTTTTGAAAAGGGAAAGATCTAATCTACAACTTTCATGACCAAAGTTTTTCCATTTGAAGCATTTTTGGATCAAAAAGTAAGGGTTGAAAAAGTTGCATAAAATGACATTTCATTAAAAGTCAACCATGCCCTAAAAAGTCAACTTTGCAAAAACTTGTAATTCTTGAATTTTGTGAACTTCAAACCTCTTCCATGATCAAATAAAGATCAAATACACTCAAAATGATGAAGATCACCCCTTGGTTGGGTCATTGGGGGCCTCAGATGCCCTGATTTTGCACTGACTTGTCCAGAAAGTCAACCCTTGATCAGATGACTTCCCCATGGAATTTCTTCATGAAAATTGATATGCATACTCCCTATACCATATAGAGACCAATAGAAACAAGAATGACCAAAAAATTTGAAGTTATGGCCTCTGAAACCAAAACCCTAATTTTAGGTCATCTGTGCAGTTAAACCTGGCTCTGCATCCACACCATTTCCAGTTCTTGTGATTCTTTGACATTCTTGACTTTGAGAGGATACAATATGATGCTTGAACACACATAGACCCCTTTGAAGTGATTGATGACCTTTGGAGTGGCTCAAGAAGCTCTTGGATTGCTCAGATCACAAACCCTAGATACAGATGACTTAGAACCAATGCAAAGACTCAAAATTGTGGTATGAGATGTTATGATTGAGTTTATGCATATGAAATGATCACAAGCCATGGTGTGAATGGGTGAGGGCAAATTTGGGGTGTTTACAGCTGCCCCTATTCAAACATGAGTTAGCTGTGCAGGATGTAAGCAACGGCTTAACAGGCAAGCGAGATAACTTGTGGTTGAATACCAAAGACAGTCCAAAATTTGCACTCACAGAATGAAGAAGAAAAGGGATATAGATTGTAAAGGAAAATAAAGTATATTGTAAAGTGTGGGCGACGGAGGACGACCGTCGAGCAGAGGACGACTGCTGGGTAAAGAGCAATGACGGGGACGGCCGACATGCTGGGAAAAGTGCGGAAAATAAAGCAATGACGGGGACGACCGACATGCTGGGGATAAAAGAATTATGATGGGGACGGCCATCAAGATAAAGCTGTAAAATTCTCTGGGGATTAATGGAACATGACGGGGACGGCCATCAAGTTCATAAAGGGTAAAGTAACCAACGATGGGGACGGCCATCGGGTTAAAAAGAAAAGGGACCACGATGGGGACGGCCATCGGGTTAAAGAATAAATGAAATAAACAGATGATGAGGTACGATCATCAAAGGTGAAGGACGATCACCTAGCAGGGGACGACTGCTCTGTTGGGGGTAAGATGAGGGACGGTCATCTAAGGTGGAGGACGACCACCTGGCAGGGTACGGCTGCCGAAGATATCACGAATGCCGGATAAAAAGGTCAACGATGGGGACGGCCATCGGATGAGCATGATGGAGGACGACCATCAAGAGGTGGAGGACGACCACCTAGCAGGGGACGGCTGCTCTCAAGGTTTGTCATGACATAGGACGAATGTCAGATAACCAAAATCAACAATGGGGACGGCCATTGGATAAAATGATGAAGGACGATCATCAAAAGGTGGAGGACGACCACCTAGCAGGGGACGGCTGCTAAAATCGACGATGGGGACGGCCATCGGATGAGCATGATGGAGGACGACCATCAAGAGGTGGAGGACGACCACCTAGCAGGGTACGACTGCTCTCAGGGTTTATCATGACACAGGACGAGTGTCAGATAAAAGAAAAAAATTCTTTGTTGGCAATCTACTGGGGAATAGTAAACACGGACGAGTGTTTATATCCAAGAAACAAAAGGTATAAGTGTTTGGTATTGTGTATAGATTAAAGATGCGGACGAGCATCCCTAAGACTACGATACAGACGAGTATCGGATAGAAATAAATAACTGACACGTGTTCAGAGATGATGATACGGACGAGTATCAACTGGTTAACAAGGAACACGGACGAGTGTTGAATCTGAAGGGACTCTTCTGGGGAAAAGTAGACACAGGCGAGTGTCTAAATTCAAGAAGACATGAGTGTTTGACACATGTATGGATTAAAGATGCGGACGAGCATCCTTAAGACTATGATACGGACGAGTATCATGTAGAAACAAACTCTCGACGCATGTTCTGAGATGATGATACGGACGAGTACCAACGAGTTAACAAAGAACAAGGACTAGTGTTGAATCTGTGGGGATATATAAGTGGTATATACAAGATACGGACGAGTATCTGTATAAGAGTGAGTGGTGTATAGATGAGTGTTTAACTGCTGGGGAGAGTGACACGGACGAGTGTCAAAAGGGGAAGAGTGTAATATAAACAAGTATCTGATATACAAAGTGCAGATGACTGCGCTGGGGATATGACACGGACGGGTGTCAAAGGATTGTCATGTGTAAGTATATGTGAGTGCAAAGAGGACGTCTTTGGCTTTCTGCTGGGGTTGTGACACAGACGGGTGTCACAAAGTATCTGTAATACGAGTGTTATTGTTTGCACAGAGTGTTCAGGCGACTTTACTGGGGAGTGATGACACGGACGGGTGCCAAAGAGAGTATATATACTGGTGTTTGTGAATGTGAGGCAACTGCTTTTGTTGGGGAATCTCCGCTGGGAATTTGGGGGAAGCATTCTGTATATTGCTGAGATGTCATTATTCACAAGTGTTAATTCAAAACATGGCTTGTGATTATGCTATATGTTTGATTTTTGCCGTAATGCTCCGTGTTAAAACGGAATGCTACGCTTTGTGGGTGAATATGATGCGAATGCTATGATTATGCAAAAGGTACCAAATCGGGATTCAGATCCCGATACTGCGAGGATCTCTGGCCGATCTGTTTGAAATGGACATCCCAGCTGGGGATGAGATCATTGGTAGATCTGATGAGAAGCATTTGCTTGGGGATATGGGTCGCTGATAGACCTATCCTTGTACTGAGGGACCCAGCTGGGGTTTGAAGAAGCTTTCTTCACTCTGTTGTGATTCCTTCATGTGTTGCTCTGCTGGATAGAGGTTGAAACTCCGTGGGGAGATAGCTCCCTGACTTTTGTACTCGGCTGAGTATGAAATGGTAACTCGGTTGGGGAGAAAGAGAGATCACCGAAAGATCTCCCTAGAGATTCTGTCGAGGAGAATTTTTACTCAGCCGGGGATATGGGCGTCTTCTGGCACTGTCCTGTTGGATAAGTGATGCCTGGCAACTCTGATGGGGAGAAGTGATAAATGGCAACTCTGCTGGGGAGAAAACACTTTGGGCGCTAAGGCTGAGTGTTGATTTGTCAGCTTGTTGGGATGAAGCTTACATGCCCCAAGTTGCGTTCTGGATTCCTGCAATCCTGAAAAGATAAAGAAACGCACAGATAATCCCGAGGTATCCTTTACTGGATTCCGTCATAGGAGTTTAGATACTTCTGAGAGTAAGCATATTTCCTGCAAGCACGTTTTTTATTTAAAGATAAGCATCTGTATTCTATGCAATCAATTTTTCTTTTAAGATATCAGACATTTTTTGCAAATAAAAAAGTACAAGACGAGACATGACTGAAAATCTGATTTTATTAATTCATATGCCCTGAATTGGCGAGATACAGTCAAAGAAACAAATCCCCTGAAAAGAGGAGATCGTTACAAATTGAGAAACAAGATGCTGGCAATGTTGGTGACGCTTTAAGGAGCTTCCTCTTCACTATGACTCGTATGACTTTTGACGTTCTTCTCATCTTGCTTTCTGAAGAATGTTGATTCTGATTGAAGCTTGATCCTTTCGAAGCTTACCAAGTTGTAAATGATACAGACGAATTCAGAATGCAGTTGTTCGCTTATTCCCTTATTTTGCATGGATCGCCCTTTCGGGTTTTCAATCCATCGGGATACCCATTTTTGCCTGAGCTGTTCAATGCGGCTTTTCAACTCAGCGGGTATACATACATTTTTTATTTATTTTCCCTTATTTTTGCCCGAGTCTTTTATTCTGTTTTTGACTCGCCGGGATGCCCTATTTTTGCCTGGACTTACATTCTGTTTTTGTATCCAGCGGGTCATTTTATGCGAAGTATTTTTTAACTGCATCTGAATTCACAGGGGATGGGAAATCCTCACCATCCATGGTGCCGAGCATCAGTGCTCCACCAGAGAAAACTTTCTTTACCACAAATGGTCCTTCATAATTTGGAGTCCATTTGCCCCTGTGGTCTGTATGAGGAGGGAGGATTCTTTTCAGCACAAGATCTCCTACTTGGTACTCTCGGTGCCTGAATTTCTGATCGAAGGCTTTCTTCATTCTCTTCTAATACAACTGCCCATGACAGATTGCAGCCAACCTCTTTTCTTCAATCAGACTCAGTTGTTCGTATCGGGCCCGAACCCATTCTGCTTCACTCAGCTTAACATCCATCAATACCCGTAGAGAGGGTAATTCAACTTCAACCGGTAGGACTGCTTCCATACCGTACACAAGCTGATACGGTGTTGCCCCAGTGGATGTCCTGATTGACGTGCGGTACCCATGCAAGGCAAACGGTAGCATCTCATGCCAGTCCTTGTAAGTGACTACCATTTTCTGTACAATCTTCTTGATATTTTTATTTGCCGCCTCAACAGCACCATTCATCTTTGGCCTGTAAGGAGAAGAATTGTGATGTTGAATTTTGAAGTCCCGGCACAGCTCTGCCATCATTTTGTTGTTTAAGTTGGAACCATTATCAGTAATGATTCGCTCGGGAACTCCATATCGACAGATGATATCTCTCTTCAGAAATCTAGCTACCACTTGTCTCGTAACATTGGCATAAGATGCTGCTTCGACCCACTTGGTGAAATAGTCAATGGCAACCAGGATGAATCTGTGGCCATTTGAAGCAGTTGGTTCAATTTTGCCGATCATGTCAATGCCCCACATAGCAAAGGGCCAGGGTGAAGACATCACATTCAAAGGATTGGGAGGCACATGCACCTTATCTGCATAAATCTGGCATTTATGGCATTTTCTGGCATAGGCACAACAGTCGGCATCCATTGTGATCCAGTAATAGCCTGATCTCAGCAACTTCTTGGCCATGGCATGCCCCCCAGCATGGGTACCAAAGGACCCTTCGTGCACTTCATGCATTAACAAATCTGCTTCTGTCTTATCAACGCATCTGAGGAGTACCATATCAAAGTTCCTTTTGTAGAGGGAACCATCGGTGTTTAGAAAGAAACTACCAGCAAGCCTTCTTAATGTCTTCTTATCATTGGATGATGCCCCAGGCGGGTATGTTTGGTCCTCCAAGAAGCACTTAATGTCATGGAACCAAGGCTTATCATCTTTGACAACATCTGCTGCGAACACATATGCTGGTCTGTCCAGTCTGGACACTGAGATCTGAGGTACAAAGTTGGCAGCCTGAACTTTGATCATGGACGAAATGGTAGCCAGAGCATCTGCAAACTGATTCTCGTCCCGAGGGATATACTCAAGCTTGACTGTTGTAAAGAAAGTCAATAACCTCCTTGTATAATCCCTGTAAGGTATCAGATGACCCTGGTGTGTGTACCATTTGCCGTTGGTCTGATTGATTACCAGAGCTGAATCCCCGAATACAGTCAATGTCTTGATCCTGAGGTCAATGGCTTCCTCAAGACCCATAATGCAAGCTTCGTATTCAGCTTCGTTGTTAGTGCAGTTAAAGGTGAGTTTTGCCGAGAAAGGCATGTGAACTCCTTTAGGTGTAATGAGTACTGCACCAACACCACGACCATTCATGTTAACAGCCCCATCGAACATCATAGTCCATTCTTCTTTCGGGTCAGGCCCTTCAGTGTGAACAGGCTCTTCATGATCTTTTGCTTTTATGAACATGATGTCTTCATCAGGGAAGTCAAATCTCATAGGCTGGTAATCATCAATAGGTTGCTCAGCAAGATATTCAGACAATACACTGCCCTTGATGGCTTTCTGAGAGGTGTATTGGATGTCATACTCCGTAAGGATCATTTGCCATCTTGCAACCCGTCCGGTAAGCGCTGGCTTCTCAAATATGTACTTGACTGGGTCCATTTTTGAGATCAACAAAGTAGTGTGGGTTAACATATACTGTCTCAGTCGGCGAGCAGCCCACGCTAAAGCGCAGCAAGTTTTCTCGAGCAGTGAATAACGTTGTTCACAGTCGGTAAACTTTTTGCTTAGGTAGTATATTGCATACTCTTTTCGACCAGACTCGTCATGCTGGCCCAACACACACCCCATTGACTCTTCTAATACTGTCAAGTACATTATCAGAGGTCTTCCTTCCACTGGAGGCATAAGGATTGGAGGTTCTTGCAAATATTCCTTGATCTTGTCAAATGCCTTCTGGCAGTCTTCGTTCCACCTGACCGTCCATTCTTTTCTCAATAATTTGAACAAGGGTTCACAGGTAGCTGTAAGGTGAGATATGAACCTTGAGATGTAGTTCAATCGACCCAAGAACCCTCGAACTTCTTTTTCTGTCTTCGGTGCAGGCATTTCTTGAATAGCTTTGACTTTATCAGGGTCAAGTTCAATCCCTTTCTCACTTACAATAAATCCCAGCAGCTTACCAGATCGCACCCCGAATGTGCATTTGTTGGGGTTCAACTTCAGTTGGTACTTCCTCAGACGTTTGAACAACTTCAGCAGATTTACCAGGTGGTCCTCTTCAGTGAGGGACTTGGCGATCATGTCATCCACGTAACATTCCATCTCTTTATGGATCATATCGTGGAATAATGTCACCATAGCCCGTTGATACGTTGCACCAGCATTCTTGAGCCCAAATGGCATTACCTTGTAGCAGAACGTGCCCCATAGTGTGATGAAGGTTGTCTTCTCCATGTCTTCAGGTGACATTTTAATCTGATTGTATCCTGAAAATCCATCCATGAAGGAGAATACCGAGAACTGAGCCGTGTTATCCACCAATACATCAATGTGAGGTAAAGGGAAGTCATCTTTCGGACTGGCTCTGTTCAGATCCCGGTAGTCAACACACATTCTTACCTTGCCGTCTTTCTTTGGCACAGGTACTATATTAGCAAACCACGGTGGATAGCTAGTTACAGCAAGGAACCCGGCGTCCCATTGCTTTTGTACCTCTTCCTTGATTTTCATTGCCATGTCTGGACGAGTACGGCGCAGTTTCTGTTTAACCGGCGGACATTCTTCCCTCAAAGGCAGCTTGTGCACAACAATGTCGGTATCCAACCCTGGCATATCTTGATAAGACCAAGCGAACACGTCCACATACTCTCGAAGCAGGTCAATCAGTTGTCTCTTCACTGAGTCTTGTAAGCAGGCCCCGATTTTAACTTCTTTCACATCTTCATCTGTACCAAGATTGATCACTTCAACCTCCTCCTGGTGAGGAGTAATAACCTTTTCCTCTTGTCTTAACAACCTGGCTAGCTCTTCAGGAAGCTCATATTCTTCTTCAACCCCTTCATCAGCTTGATTGATTGGATTGTCAAAGTCATACGAAGTCATAGCCATGCTGTTGTCGGTGCTGTCTGGAAGGCACACTCTGCAAGGGTTTAGTTTGTTCATTTTAGTGATTTGATTTTAATCTTGTTTAGAAAAGTGAAATAAAGTTGTCATTTTGAAAACACTGCCATTTATTTTTGTACAAAAAGAAAAATGGAAAAACAGTGAGCGGAAAAGAAAAAGACTCGTTTGCAAAAAGATGTCTGATATTTCATTGATTAATCTTGTTGCACAAAAAGTACAGATGGCCCGATTACAAAATGAGTCTTGTCATCTTGGGCAAGATGCAAGACTTTGATGCATGCTATAAAAATACAGGAAATAATAATTACTCTGCATGAGTAACTCTTATAATTTCCTGGGAAGACCAGTTTGAGATACTGCTCCCCGGGATCTTTGGACGAATCCAGCTCTCCAGGTTGCGTTCTTCTTCCAGCTCCGTCTTCCAAATTGTTGACAGCATCAGGGGTGAGCATCCCCCCACTAACAAAGTTGGGCTCTTTTGCAGCCTCTGCTTGATCTTGTTGAGTTGGTTTGTAACCCAACCCAAATCTATCCTCTTTCTTCTCCACCGGTAACAATTTGCCCCAGCCTTGGGCATTTCCTTCTTCAACAACCTTCCGGGCTTGTTGATATGATGTCATTGAGGTTCCAGGTATAGCAGATGTTTCATTTACATTCAAGGCCTCAAACCCTTGACTCATTGTTTCATGGATCTCCCCATCCATCTCGATGTATTTATAGGTAGCCAGGTGGCTGACAAAAATATCCTCTTCTCCACAGATAGTAACGACTTGACCCTCCCACTCGAATTTTAACTTCTGGTGAAGGGTTGAGGTCACGGCGCCAGCGGCGTGAATCCATGGCCTACCCAATAGACAGCTGTAGGCAGGTTGTATATCCATCACGTAGAAGGTCGTTTTGAAAGTTTGCGGGCCAATCGTTATAGGCAACTCAATCTCACCCAGAACCGATCTCTTAGAACCATCAAAGGCTCTTACCACCAGGTTGCTGGGTCGTAATGCCAATCCGTCATACTCTAGCTTCACAAGGGCTTTTTTAGGTAAGACGTTGAGGGATGACCCTGTGTCTACCAGTACATGGGAAAGGACTGCACCTTTACATTCCATGGTAATGTGCAAAGCCTTGTTATGGTTGCGGCCTTCCGTAGTCAAATCAGTGTTGGTGAACCCTAGTCCATGACTAGCATTAACATTTCCAACCACAGCTTCCAACTGATTGACGGTGATCTCTTCAGGCACATAAGCTGCGTGCAAGACTTTGAGTAGTGCGTTCCGATGAGCTTCGGAGCACATAAGCAATGATAGGATTGAGATCTTGGAAGGCGTCTGATGAAGCTGATCCACTATTTTGTAATCACTTTTCTTGATGATTTTCATGAACTCATCAACTTCTTGATCAAAGGGCGTTTTCAAAGCTTCTTTAACAATCTGCTCTTCCTGCACCAAGCTTTTTCCTTTTGCCTTGGCAGCAGCTTCTGCTTCGGCAGTGGGTCTCTGAATTTGTGGAGCAAAGAGACGTCCGCTTCGAGTGAAGCCTCCGCCTCCTCCCACATTGTCTATTTGTGGTGCAGGGGTTGATGATTCAAAAGTGATTTTTTGTCCTTCGCAGTATAAATCCGAGCCGTAATGCCAGGGGATGGCATTACTGCCTTCATAAGGTACTGGCCCAGGCACTGTGATAGTGACTGGACTGATTGCAGCTGCGGAAGGAATTGTGATAGTCTGTGGATCATAATATATTGTGACTGGTGCTCTGATGGGAGTAGCACTTTGCGAGTTGTAGGCAGAATTGTTTTCAGGATCATAATAAATCGTAACTGTTGAGACATCTTCATGGTTTGTTGATGATGTTGTAGGAGACATTGTTGGAAGGATGGATGTTGTTGTTGTAGGAGATTCAAAATGAGGTGGTGCTGAAGTTGTAGAAGGAATGCTTGCTGATATCTGGTCAGTTGAAATGACAGATGAAGCATTTGTTGATGAAGCTGAAGAGTTGTCGGGAACAATGGTTGTTGCAGTTGTAGGAGGTACTGGAGTTGTTGCTGATGAGATTGCTGGATTTGTAGGAAATGATGTGGTGATTTGAAGCTGGCCACTCTGAATGAGACCATCTATGCCATTCCTCAAGTTATCACACCCATTTACTGAAATGTTGCAGTAAGCACACCCTAACTCACACCCCGGGAACATTTGACATTCATGGAGTTGAGCCTTAATCTCCACCAACGGTGTCCGAATCTGACCCACACTGGTTATTAAATAAGACGGCTTGTCTTCTTCAATAGCGTTGATTCTGGGACCTCCATGGTGTGGCATAGGATTTTTGTTGACATTGGGTGGTGGTGCGAAGTTCAGAGCTTTAGAGTCTACCAGGTCTTGTACCTTCATGTGCAAGGCTCTGCACTTTTCTGTACTATGGCCAGGTGCATTTGAGTGAAAAGCACATCTGGCGTTGGAGTCATAATTCCTGGGTAGACTATTAGGATCTGGAGGTGCCAACGTCCTTAGCTCAACTAGGTTGAGTTTCAGGAGTTGTCGCAGTAGTGTTGCATATGGCATAGGGATCAGATCGATTACCCTATTGGCCTGAGAAGGTCTCTGTTGGAATGGCCTTTGCTGATTGTTGTTGTTGGTGTTGTTGTAATTTCTCGGGGGATACTGAGTCTGTTGCTGGTACTGAGGTTGTTGCTGATAATTTTGTTGCGGAGGTTGATAAGCTGGTTGCGGATGAGCTGGAGCGGGAATGGTGACTGCTGCTACAGACCTATGAACATATTGAGGTCTGCCCCTGTTGGTGTGGATGGCATTGGTCTCGCCAGTTCTTCTTGGGCCTGCAAAAGGCTTCCTTGTATTGCTGGACGAGCTGGCGCCGTTGTCAGAAATCTTGCCCATCTTCAACAGGCTCTCAATTCTCTCTCCAGCTATGACAACATCTGCAAAGCTAGTGGAAGAGAAAGCAGCTAGCCTATCAATGTATGTTCCTTGGAGGGTGTTCATAAACATATCTGCCATCTCCCTCTCTGACATAGGTGGCTGAACAACAGCAGCCAATTGCCTCCATCTCTGGGCATACTCTCGGAAACTTTCCCTTGATGACTGTGACATTCCCATTAGGAGGGTCCTGTAGGGTGCCATATCTAAGTTGTACTGATACTGTCTGATAAAGGCCTCTGCCAGGTCCTTCCAGCACCTGATAGTTGCTCTTGTCAGATGAGAGTACCATTCTCTTGAGGCTCCCGTCAAGCTGTCCTCAAAATAAAACATCCAGAGCTTCTCGTCCATGGTATAGGCCTTCAGCCTCCCCAGAAATGATTGTAAATGGGTCCGGGGGCATGAAGTCCCGTTGTATTTTTCAAAACAAGGAGGCTTAAACTTATGGGGAATCCTGACCCCGTCTACCAAGCCCATGTCCATAACATCGAAACCTAAAGAGTTTTGGGACTCCAAGGATCTTAACTTCTCGGCTATCTCCTCCAGCCTTCTGTCATAAGCTTCCTCCCCAGCACCCATTACTGTGAACTGATCCTCCTGGGGGTCCTCTTGCAGTACCCTGCCTGCAGTGGCAGTCCCTTGAACATTTGCAGGAATATTGACCTCTGGATGAAGGTGGGGGCCAAATACAGGGGGGTTGACATGAGGTTGGACCCTTTCATTGTTGCTGGTGCCAGCAGTCCCTATATGTGGATCTTCTTGATTCTGCCTTTCCACCATGGCTCTCAATCTTTCTTGGCTCTGAGCCATGTTGTTCATTACTTCCATAAACTGCGTCATCTGGGTTCTCATTTCCAATCTTTCGTTTGCCATTTGGTTTCTGACCTCTGCAAGGTCCTGTTGTACCTGATCCATTTGTATGCCCGGAAGGTTGTTACGGGTTGGATATCGGTGTGGACGGTTGAGTGGAAATACCCGACGTCGAGCAATAGTTCCTGAACATCACAACAGAGTTAGCAACAATAAAACAAAAACCTACAAAACAAACAAAGGGTTAGCATGCAATGCAGTATGCTTATTTGTTTTCAAGGTATCCGGCTTGGCATTCAGTTTTGACCCTTCCAGACCCTTGAAGATGCTGTTGATGTTGCTTTCGAAGTAAACTCGGATGGAACAAACTAATACATATATTACAAAAGGCAAATGGTACATAGTTTGTTTACAAATACAAGCCCTCTGAGGGGTCAAAATACATTACAAGAAAATAAAAGTACATGGAATGAAAGCAACAACAAGCAAATGGTTAAACACCAAGACCAAACTCATCCTCCCGAACTTCCTTGAGAAGTGCTTCGGTCACAGGATCAGCTGGACGCTCCGTGAGATTCCTGATAAGGAGGTTCCGGGTAGTAACAGCTGCAGTTAGCTTCTTGTGTTGACTTTGGTCCTTTGACCTCTTCACTCCAGCTCTGATCTTCAGCTCTGATATCTCCCTCTGGGCTGCTGCCAGGGCTTCCTGCTGCTCTTTTGCACTAGCTTCCAGTTGCTTTATCTTGTCTTGAGTCCTTTTATCTTCCAGAGTACGAGCTTCGGTGATCCTGACCCACCTAGCTTGACTCTCCTTCAGATACAAGTCTGTCCTGGCTTTCTGGAACTGGGCTTCCTTGCAAGCATTCTTCAGAATTTGTTCTCCATCCCTAGACTTCTTGATGTAATCCTCAGACTTCTCAATTTTAGCCAGATGCTCTACTCTCAGCTTCTCTAACCTCTCTATGTCCAATCTACCATCACTCCTCTCCCGGAGGGTCTTTTGCAAAGCCTGAGTCAGCTTCTCATTTCTCTCTTTCAATCCCTCAAACTCCTCTAAGCTAACAGTGGCAGGAGGTGGTGCTGAGGATGGTCCAGGCATATCCTCCATGGTAAAGGGCATTCCAGAGAATTGAGCCCTGGCATGGGACCACTCATAGTATTGTGTTGATGCCACATTGTTTCACTTCCCCATAATGGTTACCCCCTTAGTTTGAACATTTTCCCAGGCCCAGGCTTCCTGCCTAACAATAGCCAGATTGGGCTTGTTCTCACAATAAAGAGTCTCAGCCAAGTCTTGTGCCTTAGGAGTGTGGACCAGTGCATAGCCCAGTTGTCTTTTGAGCAGCAGAGGATTGTAATTAATGCTACCCTTAACTCCTATCAGGGGCACATTGGGAAATTGCCCACAACTGGTAATGATATCCCTGCCTTTTGTGCTTTGAGTGCACCACCTGATATCTGCTGAAGTCAGAGCAGTGAGTCTTCTAGCCCAGTTTCTCTACTGATGAGGGTTCAAAAATGCATCTGTCTTGGGCAAATGCTTGAGAAGCCAAGTATGGAACAAAGGAGCACAACACCTCACTAATCTCCCCCTCTGCTTTTCATTCCTCTGATGCACTGAATAGTAGAAATCTCCTAGAAAGGTTGGCACTGGGTTTCTCAGGATGAAAAGATGGATTGCATTCTTGCTAATGAATCGAGGCTCATCTGCAAATAATATGATCCCATATATGCTCAGAGCCAATAAAGCACAGACTGCTTTCCACTCTCCTAAAGAAGCTTTCAGGGTAGCTTGAGAGATCAAGAAATCCAGATGCAGGCCTGAGATTCCAGCCTTAGTAGTCATATGTTGCCCAATCAGAACTGGTTCCAGATGCAATGCCTTTGCTACCTCTTCATTACCAGGAAAGACCATCTCAGGGTTGAAAGGGATTCCACCCCTGATAGGTATACCAACCAATGATGAGTATTCTTCCAATAAAGGGCCCAGCTGAAAGTCCTGAAAAGTGAAACACCTCAGTGGGGGATCATAAAACTGAAGGCAAGTGTGAATCAGGCTCCTCTGTGAAGGGTCCAAATCCATAACCACATCAAGTATATCTCCATAGTGTTCCCTGAACAGTGGTATATGGTCTGGAGTGATCAGGGTCTGAATCCTCCTGATGTCAGCTAGCTCAGGCTGGAAGAAGTGGTAGGAGATGTTACTCTTTTTAGGTGCCATGATGCTGAGGATGAGTGGAGATAGATGCTGATGATGACACTGAAAAATGGGCCACTGGCTGGCTGATGCAGGTGACTGAAGCAGATAGCTGATAGCTAAAGCAAATGTTGATGAAGATAGGTCTATACTGATGATGGGGTCAAAACCAAGCCAAAAATGAAAATGGATACCCTGAAAAACAAATAAACAAATGTCAAAATGATGCAATGATTATGTATGCAAATGATATGCAAGGGTTTGTGACTGAGCTGGATCTGATCAAGTGCTCTGATATAGGCCCAGGTATATTCAAGAAATCCAGATGGAGGTCTATAAATCCAGTAACCAGGGTGGGGGACTCAAATAAAGAGTCACATGTTCAGGGTTTAGAATCACAAGAACTGTTCCAACATGGAGTAATCTTAATCAAATCAAAGTAACAGGGTATGCTGAGGCCAAGGGTACCTGCAAACCTGTAAACAGCCCAACCCCCTCACAGGTGGTGTTCTAAAACAAGGATCTTCAGACTTGGATCAGTTATGAGAAGTGTAAACACTTCTAACCCGGAGGTACAGTGTTTACAATAACCATAAAAGTTCCTCCTCTAATTCACCTCAGTTTCTGAAGGTCAATACTAAAAGGTCATCCAGACTTAGCAGGCTTCCCAGATAGCCCTAGCATTGCAGGAAATCTGCAACACAGAGTTCTCAAGAAGAAACCCATATCTGAACCGTGTTTCATATTCCCGCACCAGACCGAGATGGAATGGGAAAGAATATGAACCACTCTAGCCTAGGTGTCACTCAGGTCCCAGGTATAGGACCTTAACTCTCAATGGAACACCCACCCACCAAAGCAAACAAACAGATCCAGCCAGCAGCACAGTATGACAATATGATATAATGCAAAGCTATAAAGAAAGCAGTAAAGCAACTGTACATAAAACAAAAATAAATACAAACACAGATAGCACATAACACCCCAGTAAACACAAATCAAACAAGTGCTAGGAGGAACCCACAAAAAGAACCAGAAGCCCTGGTTGCAGTATAAGGTTCCCCAGCAGAGTCGCCAAGCTGTCGCTCCCGATAAGTGGGACCGGCCCAAATAAAGGTACAGACGCGAACGGTCGGCGAGAGGGACAGTGAGAACACACAGTCGTGAAATCACTGGAGATGAATAGAGTCGCCAGCTAGGAATTTTTATCCCGGAGGAAAGGCAATGCTGCATAGGCCTGGAAAAGACATGGATAAGACGGTTGCGAACCAGAGAGACTGAGAAAGGGGGTTGGTTACAACCTGGGAAGGTATTAGCACCCAGATTGTCCGCCGTACTCGACGGGATCCACGCTTAAAAGATTTGTGTTTTAAAGGGGTAGTGTCAGTGCAATCTGTGTATCAAATAGCTGGAAGAGAATGTACAGGTGTCAGTGCAAAGAAATGTGATGTGTATAAATGATGTGTCAGTGTGAGATCAGGAATATGATGCTCAAGATCATGAGGCTTAAAGAATAAAGCTGGAAAGAGGGGGAACATACAGAGACTTTTGTTCGATAACTGTTAAGTTATGCCTACGTATCCTCTCGTGCAATGAGGAAGTCAGAACACCGTAGTTCGACCCAAAGAGACTGAAAGATGAATTGACTTGTGAACTGCTTACTTGTATATGCTCAAGTGTATGACCTGTCTGGCTCAGGTGCTAACTGTCTTGCATTAGACGGAAGAAGCGAGTTCTCGTTTGTGAGTGAATGAGATGAGAAAAGAATCCCGGAGGAGACGATTATTGTTTGTTTTTGTGTTTTTCAGTCTTTTATTGCTTTTTGAATTTTGTCATAAGTTAATGAGCTTAAGCCTAAACCAATGGGTTAGTAAACTCATCACATCTTCCCTCTGATTAGGGGTAATGAGAATACCTTAAGTGTGAAGTCAGATTCTCACACTTAATCACCTTTGATGTAGGATTAAGATCATTAACCTATTTGTGATTATTTAGATGTTTTTGTTGTTTTTGTTTAGTGTTGAGCAATGAGGTTAAGCCATAATCAGGGATTAAACAAACTCATTACACCATCCTAATAGAAGGATAATAGATGAGAATGTTTAAGCTGAGGAAAGCTCCTCAACTTAATCCATGATTAGGGATTAAACTCATGACAAAACAAGCCTTTAATTAAGTGGATTTTATTTAATGATATGATGATGAAATGATTTTTAGGGTTTGTAAGACAACTTGAGGGGGACTTGTCCATTAACACTAGGGTTAGTCCTTCTTAACCAGTTAAGGAAGAATTAGAACCCTAATGCAAGGCCCAAGTTACAAGCTTGATGTCTTGATGATTATTAAATGAATTGATTAAGAGATTTAAACACATTAAGGGTTTAACACTTAGGATTAAAGTTATACACTCCATTCTAATAGAAGGATGCAGGCATAAGCTTAATCACAAAGCCTTAAAGCCTTTAGGGTTTAGTCCCTGATTATGAGGTGAGAAGAGAGGACTCAAAAGATACACAAAGGCAAAACTAAGAGGGGGGACTAAACAAAACCCTAATCATTGTCATGCTTGGTTGTTCCTAAGGTCTGTGAGGTTTACAAGAGCAATCTTCAATGGAACCACCAGGAAGCAGATGAAAGGATCATGAGAAGCAAAGCAACTTGCTTCATTTAAGAAGACAAGTCACTTGAGGAAAGAAAGTAAGGAAGAAGAAGAATGAGCAAGCTCAAACTCAAACACATACAAAATGCAGCATGGATGCAAGAGGGAGATGAGAAGAAAGTATGAGAAGTGAAGGCAAATTCACTTCTCAAAGTCACTTACCACCTGAAAAGTTAGAAAGGAAATGCAATGCAATGCAAAAATGAGATGAAATGGTATGATGAAAAACCAAACCAGAAGCACATACATGATGCTAATGATGCTATGAGATGCTACAAACCAGAAACAACACATGTGGATGATCATACAAGCTTATGGATGCAAATGAAGCAAGCTAAGATACATGAACATGCATGAAAAGTTATGAGATGCATATGGCATACAACATGGTAAATACATGATGCAATGGTCAAACATGCCTTCAATATGTCTTATGATGTCAAATGAATCAAATGGAAGCATGAAATGTCATGGCAAGTCATGTTATGCAAGCAAATGCAAGATGAATGCATATGGAAGCCCAAATTAGGGTTTATGATCAATGCATCAAACAAAAACCAAAATCAGAAGCAAACAACATTATAAAAAATTGAAAATGCACTCAAAGGACCCCTAATCCTATACTAACTCACTGCCCAAAGGAGAGGTCTCAACTCTTAACCTAATTCAAATTATGATTTTCCTAAGTTTTCTAGGGTTTTAGGGTTCCTTAACAAGAAAAATGTCAAACAAAAGGAAAATGAAAGATCAAATCATGGCCATTTAATCTCACAAACTACATGCTAAACACAATGCAATGCAAAAATAATCAAGGTCCAACTCTTTAGGGTTAGGCAGAAATGATTTTTTGAAGTTTGGATCAAAATAATGCATCAAAATGATTTTAATTCAATGAAAAATTCTCAAAATGCATCAAGATCAAAAAATAAATTTGGTTTGATGGTTGGACAATGTTTCTAAATGTCTTAAAACATTTCATGAATTTTTTGGTGATTTTTAAATACCTAAAAGTATTTTTAATTAATTAATTTTCATTAATCAATTAAAAATAAACTTTTAAATATTTAAAAATACTTTTTTAATGCTAAAAATGAAAATAAAAATATTTTTGGGTTTTAAAATTTAATGAAACTCTTGACAAAAAATTTCATAATTTTTAAATGGTTTTTACTATTTTAAATAAATTGTAGAAAATAAATATGAAACAAATGAATTAAAATAAAGAAAAAGGAAAGTCAACTGAATGGAGGGCCAAGATGAATCCTGGGAGAAGAGGGATTGACTACGCGCGCAATCCAGTGGCCCATATTCAAACTGAGTTAAACATAATTATGAATTAATTAAATGTGATTAGGGTTTCTGATGATGAATCTCAGCCACACACACGCGCGGCAAGTCAACCAGGTCAAAGCATCCAACGCTCCAGATTCAAACGTCCATTAATGACATGATTAAAACCCTAATGATTTTCAGGTGGCCGGAGAAGACCTCCGGTCGTCTTCTCCGGTGGGAACCCCACCTGAAAATCCCTAAAATCCTCAAAACGCAACCAAAATGAAATCTAAAAACACAGAAATGATTCCCACAACCCACTGAATCAAAACCCTAACACAAACATCATTTATATTTCATCAAACTCATGAATCGAAACAAACAAAATTTTAGGGCAAGACTTTCAGAACACGATTACATCCTTATTTTTCCACCATTTTCAAAACCAAAGACATCAGAATGATCAGGAGAACATATAGAACAGCTTAGGAACTTAAAAAATCATTTCTGGAAAAAAAGTTCTTGAGCTACCTGAGTTTCGAAGCTTTCAATCCTGCAACTTTCTGACCCCTTCCTTTAATGCAAACCACACCCTTTGGTCCCTTGATGATGTCTGGATGCTTAGCAAGAGTTTATGTTGGCTAGTTTGGGAGATTGAACAAGTTCTGTTCAAGCTCAGGTGAGAACTGTGTTTGTGATTCAGGCAGTTTCAGGCAAGGGTGAGGGGTTCTTTGTGATCAGGATGATGATTTGAGAAGGTTTGTGAAGTTTGTCCAAGTGTTTGTGGCCTGTATGAAGAGTTTCGAAGGCTTTGGCTTTGAGAGTGAAAAATGGGGAAGTTGAGTTCTTGCTGGTTTCAGGCTTATGTCTTGTTGGTTTTGGTTCAATGAAGCATGGTGAGATGATTAGTGGAGTTTGTTTTAGTGTTTATGGCCTGTGGAAGGTGTTTCGAAGAAAAATGCAAGTTGGAGAGAGTTTGTGAATGTGTTGCTATGGCTTCCTTCAGGCTTGCCTCTTGTGTGGTTTTGCTAGCATTTTGTTTGTATAAATTAATCCCATTGGTCAGAGGATGTGACTTGGGCTGCTGTGATAGGTGTAGCTACTTTTGCAAAATGTCCACTCTTGTGTAAGAGAAGCATGGGTTATGTTCTAGGCTAGTACAAGTGGTGTGGGTTGCGCAGCATGGTGTGAGGGAAAGGCTAGAATGGTTCAGCATCATAGGCAGCAAGTGGATGGAAGTGTGATGATGGTTTTGCAACTTGCTTGCTTTTGGTTCACATGGAAATATCTTGCTTCACAAACCATGAAACATGTGATCTTTTGGTTCAAATCTGATTTTTAGAACTTTTATGATGCTTGCACATTGGTTAGACATGAATTAGAAGTCACAAATGCCTTGGTACAAAGTTTTTGCAAGTTTCTCATTTGGGGCATATTTTGAAAATTAGTGATTTTTGCCAACTTTGACACACCATAACTTTTGATCCAAAATGAATTAGGTCATGTTCTTGTACTTTTTGAAAAGGGAAAGATCTAATCTACAACTTTCATGACCAAAGTTTTTCCATTTGAAGCATTTTTGGATCAAAAAGTAAGGGTTGAAAAAGTTGCATAAAATGACATTTCATTAAAAGTCAACCATGCCCTAAAAAGTCAACTTTGCAAAAACTTGTAATTCTTGAATTTTGTGAACTTCAAACCTCTTCCATGATCAAATAAAGATCAAATACACTCAAAATGATGAAGATCACCCCTTGGTTGGGTCATTGGGGGCCTCAGATGCCCTGATTTTGCACTGACTTGTCCAGAAAGTCAACCCTTGATCAGATGACTTCCCCATGGAATTTCTTCATGAAAATTGATATGCATACTCCCTATACCATATAGAGACCAATAGAAACAAGAATGACCAAAAAATTTGAAGTTATGGCCTCTGAAACCAAAACCCTAATTTTAGGTCATCTGTGCAGTTAAACCTGGCTCTGCATCCACACCATTTCCAGTTCTTGTGATTCTTTGACATTCTTGACTTTGAGAGGATACAATATGATGCTTGAACACACATAGACCCCTTTGAAGTGATTGATGACCTTTGGAGTGGCTCAAGAAGCTCTTGGATTGCTCAGATCACAAACCCTAGATACAGATGACTTAGAACCAATGCAAAGACTCAAAATTGTGGTATGAGATGTTATGATTGAGTTTATGCATATGAAATGATCACAAGCCATGGTGTGAATGGGTGAGGGCAAATTTGGGGTGTTTACAAGAAGCAAAACACATGATAAAAAATTTAAATTGCAACCAAACAAACCCTAAACACACACAAGAAAACTCCCCAAAGATGGAGGTCAGAAGCTATACTAAAGTCAAGTTATGGTTTTTCTAAGTTAGGTTAGGGTTTTGGGTACCTCTCAAAGAAAAATGCATATCAAATTGAAAATGCAACGCAAAAATATGATTTAAATGTCCTAGATACTAGATGCAACATGTAAATGAATGCAAAAAAAACCAAGTACAAACACATTTTTATTGATCAGAAGTGAATTTTAGAAGTTAGGTTGTGAAAAAGGGGATTTTGAAAACCCTAATTCAAGTTTAATTCTCAAAATAGAATCAAAATCTAAAATAAATGAGTGAAATGAGTTTGTAAATTGATTATAATGTTCAAATATACTTCATGATTGTTTTGGTTATTTTTAAATTCCTAAAAGTATTTTTAATTAATTAAAATGAATTAATTAATTAAATAATACAATTAAATGATTTAAAAATAAATTTTTAATGCAAAAAATTAAAATAAAAATGTTTTTGGGTTTTTAAAATTAATTAAAGTGAAAGCGCAAAAAATCAGAATTTTTAAAAGTGTTTTACTATTTTTAATAAATAAAAGAAAACAAAATGAAATAAATGAAAATAAAATTGAAAGTAATCAAAATGAAAGGCTCAGATTGCATGGAAGCAAGATCAAGGGCCAAGGGCACAAGTCAGCTTGACTGGGTGTATGCTCATCCTAGGGTTCAGATTTAAACTCCCTAAACGCGCGCAATCCAATGGTCCTTATTAATTATGAGTAAATTAATTATAATTTGTTTTAATTAATTAAAATTAGGGCTAATAGTGTATCTGGACCGTCCATTTCTTAAATTAATCAAGATCCAATGGCCTACATTCAATCTGGAAACCCTAATCACCCTCAAACCCTAATCACTTTCAGGTGACCGAAACAGTGCTCCGGTCATCTTCTCCGGCAAGTCCAAACATCAAACTTCTTCCCTAGGCCACTACAAGACCTCTAACCTACCCAGAATCAACCCCCACACTCCAAGGAACTCAAATCAATCATCAAACACAATTTATAACACAAGAACAAGCTGAATCAGAGCAAATCAAGAACACACGCAAAATTTCATAAACATGTAACATACTCATTTCTACATCATTTTCAATTCTAAAGACATCTATGTGATCCCTAGAGCATGCATTTTCATTCTATGACAAGAAATTGAAGCTGAGTCAAAAAGTTCTTGAGTATACCTGAGCTGGTGACCTGCAAATATGAGCTTTTAGAGCCTCTCTCTTGTGCAAATGGCCTCCTTTGAACCTCCTGAGGCTAATGGAATGCTTGGAATGCTTTGAAAATGGCTGGTTTGAGATGTCCAGTTCTGATATGGCAGAAATGGAGGTTTTGATATGTGATGTTTCAGGCCATTTTAATGGTTGATTCTTGTTCTATGAGTGATATGTAGTTGATTGGTGAAGGAATTTGTGAAGTTTGATGGCTGGATTAAGAGAATCGAAGAGAGGAAGTTTTGAGGGATTTTTGTGAACTGAGTATTGGATGGTTCTAAGTTCTTGTGAGTCCTCTTTTATCATCCTTAGGCATTGTATAAACAAATGAAATGAGTCAAAAGAGTTGCTATGCACTGTGGGATTGGTATGGTTCAATTGGCCCAAAAGTCAAATTTTATGTACTTGAGGTATGGGCCATGGCAGAACTGATTTGAGGGCTTGAGTTGGCTTCAAGGAGAGCCCTAGGATCAATTGTTATGAGCTGTAAGGCTTGGATCATGAGTTTGCATAGGTTTTGCAATTTTGCAACTTTGTGATTTCTTGAGAAACAAGCCATGAAATCCCTTGGTTCAAAGCTCAAATCTAATCTTGAGAGGTTGTTTGATCATGCCATGATGCATTTGAGTGGATTAGAAGTCACATAGAGGCCTGAAATTCACTTTTGCACATTTCCCTCTTTGTCCTAAACTTGAAAATTACAAGATTTTTCCCAACTTTAACTTGCCATATCTTGAGTTCTAGGATGAATCAAGAGGAGTTCTTGTACTTTTTGAAAATGGGGAGATCCAATCTACAACTTTCATGCCTAACAAAATTTCATTTGAAGCATTTTTGATCAAGAAAGAGGAGGTTGAAAATATTTCCCAAAATGGAAAGTTTGCATTTCAAGTAATGTCCATTTTTGGCAACTTTTGACTTGGCTCAAAATTCTTCAATCTTGTGATCATCCAACCTCTCCTAAGACCAAATAAAGGTCATAGGATTACAAAATGATGGAAATGAACCTTTAGAACCCTTGGTTGAGGCTTCAGATGCCCTAATCCTGACTTTTCTTGCATAACAAGTTACAGCTTGATCGGATGACTTCCTCAATGAATTTTTGCATCAAACTTCACATACAAGCTCCCTATATCATATAAAGACCAATGGAATCAAGAATGACCATAAATTCTGCAATCCCTTGTGATTTCTTGACTTAAAAGAAACCTTGGGGGTATAAAACAACCATAGAACACTCATGGACCCTCTTGGCATGCCTCAAGGCCTCTGAGATTGCTCAAATTACTTCTTTGGTTCACCTGATCACAAACCCTAGTTATGCAGCTATGCAGTGAGTTGCTAAAGGATAATTATGCAATGTGAGATGTAATGATATGCTATGCAATATGTGTGATCATAAGTCAAGGCATGAGAAAGTGAGAGGGAAAATTTGGGGTGTTTACATCATGGATAAAAGATATGGTAGTGTTCTTCATTTTGCTTCTTCACTCGACAATCCTTATATAGGTGCTTGAGAAATATATCCGTTACATCACAGTTGGCCAAAGGAATGTCGTTACTGAGGGTGAAAAATAATAAACACAAGCATCCTTCTTGTACTACAGAATCAGAATAATAGGGTAGTGGATTTGATAATGTAACAAAGTGTCTTTATACTATTGTACTATTCCCTCTTATCCGTTAATTCTTATCCTCTGATCTTCAGCGGCTTCAGGTTGATAGATGTGTGAAGCATGAGTAGAGATAAATTAACTTTCTTGACCGTTACTTCTTTTCTTAAGAACTTAAGAGGCTTCTGGTTGATAGATGTTTGAAGCATGAGCAGAGACAAGAGTAACACTTGATCCTATTTATCATAATGTCAGAGGCTTCTTATTGATAGATGTATTTAAGCATGAATTGGTAAAAGGATTTCTCTTGATCTTGATTGTTATCTTTAGAGCTTCAGGGACTTCTGATTGATAATTGTATTGAATCATGAGTTGAGATAAGAATGATGGGTTCTTCAGAATCTCAAGTCTTCAGTCTTCAAAACTTCAGCACTTGTCTTCGAAACCCTTGTTCTTCATAACTTCAAGTTTTCAAAGTCTTTTGGCACTTGGTCTTCAGATCATTCTATCTTCAGAACCTCAAGTCTTAAGATACTTCAGCACTTGGCCTTCAAAATACCGTCGTATCAGAGTCTTACTCATTCATAGTTAGAATCCTAGAAAATGTTGCAACAACAACATAAGTTTTCTCAAGATATTTCTTATGAGTTGGAACTTGAGCAGTCTTACTTCTAATTTGCGCATAAGCAGATATTATCATAGCAGAACCCTCGGTTTGCAAGAACTTCTTTAGAGTTAGAACCTGTTTGTCAGTCGTACACAATAACAAACATTAGAGTATCAAATTTGCATTTACTTAAATAGTTCGTTGTTATTATCAAAACATAAAGATATTGAGCCGAACCAAATCTTGTTCACATACTTAATAAGTATAAGTAATTTATGTGACCAAGGCCTCAAAGTCATTGAAATTCTGGATATGCAGATACTCCAATGTCCTATCTTAATGTTAAGACAATGATTACTGCACTTTAGGAAACAAGAGAAATACATAGCTACTGTTTTGAAGTGATGCAATACAATCACCAACAAATATTAAGGCATCATGTTGGGACATCTCAATAAAGAACATATAACATAAAACTGTAAATTGCAGAATCATAAGAACACGGAATATGTTGACCAAGTTCAGTGCTAACAAACCTACATTTGGGGGATACCAATCCAGGATGAAGACTCCATTATGTAGTAGTAGTATCACAAAGATAAACTCCCTCATTTACAACTTTATCTCATAATCACTATCCTAATGGACATCTTTACCAAAGCTAAAATCCACTGTTTATAACTTTGATAAGAGAACCTACTCACATCCTTCACAACCTACATTGCATCTGTCTTCTTCCATCACATAACTTATCACGGTTTCTTGACCTACAAGTTATCTTGGAAATTCTTAAAAGCTTCATCCAAGAACAATACAACAATCATTACCTAAAGGCTTATGGTAGTGTACATGCACCTATGTCGTCCTCTCTGCATTCCATACTACAGAGGGGAACTACAACCCTAAGAGCCAACGACTCTCAAAACCTAAACCCTTATTTTACAAAAGAGAACTAGGTTAAAATTGTTACATAAGGCATACTTAACTCTAGGTCTAAGTCTTCATATATATAGTCTTCTATTTTTCTTGGGCCTTCTATCTTTTCTCCTTGATCCAGTCTTTTAAGAGTAAAACAAATCCTGAAGAGATTTGCTACGGAATTAAACCTACTGAAGTAATTTTCCAGGATGTCCTATTAACATGATAGTACATCTTCTTTGACATATTTTACTTCTACAGTTTTTCTAAACCATTAGGTTTTACCAAAATTCAGTCAAACACGAGGAGTTTTCAATCTCCCCCTTTTGACAAATTTTGGTTAAAACCTTCTCCCTGAATTCTTCATGCTTGTTGGTATGTATGAGAAGGGATTTGAAGCATGCTTCCCTTCAATCCTTTGTTTTCTTTGAAGAATAAATCTTCTTCTTCTAGGCATAAGAGAGCCATTAATAAGAAGTGAAGTTCAAGTTCGTAACACAGAGTATACAACAAATGTAACTCAGGTCATAAGACACAACCTGCCTCACAACTCAGATCAGAAGACACAAACAGATAGAAATTTATAGATCAAGATGATATAACATCATCTTCCCTTTGTACCATTCTTGCGCTTCCACTTCTTTAATGAACCCAATAACCAAAACAATAATCTTCTCCCTCTTTTTAGCCAAAACATGGAAAAAGTAACCAATGCAGCTCCAAATCCAAGAAAAAACCCATCCAGATTTTGAAAAATACCATTGAGTACTTATTTTGAGAGAAATAAATTATGAGACCAAGAAGTGTCAAAAAAATCCAATTTATAGCGAGAAATATTCTTTGAAAGCAACGAACCATCGATCAAAACGTTGGTCAATTCAAAGAGTCAATAACTCCACTAACTGCACATAGGCCAAAATTGTTGATTGTTTCTTATCTTAAGAGCACCGTCCAAGGAAAACCAGTTACATGAAAACATGTTCCAAGACAATGTCCTGACATCATGTCAGATAATGTCTTTTCTTTACTGGTCCTTGTGCTGGTTTAACATATCTAGATAATCTTCACATAAATCTGTAGAGACAAATAAATTCTACCATAGTTCTCAATGATTCTTTAAGCATCCAACAAGAATCATATATTATGTATTGCCAAGTTTTCCCCAACTTGCAACAATAAAATATCAAGACATCACCCATGACATATTCATCCCTCTTGGATGGAAAAATCTACTTGAAACTCACCACAAGCTTGGTGTAGACTGCAACCCTGCAGTATATCCTTAAATCAAGAGGAAAATCCCCCTATCTAAGACAATCTTTGCTCCCCCTAAGTACCTGCGTAGGAATGAATAGAAAACATAAGACGCGTCTTTAATGTCTTTAATAGTTCACTCTCAATCCAGCCACCTGCTGAAGCTCATCCATTTTGGCACCACTATCCATTTTGACAAGAAATAACAGTCACTCACACATGAAAACTATCATGCTATCCATGAAGCATACAAGGATCACCATCCTCATAGTAACAAATTGTTGGAATATGATCAAAATCAGTTTGTTTTCCTCCCATCAGTGTCAGATACTGGACACATGTTTTAGAAAAGCATGACTTGCTAGATAAAGTCCTTCCACAATATTTTAAAAAAATAGATAGTCACCCAACTCTTCAAAGACAGTCATTCCCTATCATTCTCCCATATGATAACCAGGAATACTCCTGATCAGTTGCTGATTATCCACGTGCAAACTTCCAAGCAATCAATACCTGATCTACTTCAGTCTTCTCCACATTCTCCTTCCAAGGTTGACCTTCTACTTCATCATTCTCCCGTATGAGTATGTAGACACTCCTTAGGCAATAATTTAGGTAATAAGATCAGATCCAGAGCATAATCATCCTTTACCAAGGATATCCAACCCAGATAATGTCCTAACACCAAGTTAGAACATATTTCACTCATTCTGAAAAAAATTCTTGATATGCTCCACCAACTGGACTTACTATAGCATAGTAATCCAAAGAACTGAAGAACTCCAATCAACACTACGCCACCAGCCTGAATAAGAACTCTAGAAAGAGAGAAATAAACTATCATCCACCTTCAAGCAGAAATAATCTCCTTGAGTCTTCAACTCACCACCCTTCTGCCCAGGAGTAACTTGTTCCAAGACCACCGTCAAGACTAACCAACTGCCACATGCTGATTATCTTGATTCTTCAAGTCCACTCCTGAGATCGAACAATTGTCACAGTTGGATCACCTCCTTCATAAATCATCATATGAAAAATCCAATTGCCACATATTGTCTTCTTCACATTTTTCAGAACTCTCATAAAGATATCATGATCTACAAAGTGAAACATTATCTTCAAGTTGCATGTATCCACTTGCTCAATAGCAATACACACTTAGACTCCCTAATCCATGGATAATATAACATCTTCTCCTTCCTACATCTTCCCCAAACTTCTATGAGAATAATATTTTTGAAGCATCATTGTTTATTCTTGTAGATCACCATATCTTCAGTTAATGTGCCACTTCACCAACTGAGATTCTGATGTTGAGCTCGATGTCATAACACTATGATTTGACATCTAGTTGTTGAAATTAGCTCCTTCTTCTACCACTTGAAAGAACTTCCTCCCTTTACAGAACAAGAGTCCCATGCTCTCATAGACTTTATTCACCAACCAAGTTTGAGTAGACAACCTCAATTCTATTGATATTGCAGTTATTTCAAACAATCTCACACATTGAAAAATACCCTCCAGTGCTTCTCCAAAGACTTCAAACCTGCCACTGTTTGAATCTTCAGATGGATTAGTTAGAATCTAACCCCGATAGTTGTACCAAGGATGCCACCTTTCCTTAAGTAGAGACGTCTTCATGAAGTTTCTGATACTGCCACCCATCTGAACTCCATGATGAGAATTCTGGAATTCCCTAAAGTACCCAGATTAGAAATAAACTAGTCCAAGTAGTCATCAAGATTATGATATCTTCATAGTCTTCCATCTCTATCTTAAAAAATGCATCACCATCTGGACAAGTCTCAATACTTTCCCGGAAAACATGTGAAGTCAATAACTTTAGATCAAAAGCCTAAGAGACTTCTGAGTGAATGTAGAACCCCTCCCATGATTCTCCAAACCTCTGATGAAAAGATGTTAGAACATCTGATACAACATCCTCAATCTTGAATCCCAAGGATAATCAAATCTACACAAAGCAATTGATTTTTAATCCTTGTAGTTATAACCCTTGTCTAATTCCAACATATTCTGAATATCACATAAATATTCCTCTTTATGATGTCGTCTTCTGTTGTTGTGCAAGTTGTTAAGATATCAAGGTTGCCCCCTTGACTCAAGCTCTTAATATTCTCTCTAAACGAATACCAATTAACTTAACTGTGTGAACTCACCCTTAGGTTTAAGAAGTATGAGTTCTTCCTTGCACGTTGTTTATGGACGGTGAAAATAAATCACCTCCAATATCTTCACTTCCATGCTTCCAAGAAAGCACCTCCTAGTCTGAAGAATAACTAGAAGACTCTAGAATACGACTGAGTTTCCTTGATTGGACTTGATCATCATATCAAGTGTCTTCAACAACTTAGCCAACATGAAATCATCAACTGTGTACCAAGTCACATAAGACTCAATCATCACAATAACACCCCTCTGCTTCCGACTTTGGAATTCTATGTGTCTTCAAATCGATTAACATCTACAAGAACAGAACCAGGTAAGGACGGCTACAAGCTTTCTTCAATCAATACTCTAGTATCCCATACTACTAGAATTCTTCAATCAGAATATATGCAGCATAATCACTAAATAACAACTTCAACTTGCCTAAATAAGATGTCAAGATATCTTTTAGGACACCATCCAAGAGAACTAACACTCCTCATGTTTATTGTCGCATAAGCCTTCATACAATAACTCCTCTTGTTTAATCACCAGAAAGTACTCCATAGATCTCATCTAGAAATTCTGGTTATGCAGATACTCCAATGTCCTATCTTAATGTTAAGACAATGATTACTGCACTTTAGGAAATAAGAGAAATACACAGCTTCTATTTTATAGTGATGCAGTACAATCACCAATAGATATTGAGGCATCATGTTGGGACATCTCAGTTAAGAACATATAACATAAAATTGTAAATTGCATAATAATAAGAACACAAAATATGTTGAACCAGTTTGGTGTTAACAAACCTACATCTAGGGAATATCAATCCAGGATGAAGACTCCGTTATGTCGTAGTATTATCACAAAGCTAAACTCCCTCATTTACAAATTTGTCTCCTAATCACTACCCTAATGGACATATTTACCAAAGCTAAACTCCACCATTTATAACTCTGATAAGAGAACATACTCACATCGTTCACAACCTGTGTTGCATCTGTTTTCTGCCATCACCGAACTTGTCACAGTTTCTTGACCTACACTTTATCTTGGACATGCTTAAAAGCTTTGTCCAAGAACAATACAACAACCATTACCTAAAGGCTTCTGGTAGTGTACATGCACCTATGTTGTCCTTTGTGCATCCAATACTGCACAGGGGAACTACAACCCTAAGAGCCAACGACTCTCAAACATGCTAAAGTAATAGTTCAGGATGTCCTATTAACATGATAGGATATATTCTTCGACATCTTTGACTTCTGTAGTTTTTATTCACCATTAGGTTTTACCAACATTTTGTCAAACACTAGGAGCTTTTAGTCATATTCACTAAGTCTGAATGTTTGGTAACTAATGAGAAAAATGAAGTTATCATGAAGGGACTCATATCTAAAGATAATTGTTACTTGTGGTCTCCTCAAGAAACAATCTCCACGTGCCTAATGTCAAAAGAGGATGAAGTTAAATTATGGCACTAAACATTTGGTCATCTTCATCTTAAAGGGATGAAGAAAGTCCTATCTAATGGAACTATTAGAGGTGTTCCTAGTTTAAATATTGATGAAGGAAGAATTTGTGTTGAATGTCAGATTAGAAAACATACTAGGAAATCTCACAAGAAGCTCCAACATCTTACCACATCAAAAATTCCGGAGTTACTTCACATGGAATTAATGGGGGCCTATGTAGGATTGAAATTCTAGGAGGAAAGAGATATGCTTATGTTATGGTAGATGACTACTCAAGATTCACATGGGTGAAATTCATCAAAGAGAAATCTAAAGTATTTGAAGTATTTAAAGACTTGTGCCAGAAAATTCAAAGAGAGAAGGAGTGCAACATTATCAAAATTAGAAGCAATCATGGAAAGGAATTCAAAAACATCGGGTTTGATGAATTTTGTTCATCTAAAGGAATACATCATGAATTCTCATCTCCCATTACCCCTCAACAAAATGGTGTTGTAAAGTGAAAGAACATGACTATACAAGAGTGTGCAAGGGCCATGCTTCATTCTAAAAAGTTTCCTTACCTTTTTGGGCCGAAGTCATGAACATTGCTTGCTATATAATTAATCGGGTGACTATCAGATCAGGCACTACTACCACCTTGTATGAACTTTGGAAAGGGAGGAAACCTACGGTCAAGTATTTTCATGTCTTTGGAAGCAAATGCTACATCTTGTCAGATCGTGAACAAAGAAGAAAAATGGATCCTAAAAGTGAAGAAGGAAATTTTCTTGGATACTCCACAAATAGTAAAAGCTATAGTGTTTAACTCTAGAAAAAAGTTGTAATGGAGTCTATAAATGTAGTTTTTTATGATTCATTTACAAAAACTGATGTCACAAAGAATATTGGAACAGTCTTCCCCATGAGTAATCTTACTAAAGAAGACGGAGATATAGGAGAAAATATTGAACCTGAGAATAATGTCGCTCCCGGGATTTTCATCCTATTACAAACGCGAAAGTGGCGCGGAAAAGGTAGAGTCGCCAGCCAGGCATTTTTATCCCGAAAGAACGGGAAAGGTAATGCTGCACAAACATAAGAAAGAAGGAAAAGACGAGGCCTTGCGAACCAAAGATTTAGGTTCGGGAGTCGGTTACGACCTGGGAAGGTATAAGCACCCCAGATCGTCCACCATATCCGACGGGATCCACACTTGCTTGCTTTGTTTCAAAGGGTAAAAGAATATAATTGTTGCTGAACAAATCTGCTATTGGAACTGGAACTGAAATGAGAAAGGAACTGGAAAAGAGGAAGAAAAGAAGAGGGAAAATGTAGGGAAAATAAAGAATGTGCTTGAACGGGCCCTACCCCGCTGCCTACGTACCTCATTGGGAAAATGAGGATCAGAGTCGACGTAGTTCGCCTAACTAAGGCGGGAACTATTTGTTTGTGTTTTTTACAACTGGAACTGCGTATGTCTATGCTCAAGTGTTGCAGGCTCGTCTGGTACGAGTGCGTTTACCATCTTACATGCGAGACAAGTCGTCGCGAGTTCACGTTCAGAATGAGATGAGAAAGAGACATTCTCGCAGGATAGTTGCTTATTGTTTGTTTATTGTCTTTTATGAGAAATGTTTTGAATTTGTTTGTGAATGTTCTCATACTAATACCTATCCATCGTGGTAAATACTTACACCTCGCCCCGAAATAGGACGCGTATAAGTACTTCGCAACAAAGTCTCATGGCGTATAAGAACATTCGATTTTTATTAAGTATTTTATTATTTTCTTTGTGAGGTGAGAAAGAATGACTCAAGTTGAAAAAAAGGCAAAAATTAAGGGACTAAGACTCAACCCTAATTTAGTTATTATATTCAAAAAGTGGTCTTAATGGTTTGTGAAGTTTTCTAAACCTAAGGAAGAAAAGGAAACTAAAAAACTACTAGAACTCAACTTACTTCCTAAGGAAGTTAAGTTGGTTCTAAGAAATGGGGGAATCCTATACAAGTAGAAATACCAATACTAAGGAAAAAACATGAAAATAGAAAGAAGAAATTAATTCCAAAAAAGGCCTATTAAAGCATAAACACTAAAAAAAAAGGCTAATCCTCGTATAAACATACTTAATGGGAATTCTAATCCTAAGTCCTAAAACTAAAGGAATTTATTTAATATCGTCATTCTAAAATCAGTAGCTAAACTATATTAAGTCCTCCTAATATTCTAAGATTAAACCTAATTAGACTAAATCTTAATGAACCATAAAATCCTAAGCTAAACTAGGTTGATTTACCATGTGAAAATTAACTAAAACCAATGCACTAAAAAAAATAGCAAAATTCCTGGAAAAAATATGAAATTAGTTCTCTAAGGTCCTTAACCTGACTATAATATTATGTTAAAAAATATCCTAAAAATTCAAAGCCTAACTATGCCAAATAGTCACTTAAATCTACCTAAGATCTATTCACAATTTTACATGAACTAAGCTACCAAAACAGTGGATAAAATGGCCTAAAAAATATACCAAAAATTATTCCAGGTCCTATTACTAGTCTTCTAATCATAGCAAAGAGAATGGGCCAAAAATCCTATAGGAGGTGGGAGAAAGAAAATGCACAAAATAAAGTGTTCATAAAAGAATTCAATATAAAGCTAATTAAATGGAAAATCGAAATTAAATTGAAAAATACCAAAATTCAGAAAGTAAAAATGTAGAAAAGTTCTAAATTGAATTAAGAACCTACTGGAATTTTTGTAGATTTTATTATGTGTTTTACTATTTTTTATGGATTAAAACTGAACTAAACTAAAACATAAATTAAAAAAAGAAATAAAAGGAAGGGGGTGTGTGAAGAAGATTTTGCAGTTAATATACTAATGAGCTTAGCAATCAGGGGTGCGGATAGTAGATTCCAGGCCCACATGCGTTGGGTCTTGGAGGTCCATATGGTGTTGCCTTGGTCAACCATTTTGACTCTGATACGGGCCATTAGATCAAGTCTCTCCCATAGTAATCTCATCAAACAATTATGGGGTGCGTGTACATGGTAATTATGGTGTACTGCCACGTATAGGAACAACCGTACTAAGAGCCTACCGGATGGTGACAAGTGTCACCGTCGGTGTGGCTGGGTAATCCTAAAATCCATCCTAATCTTATCCCTTGGAAATGTAACGGTACATGATGGTCAATTCAATGTGATTAACTACATTTTATTGCTATTAAGTTCCTAATCTTCTCTTAACCTTCCCATTAATTTGTTTTTATTCTTATAATTAAAAAGTGAAACAACAAAACCTAAATTAACACTGAAGGAAAGGGCAAAACAAAATAGAAGACCTAGGTCTTCGTCTTCTGCCTCTCGCCGCCACCACCTTCGTCGTTCATCACCGATCGAAGCCAACGGCTTCGTCAACCGATTCTCTCCCCACATCCTCATCGCCTCAACCGTTTATCTTCCTCTCCGCCAAGAATCATTGCACAGACATCACCATCACACAACCTCACACACTCTCCTTCATTACCTCAGTAGCCCTCTCAGACGAAGAACGACGAGGCTCATAGCGCCGCCGTGCCTTCATCGGCCTTATACGTATTTCAACCTCTTCTATGATCTCCCTCTCCTTTTTCTTTTGTTCTTGCGGATCCCCAAACATTTGCCTAGAGCGTGAATCTATGGATTTACTACGAAGACAAGGAAATGGTACCTTGGAATGTGCTTTCCTAAGTTGCGATGGAAGAAGATATAAACAGGTATAAAATCTCTTTGCACTTCCTCTATTCGCACCGTTTCTCGCTGTTGTAATTTCCTCTTACTCGCTTTTGTGGTTGTAGTTCTAACGTTATTGTTGTTGTAGATCGATGAATAATCGGTTGTGATTGATGATGAAGGCTTATTGAAATGGTGTTTTGCAGGTGCTGATGAGGCTGCGGATCGGCATTGATGATGATGCGATACGCAGGAGAATGGCGAAAAGTTAGAGATGTTGATTCCAAATCGGCTGCATTTCGATGCGGATTAAAGAAGACAGATGAAGATTGTTGTGATTGCAAGATGGAATAGGAGAAATCTTTGAATCGTCGGAGATGAATAAGGAACTGCAGAATAGGTGATGAAGATTCAGAAGTTGGAGAATGAAGGAGTGAAGGTTAGAAGATGAAATTGGAGAGATTGAAGAAATGATTGAAGAAGGGTGAAGAAGAAGAAATATGCGATAAAATGGTGAAGGAGAGAAAGATTCAGAGGAAGAAGTTGTGAGAGAAGAGATGAACGAAGTGAAGTTGTCAGAGCCAACCCGATTGAAGAAGAAGAGTCCTCATTTATAGAGGATTTCAGATGAAGCTTCTAGAACAAAATCGGTTAGGCAAGTTTGTTACAATTTTGTTATTGATTTAATTTTCTGTGTTTGAATTATGAAGGATTAATTACAGTCTCTTATGATTCAGTTACGAGATTAACTAATTTTTTTCCGGTTTTCCATTATGCCTCTTTTCTTAGAGTTTTTTCTGATTTGAGTCCTAATTTAATCCTTACCCTCATACTCTGAACTGAGTTTTGCTTCTTGATATTGCATTATAGGATGAGTCGTTATTGATGTCGTAAAGCCTTTTACAAGCAAGTGAGTAAGATAAGTCAATGCGGTTATGCAGAAGAGTAATGATGGAGGCACCACTAATTAGATATTGAATACGGGAGGTATTAAAACCCGATTTTCTGTTATGACCTGTGGAAAGTTTGATGCCGATAATTGATGAAAGGTTCCCAATATCCATTGTTTTTTTTTTTGGTTTGCAGGTTATTGATGTGAAGTGATTGTGATAGAGGACATAGTTGTTATCGACGATCGACTCCGCAAATCTTTGCGATGCTTTCAATCTTGTCATGGTTTCTTGAATCGGTGATGGTGAAGTGCTGAAGGATGATGAAGAGTCAATGAAGATCGAAGTCGATTCGATGGTGAGGGAGGAAGACTCAGCAGAAGATTGAAGAGAGTTTTGATGACGGCTTCAAGAGTGAAGATGGAAGGTGTAGTTGTGGTTTCGGGGAGTTCAAGATCGAGATTGACGAAGGCCTTTTGAAGATTTATGCAGAGACTTGCCTTTTTTTGGTTTCTAATTTTTGCTCCTTCTGAATTTCGTTATTGCACTCTCCTCCTTCTTTTTTTTCAGTTTCTTTTTCAGAATTCCGTTATATTGAATTTTTGTAACCGCCTTCAATTTCTCATAGCAGATATCCAATTTCTCAATTAATTGCTATGAATTTTCCTGTTATAATTTATCTCTTTTCCTTATAGTTGGACACCGATATTGAACAATAGCCGAAAACTCTCCCATTGCACGTTATATCCATGAACATTGAAAAATATGGTTGACAAACATATGAAATAAGTTCTGGTTATGGGAAATTGTTAAATAGTTTTATGGAAAATAGTTTGGACCCTTCCTCTCTTCTTTTTCTTGAATGAGTTTGGGTAGAAACTTGAGGTTAAAATGGATTAAGAAAAAGTGAGCTCATTCTTGAGATCAAACTGAAACAAAATTTGAGAATGACCCAAAATGATCTTCGAGCAAGTCTTTACAATCAATCACCTCGATAACAAGTTTTAAAATAACTTGCAATATCTTGACACAAACTATATGCTAATAATTTGGCCCATGTCACAAACCAATCCTGAGAGAACCTGAGATTTTTTAATTGTCTTCAAAACAATGGTCCAAACATCCGTGAAGTACCATCTTGTAATGACCAAGCAAACTTTCTCGCAAGCACTTGATGGATACGGTTCAACCAAATATAAGCCCGGGAATATAGACAATGGTGATTAGGATCCAAGGACATTTGACACTTTTTGAGGACCCTTGAATAAGATGAATTTGAAGGAAAGTCCCACAACTAATTTTGTTCGTAGAAGTCTTCAATCCAACATAAAAACTTTAGTATCAGGCTTCCATGATACCTTAATCGCTACCTCAACCTCGTGCCTTACGAGCTCATGCATAAATATGAATGTGAGGTGTGTTAATGGCCTAATGGATGCATATGAAATATGAAACGTAAAGCCAGTTAGGGTAATAAACAATGAGGGCAAATTTTGAGGTATTACAAATAACTCTGAAGTTATGCTAGAACCAGAACCTAGACTAGAAGAGAATGAACCAGCAGACAAATGACCTTCCATCAGAATTAAAAAAGACCATCCAAAGGAACTTATAATAGGTGATCTGAATTAAGGAGTAAAGACTATATCTAGAGATGTTATTTCAAATGCTTGTTTTGTCTCCAAACTTGAACCTAATAATGTCAAGGAAACCTTGACTGATGAATTCTAGATCAATGTAATGCAAGAAGAATTGGAGCATTTCAATAGGAATGAAGTATGGGATCTAGTTCCAAGATCAAATGGAGTTAATATTATAGGAACTAAATGGGTGTACAAAAACAAGTCTTATGAACAAGGGGTTATAGCCATAAACAAATCCAGGCTTATAGAACAAGGATATACTCAGATATAAGGGGTATATTTTCATGAAACTTTTGCTCCAATTGCTAGACTAGAGTCTGTCAGATTACTTTTAGGTGTGGCTTGCTTGCTGAAGTTCAAACTATATCAAATGGAAGTTAAAAGTGCATTTATTAATGGATATATAAATGAAGAAGTCTTTGTTGAACAACCCAATGGATTTGTTGATCCTAACTTTCCTAATCATTTGTTCAAATTGAAGAAAGCTCCATATGGTCTGAAGCAAGCTCCAAGATCATGGTACGAAAGACTGACTAAGTTTCTTGTTAATAATGGATACCAGAAAGGAGGTATATACAAAACTCTTTTTGTCAAGGAAAAGGAAGGAAAATTAATGATAGCTCAAATCTATGTGGATGATATTGTGTTTGGAGGAAATTTAGAAGAGATGGATCAACAATTCATAAAACAAATGCAATTGGGTTTGAGATGAGCTTGGTAGGTGAATTAAACTACTTCCTTGGTCTTCAAGTAAAGAAAATGGAAGAATCTATTTCTCTCTCTCTCTCTCAAGGAAAATATGCAAAGAGTATCATGAAGAAGTTTGGCTTAGAGAATGCTGCTCACAAGAGAACTCCTACTCCAACACACCTAAAGCTATCCAAGGATGTTCCAGCAAAAGTTACTCAAATGTTACTCTTGTAACTCAAATGTTGTATCAGTAGGAAGCAGTTGCTCTCAACTTATGTGGATGAAGCAAATGTTGTCAGAATACAATGTCACACAAGATGTCATGACTCTATACTGTGACAACTTGAGTGCTATAAATATCTCAAAACATCTTATCTAGCATAGCAGAACAAAGCACATAGACATCAAGCGTCACTTCATTAGAAATCTTGTTGAAGATAAAGTTATAACTCTAGAGCATGTCAACACTGAGAATCAGTTAGCTGATATATTTACCAAGGCTTTGGGTGTGAAGCAATTTGAGGTATTGAGAAGCATATTGGGAATTTTCTTATCAGAAGACTTATATCAATTAACTAAATATAGGATCAAGATAACAAATCAAGTTCTTGGAATATGTCTGATATCTATATTAAAGGTTAAAGATATGAAGATCGAAGTGTTTTTGAGATGTGAAGTTGTATCTAATTCTTGAATGATTATGCTTTGAAGAATGAAGCCTATAATGTTATAAAGGTTGTAACAATAAGAGTATGAAATGAATCTCATGAAGGGTAATATTGAAGCCCATGCGAGATGTGTAATTGAGGGGGAGCCATATGTTTACAACAACTTCAGAATGTGGTTGAATATTGTCAGACATGATGCTTGGACATTATTCAGTATGTAATTTCTTCATATTTTTAGACCAGATGACTCTGGTCTTGGAAGTATCTCCCTTTGTCAAATTTGGTTTAAAAGGGGGAGAGAAGTTTAAGTTGTGTTCTGCTGCTAACCTCTGAAGGAGTGTTGTGTAATTATTGTTGTTGTTGTTTTTTAGCCAAAATTTGCCAAAGGGGGGATTGTTATTTTTGCCCAGTTGAGGTTGGCAGTAATTTTGGTAAAACAACCTGTCACCGACATGTTAGAGAAGATGTCCTAACATGTTGAAGAACAAGTTCTATTTTGAAGAAGAATAGGTTTTTGGAAGATGTCAGATAAAATGTTCCAGCAAAAGTTATTCGACATATTTGTTTGTTACAGTTTTAGTAACTGTTATTTTTAAAATAAATCAGAGAATATTCTGTTGAATATTAAGTGATCATAGCTACTGTCCAAGTGTGAAGATTTTCAAAGATTGAAGACTTGAAAATCGCAAATCAGGGAGATTTGTTTTAGAAACTAAAGATTGAAAAAGTTTCTATTTTCTTGGAGAATATATTGCAAATTTTGGGGGATCATAATTGTTGCATTTTAAAGCCTAAACCCAGTCTATTTTATTGTTATAAATAGGATGATTTAGCCCTAGTTTGATAACAATAGCAAACACTAAAGTAGAGAGTATTAGGGTTTGTGTTTTTGTGAGCTGCTCTTAGATTAAGTTGATGTTAAGAGTATGACTACTTTATTGAGTTGTAAAGTGTTTAATCTAAAGCTTTGAAGAATAGAGTGTGTTGTTGGTCACGTTGTAATTCCTAAGAAATTGAGGAGGGCCTCGACCCCAAAGTAGGTGAGTTGCACCGAACTGGGTAAACAATTGAGTTTGTGTTCTTTACTTTCTCCAACTGTAATTGTTAGTGTTCATCTTTTTTATTGTGTGAAAAAGCAGATATCAGCTGTCTCAACATCTCATAGGACATCTATGATCTGCTATACCCTAATTTCAAGTATTGTAAAAGCAAATGGCCTTATAATCAAGTTATACGACTAATCACACATTCACTAATCATTTAGGTAGTTCCTTGATGAATAACGACGACTCTATATATTTTATTTCCTTTTTAAAACCTTTTAAACTATTATTTTCATGACTACCAATTGATTGGTGCATGATGCCAATCAATTGACACATTAATTATGGCCCAAAATGTTTTCCTTTTTCATGCCACTCTCTATCTTATAATTAGAGGACCTTTCCCTAATATTTTCACATCCATAATCATGAGCTCTCATATATCACTACTCTCTCACTTTCTCTCTCTCTCTCTCTCTCTCTCTCTTACTCTCTATGTGTGTGTGTAAAAATATATTTTTTCACTTTCTCTCACTTATAAATTTAGCCTTAATGTTTTCTAGAAAGGTCTTTTATGAGTAAGACATTTTTATAATTCTAGAAGGGAAAAATTGTAAATTCACCTTGGAACATATTTACCTAGGTTGAATAATTTGTCCATCTAGAGATTGTTTATTTGGGTTCAAAGCTAAACATGTTAAAAACTTGGATTTGGGGATTTTTTTGCTAGGTCACCATTTTGGTTCAAAATTTCAGCCCGTTTTAAAAGCTTTCATAGGTTCAATATTAGCCCAGTATAAAATCTCACACTGGTTCATAGTTATCCTGGTAAAAAAACCTAGTTCAGTTCATAATCTCAACCTGGTTCAAAGCTTGCTAACATTGGAGATAAGACCATTATAAAATCTCCTAGATTCATGGTTAGCCCGTTAAAACCTAAATTTCTTATCTTTGCAATTTTTATCTCTTTGTAATATCCATCAACACATTTAGAATCCTGAGGGAGACTTTGTGATTTATTATGCAAGTTCCAATGGTAAGGTAAAAATCTTCTTCTCATAATTATTTTAATTTTCTCCCAAGTGTTGATGGTTGATTCTTCATGTCTTCTACTTTCTTTGACAATTCCATCACAACAAAGCAATGCATAGTCTATAAATTCAAGGAAAACTACTTTCACTTTTTGAACATTAATATAGGTGTTACAAGATAAAATTTGTTCAAATTTTGTTTCATACTCTAAATAAACCTCTTGATAATTTTTCTCTTAAAATACTGGAACATTAATTTTTATCCAATTTAATCTTTCCGCTCTAGGTCTTCTCTATCTGAATCACCTTAATATTTCCTCCTTGTTAGTATTATTTTATAGATTTTTTAATCAGTTAATCCTGTCATATATTGATCAGACCCACTACACAGATCCTTCAAAATATAAGGGTCTCAAAATTCAAATTATAAACATTAAATACTGATATTAATCATTATTCATAATGTTATCAAACAATAACAAATAATGCACAGTCAAAACATGTTGTATTTGGTAAGAAGAATGAGGGTTTGACACTTGAGTTTGATTTTTGTGTGAATCAGATGCCTTAGAAACAAAGCATAATAGGGTTCTTTATGATCAAGAAACCCACATGGGTTATGATTTAGGGTAAAACAAGAATAACAAAAAGAATTGGTCATAAACTACTATTCTTTCCTTTCTCTTTTAACAAGATTACATGTATACAAGAATAACAAATAACTCTCTCACTTTTGAATTAGGATTTTATCTCCCTATTTTTACTTATTCAAAAGATGAGAGAATAATATGCTATTTATAAGAAAACTAACACACTAACCTAATGGGTTGTTTAATAATTACCCATTACAAGCTAACTTAAACAATTGAATCCATAACACAAGGCCCAATTAGACATACATACTAGAACCGACTTTGACTATAATTTGTATAACTTTTGCACTAGCATATGAACCAGCTTCAACTTCATGCTAAACCTCTCTCGTATCAGAGTTCGATCCAATATTCCACAAATCTCCACCTTGGACCAAAATCTATACCAATAAGAAAAAAACTAGCTTTCTTCATGCAACATTATCAACTACATACAGTGGAAAAACATGCACTGGTCAACATCTTGGTGATCATATTAGCAGCGTTATGATGTGTCGAAACCTTCAGCACTTGGACTTCTCCACGCTCGATTACCCCTCTGACGAAATGCAGCTTCACATCAATTTTCTTGGTTCGCTCATGATACGCTGAATTCTTCGACATGTGTATTGCACTTTGACTATCACATTTAACAATGATAACTTGACCTTTAAGTTTCAGCTCCTTTTCAAAACTTTCAAGCCATAATGCTTCCTTCACAACTTCAGTTAGGGAGATATATTCCACTTCAGTGGTTGATAAGGCAACAACCTTCTAAAGTGTTGCTTTCCAACTAATTGTTATGCCAAACATAGTGAAAACATATCCAGAAATAAAATTTATGGAATCCATACAACCTGTATAATCAGAGTCAACATACCCTTCGATTGTTTCTTTATTATCTTCACTTAAGGCTCCACCATAAAATAGGACTCTATTCAGAGACCTATTTATGTATCTTAGAATCCACTTCAATTCTTGTCAGTGAGCCTTTCTAGGATTCACCATGTACCTTCTTACAAGACTTACTGCATATGCTATGTCGGGTCTAGTACAGACCATAACATACATCAAAGAAACTACTATGTTAGCATATATGATGTTATTCATATAAGTTCTTTCGACATTAGTAATGGGGCATTGATCTATGCTTAACTTGAATTGAGGATTTGTCGGAGTCACACCATGTTTTGAATTCGACATACCAAACTTATCCAGAATCTTCTTCAGGTATGCCTCTTGAGATAAGCACAATCTCGACTACTTTCTACCTTTCCGGATGTTAATCCCAAGAATCCTGGATGCGGCTCCCAGATCCTTCATATCGAACTCTATATTGAGTTCAGCCTTCACCCTTATTACATATTCGAAATTGTTGCTTGCTATTAGAATATCATCCTCATAAAGCAACAAAATAACAAATGAATTACCAGGTCTAAATCTGAAGTAAACACAATGGTTAAACTGACTTATGATGAAACTTATGTGTGTCATGAACTTGTCGAATATCATATTCCACTGTCGAGGAGATTGTTCTAGACCATATAAAGATCTCTTCATATTGCACACATAATCTTCCTTCCCCTTTTCGACACACCCTTCAGATTTCCTCATCAGGATTTTTTCATCTAGATTAGTCTTTACATCCATTTGTTCCAGTTCAAGGTCGAATTATGCCACCATGGCAAGCAACATTCAAATGAGCATGTGCTTCACAACAGGAGAGAACACATCATTGAAGTCGACACATTCTTTCTGAGTGAATCCCTTAGCGACCAATCTTGCCTTGTATCTCTTCAACGTTACTCCTTCGATTCATTCCTTAACTTTGAAAATCCACTTACAGTTGACTAACTTGGATCCAACTGGTTTCTTGATCATTTCCCATGTGTTGTTATAATGAAGATATTTCTTATCATCATCCATGGCCTTCAGCCATTCAGTCTTATTTCGACTCCTCATAACTTCCTTATAGTCTCTAGGTTCTGCATAACCAAGTCTCTGAGGTGGATTAATGTCTTTTTTCGACTTGTCTCTTGCTAGCAGGTAGTCATTATCAGTCTCCTCATCTTTGACAGCAGTTTCTGCTTCTTCTTCGACTTCATCTGGGTCATGCAATTCAACATCACTATGCTCTACCTCAACTGGAATTTCTCCTTGTTCTAGCTCTTTTTCAACATCATTAGTTTTCTTGAAGTCCATCTCAGCTTCATTGAAAACTACATCTGGACTGGTGATACACCTCTTGTGACCTGGATCTAGGCACCATAGCCTATAAGCTTTGACTCCTTCAATGTATCTCATGAACACACATTTTAGAGCCCTAGGTTTGACCTTGTATTGCCTAATGTGAGCATAGGCTATACAACCAAATACTCTCAGTTTGTCGAGATATGGTGGATATCCCGACCAAACATCTTTAGGTGTCTTCATATTTAATGCAGTCGAAGGACATCTATTAATTAGATATGTTGTTGTCGAAACAACCTCAACCTAAAACACCTTCTTTAATCCAACACTAACCAACCTGCATCTAACCCTTTCAAGGATTTTTCGATTGAATCTCTCAGCTAGACCATTTTGTTGTGGAGTACCTTCTATATTCTTATGCCTTACAATCCCAGACTAAATACAATAACTGTCAAAAGCTTCATTGTAGAATTCAAGTCCATTATCAGTTCTCAACTTCTTGACCTTTCTGCCAGTTTAAGTTTTGACCAGAACCATCCAACTTTTGAAATTCTCAAAAGTTTCATCCATAGTCTTCTGAATGAATACCCATAACTTTCTGGAATAATCATCAACTATAGATAGAAAATACCTTGCACCTGAATGTGAAGGATTTCTTGCAGGCCCCCAAAGATCAGCATGTATGTAATCAGAGGATCAATGTTCTCCTTTTTTACCTTTGTTAAACTTTACCCTACAGGATTTACCAAATACACAAGGTTCACAAAACTCTAACTTCTTAACTTTATCACCACCTAGTTGGTTCTATTTCCCCAGTTCGACCATGCCTCTCTCTCGCTGACATGGCCCAATCTCATGTGCCATAATTTTGTCTTCGACACAGGTTTCGTGGATACTATATTTTTCAAACCTCTTACAACCTCAGCCTCGAGGGTATACAAGCCTTGTTTCTTCACCTCTCTTAAGACTTCCTTTGACCCATTCATGACTCTTATGATACTTTTCTCTCCTTGAAAAACACATCCCTTCTTGTCAAATTCACCAAGAGAAATCAAATTTATCTTCAAGTAAGGTACATACCTAACTTTAGTCAATAACCTTATTGAATCATCATAGAGCTTGAATATCACAGATCTGATACCTATAATTTTGCAAGCTTTGTTGTTTCCCAGCATCACCGATCCACCATCTTGATCACATAGTTCCAGGAACAAATCTTTGTTTAGAGTCATGTGCAAAGTGCAACCTGAATCCATAATCCACTTTTTTCTTGAGTCGCCGCTTGAAACCACAAGCACATCAGATGAGTCAAAATCATCTTGAATAATGGCATCATTGACATTATTCTTACCTCCATGATCTTTCAGGAATTAATGGCACACCTTTTGAATATGGTGCTCTTTTTTATAATGATAACATCAAACACCATATGCTTTACCACTTTAAGACTTCTGCTGACTTTTACCTTTCTTCTTGTTGAACTTTCCATCCTTTCACAAGAATTTCTCCTTAACGACCAAACCTTCACCAACCGTCGAAGGTTTATGCTCCTTTCGTTTGTTCAAGTCCTTAGAATACAAGGTAGATTGAACATCTTCAAAGGTCAGGGACTCTCTTCCATACAATAGGGTTTCTTTGAAGTGAGCATGTGTTATGGGAAAAAACATAACAACAATAGCGCTTGATCTTCATCATCGATCTTCACATCAATATTTTCAAGATAAAAAATCAGCTTGTTGAACATATCCGATTGTTCAGCCAACACTTTGTCTTCACTCATCTTGAATGAATACAACGCTTTCTTCAGGTAGAGTCGATTCACCAGTGATTTGGTCATATACAAACCTTTGTTTTGACCATAACCTTGATGTTGTCGTCTCATTTGATACCTGTCGGAGAACCTTATCACCAAGGCTCAATAATATTACGTTGTGTGTTTTCTCAATCATGGTCGTCTTTTCAGCTGCCGTTAACGCAACATTCATGACTATCTCTCCCTTCAACACTTCCAAGCAAGCCTACTAAACAAGTAGGACTTTCATCTTAAGTGCCACAGAACGAAGTCGTTCACACCGGTGAACTTTTCAATCTCATACTTTGTTGAAGGCATATTTTCCACGCTCGCCGCACCAATTTATTGTGAATCATATGCCTTAGAAACAAAATATAATAGGTTTATTTATGATCAAGAAACCCACAATGGTTATGGTTTAGGGTAAAACAAGGATAACAACAAGAATTTGTTATAAACTGCTTTTCTCTTAACAAGATTACAAGTATATAAGAATAACAAATAACCCTCACTTTTGAATTAAGATTTTATCTTCCTATTTTTTCTTATTCAAAAGATGAGAGACTAGTATGCTATTTATAAGAAAATTAACACACTAATCTAATGGGTTTTTATAACAATTACTCATTACAAGCTAACTTAGGGTATAAACTAACTTAAACAATTGGATTCATAACACAAGGCCCAATTAGACATACATACTAGAACCGACTTCGACTATAGTATGTATAACTTCTGCAATAGCATGTGAACCAGTTTCGACTTCATGCTAAACCTCTCCCGATCAGAGTTCGATCCAATATTCCACAAATTTTATATGGTTTAATTGTATAACTTTTTAATAAAGATGAAAAAAAACTTTCATTAGGTTTTGAAACCAAATACTCATATTGTTTGCTAAAACTTCATATCTTCACCATTACAACAAGTTTTTATTGTTAATATTTTTATTATTATATAATTAATTAAATTCAATATTAATTTATTTACACCCTCTTTCTTTTTGCATTACTTTTTTTATTGATTTTTAAAAAATATTATTTATAGTCATTATTAAATATTAAAAGGTCAATTTTAAAATTAAAACATGACCTCTATATTGCTAAAAAAAAAGGTGTGTTGTTACCCTTCAATGACAATGACAATGATATTCAGAGACCTTAACATGTATATTGTGTTGTATAGTGGTTAGGGTTTGTCCACAATGGTGAAAAGTCATGTGTGATGGTGTTTATGGTGGTTTAAAGAACCTACTCACGTGAGGTGAGACTAAGATGCTTATATATAAGCGTATGAATTTGGTCATCCCTCCCTTTTTTGGGAAGAAGTATTTATAGAGGCTTTCTTAAGCCTAGGGTTTGAGAAACTCTCAGGACAATAATTAGTCCCCCTTAATTAGAGAAGACCGTTGACAAACTATTTTCCAGAGAGTTGTGGTGAGACTCTCTCTTAAATAAATAATGGGAGATAACAACATGTCATTTGACTCCAAATTCTATGGGAGTGTGGCATATGTTACATCGCTTCGGGCAGATATCTAAGAATCGTCTTTGTCGGGGATTCTCACAAATATATAACATGACAATCTCCAAATACTTTGAGGCGTATATATATATATATATATATATATATATATATATATATATATATATATATATATATATATATATATATATATATATATATATATATATATATATATATATATATATATATATATATATATATATATATATATATATATATATATATTTGTTTTTCCTTTAAAATTTAAATTTTTTAAATTTTTTATTTTGAAAATTTAGAAGGAGAAAAAAAAATTAAAAAAATTAAAATGAGAATTTTGAAAAAGTTACCACTTTATCTAACATTTTCAACCAACTTTTCAAACTAATCATCCTCCTAGCTAAAATGTCAATATATCCTACTTAAAAGTTAAAGCAATTGCTGCGTAAAATTCTATACGAATAAATTTCAGCAAGAAATAAAAAATGCACCCCATTAAATAGGACATGTTTTTTTTTTTGTTGAAAATATATATCAGGATATTAGTTGAAAAATTGGTTAGTTTAAAGTATTGGGTGAAAATGTTGAATAGAGTGATAAATTTTTGAAAATTTGCGCAAAATGTAGGGTAGGATCAAATGAAGGGTATGTAAAGAACTATTACAAAAGTGGGCAGCCATCGTGAGGTTGACAAATTGATGAAAAGGCATTTGATAAGATATGCAAGTTGTGGAAGGTAAAACGTAACAGTTCCCAGCCGTTTTTGTTTCGAGAAAGATAGATGAGATGGCTTTGAGTTGTTCAACTTCAACATCACATGCCAACGTCGACACCTTAGGCTAGTTGGTTGGGGTGTGTGACTTGACTGCTTAGCTCACAAACAAGACATTTTCAGCTACTCATTCATTATCGTCATTTATGATTTCTTGAATTTTTCCACACGTTTTAATTCTTTTGTTTTAGATTTGTTTATTATAGAAAATGAGACTTCTTTTGTTTGTGCTTGCTGCTGGATGGACTCGTCGGCAAATGTAGGCCCCGGAGGAACTATATTAAAGAGCTTAAATTAATCTGAGAGGACTCAAAGTGTCCATGAAATTAATTAACTATTAATTTTAAACATTGACTTCTAGAATCCATCTCATCTTTTGTACTTTCTTAATATATTTTTTGGTTACATACTTTCGTCATATCTGTTTAACAATTTATAAATATATATGTTGGCAATTAAGATTATAAAATGATAGGGAATTTGATTCTCTTAAAATATGTAAATATTAAAAGAGATATGTTTTAGACTTAGTAAAATACACAAATAATGTTATTAAAGTTTACTTTAAATGATTGTGATATTGTGAAATAGCTGAAAACACCATAAGTGCTGGTTCTGTTTTAGGAGTGCAAAGAGATATGGTGTACAAAATTTGGATGTATTTAGGGGGTTTGTGAATTTATACGAGTATTGTATGTATCTTAAAATGAATGTTTTGCTTATTCTTCTGTCGGGCGTCTCTTTTTATAGTTTATGTAGCACCCTAATTTTTGTCCTAAGATTTTTTCACATTTTTCATCTGCATCTTGCAATATAAACAAGATCAAATTGGTTTCTCGATTTTTCTTGGATGTAGGTTTATGCCTCACAGGGGATCACCATTTGCTTTTATTTGCTTATGTTTACTAATCATTAATTAAAATCCAAAAATATTTTTGTTTTCTTTTGTTAATAATTTTTCAGGTCAAAAATGCCAAAAATAACAGTCCCGCAACTCGAATGAATTTCACCAATAAAAGTCGAAGTTGATCCGCAAATAACTCAACTTTATCTGATCAAGGAGTTCCCGATTTAATTGACTTATTCAAGGAATTCCAAGGTTCATGTGTTTATTTCCATGCCTTCTTCGACATGCAAAAGAATTGAGCCGGAACCATAACAGTACAAAAGGAAAACAAATTTTTCATAATTTGTACTAAGTAACCGGTTACTACCTAGGGCGTATCCGGTTACCTGCGTGCAGTTTTGAAAAATTTGGCAGCAATTTCAACTTTTTGAATTTTGGTACCAATTTCATTTTTGATCACTCTTGGAATATTCTAGACCATCTTTATACACCATTAAAATTAATTCTCACCATAAACCCTCACTACTCACCACTCTTTTCATGATTCTCTCCATTTTTGAATTATCAAGCCTAATTTGAATTTCCAAAGCAAGCTTCATTCCACTAAATTCTCATACCTAAACTCTTTAAATAGAGGTCATTTCGCATACAATTCTCAAGCTTTAGATAGCCAACAAATCTCTTGCAAAATATCCCCTAAAACAAAAAAAAAAATCACTAAAGCTCTTATTCTCTTTTTGAAAGTTATCAAGAATTCACCTTGAATTCTTGATCAACTTTGAGCTAAACTTTCATCCTTTTCATTTGTGTTCATCAAATTCAGTAGATCAAGCTTAATATTGAATTTATTTGAAGAATGCTCTTGGTAATTCACTTTTTCCATGGTTCCACCTTCATAATCAATATTCAAGATGTAGATCCTTGATGCTTTTGGTTGTTGATCTTCTAGATCATAAATTGTTGTTTGATTGCATGGATTTCACTGTGTTTTGGTTGTAAAATTCGTGCTAATTCAGTTCATGATCATAAGATGTTTGAAGAAAGGTTTTAAAAATGGATCATGTTGAATTTTAGCAGAATTTTTCATTCTGAGCGCAGAGTAATCGGTTATTGCCTAGGTGGTAACCGGTTACCTGTGTTAATTTTCCAGAAAATTGCTTTTCTTTGTTCAGGTAACCGAATACTGCTTAGGTAGTAACCAGTTACTCTGAGTCAGAACTAAATTTTTGGCTTATTTTTGAGCTATTTTTTATTCCTCTTGCTTCTTCTTCTTCCTTCTTATTTTCACCTTGGAAGACATTATTGGGTCTGATTTCTCTTTAATTTCAATGGATTTTGGGTGTAGATTAGAGTGATTAATATTCATTAGTCCAAATCTAACTTTAAGTGAATTATTTAATTCATTTTAGGTACTTTGTATTAGTGAGATATTTTCATACTTGAATCCACCAAGATGAGTGATTGAACTTAAAGATGAAAGAATACCATAAATGAAACTCAATTTGGTATTCATCTTTATTTTTGTGCGGTATTACTTTCGGATGGAGATTTACATATTATTTATCTCGTATGCATTAACACATACATCGTTCACCTTAATTGGTGTTGGCCGACCTCATTTGTAGGATAATTACTTCGTAAATTACTCAGTGATTGCTTAACATAGACCTAAATGTGCCCCTAATTCGGAATAAAAATCCAATTGGATACTTGCACTTTCGTGGACCGAACCTCGTGTTGATCACGTAATCCCAAAGTGATTGATCTTTTTGCGTTAAGATCCAAGACTTATGAAGTTTGATGCGTAGTTGCTTTGAGTCTCCCAATCTTCTTTTAAATTTCATTGAATTTGGTTCTAATCACATTGATTAATCATTATAGTGTAAGATACTAAGCGGAATCAGTTGCCTTTTCGATTTTTGGTATTAACTACATTTGCTACTCTTTTGGTTGTGGATGATTAAGTTCACCATACCGATATTATGTATATTATTATTACTATTAATATACTAACATTTTAATCTCTTGCACTTTTAATGCCTTTGTTTTTACTATGCTTTATCATTCATTATCATGTTTATATTCTTGTTATTATTGTTGTGTTGATTTTCCTTTTGTCCATTTGGACACAAAAATATTAATAAAGGATTAAACCTCTAAAAAACTCAATTGCTCCCATCTTGGACTATTGGTTACTATCTTTTGCATTTGAATTGGAGTTTTTGACTTAGATTCTAGGACACATTCCCTTTGCTTTGATCTTCATGGAAATGGTAGCTTTTCCTTTATTTGGCCACTTGCTAGCTTATAAGGATGGAACTATTATGATCATAAATTGGAAGAATTATCAAGTTTGGTTAGATCTTTCCTCCTTTATCTCTTTTATTTTTCTTTTAGGATAGTCTCTTCATCTCATCCCCTTCTTAAATTTTTAAAACTTCTCCCTTTTTCAAAAACTTATTTATTTTCAAACTTAAAACCGCTTTCATAATCAAACCTTGACTTAGGTCAAGTGATTTTTACCCTTTCTTTTATTTTCTTAATAAACGTTAAATCATGTAAATATATCAAAATATTATTTTTCAAAAGACCATAAAAAATATATAACTCATCAAATATTTTTGTGCCTTTGTGCACTTTTCCTTTTAACATTTTTCTTTACATGTTTAGATATGATTCATTCTTTCTAGCGGAATTATTCTCTAAAGAATTACGACTTATATTTACATTTTAAAATCAATCCATCACACTAATTTTTCACTATATGTACCACGAACTACGAGATTTTGATCTCGTATTGCACTTTGTGGGTACGTAGGCATGAGGTGGTAAACCTCTCCAAACACAAAAATATAAAAAATTAATTCTTTTCACATCTCCTCACTTTCTTTTACAAACCATTTTAAAACTAAAAGTAATAAATTTTTCAAAGGGCTCCCGTGGAGTACCACAGACATTTTGGGTGCGTAAAACCTTCCCATTTTGTAACTTATCCCCTTACCCGGTTCTTTGTTTGTTTCTTTAGCTTTTTGCTTTTAGATTCATTAGGATTTATTTGCTCTTTTTTCCTTTTCCATTTGGAATAAAATAAAAACGCGGTGGCGACTCTGTTTACTTTGAGTTAAGTTAACCAATAGCTTACACTCATGATTTTACCGCTACAATTTCCTTCCTGTAACCATTAAGAGATCTCTAAGTATTCCGACGTTATGAACAATCATTGTTGTAACTTATCACCATAAATGTGACTTTTAAGAATATGATAACGTCCATATTGATATGCCATCGACCATTACATGTCTTGGTATTCTGGTTGACCTTATACTCGTCTGATGATGTCGGGTTCTCATAAGACCCTCCTCGGCTCCTTATGTCCTTGATTGTTCATATGTGTCGATATGGTGGCCGAGTCTTATGACCAGACCAGGCTGGTTATGATAGTTGTCTAGGTCCTAGCATGGTTTCACAACCAAATTCATGCTTATTCATAGCCGACTATATACAACTCATCTATGAAAATATATTTGGCACGTACATAAGCCCCACGAATGTGAATTCTGATTTAAGAATGTAGTATTCGCTCATTGAGAAGTTTCGAATATATTTTAAAGATACTGTGCTATAACCCAGTTTTCTTCCAATAACCTAATGTGGCATAAAAACTCTGAAGGATCGTGTCCCTTAATGTTCTCTAGTGTAATGATGATTTTTAATATAGCATTAGTGGTTATCCCTAGCTATCCTCTTGAATGTTGGATCCTTATTAAAGTCAATTTTATTTCCTCTCCTTGTCACTTCTGCGCTCACACTTTTTCTTTAACAACATGATCACTTCCACTTCAAGTGTTTCATATTCACAGGTATTTCCTCTACTGTTCTTGTTTCCTTTTTACCTTTATATTCTGTTTTTAGAAAACTAGTAATCCTTAGGGAGTTTGATGATGAGGGAAATGTTAAACATAAATGTAATGAGGAGAGGAGAGAAATGTGGGATCAATGAATGCGTGAGATGGAAAATACCTTAGGGTAGAGTAGTATAGATGAGTCATGAACAAATTTTATAATGAAGGTCTCACTTCTGAAAGCGATTTTGACTCTGACTCTTCCTCCTCAGGTTCTATAGAAATTTTGATGGAAATTGTTGCTCCCTTCGACCTTGAGGTTATTAATCATAAAAACAATACCGTTGATGATTTTTAAATTTCCAGAATCTGATCTCTATGGTCTATATCCTCAACTGAGTCTGAAGATGATGTGGTCTTAGTGTCGCTCCCTGGATTTCGATCCTGGTACAAACGCGAAAGTGGCACGGAAAAGGGTAGAGTCGCCAGCCAGTCATTTTTATCCCGAAGGAACGAGAATGGTAATGCTGCACAAACCAGAGGAAAGAAAAGGAAGGACAAAGTTCATGCGAACCATAGAAAACTGGGTTCGGGAGTCGGTTACGACCTGGGAAGGTATTAGCACCCCAGATCGTCCGACGTACCCGGCGGGATCTATGCTTGCAAAGAAATTGTTTTAAAGGGTGAAGAAATGAAAGCTTCTGCAAAAGAAAGACTGAAACTAGAACGAGAAAGGGACTAAAAAAAGAAATGAAGAGGAAAAATTTAGAGAAAATAAAGATTGTGCTTGAACGGGCCCTACCCCGCTGCCTACGTACCTCATTTGGACATGAGGACCAGAGATGCCGTAGTTCCCCTAACTAGGGAGGAAAATGGCTTGTGTTTTAAGGCTTGAACTGCTTATGTCAATACTCACGTGTTGCAGGCTCGTCTGCCACAAGTGCTTTACCGTCTTGCAAAGTGACAAGTAGGAGCAAACTCTTACGAAATGAGTGAAGGTGATGAGAAACAAAATCCCGCAGGAGAGAGGCTTATTCTTTGTTTTGTATTTTTTATGAGTGTGGCACAAGGAAGTGAATTCAAGTCCGTTTCCATGGAATGTGTACTTGCTACTACATTCCAAGATGTAATAATAGAACAAGCAAACCAAGTAAGGAGAATTTATCCAAGACTTGTTTCCAAGGGTTAGGGCCTAAGCTCACCAACTTGTTGAAGTTATTAGATGTTTTAGTGGTTAAAGTGAAGAAGTGTTTTTTATGATTTTATTGATGAAAATAGTCTCATGATTAGACTAGTACATCATGCTAGACAAACTTGTACTATCCCAAGATGGGATGAATATAAGTGTCCCATGGAATAAGGCCATACACAAGAGACTATTTCAACCTTTATTAAGTGTTTTTTAAGTTTTTGTTTGAAGATGAGAAGAGAGAGAACCAAAAGGATCTCAAAGGTAAAAACTAATGGGGGACTTAAAAATCTTAAATGTTATCATGCATGGGAGTATTAGGTTAATGGGGTTTGAGTTCTATCCTAATGAAGAAAGAAAGAAAGAAGGAAGAAGAAGAGAAAACAAAAAGATTCAACTTACCTCTTACAGAAGTTAAGTTGATCCTAAAGGGGAATGAGAAAGAAGTTAGACATAGGTGGTATAAGCACACCGCGAACACAAATATGAAAACATAAAATAAGGGAAGGGAAAAGTTGAGATGTAAAAGAAATAAATGTGCAAGTGAAGAAAGAGCAGCGTCAGGTAATCAAACAATCACAGACAGAGCCTACTTCGAGGTAGGACTTCAGATGCAACAACATATTCCTAATATGGCATAAGGACTATAATGAGGCGCGAAAAATAATAGTTTCAGTGGTACCTAACGGATAAGGTCCATTTCCTCTTCAATACGCACAAGAGAAATCAAGAATATTTCAAACTGGTAATCGAATTCAACAGTCAAGAACAAATGTCCATTATCAGGGTATCGTACAAAAGTCGCATATGAGCTTCCAGCATCCAAGACAACCAACAAGGAGAACCAACATTAATACCAAGAAATAGGTCTAAACAAAATCAGGGTCTAAGTGCAAATTGCATCCAGAGATCACATCAGTCCAAAATAATCAATCACATGGTCATCACCAGGAAGTTTAAAGCGTTCAAGGAGAAAAGGATGAGGATGGATAACAAGAAATGACAGAAGTTTGTTGAAACGGGAAGGAGAAAATTAAAGTTGTTTGAAGGTGGAGTTCAACAGATTTTTAGGTAAGAGCTTTCTTTGTGTTATGTATTTTCCAGGTGATTAGGTGTTGTGAAATGGTATTGAAGAAGAGTGTATGGTGATGAGAAGAAAATGCTATGGTTGTACATCAAGAAGATGATGGAGATAAGAGTTATTGTCGTTTGTGTTTTGAAGATGTCATGAGTTCTGCGAATGGTATTTTTTTGTTGTGCATAATTTTTACTCTCTATCTCTTTTCTCATGAGCGTTGGTGATCGTATATCCTTTGTGTCTTTCGCGTGAATCCCTTAGTTTTTTGTGTTACTGTGTTGTTGTGAGAGTTATGGAAATGTTGTAGTAACTGAGGTGTATAGTAAGTCTTGGAAGGAATTAACGTGGGATCACATTTTGTGTGTGTACAAAGGCTGTGAGTATGTGTGACACGAGGAAATTGGTTGGAGTGTGGGATCAAATTGTGAGGTACTGCAGAAATGGAGATGTCATTGCAATCACGTTCATTTGGTATTTTGGTAGGGTTCAATTGTGAGTGGTGATGCTGAAAATATTTGCTGTGAAACGTACAACAAAAGTTGTGTAAAAATGGATGAGTGGCTGATGCGGTACATTTTGGGGTGAGTCTGAAAACATTGTGTGGGAAGTTGAAGGAGTATGTTACGTGGGATTGTAGGTGGCTGATGACTTTTATCTCATAAATGTTTTCTTTCCATTTTCTTGTCACAATTGTTATGTAATGGGTTTAATTAGAAATGGTAACAGTCAGCCATATCACAAAGTCCATAGAAATTCTATCTCATTTCCATTGTGGAACTTCCAACGGTTGCATCAGCCCAGCAGACTTCTGATGCTCAATTTTCGACTTCTGACAAGTCAAACACGCATACACGAAATGTGCCACATCTTCTTTCATTCTGGACCACCAAAATATTTTCGTTAATTCTTTATACGTTTTAGTAGCTCCCAGATGAATACTCAAATTACTCCTTTGACCCTCTTCAAGAATCTTCCTTTTCATATCTGCATCATCAGGAATACAAATTCGCTCATGCAGTCTCAACACACCTCTTGCATCAATTTTAAAGTCACTCTTATCTGATTGACACAACTATTCATGATGTTTACAAGTTTCACATCTAACTTCTCAGCCTCTCGAATACTATCCAGAAAGTCATTATTAATCTTTAACATGCCCAACATAACACTCTGTGGTGTCACTTCGCAAACCAAACTCATATCTCGAAACTGTTCAATTAATTCCAACTCCTTAATCATCATTGCCGACATATGCAAGGTCCTTCTGCTTAAAGCATCGACCATAACATTAGCTTTGTCTGGATGATAATTCAAACTGAAATCATAAACCTTCAGCAATTCCAACCATCTACGTTGTCTCATATTCAGCTCTTTCTGATCAAACAAATACTTAAGGCTCTTATGATCATTGTAAACTTTGAATCTGGAACCATAAAGATAATGCCTCCAAATCTTCAGCATAAAAACAACTGCGGTAAGTTCTAAATCATGCATAGGATATTTCTTCTCATGAGTTCTCAACTGTCGTGACGCATAAGTGTCGCTCCCGAAGATTTGCATCCCGGTACAAGCGCGAACGGTCGGCGAAAAGATAAAATGAAGGTGAACTGAATAGAGTTGCCAGCAAGGCATTTTTATCCCAAAGGAAAGGTAATGATGCATAAACCTAGAAAAAGAGATGGATAAGACGGTTGCGAACCAGAAAAACTGAGAAAGGGGGTTGGTTACAACCTGGGAAGGTATTAGCACCCAGATTGTCCGTCGTACTCGACGGGATCCACGCTTACAAGATTGTGTTTAAAAGGGGTAGGTGTATGTGCTATCTATGGTCAAAATCTAAGAAAAGAAATACAAGTGTCAGTGCAGAAGGTGAATTGCTCAGGGACTGAGGCTTAGAAAAAGAATACTGAAAGAGGGGATGACAAAGAGACTTTTGTTTGATAACAGTTAAGTTATGCCTATGTATCCTCTCGTGCAATGAGGAAGTCAGAACACCATAGTTCGACTCAAAGAGACTGAAAGATAAATTGACTGTGAACTGCTTACTTGCCTATGCTCAAGTGTATGACTCGTCTGGCTCGAGTGCTAACTGTCTTGCATTAGACGGAAGAAGCAAGTTTTCGTTTATGAATGAGTGTGATGAGAAAAGAATCCCGAAGGAGACGATTATTGTTTGTTTTTGTGTTTTTAGTTTTGTTATTGTTTTTGGTGTTTTGCATAAGTTAATGAGCTTAAGCCTAAATCAAGGGCTTGTAAACTCATTATATCCTCCCTGATTAGGGATAATGAGCCTACTTAAGTATGAGATAAGCATCTCAACTTAATTACCATGATGATGTAGGATTAAGAGCATTAACCTACTTGTGATTAATTAGATTTTTTTTGGGTTTTTGTTTAGTATTAAGTAATGAGTTTAATCTCTAATCACAGATTAGTGAACTCATTATACCATCCTAATAGAAGGATAATAGATGAGAACACTTAAGCTGAGGAAGATACCTCAACTTAATCCATGGTTAGGGATTAGATTCATTATATAACAAGCCTTTATTAAGTGGATTTTAACTAAAGGATGAGATTAAGAAGTGAATTTTATGGTTTTTAAGACAACTTGAGGAGGACTTGTCCATGAAACACTAGGGTTAGTCCCTCTTAACCATAAGGAAGAGTTAGAACCCTAATGTAAGGCCCAAGTTACAAGATAAAGTCTTGGTGATTATTAGGTGATTTTATTAAGAGGTTTAAACAAATTAAAGGTTTAAAACTTAGGATTAAAGTTATACACTCCATCCTAAGAGAAGGATGCAGGCATAACCCTAATTCCAAAGTCCCAAAACTTTAAGAGTTTAGTCTCTGATTATTGAGATTAGAAGAGAGACTCAAGGAGACTCAAAGGTAAAAAGCTAAGGGTGACTAATTACAACCCTAATTATTATCATGCTTGGATATCCTATGGTTTGTGAGGCTTAAGAAAGATCTTCAAGGAAGCCACCAATGGAAGAAGCAGATGAAAGGAGGAAGAAACATAAGAATAAGTTACTTACTTCCTAAGAAGATAAGTAACTCAAAGGGAGAAAGTGAGAGAGATAGAACATAAGTGAGCAATATCACTTCAAAGACCAGAAAGATGCATATGAATGAGATAATAAGAAGTGAGAGGTGAAGGCAAATCCACCTCCCAAAATAACTTACCAAGACCTGAAAGTGTTAGTATGAATGCATAAAGTATTAAGCAAAAGGAAATGAAGTGAAATGAGATGCAATGATCAAAGTCATAAGTGATTATTCCATGTAAATGTCATGTGAGATGATGCAATGTCATACAAGATGCACATGAATGATCATACAAGGATGAGATGTTATGAAAGCATGCTTTGAAGTTTGAAAACACATAAAAGTTTATGAAATGAAATGGATTCTAAACATGGAAAATGAATGAAGAAATGATCAAGAAAGGTTATAACATGTCCTAATATGTCCAAGATGACATATAAATTCTTGAAATGTCATGGCAAGTTCATGTGAAGATGAATATGCAAGGTGAATGCAAATGAACATGAGAAATTAGGGTTTTATGAACATGTGAAATGCAAATGACTAAACCAGAAGAAATAAACATGATAAAAATTAAAAATCAAGCTCAAACAAAACTCTAATCCTATATTAGGTCACACCCCAAAAGAGGAGGTCAGAAGCCTAACCTATCAAAAGTTATGATTTTCCTAAGTTTTCTAGGGTTTTTGGGTGGTTCAAAAGGAAAAATGCAAATCAATTTGAAAATGCAAAATAAATTCATGAGGAAAATTATCTATAAACTACATGCAATATGTAACACAATGCAAAAAGAATCAAGTTCAAACTCTTCTTGGTTAGACATAAATGATTTTTCAAAGTTAGGGTTCAAAAATGTGATTTTAAAGACCCTTAATTCATAGAAAATTAGCAAACTATGATCAAACCCAAAAAGAAATTTGTGTGAAGAGTTTGAAAATGTTTCTAAATGCATTGGAATGATTCATGATTTTTTTGGTGATTTTTAGAAACCTAAATGCATTTTTAATTAATTAAAATAATTTAATTAATTAAAAATAATATTTAAATATTTTAAAAATGCTTTTTTAATGCAAAAAATAAAATAAAAATTATTTTCAGGTTGAGAAAAATATTTGAAATCAGAATGCAAAGTTTCATATTTTTGAATGCTTTTTGATATTTTAAAATAATTATGCAAAAGAAATGAAAATAAAATGAATTAAAATGGAAATAAATGGAAGTCAGCTGATCCTAAGGCTAAGATTCAAACTGGGGAAGGAGGAAATTGACCACGCGTGCATCTCAACGGCTCACATTCAAACTGGGTTAATTATCATTAATTAATTAAATAATCAGAATTAATCTTAAGTGAACTAATCTTGACCACTCGTTCCTAATCAAAACAAGATCCAAGGGCCTAAAACGCGTCTGGCAATTAAAACCCTAATTAAGCCCTAATTACATTCAGGTGACCGGAGCTAAGCTCCGGTCATCTTCTCCGGCCAACCTCTCACCTGAGTTTGCTCAAAACGCCACCCCAAGCCCCCAAAATCTCCAGAATCGTTCCACTAACCACCCTAAACATTAATCCAGCCCCAAAAATCATTTATCATTCATCATTAACAAGATTCGAACAAGAACATCAAAACGGTAAAAGTTTCAGAACAAGCATACATACTCATTTCTTAATCATTTTCAAAACAAAACACATCAGAGTGATCTAGAGAGCATGCAAAATCATTTTATAACTTAAAAGAAGATTTCTGGAAAAGAAGTTCTTGATGACTACCTGAGATGATAAACTGCAAATATGAACTTTCAGAGCTCCTCCTTTGTGCAATCCACCCCCTTTGACCTCCTGAGGTTATTGGCAAGCTTGAATGAAGCTTAGAGTGGCTATTTTGAGTGTTTAGTTTCTGAAGTTGCAGAAATCCTGTTTGTGTTTGAGAATGTTTCAGGCTATGGTGATGGGTGGGAAATGATCCTGAGGTGATGCTGAGTTGAATGGTGAAGAAAGTTTGAAGTTTGAGTGATTGTGCTATGAATTTCAAAGAGGTGAAGGTTTCTTGAGGTTTTTGGCAATCTGAGTGTATGAGAGGTTTCAACCTTGTGTGTTGTATGAAATGAGTTGCTTAATGTCCACATAAACAATGTTGATTGGCCAGAGAGTTGTTGTGGCACAGGCTGATTGGTATGAGAGGTTTTGCAAAAAGTCAAGATTGTGCACTATGAGGTATGGGCACGGGTCAGAGATGTTTTCATGGGGTGTCTGACCTCAGCTTGGTTCAAGGATGGCCATGGGATTGATTTTGATGTGCTGGAAGGCTTGGATGAAGAGTTCTCACATGTTTTGCAAATTTCCCTCTTTGAAGTTTCTTGGATCACAAGCCATGAAAACCCTAGGTCCAATGCATAATTCTGATCTTTTGAAGTTTATTTGACATGTTGTGAAGTGTTTGTGCACATTAGAGGTCATTAGAATGCTTGGCAAGTGAAATTGCAAAATTCCCTCTTTGGCATGAACTTGAAAATTATGTGATTTTTGCCAACTTTGAAAGGCCATATCTTGAGTTCTAAGATGAATCAAGACAGTTCTTGTACTTTTTGAAAAGGGAAAGGCCTAATTTACAACTTTCATGCCCAAGAATTTTTCATTTGAAGCATTTTTGGTCATGAAAGAGGAGGTTGAAAATCTTTCCCAAAATGGAAAGTTTGCATTTCAAGTCATTTCCAAAAATGGCAAGTTTGCAATTGGCTCAAAATTCTTCAATATTGTGAACTTATAACCACTTCTAAGATCAAATAAAGATCATTGAACTTCAATTTGATGAAAATACCCTTTTGGTTCCATTGTTGGGGGCCTCAGATGCCCTGATTTTGACTTAACTTGCTCATGAAGTTACCCAGTGAACATATGACTTCCACAATGAGTTTCTTCAACAAACTTGGTACACATGATCCTTATAACATATTAAGAACATTAGAAACAATAATGACCCAAAAAGTTGGAGTTAAGGCCTCTGAAACCAAAACCCTAATTTTGGTCATCTGTGTAGTGAAAACCCTAGCTTTACTTCCATGCATTTTCCAGTTCTTGTGATCTCTTGACTTCTATGAACTTTGAGAAGCATAATATGATGTTAGAACACACATGGACCCTCTTGGAAAGCTTTGAGACCTTTGGGATAGCTCAGATGGATTCTTGGATTGCTCAGATCACAAACCCTAGATGTAGATGAACTTGAACTACAAAAATGCAATATGAGATGTAATGCTTATGCTTATGAAAAAATGAAAGATCACAAGCCAAGGTGTGATAAAGAGTGAGGGCAAATTTGGGGTGTTTACATCTGCCCCTATTCAAACATGAGTTAGCTGTGTAGGATGTAAGCGCCTGGCTTAACAGACAAACAAGATAACTTGTGGTTGAATACCAAAGACAGTCCGAAATTTGCACTGGTTGGATAGAAGAAGAAAAGGGATATAAATTGTAAAATGAAGTATAGTATGATTATCAAATGATAGCGACGGAGGACAACCATCGAGCAGAGGAAGACTGCTGGGGATAAAGTGGTAAGTAAAGCAATGACGGGGACGACCGACAAGCTAGGGAAATAAAGGGATCATGATGGGGACGACCATCGAGTAAGGAAACAAAACTCTCTGGGGATTAAAACAAGCAAAGACGGGGATGACCATCAGGCTTGAAAAGTAAAGTAAACAACGACGGGAACGACCACCGGGTTAATGAATAAATGGAATAACGATGAGGGACGGTCATCACAGGTGAAGGACGATCACCTAGCAGGGGACGGCTACTACAATATCACGACATAGGACGAATGTCGGATAGAAAAGATCAACGATGGGGACGGCCATCAGATAAGCATGATGAAAGATGATCATCAAGAGGTGAAGAACGATCACCTAGCAGGGTACAGCTGCTCTCGGGGTTTATCACGACATAGGACGAATGTCAGATAACAAGGTCAACGATGGGGACGGCCATCGGATAAATAATGAGGGACAGTCATCAAAAAGGTGAAGGACGATCACCTGGCAGGGGACGGCTGCCGAAAGTATCACGACATAGAATAAATGTCGGATAGCCGGTTCCAATAATGGAGATTCCACTGGGGAATGTATGAGGGACGGTCATCGAAAGGTGAAGGACGATCACCTGGCAGGGGACGGCTGCCGAAAGTATCACGACATAGGACGAATGTCGGATAGAAGAAAGTTGTTTTGTTGATGACTTACTGGGGAATGGTAAACACGGACGAGTGCTTACACTCAAAAATAAAAGATATAAGTGTTTGACGATGTGTATAGATTAAAGATGCGGACGAGCATCCTTAGAACCATGATACGGACGAGTATCGGTAGAAACAAACGCTGATGCGTGTTCAAAAATGATGATATAGACGAGTGCCAACTGGTTCACAAAGAACATGGACGAGTGTCGGATCTGTTGAGGAGTGATATAAACAAGATACATACGAGTATTAAATACTTCTGTATAAGTATGAGTGAGTATTGATTTGTTGGTGAAGTATGTGCAAGATGCGGACGAGTGTTCGACTTGCTGGGGAATGTATGACACGAACGAGTGTCAAGCATGTATAAGTATAAACAGGCATTTGCTTTGAAAGTGCAAAGGAGATGCTTTGGCTTTCTGTGGACATGGGATGACACGGACGGGTGTCGAAAAGAGTGTGTTATAAACAAGTATTTGTACTTGATCGTGCAAAGGGGACGCTTTGGCTTTTATGTTCAGGGGATGTATGTTGTATATTGCTAATGAAATATTGATGGTAATTGTAGGTGACTGGCTCGAACCTGGCTTGTGATCATGCAAATGTTTGATTTTTGCCGTAATACTCCGTATCAGACAGAATGCTACGCTTATTTGGTGAATATGATGCAAATGCTATGATTATGCAAAAGAGAAACTGATCCGAGACCCGGATCCTGCTGGGATGAAAATCCCTGGCTGATCTGCTTGGAATAATAAACCGACTGGGGAAGAGATCACTGATAGATCTGTTGGGGGGAAAGAACTCTGCTTGGGGTAATGGATCATTGGTAGATCTATCCGTAAGGAGAGCTCGGTTGGGGAGAAGGAAGCTTCATCCAATTTGTTGGGTGTGGGTTTCAGGCATTGCTCTTCTGGAGAGAGGATGGAAACTCTGTGGGTAGGCAATTCCATTAACTCCTTTGAGGGTGAGAGATCTGACACTCTGGTGAGGAATAGGAAATTCTTTGCCTATCTTGCTGTGAGATAGCTGTCAGGTACTGCTTGGGGAGGAGATAACTTTTGGGAAGTAACATGCTGGGGATTCAATTCTTGACATACCACATGTTGTGTATTGAATACCTGCAACCTGTTAAGACAAAAGAAACGCACAAGTATCTCGAGGTATCCCTTACCGAATTCCGTCATAGGAGTTAGAATTTCCTGAAAGTAATATATTTCCTGCAAGCATTTATTAAAAATGGCTCATTTGTTTTATGCAAGCGTTGTATTATGAATAATGGACATTTTGCAGACGAAACAAAAATGTACGAAACGAGGTGTGACTGAAAACTCTGATTTTATTAATTTGGATGCCCTAAATTGGCAAGTACAGTCAAAGAAACAAATCCCCTAAAATGAGGAGATTGATGTAAATTGAGAAAATAAAAGTGTTGGCAATGTTGACGACGACGTTCTAGTGAATTTCCTTTGCTATGACCTGTATGACCTTGACGTTCTTCTTATCTTGCTTTTTGAAGAAGGCTGATTTTGACCGATGCTTTATCCTTTCGAATCTTGCCATGTTGTGAGTGATACAGACGAATTCAGAATGCGTTTGTTCGCTTATTCCCTGATTTTGCGTGGATCGCCCTTTCGGGTTTTCAATCCACCAGGATACCCATTTTTGCCTAAGCTGTCCAATGCGGCTTTTCAACTCAGCGGGTGTACATTTTTTCCCCTTATTTTTGCCCGAGTCTTTTATTCTGCTTTTGACTCGCCGGGATGCCCTATTTTTGCCTGGACGTACATTATGTTTTTATGTCCAGCGGGTCATTTTACGCGAAGTATTTTTTTAACTGCATCTGAATTCACAGGGGATAAGAAATCCTCGCCATCCATAGTAGTGAGCATCAGTGCTCCACTAGAGAAGACTTTCTTTACTATGAATGGGCCATCGTAGTTTGACGTCCATTTTCCCCTGTGGTCTGTATGAGGAGGAAGGATTCTTTTCAAAACAAGGTCTCCTACTTGGTATTCCCGAAGCTTGACTTCTGATCGAAGGTTTTCTTCATCCGCTTTTGATATAAATGCCCATGACTAATGGCAGCTAGCCTTTTCTCCTCGATCAAATTCAGCTGATTGTACCGAGACCGGACCCATTTCGCTTCGTCCAACTTTATATCCATCATTACCCGTAAGGAGGGTAGCTCAACTTCAACAGGTAGGACTACCTTCATACCACACACATGCTGATAAGGTGTTGCCCCAGTAGACGTTCTAATTGAGGTTCGATACCCATGCAAGGAAAATGGTAGCATTTCATGCCAGTCTTTGTAAGTGACCACCATCTTCTTCACAATCTTCTTGATGTTTTTGTTAGCTGCCTCAACAGCGCCATTCATCTTTGGCCTGTAAGGAGAAGAGTTGTGATGTTGGATCTTGAAGTCCCGACACAGTTTTGCCATCATTTTGTTATTCAAATTGGAACCATTATCAGTAATGATTCGCTCGGGAACTCCATATCGAAAGATGATGTCTCTTTTCAGAAATCTGGCTACCACTTGTCTGGTGACATTTGCATACGAAGCTGCTTCAACCCATTTGGTGAAGTAATCAATGGCTACCAGGATGAATCTGTGGCCATTTGAAGCAGTCGGTTCGATCTTTCCAATCATGTCAATGCCCCACATGGCAAAGGACCAAGGTGAAGACATCACATTCAAAGGATTTGGAGGCACATGCACTTTATCTGCATAGATCTGGCATTTATGGAACTTTCTGGCATATGCACAACAGTCTGCATCCATGGTGATCCAGTAGTAACCTGATCTTAATAATTTCTTAGTCATTGCATGTCCCCCGACATGGGTACCGAAAGAACCTTCATGCACCTCGTGCATCAGCAAGTCTGCTTCTTTCTTATCAACACATCTGAGCAGCACCATGTCAAAGTTTCGCTTGTATAATGAACCATCAACATTAAGGAAGAAACTACCGGCCAGCCTTCTTAATGTCTTCTTATCATTGGATGATGCCTTAGGTGGGTATGTTTGATCTTTTAAGAAGCATTTGATGTCATGGAACCACGGCTTGTCATCATTAGCAGTGTCCACAGAGAATACGTATGCTGGTCGGTCCAATCTGGATACCAAAATTCGAGGCACATAATTGGCAGTTTGAACCTTGATCATGGAGGAAATGGTAGCTAAAGCATTTGAGAACTGATTTTTGTCTCGAGGGATGTACTCAAGTTTGAATGTTGTGAAGAAAGTTAATAATCTCCTCGTATAGTCACGATATGGAATCAGATGCTCCTGGTGAGTGTACCATTTGTCGTTGGTTTGATTGATTACCAAAGCTGAATCTCCGAATACATTCAATGTCTTGATCCTGAGGTCAATGGCTTCCTCAAGACCCATGATACATGTTTCGTATTCTGCTTCGTTGTTAGTGCAGGCAAATGTGAGTTTCACCGAGAAAGGAATATGAACTCCTTTAGGTGTAATGAGCACTGCACCAACTCCACGACCATTCATATTGACAGCCCCGTCAAACATCATAGTCCATTCTTCTTCTGGATCAGGACCTTTAGTGTGAATTGGCTCTTCACAATCTTTTGCTTTTAAGAACATGATGTCTTCATTAGGTAAGTCAAATCTCATGGGCTGGTAATCATCAATGGGTTGCTCAGCCAGATAGTCAGACAATACACTGCCCTTGATGGCCTTTTGAGATGTGTACTGGATGTCATACTCTGTCAGAATCATTTTCCATCTTGCAACCCTTCCGGTAAGTGCTGGCTTCTTAAATATGTACTTGACGGTGTCCATTTTTGAGATCAACAAGGTAGTGTGAGTCAGCATATACTGTCTTAGTCGGTGAGCAGCCCACGCTAAAGCATAACAAGTTTTCTCGAGCAGTGAATAACATTGTTCACAGTCGGTAAACTTTTTGCTTAGGTAGTATATTGCATACTCTTTTCGACCAGACTCATCATACTGGCCCAACACACACCCCATTGATCCTTCTAATACTGTCAGGTACATTATCAGAGGTCTTCCTTCAATTGGAGGCATAAGAATCGGAGGTTCTTACAGGTACTCCTTGATCTTGTCAAAAGCTTTCTGACAATCGTTGTTCCACCTGACTGTCTGTTCCTTTCTCAATAGTTTGAACAGGGGCTCACAGGTTGCAGTGAGATGGTATATGAACCTTGAGATGTAGTTCAATCTACCCAAGAACCCTCGAACTTCTTTTTCAGTCCTAGGTGCAGGCATTTCCTGAATGGCTTTGACTTTGTCAGGATCAACCTCGATTCCCTTTCCACTTACGATAAATCCCAGCAACTTACCGGAACGTACCCCGAATGTGCATTTGTTGGGGTTCAACTTTAGCTGATATTTCCTCAGACGCTTGAACAACTTCAGTAAGGGACTTGGAAATCATGTCATCCACGTAGCATTCAATTTCTTTGTGGATCATATCGTGGAATAAGGTTACCATAGCCCATTGATAAGTGGCACCGGCATTCTTCAGTCCAAAAGACATTACCTTGTAACAAAATGTGCCCCAAGGTATGATGAAGGTTGTTTTCTCCATGTCTTCGGGTGACATCTTGATCTGATTATACCCAGAAAATTCATCCATGAAAGAAAATACCGAGAACTGAGTTGTGTTGTCGACCAATACATCAATGTGAGGTAATGGGAAATCATCCTTCGGGCTAGCTCTGTTTAGGTCCCGGTAATCCACACACATACGCACCTTGCCATCCTTCTTGGGCACTGGTACAATGTTAGCAACCCACGGCGGGTAACTAGTAACAACAAGGAAACCGACATCCCACTGTTTTTGTACGTCTTCCTTAATCTTCATAGCCATATCTGGCGAGTACGGCGTAACTTTTCTTTAATTGGAGGGCAATCTTCCTTCAAAGGTATCTTGTGCATGACTATATCTGTATCTAGACCTGGCATGTCTTGATAGGACCAAGCAAAGACGTCGACGTATTCTCGAAGCATGTTGATAAGTTGTTCTTTTACTGAAGCTTGCAGACTGGCCCCAATCTTCACTTCTTTTAAATCCTCTTCGGTACCAAGATTAACAGTTTCAACCTCCTCCTGATGAGGAGTAATCACTTTCTCTTCTTGCCTCAACAACCTGACTAACTCTTCAGGCAACTCATAGTCTTCTTCAACCCCTTCATCAGCTTGATTAATTGGATTGTCGAAGTCATACAAGGTCATAGCAGTGTTGTTGTCGATGCAATCTGGAGGATTATTTCTGCAAGGGTTGAGATTTGTTCGTTTTAGTGATCAATTTTAATCTTGTTCAGAAAATGAAGTTATTTATTTTGAAAACATTGCCATTTTATTGTTTTGTGCGAAAAATAACAAAAATGAAAAGACAGTGAGCAAGAGAGAAAATTGTTTGCAAAAGATGTCTGATATTCATTTATATTCCATTTGCACAAAATTACAAATATGACCCTATTACAAAATGAGTCCTGACACCTTGGGCAAGATGCAGGACTTGATGCATGCTGAAAAAAGCAGGAAATAATAATTAATCTGCAGGAGTAACCCTTATAATTTACTGGGAAGACCAGTTAAGGACTTGGTGACCCGGGATCCTTGGACGAATCCAACTTTCCAGGTTGAGGTCGCTTTCCACCTCGTCTTCCACGTTATTGATAGCATCTGGGGTGAGCATCCCCCCACCGATGAACTTGGGCTCCTTAGCAACCTCTGCTTGATTTTGTCGGAATGGTTTGTAACCCAAACCGAATATGTCCTCCTTCTTCTCCACCGATAGCAGCTTTCCCCAGCCTTGGGCATTTCCATCTTCAACAACCTTCTGAGCTTGTTGGTAGGAGACAATTGAAGTACCCATCCTATCTTTCTGGGATGCAGCAAATACTTCAGTTATCGCCTCATTAACGTTTAGTGCTTTGAACCCCTGGCTCACGGTTTCATGGATTTCACCATCCATCTCAATGTATTTGTATGTAGCCAGATGGCTAACAAAGATATCCTCTTCAGCACAAATTGTGATAATCTGCCCTTCCCACTCATACTTCAATTTTTGGTGAAGGGTTGACGTAACTGCACCAGCGGCGTGAATCCATGGCCGACCTAACAAACACATGTAGGCCGGCTAAATGTCCATCACATAGAAAGTAGTCTGAAAGACCTGCGGACCGACTATCACAGGAAGCTCCACCTCTCCAAGAACAGACCTCTTGGAGCCATCAAAAGCTCTAACTACCAGATTGCTTGGTCAGAGAGCTATACCATCATATTCAAGCTTGACAAGGGCTTTCTTTGGCAAGACATTGAGTGAAGACCCAGTGTTAACAAGAACTTGCAAGAGCACAACCCCTTTACACTCCAGAGTGATGTGTAAAGCTTTGTTGTGGTGACGACCTTCCGTTGTCAAGTCAGCATTGGTGAAGCCTAGCCCATGGCTAGTGTTAACATTAAACACCACTGTCTCAAGCTAATTCACCGTGATATCCTCCGGCATGTAGGCTGCGTGCAAGACTTTAAGTAATGCATCCCGATGAGCTTCGGAACACAAAAGCAAGGATAATATGTAGATCTTGGAAGGAGTCTGGTGGAGCTGATCCACAACCTTGTAGTCACTTCTTTTGATTATCCTTATAAATCCATCCACATCTTGATCAAAGGATTTTTTATGGGCCTCTTTTGGTACAGGTTCTTCAGGTGCCACACTTTTACCTTTGGCTTTGGCAGCAACCTCTGCCTCAGTATTAGCTCTTGGAACTTGTGACGCGAAGAGGCGTCCGCTTCAGGTGAAGCCTCCGCCACCCCCGACATTATCCATTTATGGTGTATGAACTGAAGAATCAAGAAGGACTCTCTCTCCGTTTAAGTAAAGGTATGAACCATAGTGCCATGGTACAACACTGTCTTTATCATATGGAATGCGCCCCAACACCGTGATGGTGATTGGACTGACTGCAGTAGAGATAGGTGTTGCACCCCAAAATTTTCCCTCACCTAGGCAATACAATGTGTACTAAGGTATCCCAAAAGGTTCACAAGGTTCACAAGGTTCACAAGATTCACAAGGTTCACAATATTCACAAGGTTGACAATTAGTCAGAAAGTTTGACAATTCCCTCAGACAAAGTCTCCTCCTAAGCAATGCATCATAAACTAGGGTTTTGAATTTCATCAGGCTAAATGAACTTTCAATACCTCAAGTGAGCTTCATAATGTCCTACATGTCTTCAAGGATCCCTATGTCAAGTTTCAAGGCTTTCCCAAAAGGTTTGCTCAGTCAAATGATCAGATAGGCTAAAATCAGTCAAAGCAGTCAAAAAGTCAAACTGAGGTCAACTATGGTCAAACCAAAGTTAAACTTCATGATTTTTTGCCAACATCAAGTTTATGAAGTAAAATTCATCATTTGATCAAGTTTTGATCATGATTCATCAAGGAGATTTCAGATCATCAAGAATCAGGAGTTTCTAAATTAGGGTTTTCACAGGAAAAGTCAATTGAACTTTGACCAGCCATAACTTTCACATGCTTCATCAAAAATTTCCCATCCAAAGCTCATTTTGAAGGAAATTGAATTCTCTACAACTTTGTGTCTCACAAGCCAATCCTAAAAATGCTTCATTTGGAAGGTATGAGCTAAGACATTATAGGTCATTTCAAAAGTCAACAAAAAGTCAACATCTTCCAAAGGGCATAACTTGAGAATGGTAAAGGATATGGACATGAACCCAAAGAGGTTTGTTAGAGGACTCTTTAAGATTTCCAAAATGTCCAAGAACACATTCATAGCCTTAAAATTGAAGGATTTCTGTCTTTGCAAAGTTGGGAAATTTGTGAGGGGTTTATTGAGCAAATGGGATCTTAGAACCAATTCTTTCCACATGGGCTTGCATTTTTATGACCCAATCACTACCATGACATCATGCACGAACCAAAAATCATTTATTCAGATTTTTATTTATTTTATTTTATTTATTTTGATTTTATTCATTTAAAATCATTTTAAATCAAAATAAAATATGAAAAGCTCAATATTTGATTTGATTTTCATTCTAGAAACTCATAAACATGATTTAAAGTTGATTGAAAGATTGAAATTCGGCCTAGACCAAAGAGGAAAGGATTTGTGTGATTTTTGACCAAAAAAAGCAAGTTGTATCTTCATGATCAAGCAATCAAGACAAAGCCCATAAATCTAAAAACTTTTGACCTAATTTAACTCCCTACATATTCACAAACTAATCACAAGTGCAAGGGGACGAAATCCTGCCTCCAAGAACATTCATCAAACTTCAAATTTTCATCCAAAAAGTGAGATTCGGTTTTTGACTTAGAGGTTATACCAAGAGGTTTTGAAGGTTGCAACATGTTCTTTGATGATCATTGAACCTATTTGAATCATTTACAGCATTCAAATCATGACATATAGCATAAACCGAATCCATAATGCTCTTGTTCTTATTTTTTCCGATTATGATTATTTATGCAATGATAATGAATTCTAATCATATATTTGTGTTAGTTGTGATGTTTAGATGGTTTCTGGGCAAAAAGATTGGAGAATGAGGATCTAAACCGAAAGTTGCCATTGTTAGGGTTCTTGAGCCAAATTTAGGGTTCTTCGATTTAGCCATTATAAATTAATTTTAAAGCTGTAAATAAACTGTATGATGTTTGTGGATCATAACCATGTGATCAATTTGATGAATCGTTACAGATTGAAGATGATATGAGATTTACAGGTTTTGAGTGTAGGTAAATTCGCAGGAAGATTTGAAAGAAAATTCGCAGGTAATAGGTTAAAGATGAAGCAGCCTGGCGCCAAAGTCATATTCAAAAATTTGTTTTAAAATAAAAGGATTTCTTGCTGAATCTATGTTGAACGCGCCCCATGTGGCTCAGCTGGTTGTGTGTTTGCTTGTGTATGGGATAGTCCTGGGTTCGATTCCCCCCAGGCCATTTTGTTTTGCTCTATTTTATTTTGATTTTTTGCAGGATTACAACAAAAGGAATTGTACCCCTGATGCTAACACCAGAGCGCGCTTGGCCTGGTGGTGATATTGTTGGTCCAGAGTGATTGAAGCCTAGGGCCTGGGTTCGAATCCCAGCCCCAGGTAAGTTTTTTTCAATTTTTTCTTGTTATTTTCTTTTATATTATATTTATTTAACTTAATTAATTCTTTAAATAACAATTTATAAAATAAATGTATATATTATTTTCATGTATAAAAAACTTATTTTTTTATATTCATAATTTATTTTCTTAAAAAATCAAATTATTTATATATATTTATATTATTATTGTATATATTTGGTAAATAAGTTAATTATGTTTAAATTAATAATTAAAAACCCTAATTTCTTTTTAATAAGGCATAACCCTAATTTTTATAATTCTAACCCTAATCCTAATTTTTCTTAACTTTTAAAATTTAACCTAATATTTTTATAAATTATTATTAATCATTAATCATTTATGAAATATGTATATAATTTAGTATTTATTTACTATTATTAAAATCTATTTTCTTTATTAAATATTTAAAATCTTTTCTAATATTAAACTATTTTGCTAATTTCTTATTTTCTCTCATTTTCTAACCTTTTAACTTAATTGTTATTATTATTGATTATTATTGTTTATTTATTATTATTTATCGTTATCATATTTCTCGATTATATTGTATTTGTCCCAAAGCTTTGTAATAGTTTAGATTTATATTTTTGCTTTATTTTTATGAATGTATTTATTGTATGGTTAGTAATTCTAGGGTGTAAATAACATACTTGTAATTAAAATCAATTTAGAATAATTAACTTAAATAAGATAAATACTTGAATACAAACACTCACACACGTAAGTCGATCTTTGATCGCCATCTTGCACTTTCTAAGGTTACTTCTCATGTTGCCTATTTCAAAAGGTCAAGTAAGGTGTCTTAAGAAAAGTCCCTTCACAAATATCATCAAGTCCCTTCAGTTTATAAGATCAAGTCCCTTCGAGGTTGTCTACGATAAATGATCTTGTCCCTTCGAATAAAAGAGGATAAGTCCCTACATATTGCTAAAGACACCTTGCAGTTGCCTACATTCAGATGTCCCTACACGTGTCCCTTATTACATCCAAGGTAATGACTACTTATTCCTCAATAATAGGGATAGTCTTACCATTGAAAGAACATAAGAACAGTAAAGACTTAATATAGGGTAGTGTTTCTCTTAATTGCTTGCTCACCTTTCAAAATACTCTTTACACCACACTTTTCAAACAAATTTTCAAAAAACAAGGCTTTGTATACATCCATACGAGGATCATTACAAAGTACTTAGAAAGTTTCTAATCACACACTACACCTTTTCAAAACAATTCAAAGTGAGCTAAGTAACTAAGAGCCCATGGATAACCATGGATATAAAGGGTGCTAACACCTTCCCTTTATATAACCTACCCCCCGAACTCAAAATCTTTTAAGGTCTTTCCTGTTCTTTTATGTCCTTTCCTTTTGGATAAAATAAAAGTCGGTGGCGACTCTTGCTATCCGCAACATTTATAGAAAGTCAGTTCTCCCACCGTGTTACAGAACTGGCGACTCTGTTGGGGACTATATATTAAAGAGGGGTACCCTTAGGAATTAGATCACTTAAATTGTTTGCTTTGTTTGCTTTATATTACTTGTTGGGCTTATGTGTGAAAGATCCTAACCCGGATCTAGTGTACCTTAGGTAAATGGCAATAGACCAAGGAAACTATACGGCGTATACCGATATGGTTGATCTGGTGGCCATAGTTAGTGTGACTTCTTGGTTAGTGCTTATGTTCCTTAAGCAAGTTGAGGATAATATGAGGCTGCCATATGTTGTCAATACACTAACTGACTTTTAGAACCCTAGTCATCCCATCTTGGCCTTTAGAAATTAGTGAGATAACCGGCTTTGGTGAAGACTGAAGTTGGTTGATACTCGATACTACACTCATTGAGATCCTAAACTTGGAGGGTTTTGGTTAGCAAGTAAGTTGCCTACTGAACAACCACCCTTGTGAAGGATCAATGATATTGAGATCCCTTAGAACCTGGTTACTTTGTAGGACAGGATTAACCAACTAAACTTCAGGGGAGGGTACTTACCTGTAAACCTCATGCAAGATTTCAAACTTAGGGCTATTGTGTGACTTGTTTGTGTGTGCCACATGTTTGCGATTGAGCATAACATCATGACATCATCATGCATCATAAGCATAGCATTTTCACTAACCATTTCAAGGACCAAAAGATTTATCTTTGTTCTTTGTTGCAGGTCATGGCTTCTGCTCGTAGGAATACTATCCGGATCAACTTTGTAGGAATACCTCCTAAGCTTAAGGAATTGGTCTCTCGAGTTTCTGAAAACTCCCAATTCTTCAAGAGGCATGGTCACCTACTTGATCTAGTCACTTCAGGGTTCAATGAAGACATGATGAGTGTCCTATTTCAGTTCTTTGATCCTAAACATCATTGCTTCACATTCCCCGACTATCAGTTGGTTCCTACAATGGAGGAGTTCTCTAAACTACTGGGTATACCTATCCTTGATCAGAGACTCTTCACAGGCTTAGAGAAAGAGCCTAAAATTGAAGTCATTGCTGCAGCCCTACATTTGAAGAAGTCAGACATTGTACTAGAAACAAGAAGTGGAGTTAAGGGTATTCTTGCTAAGGTATTGATGGAGAAAGCTCAAGTGTTCCTGAAGGCTATAAGTTATGATGCTTTTGAGGAGATCTTAGCCCTATTGATCTATGGCTTAGTGTTGTTCCCCAATCCAGATCAGTTCATAGATGTACATGCCATCAACATATTTCTGACTCGCAATCCAGTGCCTACATTACTTGGAGATATCTTACACTCTCTTCATACCCGTACTACGAAGGCACGAGGAACTCTGATGTGTTGTATACCTCTATTGTCTAGGTGGTTTATTTCTCACCTTCCTCGATCAGTGATGAAGAATGAACAAGGGTTCAGATGGTCTAAGAGAATTATGTCACTTTCACATTCAGATATTCTTTGGTGTTCTAGATCTATGGAGAATATTACTATCATTGACCGTTGTGGGGAGTTCCCTAATGTGCCACTCCTTGGCATAAGATGGGGAATTACTTACAACCCTTCTTTAGCTCTACGCCAGTTTGGTTATGCTCAGAGTGATGGTCCTCATGACATGCTTATTCAGGGTATTGTGTTCGACTATGAAAATGATCTGCAAGGTTACCGACAAAGGTTCATACGAGCTTGGGGTAAAGTGAACAAGGTTGACAGCAAGACTCTGGAACCAAAGTACACTATTCCTATGAAACCTTATCTCAGATGGGTACGAGCACGTGCTCAGACTCTTATGATGCCATATCCTGCTATCCTGCCAGTTACCATGGAGCCTGTTGCTGGAGGAGATACTTCCTATATCATTCTTCATCCAGACATGCCCACTGACATGGAAGAGTTGCAGAGGTCCTGGATCCAGTTGAAGGAGCAAAGGGATACTTTTGAGACTCATTTCAAAGCTAGTCAAGAAAGAATCCTAGAGCTGACACGACAACTTCACGAGGAGCGGAACCTCAACTCATACCTCAACACAAAGAGGAAACGTCCATGGGAGACTTAAAACCCCATCTTTGTATTTACTTCATTTTTGTTGTAAGCCCAAGAGGAAACCAAGTTTATTGATTACTAATAAAAGTTTACTTTCTGATTGTTTAAACAAATTTAAATCCTGCGGTCCTTGAAAACATTGCATACGCATTTACATACCATATCATTGCATCACAGGTTTCTTATGAACATGTATCTTATCTTCTCGCTATTTATTTCAGCAGAAATGGCTCTTGAATATACTGTCAAAGATCTCCAGACTCAGAATGTACAATTCCAGGAGCTGATCCTGAACTTGTCCAAGGGGCAAGATGAGCTAAAAACACTGCTGGCTAAGAAGAAAAATAAGACTAGAAAATCAGGAGGCCTTATTAATCTGGGAAGAAGGTTTATATTTCCTATCAAGATTAAGGAACAGGTTGAGGATTCTGAGTCGGAGAATTCTGAGAAGGAGGGAGGTAGTCTCCATGATACTGTAGGAGAAGTACAAGATGCTGGTGGACAGAATGAATGCCATGGAATTGCAGAAATCTTCTGGGCTTGATTTTGAAGATATGAGTTTAGTGTCTGGAGTGGTTATACCTATTGGTTTCAAGGTTCCTGTTTTTGTAGTGTATGATGGTGTCTCATGTCCCAAGTTGCATTTAAGATCCTATGTCCATAGGATTCAACCACATACTGCTGATAAGAAATTGTGGATTCACTTCTTCCAAGAGAGTTTATCTGGAGCTCAATTGGAATGGTACTATCAACTGGAGAGTGTTAATATTCGTGACTGGAATGATCTTGCTGAGGCCTTCTATAGGCAATACCAATATAATGCTAATTTAGCACCTACTCGCATGCAGCTCCAAAGCATGTCAATGGGTGCTAAGGAGAGTTTCAAAGAATATTCCCAGAAATGGAGAGACCTGGCTGGCAGAGTTCAACCTCCTTTGACTGACAGGGAGCTGGTGGATATGTTTATGAGTACGTTGAATGGTCCTTTTTATAGTCACCTCATTGGAAGCTCATCATCTGGTTTCACCGAGCTGATAATGACTGGAGAACGTGTGGAAAGTGGTATAAGAAGTTGTAAGATACAAGTGAGTGCCTCTTCTTCAAGCAATTATAAGAAGCCCCCTAGTGGGAAGAAGGAGTCTAATGTTGTGTATGGTCAATATAGTCGTAACAAAAGTCATCAATCTATAGGAGCAGTTCACATCTCTAATCATACTCCTGCAGCACCAGAGCCACAACAAAACAATCAACAGAAACCTAGAAGACAGTTCACCAAGATCAACATGTCACTGGCCCAAGCTTTGCAACACATGTTAAAAGGGGAACTCATTACTTTGAGGGATCCTCCTCAGAATCCTAATACATCCTCTCCTCGATACAATCCTAATGCAAGATGTGTTTATCATTCTAATAGTCCGGGACATGACACCAACAACTGCTAGGTGTTGAAAAATAAGATTCAAGACATGATCGAAGCTGGGGAAATTGAATTTGACCCTCCAGGGACCCCAAATGTGATCACTGCTCCCATGCCCAACCATGAGAAGACTGTTAATGCTGTTGATGAGGTTTCCTATGTTTCCTCAGTAGAAGAAGTGACTACTCCCTTATCCATTATCAAGAAGAAGCTGGTGCAGGCTAGGTTCTTTCCAAGTTGCAATGAAGACTGTTTCTATTGTGCTTACAAACCTGATAGCTGCTGGAAGTTGAAGGATGGTATTCAACGCCTCATGGACAATTACACTATATTGTTTGAGAAAACTCCTTCTATGGAAAGTATGTGTGAACATTTGACTCGAAACATGAAGCTTGAAGATGTAGCTATGGTTGATAAAGTACCAGTGAAGATTACCTCCAAAGGTCCTGTCAGGATCACCTCTAAAGGTCCTGTCAGGATTACTGCTGAAGGCCCTGTGAAGACTGTTGCTGAAGCTAGAGTGGCTCCCATGACCATTACCACTCCTGGACCTATTCCTTATACTTCTGATAAAGTTATACCCTAGAATTATGGTTCTGATGTTTATATCCATGGTGTCAAACAAGAACTTGTGACTGATGCACTTGCTATTGATGTTAATCTTGATGTTGATAATATTGCTGGATCTAGTAAGATTACCAGAAGTGGAAGAATCTTCTCTCCTCAAGCTACCTCCAAAAGTGCAGTTACTCCTACTACTACCTCCATTTCTGAGCCAAATACTGATGCTCGGGGCAAAGGTCCTGTGGTTGAACCTGTGCAAGCTGAGGCACCGACTGCTGAAAATCTTTCTAAACAGATGGAAGAAGTGTTGAAGATCATTCGCAAGAGTGATTATGATATTGTTGACCAGTTGGGGCATACTCCCTCCAAAATTTCCATGTTATCTTTACTGTTGTGTTTCGAGGCTCATGCTAAAGCCTTAATCAAGTTCCTGAAGGCTGCTCATGTGCCAAGTGAGATTTTTGTGGATCAATTTGAGAATTGTGTTGCACATCTGACTTGTGATAATGGGTTGGGCTTTTTTGATGCTGATCTAACTCCTTCCAAGAGGAATCATAACAGAGCTCTGCATATCTCCATTGAATGTAAGGGCACTACTTTGTCTCGTGTACTGGTAGACAATGGTTCTTCATTAAATGTGCTCCCTAAAGAGGTTCTGGACAAGCTCAGTCCTGAAGATGTTGTGTTAAGACCAAGTGATGTGGTGGTAAGGGCCTTTGATGGTTCTAGAAGAGTGGTACATGGAGAAGTAGACCTTCCAATCAAAGTAGGCTCTCAAGTCTTCAATTCTACTTTCTATGTGATGGATATTCGTCCTGCGTATTCTTGTTTGCTTGGGCGCCCCTAGTTCCATGAGGCAGGAGCTGTGACTTCCACCTTGCATCAGAAGTTGAAATATCCGGTGAAAAACAAAATTGTCACTGTCTATGGTGAAGAAGAGTACATGGTGAGCCATGTGAATACTTTCAAATATGTAGAAATGGAGGGTGAAATGGTTGAAACTCCATGTCAAACATTTGAAGTTGTTCCTTGATTTGCTCCTGTTCCTCAGTCTGTCCCTGTTCCTGAAAGAGTTCCTATGGTTACTAATATACCTCCTGCAATGGCCTCCCTCAAGGATGCTAAGGTTGTGGTTGAAAAAGGTGGTTCTGCTATTTGGGGTCAGCTTCCCAACATTCCTTACAAGTATGACAAGTTTGGTTTGGGTTTCACTGCAGAATCTCAGAGGACTGTTCGTCGTGCTCGTGTTGTTCGTATCACCAATCAAGGGGTCATAAGAGATCAAATCAATGCTATAGGTGACTGTAAGGAAGACTACAACCTGGATGATTGGATCTTTCCTACCATGGGTGATGGACTCAACAATTGGAAGACCGAAGATGTTATTCCTATCTCCTTTAGTCAGGAGTAAATACTATTACTGTGTTTTTATTTTAAGTTTATAATTTCGAACAATTAAACTTTTTAGCCTTGTGTCTTACCCGGGGCACAATGGTATGCTTATTTTGGGATGTCATTTCATTTGCATACTTCATTCAATAAAAATCAATGGACGTTTCGTTTTCGTAAATATTGTGCTCCTTGTCTTTCTTTTATTTTTTATTTTTGTTTTATCAGCTATGTGTTCTTACACACACCCACATCACTAAAATGCAGATCCTTATCCACTCTAGATCCTGTTGATAACGGTTCTACTATTGCCAATTATAATTTCGAGAATCCGATCTATCAAGATGAAGATGGAAAGGAGGAAGATTGTGAAATACCTGTAGAGCTTGCTAGGTTATTACAACAAGAAGAGAAAGCTATATAGCCACATGAAGAGCCAATCGAAGTTGTGAATCTGGGAACTGAAGAAAACAGGAAGGAAGTCAAGATAGGGGCTGAGTTAGAGGATAGTGTTAAGAGCAGACTAATTCAGATGTTACATGACTATGTGGAAATCTTTGCTTGGTCTTATGAAGATATGCCAGGGTTGGATACAGACATTGTGGTTCACCGTTTACCAGTAAAAGAAGATTGTCTTCCAAAGAAGCAGAAGGTTCGTCGCATGCGTCCTGAGATGTCAGAAAAGATTAAAGCAGAGGTGATGAAACAGTTTGATGCAGGGTACCTAGCTGTGACTTCTTATCCTCAATGGGTTGAAAATGTGGTACCAGTACCTAAGAAGGATGGTAAGGTACGTATGTGTGTAGATTACAGGGATTTGAATAAGGCCAGCCCTAAAGATGACTTTCCACTTCCTCATATTGATGTTCTGGTAGACAACACTGCTCAGCATAAGGTATTCTCTTTCATGGATGGTTTCTCTAGTTACAATCAAATCAAGATGGCACCTGAAGATATGGAGAAGACTACATTTGTTACACAGTGGGGCACCTTTTGTTATAAAGTAATGCCATTTGGTTTGAAGAATGTCGGGGCAACATATCAGCGTGCTATGGTGGCTTTGTTTCACGATATGATTCATCATGAGATAGAGGTATATGTGGATGATATGATAGCCAGGTCCCAGAATGAAGAACAACACCTTGATCATCTGCATAAGCTGTTTGAGAGGTTAAAGAAATACAAGCTAAGATTAAATCCAAACAAGTGTACTTTTGGAGTTAGGTCTGGTAAACTCCGGGGTTTCATTGTCAGTGGAAAAGGTATTGAAGTAGACCCTGCAAAAGTGAAAGCTATACAAGAGATGTCGTTTTCCCGTACTGAAAAGGAAGTTAGAGGTTTCTTGGGACGACTGAATTACATTGCAGGATTTATTTCCCAGTTAACTTCTACCTGTGAGCCCATCTTCAAGTTGTTGAAGAAAGATCAGGTAACGAAGTGGAATGATGAGTGCCATATAGCCTTTGATGAAATCCATAAATATCTTATAAAACCTCCAATTTTGATGCCACCAGTTGATGGAAGACCCTTGATTATGTACTTAACAGTGTTAGACAGCTCAATGGGGTGTGTGTTAGGGTAACATGTCGAGTCTGGTCGAAAAGAGCAGGCAATATACTACCTTAGCAAAAAGTTTACCGACTGTGAAACAAGATACTCACTGCTCGAGAAAACTTGATGCGCTTTGGCATGGGCTGCTCGCCGACTAAGACAGTATATGTTGACTCATACTACCTTGTTAATTTCAAAGATGGATCCAATCAAGTACATATTCGAGAAACCTGCTCTCTCCGGACGAATAGCGAGATGGCAAATGATCTTAACAGAATATGATATACAGTACACTACTCAGAAGGCCATCAAAGGAAGTGTTGTAGCTGATCATTTGGCTCATCAAGCAGTGGATGATTATCAATCAATGAGTTTTGAGTTCCCTGATGAAGACATCATGATTATTACCAAAGAACCTGGACAATATGACGGACCTGAACAAGGATCCCGATGGACTATGGTTTTTGATGGAGCGTCTAATGCGCTTGGTAATGGTGTTGGTGTTGTGATCACATCCCCTGAAGGTTGTCATACCCCAATTACTGCAAGACTTTGTTTCTATTGTACCAATAACATGGCTGAATATGAAGCATGTATCATAGGTATCAAAGCTGCCATTGAGATGAAAATTCAGTTCCTGGATGTATATGGAGATTCAGCCCTGGTAGTTAGTCAGATTAAAGGAGATTGGGATACTAAACATGAAAATCTCATTCCTTACAAAGAGCATGTGTTGTCTTTAATCCCACATTTTGAAGAGATTACCTTTGGACATATTCCACGAGGAGAGAATCAGTTGGCAGATGCACTAGCCACCATGGCATCTATGTTTGAGATTAGTTGGGATGATGAAGCTCCCAAGATCATTATTGACAAATTTGAGAAGCCTGCATACTGCAATGAGATTGACACTGAAGGAGGAGAGGGAAAACCTTGGTTCTATGAAGTGAAAAGATATCTTGAAACTCAGGAGTTCCCTGAAGGGGCATCTGTCAAAGATAAGAAGTTTCTGAGGAGGTTTTCTGCTAAGTTCTTCTTGAGTAATGAAATTTTGTACAAGCACAATCATGATTCGACTTTACTTTGTTATGTGGATAAGAAAGAAGCAACATAAATTATGGAAGACATGCATGATGGGATCTTTGGCACTCATTTTAGTGGCCATACCATGGCAAAGAAAATATTGAGAGCAGGTTACTATTGGTCTACCATGGAAGCTGACTGCTATCAACATGCTAAAACATGTAACAAATGTTAGATCTATGTTGATAAAGTGCATATACCTCTAGCTCCATTGAATGTGTTGACTGCTCCTTGGCCTTTTGCCATGTGGGGCATTGATATGATTGGTGAGATCAAGCCTACTGCTTCTAATGGGCATCGTTTCATTCTGGTTGCCATTGATTACTTTACAAAATGGGTGGAGGCAGCCTCATTTGCATCTGTTACTAAGAATGTTGTGGCTCGATTCATTAAGAATAATCTCATATGTAGGTATGGCATCCCTGAAAGGATTATCACAGATAATGGCTCTAATCTGAATAACACCATGCTTACTAATCTTTGCGCGTAGTTCAAGATTAAGCATCACAACTCTTCTCCGTATCGTCCAAAAATGAATGAGGCAGTAGAAGCTGCTAATAAGAACATCAAGAAGATTCTACAGAAGATGACTGTTACTTACAAGGATTGACACGAGATATTACCATTTGCTCTTCATGGTTATCGTACTACAATACGTACTTCAACAGGGGCAACCCCATTCTCTTTAGTCTATGGTATGGAGGCAGTTCTACCCATGGAAGTTCAGATCCCCTCCTTAAGAATCATGAAGGATGCAAGCTTGGATGAAGATGAGTGGATTCAGAATCGACTTGACCAGATAAATTTGATTGATGAGAAAAGGCTGGCAGCTGTTTGTCACGGGCAGATGTACCAGAAACGGATGATCAAAGCTTTTAATAAGAAGGTTAAGCAAAAGGTATATCATACTGGTGACTTGGTAATCAAGCGTATCATATTGCCACAGGGTGATCCTAGGGGTAAGTGGACTCCTACATATGAAGGACCGTTTGTAGTCAAGAGGGTATTCTCAGGAGGCGCCATGATGCTTACCACTATGGATGGTGAAGACTTCCCACAGCCTGTAAACGCAGACATAGTTAAAAAATACTACGCAAAAAAAGAGACCCGCTAGGTTGACTGGCCTAGGCAAAACTAAGGGCATCCCGACGAACCAAAAGGGTTCGGGAAAAAATTAGGGATATATATAAAAAAATGTACACCCTGCAAGTCGAAAACCTGAAAGGGCGGCTTGGGCAAGAAAGGGTATCCCGGTGGATTGAAAACCTGAAAAGGCAATCCAGGCAAAAGTTAGGGATTAAAGCGTATGACTATGTCTCGATTGGATCACTCATGTAGCCCCAACTAGTTGTATTACCTAAATCAAGTTCAAGCAGATAAAGATCAATCCAATCGTTTCCGTCTCAACAACAAAGGATGAGATACTTGAAGATAATGGCAATAGTAGAATTGAAACTTAATAGGATTGTTTCTCACATAGCTGTTTCCTTGTTTTGTAAAACTTTTATGACGAATTCCTCTTACTAGGACTTCTGTCTCCTTGTACAAACTTGTTTGTGTATAGGTTACTTTCAAAAATAAATAAAATCTCATCTTTGAATCCAGATTTACTTTTACCCTGTTTACCTAAACGAAAACGTCCATTGGTTATGTTTGAATGTATGTATGCTTTTGAATATGATTGATGTTTACCAGAAATGCATAAAATGCAATAATAGTATTTACTAAGGACGAACGAGGGTAGGAGTTCAACGAAGCTTCGCCGGTTCATCCCCACAAGACAACCACAAATCCCCAGCAGAGCAAATCTATCTTTATAGATATTTCGAGTAACATCTCCCTTTTGACTTATGTCCATCTCTTTTATCCTCAATCGGGATACTCAGGAATTTATTCCTTCAATAAGAAGTACGACGAACGAAGACGGGAGGTTATAAGTACCATACTATCAAGCAAGATAGGAACGAGGTCCTCATATTCCTCAGCAACGAACCGGGATTTATTTTCCCTAGCTAGCAGTTGTTATACAGAGATATCTAGACGCTTCAAGCTGCCTGATTCATACATACATCATTTACATCATATCGTAGCATACACATCCATAAATGCATAATACATTTACTTAAGTACATCATGCCATACATGCATACATCTTGCATAAACTAACCTTTTCTTTTCAGGATAGTTACAGGCAGATAAACACTATCAATAACTCAAAACAGTTCAGAGACGATCTATATGAAGTTCTAGTGCTGATACTTAATTCAGAAATAATCGCTACGAAGATTCATTTCTGATGATCAATACTCAAGTTGTCCTTGGAGGGGTACGTAAATGATCTATACGAAGATCTAGTGCTTAATCCAGGATATTTCCAAAGGATATAATCGTCACAAAGATTTAATCCTGATATTCTTTCTATCCCTGGGAGGGTATATAAATGGTCTATACAAAGATCTATTACCTAATTCGGGATATTACCAGAAGAGATAATCGTTACGAAGATTTGTTTCTGATGGTCCATACAACAGTTTATCTATGGGATGGTACATAAGGGATCTATACGAAGATCTTGTACTTAGCCCAAGACATCACCAAAAGCAATTCAGAAAAGATCGCCAGGAAGATTTGATTCTGATGCTTAACTTAAAGTATGTTCCTAAGGATGGTTCAGGGCCAATCTATACAAAGATCTAAGTACTGACACCTAATGAAGGATATTCTTTTCCCCCAGAGATAATTCAGAGACGGCCTACACGAAGACCTAGTACTGATATCCAATAACAACCTAATCACCTCATGATATTATGGATGGAATCTGTAAGCCCATCTCCAGTTCCTCCAAGTGGCATCTTCAAGACCACTCAAGTATATACAACCAATCAGCAAGTGTTACTTTACGCACCGGAGAGTGCAAATTTTTGGGATTTTATGTTCAATCCCCTTCACCCTTCCAAGTCACGAATGGCACACATGCCAATCTAACCCCTCAGGTTTCTGAAAATTGAATAGGGGCAGCTGTTGCACCCCAAAATTTGCCCTCACCTAGGCAAGATAATGTGTACTAAGGTATCCCAAGAGGTTCACAAGGTTCACAAGATTCACAAGGTTCACAAGATTCACAAGGTTCACAATTAGTCAGAAAGTTTGACAGTTCCCTCAGACAAAGTCTCCTCCTAAGCAATGCATCATAAACTAGAGTTTTCAATTTAATCAGGCTAAATGAACTTTCAATGCCTCAAGTGAGCTTCATAATGTCCTACATGTATTCAAGGATCCCTATGTCATGTTTCAAGGCTTTCCCAAAAGGTTTGCTCAGTCAAATGATCAGATAGGCTAAAATCAGTCAAAGTAGTCAAAAAGTCAAACTGAGGTCAACTATGGTCAAACCAAAGTCAAACTTTATGATTTTTTGCCAACATCAAGTTTATGAAGTAAAATTAATCATTTGATCAAGGTTTGATCATGATTCATCAAGGAGATTTCAGATCATCAAGAATCAGGAGTTTCTAAATTAGGGTTTTCACAGGAAAAGTCAATTGAACTTTGACCAGCCATAACTTTCACATGCTTCATCAAAAATTTCCCATCCAAAGCTCATTTTGAAGTAAATTGAATTATCTACAACTTTGTGTGTCACAAGCCAAGCCTAAAAATGCTTCATTTGAAAGGTATGAGCTAAGACATTATAGGTCATTTCAAAAGTCAACAAAAAGTCAACATCTTCTAAAGGGCATAACTTGAGAATGGTAAAGGATATGGACATGAAACCAAAGAGGTTTGTTAAAGGACTCTTTAAGATTTCCAAAATGTTCAATAACACCTTCATAGCCTTAAAATTGAAGGATTTGTGTCTTTGCAAAGTTGGGAAATTTGTTAGGGGTTTATTGAGCAAATGGGATCTTAGAACCAATTCTTTCCACATGGGCTTGCATTTTTATGACCCAATCACTACCATGACATCATGCACGAACCAAAAATCATTTATTCAGATTTTTACTAATTTTATTTTATTTATTTTGATTTTATTCATTTAAAATCATTTTAAATCAAAATAAAATATGAAAAGCTCAATATTTGATTTGATTTTCATTCTAGAAACTCATAAACATGATTTAAAGTTGACTGAAAGATTGAAATTTAGCCTAGACCAAAGAGGAAAGGATTTGTGTGATTTTTTACCAAAAAAAGCAAGTTGTATCTTCATGATCAAGCAATCAAGACAAAGCCCATAAATCCAAAAACTTTTGACCTAATTTAACTCCCTACATATTCACAAACTAATCACAAGTGCAAGGGGACGAAATCCTGCCTCCAAGAACATTCATCAAACTTCAAATTTTCATCCAAAAAGTGAGATTCGGTTTTTGACTTAGAGGCTATACCAAGAGGTTTTTAAGTTTGCAACATGTTCTTTGATGATCATTGAACCTATTTGAATCATTTACAGCATTCAAATCATGACATATAGCATAAACCGAATCCATAATGCTCTTGTTCTTATTTTTTTCGATTATGATTATTTATGCAATGATAATGAATTCTAATCATATATTTGTGTTAGTTGTGATGTTTAGATGGTTTCTGGGCAAAAAGATTGGAGAATGAGGACCTAAACCGAAAGTTGCCATTGTTATGGTTCTTGAGCCAAATTTAGGGTTCTTCGATTTAGCCATTATAAATTAATTTTAAAGCTGTAAATGAACTGTATGATGTTTGTGGATCATAACCATGTGATCAATTTGATGAATCGTTACAGATTGAAGATGATATGAGATTTGCAGGTTTTGAGTGTAGGTAAATTCGCAGGAAGATTTGAAAGAAAATTCGCAGGTAATAGGTTGAAGATGAAGCAGCCTGGCGCCAAAGTCATATTCAAAAATTTGTTTTAAAATAAAAGGATTTCTTGCTGAATCTATGTTGAACGCGCCCCATGTGGCTCAGCTGGTTGTGTGTTTGCTTGTGTATGGGATGGTCCTGGGTTCGATTCCCCCCAGGCCATTTTGTTTTGCTCTATTTTTTAGATTTTTTGCAGGATTACAACAAAAGGAATTGTACCCCTGATGCTAACACCAGCGCGCGCTTGGCCTGGTGGTGATGTTGTTGGTCCAGAGTGATTGAAGCCTAGGGCCTGGGTTCGAATCCCAGCCCCAGGTAAGTTTTTTTCAATTTTTCTTGTTATTTTCTTTTATATTATATTTATTTAACTTAATTAATTCTTTAAATAACAATTTATAAAATAAATGTATATATATTATTTTCTTGTATAAGAAACTTAGTTTTTTAAATTCATAATTTAGTTTCTTAAAAAATCAAATTATTTATATATATTTATATTATTATTGTATATATTTGGTAAATAAGTTAATTATGTTTAAATTAATAATTAAAAACCCTAATTTCTTTTTAATAAGGCATAACCCTAATTTTTATAATTCTAACTCTAATCATAATTTTTCTTAACTTTTAAAATTTAACCTAATATTTTTATAAATTATAATTAATCATTAATCATTTATTAAATATGTATATAATTTAGTATTTATTTACTATTATTAAAATCTATTTTCTTTATTAAATATTTAAAATCTTTTCTAATATTAAACTATTTTGCTATTTCTTATTTTCTCTCATTTTCTAACCTTTTAACTTAATTGTTATTATTATTGATTATTATTGTTTATTTATTATTATTTATCGTTATCATATTTCTCGATTATATTGTATTTGTCCCAAAGCTTTGTAATAGTTTAGATTTATATTTTTGCTTTATTTTTATGAATGTATTTATTGTATGGTTAGTAATTCTAGGGTGTAAATAACATACTTGTAATTAAAATCAATTTAGAATAATTAACTTAAATAAGATAAATACTTGAATACAAACACTCACACACGTAAGTCGATCTTTGATCGCCATCTTGCACTTTCTAAGGTTACTTCTCATGTTGCCTATTTCAAAAGGTCAAGTAAGGTGTCTTAAGCAAAGTCCCTTCACAAATATCATCAAGTCCCTTCAGTTTATAAGATCAAGTCCCTTCGAGGTTGTCTACGATAAATGATCTTGTCCCTTCGAATAAAAGATGATAAGTCCCTACATATTGCTAAAGACACCTTGCAGTTGCCTACATTCAGATGTCCCTACACGTGTCCCTTATTACATCCAAGGTAATGACTACCTATTCCTTAATAATAGGGATAGTCTTACCATTGAAAGAACATAAGAACAGTAAAGACTTAATATAGGGTAGTGTTTCTCTTAATTGCTTGCTCACCTTTCAAAATACTCTTTACACCACACTTTTCAAACAAATTTTCAAAAAACAAGGCTTTGTATACATCCATACGAGGATCATTACAAAGTACTTAGAAAGTTTCTAATCACACATTACACCTTTTCAAAACAATTCAAAGTGAGCTAAGTAACTAAGAGCCCATGGATAACCATGGATATAAAGGGTGCTAACACCTTCCCTTTATATAACCTACCCCCCGAACTCAAAATCTTTTAAGGTCTTTCCTGTTCTTTTATGTCCTTTCCTTTTGGATAAAATAAAAGTCGGTGGCGACTCTTGCTATCCGCAACATTTATAGAAAGTCAGTTCTCCCACCGTGTTACAATAGGAACCGTTATTGTTTGTGGATCATAAAATATGGTAACAAGACTTATGATTGATGGTGGTGGTGATTGACTGAAACTTGGTTGTTGCTGAAACTGTTGTTGAGATTGTTGCTGATAATTGTTGGAATCAAGGACCGTTACAGGGTCGTAGTATATGGTGACTGTGGAGACGTCGTTGTTAATGGTTATTGTAGTTGTAGAAGCGGATGCAATTGAACTGGTGTTTGTTGAAGTGATGGAAGAGGTGGTTGCTGATTTTGTAGACGAGTCTGTAGGAACAATTGTCTTTGCAATTGTGGGAGGAATACTGGTTGTTGTTGAAAAAGGAGTTGCTGATGTTGTAGAAGTTGTTGTTGTTATTTGCAGGATATCTTCTCTGATCAGGCCATTGATGCCACTTTTAAAGCTTGCGCACCCATTGACGGAAACTTTGCAATATTCACAGCAGGCCTCACAACCTGGAAACACCTGGCATTTTAAAAGCTGAGCTTTAACCTCTGCCAGAGGTGTTTGAATGCTTGCAGTATCTTCGATTAAATTCATGGGTTGGCCCTCCTCAATTGCGTTTATCCTAGGCCCACCATGGCTGGGCATAGGGTTCTTCGTGACGTTAGGAGGTGGTGCAAAATTTAGGGCCTTTGAATCAACCAGATCCTGGACCTTCATGTGCAAAGATCAACACTTTTCTGTAGTATGGCCAGGTGCATTAGAATGAAAAGCACATCTGGCGTTGACGTCGTAATTTCTCGGAAGGTTCTGAGGATTTGGTGGAGCCAAAGTCCTTAACTCGACAAGATTAAGCTTCAGGAGTTATGGAAACAAGGTGGCATATGACATTGGTATAAGGTCAATTACCCTGTTAACTTGAGATGACCTTTGCTGGAAAGGGCACTGTTGTTGGTTGTTGTTGTTGTTATAGGACCTTTGTTGAGGAAACTATTGTTGTTGAGGAAAATGTTGTGGTTGTTGAATGTATTGAGGAGGTGGAGTAGGAATAGTGACAGTGGCAATTGACCTTGGCAGATATTGGGGTCTTCCTCTGCCCATGTGTACAAAATTTGTTTCACCGGATCTGCGAGGCCCTGCAAATGGTTTCCTTGCACTTCTTGAACTGGCGTCATTATCAGAAATCTTTCCCATTTTCAATAAGCTCTCAATTCTTTCCCCAGCTATGACTACGTCTGCAAAGCTAGTGGAAGAGAATGCAGCCAACCTATTGTAAACACCCCAAATTTGCCCTCACCCATTCACACCATGGCTTGTGATCATTTCATATGCATAAACACAATCATATCATCTCACATCTCATTTTTGAGTCACTGCATTGTTTCAAAGTCATCTGCACCTAGGGTTTGTGATCTGGGCAATCCAAGAGCTTCTTGAGCCACTCCAAAGGCCATCAATCACTTCAAAGGGATCCATGAGTGTTCTTATATCATATCACATCCTCTCAAAGTCAAAAATGCAAGAGAATCACAAGAACTGGGATTGGTGTGGATGCAGAGCCAAGTTTGACTGCACAGTTGACCTAAAATTAGGGTTTTGGTTTCAGAGGCCATAACTCCAAATTTTTTGGTCATTCTTGTTTCCATTGGTCTCTATATGGTATAGGGAGTATGCATATCAATTTTCATGAAGAAATTCCATGGGGAAGTCATCTGATCAAGAGTTGACTTTTCAGACAAGTCAGTGCAAAATCAGGGCATCTGAGGCCCCCAATGACCCAACCAAGGGGTGATCTTCATCATTTTGAGTGTATATGATCTTTATTTGATCATGGAAGAAGGTTGAAGTTCACAAAATTCAAGAATTTGAAGTTTTTGCAAAGTTGACTTTTTAGGGCATAGTTGACTTTTCAAGAATATGTCATTTTATGCCATTTTTCAAGCCTTGCTTTTTGATCCAAAAATGCTTCAAATTGAAAAACTTTGGTCATGAAAGTTGTAGAATACATTTTTCCCTTTTTAAAAAGTACAAGAACATGACCTAATTCATTTTGGATCAAAAGTTATGGTGTGACAAAGTTGGCAAAAATCACTAATTTTCAAGTTATGCACCAAAAGGAAAATTTGCAATTTCATGTACCAAAGGCATTTGTGACTTCTAATTGATGCCTAATCCTTATACCAACATAATCCAAGCCTTAAAGTTCATATTGAACCAAGAGAATCACATGTCTTCATGATTTGTGAGGCATGATCTTTTCATGAGAACTAAAGGCAAGCAAGTTGCAAAACCAATGATCACACTCCATCCACTTGCTGCCTAGCCTGCTGAACCACCCTAGCCCTCTCCCCTCACCTTGCTGCGCATCACACAACCCATGTACTAGCCTAGAAGTTGCCCATACTTTCTCTTACACAAAAGTTGACAAATTGCAAAAGTGGCCATACCAATCAATAAAGGGCAGGTCATATCATCTGACCAATGAGAGATGTTTATGTGGACAAAATGCTAGCCATTTCATACATCAAGCAAGGCTGAAACACACAAGAGCTCCCCATTCACAAAAACACTCCCTCAAGCAAAAGCCTTCGAATCTCTCTGCATAGTTCACAAACATTCAAACCAGTTCCACACATCAACTCACCTTGCTTCATTGAGCCAAAACCAACAAGACTTAGGCCTGAATCAAGCAAGAACACCATTCCTCCATTTTCACTCTCAGAAGCAAAACCATTCGAAACTCACTTCACAGGCCATAAACACCCAAACAAACTCCACAAACCTTCTCAAAACATCACCCTGATCACAAAGAACCATTCACATTGGCCTGAAACAGCCTGAATCACCATCACCATTTTCAACTGAGCTTGAGCAGAAGCTGTTCAAACTCCTTAACCAGCCAACATAAATTTCTTCCAAGCATTCAAGGATCATCAGGGGACCAAGTAGGGTGGATTGCATCAAAGGGAGAGGGCAGAAAGTTGCTGGTTTGAGAGCTTCGAAACTCAGGTAGCTCAAGAACATTTTTTCCAGAAATCATTTTTTGAGTTCTTAAGTTGTTATTCATGCTTCCCTGATCATAAATATGTCTTTAGTTTTGAAAATGGTGATGAAATGAGAATGTAATCGTGTTCTGAAACTCTGTGACCTAAAAAGTATTTTGTTCGATTCATGAGTTTGGTGAAAAATAAATGAGTTTGGGCATGGGGTTTTGATTCAGTGAGCTGTGGGGATCATTTCCATGTTTTTAGATTCCATTTCAGTTGCGTTTTGAGAGTTTTAGGGATTTTCAGGTGGGGTTCCCACCGGAGAAGACGACCGGAGGTCTTCTCCGGCCACCTGAAAATCATTAGGGTTTAATCTTGCAATTAATGAGCGTTTGAATCTGGCACGTTGGATCAGTGGACTCTGTTGACTTCGCGCGCGTGTGAACGGTCCAGATGTGGTCATTAAACCCTAATCACTATTATTTATTTAATTAATTGAGTTTAAGTCAGTTTGAATATGGGCCATCAGATGACGCGCGCAGTCAACCCATTCAAACCCAGAGCTCATCCCAGCCTTCCATTCGTTTGACTTTCTTTTATTTCAATTTATTTTCATTTCTTTTTCATTTTATTTCCACAATTTATTTAAAATAGCAAAATTGTTCTAAAAATTATGAAATTTTTTATCCTGAGTTTCATTAATTTTTATGACACAAAATTATTTTTATTTTCATTTTTAGCATTTAAAAAGTATTTTAAAATATTTAAAAGTTTATTTTTAATTGATTAATGAGAATTAATTTATTAAAAATACTTTTAGGTATTTAAAAATCACCAAAAAATTCATGAAATGTTCTAAGACATTTAGAAACATTGTCCAACCTTCAAACCAAATTTATTTTTTGATCTTGATGCATTTTAAGAATTTCTCATTGAATTAAAATCATTTTTGTGCATTATTTTGATCCAAAGTTCAAAAAATCATTTCTGCCTATCCATGAAGAGTTGGACATTGATTCTTTTTGCATTGCATTGTGTTTAGCATGTAGTTTGTGAGGTTAAATGGCCATGATTTGATCTTTCATTTTCAATTTGTTTGGTATTTCTTTTGTTTGGGAACCCTAAAACCCTAGAAAACTTGTAAAAATCATAACTTGAGATTGGTTAAGAGTTGAGACCTCTCCTTTGGGCATTGGTTTAGTATAGGATTAGGGGTCCTTTGAGTGCATTTTCATTTTTTTGTAATGTTGTTTGCTTCTGATTTTGATTTTTGTTTGATGCATTGTCCATAAACCCTAATTTGGGCTTCCATATGCATCCATCTTGCATCTTCTTGCATAATATGACTTGCCATGACATTTCAAGTATCCATGTGATTCATTTGACACCATAAGACATATTGAAAGCATGTTTGATCATTGCATCATGTATTTGCCATGTTGTATGTCATGTGCACTTCATAACTTTTCATGTATGTTCATGGTTCCTAGCTTGCTTCATTTGCATTCATGAACTTGTATGATCATTTCCATGTGCTGCCTCATGTTTGTAGCATCTCATAGCATCATTAGCATCATGTATATGCTTCTGGTTTTGTCCCTCATCATGTCATCCCATCCCATTTTGCATTGCATTGCATTTCCTTTCTAACCTTTCAGGTGGTAAGTGATCTTGAGAAGTGAATTTGCCTTCACTTCTCATAACTTTTCATTTTCATCTCTCTCTTGCATCCATTGCTGCATTTTTGTTTGTGTTTGAGTTTGAGCTTGCTCATTCTTCCTCTTCCCACTTTCTTTCTTCAAGTGACTTGACTACTTGAATGAAGCAAGTTACTTTGCTTCTCTTGATCCTTTCATCTGCTTCCTGGTGGTTCCATTGAAGATCTTCTCTTGAAAACCTCACAAACCTTAGGAACAACCAAGCATGACAATGATTAGGGTTTTGATTAGTCTCCCCTTTTAGTTTTTACCTTTGTGTCTCTTTTGAGTCTTCTCTTCTCATCTCATAATCAGGGACTAAACCTTAAAGGTTTTAAGGCTTTGTGATTGAGCTTATGCCTGCATCCTTCTCTTAGGATGGAGTGTATAACTTTAATCCTAAGTGTTAAACCCTTAATGTGTTTAAATCTCTTAATCAATTCACCTAATAATCATCAAGACATCACACTTGTAACTTGGGCCTTGCATTAGGGTTCTAATTCTTCCTTAATTGGTTAAGAGGGACTAACCCTAGTGTTAATGGACAAGTCCCCCTCAAGTTGTCTTACAAACCCTAAAAATCACTTCATCATCATATCATCAAGTAAAATCCATCTAATAAAGGTTTGTTTTGTCATGAGTTTAATCCCTAATCATGGATTAAGTTGAGGAGCTTTCCTCAGCTTAAACATTCTCATCTATTATCCTTCTATTAGGATGGTGTAATGAGTCTGTTAAATCCCTGATTATGGCTTAACCTCATTACTTAACACTAAACAAAAACAACAAAAACATCTAATTAATCACAAGTAGGTTAATGATCTTAATCCTACACCAAAGGTGTTTAAGTGTGAGAAGCTGACTTCACACTTAAGGTATTCTCATTACCCCTAATCAGAGGGAAGATGTGATGAGTTTACTAAATCCATTGGTTTAGACTTAAGCTCATTAACTTATGACAAAATCCAAAAACAATAAAAGACTGAAAACACAAAAACAAACAATAATCGTCTCCTCCGTGATTCTTTTCTCATCTCATTCACTCACAAATGAGAGCTCGCTTCTTCCGTCTAATGCAAGACAGTTTGCACCTGAGCCAGACAGGTCATACACTTGAGCATAGACAAGTAAGCAGTTCACAAGTCAATTCATCTTTCAGTCTCTTTGGGTCGAACTACGGTGTTCTGACTTCCTCATTGCACGAGAGGATACGTAGGCATAACTTAACAGTTATCGAACAAAAGTCTCTGTATATTCCCCCTCCTTCCAGCATTATTCTTTAAGCCTCATGATCTTGAGCATCTTATTCATGTTCTTACACTGACACTGTACATACTGCACTTCACACTTCTTTTCCACAGACACCTGTACATCCTTTTCCAGTTTATTTATACACAAATTGCACTGACACTACCCCTTTAAAACACAAATCTTTTAAGCGTGGATCCCGTCGAGTACGGCGGACAATCTGGGTGCTAATACCTTCCCAGGTTGTAACCAACCCCCTTTCTCAGTCTCTCTGGTTCGCAACCGTCTTATCCATATTTTTCTTAGGTCTATGCAGCATTGCCTTTCCTCCGGGATAAAAAATGCCTAGCTGGCGACTCTATTCATCTCCAGTGAGTTCACGGCTGTGTGTTCTCATTGTCCCTTTCGCCGACCGTTCGCGTCTGTACCTTTATTTGGGCCCGTCCCATTTATCGGGAGCGACAGCTTGGCGACTCTGCTGGGGACCCTTATACTGCAACCAGGGCTTCTGGTTCTTTTTGTGGGTTCCTCCTAGCGCTTGATTGATTTGTGTTTACTGGGGTGTTATGTGCTTATTTGTGTTTATATTTGTTTTATTTTTGTTTTATGTACAGTTGCTTTACTGCTTTCTTTACTGCTTTACTTATATCATACTGTCATGCTGTCTGGCTGGATCTGGTTTTGCTTTGGTGGGTGGGTGTTCCATTGAGAGTTAAGGTCCTATACCTGGGACCTGAGTGACACCTAGGCTAGAGTGAATCATATTCTTTCCCATTCCATCTCGGTCTGGTGCGGGAATATGAAACACGGTTCAGATATGGGTTTCTTCTTGAGAACTCTGTGTTGCAGATTTCCTGCAGTGCTAGGGCTATCTGGGAAGCCTGCTAAGTCTGGATGACCTTTTAGTATTGACCTTCGGAAACTGAGGGGAATTAGAGGAGGAACTTTTATGGTTATTGTAAACACTGTACCTCCGGGTTAGAAGTGTTTACACTTCTCATAATTGATCCAAGTCTGAGGATCCTTGTTTTAGAACACTATCTGTGAGGGGGTTGGGCTGTTTACAGGTTTGCAGGTACCTTGACCTCAGAATACCCTGTTACTTTGACTTGATTAAGAGTACTTCATGTTGGAACAGTTCTTGTGATTCTAAAACCCTGGACATGTGGCTCTTTATTTGAGCCCCCCACCTTGGTTACTGGATTTATAGACCTCCATCTGGATTTCTTGGACATATTTGGACTTATATCAGGGCATTTGATCAGATCCAGCTCAGTCACAAACCCTTGCATATCATTTGCATACATAATCATTGCATCATATTGACATTTGCTTATTTGTGTTTCAGGGTATCCACTTTCATCTTTGGTTTTGGTTTTGACCCCATCTTCAGTTTTTGACCTATCTTCATCAGCACCTGCTTCAGTTATCAGCTATCTACCTCAGTCACTTGCACCAGCCAATCAGTGGCCCATTCTTCAGTGTTATCATCAGCACCTGTCTCTACTCATCTTCAACATCATGGCTCCTAAAAAGAGCAACATCACCTACCATTTCTTCCAGCCAGAGCTATCTGACATCAGGAGGATTCAGACCTTGATCACTCCAGATCACATACCATTGTTCAGGGAACACTTTGGAGATATACTTGATATGGTTATGGATCTGGACCCTTCACAGAGAAGCCTGATCCACACTTGCCTTCAGTTTTATGATCCCCCATTGAGGTGTTTCACTTTCCAAGACTTTCAGTTGGGCCCCTTATTGGAAGAATACTCATCATTGGTTGGTATACCTATCAGGGGTGGAATCCCTTTCAACCCTGAGATGGCCTTTCCTGGTAATGGAGAAGTAGCAAAGGCTTTGCATCTGGAACCTGTCCTAATTGAGCAGCACATGACTTCCAAAGTTGGAATCCCTGGTTTTCATCTGGATTTCTTGATCTCTCAAGCTGCCCTGAAAGCTTCTCTAGGAGAGTGGAAAGCTGTCTGTGCTTTATTGGCCTTGAGTATATATGGGATTGTATTGTTTGCAGATGAGCCTCGATTCATTAGCAAGAATGCAATCCATATTTTCATCCTGAAGAACCCAGTGCCCACTTTATTGGGGGATCTCTATTATTCAGTGCATCAGAGGAATGAAAAGCAGAGGGGAAGATTAGTGAGGTGTTGTGCTCCATTATTCCATACTTGGCTTCTCAGGCATTTGCCCAGGACAGATGCATTCTTGAACCCTCATCAGCAGAGAAACTGGGCTAAGAGACTCACTGCACTAACTTCAGCTGATATCAGGTGGTGCACTCAGAGCACCAAGGGCAGGGATATCATCACCAGCTGTGGGCATTTTCCCAATGTGCCCCTAATAGGAGTTAAGGGTAGTATAAATTATAATCCTCTGCTGTTCAGAAGGCAACTGGGCTATGCACTGGTCCACACTCCTAAGGCACAGGACTTGGTTGAGACTCTTTATTGTGAGAACAAGCCTAATCTAGCTATTGTTAGGCAGGCTGCTTGGGCCTGGGATAATGTTCAAACCAAGGGAGTAACCATTTTGGGGAAGTGCAACAATGTGGCATCAGCACAATATTATGAGTGGTCCCATGCCAGGGCTCAATTCTCTGGAATGCCCTTTACCATAGAAAATATGCCTGAATCATCTTCAGCACCACCCCCTGCCACTATCAGTTTAGAGGAGTTTGAGAGCTTGAAGGAAAGAAATGAGAAGTTAACCCAGGCTTTGCAGAAGACCCTCCGGGAAAGGAGTGATGGCAGGATGGAGATTGAGAGGTTAGAGAAGTTGAGAGTGGAGCATCTGGCTAGGATTGAGAAGTCTGGGGATTATATCAAAAAGTCTAAGGCTGGAGAACAAATCCTGAAGAATGCTTGCAAGGAAGCCCAGTTCCAGAGAGCAAGGACAGACTTGTATCTAAAGGAGAGTCAGGCCCGGTGGGTCAGGATCACCGAGGCTCGTACTCTGGAGGACAAGAGAGTTCAAGACAAGATAGAGCAGATGGAAGCTAGTGCAAAAGAACAGCAGGAAGCCCTGGCAGCAGCCCAGAGGGAGATATCAGAGCTGAAGATCAAAGCAGGAGTGAAGAGGTCAAAGGACCAAAGTCAGCACAAGAAGCTAACAGCAGCTGTTACGACCCAGAATCTCCTCATCAGGAATCTCACGGAGCGTCCAGCTGATCCTGTGACCGAAGCACTTCTCAAGGAAGTTCGTGAGGATGAGTTTGGTCTTGGTGTTTGACCATTTGTTTGTTGTTGCTTTCATTCCATGTACTTTTATTTTCCTGTAATGTATTTTGACCCCTCAGAGGGCTTGTATTTGTAAACAAACTATGTACCATTTGCTTTTTTGTAATATATGTATTAGTTTGTTCCATCCGAGTTTCACTTCAAAAGCAACATCAACAGCATCTTCAAGGGTCTGGAAGGGTCAAAACTGAATGCCAAGCCGGATACCTTGAAAACTAATAAGCATACCGCATTGCATGCTAACCCTTTTGTTTGTTTTGTAGGTTTTGTTTTATTGTTGCTAACTCTGTTGTGATATTCAGGAACTATTGCTCGGCGCCGGGTATTTCCCCTCAATCGTCCGCACCGTTATCCGACCCGTAACAATCTTCCGGGCATCCAAATGGACCAGATGCAGCAGGACCTTACTGAGGTCAGAAATCAAATGGCGAACGAAAGATTGGAGATGAGAAACCAGATGACTCAGTTTATGGAAGTGATGAACAACATGGCTCAGAGCCAGGAAAGATTGAGAGCCATGGTGGAAAGGCAGAATCAAGAAGATCCACATATAGGGACTGCCGGCACAAGCAATAACGAGAGGGTCCAACCCCATGTCAACCCCCCTGTATTTGGCCCTCATCTCCATCCAGAGGTTAATATTCCTGCAAATGTTCAAGGGACTGCCACTGCAGCCAGGGTACTTCAAGAAGACCCCCAAGAGGATCAATTCACAGTAATGGGTGCTGGGGAAGAAGCTTATGATAGAAGGCTGGATGAGATAGTTGAGAAATTGAGGTCCTTAGAGTCTCAAAACTCTCTGGGTTTCGACGTCATGGACATGGGCTTGGTAGACGGGGTCAGGATCCCCCATAAGTTTAAGCCTCCTTGTTTTGAAAAATACAACGGGACTTCATGCCCCCGGACTCATTTACAATCATTTCTGGGGAGGCTGAAGGCCTATACTATGGATGAGAAGCTCTGGATGTTCTATTTCGAAGACAGCTTGACAGGAGCTTCAAGAGAATGGTACTCTCATCTGACGAGAGCAACTATTAGATGCTGGAAGGACCTGGCAGAGGCCTTCATCAGACAGTATCAGTACAACTTAGATATGGCACCCAACAGGACTCTCCTAATGGGAATGTCACAATCGTCAAGGGAAAGTTTCCGAGAATATGCCCAGAGATGGAGGCAATTGGCTGCCGCTGTTCAGCCACCTATGTCTGAAAGGGAAATGGCAGACATGTTTATGAACACCCTTCAGGGGACATATATTGACAGGCTGGCTGCTTTCTCTTCCACTAGCTTTGCGGATGTTGTCATAGCTGGGGAGAGAATTGAAAGCCTATTGAAGATGGGCAAGATCTCAGACAACGGTGCAAGCTCGTCCAGTAGTACAAGAAAGCCTTTTGCAGGCCCAAGAAGAACTGGCGAGACCAATGCCATCCACACCAGCAGGGGCAGGCCCCAATATGTTCACAGATCAGTGGCAGCAGTCACCATTCCCGCTCCAGCTCATCCTCAGCCAACTTATCAACCTCCGCAGCAAAACTATCAGCAACAACCTCAGTACCATCAACAAAATCAGTATCCTCCGAGAAATTACAACAATAACAACACCAACAACAACAACCAGCAAAGGCCATTCCAACAGAGGCCTTCTCAAGCCAACAGGGTAATCGATCCGATCCCTATGCCATATGCTACATTACTGCCACAACTCCTGAAACTCAACCTAGTTGAGCTAAGGACGTTGGCACCTCCAGATCCCAACAGTCTACCCAGGAATTATGATTCCAACGCCAGATGTGCCCTCCATTCAAACGCACCTGGCCACAATACAGAAAAGTGCAGAGCTTTGCACATGAAGGTACAAGACCTGGTAGACTCAAAAGCTCTGAATTTCGCATCACCACATCATTTCCTACAAATCCAGCAATCTCATCAGCAACAACTCCAGAACCTCCTACAACTGCAACAACCATTGTTCCTGACAATTCTTCGGCTTCATCAACAAGTACTTCATCTATTATCTCAACTGATCAGTTATCAACAAATTTTTCTTCTACAACTCCAGCACCACTTCATTTTGAAACTCCTACAACAACAACATCCATCCTTCCACCAATGTCTCCTACAACAACAGCAACAAATCATGAAGATGTCTCAACTGTCACAATATTCTATGATCCTGAGAACAACTCTGCCTACAACTCAGAAGGTGCTGCTCCCATCAGGGCACCAGTCACAATTTATTATGATCCACAGACCATCACAATTCCTTCCGCAGCTGCAACCAGTCCAGTCACTATCACGGTGCCTGGACCAGTACCTTATGAAAGTAGTAATGCCATCCCCTGGCATTACGGCTCTGACCTGTACTGCGAAGGACAAAGAATCACTTTTGAATCATCAACCCCTGCACCACAAATTGACAATGTGGGAGGAGGCGGAGGCTTCACTCGAAGCGGACGTCTTTTCGCTCCACAAATTCAGAGACCCACTGCCGAAGCAGAAGCTGCTGCTAAAGCAAAAGGAAAAAGCTTAGTGCAGGAAGACCAAGCTGTTAAAGAAGCATTGAAAACACCCTTTGACCAAGAGGTTGATGAGTTCATGCGAATCATCAAGAAGAGTGATTATAAAATAGTGGATCAGCTTCATCAGACGCCTTCCAAGATCTCAATCCTATCATTGCTTATGTGCTCCGAAGCCCATCGGAATGCACTACTCAAAGTCTTGCACGCAGCTTACGTGCCTGAAGAGATCACTGTCAATCAGCTAGAAGCTGTAGTTGGAAATGTTAATGCTAGTCACGGGCTAGGGTTCACCAATACTGATTTGACAACGGAAGGCCGCAACCATAACAAAGCCTTGCACATAACCATGGAATGTAAAGGTGCTGTCCTTTCCCATGTGCTGGTAGACACGGGGTCATCCCTCAATGTCTTACCTAAGAAGGCCCTGGTGAAGCTAGAATATGATGGATTGGCGTTAAGACCCAGCAACCTGGTGGTGAGAGCCTTTGATGGTTCAAAGAGATCGGTTCTGGGAGAAATTGAATTGCCCATAACGATTGGCCCGCAGACCTTCAAAACGACCTTCTACGTGATGGATATACAGCCTGCCTACAGCTGTCTATTGGGTAGGCCATGGATTCATGCCGCTGGCGCCGTGACCTCTACCCTTCACCAGAAGTTAAAATATGAGTGGGAGGGTCAAATCGTTACAATCTGTGGAGAAGAGGATATTTTTGTCAGCCACCTGGCTACTTATAAGTATATTGAGATGGACGGGGAGATCCATGAAACAATGAGTCAGGGGTTCGAAGCTTTGAATGTCAATGAAACATCTGCTGTGCCTGGTACTTCAATATCATCATACCAACAAGCCCGAAAGGTTGTTGAGGGAGGAAACGCCCAAGGCTGGGGCAAACTGTTATCGGTGGAGAAGAAAGAGGACAGATTTGGGTTGGGTTACAAACCAACTCAACAAGATCAAGCAGAGGCTGCCAAGGAGCCCAACTTTGTGAGTGGGGGGATGCTCACCCCTGATGCTGTCAACTGTCTGGAAGACGAGCTGGAAGAAGAACGCAACCTGGAAAGCTGGATTCGTCCAAAGATCCCGGGGAGCAGTATCTCAAACTGGTCTTCCCAGGAAATTATAAGAGTTACTCATACAGAGTAATTATTATTTCCTGTATTTTATAGCATGCATCAAAGTCTTGCATCTTGCCCAAGATGACAAGACTCATTTTGTAATCGGGCCATCTGTACTTTTTGTGCAAACAAGATTAATCAATGAAATATCAGACATCTTTTTGCAAATGAGTCTTTTTCTTTTCCGCTCACTGTTTTTCCATTTTTCTTTTTGTACAAAAAAATAAATGGCAGTGTTTTCAAAATGACAACTTTATTTCACTTTTCTAAACAAAGATTAAAATCAATCACTAAAATGAACAAACTGAACCCTTGCAGAGAGTGCCTTCCAGACAGCACCGACAAAAGCACGGCTATGACTTCGTATGACTCTGACAATCCAATCAATCAAGCTGATGAAGGGGTTGAAGAAGAATATGAGCTTCCTGAAGAGCTAGCCAGGTTGTTAAGACAAGAGGAAAAGGTTATTACTCCTCACCAGGAGGAGGTTGAAGTGATCAATCTTGGTACAGATGAAGACGTGAAAGAAGTTAAAATCGGGGCCTGCCTGCAAGACTCAGTGAAAAGACAACTGGTTGACCTGCTTCGAGAGTATGTGGACGTGTTTGCTTGGTCTTATCAAGATATGCCAGGGTTGGACACCGACATTGTTGTGCACAAGCTGCCTTTGAGGGAAGAATGCCCGCCGGTTAAACAGAAACTGCGCCGAACTCGTCCAGACATGGCAATGAAGATCAAGGAGGAGGTACAAAAGCAATGGGACGCCGGGTTCCTTGCTGTAACTAGCTATCCACCGTGGGTCGCTAACATAGTACCTGTGCCTAAGAAAGACGGCAAAGTAAGAATGTGTATTGACTACCGGGATCTGAACAGAGCCATCCCGAAAGATGACTTCCCATTACCTCACATTGATGTATTGGTGGATAACACGGCTCAGTTCTCGGTATTCTCCTTCATGGACGGATTTTCAGGATATAATCAGATCAAGATGTCACCTGAAGACATGGAGAAGACAACCTTCATCACACCCTGGGGCACGTTCTGCTACAAGGTAATGCCATTTGGGCTCAAGAATGCCGGTGCAACGTATCAACGGGCTATGGTAACATTATTCCACGATATGATCCATAAAGAAATAGAATGTTATGTGGATGACATGATTGCCAAGTCCCTCACTGAAGAAGACCACCTGGTGAATCTACTGAAGTTATTCAAGCGTCTGAGGAAATACCAATTGAAGTTGAACCCCAACAAATGCACATTCGGGGTGCGATCTGGTAAGCTGCTGGGTTTTATTGTAAGCGAGAAAGGGATTGAAGTTGACCCTGATAAAGTCAAAGCCATTCAAGAGATGCCTGCACCGAGGACAGAGAAAGAAGTTCGAGGGTTCTTAGGTCGATTGAACTACATCTCACGGTTCATATCCCACCTCACTGCAACCTGTGAACCTTTGTTCAAGCTGTTAAGAAAGGAACAGACGGTCAGGTGGAACGAAGACTGCCAAAGGGCTTTTGACAAGATCAAAGAATACTTACAAGAACCTCCAATCCTTATGCCTCCAGTTGAAGGAAGACCTCTGATAATGTACTTGACAGTATTAGAAGAGTCGATGGGGTGTGTGTTGGGCCAGCATGACGATTCTGGTCGAAAAGAGTATGCAATTTACTACCTGAGCAAAAAGTTTACCGACTGTGAACAACGTTATTCACTGCTCGAGAAAACTTGTTGTGCTTTAGCGTGGGCTGCTCGCCGACTGAGACAGTATATGTTGACCCACACTACTTTATTGATCTCAAAGATGGACCCAGTTAAGTACATATTTGAGAAGCCAGCTCTTACCGGACGGGTTGCAAGATGGCAAATGATTCTCACAGAATACGACATCCAGTACACCTCTCAGAAAGCCATCAAGGGCAGTGTACTATCTGAATATCTTGCTGAGAACCCATTGATGATTACCAGCCTATGAGGTTTGACTTCCCTGATGAAGACATCATGTTCATAAAAGCAAAAGATCATGAAGAGCCTGTTCACACTGAAGGGCCTGACCCAGAAGAAGAATGGACTATGATGTTTGATGGGGCTGTTAATATGAATGGTCGTGGTGTTGGTGCAGTGCTCATTACACCTAGAGGAGTTCACATGCCTTTCTCGGCAAAACTCACTTTCAACTGCACTAACAACGAAGCTGAATACGAAGCTTGCATTATGGGTCTAGAGGAAGCCATTGACCTCAGGATCAAGACATTGACCGTATTCGGAGATTCAGCTCTGGTAATCAATCAAACCAACGGCAAATGGTACACACACCAGGATCATCTGATACCTTACAGGGATTATACAAGAAGGTTATTGACTTTCTTTACAACAGTCAAGCTTGAGTATATCCCTCGGGACGAGAATCAGTTTGCGGATGCTCTTGCTACCATTTCATCCATGATCAAGGTTCAAGCTGCTAACTTCATACCTCAGATCTCAGTGTCCAGACTTGACAGACCAGCATATGTGTTCGCAGCAGATGTTGTTAAAGATGATAAGCCTTGGTTCCATGACATTAAATGCTTCTTGGAGGATCAAACATACCCACCTGGGGCATCTTCCAATGATAAGAAGACTTTGAGAAGGCTTGCTGGTAGTTTCTTCTTGAACACTGATGGTTCTCTATACAAAAGGAACTTTGATATGGTACTCCTCAGATGTGTTGATAAGACAGAAGAAGACTTGTTGATGCATGAAGTGCACGAAGGATCTTTTGGTACCCATGCCGGAGGGCATGCCATGGCTAAGAAGTTGCTGAGATCAGGCTATTACTGGATCACAATGGATGCAGACTGTTGTGCCTATGCCAGGAAGTGCCACAAATGCCAGATTTATGCGGATAAGGTGCATGTGCCTCCCAATCCTTTGAACATCATGTCTTCACCCTGGCCCTTTGCTATGTGGGGCATTGATATGATTGGCAAGATCGAGCCAACTGCTTCAAATGGCCACAGATTCATCCTGGTCGCCATTGACTATTTCACCAAGTGGGTTGAAGCAGCCTCATATGCAAATGTCACAAGACAAGTGGTAGCCAGATTTCTGAAAAGAGATATCATCTGTCGGTATGGAGTGCCCGAGCGAATCATTACTGATAATGGTTCCAACTTGAATAACAAAATGATGGCAGAGCTGTGCCGGGACTTCAAGATTCAACATCACAACTCTTCTCCTTACAGGCCAAAGATGAATGGCGCTATTGAGGCGGCAAACAAGAATATCAAGAAGATTGTGCAGAAGATGGTAGTCACTTACAAGGACTGGCATGAAATGCTACCGTTTGCCTTGCATGGGTACCACACGTCAATCAGAACATCCACTGGGGCAACACCGTATCAGCTTGTATATGGTATGGAAGCAGTCCTACCAGTTGAAGTTGAATTACCCTCTCTACGGGTACTAATGGATGTTAAACTGAGTAAAGCAGAATGGGTTCGGTCCCGATACGAACAACTGAGTCTGATTGAAGAGAAGAGATTGGTTGCAATCTGTCATGGGCAGTTATATCAGAAAAGAATGAAGAGAGCCTTCGATCAGAAAGTCAGGCACCGAGAGTACCAAGTAGGAGATCTTGTGCTGAAAAGAATCCTCCCTCCTCATACAGACCACAGGGGCAAGTGGACTCCAAACTATGAAGGACCATTTGTAGTAAAGAAAGTTTTTTCCGGTGGAGCACTGATGCTCAGCACCATGGATGGTGAAGACTTCCCGTCCCCTGTGAATTCAGACGTAGTTAAAAAATACTTCGCATAAAAATGACCCGCTGGACACAAAAACAGAATGTAAGTCCAGGCAAAAATAGGGCATCCCGGCGAGTCAAAAACAGAATAAAAGACTCGGGCAAAAATGAGGGAAAATAAACAAAAATGTACACCCGCTGAGTTGAAAAGCCGCATTGGACAGCTCAGGCAAAAATGGGTATCCCGATGGATTGAAAACCCGAAAGGGCGATCCATGCAAAATAAGGGAATAAGCGAACAACTGCATTCTGAATTCGTCTGTATCACTTACAACTTGGCAAGCTTCGAAAAGATCAAGCTTCAATCAGAATCAACATTCTTCAAAGAGCAAGATGAGAAGAACGTCAAAAGTCATACGGGTCATAGTGAAGAGGAAGCTCCTCAAAGCATCATCAACACTGCCAACATTTTGTTTCTCAATTTGTAACAATCTCCTCATTTCAGGGGATATGTTCCTTTGACTGTATCTCGCCAATTCAGGGCATATGAATTAATAAAATCAGATTTTCAGTCATGTCTCGTTTTGTACATTTTATTTGCGAAAAATGTCTGATGTCTTAAAAGAAAAAACGATTGCATGAATACAGGTGTTTATCTTCAAATAAAAACATGCTTGCAGGAAATATGCTTACTCTCAGAAGTATCTAAACTCCTATGACGGAATCCAATAAAGGATACCTCGGGATTATCTTGTGCGTTTCTCTATCTTTTTCAGGATTGCAGGTATCCAGAACGCAATTTGGGGCATGAAAACCTTATCCCAGCAAGCTGGCAAATCCACACTCAATTTTAGCACCCGAAGTGCTCTCTCCCCCAACTGAGTTGCCTCCCATGACTTCCCCCAGCTGATTCGCCACTTGTTGCTTATCCCCATCAGAGTTGCCAGGCATCACAGAAGGCACCTATATCCCCGGCTGAGTCAAGGATCCTCTTCAATAGAATCCCTATGAAGGTCTCTCAATGATCTTTTTTCCTCCCCAGCCGAGTTGCCATCTCGCCCTCAGCCGAGCGCAAAAGTCAGAGAGCTATCTCCCCACAGAGTTCCAGCCTCTATCCAGAAGAGCAGCGCATAGAAGATCACAACAGAGTGAAGAAAGCTTCTACGAACCCCAGCTGGGTCTCTCATTCATAAAGGATAGGTCTATCAATGGCCCGAATCCCCAAGCAGATATCATATAATCAGATCTACCCGTGATCTCATCCCCAGCTGGGATGTCTACTTCAAACGGATCGATCGAAGATCTTCGCAGCAACGGGACCCGGATCCCGGTTTGGTATCTTTGCATAATCATAGCATTTGCATCATATTCACCCATAAAGCGTAGCATTCCATTTAACACAGAGCATTACGGCAAAAATCCAACACATAGCATAATCATAAGCCATGTTTTGAACCAACACTTGTGAATAATGACAGTTCATCAGCGTACAGAAAAATCCTCACCAGAGTCCCAGCAAAAGCAGTTGCCTCGCCAAATCAACAACACCAGTATATACTCATTTTGACACCCGTCCGTACCATTTTTCCCCAGTAAAGTCACCTGAGCACTCTTTACGAACAAAATCACCCGTATTACAGATACGTCTTGACACCCGTCCGTGTCAAATCACTAGCAGAAAGCCAAAGACATCCTCTTTGCACTCACATATACCTATATACACTTTCTTGACACCCGTCCGTGTCGTATCCCCCAGCGCAGTCGCCTACACTTTTATAACCCATATACTTGTTGATATTATTATACTTTTCTCTCTTGACACTCGTCCGTGTCACTCTCCCCAGCAGATAAACACTCATCTATGTATACCCATACCACTCATACCTATACAGATACTCGTCCGTATCTTGTATATACTTATATATCCCCACAGATTCGACTTTGGTCCTTGTTCTTTGTTAACCCGTTGGTACTCGTCCGTACCATCATCTCATAACATGCGTCAAGCGTTTGTTTCTACATGATACTCGTCCGTATCATAGTCTTAAGGATGCTCGTCCGCATCTTTAATCCATACACTGTGTCAAACACTTTTGTCTTCTTGAATATAGACACTCGCCTGTGCCTACTATTCCCCAGAAAAGTCCCCTCAGATTCAACACTCGTCCGTGTTCTCTGTTAACCAGTTGATACTCGTCCGTATCATCATCTTTGAACACGCGTCAGTATTTGTTTCTATCCGATACTCGTCCGTATCATAGTCTTAAGGATGCTCGTCCGCATCTTTAATCTATACACAATACCAAACACTTATACCTTTTGTTTCTTGGATATAAACACTCGTCCGTGTTTACTACTCCCCAGTAGATCGCCAACAAAGCAAATTTTCCTTCTTGTCTGACACTCGTCCTGTGTCATGATAAACCCTGAGAGCAGCCGTCCCCTGCTAGGTGGTCGTCCTCCACCTCTTGATGGTCGTCCTCCATCATGCTCATCCGATGGTCGTCCCCATCGTTAATATTTAGCAGTCGTCCCCTGCTAGGTGGTCGTCCTCCACCTTTTGATGATCGTCCTTCATCATTTTATCCAATGGCCGTCCCCATTGTTGATTTTGGTTATCTGACATTCGTCCTATGTCATGAGAAACCTTGAGAGCAGCCGTCCCCTGCTAGGTGGTCGTCCTCCACCTCTTGATGGTCGTCCTCCATCATGCTCATCCGATGGCCGTCTCCATCGTTGATATTTTCGGCAGCCGTACCCTGCCAGGTGGTCGTCCTCCACCTTTGATGGTCGTCCCCATCATAATTCCTTTATTCCCCAACAGAGCAGCCGTCCCCTGCTAGGTGATCGTCCTTCACCTTTGATGGCCGTACCCCATCATCTGTTTATTTCATTTATTCTTTAACCCGATGGCCGTCCCCGTCAGGGTCCCTTTCCCTTTTCTTTAACCCGATGGCCGTCCCCGTCAGGGTCCCTTTCCCTTTTCTTTTAGCCCGATGGCCGTCCCCATCGTTGGTTACTTTTGCTTTATGAACTTGATGGCCGTCCCCGTCATGTTTCATTAGACCCCCTGAAAATTTTACAGCTTTATCTTGATGGCCGTCCCCATCATATTTTCTTATTTTTCCCAGCTAGTCGGCCGTCCCCGTCTTGGCTTTACCCTTTATCCCCAGCATGTCGGTCGTCCCCGTCATTGCTTTATTCACACACTTTCCCCAGCATGTCGGCCGTCCCCGTCATTGCCTTTTACCCAGCAGTCGTCCTCTGCTCGACGGTCGTCCTCCGTCGCCCACACTTTACAATATACTTTATTTTTCTTTTACAATCTATATCCCTTTTCTTCTTCATTCTGTGAGTGCAAATTTTGGACTGTCTTTGGTATTCAACCACAAGTTATCTTGTTTGCCTGCTAAGCCGTTGCTTACATCCTGCACAGCTAACTCATGTTTGAATAGGGGCAGCTGTAAACACCCCAAATTTGCCCTCACCCATTCACACCATGGCTTGTGATCATTTCATATGCATAAACACAATCATATCATCTCACATCTCATTTTTGAGTCACTGCATTGTTTCAAAGTCATCTGCACCTAGGGTTTGTGATCTGGGCAATCCAAGAGCTTCTTGAGCCACTCCAAAGGCCATCAATCACTTCAAAGGGATCCATGAGTGTTCTTATATCATATCACATCCTCTCAAAGTCAAAAATGCAAGAGAATCACAAGAACTGGGATTGGTGTGGATGCAGAGCCAAGTTTGACTGCACAGTTGACCTAAAATTAGGGTTTTGGTTTCAGAGGCCATAACTCCAAATTTTTTGGTCATTCTTGTTTCCATTGGTCTCTATATGGTATAGGGAGTATGCATATCAATTTTCATGAAGAAATTCCATGGGGAAGTCATCTGATCAAGAGTTGACTTTTCAGACAAGTCAGTGCAAAATCAGGGCATCTGAGGCCCCCAATGACCCAACCAAGGGGTGATCTTCATCATTTTGAGTGTATATGATCTTTATTTGATCATGGAAGAAGGTTGAAGTTCACAAAATTCAAGAATTTGAAGTTTTTGCAAAGTTGACTTTTTAGGGCATAGTTGACTTTTCAAGAATATGTCATTTTATGCCATTTTTCAAGCCTTGCTTTTTGATCCAAAAATGCTTCAAATTGAAAAACTTTGGTCATGAAAGTTGTAGAATACATTTTTCCCTTTTTAAAAAGTACAAGAACATGACCTAATTCATTTTGGATCAAAAGTTATGGTGTGACAAAGTTGGCAAAAATCACTAATTTTCAAGTTATGCACCAAAAGGAAAATTTGCAATTTCATGTACCAAAGGCATTTGTGACTTCTAATTGATGCCTAATCCTTATACCAACATAATCCAAGCCTTAAAGTTCATATTGAACCAAGAGAATCACATGTCTTCATGATTTGTGAGGCATGATCTTTTCATGAGAACTAAAGGCAAGCAAGTTGCAAAACCAATGATCACACTCCATCCACTTGCTGCCTAGCCTGCTGAACCACCCTAGCCCTCTCCCCTCACCTTGCTGCGCATCACACAGCCCATGTACTAGCCTAGAAGTTGCCCATACTTTCTCTTACACAAAAGTTGACAAATTGCAAAAGTGGCCATACCAATCAATAAAGGGCAGGTCACATCATCTGACCAATGAGAGATGTTTATGTGGACAAAATGCTAGCCATTTCATACATCAAGCAAGGCTGAAACACATAAGAGCTCCCCATTCACAAAAACACTCCCTCAAGCAAAAGCCTTCGAATCTCTCTGCATAGTTCACAAACATTCAAACCAGTTCCACACATCAACTCACCTTGCTTCATTGAGCCAAAACCAACAAGACTTAGGCCTGAATCAAGCAAGAACACCATTCCTCCATTTTCACTCTCAGAAGCAAAACCATTCGAAACTCACTTCACAGGCCATAAACACCCAAACAAACTCCACAAACCTTCTCAAAACATCACCCTGATCACAAAGAACCATTCACATTGGCCTGAAACAGCCTGAATCACCATCACCATTTTCAACTGAGCTTGAGCAGAAGCTGTTCAAACTCCTTAACCAGCCAACATAAATTTCTTCCAAGCATTCAAGGATCATCAGGGGACCAAGTAGGGTGGATTGCATCAAAGGGAGAGGGCAGAAAGTTGCTGGTTTGAGAGCTTCGAAACTCAGGTAGCTCAAGAACATTTTTTCCAGAAATCATTTTTTGAGTTCTTAAGTTGTTATTCATGCTTCCCTGATCATAAATATGTCTTTAGTTTTGAAAATGGTGATGAAATGAGAATGTAATCGTGTTCTGAAACTCTGTGACCTAAAAAGTATTTTGTTCGATTCATGAGTTTGGTGAAAAATAAATGAGTTTGGGCATGGGGTTTTGATTCAGTGAGCTGTGGGGATCATTTCCATGTTTTTAGATTCCATTTCAGTTGCGTTTTGAGAGTTTTAGGGATTTTCAGGTGGGGTTCCCACCGGAGAATACGACCGGAGGTCTTCTCCGGCCACCTGAAAATCATTAGGGTTTAATCTTGCAATTAATGAGCGTTTGAATCTGGCACGTTGGATCAGTGGACTCTGTTGACTTCGCGCGCGTGTGAACGGTCCAGATGTGGTCATTAAACCCTAATCACTATTATTTATTTAATTAATTGAGTTTAAGTCAGTTTGAATATGGGCCATCAGATGACGCGCGCAGTCAACCCATTCAAACCCAGAGCTCATCCCAGCCTTCCATTCGTTTGACTTTCTTTTATTTCAATTTATTTTCATTTCTTTTTCATTTTATTTCCACAATTTATTTAAAATAGCAAAATTGTTCTAAAAATTATGAAATTTTTTATCCTGAGTTTCATTAATTTTTATGACACAAAAATATTTTTATTTTCATTTTTAGCATTTAAAAAGTATTTTAAAATATTTAAAAGTTTATTTTTAATTGATTAATGAGAATTAATTTATTAAAAATACTTTTAGGTATTTAAAAATCACCAAAAAATTCATGAAATGTTCTAAGACATTTAGAAACATTGTCCAACCTTCAAACCAAGTTTATTTTTTGATCTTGATGCATTTTAAGAATTTCTCATTGAATTAAAATCATTTTTGTGCATTATTTTGATCCAAAGTTCAAAAAATCATTTCTGCCTATCCATGAAGAGTTGGACATTGATTGTTTTTGCATTGCATTGTGTTTAGCATGTAGTTTGTGAGGTTAAATGGCCATGATTTTATCTTTCATTTTCAATTTGTTTGGCATTTCTTTTGTTTGGGAACCCTAAAACCCTAGAAAACTTGTAAAAATCATAACTTGAGATTGGTTAAGAGTTGAGACCTCTCCTTTGGGCATTGGTTTAGTATAGGATTAGGGGTCCTTTGAGTGCATTTTCATTTTTTTGTAATGTTGTTTGCTTCTGATTTTGATTTTTGTTTGATGCATTGTCCATAAACCCTAATTTGGGCTTCCATATGCATCCATCTTGCATCTTCTTGCATAATATGACTTGCCATGACATTTCAAGTATCCATGTGATTCATTTGACACCATAAGACATATTTAAAGCATGTTTGATCATTGCATCATGTATTTGCCATGTTGTATGTCATGTGCACTTCATAACTTTTCATGTATGTTCATGGTTCCTAGATTGCTTCATTTGCATTCATGAACTTGTATGATCATTTCCATGTGCTGCCTCATGTTTGTAGCATCTCATAGCATCATTAGCATCATGTATATGCTTCTGGTTTTGTCCCTCATCATGTCATCCCATCCCATTTTGCATTGCATTGCATTTCTTTTCTAACCTTTCAGGTGGTAAGTGATCTTGAGAAGTGAATTTGCCTTCACTTCTCATAACTTTTCATTTTCATCTCTCTCTTGCATCCATTGCTGCATTTTTGTTTGTGTTTGAGTTTGAGCTTGCTCATTCTTCCTCTTCCCACTTTCTTTCTTCAAGTGACTTGACTTCTTGAATGAAGCAAGTTACTTTGCTTCTCTTGATCCTTTCATCTGCTTCCTGGTGGTTCCATTGAAGATCTTCTCTTGAAAACCTCACAAACCTTAGGAACAACCAAGCATGACAATGATTAGGGTTTTGATTAGTCTCCCCTTTTAGTTTTTACCTTTGTGTCTCTTTTGAGTCTTCTCTTCTCATCTCATAATCAGGGACTAAACCTTAAAGGTTTTAAGGCTTTGTGATTGAGCTTATGCCTGCATCCTTCTCTTAGGATGGAGTGTATAACTTTAATCCTAAGTGTTAAACCCTTAATGTGTTTAAATCTCTTAATCAATTCACCTAATAATCATCAAGACATCACACTTGTAACTTGGGCCTTGCATTAGGGTTCTAATTCTTCCTTAATTGGTTAAGAGGGACTAACCCTAGTGTTAATGGACAAGTCCCCCTCAAGTTGTCTTACAAACCCTAAAAATCACTTCATCATCATATCATCAAGTAAAATCCATCTAATAAAGGTTTGTTTTGTCATGAGTTTAATCCCTAATCATGGATTAAGTTGAGGAGCTTTCCTCAGCTTAAACATTCTCATCTATTATCCTTCTATTAGGATGGTGTAATGAGTCTGTTAAATCCCTGATTATGGCTTAACCTCATTACTTAACACTAAACAAAAACAACAAAAACATCTAATTAATCACAAGTAGGTTAATGATCTTAATCCTACACCAAAGGTGTTTAAGTGTGAGAAGCTGACTTCACACTTAAGGTATTCTCATTACCCCTAATCAGAGGGAAGATGTGATGAGTTTACTAAATCCATTGGTTTAGACTTAAGCTCATTAACTTATGACAAAATCCAAAAACAATAAAAGACTGAAAACACAAAAACAAACAATAATCGTCTCCTCCGGGATTCTTTTCTCATCTCATTCACTCACAAATGAGAGCTCGCTTCTTCCGTCTAATGCAAGACAGTTTGCACCTGAGCCAGACAGGTCATACACTTGAGCATAGACAAGTAAGCAGTTCACAAGTCAATTCATCTTTCAGTCTCTTTGGGTCGAACTACGGTGTTCTGACTTCCTCATTGCACGAGAGGATACGTAGGCATAACTTAACAGTTATCGAACAAAAGTCTCTGTATATTCCCCCTCCTTCCAGCATTATTCTTTAAGCCTCATGATCTTGAGCATCTTATTCCTGTTCTTACACTGACACTGTACATACTGCACTTCACACTTCTTTTCCACAGACACCTGTACATCCTTTTCCAGTTCATTTATACACAAATTGCACTGACACTACCCCTTTAAAACACAAATCTTTTAAGCGTGGATCCCGTCGAGTACGGCGGACAATCTGGGTGCTAATACCTTCCCAGGTTGTAACCAACCCCCTTTCTCAGTCTCTCTGGTTCGCAACCGTCTTATCCATATTTTTCTTAGGTCTATGCAGCATTGCCTTTCCTCCGGGATAAAAAATGCCTAGCTGGCGACTCTATTCATCTCCAGTGAGTTCACGGCTGTGTGTTCTCATTGTCCCTTTCGCCGACCGTTCGCGTCTGTACCTTTATTTGGGCCCGTCCCATTTATCGGGAGCGACACCTATCAATGTAAGTCCCCTGGAGGGTGTTCATGAACATATCTGCCATTTCCCTTTCTGACATTGGGGGTTGAACGACAGTAGCTAATTGCCTCCATCTTTGAGCGTACTCTCTAAAGCTTTCCCAGGAAGACTGCGACATTCCCATTAGAAGTGTTCTATTTGGAGCCATGTCCAGATTGTATTGATATTGGCGAATGAAAGCCTCGGCCAAATCTTTCCAATTTCTTACGGTGGCCCTGGTCAAGTGAGAGTACCACTCATGGGATGCCCCTATCAAGCTATCCTCAAAATAGAACATCCACAACTTTTCATCCATGGTGTAGGCTTTTAATCTTCCCAGGAAAGATTGGAGATGGGTGCGAGGGCAGGATGTACCATTGTATCTTTCAAATCAGGGAGGTTTGAATTTGTGAGGAATTCTAACCCCCTCCACTAGCCCCATGTCTATAACATCAAAGCCTAAGGAGTTTTGAGACTCCATGGACCTTAGATTTTATGCTATCTCGTCCAGCCGACGATCGTAGACTTCATATCCTGCCCCAACCATAGTAAATTGTTCTTCCTAAGGGTCCTCCTGCAAGGCACGTCCTCTAGTGTTGCCCTGGGTATTTCTTATAGCATTGATGTCTGGGTTAAGATGAGGTCCAAACTCTGGGGGATCAGTACGAGGCTGTACATGATCGTTGTTGCTGGTACCCCTTGTACCTGGGTGGTTTTCTTCAGGAGTTTGTCGCTCGACCAACTCTCTCAGTCTTTCTTGACTTTGGGCTAACCCAGTCATCACTACCATGAACTGGTTCATTTGGGCCCTCATCTCAGTCCTTTCATTGGCCATTTGGGTTCTCACGTCAGTCAGATCTTGTTGAACCTTGTCCATTTGTAAGCCCGGAAGGTTGTTTCTTGTCGGATAACGGTGAACTCGGTTAATGGGGAAGACTCTTCTACGAGCAATGTTTTCTGAAACCACAACAGAGTGAGAAACAACAAAAACAAACACCTACAAAACAAAGAAATGATGTTAGTATGCAATGCATGATGTCTATTTGTCTTCCAAGGGTATCAGGTTTGGTTCTTTGGTTTTGACCTTCCATACCTCGATGAATGATGATGTTGGAGAGAGATAAAGCCCACAAGATAACACAAACCATATATTACAAAGTGTAAAGATACATAGTTTGATTACAACAAAGTTCCCATGGTGGATCAAAATACAACAATAAAAATACAATCAAAATGAAGTACAAGTACAAAGAAATCAAACATTCAATCCATAATCATCCTCTCTGACTTCTTTCAGAGAGCCTCAGTCACTGGGCCAACTGGATGCTCTGTGATAGTCCTGATAAGAAGGTTCTTGGTGGCAATGGCACTGGTCAACTTCTTATGCTTATCCTGGTCCTTTGATCTCTTCAACCCCGCCCGGAGCTTCAAATCAGAGATCTCCTTCTGTTCTGCTAACAAGGCCTCCCGATTCTTCTTCTCATTGGCTTCCAGCTGCTCTATCCTAGCCTGGGTCCTCTAATCTTCCCGTGATCGTGCCTCAGTGATCCTGATCCACCTAGCCTGACTCTCCTCCAAGTAATTCTCAGCTCTGGCCTTCTGAATCTTAGCTTCCTTGCAAGCATTCTTCAATACCAACTCCCCTGCTCTAGCCCTTTTGATGTAATCATCTGTCTTCTCAATCTTGGTAATGTGCTCGATCCGGAGATTCTCCAACCTTTCATTGTCCAGACGACTATCATTCCTCTCCCAGAGGGTCTTCTTCAAAGCTTCAGAAAGCTGAGTATTCCTTTCCTTCAACTTCTCAAACTCCTCCAAACTGACTATGGCTGCAGGCTCTACTGCTGAGGGTCCAGGCACATCCTCCAAGGTGAATGGCATGCAGGTGATCTGTCCCCTAATACGAGACCAATCAAGATATTAAGCTGAAGCTATGTTGTTGCACTTGCCAAGAATAACAGTCCCTTTGTCTGAATATCATCCCAAGCCCAAGTTGCTTGTCTGGCAATGGCAAGGTTGTGTTGAATGTCACAGTACAGAGTTTCTGACAAGTCTTGATCTCTTGGTGGATGTACCAAGGCATACCCCTTACCTCTTGAACATCAAAGGATTGTAGTTGATGCAACCCTTCACTCCAATCAGGGGTACACTGGGATACTGACCACAGCTGGTGATGATATCTCTGCCCTTGGTGCTCTGAGTGCACCATCTGATGTCTTCTGAAGTAAGGGAAATCATTCTCTTAGCCCAGTTCCTTGATTGATGAGGGTTTAGGAAAGCTTCTGACTTTGGAAAGTGCCTCAATAACCAACAATAGAAGAGAGGTGCACAACATCTGACTAATCTCCCCCTCTGCTTCTCATTCCTTAGATGCACTGAGTAGTAAAAGTCTCCCAGCAAGGTGGGGACTATATTCTTCAACAAGAAAAGGTGGATAGCATTCTTGCTTACAAACTTAGGCTCGTTTACAAACAATATGATCCCATATATGCTAAGGGCCATAAGAGCACAGACAGTGTCCCACTTCCCTGCTGCAGCAGGAATGGTGGCCTGAGTAACCAAGAAGTCCAAATGAAGGCCTGGGATTCTAGCCTTGGTGGTCATATTCTGGTCAATGAGGGTGGACTCCAAGTGCAAAGCCTTAGCTACATCTTCATTCTTGGGAATAGTCATCTCAGGGTTGAAAGGAATCCCTCTCCTGATGGGGACACCCAACAACATGGAGAACTCTTCTAGCAAAGGTCCCAACTGAAAATCTGGGAAAGTGAAACATCTGAGAGGAGGGTCATAGAACTGAAGATAGGTGTGGATCATACTCCTCTGGGAGGCGTCCAAGTCTATGATCATGTCCATAATGCCACCATAATGTTCCCTGAATAAAGGGACATGATCAGGAGTGATGAGAGTCTGAATCTGTCTGATGCTTGTCAGAATGAGCTCAAACAAATGATAAGTGATGTTGCTCTTCCTGGATGGGTCCATGCTGACAATGGATGCTGGTGAAGAAGACTGAGGAGAGGTACTGATGAAGGCAACTGGAGAAATATTTTGAAGATAACTGGAGAAGATACTGAAGAGGATCACTGATGAAGATAACCGATGAATAAGGCTGATACAGATAGCTGAAAGAATCTGAGCAGTAGAACAGGTCAAAACCAAACCAAAGGTAAGATGTGGATACCCTGTAAAACAAATAGACAAATGTTAAATGATGCAAAATGATGTATTCAGAATGATATGCAAGGTTTTGTGATCAAGTGTTGGATCTGTTATCTGCCTTGATAGGGTCCATGTGTGTTCATAAGTCCGGATGGAAGCTTAGCAAACCAGTAACCAGGTGGGAGACTCAAATAAAGAGTCATAAATCCAGGGTTTCACAAGAGCAGTCCAAAATGATGCAATCTTAACAAAACCAGTAACAAGGTATGATGAGGCCAAGAGTTCCTGCAAACCTATAAACATCCTAACCCCCTCACAGGTATTGTTCTAGAACAAGGATCCTCAGACTTGGATCAGTTATGAGAAGTGTAAGCACTTCTAACCCGGAGGTAAAATGTTTACATTAATCATAAAGGATCCTCCTCTAATTCACCTCAGATGCTGAAGGTCATAAAAAGGTCATCCAGACTTAGCAGGCTTCCCAGATAGCCCTAGTAATACAGGAAATTCGTAGCACAGAGTTCTCAAGAAGAAACCCATGTCTGAACCGTGTTTCATATTCCCGCACCAGACCGAAATGGAATGGGAAAGAATATGAATCCACTCTATCTTATGTGTCACTCAGGCTCCCAGTATGGAACCTTAGTCACTGAGAATCCCTCCCACCAAGGTAAACAACAGATCCAACACAATGATATGATGACAGTAATATGAAATGCATAAAACAGTAAACGAAAGCAATAAATAAAGCTGTGCAGAAAGCAATAAATAAAGCAAATAAACAAAAAGCATAAGTAGCACATAACACCCCCATAAACACAAATCAAACAAGCACTAGGAGAAACCCACAAAAAGAACCAGAAGCCCTGGTTGCAAGATAACTCCCCAGCAGAGTCGCCAAGCTGTCGCTCCCAAAGATTTGCATCCCGGTACAAGCGCGAACGGTCGGCGAAAAGAGAAAATGAAGGTGAACTGAATAGAGTCGCCAGCTAGGCATTTTTATCCCGAAGGAAAGGTAATGTTGCATAAACCTAGAAAAAGAGATGGATAAGACGGTTGTGAACCAGAGAAACTGAGAAAGGGGGTTTGTTACAACCTGGGAAGGGATTAGCACCCAGATTGTCTGTCGTACTCGACGGGATCCACGCTTACAAGATTGTGTTTAAAAAGGGTAGGTGTATGTGTTATCTGTGTGCAAAATCTAAGAAAAGAAATACAAGTGTCAGTGCAGAAGCTGAATTGATCAGGGACTGATGCTTAGAAAAAGAATACTGAAAGAGGGGGATGACAAAGAGACTTTTGTTCGATAACAGTTAAGTTATGCCTACGTATCCTCTCGTGCAATGAGGAAGTCAGAACACCGTAGTTCGACTCAAAGAGACTGAAAGATAAATTGACTGTGAACTGCTTACTTGCCTATGCTCAAGTGTATAACTTGTCTGGCTCGAGTGCTAACTGTCTTGCATTAGACGGAAGAAGCAAGTTCTCGTTTATGAATGAGTGTGATGAGAAAAGAATCCCGAAGGAGACGATTATTGTTTGTTTTTGTGTTTTCAGTTTTGTTATTGATTTTGGTGTTTTGCATAAGTTAATGAGCTTAAGCCTAAATCAAGGGCATGTAAACTCATTATATCCTCCCTGATTAGGGATAATGAGCCTACTTAAGTATGAGATAAGCATCTCAACTTAATTACCATGAAGATGTAGGATTAAGAGCATTAATCTACTTGTGATTAATTAGATGTTTTTTTTGGGTTTTTGTTTAGTGTTAAGTAATGAGTTTAATCTCTAATCACAGATTAGTGAACTCATTACACCATCCTAATAGAAGGATAATAGATGAGAACACTTAAGCTGAGGAAGATACCTCAACTTAATCCATGGTTAGGGATTAGATTCATTATATAACAAGCCTTTATTAAGTGGATTTTAACTAAAGGATGAGATTAAGAAGTGAATTTTATGGTTTGTAAGACAACTTGAGGAGGACTTGTCCATGAAACACTAGGGTTAGTCCCTCTTAACCACAAGGAAGAGTTAGAACCCTAATGTAAGGCCCAAGTTAGAAGATAAAGTCTTGGTGATTATTAGGTGATTTGATTAAGAGGTTTAAAAAAATTAAAGGTTTAACACTTAGGATTAAAGTTATACACTCCATCCTAAGAGAAGGATGCAGGCATAACCCTAATTCCAAAGTCCTAAAACTTTAAGAGTTTAGTCTCTGATTATTGAGATGAGAAGAGATACTCAAGGAGACTCAAAGGTAAAAAGCTAAGGGGGACTAATTACAACCCTAATTATTATCATGCTTGGATATCCTATGGTTTGTGAGGCTTAAGAAAGATCTTCAAGGAAGCTACCAATGGAAGAAGCAGATGAAAGGAGGAAGAAACATAAGAATAAGTTACTTACTTCCTAAGAAGATAAGTAACTCAAAGGGAGAAAGTGAGAGAGATAGAACATAAGTGAGCAAAATCACTTTAAAGACCAGCAAGATGCATATGAATGAGATAAGAAGAAGTGAGAGATGAAGGTAAATCCACCTCCCAAAATAACTTACCAAGACCTGAAAGTGTTAGTATGAATGCATAAATTATAAAGCAAAAGGAAATGAAGTGAAATGAGATGCAATGATCAAAGTCATAAGTGATTATGCCATGTAAATGTCATGTGAGATGATGCAATGTCATACAATATGCACATGAATGATCATACAAGGATGAGATGTTATGAAAGCATGCTTTGAAGTTTGAAAACACATGAAAGTTTATGAAATGAAATGGATGCTAAACATGGAAAATGAATTAATAAATGATCAAGCAAGGTTATAACATGTCCTAAGATGTCCAAGATGACATATGAATGCTTGAAATGTCATGGCAAGTTCATGTGATGATGAATATGCAAGGTGAATGCAAATGAACATGAGAAATTAGGGTTTTATGAACATGTGAAATGCAAATGACTAAAACAGAAGCAATCAACATGATAAAAATGTAAAATCAAGCTCAAACAAAACCCTAATCCTATATTAGGTCATACCCCAAAGGAGGAGGTCAGAAGCCTAACCTATCAAAAGTTATGATTTTCCTAAGTTTTCTAGGGTTTTTGGGTGGTTCAAAAGGAAAAATGCAAATAAATTTGAAAATTCAAAATAAATTCATGAGTAAAATGACCTATAAACTACATGCAATATATAACACAATGCAAAAAGAATCAAGTTCAAACTCTTCTTGGTTAGACATAAATTATTTTTCAAAGTTAGGGTTCAAAAATGTGATTTTAAAGACCCTTAATTCAAAGAAAATTACCAAACTATGATCAAACCTAAAAAGAAATTTGTGTGAAGCATTTGAAAATGTTTCTAAATGCATTGGAATGATTCATGATTTTTTTGGTGATTTTTAGAAACCTAAATGCATTTTTAATTAATTAAAATACTTTAATTAATTAAAAATAACATTTAAATATTTTAAAAATACTTTTTTAATGCAAAAAATAAAATTAATATTATTTTCAGGTTGAGAAAAATATTTGAAATCAGAATGCAAAGTTTCATATTTTTTGAATGCTTTTTGATATTTTAAAATAATTATGCAAAAGAAATGAAAATAAAATGAATTAAAATGGAAATAAATGGAAGTCAGCAGATCCTAAGGCTAAGATTCAAACTGGGGAAGGAGGGAATTGACCACACGCGCATCTCAATGGCTCACATTCAAACTGGGTTAATTATCATTAATTAATTAAATAATCAGAATTAATCTTAAGTGAACTAATCCTGACCACTCGTTCCTAATCAAAACAAGATCCAAGGGCCTAAAACGCGCCTGGAAATTAAAACCCTAATTAAGCCCTAATTACATTCAGGTGACCGGAGCTAAGCTCCGGTCATCTTCTCCGGCCAACCTCTCACCTGAGTTTGCTCAAAACGCTACCCAAAGCCCCCAAAATCTCCATAATCGTTCCACTAACCACCCTAAACATTAATCCAGCCCCAAAAATCATTTATCATTCATCATTAACAAGATTCGAACAAGAACATCAAAACGGTAAGAGTTTCAGAACACGCATACATACTCATTTCTTAATCATTTTAAAAAACAAGACACATTATAGTGATCTAGAGAGCATGCAGAATCATTCTATAACTTAAAATAAGATTTCTGGAAAAAAAAGTTCTTGATGACTACCTGAGATGATGAACTGCAAATATGAACTTTCAGAGCTCCTCCTCTGTGCAATCCACCCCCTTTTACCTCCTGAGGCTATTGGCAAGCTTGAATGAAGCTTAGAGTGGCTATTTTGAGTGTTTGGTTTCTGAAGTTGCAGAAATAGTGTTTGTGTTTGAGAGTGTTTCAGGCTATGGTGATGGGTGGGAAATGATCCTGAGGTGATGCTGAGTTGAATGGTGAAGAAAGTTTGAAGTTTGAGTGGTTGTGCTAGGAATTTCAAAGAGGTGAAGGTTTCTTGAGGTTTTTGGCAATCTGAGTGTATGAGAGGTTTCAACCTTGTGTGTTGTATGAAATGAGTTGCTTAATGTCCACATAAACAATGTTGATTGGCCAGAGAGTTGTTGTGGCACAGGCTGATTGGTATGAGAGGTTTTGCAAAAAGTCAAGATTGTGTACTATGAGGTATGGGCACGGGTCAGAGATGTTTTCATGGGGTGTCTGGCCTCAACTTGGTTCAAGGATGGCCATGGGATTGATTTTGATATGCTGGAAGGCTTGGATGAAGAGTTCTCACATGTTTTGCAAATTTCCCTCTTTGAAGTTTCTTGGATCACAAGCCATGAAAACCCTAGGTCCAATGCTTAATTCTGATCTTTTGAAGTTTATTTGACATGTTGTGAAGTGTTTGTGCACATTAGAGGTCATTAGAATGCTTGGCAAGTGAAATTGCAAAATTCCCTCTTTGGCATGAACTTGAAAATTATGTGATTTTTCCAACTTTGCAAGGCCGTATCTTGAGTTCTAAGATGAATCAAGACATGTTCTTGTACTTTTTTAAAAGGGAAAGACCTAATCTACAACTTTCATGCCCAAGAAATTTTCATTTGAAGCATTTTTGGTCATGAAAGAGGAGGTTGAAAATCTTTCCCAAAATGGAAAGTTTGCATTTCAAGTCATTTCCAAAAATGGCAAGTTTGTAATTGGCTCAAAATTCTTAAATATTGTGAACTTCTAACCACTTCTAAGATCAAATAAAGATCATTGAACTTCAATTTAATGAAAATGCCCTTTTGGTTCCATTGTTGGGGGCCTCAGATTCCCTGATTTTGACTTAACTTGCTCAGGAAGTTACCCAGTGAACAGATGACCCAAAACTTTGGAGTTAAGGCCTCTGAAACCAAAACCCTAATTTTGGTCATCTGTGTAGTGAAAACCCTAACTCTGCTTCCATGCCTTTGCCAGTTTTTGTGATCTCTTGACTTCCATGAACTTTGATAAGCATAATATGATGGTAGAACACACATGGACCCTCTTGGAAAGCTTTGAGACCTTTGGGATAGCTCAGATTGATTCTTGGATTTCTCAGATCACAAACCCTAGATGCAGATGAACTTGAACTACAAAAATGCAATATGAGATGTAATGCTTACGCTTATGCAAAAATGAAAGATCACAAGCCAAGGTGTGATAAAGAGTGAGGGAAAATTTGGGGTGTTTACAATAAGCAATTACCTTATTATTCTTCATAAGCACACCACCTAAACCCATCAACGAAGCATCACAATAGAATACAAACGGTTCTTCTGGATTCAGTAAAGTCAAAACCGGCACCGACATCAATCTCTTCTTCAATTTGGTAAAACTCCCCTCGCATTGAACATCTCACACAAAATATTTACTTTTACAAGTTAATATAGTTAACGGAAGTGCCAACTTAGAAAATCCTTCAATAAAGCTTCTGTAATAACCAGCTAACCCCAAAAAGCTTCTAATATTAGTAGATGGCCTTGGAGTTTCCCATTGCAACACAACTTCTATCTTTGAAGGATCCACAACAATACCATTACCTGAAATTACATGGTCAAGAAAACTGACTTCCTTCAACAAAAACTCGCACTTGGACAACTTTCCATACAATTTTTTATCTTTCAAAACTTCCAACACTGATCTCAAATGTTCCTTATGCTCTTCTTCTGACTTGGAGTAAATCATAATGTCATTAATGAATACAACTACAAAACGGTCCAGATAAGTTTGAAAAATATGGTTCATGTATTCCATAAATACTCTCGGTGCATTGGTCACAACAAAAGGCATCGCAAAATACTCATAATGTCCATACCGTGTTCTGAATGTCGTCTTTTGAATATCTTCATATTTCACTTTGATATGATGATAAACCGACCTCAAATCGATCTTACTGATACCATAAGCAACCACCAACTAGTCCATTGTCGCTCCCGCCAAATGACACCGGGCCAGAAGGGGTACAGACGCGAACGGTCGGCGAAAGAGAAGAAATGAAAAGAGTCGCCAGCTAGGCATTTTTATCCCGAAGGAAAGGTAATGCTGCATAAACCTAAGAAAAGATGGATAAGACGGTTGCGAACCAGAGAAACTGAGAAAGGGGGTTGGTTACAACCTGGGAAGGTATTAGCACCCAGATTGTCCGTCGTACTCGACGGGATCCACGCTTGAAAGATTTGTGTTTTAAAGGGGTAGTGTCAGTGTTATTTGTGTATCAAAGCTGGAAAAGAATGCAAGTGTCAGTGCAAAAGAAGTGTGAAGTGAAATAAATGAGTGTCAGTGTAAAGAAAGAGTGCAAAGCTCAGGACAATGAGGCTTAAGGAATAGTGCTGGAAGAGGGGGAATGACACAGAGACTTTTGTTCGATAACAGTTAAGTTATGCCTACGTATCCTCTCGCACAATGAGGAAGTCAGAACACCGTAGTTCGACTCAAAGAGACTGAAAGATAAATTGACCTGTGAACTGCTTACTTGTCTATGCTCAAGTGCATGACCTGTCTGGCTCAGGTGCAAACTGTCTTGCATTAGACGGAAGAAGCAAGTTCTCGCTTGTGAGTGAAGATGATGAGAAATGAATCCCGGAGGAGACGATTATTGTTTGTTTTTGAGTTTTCAATATTTTATTGCCTTTTGAGTTTGTCATAAGAAAATGAGCTTAAGCCTAAACCAAGGGTTAGCAAACTCATCACATCCTCCCTCTGATTAGGGGTAATGAGAATACCTTAAGTATGAAGCAAGCACCTCACACTTAATCACCATGATGTAGGATTAAGATCATTAACCTACTTGTGATTAATTAGATGTTTTTGGTATTTTTGTTTAGTGTTAAGTAATGAGTTTAAGCCATAATCAAGGATTTAATGGACTCATTACACCATCCTAATAGAAGGATAATAGATTAGAACATTTAAGCTGAGAAAGGCTCCTCAACTTAATCCATGATTAGGGATTAACCTCATGACAAAACAAAGCCTTTATTAAAGTGGATTTTAATTAATGGTAAGATTAAGAAGTGGATCTTATGATTTGTAAGAAAACTTGAGGGGGACTTGTCCATTAACACTAGGGTTAGTCCTTCTTAACCAATTAAGGAAGAATTAGAACCCTAATGCAAGGCCCAAGTTACAAGCTTGATGTCTTAGTGATTATTAAATGAATTGATTAAAGGATTTAAACACATTAAGGGTTTAATACTTAGGATTAAAGTTATACACTCCATCCTAATAGAAGGATACAGGCATAACCTTAATCACAAAGCCTTAAAACCTTTAAGGTTTAGTCCCTGATTAAGAGGAGAGAAGAGAAGACACAAAAGATGACTCAAAGGTAAAACTAATGGGGGACTAAACAAACCCTAATTATGATCATGCTTAGTTATTCCTAGGGTTTATGAGGCTTGCAAGAGATCTTCAAGATGAGCCACCAAGGAAGAAGCAAAGATGGAAGGAGAAGAAGCAGAAAGAAGCAAATCAACTTACTTCACTTAAGAAGATAAGTTGCTTGAAGAAAGAAAGTGAGGAAGGAACATGAATGAACAAACTCACTCTAATACAAATACAAGATGCAGCAATGAATGCATAAGAGAGATGAGAAAAGATGGTGAGAAGTGAAGGCAAATTCACTTCTCAAAACACTTACCACCTAAAAAGTTAGTAAAAGGAAATGAAAATGAAAAGGATGCAATGATGCAAACCAAAACCAGAAGCATGTTCAAGATACAAATGATGCTAAAAGATGATACAAATTTATGTCATGAGATGTGGATGATCATACAAGAAATGAAGATGCAAATGGATCATGAAAGGAACATGAAAGTTCATGGATGCACATGAAATGAAATGGAAGCAAAACATGGAAAATGAATGATGCAATGATCAAACATGATTCTAATATGTCCTAGGATGTCTTGTGAGTCATGTGAATGCATAAAATGTCATGACAAGTTCATGGATGCAAGCATATGCAAGATGGATGCAAGTGAAGATGAGAAATTAGGGTTATATGCACTCAAAGGAACCCTAAACCTATACTAGGTTACCATCCAAAGGGGGAGGTCAGAAGCTAAACCTAGAGGGACTTATGAATTTCCTAAGTTTCTAGGGTTTTAAGGGTGATCCTAAATGCAAAATGCCAAACAAATTGAAAATGAAAGATAAAACTGAAAAAAAAATGTTTCTAGATGCTTGAAACCATGCATAGCACAATGCAAAAAGAATCATTCACAAACTCAATTTGGTTTAAAAGTTATGAATTTTTGAAGTTAGGGTTAGAAAATGAACAATTTAAGAACCCTAATTCAATGAAAAAATGTCAAAGCATGATCAAAACCAAAACGAAATTTGTGGGGTGAGTTTGTAAACGCTTCTAAATGTCTAAAAATGTTCTCTGAATTTTTTGGTGATTTTTAAATACTTAAATGTATTTTTAATTAATTAAACTCAATTAACTAATTGAAAATAACATTTAAATGATTTAAAACTATTTTTTTAATGCAAAAAGTGAAAATAAAAATATTTTTGGGTTCTGAAAATTAATAAAAGGTTTGATAAAAAATTTCAGAATTTTTTGATACTTTTTACTATTTTTAAAAATTCGTACAAAATAAAATAAGAAAAATGAATTAAAAATATGAATTAATGAAAGTAATCACATCCAAGGGACAAGATTCAAATCTGGAAAGGGAGGGAAAGACCATGCGCGCATCTGGACGACTGTAATTCAAACTTGCACTAATTACATGATTAAGCCCTAATCTGAACCCTAATGACTTTCAGATGACCGGAACAGTGTTCCGGTCATCTTCTCCGGCAACCCTCTCACTCAATCTCTCTCAAAACGCCACAAAAACTCACTAAACTCTCCATAATCAATCTTTGAACATCACTAAACACAAACAACACAACAAAACTCATTTATTTTTCGTGAATCATGAGAATCGAATCAAAACATTCAAACGGTAAAAATTTCAGACAGCCATAAAATCCTTAATACACAACCATTTTCAAAAAGAAAAGCATCAGCATGATCAGCACAACATGAGGAACAATTCTATAACCTAAAATCACGTTTCTGGAAAATTTGTTCTTGAGGTTACCTGAAGTGAAGCTTTCGAAAATGGCACTTTCTGGGCTCTTCTTTGATGCTCTTCCACTCCCCTTGATCCCCTTATGCTTCTGGAATGCTTGGAAGGAGTTTATATGGAGTGTTTTGAAGGTTTCAGTTTAGAGGTGGTGAAAATCGTGTTTGTATTTGAGATGGTTTCAGGCTGTTTTGGCGGGTGGGAAATGATTAGTGATGAATTTGGAGATGGATGGTGGAAAATGATTTGAGGTTTGATGTTTGTGCTGAGTGTTTCGAAGGAAGATGCAAAGGGGGATGATTTTTGGTAACTTGAGAACGCTGAGGATTCAGGCTTGGTTCTTGTGTGAAATGAGTTGCATAATGTCCATGTATCAAGCTGTGATAGGTCTGTGGAGTTGGTGTGGGCTATGTTGATTGGTATGGTGCAAAATGCAAAAAGTCAAGGTTGGTTGTACTTGAGGTATGGGCAAGTGACAGGCTGGGATTTGGGCATGTCATGGTTCAGCTGAGATCAAGGATGACCATGGAAATCATTTAGAGGCAATTCAGCAAGTTTGTGAGAAGTTGTGGGAGGTTTTGCAAATTTGACAAAGTTTGGCCCCTTTTGGATTTCTTCATGTGCAAATCATGAAATCTTGAGATTCTTGGGCCAATTCTGAGTTTTAAGTCATGCACTATGATATTATGATGATTAGAAGTCCATTTGAAGTCACAAAATGGCTTGGCATGAGGTTTTGCAAAAATCCCTCTTTGGCATGAAACTTGAAATTATGTGATTGTTGCCAACATTGGAAAGCCATAACTTGAGTTCCAAAATGAATTAGATCTTGTCCTTGTACTTTTTGAAAAGGGAATGATCCAATCTACAACTTTAATGACCAAGAATTTTTCATTTGAAGCATTTTTGGTTAAGAAAGAGGAGGTTGAAAAACTTTCCCAAAATGGAAAGTTTACATTACAAGTCATTTCCATTTTTGGCAACTTTTGGTTTAGCCCACTTTTCTTCAAACTTGTGAACTTATAAGCACTTAAATGATCAAATAAAGACCATATAACTTCAATTTGATGAAGAATCCACTTTGGGTCCATTAATGGGGGTCTCAGATGCCCTGATTTTGCTCTGACTTGCTCAGGAAGTTACCCAGTGATCAGGTGACTTCCACAATGAATTTTTCCATCAAACTTGGTATGTATGATCCTTATAACATATTGAGACCAATAGAAACAAGAATGACCAAAAAAATTGGAGTTATGGCCTCTGAAACCAAAACCCTAATTTCAGGTCATCTGTGCAGTTAAACCTGGCTCTACTTCCATGCTTTGCAAGTTCTTGTGATTCTTTGACTTCCTTGATCTTTGGAGGATGTAATATGATGATTGAACATACATGGACCCTCTTGAGATGACTGGAGGCCTTTGGAGTGGCTCAGATGGATCTTGGATTGCTCATATCACAACCCTAGATGCAGATGAACTTGAATCAATGCAGTGAAGCAAAAATGCAGTATGAGGTGATATGATCAAACTAATGCAAATGAAAAGATCACAAGCCATGATGTGAACTTAGTGAATGCAAATTTGGGGTGTTTACATCCATTAAATCATCTATTCTCGGAAGTGGATACTTATTCTTGATCGTCACTTTATTCAGCTGTCTATAATCAACACAAAGTCGCATACTACCTTCTTTCTTCTTCACTAGAAACACTGGAGCTCTCCACGGTGATACATTTGGACATTTTGTATAGTGCCATCGAATCAATTGCAAATTCAACTTCTCTCTCAGGCGGCACATCAGGAATCTCATCAGGGAAAACTTCAGGAAATTCCTTCACTACTAACAACTCCTCAATCTTAGCTTTACTCTCAACAGGCAATGTTTCCATCAGCAAAAACATTTGAGCTTTCTCTTTCATCAATTTTTATAGCTCTCTGAAAAAAAACAATCCAACTCCTTCCTCTTCAAGAGTAGAAAACCTCACCGACTTGCGATAACAATTTATATGAATGTAGTTATACTCTAACCAGTTCATACCCAGAATTACATCCATCCCAGTCAACGGTAAGCATACCAAATCAACATAGAAGACTTTATCGGAGATCTATAAAGGACACTTTAAACACACAAGCGAAGTAGATACTGATCCCTTAGCCGAAATCTCAACATTCAACTAACCATTCATAGCAGACAATTCTAAACCTAATCTTTGAACACAATCAGCAGCAATAAAACAGTGCATAGTACCAGTATCAATAATAGTAATTTAAGGAGTACTATTAATGAAGTGTGTACCTCTGATAAGTCTATCCTCGTTAATTGTCTGAGTTCCTGCCAACGCGAACACTTTTCTAGTCTGAACTTTCTTCGGCTTCTGACATTGTCTACCAATATGCCCTTCTTCACCACAATAAAAACAAATCATTTCCTTATGCTTGCAATCAGCTATTGCATGCTGTAACACCCAAAATTTTCCCTCTCTTTTTCATAGCATTTAGCATGTCATATAGCCTACTTTGCATTGCATCTGCATAGAAAGATGAATCATAACACGTTCATTATTGATGCATAGCATAAGCTGAAAGTGATTTCCCTTCAAAGGCGATTGTTCAGTCATGACCCGATCCAGATGGACATTTGACCTATTCTTGGTCAAACTATCAGGAGATTGTTTCAACTGTGAGTTATTTGTGTTGATGGTTATTTCTCAGGCGATGCGTGTTCAATGTCAAGTTAGGTTGTGTGTGAAAGTTCTTTGGTTTATCGAACAATGGTTTGTGAGAAGCTCAGTCCAATTTATCTTGATTGAGTGATCATCAGTTCATCAGTAGTTCACCTGCAGATTTATTTTCTTAGAGAATGATTCAGACGAATTTGAAGTGATTCAAGGTTCATTTGTTCATAGACTCAGAGGATGATTTATTTAGATGGTTGTTGTTTCAGTTGTGGGTTGTTCAGCAATAGTGGCACTTCATGCTTTTATCATAGGCGTGTGGAAATAATGCAAGTTGATTCATGATTGTGTGTGTTGATGATAGCTGGTTCATTTCATAAAAATCAGTTTATAGTCATTTCATAAACTATTTCTCTTTCTAAACCATTTTTCGAATTTCATTCATCATTATCCAAATTCTATTCAAATATCCAATTTTAAGCCATTATTCATATTTACTATATTTGTCTTTAATATCTACATAAATATTTTTTTAATCCATTTATTCATAATCCATATCCAATTTTTCAATTCATGATCTATTTCCTTTCTAATTTCATTTTCTTTTTCTTTCATTACCAAATATTTCCAAATAAAAATATCCATATTAAACCCATTGTCCATTTGTTCTTATAATGTTTTTTTTCATTTACATAAAAAATTTAAATTTAAAACAAGTTATGTAACTGTTACAGCCAATATCCCACATGAGCTACATCATGAAAGCCAATACACACTACTTGCTGACAGCTCCAACAAACACACCACAAAGCCTAGCCACACAAGCCTTTTCAAGTGATACTCTTAGCCGCATAAGCCGTAAGCCAACCTTAGCACGTCATCAAACTACTGCAGCCAAAGTCCAAAACACGGTCATGCAACACGCATTAACAAATCCCATACACACTTGCTAACGGTTTTCATGCAGCCAACACTCACCAAGGTACAACAACATGCCTTTTGAATGAAGAGAGGTCACAAAAAACTCATGAGAAAAAATAAATAGAAGAAGAGAAAAATTATGTCAGGAAAAAATCCTGCATCATCAAAAATTGAATCACTCTTCTCTTTCATTTCCGTCACAACGCCAAAAACTATTCTTCATCAATAAGAGCAGATATCACCTATCATCCAAAAAAAATCTCCATTACTCTTCAAATGCACACTAAGAGCCGACTTTCATCATCACTCTGAATTTTATCCACAACAGGAAATGAAGTTCGATCATTCTTCTTTATCATCAACAAAAAACAAGAATTCATCACTCTCTTTCATGGAATAAAGATCACTCTTCAAAGAAGGCTAGAGCCAAAATCTTCATGATTCTGCAAATCAATCCAAAACTGAACGAAATTAAATCCTCATCATCATCATGTTGTAACCGAGTTCATCGCCATCACCGTCAACTTCGTTAATCGAGTGAGATACTTGTATCTCCATATCAATCTGTAACATCCTTATTGCTTCATAATCGAAGTTTTCGATCACGCTTCATCATCAAAAACTAGAACGTCCATCACACTTCTTCATCGACGGAGCCGAACCTGCAAACCAAAGCGTAGATTCAGTGAATTTCAGCGCCTCATCAACATCATCAATCAGCAAAAATTAACAACAATAACGACTTAGATTCGTAGAGGAGAGAAGGAGAGTTTGAGAGAGATAGTGAGTAAAGTTTACCGCGGTTTCGTCCTTCACGACCTCGACTTACAGGTGCATTAACCAAAACTCTTCAAATATAACTGTTGATTGCATTCTTGTTATTTGTCTTTGTTGTTGTTGTTGTTGCGATTTGTCCGTTCGGTTACTCTTTTGAGGTTTTGAAATCCGGATTCGATTTTTGAGAGTGATTTGAGTTAAGGTTTTGTGGTGGTTGTATGTTCGGAGGAAGGTCCGGCGGTTTAGGTGTAGAAGAAGGTGATGAACGATGTGGCGAGGGAGGCGAGTCATGGCGGTGGCGGCGCTAGGTTGAAGAAGGAAGATGGAGAGCATGAGAGAGACGTAAAGTTATGTTGAATTGCTTGTGATTTAATTTTGTTTTAATTATTAAAAGGAGAAATAAGAATTGTTAAGAGATTTTATGAGGATAATGAAAAGAAATTGAGGTTAACGAGGTGAAGAGATAGGCTATGGAGATTTTTGCGGTTTTCTGTCCATACCGGCGGTGACACTTGTCACCGTCTGGTAGGATCCCTCCACTTTTATTCCGTGCGTGCTGATCTATCATAATACCATGCTCCCTGCATTTTCTGACCATCTGATGCGAGTACTTTGAGAAGACCTAGATCGTACGTCCCTGCTTCAAAGTCAATTATGTTGACCGCAGCCCACCGTATGCACCCTCAGTCTCCTTCTGTGTTGGGCCCTCTCATCCTGCTTTTCGCACCTCCCACCTGAGGCCCACTCCTTTTTAAACTGTTTCTTTTTAATGATGCACCCCCTATCATTTTTCTTAGTTTTTTTAATTTCTTTTTTCATAGTTTTAGCTTTTAATTCAATAAAAATATGAAAAAAACTTTAGAAAATTCCCAAAAAATTATTTTAGAATATTAATTCATTTTAGATTTTTTTCATACTTTTATTTCCTAATTTTATTAATTTCTCTATTTTATTTCGAATTTCCATTTAATTTCTTTCTCATTTAATTTCCATATTAATGCATTAACTTGTAGATTTTATTTCTTCCACCTCGATTAACATTTTGACTCTGTTCTTTTTGCATCATTTCATAGACTCAGAAAAGCTCTTAAAAATATTTTTGTTATATTTTTAACCTCATTTTATCCATATTTTTGTAAGTTGTGTTTGTGCGATTTTGTTAATTGTTCTTAAGCACTTTGTGCGATTATTTAGTGGAGTTTTATTGTGAATTTTTGTGAGCTATTTTGACACATTATTTATTGCTGGTTGTTGGCTTTAGAGATTTAATTTCATAATTTTCTTGTGAGTGTTTATATTTGTTTGGTGTCTTGTTTCTTAGGTAGCTTTTCGTGCCTCTTTCTTCCTTCTTTCTAACATAGTTTGAGGAAGACATTTATGCCATCCTATTAGGTTTGCTTGGTAGTTGTTATAGGTCACCTATAGGGTTTAGGTACTAAATTTTGGTTGGTTTGATTTGTTATCTTCGTATTTAGTGTGCATATTGTTTGAATATTCTTATTTTCATCTTATGCTTATGTGATTCACTAATCTTTCCTTGTAGGGGCTCATGGTAAGTGAAGTGTGGATGATATCCACATTTCATGTCTTCATCTCATCCTTTATTTTTGTTTTCTCATTTGTCTTTGTGGTGTGCCTTATGCCATCTTGTGATTCACTCCATCACTTCCCCCTTTAGAAACAACTTAACTTCTTTAGAGAAGTAAGTTGTCTTTTAGCGTCTCCTTTCTTCTTCTTTATTTTCTTTCCTTCTTCTTCATTAGGATAGAATTCAAACCATACTAACCTAGGACTCCCATGCATGATAACATTAGGATTAGTCTTCCCCACTAGATTTTACGTTTGAGATCCTTTTGGTGCTCTCTCTTCTTATCTTCAAACTTAACCTCAAGTCACTTTAATAAATGACGAGTCTTCTCATGTGATACGAGACTTTGCTATGAGATACTTGCACGCGTTCTATTTCGGGGCGAGGTATAGGATATCCCTCGTGGTGGATAGGTCTTAGCATGAGATTACTTCACAAAGAAAAGCTAAAAAACACTTCTTAATCAAAAATCACAAAAACAGTTAATAAATGCCAGTAGGTCAGTGTGTATGAGCCTTCACTTGTGGGACTAGATTTGGGGATTTACTCCATAGTTAGGTGTGCCTCTTGCGCATTCCATTTCAGGATGATGTAAGAAGTACACATCCCATTAAGTAATACTTAGGTACACTTACCTATGCAAACCTTAAAACAGAAAACTCCTAAAAAACACTGGACAAACAATAAGCGTCTCCTTCGGGACTTCTCTTCTCATCACCTTCACTCTTTACGTGCGAACTTGCTCCTACTTGTCATTTTGCAAGACGATAACGCACTCGTTGTTCGAGCCTGCAACACCTGAGCATTGAAATAGGCAGTTCAAGCCTTAAGACATAAGCAATCTTTTCCACCCTTAGTTAGGGGAACTACGACAACTCTGATCCTTATTGTCCAGATGAGGTACGTAGGTAGCAGGGTAGGGCCCGTTCGAGCACACTCTTTTATTTTCCCTACATTTTCCCCGTTTCTTTTCTTTTATCCAGTTCAGTTCCTTTTCTTTTGCAACAACTTTTATTTCTTCACCCTTTTGAAACATTTTCCTTGCAAGCGTGGATCCCGCCGGGTACGGCAGACGATCTGGGGTGCTAATACCTTCCCAGGTCGTAACCGACTCCCGAACCCAGTTTCTTTGGTTCGTATGACCTTTGTCCTTCCTTTTCTTTTTTTCGGTTTGTGCAGCATTACCATTCCCGTTCCTTCGGGATAAAAATGCCTTGCTGGCGAGTCTACCTCTTCCGCGCCACTTTCGCGTTTGTACCAGGATGGAAATCCAGGGAGCGACAGCTGGCGACTATGCTGGGGACCTCCTAACTAGAGTATCACTGGTTCCCCTTGAGAGTCTCTCCTAGCGCTTGTTTGTTTCTGTTTTATTGGGTGTTGATTGTTTGTTGTTGCCTGTGTATTTTACTGTTGTTTATTTACAATTTTATTTACAGCTTTATTTACAGTTTTCAGTATTTATTTTCATACATCATATTACTGGACTATCTTAACTGGATATCTTCTGTTTGGTGGGACTCGGGTGATACTATTATTGAGAGATAATCCAAATACCCGGCTTGAGTGCACCATAGGATTAGCGTGGACACATTGTACTCGCATGTGGAATGATGAATGGCGATGTGCTTCACACCCAGACTGCGACCGTCTTGGAAATATCTTGTGTGGGGATTTCCTCCACTTCAGGATAGGACCTTGATAGTTATGTGCATATGGGGACCGATCATTGAGAACCTTTGTGGAAACAACCCTCTCCAGTGGTGACAGTGGCAGACCACGTTCTATGGAAAACCCATTTGCACCCGAGGGTCCACTGGGGACTCACATAGGATGACCTGGTTCTCTTATAGGAACTCAGTCAAAGCATTTGGTCGTATGAAGATAGTACAATATCCTATGGGATGAATATACTATTGTTTCTCGATTTCAGCGCTCGAATCTGGGGACTTATAAGGGATGCTTGTTTTTCCCGGACTCACGCTGAGACCTCCCTGAGTAGTACATAATGCTAAACTAATTCCCTGGTTTGGTCATGAGCCATTCCTTAGAGATGGTGAACGTATTATTTCTATTCGGCTTTGAGAGTCTGTGATGTTTGACCCGGAGCACACCCGTGAGATTGGGAGGGGTTTACAGGTTTGCAGGAGCCCATGACCTCATCATACCCTCATCATCAGTGTGATCTTATGTTTGATCCGGTTACTATGGTTCTGGAGTTCTTGATCTATGGATTTGAGTTCTTATATGGGAGTTCTTATTCAGAGGACTTTGGTTTCAGATACTTGGTTCTCAACTCAGTGTTCCGTATCCGGACAGACATCGGCTCTCGATCACCTGTCAGCTGCATACATGCCATCATAGCATTTCAGCATACATGTTCAGTTATTTCTGAGGATCTCATGTCTGGATTATGTTGTTGGATTTTTTTCTTCTATACTAAAATGTGGATCAAAGTAGATAGATTCTTTGGAAGTAACCGAACATGGCATCTCATAGCATTTGCATTTCATTTCTGTTCCGTAGGCAGGGCTCATACGTTCTTTGTTCACTATCTACAGTTGAGATTCCAGCTCTTGTATCAGACTTGAAGCAACTTTTGGACAGATCATGGACCCTGGAGAGTAAAGCCAGTTTGCAAGTGTTGGGTTGATGAGAGATCAGTGGGACCAACTTTTGGAGGCTATGACGACTTTGGCAAGGCAAGATGGCCGCAATTTCGCTCGAGCTCAGCCTGCACATATTCCTGTTGAGAATCTAGATGTTCGAGAGTGTCAGGTCGCCCGAAGTGGACATTCTTCTTCTATTGATGCTGCAAACTATCACAGTTTTGCTTTCACTATGCCAGGTTCCCAGGAGGAAATCCCTGTGTTGAGAATCCAAGATCCACGAGTTATGGAGAGGGAAGAAAGATTTCGTGTGTTGGATGAAGAGATTAAAGCCCTTCAAAGTCGTAATGTTGTTGATCTAAGTGCTGCAAACATGTGTCTGGTACACGGTCTTGTAATACCTACAGAGTTCAAAGTACCAAAGTTTGAAAAGTATAAAGGGGATAGTTGTCCAAGGCATTTTTGGTGAGGTTTTGCAGAAGGATGACCTCATATGAGTATAATGACAAACTGATGATTCAATGCTTTCAATACAGTCTGAGTGAGGCATAATCGAGTTGGTACATGCAGTTAGAGAGCATTCGTATCCAATCATGGTCAGACCTAGCCAATGCCTTTGTGAAACAGTATGACTACAATATTGACAAAGCTCTTAGCCGTATGGATTTGCAAGGTTTATCCCAAGGAGATGGTGAATCTTTCAGAGAGTATGCCCAGAGATGAAGAGAAGTAGTTGCTCGTGTTCAACCCCTGCTATCCGACAGAGAATTGGTTGATCTTTTCATAGAGACCTTGAAAGGACCGTACTTGGAGAGGTTGAGTGGCAGTGGAACGTTGAGTTTCTCGGACTTGGTGATAGTTGGAGAACACATTGAGAGCTTTATCAAGATGGGAAAGATCCAAGGCATTTCGGATGGCTCAACTGATGAGAATGAATCTTTTGTTAGTTCCCAAGGAAAGGATGTGATTGATGCAATCTGGGAAGATCCTCAAATTCCATTGACTTATCCACAGTACCCATGCATCTCAACTGCTTAGAGTCAGCAACCTTCTGAATTTGTATGTCAGATGTCAGTTAATAGTGAACCTCCTCAGTATCAATAACGACCATGATAACAAAAGCATACTCCGCAGAGGCGTCATTACTACACCAAGAGACCAAAAAGGTATTTTGATCCATTACCAGGCCATATAGTCAGATACTTCTACGCCTGATAGATAGTGGATTGATAGTGCCGAAGAAACCGGGTCCGATGCCTTTTCCATACCCACCAAGTTTTGATCCCAAAGTTCAATGTGGATTCCATAGCAATGCACCAGGACATTCAGCTGAAGAATGAAATGTCTCTTTTGAAAAGTTTCAAATTTGTAGCCTTTATGGAAAATGCCTTATGCATGAAGTTTGTTTATTTTGAATGTTGATTAATGAAATGAACATGTTTTTCTTGAAGTACTTCATTCGTATTTACTCATAATTTTGTGTATGTGCATTGCAATACCAACTGTCTTTCTTAAACTCTGTGATGGAGGATGACAAAATGAAAACGCAAAAATCTTCATTTGTGTGTTCTTGAATTAGACCCTGTAGACGATGTACATGCTTTGTTTCAAATCCTAAACACCGGAGATATAAGGGAGATAAACCTTCGCTAACCCGTTTGAGCCTTGAAGTAGGAGTTTCTTTTTACATGAAAAAACCCTAATATGTAACCCAGGGGCAGGGTAGGTGTCAACTAGTTAGACCGAGTTTTCATACTTTCATAAAGGAGTGTATCCAAGGAACCATCACCTATCATTGTACCAAATCAAGGGGTCAAAAGACCAGAAACCACAATGGTTATACCAATAAAGAGGTCCAAAGATCGGAAACCACAACGATTATCCATCATCGACCAAAAAGTGAGGCAGTCACAACCCTTTCAAAGGAATCAAGACAAGCAATGTCACACGATTTGAAAAAAAAAAGAATAAAAAAAAGAAATAAAAAGCCCGCTAAGTAGAAACTTGAAAACAAGCGACTTAGGCAAAGGTTAGGGCATCCCGCTGGACTTCAAAGTAAAAAAATTCAAAAGAATCAGTATAGGAAAAAGTTAGGGATAAGAAAAAGAGTGAAAAAGAGAAAGACGAAAAGGATTGCACAAGAAATATCCTTAAGCAAAAACAAAGTCGTGCGATATAGACACAAAAGAAAAAGACAATAGGGGTGACTGTTACTCCCACAACCGCAATGATGCTTAAACTGTTAGAGTCATTGGTTCCTCATCCATCACAAAACCCTTTTGAGAGGTGGGAACTCGTAAAAACTAGTTGAACATAGGAATGGAAGGACATCACGAAGATGGGTGGGCACATATAAACTTTGAGCCTATATATTTGTTTCTATAACCGTGAACCAAGCCACGATACAACCCTTAAAAGTCCTAACTAAAACAGGGTTAATTCGAGAGTGTACTACCACAATATAGCGTTCTTAACTCCTATGAGTGATGCTAAAAGATCTTTGTTGGTATTCGTGTGCATGTTTTCTTTCAAAAAAAAATACATGTCGTATCTTAACCAGTGAGTCGCTCACAAAGGTTTGTGACATCTTTTCAATATAAAAAAAAACTGAAAGATTAACATGTGTGTTGCATTAGAATAATCATTCCCAGAATAAAACATTTTCTGCTTGCATACATTTGTTTGGCATCAAAGAAGTTCACATATTGAACCTCAGTCTATAAGCTTAATCTTGCCAACTTGAGAAGTCTAAAACTTCTGAAGGGCATTCATGTCAAAGGGCATTTTTCCAAGAAACTCCGTTGAATAGGGACTTTTCCAACCAGTTGGGTTAAATGCAGCCAATCAGGGGCAATAACGTCGATCAATCTCTTCAAATTCCAGCCAAACTGGGGCAATCACTTCGAGATTTAAATCTCTCACAGAGCAGTTAGACTAGTGTCACTCCCACCAAATGACACCTGGTCAGAAGGGGTACAGACGCGAACGGTCAGCGAAAGGAGAAGGAAATGAATAGAGTCGCCAGCTAGGCATTTTTATCCCGGAGGAAAGGTAATGCTGCATAAACCTGAAAGGATATGGATAAGACGGTTGCGAACCAGAGAAACTGAGAAAGGGGGTTGGTTACAACCTGGGAAGGTATTAGCACCCAGATTGTCTGCCGTACTCGACAGGATCCACGCTTAAAAGATTTGTGTTTTAAAGGGGTAGTGTCAGTGCAATCTGTGTATCAAAGCTGGAAAGAATGCAAGTGTCAGTGTAAGAGAAGTGTGAAGTGTATAAGAGAAGTGTCAGTGTAAGAACAGGAGTGAAATGCTCAAGATAATGACGCTAAAAGAATGATACTGGAAGGAGGGGGAATATACAGAGACTTTTGTTCGATAACTGTTAAGTTATGCCTACGTATCCTCTCGTGCAATGAGGAAGTCAGAACACCGTAGTTCGACTCAAAGAGACTGAAAGATAAATTGACTTGTGATCTGCTTACTTGTCTATGCTCAAGTGTATGACCTGTCTGGCTCAGGTGCAAACTGTCTTGCATTAGACGGAAGAAGCAAGTTCTCATTTGTGAGTGAATGAGATGAGAAAAGAATCCCGAAGGAGACGATTATTGTTTGTTTCTGTGTTTTCAGTCTTTTATTGCTTTTTGGAGTTTGTCATAAGAAAATGAGCTTAAGTCTAAACCAAGGGTTAGTAAACTCAATCACATCCTCCCTTTGATTAGGGGTAATGAGAATACCTTAAGCATGAAGTAAGCACCTCACACTTAATCACCATGATGTAGGATTAAGATCATTAACCTACTTGTGATTATTTAGATGTTTTTGTTGTTTTTGTTTAGTGTTAAGTAATGAGTTTAAGCCATAATCAAGGATTTAATGGACTCATTACACAATCCTAATAGAAGGATAATAGATGAGAACATTTAAGCTGAGAAAGACTCCTCAACTTAATCCATGATTAGGGATTAACCTCATGACAAAACAAAGCCTTTATTAAATGGATTTTAGTTAATGATAAGGTGAAGAAATGATTTTTAGGGTTTGTAAGACAACTTGAGGGGGACTTGTCCATTAACACTAGGGTTAGTCCTTCTTAACCCATTAAGGAAGAATTAGAACCCTAATGCAAGGCCCAAGTTACAAGCTTGATGTCTTGATGATTATTAAGTGGATTGATTAAAGGATTTAAACACATTAAGGGTTTAACAGTTAGGATTAAAGTTATACACTCCATCCTAATAGAAGGATGCAGGCATAAGCTTAATCACAAAGCCTTAAAACCTTTAGGGTTTAGTCCCTGATTATGAGATGAGAAGAGAAGACTCAAAGATGACACAAAGGTAAAAGCTAAATGGGGGACTAATCAAAACCCTAATTGTTATCATTCTTGGTTATTCCTAGGGTTAATGAGGTTTGCAAGAAGATCTTCAGAGAAACCACCAGGAAGGAAGCAGATGAAAGGAACAAGAAGCAAAGAGAAGCAAAACAACTTGCTTCACTTAAGAAGACAAGTTGCTTGAAGAAAGAAAGTAAGAGATGAACATGAATGAGCAAGCTCACTCTAAAGCAAAGTTAAAATGCAGAAATGATGCAAGAGAGATGAGAAGAGATTGTGAGAAGTGAAGGCAAATTCACTTCTCAAAACAACTTACCACCTGAAAAGTTAGCAAACGGAATGCAATGCAATGCAAATGAAATGAAATGTCATGATGCAAACCAAAGTCAGAAGCATTCACAGGATGTTAATGATGCTAAGAGATGATACAAACATGAGGCAAGACATGAGAATGATCAAACAAGCATAAGGATGCAAATGAAGCATGCATTGAACCATGAATGTTCATGAAAAGTTATGAAGTGCAATGGACATATAACATGGAAAATGAAAGATGCAATGATCAAACATGATTCTAATATGTCCTAAGATGTATTATGAATCATGTGGATGCACAAAATGTCATGGAAAGTCATTGGATGCAAGCAAATGAGAAATGGATGCAAAGGAAGGCACAAATTAGGGTTACATGCATCATGCAATACAAAAATCCAAAACCAGAAGCAAATGACATGATAAAAAATTGAAAATTCAATCAAAGATACCCTAAACCTATACAAGCTCACTGCCCAAAGGAGGGGATCCAACTCTTAACCTAGGGCAAGTTATGAATTTCCTAAGATTACTAGGGTTTTAAGGTACCTCATCAAGAAAAATGCAAAACAAATTGAAAATGCAAGATCAATTCAAACCAATTTTATCCTATAAACTACATGCTATAGAGGATGCAATGCAAGAAGAATCATCATCCAACTCTCAATGGTTAGGCATAATGAATTTTTCAAAGTTTGAACCAAAATATTGCCTTAAAATGAATTTAATTCCAATGAAAATGATCAAAAGGCATCAAGAACAAAAAATAAATTTGGTTTGAGAGTTGGATAATGTTTCTAAATGTTTCTAAATGCAATGTGAATTTTTTTGTGATTTTTAAATACCTAAATGCATTTTTAATTAATTAATTTTCATTAATTAATTAAAAATAAGCATTTAAATGATTTAAAAATAATTTTTTTTGCAAAAAATAAAAATAAAAATATTTTTGGGTTTTAAAAATTAATGAAATCTTTGACAAAAAATTTCATAATTTTTAAATGATTTTTGCTATTTTAAATAAAATGTACAAATTAAATGACAAGAAAATGAAATAAAAATTAAAATATGAGAAGTATGCGCAATGGAGAGCCAGGATTCAATCTGGGGAACGAAAGTTTGACTGCGCGCCAGATCCAATGGACACAATTCAAACTGGCTCAATTAACCTAAACTTAATTAATTAATTTAATTAAATAGGATTAGGGTTTTAATGAGAGATCCAGGCCACACACACGCGCGGGAGTCAACCCCAGTCCACTTCATCTACGGTCCAGATTCAAACTTTCATTAATTATGCTGCTAAACTTAATTAGGGCTTAATCAAATTCAGACGGCCGGAACAGTGTTCCGGTCGTCTTCTCCGGCGAAACCAAAAACCTAGCTTCCTCTACAGGTCACCCCAACCTAAATTAACTGCCCAGAAACATTCTCCTATCCAAACTAAACTCAAATCCATCATCAAACATCATTTATCAAGCATGAACAAAGAGAATCGAAGCCAAACATTTTCACGGGCAAAATTTCAGAGAGGCACAAAATGTTCATTTTTACACCATTTTCAAAACTAAAAGCATCAGAGTGATCCCCATGATGTGTATTTTCATTTTGTATCAAAAAAAGCAAGCTCTGAAAAGTTTGAAATTCGAAGCTACATGTTCTATGGTTGACTCACTAGTATCCCCTGAGAATTTGGTGAATTTGGGGACTTTCCACCTTGGTGGTAATTCTTGTTGTAAAACAAACTCAGACAAGGGGGAAGTATAACTAGGCCTTTGTAATCCTACATTTACTCCATTTTGCGCCATTATTCTCTCAACCATGGTTGCGATATTATTTTCGACAGGCAGGTTGTTGTAACGCATTCTCTACTGTAATATTTCATCAGCATTTTGGTTTCTTTGGACTATTATTCTTCTTGGTTCCTGTCGAATGGGTTCCTCTACATTAGGTTGTTTGACTATTACCTCTTAGCCCCTGGGATTTTCTTGAGGGTTTCCTAATGGCCTTTGGTTTATAGTAAGTTCCTCTTCGACAGGCCTATTGGCAGGATTTTGATTCAATTGCATTCTTTGCTGTGCTTGAGGGACTCCAAAAAAGTCAGCAATGCGTGCCATCTATTCTGCCAATATTTGGTTTGTTTGGGTAGTATTTTGTATTAAAGGGTTAAATACTTCCCCCATTTGTTGTGTCAATGCCTGCACCATATCATGATTGCTTTCATCCATTTGTTGACGAATTACTTGTGCTGAATGGTTTGTCATAGTAGGCATATGGAATCCTGGTGGAACTTGATTTAATCTACTTCCATTTCCACCATATCCTGATCCTTGCAATGGTGAGGACATCTGAACCATAGCATCAGAGAATAGTGGTGACGAATTATGTAAGCTTGCCATCATTGAAGTTGGCATTCCATATGGTTTCTCTCTCCCAGACAAAGGCATGGTAAAATTAGTAAATGGCCTAAAGGCATTTCCTCCAGGGGGAGGGGTTCCCATAGGTCTTGAGTGTCCCATGGTGGAAGAACTAGGCGCATTTTGGGACCCTGAACCCGTTGGTATTGAGTCCACTAATGGAGGCCTAATCTGCTCTAACACAGGGCCAGAAACTGCTATTCCTTCCGACGAAGGGATAGGATTGGAAACTGGAATGGTTTCGCTAGGATTGTTTGAAGCATTTGGCAAGTTAGCCATCCTTCTTCCTCTTGTTCTCTTTGGTCTTTCTACGTCGGTTACGGCTAGTTTACCGCTTCTAAGAATCATGCAACGCAGCAAGGAACAATTTGTCTAAGAGGGTTCTCTATTAATTCTTATTAACTGCACTGTCCCACTGGGCGTGCCAATTTGTTCGCAGTGATTTCTGACGAACAACCTCTGGTTAACCAATCTCTCAGAAAACTGGGTTACTTGCAGGACCAACCAAACAAGTCCTAGGACACATGTGCAATTATTTTGTCGAACTGCTCTTAGTGCTTGTGAATGATATGTGGTTTGTTTTGTTAATAATATCAAAGTGTTCAAAGCTTTGAGTTTAATATTAAAATAAAGTGAAGTTTTAAACAAAAGTAAGAAAAGTGTCGAAAGATGTAACTTGTAGAAAAGTAAATAAAGCTTGAAGATAAAATAAACTTGATGAAACAAACTGATAATTTAAATAACTTAAAAGATAAATGGTGTTCAAACGTACATGGTTCCAAATATCAAACTCATTTTCTCTCACACTGGGTACTTAGAGTATTTACAGGAATTTTGTATAAGTTTTCACACACCCATTCTAAACACAAAATATCCTATTTATATATAAACAAAGTAACTGCCTAGAACGGAAAAATCATAACTAAATGACAAGTGTCAGCCTGCATGCAGTTTCCTTTCCTGAAACTTCCATGTATCCAACTGTCAAAGGTTGTAACTTTTGAATTTTGAATTCTTCCCTTTGGTGACGAAACCTTGCATCTCTTTAATCTGTCGAAGTCTAAAAGAAAAAAAAAACCTTTCAAAAATCTGCCAAATAATGCTTCTATCCAACAACTCTTCTATGTCGAAGTGTCGAAAGATACAATCATCTTGTCAAATGCCCAGCTATAAACAATTTTCCAAACTTGTCCTGCCAGAATACTACTTATCCTTCTGTCGAAACATTTGGGCTTTTAACCTTGTCAACATTTCTTGAATATCTTCACTTTCCTTATTCTTCTCTGCTGATCATCTTCCCACTAACAGAAATGACTTCAAGTTCCAAATTTCAACATGTCGAAATTATGAGCCTACAGGATGCTTCAAACCTCTTGTTGGTGGCTGATTCGTGAGCTTGTGTTCTGATGTGGCAGGTTTCACAGTTATGATATAGGGGGTTTCAGGCTGTTTTAATGGTGGGCTTTTGTTCTATGGAGAGTGTGTGGTTCATTGATGAAGAAAGAATTGAGGTTTGATGGCTGTGTTGAGTGATTCGAATAGGGAAAGGTTTTGACAGATTTTTGTGTGTGCTGCAATGTGGGAGCTTATGGCTTGTGTATGGTCTATTTTTGGGTTGCTTGATGTCCACATATCATACTCTGGTTGGGCAGAGAGTTGGTGGTGGCACTGTGGGATTGGTATGGGCAAAATGCAAGAAAGTCAAGATTTTGTGTACTCCAAGCATGGCTCGGGTCAGAGGCAATCTTTGGGCTTGTCCTGCCTCAGCTTGAGTCAAGGAAGGCTTTAGGGTCTGATTTTGTGAGCTGGCTAGCCTTGATCAAGGGTTCCCAAGGTTCTTGCACATTTCCCTCTTTGAATTTTCTCATGAATCAAGGCAAAGAAACTTGTGATTTTGTGGGCAAAAATGTGACAAAATGAGTTATGTAACATTGTTATGATGCTTTGATACTGTAACACGGTGGGAGAACTGACTTTAGTTATGTTGCGGATAGCAAGAGTCGCCACCGACTTTTATTTTATCCAAAGGAAAGGCATAAAAGAACAGGAAAGACCTTTTAAAAGATTTTTGGGTCCGGGGGGTAGGTTATGTAAAGGGAAGGTGTTAGCACCCTTTACATCCATGGTTATCCATGGGCTCTTAGTTACTTAGCTCACTTAAAATGTTTTTGAAATGTGAAGTGTGTGAATAGAAATTTTCTTAAGTGTTTTATAATGATCCATGTACGGACATATATAAAACCTTTGTTTTGAAAATTGTTTGAAATGTATGAAGTGTTTGAAATGTTTTGAAGAGTGAGCAAGTATCTAAGAGGAACCTACCCTAAGTTTAAGTCTTTTCTGTTCTTGAATCCTTTAAATGGTAAGACTATCCCTATTATTAAGGAATAGGTAGTCATTACCTTGGATGTTGTATGGGACAAGTGAAGGGACATCTGTTATTTAGGCAACTGTGGGGTGTATAAGCAATTCGAAGGGACTTATCATCTTTATTCGAAAGGGACAAGATCATTACGAAGGCAACATTCGAAGGGACTTGATTTTTTTATCTGTTTAAGGTACTAGATGATGTGAAATGAGGGACTTTGCTTTATACACCCTACTTGACCTTTTGTTTAGGCAACATGAGAGGTAACCCTAGAAAGTGAGATGACGATCAAAGATCGACTTACGTGTGTGAGTGTACAATTTTAAATATTTATCTTTTAAATTAATGATCTAAATTAATTTTAAAATACAAACATGTTTCACTCCCTATTTTACTAACCATAGCATTTAAAATAAATATTAAACATTACTATTAAAACATTACATAAAGGAGACAATTACATAATAATAATAATTAACAAATTAAATGAATAAGCAAAATAAATAATAATAAATAATTGGGTTAGTAACAATAATAATAAATAATCACAATATATATAAATGGGGTTAGTAATAATATAGGAAAATAAATAGAATTAATAATAAAATAAACAAGAATATTAGCATAGTGATTAAAAGTTCAATTTTTTTTATAAACACTTATTTTTTAAGATTAAGAAGAAAATATAAACAATTATATACTAATTATTATAAAGTTTTAAATTATATACAAGCTATGAAAATTAGGTTAATTATAAACATATTATGAAAATAAATTATATTTACAAAATTAAATTAGCAAGTTTTAATTATTTTTAAGCATACACAAAAAAAAATTATTTACATACAAGAATTAAATAATAATTTCAAACAAATTATAAAATATGTACATATAATTAAAGTTTATTAAAAGTTATAATTAACAAATAAATTAACATTTATAATTAGGGTTTATAAAAAAAATAATTAGGTTTTACAAAATATTTTAGGGTTTTAGAAAATTAGGGTTTATATGTTTTTCTAGAAAAATAAATTAGGATTAATTAATAATATACAAAAATAAATAATTTTTCTAATGAGATTTAATTGTAAAAGAAAATGAGTTTAAATTGTAAATAAGAAAATAATAATATACACATTATATATTTTTTTATTATTTAAATTTGTTTAACTATAATATAAATTAATTAAATAGGAAAATCAGAAAAAAGAATGAAAAAGCAAAAACTTACCTGGGTTGGGATTTGAACCCAGTCCCTAAGCTTTCAACCCTCAAGACCAGCACACCAACCACTGGGCCATGCGCACGCAGGTGATAGGGAGAACACTCCATTTGGTTTTGTTGTTTAACCTGGAAAAAAACATGGCAAAGCAAAAAGAAACAACACAAAAGGCCTGAGGGGGATTCGAACCCAGGACCTTCTCACAATACGCAAGCACACTTACCATCCAGCCGGGAGGGTGCAACCGATAGTATATCCATCACAATAAATAATATATTAAGTTTGTTAATTAAATGGAAAAATAAGAAAAAGTTGCTGAGCCCAGGATTCGAACCAAGGACCTACAAGCATAACATGCGCATCCTTCACCACTGGGCCATACACGCATCTGTGAAATAAAACAACAAACAATTCTAAAAATATTAAACTTAATTTTGAATTTTCCAGATGGAGCCAAGAGCTTCGTCTTCCTCCCAGGAACAAGTTGCTACCTTCAAATTGTCTTGAAAGGGCCTGAATTGTGAAATCCGAATTTGAATTTTGGTGACTTTTTTGAATGTGCAAACTTACTCTTTGAGGCTGTGAAATTCGTCCCTTTGCATTGTGATAACTTCATATACTTATAGTGAATGAATTAGGTCAGAATGATTGTATCATTGTATGGCTTTTTTTGATTTTGGAGATTGAAAAAAATTAGAACTTAAATTTCAAATATTTGTGAATGAGACCTTTCTATTTCAAGCCAATCATCATCAATGTTATATCAATTCAATCCAAATCATGTTAATGACCTTCTAGAACCAAAATATATTTTAAATTTTCACATTTGATATTTTATTTAAATTTAAAATGATTTTTAATATAAAAAATCATAATAAATAAATTAAATAAAATAAAATTATGAAAATATCAAATAAATTTCGTGCATGATGTCATGGAACACTTTGGGTCTCAAAAAGTTCAGCCCATTTGGGAAAATTTGGTTTTAAGACCCTATTTTCTTCATAAACCACCCAAAAATTTCCCAACTTTGCAAGGGCACACATACTTCAATTTTAATGCTATGAGGGTGATCTTGGACATTTTGTAAAGCTTAGAGAGTCCTCTAACCAACCCCATTGGTTTCATATCCATATCATTTACCATTCTCAAGTTATGCCCTTTTGAAGTTGTTGACTTTTTGTTGACTTTCAAAAGGACCTATAATATCTTAGCTCATACCTTTCAAATGAAGCATTTTTGGGCTTGGCTTGTGAGACACAAAGTTGTAGAGAATTCAATTTCCTTCAAAATGAGCTTTGGATGGGAAAAAATTGATGAAGTATGTGAAAGTTATGGCTGGTCAAAGTTCAGTTGACTTTTCCTAAAGAAACCCTAATTTAGAAACCTCTGATTCTTGATGATCTGAAATCTCCTTGATGAATCATGATCAACCCTTGATCAAATGATGAATTTTACTTCATATACTTGATGTTGGCAAAAAATCATGAAGTTTGACTTTGGTTTGACCACAGTTGACCTCAGTTTGACTTTTTAACTGCTTTGACTGATTTTGACTTATCTGATCATCTGACTGATCGAACCTTTGAGAAAAGTCTTGAAACTTGTCATGGGGATTCTTAAAAACATATGGGATGTTATGAAGCTCACTTGAAGTATTGGAAGTTCATTTAGCCTGATTATAGTCAAAACCCTAGTTTTGGATGCACTGCTTAGGAGGATGCATTGTCTGAGGGAATTGTCAAATCTTCTGACCCATGATGAACTTTGTGTTGGTGTAAGCCCTAGAGGCCAATACTTTTTGGTACTTGTATCGGATTATTCTTTTAATAATAAAAGGCATTTCTTTATTATGTTTGTCTTTCAGAATAATAAAGTCCCTAGAATAGTTAGTCTGTTTAATGAAATGTTAAGTGTGACTTAATCATGAGATCCCATTAAACATAAAGACATCATTCTTAAAATATCCGTAGTCAAGCTTTATTGCAAAGTGGGATAACATTAAAGAATTGAGACTATTATGAAGATAGACTGATGATCACATCTCATGGATCATGGATAAAGAGTTATCAAGTCTTGACATAGGTATAAATATTAGGAGTAATATTTATATCGGATTGACCCGCTATGAGAATAATACATAGTATGTTATGCAAAGTGTCATAAGTTATTCTCATGGTGATAATGGTGTATTACCACCCTTCGACCTGAAACCACTATGGACCCTAGATGTAGAGTCGGGTGCTTTATTGCTGATCAAACATTATCCGTAACTGGATGATCATAAAGACAGTTGATGGGCACTCCACGAAGCATGCTGAGGGACATGAGTGTCCTCGATGGAATTTGCCAATCCTGCATAACAGGAGAAATGTTTAAGGTCCCAATATTGAACTGGACAAGGATGACACAGTGTATGCCTTGTGTTCAATATAGACATAGGGGCAAAAGGGTAATTGTACAAACATATATTATCACGAAAAAGGTTTTGTTAGATCACATGACATTTTCGTGACTTGGGTAGCAGTGATGTGTTGCTAGATACCACTCACTATTTATTATGTTAAATATATATAATTTAATATAATTACCAACGTTACAAAATCCTACAGGGTCACACACATAAGCACAGTTTGATGAGAGATAGAGAAATCAAAGAAACACCGTAAGGTACGGTGCACTTAAGTGAAAATAGAAATTCGGATAATTTAATAATAATTATTGTTATTTTATAATGGTTATAAAATAATAATAAAATAAATATATTTATTATAATAATAGTTATTATAATAATATATAATATTATTATGGATCATGTGAATTGGGCTTTTAGCCCGCAGCCCACAAGAGAGTCTATAAAAGGAACCCTTGTGATGAAGCTTTCACTTGATGCAATTTCGTTTTTGATTCTCTTTTCTCACTCAAATAATTCCGTTCGTAAGCAGCTAGCACTGTGACCGGAAGCTGTTCGTGTGGACTGAGTAGAGGCGTTGCACTTCATCAACGCTTGTGATCGCTGCATCAAAGATCTGAATCGCCACAAAGAGGTAACGATTCTATCACTGACCATGCTCATTCATAAGGATCACTAAAGGAAATTTTTGTTTTTCCGCTGCGTTTAGATCGCAATTTTTCTTCAGTGGTATCAGAGCCACTTACGAAACCATGGATCTGATAGCTGTTAAATTTCCGTCTTTTCTGTATTTGATTCGATTAAAACACAGAATGAATTTAACAATAAACGATTAATTAAATTTGGCATCTGTTGTGTACGATTTGGATGATTGATGTTGATTATGCTTCAGAAACCGACATTAGTATGGTGAAGTTGTGCGATACATTGATCATCCATAGGTTACACAATTAGATCGATCACTTTTATATAAGATATAAGAAATTCTGATGCAAAGATGGTATATGGGATATACTGTTTTGATTTCATCCATTCAATCACATAAGGATTGTAATTCTTTTGAAAGATCATCATTTTCATTCGCTTCGGAATCCGACGTTAGTATGGTGAAGCAATGACATGTTGATCTATCATATTGAGTTATCAATCGAGTTGTGTTTGACGGCATGAAATTGTTGCATTAGGATTAATGGCAGTACAAGTGTTGTATTGCCGCAGACTTTTCCGGTTGGGGTTGTAAATGCACAAAAGTTGTGCAGGAAACGACGTGAAATACAATGAAGTCCCGGCTAAGTCTGCAAAGTGTGATCAATCAGCCGAAATTTAATTTAGTTTATTTAATTATCGGAATTTTAAACTAATAATAAAAGTGTGTTTATTATTATTTATTTGTGGTGATCAGTTATGGCCTTAGTTTATCCTTTATTATTGTTTTGGGATTTTTAAATACGGCCTGCGTGTCGTGCCTCTCTCTCAATCTCTTTATGTAACTTCTTTTCTCATCTCACTCCCTCGTATGTAAAACGAGTTTTCTTATATGTAATGTAATATTATGTTATGAAGAAAAAAGAAGTATTCAATATTAAAGGAGGATAACCTTGGAGATCATGCTTGGAGAAGCTTAGATCGTTATTAGGTTAGCTTAGGTTCTCTCATTGGCTTGAGAGAACAATTGCGTTAGGGGCCATAATTGTATCTTTTTATATGTATGTTGATGCATGTAATTGTATGTTGATGCATGTGAGAGACATTTTGCATGTTAAGCCGCTGAGATCAAACTAATAACAAATTCCCTCAAAATTAAATATTAAGTTTATGCTTTCCAATTTTTAGCACTCATCAAGACTAGTATCGAGCATTGTAGGTTTCGCCTACGCGAGGTGCATGTTCTATATTAGTAAGGTGTGATGGGATAATTGTAATATCCAATTGCTAAAACAATGGGTCAAACTTAACTAAACAAATTATAATAAGATTATACATGTTTAGAAGCAAGAATTGGGAATGATTCATGTGATGGATCAGAATAAGGAGTTATTCACCCAATTGAAAATATTCGAGAGTTGTATGAGATACAATTGGAAGGAGTTCCTACCTAAATAACTTAGTTTTGTGTAATCAGCCTAACGCTGACTTAAAACAAAGTGAAACATGGATCTCGACCCACTAGAAAGTCTTCCAACGGGATTTTCCGAATCAAATGATGAGGGTCATTTGTTTTGAATAAAATAGTGGGAGCATATTTGATTAAAGGCCTAATTAAATATGTTGTTTTTAATGATACTTATATTTTCATATTTCTCTTGTAGATTACCATGACAACAAACACATCGAACAATATTTTGCGATCCATCCTAGATAAGGAAAAATTGTCTGGGACAAATTTCCTGGATTGGCACCGTAATCTGAGGATTGTCCTCAAGCACGATAAGAAGCTGTATGTCTTGGAGATACCAGTTCCTGAGGAGGAACCTCCTAGTTCTGCACCAAAGGTAGAAAGAGATGCTTATAAGAAGCATTTCGATGATGCCAATGAAACCGCTTGCCTCATGCTTGCTACCATGAACTCTGAGTTGCAAAAGCAACACGAGAACATGTCTGCGTTCGATATGATCGGACATCTGAAAATGCTTTATCAAGAGCAAGCAAGAAATGAGAGGTTTCAGGTTTCAAAGTCCCTTTTTAACAGCAAGTTAGCTGAGGGAGCCCCTGTAAGTCCCCATGTACTCAAGATGATTGGGTATGTGGAGAACCTTGACAGATTAGGGTTTCCCCTTGGAAAGGAACTTGTGATTGATCTGATCTTGCAATCGTTGCCAGAGAGCTTCAGTCAGTTTGTCCTGAATTTCAATATGAATGACTTGGACAAAAGTCTTCCAGAACTGCTAGGCATGTTGAGAACTGCTGAGCAGAATATGAAGACAAAAGGGAAATCCATTTTGATGGTCAGTAATGGAAAGAAACAGAACAAGAGGCCCATCAAACAGGGTGGTAGAGGGAAAGGCAAGGAAGTTGCCAAACCCAAACCCACTCCTCCTGTTTTGAAGCCTAGTGGAGGAATAGCAAAGGAGGGCACTTGCTTCCATTGCGGTAAGACCGGACATTGGAAGAAAAATTGCCCAAAGTACCTGGAAGATAAGAATAATGGAGTAGAGACTTCAAATTTAGGTATTTTTGTTATTGAAATTAATTTATCTACTTCTGCATCATGGGTATTAGATACTGGATGCGGTTCTCACATTTGTACTAATGTGCAGGGGCTAAAAAGGAGTAGAGATTTGGCAAAAGGTGAAGTTGACCTACGAGTTGGCAATGGAGCAAAGGTTGATGCTTTAGCTGTAGGAACTTATGTTTTAACTTTACCTAGTGGTTTAATAATTCAGTTAGAGAACTGTTATTATGTACCTGCAATTAGCAGGAATATTATTTCCGTTTCTTGTTTGGACAAGTTTGGTTTTTCATTCATACTAAAGAACAATTGTTGCTCCATTTATTTGAATGATATATTCTATGCTACTGCAAAAATGAATAATGGACTATATGTCCTTGATCTTGAAATGCCAATTTATAACATTAATACTAAAAGGTTGAAACCTAATGAGTTGAATCCAACTTACCTTTGGCACTGTCGATTAGGCCACATAAATGAGAAACGCATTTCCAAACTCCATAAAGATGGACTCTTGGACTCTTTTGATTATGAATCATATGAGACATGCAGATCTTGTTTAATTGGAAAGATGACAAAGTCCCCATTCACAGGAAAAGGTGAAAGGGCTAATGATCTTTTGGAACTCATACATACAGATGTATGTGGACCACTGAACATACCAGCCAGAGGAGGTTTTCAGTACTTCATCACTTTTACTGATGACTTCAGTAGATACGGATATGTGTATTTAATGAAATACAAATCTGAGTCCTTTGAAAAGTTCAAGGAATTCAAGAATGAAATACAAAACCAACTAGGTAAGAATATTAAAGTTCTTCGATCAGATCGAGGCGGTGAATATTTAAGCCTAGAATTTTATGACCATCTAAAAGAGTATGGGATTCTATCCCAACTTACTCCTCCTGGAACACCACAATGGAATGGTGTATCTGAGAGAAGAAATCGAACCTTGTTAGACATGGTCCGATCCATGATGAGTCACGCCGATCTTCCAAACTCCTTTTGGGGACATGCATTATTAACAGCAGCTTACACACTTAACCGTGTTCCATCCAAAAAGGTTGATAAGACACCATATGAGATATGGAGTGGTAAGAAACCACATATGTCTTACATGAAGATTTGGGGTTGCGAAGTTTACGTCAAACGACAAATTTCAACCAAGCTTGAGCCCAAATCTGACAAATGCTTATTTGTGGGGTATCCTAAAGAAACAAGAGGATATTACTTCTACAATCCTTCTGAGGGCAAAGTGTTTGTCGCTCGAACTGGAGTCTTTCTGGAAAGGGATTTTATTTCCAAAGGAAACAGTGGGAGGAAAATAGAGCTTGAAGAAATTCAAGAATCACAAAACATTGAAACACCTATGGAGGAACTAGAGCAGGAAACACAAGTAGTTGTGGAAGAGCAACCTGCTCAAGTAGAACAAGACCAGCGTAGGTCAAGCAGGATACGTCACCAACCTGAGAGATATGGATATCTCATAAGTGATCAGGGTGATGTATTACTCATGGATCAAGATGAGCCTGTGACCTACAAAGAGGCCATAACTGGTCCTGAGTCTGAGAAGTGGCTAGAAGCCATGAAATCTGAAATGGATTCCATGTACACAAACCAGGTTGGACCTTGGTAGAACCTCCTATAGGAGTTAACCCTATAGGATGCAAGTGGGTCTTCAAGAAGAAGACTGACATGGATGGTAAGGTACATACCTATAAAGCAAGACTGGTTGAAAAAGGCTATAAACAAATTCATGGGGTTGACTATGATGAAACCTTTTCACCAGTTGCAATGCTTAAATCTGTTCGGATTTTACTTGCCATCGCTGCATATCATGATTATGAAATATGGCAGATGGATGTCAAAACTGCTTTCCTTAATGGGAATCTTCTTGAGGATGTGTACATGACACAACCTGAAGGATTTGACATACCACAAGATGCCCAAAAGATATGCAAGTTACAGCGATCAATCTATGGATTGAAGCAAGCTTCCAGAAGCTGGAATCTTCATTTTGATGAAACCGTAAAACAATATGGATTCATCAAAAATGAAGATGAACCTTGTGTCTACAAGAAGGTTAGTGGGAGTATGATCGTGTTTCTGGTATTATATGTAGATGACATATTACTCATTGGAAACGATGTCCCTACCTTGCAACAAGTGAAGACTTGGTTAGGGAATTGTTTTTCTATGAAAGACCTAGGTGAAGCAGCCTATATATTAGGAATTAGGATCTATAGAGATAGATCACAAAAACTGCTTGGCCTAAGTCAGAGTACATACATAGATAAAGTGTTGAGACGCTTTAATATGCATGATTCCAAGAAAGGATTCATACCTATGCAACATGGTCTGTGTTTATCAAAAACACAATCTCCTTCAACTAAGGAAGAAAGGGATCGCATGAATAAGATTCCATATGCATCTGCAATAGGATCTATCATGTATGCCATGTTATGTACTCGACCAGATGTCTCGTATGCATTAAGTGCAACGAGTAGGTACCAATCTGATCCCGGTGATGCTCACTGGGTAGCTGTCAAGAATATCCTTAAGTACTTGAGAAGGACTAAGGATTCATTCTTGATATATGGAGGTCAGGAAGAGCTTGATGTAATTGGTTACACTGATGCTAGCTTCCAGACAGATAAGGATGATTTTAGATCACAATCTGGTTATGTGTTCTGTCTCAATGGTGGCGCTGTGAGCTGGAAAAGTTCAAAGCAAGAAACAGTTGCTGATTCTACAACTGAGGCCGAGTATATTGCTGCCTCAAATGCAGCAAAGGAAGCTGTTTGGATCAAGAAGTTCATTAGTGAACTTGGCATAGTCCCTAGCATTGTGGATCCCATTGGTTTATATTGTGATAACAATGGTTCTATCGCACAAGCTAAGGAGCCTAGATCTCACCAACGATCCAAACACATACTTAGGCGTTATCACCTCATTCGAGAGATAATCGATCGGGGAGATGTGAAGATATGCAGAGTACCTACACTTGACAATATCGCTGACCCATTAACAAAGCCTCTTGCGCAACAGAAGCATGATGGTCATACTAGATCTATGGGTATTAAGGGTATGCCTAATTGGCTCTAGTGCTAGTGGGAGATTGTTGGTGTAAGCCCTAGAGGCCAATACTTTTTGGTACTTGTATCGGATTATTCGTTTAATAATAAAAGGCATTTCTTTATTATGTTTGTCTTTCAGAATAATAAAGTCCCTAGAATAGTTAGTCTGTTTAATGAAATGTTAAGTGTGACTTAATCATGAGATCCCATTAAACATAAAGACATCATTCTTAAAATATCCATAGTCAAGCTTTATTGCAAAGTGGGATAACATTAAAGCATTGAGACTATTATGAAGATAGACTGATGATCACATCTCATGGATCATGGATAAAGAGTTATCAAGTCTTGACATAGGTATAAATATTAGGAGTAATATTTATACCGGATTGACCCGCTATGAGAATACTACATAGTATGTTATGCAAAGTGTCATAAGTTATTCTCATGGTGATAATGGTGTATTACCACCCTTCGACCTGAAACCACTATGGACCCTAGATATAGAGTCGGGTGCTTTATTGCTGATCAAACATTATCCGTAACTGGATGATCATAAAGACAGTTGATGGGCACTCCACGAAGCATGCTGAGGGACATGAGTGTCCTCGATGGAATTTGCCAATCCTGCATAACAGGAGAAATGTCTAAGGGCCCAATATTGAACTGGACAAGGATGACACAGTGTATGCCTTGTGTTCAATATAGACATAGGCGCAAAAGGGTAATTGTACAAACATATATTATCACGAAAAAGGTTTTGTCAGATCACATGACATTTTCGTGACTTGGGTAGCAGTGATGTGTTGCTAGATACCGCTCACTGTTTATTATGTTAAATATATATAATTTAATATAATTACCAACGTTACGAAATCCTACAGGGTCACACACATAAGGACAGTTTGATGAGAGATAGAGAAATCAAAGAAACACCGTAAGGTACGGTGCACTTAAGTGAAAATAGAAATTCGGATAATATAATAATAATTATTGTTATTTTATAATGGTTATAAAATAATAATAAAATAAATATATTTATTATAATAATAGTTATTATAATAATATATAATATTATTATGGATCATGTGAATTGGGCTTTTAGCCCGCAACCCACAAGAGAGTCTATAAAAGGAACCCTTGTGATGAAGCTTTCACTTGATGCAATTTCGTTTTTGATTCTCTTTTCTCACTCAAATAATTCCGTTCGTAAGCAGCTAGCACTGTGACCGGAAGCTGTTCGTGTGGACTGAGTAGAGGCGTTGCACTTCATCAACGCTTGTGATCGCTGCATCAAAGATCTGAATCGCCACAAAGACGTAACGATTCTATCACTGACCATGCTCATTCGTAAGGATCACTAAAGGAAATTTTTGTTTTTCCGCTGCGTTTAGATCGCAATTTTCCTTCACTTTGTGAACCTTGTGAACCTCATAAGATGTCTTGTGAACCTTGTGAACCTCATGAAAGGTCTTGTGAACCTCATAAAGTGTCTTGTAAACTTCATGAACCTCATGAAAGGTCTTGCGAACCTTGTGAACCTCATAAAGTGTCTTGTAAACTTCATGAACCTCATGAAAGGTATTGTGAACCTTGTGACCTCTTAGCACACAAAGTTTTGTTTTGTGAGGGCAAATTTTTGGGTGCAACAGATACCAATTTGAGTTCAATTCAAACATGAAATGTCTCTTTTGCAAAGTTTCAAATTTGTAGCCTTTATGGAAAATGCCTTATGCAACTTGTGATTCAAGGCATGGAAATGAAGAATCTTGGCACAAACTTGACTTTTCTAAGTTGTAACATGTTATAATGATGAAAAGAAGTCAATTAGAGGTCTTGAAAATGCTTGGAATTGGAATTTGCAAAAATCCCTCTTTGGTGCCAAAAGTGGAAATTTCATGATTTTTCCCAACTTTGCAAAGCCATAACTTTTGATCCATGATGAATTAGAATGAGTTCTTGTACTTTTTGAAAATGGAATGATCCATTCTACAATTTTCATGACCAAAGTTTTCTCATTTGAAGCATTTTTGAATCAATTTGAGGAGGTTGAAAAACTTTCCCAAAATAGCAAGTTTCCATTACAAGTCATTTTCCAAAAAAGGCAACTTTGCAAATGGCTTGAAATTCTTCAATTTTGTGAACTTCTAACATCTTTTATTACCAAATAAAGATCATACACATTCAAAATGATGAAGAACACCCTTTGGTTGGGTCATTGGGGGCCTTAGATGCCCTGATTTTGCACTGGCTTGCTCAAGAAGTCAACTCTTGATCAGATGCCTTCCCCATGGAATTCTTTCATGAAAATTGATATGCATGATCCCTATACCCTATAGAGACCAATAGAAACAAGAATGACCAAAAAATTTGGAGTTATGGCCTTTGAAACCAAAACCCTAATTCTAGGTCATCTATGCAGTTAAGCCTGACTCTGCTTCCATGCCATTCTCAGTTCTTGTGATTCTTTGACTTATTTGATCTTGTGAGGGTATAATATGATGCTTGAACATACATGGACCCCCTTGGAGTGATTAATGATCTTTGGAGAGGCTCAAATGGCTCAGGGATGGCTCAGATCACAAACCCTAGATGCAGATCACTTTGAATCAATGCAGTGAAGCAAATATGCAATATGAGATGTCATGATTGAGCTTATGCATATGAAAAGATCACAAGCCATGGTGTGAATGGGTGAGGGCAAATTTGGGGTGTTTACACCTAGGCGTTTTCTCCAAAGCAAGACTCGTACTGGGGCAGGTCACCCTAGAAGCACTAGAAGTTACTCTCTCCAGAAGACGGTTAATCAGATGCACGTACCCAAGGTTCAGAATATTGGGGCAGAACACCTAATGATGATGCAAGATCTTGGGGAAAATTCCTTCATGGACCGTATAATTTAAGGTGGTTACTTCGAGATATCCAAGAGTTTGAAAACACTGAAGCATTTCGGATGCCAGGTTTTCTGTAAAATCCTCTTGAGATAATCTTATAGCATGCAAGGCAGTTCCCAGAATGAATGTTTGATGATTGACCCTAGTAGGGTGCGGGAAGCGTGTTTCCCTGATCAAAGCATTTTTCCTCAGTCGTTATGGTTTCTTCATCTGATCATCATACACTGCTAAAGTCCAGTAGTCATTGGCATCTTCAAGGTTAAAGTTCAACTTGTGTTGGCATCTCCTCAACCATGACCAGTTGGCATTTATATACGTCCAACCTCTCACTTCAGTTGAGTGTGGCAATCTTCTCTTTGTTTTCTTCGACCCTGGAGTCGATATTGATGTTTTCTTTGGCCCTTGAGTCGATATCGGCGTTTTCTTCGGCCCTTGAGTCGATATCATCGATTCTGTTTCTCGACCCTTGAGTCGATACCGTCATCCTTTTTTCTCGACCTTTGAGTCGATATTTCTTGCATTCCCTTGGCCCTTGAGTCGATATCATTGCCTTCGTTTTCTCGGCCCTTGAGTCAATATCATTGCCTTCGTTTTCTCGGCCCTTGAGTCGATATTGTCATTATCATTCCCTCGACCCTCGAGTCGATATTGCTTGCATTTCCTCGGCCCTTCAGTCGATATCATTGCCTTTGTTTCCTCGACCCTTGAGTCGATGTCGTTGCTTTAGTTTCCTCGACCCTCGAGTCAATATTGTTGCTTTTGTTTCCTCGACCCTTGAGTCGATATTGTTGTTTCATTTCCTCGACCCTTGAGTCGATATTGTTGTTTTCGTTTCTTCGACCCTTGAGTCGATATTGTTGTTTTTGTTTCCTCGACCCTTGAGTCGATATTATTGCTTTCTTTTTCTCAACCCTCGAGTCGATATTGTTGCTTTATTCCCTCGACCCTCGAGTCGATATTGTTGCTTTATTCCCTTGACCCTCGAGTCGATATTGTTGCTTTATTCCCTCGACCCTCGAGTCGATATTGTCACTTTATTCCCTCGACCCTTGAGTCGATATTGTCGTTCTTACGACCCTCGAGTCGATATCATAGTCTTCACTTCTTCAACCCTTGAGTTGATACCCAGTGAGTCTGTTATAAAAACAAAAAACAAAAAAAATAAATAAATCATATCATCAAGGTTCAACCATACTTGGTTCATGTCTACCCGGGGCATATGTGCACATCCTTTAGCTTACAAGTAACACTTTCAGGCTGAACTCGAAAGCGAGATTGAAGTTTCTTCAGGGTATTGAGACATTCTTCCCTTTTGACAGATGGTAGACCTATCCAGGGTTCAGAATACACGGTGCATAATATCTCATATGGGATATGAGGTTTTTCAGGAACCCTCACGGGACAAATTCTTCCACAGTCTATGCAGTCTGGGGCAGTTATGTCATGATTCAGCGAATCTATCCAAGAGTTTGAAGACACTTGGACATTTTGGATGTCATGTCTTCTGTAAAATCCTCTTGGATTGATCTTCAAGCAGTCAACTAGTACAGAAAAGGCAAGATGTCACTAGATGATATTCCCCTGTAGAGTTGTTACTCTTTTCTCAAATCAGTTAATCATATTGATGGCCTTGTCCCGTGTCCATAGACTTATTGTGGATGGATCGCTTGATGCCATTCTCCTATCAGATTGCTTGATCTTGTTTGGGTTGCAAATCGCTTGATATTGCAACGACGTTAAAGTACACCGTCGATGTGGCAAGCCAGTAGTCGCCTGGCGCCGTACCAAAAGACCTGGTTGAGGTGTAAATCGCTTGATATTATGTTCTCATTTCTCTGGTTATGGATTGCTCGATACCATTTGCTTAGCAAGTCGCTTGATCTTGTCCGAGTTGTAAATCACTTGATATTACTCCTCGTTGTTTGAGTCGTAAATCGCTTAATAATACGTGCTCGTCTTCCTGGTTATGGATTGCTTGATACCATTTCCTTGGCAGATCGCTTGATCTTGTCTGGTTTGTAAATCGCTCGATATTACAATACCATTAAATTCCACCGTCGTTGTGGCAATCCAGTAGTCTCCCGGCGTTGTTTAAAAGACATTTCTTGGTTACTGGTTACGTTCCACCTTGTCAGGGTTTGCAGTAGTTCTTCTTTGGTTGGGTTTATTTCCCTTTTCTTTTATTCTCCAACAGAGTGCAAATTTCAGGGTTATTTTTGGTATTCAACCACAGTTCATCTCGAACGGTCGGCAGCCGATGCTTTCGTCCTTTTCAGATTAACAGTTGCTTGAATATGGGCAGCTGTAACACCCAAAATTTGCCCTCTCTTTTTCATAGCATTTAGCATGTCATATAGCCTACTTTGCATTGCATCTGCATAAAAAGATGAAGCATAACACGTTCATTATTGATGCATAACATAAGCTGGCAGTGATTTCCCTTCAAAGGCGATTGTTCAGTCATGACCCGATCTAGATAGACATTTAACCTATTCTTGGTCAAACTATCAGGAGATTGTTTCAACTACGAGTTATTTGTGTTGATGGTTATTTCTTAGACGATGCGTGTTCAATGTGAAGTTGGGTTGTGTGTGAAAGTTCTTTGGTTTATCAAACAACGGTTTGTGAGAAGCTCAGTCCAATTTATCTTGATTGAGTGATCATCTGTTCATCAGTAGTTCACCTGCAGATTTATTTTCTCAGAGAATGATTCAGACGAATTTGAAGTGATTCAAAGTTCATTTGTTCAGAGACTCAGAGGATGATTTATTTAGATGGATGTTGTTTCAGTTATGGGTTGCTCAGCGATAGTGGCACTTCATGCTTTTATCAGAGGCGTGTGGAAATAATGCAAGTTGATTCATGATTGTGTGCGTTGATGATAGCTGGTTCATTTAATAAAAATCAGTTTATAGCCATTTCATAAACTATTTCTCTTTCTAAACCATTTATCCAATTTCATTCATCATTATCCAAATTCTATTCAAATATCCAATTTTAAGCCATTATTCATTTTTACTATATTTGTCTTTAATATCTACATAAATATGTTTTTAATCCATTTATTCATAATCCATATCCGAATTTTAAATTCATGATATATTTCCTTTCTAATTTCAGTTTCTTTTTCTTTCATTACCAAATATTTCCAAATAAAAATATCCATATTAAACCCATTGTCCATTTGTTCTTATAATGTTTTTTTTCATTTACATAAAAAATTAAAATTTAAAATGAGTTATGTAACTGTTACAGCCAATAGCCCACATGAGCTACATCATGAAAGCACATACACACTACTTGCTGACAGCTCCAACAAACACACCACAAAGCCTAGCCACACAAGCCTTTTCAAGTGATACCCTTAGCCGCATAAGCCGTAAGCCAGCCTTAGCACGTCATCAAACTACTGCAGCCAAAGTCCAAAACACGGTCACGCAACACGCATTAACAAATCCCATACACACTTGCTAACGGTTTTCACGCGGCCAACATTCACCAAGGTACAACAACATGCCTTTTGAATGAAGAGAGGTCACAAAAAACTCATGAGAAAAAATAAATAGAAGAAGAGAAAAATTATGTTAGGAAAAAATCCTGCATCATCAAAAATTGAATCACTCCTCTTTCATTTCCGTCACAAAGCCAGAAACTCTTCTTCATCAATAAGAGCAGATATCACCTATCATCCACAAAAAATCTCCATTACTCTTCAACTGCACACTAAGAGCCAACTTTCATCATCACTCTGAATTTAATCCACAACAGAAAATGAAGTTCTATCATTCTTCTTCATCATCAACAAAAAACAAGAATTTGTCACTCTCTTTCATGCAATAAAGATCACTCTTCAAAGAAGGCTAGAGCCAAAATCTTCATGATTCTGCAAATCAATCCAAAACTGAACGAAATTCAATCCTCTTCTTCATCATCATGCTGTAACCGAAGTCGTCGCCATCACCGTCAACTTCGTTAATCGAGTGAGATGCTTGTGTCTCCATATCAATCTGTAACATCCTTATTGCTTCATTATCAAAGTTTTCGATCACGCTTCATCATCAAAAACTAGAACGTCCATCACACTTCTTCATCGACGGAGCCGAACCTGCAAACCGTAGCGTAGATTCAACGACTTTCAGCGCCTCATCAACATCATCAATCAGCAAAATTCAACAATAAAAACGAATTAGATTCGCAGAGGAGAGAAACAGAGTTCCAGAGAGATAGTAAGTAAAGTTTACCGCGGTTTCGTCCTTCATGACCTCGACTTACAGGTGCATTAACCAAAACTCTTCAAATATAACTGTTGATTGCGTGCTTGCTATTTGCCTTTGTTGTTGTTGTTGCGATTTGGCCGTTCGGTTACTCTTTTGAGGTTTTGAAATCCGAATTCGATTTTTTAGAGTGATTTGAGTTAAGGTTTTGATGTGGTTATGTGTTCGGAGGAAGGTCCGACGGTTTAGGTGTAGAAGAAGGTGATGAACGATGTGGCGAGGGAGGCGAGTCATGGCGGTGGCGGCGCTAGGTTGAAGAAGAAATATGGAGAGCATGAGAGAGACGTAAAGTTATGTTGAAATGCTTGTGATTTAATTTTGTTTTAATTATTAAAAGGAGAAATAAGAATTGTTAAGAGATTTTATGAGGATAATGAAAAGAAATTGAGGTTAACGAGGTGAAGAGATAGGCTATGGAGATTTTTGCGGTTTTCTGTCCATACCGGCGGTGACACTTGTCACCGTCTGGTAGGACCCCTCCACTTTTATTCTGTGCGTGCTGATCTATCATAATACCATGCTCCCTGCATTTTCTGACCATCTGATGCGAGTACTTTGAGAAGACCTAGATCGTACGTCCCTGCTTCAAAGTCAATTCTGTTGACCGCAACCCACCGTATGCACCCTCAGTCTCCTTCTGCGTTGGGCCCTCTCATCTTGCTTTTCGCACCTCCCACCTGAGGCCCACTCCCTTTTTAACTGTTTCTTTTTACTGATGCACCCCCTCTCATTTTTCTTAGTTTTTTTTAATTTCTTTTTCATAGTTTTAGCTTTTAATTCATTTTAGATTTTTTTCATACTTTATTTCCATATTTTATTAATTTCTCAAATTTATTTCGAATTTCCATTTAATTTCTTTCTCGTTTAATTTCCATATTAACGCATTAATTTGTAGATTTTATTTCTTCCACCTCGATTAACATTTTGACTCCGTTCTTTTTGAATCATTTCATAGACTCAGAAAATCTCTTAAAAATATTTTTGTTATATTTTTAACCTCATTTTATCCATAGTTTTGTAAGTTGTGTTTGTGCGATTTCGTTAATTGTTCTTAAGCACTTTGTGCGATTATTTAGTGGAGTTTTATTGTGAATTTTTGTGAGCTATTTTGACACATTATTTGTTGCTGGTTGTTACCTTTAGAGATTTAATTTCATAATTTTCTCGTGAGCATTTATATTTGTTTGGTGTCTTGCTTCTTAGGTAGCTTTCCGTGCCTCTTTCTTCCTTCTTTCTAACATAGTTTGAGGAAGGCATTTATGCCATCCTATTAGGTTTGCTTGGAAGTTGTTATTGGTCACCTATAGGGTTTAGGTACTGACTTTTGGTTGGTTTGATTTGTGATATTCGTATTTGGTGTGCGTATTGTTTGAATATTCTTATTTTCATCTTATGCTTATGTGATTCACTAATCTTTCCTTGTATGGGCTCATGGTAAGTGAAGTGTGGATGATATCCACATTTCATGTCTTCATCTCATCCTTTATTTTTGCTTTCTCATTTATCTTTATGATGTGACTTATGCCATCTTGTGATTCACTCCATCACTTCCCCTTTAGAAATAACTTAACTTCTTTAGAGAAGTAAGTTGTCTTCTAGCGTCTCCTTTCTTATTCTTTATTTTCTTTCCTTATTCTTCATTAGGATAGAATTCAAACCACACTAACCTAGGACTCCCATGCATGATAACATTAGGATTAGTCTGCACCACTAGATTTTACCTTTGAGATCCTTTTGGTGCTCTCTCTTCTCATCTTCAAACTTAACTTCAAGTCACTTTGATAAATGACGAGTCTTCTCATGTGACACGAGACTTTGATATGAGATACTTGCACGTGTTCTTAATCAAAAATCACAAAAATAGTTAATAAATGCCAGTAGGTCAGTATGTCTGAGCCTTCACTTGTGGGACTAGATTTGGGGATTTCCTCCATAGCTAGGTTTGCCTCTTGCGCATTCCATTTCGGGATGATGTAAGAAGTACACATCCCATTAAGTAAGACTTAGGTACACTTACCTATGCAAACCTTAAAACAGAAAACTCCTAAAAAACACTGGACAAACAATAAGTGTCTCCTTTGGGAATTCTCTTCTCATCACCTTGACTCTTTACGTGTGAACTTGCTCCTACTTGTCATTTTGCAAGACGGTAACGCACTCGTCATTCGAGCCTGCAACACCTGAGCATTGGCATAGGCAATTCAAGCCTTAAGACACAAGCAATCTTTTCCACCCCTAGTTAGGGGAACTACGGCGACTCTGATCCTCATTGTCCAGATGAGGAACGTAGGCAGTGGGGTATGGCCCGTTCGAGCACACTCTTTTATTTTCCCTACATTTCCCCCTTTCTTTTCTTTTATCCAATTCAGTTCCTTTTCTTTTGTAGCGACTTTCATTTCTTCACCATTTTGAAACATTTTCTTTGCAAGCGTGGATCCCGTCGGGTATGGCGGACGATCTGGGGTGCTAATACCTTCCTAGGTCGTAATCGACTCCCGAACCCAATTTCTTTAGTTCGCATGACCTTTGCCCTTCCTTTTCTTTTCTTCGGTTTATGCAGCATTACCATTCCCGTTCCTTCGGGATAAAAATGCCTGGCTGGCGACTCTACCTCTTCCGTGCCACTTTCGTGTTCATACCAAGATGGAAATCCAGGGAGCGACACATTCCTAGTCTTACCACAACGAACACATCTCTTTACCTCCCCAGTGCATACATTACTTTTATGACTAGCCTGACCACACTTGAAGCTAACTATACCAGCAGGAGCACCTCCCCCACTAGTCCTCTAAGCCGAGGCAAATTTCTGCTTACCCTTTCCAGCTGGAGCATCACAAGGCTTGCGAAGGTTCTGTTGTTGCCTTCTTCTTCTATCACTGACAATCTTGTAATGAGCATTATTGTCTTCCTCAAATATTTTGCAACTATCAACCAACTCATAAAAGACACGGATCTTCTGATACCCAACAACTTTCTTGATTTCAGAGTGCACCCCATTTTCAAACTTGATGCACTTTGAAATTTCAGAACCAACACTGGTATAGTGAGGATAAAACTTGTAAAATTCCATAAACTTTGCAGTATAGTCAGTGACATATATGTTTCCTTGCTTTAGCTCAAGGAACTCAATTTCCTTTTTGCCACAGACATCCTCTGGATAATACTTTCTCAAGAATTCCCTACGGAACACATCCCAAGTGATTACTTCACCTGCAACACCCAACCTCTCACGAGTCTCTAGCCACCAGTCATTAGCTTCGACTGCCAGCATGTGAGTACCATACCGAACCTTATATGCTGGAGTATAGTCCATAACACGGAAGATTCTCTTAATCTTCTTCAACCATCCTAATGTTTCATCTGGATTATCTTTCCTTTAAACACAGACGGATTCTCTCTTTGAAAAGTCGCCAAGCTACATGATCAAGCATCTTCGCCAACATTTGGTAAGTTCTTCACAACCTGATCCATCGCTTGCATTGCAGCAGCCATCGCAACATCATTTCTTCTAGTCATCTAAACTTGTCACTACAACACAACCAAAAGTTAGAACCAAATAACAATACTCGATTATTAGACAACTAAGACTCGACAATTAACCGAACAGACAGACCTGCTCTGATACCACTAATGTAACCCCCCATTTTCTACCCTTTAAATATAATTAAAAATCAGAGTTTACAAAAGTTTTCCACATAAATGGGATATACATTTTCAACTTCAAAAATTTCAACATAAAAGATAACATACTTAATACATAGAACTTTTCAGGAATAAATTATAAACCAACATAATAACACTAAAATAGTTCAACTTTATAAAAACACCATGCAGCAGATTCATAAACAACTAGTAGCATCATTATCCAAGATAAAATAACTTCAAAAATAAGCAACAAATAGTCTAAAGTATTTCAACTAAGACAAAATTCAGCATGCAACAATTCAACAAAACAGACACGCGTCATCCCCCCGAGTTCTACGTATCAGAGCGGCAACCACACACTCGACTAAAGGTAACTGGCTACTCCTCTTGATTACCTGCACGTTGCCAACATAAGGACAAAATTCAAACAGAAGGGGTGAGATATCGATAATTATAAACGATATATGATAAGAAATACATAGAAAAGGATCATAAACAATGCACCACTTCACAACATCAACCAAAATCAACAAAACAACAACTCAAAGAAATGCAACTTTAATGCGACTCGACTAGTTATGCATGTGTTACCATTCGGAGTAAGAATCCCAACTTAAAATTATTGCCAGGTTATCGAGGCATCAAGGCATAAGCCTTCAACTTTCAACTTAATTGCCAATCTAGGCCAACATGGTGTGAGCAACGGCTCCGACATAAAATGCAAATGATCTACATGGCATACACGACCTTACAACACAAACAACATAACAACATCAGTAGCATGACAACTTATACAACATAGGCAACTTAAACTCAACATTGGCTTATAAAACCTCCAACTTAACAACTTTAGAAATTTTCTGTAAACCAGAACCACTTACCAACTCAACCTGTACCTGTAACTAGACTTTCCAACAACTTTTTCAACAAAACAACATAATAAAAATCAACTATTAAATTATCCGACTTACCCCGACGATTTTTGTTAAATTTTGGGTAACTAAGTTTTTCGCCTAACTCGGCTACACCGACTAAATCAACATTGTTTATTACGAGTTTATTATAAAACCTACCAATTTACTATTTTTTGATAAATCCTATTTTTCATGACAATGTAGCCTAAATTCTGGTTATGTCAAATTCCAAAACTACCTCTTTTCTGTCAAAAACTCAACACAGACTGATACCAAAACTTATTTCTTCGCTACTGATAATTCTTCTTGCTACTGATACTGAATGTTTAATATCAAATTTTGATCATTAATAAAATACCATTTCATGTAATTAGAATGTTTATAGTTAGAATTACTAAAATATAAGATAAGATTAATTGGAATTCATTTAACTAAATACTGCATAAACTATAAAAAAAAAATTAAATATTCCCTACTACACAGGGTCGCTTGTGCCACCCATCAAGTAGTGCCCTGTGGCTTGCACCACATCTACTTCTTTGTGGCAAGTGGCTTGCGCCACATTATCTACTAGGTAGCCACAAAAATGTGGCACACGCCACAAAAGGCTATGGCTTGCGCCATCATGCCTTTAGGGAGCATGGCTCCCGCCACTAAAATGTGGTTTTCCACTTTACACCATGTGGCTCCGGCCACATGTGTTCTTCCAATTTCCGGTTTTTGTGATATCGTCCCCTAACCAACATTTTCCATAAATTAACACAACGCAACAACATAAATAAAATCACAACAACACATTAACATATTTTCACAATCATCATCAACATCAATAAAACACAGTAACCTAAAACAACCTAATCACAATGCCGATTATCATAATCAGTTATAAGGATAGAACTCACTCTTACCTTAGATTGGATTGAAGGTAGCCCTAAACGATCAAATTCCGATTACAATTCCTCTTTTCTCCTCCTCTCTCACGATCGTGCAAAATTCTGATATTTCACCAACTGATACAAACTAGTTTTCCAAATTCTATTATTTCTTTTTAATAAAATAAACTAATTCTTATAATTACCAATGGGCCTAACAATTGCACCCCCTAATTACTAATTCGGAAACGGTTTCAACCCCACTAGCCAACCCACTACAATAACTATAATATTATCTCTAATAATATTTCTACGACTTCCGACTTAATTTTCCAACTTATCGACTTAATCAACCACAACATAACCAAAATAATTAATTAACTATTCAATAAAACAAATAATTAATAATTTGGGCGTTATAGAGCACGTGAGGACCAGGTGCCTAATTAATGCGTTGGCATGTAATTGTGCATTGATCAATTCAAATCGTATGGTTGTGACTTAATTCTAAAACCCTGGGGCGTTACCACCTGACACAAACTCAGGTGATCGGAGAAGACCTCCAGTTGTCTTCTCCGATGAGTTATCTGATGAGGCTACATCAAATTTTCACATAAATTCATACAATACACATGGAATTGAAGACAACAAATTTTCCCTAAAAATATGGATCTAAGCACCTAAGGTGAATATCAACTAAACATAGGTTCCAACACTCCTAATGAGCTTCATGCATCACAAATCAAGCCAGAACGTGCTAAAATGAAGCAAAAAAGTGCAGAGAGTTTCAAACTTGAAGTTGTGCAGAAGCTTGGTTCAAAACAAATCTAGAAATCCTAGCTTCTTCTTGAACCTCTGAAGAGCAAAACAAATGCTATAGGCCTTTTAATCTTTAAGAAAACCGTGAGAAATTTCCAACTAAATTTGATGTGATGCTTGAGGATTTGAACTTCCAGTCACTTGATTTTGATTCAATGAGCTTGATGATGAAGAAATTATGAAGATTATGATGAATAATATGAAGTTTAGGCACAAAATTCAAAGAACAAAGTAGAGAGAATTTTGGAAGATTTGAGATGAATTTGATGGAAGGATGGAGAATGATCCAAAATTTTGTTATAGTGAGCATTTATATGGTTGGTTAGCTTCTAACTATCATGGTTGATGGTTAGAACCATGGTTAACTATGGTGTAATGATAAATGAGGGTGCATGAACCAATTTGAAGAATGAGAAAAGGAAATGAGCTTAAGTTAAGTGTTGATCTTGTGTATGAGGGCTCATGAGATTAATGATGAGGCTTAGGGATCAAAGGCGGTGATGCAATTCTTGCTGCAACACCGTGACTTGTTGTGTAAGCTTCATTTTCAAACTTTCCTCCTTGTGGTATGTATGGTATATACCATGTGCATGTAGAAGAGTGTTTGGCCTCTTATGGCAATGCATGTGAGGTGGGTGAAGTGTTTGAAGCATGTGTGACTGAAGCAAGCAAGAATAGTCCACGAACCATTTCCTTGGACAACAAGAAATCAGAATGAACACCATGGAAATTAAGGGAGGAAAATTGCATGCATAAAGCATCAAATGAGGTGCTTTAAATGGTTATGGATCAAAGACACATGATATAACATCATTGTAGTTGAAATAAAAGTAAATGGAAGCTTGTAAGATGACGAAAATGACCTATAACTTAAACATACCAAACTATCCCCATAGGTGCATCACCTCTGGCCAGGCCTTAGGGCAAAAAGTCAGCTTTGAGGCTCTCTCTTTGAACCACCATAACATCCTCATAACTTTCTCAAATTAAAATTTGGTAAACATAAAAGTTGAAGAGGAGATGGAGATGAACAACTTTGATGTTAAACATTTTTTCATTTGGAGTTTCCTTGATGAATTAATTCAGCTTGAAATTTTGCGTACCACTTGTTTGATGAATTGCTAGGCCTCTGGCACGCCATTGTCTTGACTTGCCTTGCAATTTTCCCTAGTTTTGTCAATCATGGCAAGATCATATCTCCCTCAATTTTGATCCTATGAAGATGATCCAACTATAGAATTGAAGCTTAGAATACCTCTATCAAACAACCCAGGTGGAATTTTTGTTTGACTTTTAGCTTTTGAAATGGCCTCTCTTGAACATGGCTGCCAAAATGACCAAAACTTACTATTTTTAGTAACCCATTCTCTCAAAATGGCAACTTTAAGTTTTCTTGATTTTTGATGATTCATCCATCATTACTTGATCAAATTTTGTCCAATCATCACTTGTAATATGAATTTCATGATTTTGGCCTCAAAAAGTCAGGAGTTGACTTTTTACACATCATAGTTGACTTTTCCCCAATTTCTTGATTTTCAAGTAACTGATCAATTGGAGACCTTCTAAAATGATTTAATAGACCATACTCCATATTTATATACTTGATATCATGTGGAAAACATTGAAATCAAGTTTGAACCAAAATTTAATTAAGAAACCCTCTTAATCAAAAACCCTAATTTGGCCCCCTTTTGGTTAAGAGATGTTGCACTACTTGAATTCCTTGACCAATCCACTTCTTATGATGACTTAGGGATTCAATTGAGATCATGTGGACCCTAAGAGACCTTTGAGGCTTGATGGAAAACACTTGGATCTTATTCTTTGACTTTGAATGACCATACTTCTTGAAATCAACTGATCACACACCTTAGGCTTCAACTGATCACACATCTTGTTGCTCTGTTGGAGAAAGGAACTCTGATGAGACCTGTCGTACCTCAAAAAATATGATCCTCACGAACACGGTCACGACTGGGCTGACATGAGAGTCTCCACCTAATTTTGTTTATTCCCAAAGAGGGAAAGGGTAAATATAGATAAGACCACTAAGAAGGTATAAGGCAAGGTATTCACAAACCATTGCCTGGCTTCGGAAGTCGGTTATGTAGGGCGAAGATATTAGCACATGTGGGGTATTAACTCCTTTTGGAGGAGTACGTTGACTTTGGAAAAAGATTGTCGGGGATGTTAATCGTTCGATCTTGGATCCTGTTATGTTATGATAATATGATGTTGTGCATTGCATGATGCCCAATGATTCATATGAGAATGCAATTGTTGGAATTTTGATGCGAATGATTTTTATGCTAATGATTGATATGATTGTTTTTTTTAGTGAAATTCTTGTTTTTCGTGCAGGAATACTATGCATGTCATACATGTGACAATGCAAGATGAATACAAACTTTAGCTTTGGTAGTTTCTAATCATGGTTGGACTTTTGAGGTTGCCAAGCGAAGTTGGAATTTTGATCATATGATGTTTGCCAATAAAAATTGGACTTCTGAGAGTGCCACTCCATTGGTGGACTTTTGGGTTGTGCCAAACACGGTTGGACTTTTGAGGTTGCCAAAAAAAGTTTGGAATTTAAGGTTGCCAAACAAAGTTGGACTTTAAGGTTGCCACTCCACGGGTGGACTTTTAAGGTTTCCAAACAAAATTGGACTTTAAGGATGAACTCCCAATCGATAATTGGATTCAGAACATAGGATATCAGACGATAACTGGACATTAAATTATAGGTTACTAGATGAGAACTAGTTTTCCAGATAAGAACTGTACTTTAAATTGCCAGACAAGAACTGGACTTTTCATAGTTTTCCAGTCGAGAATTGGACCTTTAAAATGGTTTGCCAGCCGAGAAATGGACCTTTTCATGGTTTTCCAACCGAGAACTGGACCTTAAAGTGGATTGTCAGACGAGAAATGTACTTTTCCAACCACTTTCCAGACGAGAACTGGACCTTAAGAGGGTTTTCCAGACGTGAACTGGACTTTGATGCCAAATCTTGGGCTACAAGTATCATGTTATGAGGTTATCCTCAATGAATGATATGACATGCATGACTTTATGCTCGAGCGAAACGACGCGACTGATGCACATGAATGATTTATGCAATTCTATGAAGGTTTCCAAAACTGCCCTGTAAAGGGTGATGGATGCGAGGTCTTTTGTAGAAAGGCTTTTTTTTAAGGAAAATTTATTTGGCGGGGTAATATCATGATTCCCCGACACTCGTCTTGAACTCAAATGTTATTGACGAAGTTTTCTTGAGCCACTTAAAGATATGGAAACAACTTCCCCCTCATTAGCGAATATTGCCTTAGTCTGTTGGGTCTTTGAAGAAAACTTCTTTCAAGGTCATTGGAAACAATCGAACCATGAGATATACTCGAGCTAGCTTGTCCCAAAACCATGTCATGAAAGGAATTTGAAAACAATTGAACTATGATATAAATCGAGATGGCTTGTCCCATTACCGTGCCATGAAAGAAGTTTAGGAGCAATTGAACCATGATATAAATAAATATGACTTGTCCCATTACCATGCCATGAAAGGAGTTTGGAAGCAATCGAACCATGATATAAATCGAGATGGCTTGCCCTATTACCCTGCAATGAAAGGAGTTTGGAAGAAATCGAACCGTGATATAAATCGATATGGCTTGTCCCAAAACTTTGTCATGACAGGGTTCCTCCTTGATCAACTGACCTTTGAGAGTGATTGTTTTTTATACGCTATTGAGGTAACTTTCCCCTGAATGAGCGTTAAAGTGATTTAACTTGTACTGACTGAGTGTTGGAGGGGTTTTCCTCTAGTCAAAAGAACCTATGGGTGACTTACCCTAGTATGGTAGAGTCCTGATATGATTTTCCAATAATTAACTGAATCTTGAATGATCTTACTCAACCAACTGATGCTTGGGATTTGATTGATTTTCTGGTCAACACAATCATTGGCTGACATGCCCTTGATCCATAGGGTGATGAGGTGTTCTTGATTCACATTAGTATCAATGAGTTATCAAGTTTTTCTCTGATTGCTCCTTGGAATTTCCATGATGTCAAGTACTGACTTGCAATTAAAATTGTTCACTTAGAAATGGTAATTTTAATGCGACATTCATACAAGTTTTGAAAAATAATTTATTTGAATGATGTGATAGTGTGTGGCGAATGGACCATTAGTCCAAACGTAGTGCTGATTTAACTGGTGTGTGAAAGATACAACGGGAAGAAGATTAGCAAATCTTTTAGGAGGGAGTTTATGCAACCTTAATGAGATATGCTTTCAGAATAAACCCTTCCTCAATTAGGTATTTTAAGGGTTGTAACATAGTTTGGTTCACGTTTTATTGAAACAAAGGATATAAGGCTCAAAATGTTTGATTTGTACCCACCCATCTTCGTGATGTCCTTCATTCCTATGTTCAGTTAGTCGAAACACACATTTGTCTCCTAAGAGAGCTCGAAGGTGTATGATTGAAGTTGATGATTCACGACTTTCTTGAAATGGCAGTCATCTTATTTGTTTTGGATGCTGGTGACCCTTCTGATTTTTGATATGTTGGCCACTAAATCTTATTTTGTTTTTGCTCGAGGATTTGATGCCCTCTTTTTGTTTTGTTTTTTTGTATTGATCCCTAATTTTTACATGGACTGTTTTTCGAGCTTTTAGTCCATCAGGATTGCCCTAAATTTTTCCTAAGTCTCCTATTTGGATGTTCTTCCATAGCATTAATAAACGACAATGTTCAAAAACAAGTAGTACTTAACAAAAAAAGAAACTACAAATGAAAAACAATGATAGGAATGCCCAAGGATTGTTAGCATTGAGGATGTCTTCCTGTCTGGACCACTGACATTTGGATATGCTCTCTTGAAGTCTTTGAACTCATTCGGGCGAAAGGTTGACATGCACCACCAAATTTCCTTCTGGAAAGGAGATATACTTCTTGTCCATCAACTATTGCACTTTGGATTGGAAAGCTTTGTAGTCTTTAGTTGAATGACCCGTTGATCCACCATGATACCCACAATGCTCATGAGGATTGTACCCAGGAGGGTACAACTCTAGCAATGGCTTGAGAGGCTTAGGAACAACCAATGAGCTCTGAATTAGATGAGGCAGGAGTTAACTTAGTGGCATAAGCACTGGATGAAGAGGAACATTCCTTATTTCTAGATTGTTGCAAGGCTTTTGCTGATTTCGATATTGATTCTGAAATCCTCGACCATGAGCTCGTTGATTTGCATGAGGAGCAATCCATGGTTTCTGGCACGACATTCTTGGCATTGGTCGCCCAAAAGGATAACGTGGCGCTGAATTTGGCCACCGAGAAGATAAGGGACCATAAGACCTCGTTAGATAACATGCACCTTGAGAATACTCAACATTTGCCACAACTGCATTGATTTCATCCTCTTCTTCCTCTCGAGAACTATTGAGAGATTCAGTCTCACTAGCTTGACTACTCGAGGAGTTTTGGACTTGTTTAATTTTGAGGTAGCTCTCGATGCGTTCTCCTACTGTCACAAGGTTTGAGAAGCTTGGAAATGAACAGCCTACCATCCTTTACAAATAAGGGTTATGCAAAGTGTCTATGAACATGTCAACCAATTCTCTGTCTAAGAGTGGTGGTCGTACTCTGGATGCTAATTCTCTCCATCGCTATGCATACTCCTTGAAGGATTCAATAATATTCTGGGATATGCTTTAGAACTGCATGCAACTGGGAGCCTCGTCCAAATTATACTCGTATTGCTTTAGAAATGCACTGGCTAAGTCATTCCATGACTGGATACGACTTCTTTCCAAATCCGTGTACCAACTCAAAGATGCTCCACTCAAACTGTCTTGAAATTAGTGAATCATCAGCTTATCATTGCAAGCATGAAAGGTCATTTTTTGGCAGAACATCACCAAATGACGATTTGGGCAACTAAGACCTGTGTACTTCTCGAATTTGGGTACCTTGAATTATGGAGGAATTACCAAGTCTGGTACTAAGCACATATCAATATCCCTTTTCCTTTTACAATCTATATCCCTTTTCCTCTTCACCCAGTGAGTGCAAATTTTGGATTGTCTTTGGTATTCAACCACAAGTTATCTTGTTTGCCTGTTAAGCCGTCGCTTACATCCTACACAGCTAACTCATGTTTGAATAGGGGCAGCTGTAAACACCCCAAATTTGCCCTCACTAAGTTCACACCATGGCTTGTGATCTTTTCATTTGCATAAGTTCAACCATATCACATCATGTTGCATTTTTAGTCCACTGCATTGGTTCAAGGTCATCTGCATCTAGGGTTTGTGATCTGAGCAATCTATGAGCAATCTGAGCCACTCCAAATGTCTTCAACCATCTCAAGAGGGTCCATGTATGTTCAAGCATCATATTATATCCTCCCAAGATCAAGGAAGTCAAAGAATCACAAGAACTGGCAAAGCATGGAAGCAGAGCCAAGCTTAACTGCACAGATGACCTAAAATTAGGGTTTTGGTTTCAGAGGCCATAACTCCAATATTTTTGGTCATTCTTGTTTCTATTGGTCTCTATATGTTATAAGGATCATACATACCAATTTTCATGAAGAAATTCAATGGGGAAGGCATCTGATCAACAAATGACTTCTTGAGCAAGTCAGTGCAAAATCAGGGCATCTGAGGCCCCCAATCATCCAACCAAAGGGTCTTCTCCATCATTTTGGGTGTATATGATCTTTATTTTATCTTAGAAGAAGTTTGAAGTACACAAAATTGAAGAATTTCAAGCCATTTGCAAAGTTGCCATTTTGGGAAAGTGACTTGTAATGAAAACTTGCCATTTTGGGAAAGTTTTTCAACCTCCTCTTTTTGATTCAAAAATGCTTCAAATGAAAAATTCTTGGTCATGAAAGTTGTAGATTGGATCATTCCCTTTTCAAAAAGTACAATAACTTGACCTAATTCATCATAGAACTCAAGTTATGGCCTTGCAAAGTTGGGAAAAATCACAAAATTTCCCTTATGTGCCAAAGAGGGAAACTTGCAAAACCACTTGCCAAAGCATTTTGTGACTTCAAACACACTTCTAACCATTACACAAACATCATACATGACATAAAATTCAGAATTGCCCAAAGATTTCTCAAGTTTCATGCCTTGATCATTAAGATTTCTCAAAGGGGCCAAAACCTTCATAATTTGCAAAACACCCCATAACTTTCTTCTCTCTTGCTGCCTTGCCTCAAAACTGATCCCATGGACCTCCCTAAAGCCAGCTGCGCAGGACACCCCATTGTCCTTGGCCTGCCATGTGCCCATACCTCAAGTACACCAACTCTTGACTTTATGCATTTTGCCCCATACCAATCAACATAGGCCACCACCCACCCTCTGACCTATCACAGCTTATCATGTGGATCAAAACCAAGCCAAAGCACATAACATTGCAGCCTAACACTTGAGAATCCTCAGCATACACAAAATCCCCCAAATTTGCAAAAGTTATCGAATCTCATAACTCAGCCAACAAACATCAAAATGTTTTCTACCATTCAACTACACAGTCATCACTGATCATTTCCCACCCTTCATTTTGCTTTGAAACTCACCATATCCAAAATACGATTTTCACATCCCTTGAACTGAACCTCTGCCAACTTCATTTTGAGGCCATTTAAACTCCAAACAAACATTGCAAGCTCTTGAGGGGAGTCATTGGAGTTGATTTGAGGCAAAGAACTGGTCAAAAAGTTCCTGGTTTGAAAACTCCACTTCAGGTAACCATGGCATTCATTTTTCCAGAACCTTCATTTTATGTTATAGAATGATTCTATGTGTTCCCCTGGTTACCATGATATGTTTTGTTTCGAAAATGGTTGAGTTTTAAGCATTTCACAAGCTTCTGAAAATTCTGATACCTTTCTGTTTTGCTTTGATTTGTGTTCTTGATGATGAATAAATGAATTTTGTTGCGTGATTCTTGTTGGGGTTGATGTAAGGGTCATTTCTGGAGAGTTAGAGAGCTTAGGGTTGCATATGGAGGGAGATAGAACGTTTGGCTAGTCGGAGAAGATGACCGGAACACTGTTCCGGTCACCTGAAAGTAATTAGGGCTCAGATTAGGGTTTTAATCTTAATTAGTGAAGTTTGAATTCTGGCCCTTGGATAGCGCGGGAAGTCAATTCCCTCCAACCTAAGTTCAAACCTGGGCCCTTAGATTGGCTGACTTTCTCATTTTCTCATTTAAATCAATATTAATTTCATTTGTTTTCTATTTATTTTGAACGAATTTTGAAAAATAGTAAATGATATCAAAAAATTCTGAAAATTTTTATCCAAGCTTTTATTTATTTTCAGAAACGAAAAAAAAATTTATTTTTATTTTTTGCATAAAAAATTATTTTTAAATCATTTAAATGATTATTTTTAATTAGTTAATGAGAATTAATTAATTAAAAATACATTTAGGTATTTAAAAATTCCAAAAAAAATTCAGAGAACATTTTAAAACATTTAGAAATATTTACAAACTCACAAGACAAATTTCTTTTTGGTTTTGGTCATGTTTTTCCAATTTTCATTTGAATTAGGGTTCTTTAAATTGAATATTTTTAACCCTAACTCCAAAAATTCATAACTTTTGATTCAAGTTGAGTTTGTGAATGGTTCTTTTTGCATTGTGTTCTACATACTTTCAAGCTTCTAAGAACATTTTTTTTTCATTTTTATCTTGCATTTTCCATTTGTTTGGTATTTTCCCTTTAGGATCCCCCTTTAAACCCTAGAAATTTAGGAAAATCATAGGTCCTTTAGGGTTTTGCTTTGCATATTGTATGTAAACCCTAATTTGCATCTTCATTTGCACCCATCCTCCATATGCTTGTATAAATGAACTTGCCATGACATTTCTTGCACACAAATGAATTTTAAGACATCTTAAGACATATTTCAATCATGTTTGATCACTGCATCCTTCATTTTCCATGCTTTTTCTTTCATTTGATGCCATATGCATTCATGAACTTTCATGCTTCTTACATGTCTCATTTGCATATTCATTACTTGTATGATCATCCACACTTCATGACATACATTTGCATAATCCCTTAGCATCATTTACATCTTGAATATGCTTCTGGTTTTGGTTTGCATCATTGCATTCATTTCATTTTCATTCCATTCCATTTCCTTTTGTTAACTTTTCAGGTGGTAAGTACTTTGAGAAGTGAATTTGCCTTCACTTCTCATAACCTCTTCTCATCCCTTTTATGCATCATTGCTGCATTTTTATTTGTGTATTTGAGTGAGCTTGCTCATTCATGTTCCTTCTCCTCTTTCTTTCTTCAAGCAAGTTGTCTTCTTAAGTGAAGCAAGTTGTCTTGCTTCTTGTTGCTTCTTTTCATTTCATCTGCTTCTTCCTTGGTGGTTTCTATGAAGATCTTCTTGCAAGCCTCATAAACCCTAGGAACATCCAAGCATGATCATAATTAGGGCTTGATTAGTCCCCCATTAGTTTTACCTTTGTGTCATCTTTGTGTCTTCTCTTCTCACTTCATAATCAAGGACTAAACCTTAAAGGTTGTAAGGCTTTGTGATTAGGGTTATGCCTATATCCTTCTATTAGGATGGAGTGTATAACTCTAATCCTAAGTGTTAAACCCTTAATGTGTTTAAATCCTTTAATCAATCCATCTTAATAATCACTAAGACATCAAGCTTGTAACTTGGGCCTTGCATTAGGGTTCTAATTCTTCCTTAATTGGTTAAGAAGGACTAACCCTAGTGTTAATGGACAAGTCCCCCTCAAGCTGTCTTACAAACCCTAAAATCCATTTCTTGATCTCATCATTAACTAAAATCCACTTTAATAAAGGTTTGTTTTGTCATGAGGTTAATCCCTAATCATGGATTAAGTTGAGGAGCCTTCCTCAGCTTAAATGTTCTCATCTATTATCCTTCTATTAGGATGGTGTAATGGGTCCATTAAATCCTTGATTATGGCTTAAACTCATTACTTAACACTAAACAAAATATCAAAAACATCTAAATAAATACAAGTAGGTTAATGATCTTAATCTTACATCATGGTGATTAAGTGTGAGGTGTTTACTTCATACTTAAGGTATTCTTATCACCCCTAATCAGAGGGATGATGTGATGAGTTTACTAACCCTTGATTTAGGCTTAAGCTCATTAACTTATGACAAACCTCAAAAAGCAATAAAAAACTGAAAACACAAGAACAAACAATAATCGTCTCCTCCGGGATTCTTTTCTCATCATCTTCACTCACGAACGAGAACTCGATTCTTCCATCTAATGCAAGACAGTTAGCACCTGAGCAAGACAGGTCTTACACTTGAGCATAGGCAAGTAAGCAGTTCACAAGTCAATTTACCTACCAGTCTCTTTGAGTCGAACTACGGTGTTCTGACTTCCTCATTGCATAAGAGGATACGTAGGCATAACTTAACAGTTATCGAACAAAAGTCTCTGTATATCCCCCCTTTTTTCCAACATTATTCTTTAAGCCTCATTGTCTTGAGTATTGCATTCTTTCTTTGCACTGACACTCTTTCATTTCACTTCACATTTCTTTTGCACTGACACTTGCATTCTTTTCCAGCTTTTGCACACAAAATAGCACTGACACTACCCCTTTTAAGCACAAATCTTTCAAGCGTGGATCCCATCGAGTACGACGAACAATCTTGGTGCTAATACCTTCCCAGGTTGTAACCAACCCCCTTTCTCAGTTTCTATGGTTCGCGACCGTCTTATCCATCTTTTCTTAGGCTTATGCAGCATTACCTTTCCTTCGGGATAAAAATGCCTAGCTGGCGACTCTTTTCTTTTCAGTTCACCCTTGTGTGTTGTCTCCTTTCACCGACCGTTCGGGTCTGTACCCCTCTTGACCGGGTGTCATTTGGTGGGAGCGACAGCTTGGCGACTCTTCTGGGGATCCTTATATTGTAACCAGGGCTTATGGTTCTTTTTGTGGGTTCCTCTTAGCGCTTGTTTGATTTGTGTTTACTGGGGTGTTATGTGCTATATGTGTTTATGTATTTGTTTTATTCATTGCTTTATGTACAGTATTATTTACTGCTTTCTTTATAGTTTTATGCATCATACTGTCATACTGTCATTGCTGGATCTGGTTTGTTGTTTTGGTGGGTGGGGGTTCCATTGAGAGTTTAAGGTCCTATACCTGGGACCTGAGTGACACCTAGGCTAGAGTGGCTCATATTCTTTCCCATTCCATTTCGGTCTGGTGTGGGAATATGAAACACGGTTCAGATGTGGGTTTCTTCTTGAGAACTCTGTGCTACAGATTTCCTGTAGTGCTAGGGCTATCTGGGAAGCCTGCTAAGTCTGGATGACCTTTGTTATGACCTTCAGAAACTGAGGTGAATTAGAGGAAGATCTTTTATGGTTATTATAAACACTGTACCTCCAGGTTAGAAGTGTTTACACTTCTCATAACTGATCCAAGTCTAAGGATCCTTGTTCTAGAACCTTACCTGTGAGGGGGTTGGGCTGTTTACAGGTTTGTAGGAACCCATGGCCACATCACACCCTGTTACTGTTTTGTTTAAGAGTACTCTGTTGCACCCCAAAATTTGCCCTCACAATACAAGACTTTGTGTTCTAAGAAGGTTCACAAGGTTCACAAGTTTCTCAATTCTTTCAATACCTTTCATGAGGTTCATGAGGTCTACAAGTCACTTCATGAAGGTTCACAAGGTTCACAAGCTTCTCAACACTTATAAGACCTTTCATGAAGTTCATGAAGTCTACAAGTTACTTCTTGAAGGTTCACAAGGTTCACAAGGTTCACAAGCTTCACAATACCTCCCATGAGGTTCACAAGACATTTTATGATGGTTCACAAGGTTCACAAAGTTCACAATTGGTCAAAAGAGTTGACAATTCCCTCAGACAATGCACCTCCTAAGCAGTGCATCCAAAACTAGGGTTTTGACTTTAATCAGGCTAAATGGATTTCCAATACCTCAAGTGAGCTTCATAACCTCTTATATGTATATAAGAACCCCCATGACAAGTTTCAAGACTTTTCTCAAAAGTTTGCTCAGTCAGATGATCAGATAAGTCAAAATCAGTCAATGCAGTCAGAAAGTCAAAATGAGGTCAACTGTGGTCAAACCAAAGTCAAACTTCATGATTTTTTGCCAACATCAAGTATATGAAGTAAAATTCATCATTTTATCAAGGGTTGATCATGATTCATCAAGGAGATTCCAGATCATCAAGAATCAGGAGTTTCTAAATTAGGGTTTCCTCAGTAAAAGTCAACTGAACTTTGACCAGCCATAACTTTCACATACTTCATCACCAAGTCTCCATACAAAGCTCATTTTGAAGTAAATTGAATCCTCTACAACTTTGATCTTGCAAGTTAAGCCCAAAAATGCTTCATTTGGAAGATATGAGCTAAGACATTATAGGTCATTTCAAAAGTCAACAAAAAGTCAACAACTTCAAAAGGGCATAACTTGAGATTGGTAAATGATATGGACATGAAACCAGTGGGGTTGGTTAGAGGACTCTTCAAGCTTTCCAAAATGTCCAAGAACACCCTCATACCATTAAAATTGAGGGAGATGTGCCCTTGCAAAGTTGGGAAATTTTATGATGGTTTATGTTGAAAATGGAGGTTTAAAACCACTTCTTTCCAAATGGGCTGGCCAAATTGTGATCCAATCCATACCATATCATCATGCACGACCCAATTGATTAAAAATCATAATTTTTATTATTTTATTTTTATTTATTTTGATTTAATTCATAAAAAATCATTTTAAATAAATATAAAATATGAAAATATATTTTTGGATGAAGATTGAGCTTCTAGAATCTCATCAATATTGATTGAAGGTGAAAGAGAAAGAAATCATGTGATTGATCCAAAAATAGCAAGCTTTCATGATCCAATATTTGAATTTCATGGCATAATCTTTTTCAATCTTCAAATATCCAAACTTCCATACAACCAATGATTTTTTCTGACCTAAATGATTCACATATAAGTACTGATCACAACCCTAGCCCTCAGACACGGATTGGCAGCCTCATAGTGTAAGTTCAAAACCTCAAAAATTCATCAAAAATTGATATTCGGATTCTTCAATCCAAGAGGTTTCAAGGTAAAATAAAGACATAGACGTGTTCTTTGATCATCACTGAAGCTAAACCAATACTCATTTGCATCAAGAACTCTCCCATTGGCATAATCCGATTCAAATTATTCATGATATTTCAATTTTTCGATTCTGTTTATTTGTGCATTGTTAATGAATTTTGTTTGAGTTTTTGTGTTTGTGAGGTTCCAAGGATCGAATCTGGACAAGAAACTTGAAGTTTCATGACCTAATGGACAAACGGCCATAGTTAGGGTTTTGAGTTCAAAAATGGGGTTATTCGATTCACCCAATTTAAATGAATTCCATGGACATAATTGACTTGTACAGGTTGTAGGGGACTCAAAGGTGTCTTTGATTTGATAAATTGATGTTGTTTGATGGTAGTTTGAAAAACGCAGGGTATGTGTGCATGAAAATTCGCAGGTAAATTCCTAGCTATATTCGCAGCAAAGTTCGCAGTTCTGGAGGTAGAAGATGACCTCTTCCCGCGCGTGTTTAAATTCAAATTATTTGTATTCTATTTTATTAATTGTTTGCTGTTTAAAGTCACACAACTTGTGTTGTCCCAGTGGATGGAGGGAGCGTATGCAGTGGCTTGGTCTGGGGTTCGATTCCCCGTTTGTGACATTTTGCTTGTTTATTTTGTTTATTTCACAGGTTTAACATATAACCAATTATAGTCACCATATAATCAGATGGGCTCTTCCAGCCGGGTGGTGATGTGTGCGTGTGAATATTCAAAGGTCCTGGGTTCAATCCTCCCCCAGGCCTTTTTATTTCTTTTATTTTCCAGGTTTTTGTGACAAAGATCAAAAGCAACTATTCTCCTCTCTCTTTCACCTACGTACACAATGGCTTGGTGGTGGTTCTTCTTGCTGGCAAACACACTGACCTGGGTTCAAATCCCAGTCAGGTAAGTTTTTTTTTCATATTCTTTTTATTTTTATTTTTTTTTTATTATTCTATTAATTAAATTAAATATAGTTTTGTATATATGTTTTTTTCTAAATAATTAAAAAACAATGAAGCATGTTTAATATTTTTTTCAAATTTCTAAAATATATAAATTTTCATAAATTATGTTTTTACATCTTGTGATTGAATTATAAATGTATGTATGTAATTTTGTATTATAAATTAAACCCTAAGATTATTTTTTCTAAACAAACCCTAAAAATATTTTCTAAAACAAACCCTAATTTTCAAAAACTCTAATTTATTCTTTTTAAAGTACTTGTAAAAAAACCCTAATTATTTATTTATTCTTAATATAAATTATCATGTATTTATTTAATCTAATCTTTAATATAATTAATTTGTTGTAAATATAATTATGACTTGTTTTTTATATAATTTGCAAATATATTTTATATACTATGCTTATAGTTTATTTCTTATAATATGTAAAATATTTTTTTAGGACTTTTGTTTAGAAATAATTTAACTTCTAATAATTAAAATTTATAATTATGATACACTTAAAATAATTTAATAATTTGTGAATATAATTGTCTACATTGAAAAAATTTGTTAATCTTTTATTTTTATTTTGGCTAACTTCATTTATTTAAATATTGTTACTAACCATATTATTATTTATTTTTGCTTCATTAATCTTATATATTATTATTATTTATTATTTACTAACCTCACTTATTTTATTATTACTAATTTTTGATTATTATTTGATATTATTATTATTTTAACTAACCCTATTTTCTAATTTTTATTACTACTAACCCATTATTTATTTATTGCTAATTTATTATTTTTGCTTATTATTTATATTTTTGCTATTTATTTTAATTTGCTTATTATAATTATTATGTAATTGCTTCTTGGTGTAATTTTGTAAATATTTAAATATTTAACTTTTATGTTATGGTTAGTAATTTAGGGAGTGCAAAACATGTATTCTATTTAAAAATAAATTTAGATCACTTTAATTATAAGATAAATAATATTGAACACTCACACACGTAAGTCGATTTTTAATCGCCATCTCACTTTCTAAGGTTATCCCTCAAGTTGCCTAAATCATAAGGTCAAGTGGGGTGTATAAAGCAAGTCCCTTTAAAAGAAAAAACCATCAAGTCCCTAATGGTTGCCTTTAAAGATCAAGTCCCTTCGAATAATGATGATAGTCCCTCCTATATGCTTAATACACCCCACAGTTGCCTTCAAAACAGATGTCCCTCATATGTCCCTTACATCCAAGGTAATGACTACCTGCTCCTTAATAGTAGGGATAGTCTTACCACTTAAAGGATAAAGAACAAGAAAGACTTAAAATTTTAGGGTAGGTTCCTCTTATGTACTTGCTCACTTCAAAAACTTTTCAAACTCTTCACAATTTCAAACAAATTTTCAAAAACAAGTTTTTACGCATCCGTACATGGATCATTATCAACTATTATGAAAATTTTTCTATTCACACACACTACACTTTCAAAAACAATTCAAAAGTGAGCTAAGTAACTAAGAGCCCATGGATAACCATGGATGTAAAGGGTGCTAACACCTTCCCTTTACATAACCTACCCCCCGGACCCAAAAATATTCTCTTAAGGTCTTTCCTGTTCTTTTATACCCTTTCCTTTTGGATAAAATAAAATTCGGTGGCGACTCTTGCTATCCGCAACATAACTAAAGTCAGTTCTCCCACCGTGTTACAGAACTGGCGACTCTGCTGGGGACTTAAATTTAAGAGGGGTACCCTTAGGAATTAAGATCACTTTCATATTGTTTGATTTGTTTGCTTTATATTATCTTGTTGGGGTGCTCTTATGTGTGAAAGGTCCTAACCCGGATCTAGTGTACCTTAGGTAAATGGCAATAGACCAAGGAAATTGTACGACGTATATCGATACGGTTGATCTGGTGGCCATAGTTAGTGCGACTTCTTGGTTGGTGCTTATGTTCCTTAAGTCAAGTTGAGGATAATATGAGGCTGCCATATGTTGTCAATGCACTAACTAACTTTTAGAACCCTAGTTAACTCATCTTGGCCTTTAGAAGGTAGTGAGGTAACCGGCTTTGGTGCAGACTGAAGTTGGTTGACACTCGATACTACGCTCATTGAGATTCTAAACTTGGAGGGTTTTGGTTGGCAAGTAAGTTGCCTTCTGATCAACCACCCTTGTGAAGGATCAATGATATTGAGATCCCTTAGAACCCGGTTACTTTTGTAGGACAGGATGAACCATCTAAACTTCAGAGGAGGGTACTTACCTTAAACCTCATGCAAGCCTTTAAACCTAGGGCTATGGTGTGACTTGTTTGTGTGTGCCACATGTTTGTGATTGAACATAACATCATGACATCATCATGCATCATAAGCATAGCATTTTCACTAACCATTTCAAGGACCAAATGATTTATCTTTGTTCTTTGTTGCAGGTCATGGCTTCTGCTCGTAGAAACACCATCAGGATCAACTTTGTGGGGATACCTCCCAAGCTTAAAGAGTTGGTTTCTCAAGTGTCTGATCATTCCCAGTTCATCAAGAGACATGGTCACCTATTGGATCTAGTCACTTCAGGGTTCAATGAAGACATGATGAGTGTCCTGTTTCAGTTCTTTGACCCTAAGCACCATTGCTTTACATTCCCTGACTATCAGCTAGTTCCAACCATGGAGGAGTTCTCTAAACTTCTGGGCATACCTGTTCTAGATCAAAGACCCTTCACAGGCCTTGAGAAGGAGCTTAAACCAGAGGTTATTGCTGCAGCTCTACATCTGAAGAAGTCTGACATTGTTCTAGAAACGAGAAGTGGAGTCAAGGGTATTCTTGCCAAGGTGCTAATGGATAAGGCTCAAATGTTCTTGAAGGCCATGAGCTATGATGCTTTTGAGGAGATCTTAGCCTTGCTGATATATGGCTTAGTATTGTTCTCCAATCCAGATCAGTTCATAGATGTTCATGCCATCAACATTTTCCTGAGTCACAATCCAGTGCCTACATTGCTTGGAGATATCCTGCATTCTCTTCACACCCGTACTACAAGGGCAAGAGGAACTTTGATGTGTTGCATACCTTTACTTTCTAGGTGGTTTATTTCTCACCTTCCTCGCTCCGTAATGAAGAATGAGAAAGGGTTCAGATGGTCCAAGAGGATCATGTCACTTTCACACTCAGATATCCATTGGTGCTCCAGATCTATGGAGAACGTCACCATCATTGACCGTTGTGGGGAGTTCCCTAATGTGCCACTTCTAGGCATAAGAGGAGGCATCACCTACAACCCCTCTCTAGCTTTACGACAGTTTGGTTACGCCCGGAGTGATGGTCCACATGATATGTTGATTCAGGGCATTGTATTTGACTACGACAACGATCTTCAGGGTTACCATCAGAGATTCATACGAGCTTGGGGAAAGGTAAACAGGGTTGACAGCAAGACACTGGAGCCTAAGTACACTATTCCTATGGAGGCTTATCTCAAATGGGTACGATCTCGTGCTCAGACACTCATGATGCCATATCCTGCCGTCCTACCAGTTACCATGGAACCTGTTGCTGAAGGAGACACAGCTTATACCATCCTTCACCCAGACATGCCTACTGATATGGAAGACTTGCAGAGATCATGGATCCAACTGAAGGAGCAAAAGGATACTTTCGAGGCTCATTACAAAGCAAGCCAAGCAAGAATCCTGGAACTAACAAAGCAACTTCATGAGGAACGGAACCTCAACTCATACCTCAACACAAAGAGGAAACGTCCATGGGAGACTTAAAACCCCATCTTTTGTACTTATTTTATTTCATTTTTTTGTAAGCCTAAAAGGCAAAACAAAGTTATTACTAATAAAAGTTTACTTTCATGTTTGTCTAAGCAAATTTAAATCCTGCGGTCCTTGAAAACATTGCATATGCATTACCATATCATTTCATTGCATCACAGGTTTATAATTGTGCACAGGTTTCTCATCTTCTCGCTGTTTATTTCAGCAATGGCTCTTGAACAATCAGTTAAGGATCTCTAGGCACAAAATGCACAGTTCCAAGAGCTGATCTTGAACCTGTCCAAGGGGCAGGATGAATTGAAGGCACTGCTGGCCAAGAAGACTAAGAAGACTAGAAGGTCTGCTGGGTTGATTAACATGGGAGGAAGGTTCAAAGGTCTTGCCAAGACCAAAGAACCAACTGAAGACTATGAATCTGAGGAATCTGAGCAAGAGGTAGGCAGTCTCCACCATACAATAGGGGACTCTGACTCTGAGGCTAATTACTACCATGAGCCTAATGAAGACAAATTCAAGATGCTGGTGGATAGGATGGATGCCATGGAGTTGCAGAAGTCATCTGGGCTGGATTTTGAGGATTTGAGTCTGATATCTGGGGTAGTCATACCCATTGGTTTCAAGGTTCCAACATTTGTTGTCTATGATGGGGTCTCTTGTCCCAAGTTGCATCTGAGGTCCTATGTCAGAAGGATTCAACCCCACATTGCTGATAAGAAGTTGTGGATCCACTTTTTTCAAGAGAGCTTATTTGGAGCTCAGTTGGAGTGGTATTATCAGTTGGAGAGTGTTAACATCAGAGACTGGAATGATCTTGCTGAAGCTTTCTATAAGCAGTATCAATACAATGCTGACTTAGCCCCCACTCGCATGCAGCTTCAGAGCATGTCTATGGGTGCCAAAGAAAGTTTTAAAGAGTATGCTCAGAAGTGGAGAGATTTAGCTGGAAGAGTTCAACCCCCTTTGACTGACAGGGAATTGGTTGATATGTTCATGTGTACGCTGAATGGTCCATTTTACAGTCATCTCATTGGAAGCTCATCATCTGGCTTCACTGAGTTGATCATGACAGGAGAGCGAGTAGAGAATGGTATAAATAATGGTAAGATCCAAGTGGGTGCTTCCTCATCAGGTGCTGCAAAGAAGCCTCCCACTGGGAAGAAAGAATCTAATGCTGTTTATGGTCAGCCTGATCGTAACAGAAGGCATCAGTCTGTTAGTGCAGTTCATATTTCAAATCCAACTCCTGCAACAACAGAGCAGCCACAGGGCAACCAACAGAGGGCTAGAAGGCAGTTCACGAAGATCAACATGTCAATGGCTCAGGCATTGCAACACTTGTTGAAGGCTGAACTCATTACTTTGAAAGAGGCTCCTCAGAATCCCAATGTTACCTCTCCCAGGTACAATCCCAATGCACGATGTGCATATCATTCAAACTGTCAGGGACATGATACTAATAACTGCTGGATCCTGAAGAATAAAATTCAAGATATGATTGATGCTGGAGAAATTGAGTTTGATCCTCCGGGTACTCCCAATGTAATTACTGCTCCAATGCCAAATCACGAGAAGACTGTCAATGTTATTGATGAAGATCTACATGTCTATTCAGTTATGGAGTTGACCACACCACTGTCTGTTATCAAAAAGAGGTTAGTACAAGCTGGGATCTTTCCAGATTGTCGTGAAGATTGTTTGTATTGTACCTATAAGCCGGATAGTTGCTTCATATTGAGAGATGGAATTCAACGTCTCATGGATAAATATACTATAGTGTTTGAGAAGACTCCGTCGTCTGTAGAAAGTATGGTGGATCATCTGACTCAAGGTAAGAAGACTGAAGAGGTTGACATGGTTGACAAAGTACCAATAAGAATCACTTCAAAGGGTCCCATTAAAATCACTCATCAGGGTCCAATCAAGATTACTGCTGAAGGTCCCGTGAAAGTTGTTGCTGAAGCCAGAGTAGCTCCTGTGGTCATTACTACTCCTGGTCCTATTCCGTATACGTCTGACAAAGTTGTGCCTTGGCATTATGGATCTGATGTTTACATCCATGGTGTTAAGCAAGAGCCTTTATCTGATGTGCCTGTTGATGTTGACAATATTGCTGGATCTAGCAAGATCACTCGTAGTGGAAGAGTCTTCTCTCCTCCAGTTGCTTCTAAGAATGCAGTTACTCCTGCTGCTACCTCCACCACTGATGCTCAGGGAAATGGTCCTGTTATTGAGCCTGTATCTACTGATGTGCCAGCTGCTGATGACCTCTCTAAGCAGATGGAAGAAGTATTGAAAATCATTCGCAAGAGTGATTATGACATTATTGATCAGTTGGGGCATACTCCCTCAAAGATTTCTATGCTGTCTTTGTTTCTGAAGACTGCTCATGTACCCAGTGCAATTTCTGTTGACCAATTTGAGAACTGTGTTGCCCACTTGACCTATGACAATGGGTTAGGGTTTTCTGATGTTGATTTGACCCCTGCCAAGAGAGATCATAACAGGGCCTTGCATATTTCAATTGAATGCAGGGGCACTACCTTGTCACATGTGCTGATAGATAATGGTTCCTCTTTGAATGTGTTGCCTAAGGAAGTCCTGAACAAGCTGAGTCCTGAAGATGCTGTGTTGAAGCCCAGTAATATTGTGGTGAAGTCTTTTGATGGTTCTAGAAGAGTAGTACATGGGGAAATTGATCTTCCAATCAAAGTTGGCTCCCAGGTGTTTACTGCTACATTTTATGTGATGGATATTCGTCCTTCATACTCTTGTCTGCTTGGTCGTCCTTGGATCCATGGGGCAGGTGCTGTGACCTCTACATTGCACCAAAAGTTGAGATATCCGGTGGATGGAAAGGTTGTTACTGTCTATGGAGAAGAAGAATACTTTGTCAGCCATGTAAATACTTTCAAGTATCTGGAAATGGAAGGTGAATACATTGAGACTCCGTGTCAGACATTTGAAGTGGTTCCCTGGGTTGTTAATGATTATGTAGCTCCTCCTGTTGTGAAGAAAGTTCCTGTGGTCACCAGAAAGCCTCCAACAATGGCAATGGCTTCCCTCAATGATGCTAGAGCTGTGGTGGATGAAGGTGGTTGTACTATTTGGGGTCAGCTTCCTGATATTCCATACAAGTCTGACAAGTTTGGTTTGGGTTTCACTGCAGAGTCCCAGAAGGCTGTTCGTCATGCTCGTGCTGCTCGTATCACTAGTCAAGGGGTTGTGAAAGACCAGATTAACGCTGTGGGAGATCTAGATGAAGACTACAACTTGGATGCATGTATTTTTTCTACTGTGGGTGCTGGACTCAATAATTGGAAAGCTGAAGATGTTATCCCTATCTCCTTTAGTCAGGAGTAAATACTATTACTATGTTATGCTTTTAAGTTTGTAATTTCTTGAACAATAAAACTTTCAAGCCATATGCCTTACCCGGGGCACAATGGTGTTTGTTACGGGCTGTCATTTCATTTGCATACCTCATTCAATAAAATCAGTGGACGTTTTGCTTTCGTAAATGTTGTGTTCCTTGTCTTTCTTTTTCTTTTATTTTTGTTTTATCAGCTATGTTTTCTTACACACACCCACATCACTAAAATGCAGATCCTCATCCACTCTGGATCCTGTTGATAACAGTTCTACTATTGCCAATTATAATTTCGAGAATCCGATCTATCAAACTGAAGACGGAAATGAGGACGATTGTGAAATACCTGTAGAGCTTGCTAGGTTGTTACAACAAGAAGAGAAAGCTATACAGCCACATGAAGAGCCAGTCGAAATTGTGAATCTGGGAACTGAAGAAAACAGAAAAGAGGTCAAGATAGGGGTTGATTTAGAGGACAGTGTCAAGAGCAGATTGATTCAGATGTTATGTGACTATGTGGAGATCTTTGCTTGGTCTTATGAAGATATGCCAGGGTTGGATACAGACATTGTGGTTCACCGTTTGCCAGTGAAAGAAGATTGTCATCCAAAGAAGCAGAAGGTTCGTCGTATGCGTCCTGAAATGTCAGAAAAGATCAAGGCAGAGGTAATGAAACAGATCAATGCAGGGTTCTTAGCAGTGACTTCTTATCCTCAGTGGGTTGCCAATGTGGTACCAGTTCCTAAGAAAGATGGTAAGGTACGTATGTGTGTGGACTACAGAGATTTGAACAAGGCCAGCCCTAAAGATGACTTTCCACTTCCTCATATTGATATTCTGGTAGACAACACTGCTCAGCATAAGGTATTCTCTTTTATGGATGGTTTCTCTGGTTACAATCAAATCAAGATGGCACCTGAAGATATGGAGAAGACAACATTTGTAACACAGTGGGGCACCTTTTGCTATAAGGTAATGCCATTTGGTTTGAAGAATGCAGGGGCAACATATCAGCGTGCTATGGTGGCTTTGTTTCATGATATGATTCATCATGAGATAGAGGTGTATGTGGATGATATGATAGCCAGGTCTCAGAATGAAGAACAACATCTTGATCATCTGCACAAGTTGTTTGAGAGGTTGAAGAAATACAAGTTGAGATTGAATCCAAACAAGTGTACTTTTGGAGTTAGATCTGGTAAACTCCTGGGTTTCATTGTCAGCGGAAAAGGTATTGAAGTGGATCCTGCAAAAGTAAAAGCTATACGAGAAATGCCAGCTCCCCGTACTGAAAAGGAGGTTAGAGGTTTCTTGGGACGATTGAACTACATTGCAAGATTTATCTCCCAATTAACTACCATTTGTGAGCCAATCTTCAAGTTGTTGAAGAAAGATCAGGTAATGGAGTGGAATGATGAGTGCCAGACTGCATTTGATGAAATCAAGAAGTATCTGCTAGAACCACCAATTTTGATGCCACCAGTTGATGGAAGACCCTTGATTATGTACTTAACAGTGTTAGACAACTCAATGGGGTGTGTGTTGGGGAAACATGACGAGTCTGGTCGAAAAGAGCAGGCAATATACTACCTTAGCAAAAAGTTTACCGACTGTGAAACAAGATACTCACTGCTCGAGAAAACTTGCTGCGCTTTGGCATGGGCTGCTCGCCGACTAAGACAGTATATGCTGACCCATACTACCTTGTTGATTTCGAAGATGGATCCAATCAAGTACATATTTGAGAAACCTGCTCTCTCCGGAAGAATTTCAAGATGGCAAATGATCTTGACAGAATATGACATACAGTATACTACTCAGAAGGCCATTAAAGGAAGTGTTGTTGCTGATCATTTGGCTCATCAAGCAGTGGATGATTATCAGTCAATGAATTTTGAGTTTCCTGATGAAGATATTATGATTATTACCAAAGAACCTGAACAATATGACGGACCTGAACAAGGATCCCGATGGACTATGGTTTTTTATGGTGCCTCTAATGCACTTGGTAATGGTGTTGGTGTTGTGATTAATTCCCCTGAAGGTTGTCATACCCCGATTACTGCCAGACTTTGTTTCCATTGTACCAATAACATGGCTGAGTATGAGGCATGTATCCTGGGTATTAAAGCTGCTATTGATATGAAGATTCAGTTCCTTGATGTGTATGGAGATTCAGCCCTGGTAATAAGTCAGATTAAAGGAGATTGGGATACCAAGCATGATAACCTCATTCCTTATAGAGAGCATGTGTTGTCTTTGATCCCACATTTCAAAGAGATTACTTTTGAACATATTCCACGAAGAGAGAATCAGTTGGCAGATGCATTGGCCACCATGGCATCTATGTTCGAGATCAGTTGGGATGATGAAGCTCCCAAGATTACTATTGATAGATTTGAAAAGCCTGCATACTGCAATGAGATTGACACTGAAGGGGCAGAGGAGAAGCCTTGGTTCTATGAAGTGAAAAGATATCTTGAAGCTCAGGAGTTCCCTGAAGGGGCATCTGTCAAAGATAGGAAGTTTCTGAGAAGGTTTGCTGCTAAGTTCTTCTTGAGTAATGGGATTCTATACAAGCGCAATCATGATTCAACTTTGCTTCGTTGTGTGGATAAGAAGGAAGCAATTGAGATTATGGAAGATATGCATGATGGGATTTTTGGTACTCATTCTAGTGGTCATACTATGGCAAAGAAGATATTGAGAGCAGGTTACTATTGGTCTACCATGGAAGCTGATTGCTATCAACACTCTAGAACATGTCACAAGTGTCAAATCTATGCTGATAAAGTTCATGTACCTCCATCACCATTGAATGTGTTGACTGCTCCTTGGCCCTTTGCCATGTGGGGCATTGATATGATTGGTGAGATCAAGCCTACTGCTTCTAATGGGCATCGTTTCATCCTGGTTGCTATTGATTACTTCACGAAGTGGGTGGAGGCAGCTTCATTTGCATCTGTTACCAAGAATGTCGTGGCTCGGTTCATTAAGAATAATCTCATATGTAGGTATGGCATCCCTGAAAGGATTATCACTGACAATGGCTCTAATCTGAACAACACTATGATTACTGATCTCTGCACGCAGTTCAAGATTAAGCATCACAACTCTTCTCCGTATCGTCCAAAGATGAATGGGGCAGTTGAAGCTGCTAATAAGAACATTAAGAAGATTGTACAGAAGATGACTGTTACTTACAAGGATTGGCATGAGATGTTACCATTTGCTCTTCATGGTTATCGTACTACAATACGTACTTCAACAGGGGCAACCCCATTCTCCTTGGTCTATGGTATGGAAGCAGTTCTACCCATTGAAGTTCAGATTCCCTCCTTAAGAATTATGAAGGATGCAGGCTTGGATGAAGATGAGTGGATTCAGACTCGACTGGATCAGTTAAATTTGATTGATGAGAAGAGGTTAGCAGCAGTTTTTCATGGCCAGATGTACCAGAAAAGGATGATCAAAGCTTTTGATAAGAAGGTTAAGCCAAAGGTATATCAGGTTGGTGACTTGGTAATCAAGCGTATCATATTACCACAGGGTGATCCTAGGGGCAAGTGGACTCCAACATATGAAGGACCATTTGTAGTCAAGACAGTGTTCTCAGGAGGTGCCATGATACTGACTACAATGGATGGTGAAGACTTTCCACAGCCTGTGAACGCAGACATAGTTAAAAAATACTACGCATAAAAGGAGACCCGCTAGGTTGACAGGCCTAGGCAAAAATAAGGGCATCCCGGCAAACCAAAAGGGTTTGGGAAAAAATTAGGGATATATATAAAAAAAAGATGTACACCCGGCAAGTCGAAAACCTGAAAAGGCGGCTTGGGTTAAAAAGGGTATCCCGGTGGATTGAAAACCCGAAAGGGCAATCCAGGCAAAAGTTAGGGATTAAAGCGTATGACTATGTCTCGTTTGGATCACCCATGAAACTGCAACCAGTTGTACTACTTACTCAAGCTTGAACAGATAAAGCTCAATCCAATCGTTTTCGTCTCAACAGCAGAAGATGAGATACTTGAAGATAATGGCAATAGTAGAATTGAAACTCAATAGGATTGTTTCCCACATAACTGCTTCTCTTTTATAAAAACTTTATGACAAAATCCTCTTACTAGGGTTTATGTCTCCTTGTACAAACTTACCCGTGTATGGGTCACTTTTTGATATAAATAAATTCCATCTTTTGAATCCAGATTTACTTTTACCCTATTTACATAAGCGAAACGTCCATTGGTTGTGTTCGAATGTATGTATGCTTTTGAGTATGATTGATGTTTACCAAAAATGCATGAATGCTTAATATGATTGATGTTTACCAGAAATGCATGAAAATGCAGTAATAGTATTTACTAAGGACGAACGAGGGAAGGATTTCAACGAAGCTTCGCCGGTTCATCTTTACAAGACAGTTACAAACCCTCAGTAGGACGAATCCATCTTCACAAAGTCTCATCTCCCCTGGAATTTATATCCATCTCTTTTATCCTCATACGGATATACGGGAATTTACTTTCCAATAAAGGTACGACGAACGAAGATGGGAGGTTATGTATACCTTGCTATCCCCAGCAGACGGGAGGTTATATATACCTTGTTATCCCCAGCAGACGGGAGGTTATATATACCTTGCTATCCCCAGCATACGGGAGGTTATCTATACCCTGTTATCCCCAGCAGACGTAAGGTTATGTATAATATATTCTTCAACAACGAATCGGGATTTATTTTCCCTGGCCAGCAGTTGTTATACGAAGATATCCAGGCGCTTCCGGCAGTATCATATCATACATACACCATTTACATCATACCATAACATACATATACATGAGTGCATAATACATTACCTAAGTGCATCATATTATACATGCATACATAATGCATAAACTAATATTATTATACAGAATGTTACCTTGTTTTCAGGGTAATTATCCAACAAACAAACTTATGATCATCAGGACTGCTCTATCCTCCTGAAAGCTTATAATCTCATCAGGACTGCTCAATCCTCTTGAAGACATGCTGTTACATCAGGATTACTCCAGTCTCCTGAAAGCATATCATTAATATCATCAGGATTGCTCTATCCTCCTAAAGACATGCTGTTACATCAGGATTACTCCAGTCTCCTGATAGCATATCATATTATTACCTCAGGATTACTCCAGTCTCCTAACAGCTTTTTATTACCTCAGGATTGCTTCACCCTCCTGAAATCATATCATTACCGCAAGATTGCCCCATCCTCTTGATAGCTATCCTCATTGCTCCTGGACTGCTTCACCCTCCAAGACGTATTTCAGAAGAACAAATCCTGACGTTCTTTCGATCCTCAAGAGCAAATACTGACGCTCTTTTGGCTACTTGTTCAAGACATTTTCAGAGGAACTAATCCTGACGTTCTTTTGATCCTTAAGAGCAAATCCTGACGCTCTTTTAACCCATTGTTCAAGACATCTTTCAGAAGAACAAATCCTGACGTTCTTTTGACCCTTAAGAGCAAATCCTGACGCTCTTTTGACCCCTTGTTCAAGACTTTTTCAGAAGAACAAATCCTGACGTTCTTTTGACTCTTAAGAACAAATCCTGACGTTCTTTTGATCTTGGAGAGTAGGCAAACGGTCTGCATAAAGGTCCGCTCCCTAGTCCAAGATATTTCCAGAAGAGATAATCATCACAAGATTTATTTCTACTGATCCATCCAACAATTCAAATCATGTGGCATAAATGATTCAGAGACGGCTTATACAAAGACCTAGTACTAAGATCCAGTATCAACACAAAGCTATCATCATATCCAGTTCTTTAGATGGCATCTCTAAGCCCATCACCATTTCTTCTAAGTGGCATCTTTAAGCCCACTCAAGCATATACAACCAAACATCAATATCATGCTATGCACTGGTGAGTGCAAATTTTTGGGCTTTTGTGTTCAATCCCCTTCAACCTTCCAGGTCACGACTGGCAAATGTACCAATCTAACCCCTCAGGTTTCAGAAAATTGAACAGGGGCAGCTGTTGCACCCCAAAATTTGCCCTCACAATACAAGACTTTGTGTTCTAAGAAGGTTCACAAGGTTCACAAGTTTCTCAATGCTTTCAATACCTTTCATGAGGTTCATGAGGTCTACAAGTCACTTCATGAAGGTTCACAAGGTTCACAAGCTTCTCAACACTTATAAGACCTTTCATGAAGTTCATGAAGTCTACAAGTTACTTCTTGAAGGTTCACAAGGTTCACAAGGTTCACAAGCTTCACAATACCTCCCATGAGGTTCACAAGACATTTTATGATGGTTCACAAGGTTCCCAAAGTTCACAATTGGTCAAAAGAGTTGACAATTCCCTCAGACAATGCACCTCCTAAGCAGTGCATCCAAAACTAGGGTTTTGACTTTAATCAGGCTAAATGGATTTCCAATACCTCAAGTGAGCTTCATAACCTCTTATATGTATATAATAACCCCCATGACAATTTTCAAGACTTTTCTCAAAAGTATGCTCAGTCAGATGATCAGATAAGTCAAAATCAGTCAATGCAGTCAGAAAGTCAAAATGAGGTCAACTGTGGTCAAACCAAAGTCAAACTTCATGATTTTTTGCCAACATCAAGTATATGAAGTAAAATTCATCATTTGATCAAGGGTTGATCATGATTCATCAAGGAGATTCCAGATCATCAAGAATCAGGAGTTTCTAAATTAGGGTTTCCTTAGTAAAAGTCAACTGAACTTTGACCAGCCATAACTTTCACATACTTCATCACCAAGTCTCCATTAAAAGCTAATTTTGAAGGAAATTGAATCCTCTACAACTTTGATCTTGCAAGTTAAGCCCAAAAATGCTTCATTTGGAAGATATGAGCTAAGACATTATAGGTCATTTCAAAAGTCAACAAAAAGTCAACAACTTCAAAAGGCCATAACTTGAGATTGGTAAATGATATGGACATGAAACCAGTGGGGTTGGTTAGAGGACTCTTCAAGCTTTCCAAAATGTCCAAGAACACCCTCATACCATTAAAATTGAGGGAGATGTGCCCTTGCAAAGTTGGGAAATTTTATGATGGTTTATGTTGAAAATGGAGGTTTAAAACCACTTCTTTCCAAATGGGCTGGCCAAATTGTGATCCAATCCATACCATATCATCATGCACGACCCAATTGATTAAAAATCATAATTTTTATTATTTTATTTTTATTTATTTTTATTTAATTCATAAAAAATCATTTTAAATAAATATAAAATATGAAAATATATTTTTGGATGAAGATTGAGCTTCTAGAATCTCATCAATATTGATTGAAGGTGAAAGAGAAAGAAATCATGTGATTGATCCAAAAATAGCAAGCTTTCATGAGCCAATATTTGAATTTCATGGCATAATCTTTTTCAATCTTCAAATATCCAAACTTCCATACAACCAATGATTTTTTCTGACCTAAATGATTCACATATAAGTACTGATCACAACCCTAGCCCTCAGACACGGATTGGCAGCCTCATAGTGTAAGTTCAAAACCTCAAAAATTCATCAAAAATTGATATTCGGATTCTTCAATCCAAGAGGTTTCAAGGTAAAATAAAGACATAGACATGTTCTTTGATCATCACTGAAGCTAAACCAATACTCATTTGCATCAAGAACTCTCCCATTGGCATAATCCGATTCAAATTATTCATGATATTTCAATTTTTCGATTCTGTTTATTTGTGCATTGTTAATGAATTTTGTTTGAGTTTTTGTGTTTGTGAGGTTCCAAGGATCGAATCTGGACAAGAAACTTGAAGTTTCATGACCTAATGGACAAACGGCCATAGTTAGGGTTTTGAGTTCAAAAATGGGGTTATTCGATTCACCCAATTTAAATGAATTCCATGGACATAATTGACTTGTACAGGTTGTAGGGGACTCAAAGGTGTCTTTGATTTGATAAATTGATGTTGTTTGATGGTAGTTTGAAAAACGCAGGGTATGTGTGCATGAAAATTCGCAGGTAAATTCCTAGCTATATTCGCAGCAAAGTTCGCAGTTCTGGAGGTAGAAGATGACCTCTTCCCGCGCGTGTTTAAATTTAAATTATTTGTATTCTATTTTATTAATTGTTTGCTGTTTAAAGTCACACAACTTGTGTTGTCCCAGTGGATGGAGGGAGCGTATGCAGTGGCTTGGTCTGGGGTTCGATTCCCCGTTTGTGGCATTTTGCTTGTTTATTTTGTTTATTTCACAGGTTTAACATATAACCAATTATAGTCACCATATAATCAGATGGGCTCTTCCAGCCGGGTGGTGATGTGTGCGTGTGAATATTCAAAGGTCCTGGGTTCAATCCTCCCCCAGGCCTTTTTATTTCTTTTATTTTCCAGGTTTTTGTGACAAAGATCAAAAGCAACTATTCTCCTCTCTCTTTCACCTACGTACACAATGGCTTGGTGGTGGTTCTTCTTGCTGGCAAACACACTGACCTGGGTTCAAATCCCAGTCAGGTAAGTTTTTTTTTCATATTCTTTTTATTTTTATTTTTTTTTTATTATTCTATTAATTAAATTAAATATAGTTTTGTATATATGTTTTTTTCTAAATAATTAAAAAACAATGAAGCATGTTTAATATTTTTTTCAAATTTCTAAAATATATAAATTTTCATAAATTATGTTTTTACATCTTGTGATTGAATTATAAATGTATGTATGTAATTTTGTATTATAAATTAAACCCTAAGATTATTTTTTCTAAACAAACCCTAAAAATATTTTCTAAAACAAACCCTAATTTTCAAAAACTCTAATTTATTCTTTTTAAAGTACTTGTAAAAAAACCCTAATTATTTATTTATTCTTAATATAAATTATCATGTATTTATTTAATCTAATCTTTAATATAATTAATTTGTTGTAAATATAATTATGACTTGTTTTTTATATAATTTGCAAATATATTTTATATACTATGCTTATAGTTTATTTCTTATAATATGTAAAATATTTTTTTAGGACTTTTGTTTAGAAATAATTTAACTTCTAATAATTAAAATTTATAATTATGATACACTTAAAATAATTTAATAATTTGTGAATATAATTGTCTACATTGAAAAAATTTGTTAATCTTTTATTTTTATTTTGGCTAACTTCATTTATTTAAATATTGTTACTAACCATATTATTATTTAGTTTTGCTTCATTAATCTTATATATTATTATTATTTATTATTTACTAACCTCACTTATTTTATTATTACTAATTTTTGATTATTATTTGATATTATTATTATTTTAACTAACCCTATTTTCTAATTTTTATTACTACTAACCCATTATTTATTTATTGCTAATTTATTATTTTTGCTTATTATTTATATTTTTGCTATTTATTTTAATTTGCTTATTATAATTATTATGTAATTGCTTCTTGGTGTAATTTTGTAAATATTTAAATATTTAACTTTTATGTTATGGTTAGTAATTTAGGGAGTGCAAAACATGTATTCTATTTAAAAATAAATTTAGATCACTTTAATTATAAGATAAATAATATTGAACACTCACACACGTAAGTCGATTTTTAATCGCCATCTCACTTTCTAAGGTTATCCCTCAAGTTGCCTAAATCATAAGGTCAAGTGGGGTGTATAAAGCAAGTCCCTTTAAAAGAAAAAACCATCAAGTCCCTAATGGTTGCCTTTAAAGATCAAGTCCCTTCGAATAATGATGATAGTCCCTCCTATATGCTTAATACACCCCACAGTTGCCTTCAAAACAGATGTCCCTCATATGTCCCTTACATCCAAGGTAATGACTACCTGCTCCTTAATAGTAGGGATAGTCTTACCACTTAAAGGATAAAGAACAAGAAAGACTTAAAATTTTAGGGTAGGTTCCTCTTATGTACTTGCTCACTTCAAAAACTTTTCAAACTCTTCACAATTTCAAACAAATTTTCAAAAACAAGTTTTTACGCATCCGTACATGGATCATTATCAACTATTATGAAAATTTTTCTATTCACACACACTACACTTTCAAAAACAATTCAAAAGTGAGCTAAGTAACTAAGAGCCCATGGATAACCATGGATGTAAAGGGTGCTAACACCTTCCCTTTACATAACCTACCCCCCGGACCCAAAAATATTCTCTTAAGGTCTTTCTTGTTCTTTTATACCCTTTCCTTTTGGATAAAATAAAAGTCGGTGGCGACTCTTGCTATCCGCAACATAACTAAAGTCAGTTCTCCCACCGTGTTACATACTCCAATTTGGACAGTTCTTGTGATTAACCCTGGACATGTGACTCTTTATTTGAGTCCCCCACCTTGGTTACTAGATTTCTGAACCTCCATCTGGACTTTTTTGAATATGCATGGGCCTTATATCAAGACAGAAAATCAGATCCAGCTTGATCATAAACCCTTGCATATCATTTGCATATATCATCATTGCATCATTTGACATTTGTTTATTTGCTTTTCAGGGTATCCATTTCATTGTATCTTGGTTTTGGTTTTGACCCTTTCTTCTACATAGACCTCTGCTTCAGCTACTTTCATCTGTTATCTGCTGCAGTCATCTCCATCCTCACCATCACCAGTATGTCAGTGGTCCACCTTCAGTACTTCAGTCTGTGATCTTCACCAGCACTTATTTCCAGCAACACTCATGACTACTCCCAGGAAGAGCAACATATCATATCACTTCTTTGAGCCTGTATTGACTGGTATCAGACAGATCCAGTCACTCTTCACCCCTGACCACATCCCCCTGTTCAGAGAACACTATGGAGGTATCCTAGACATGGTTATGGACCTAGACCCTTCTCAGAGGAGCATGATCAACACATGCTTGCAGTTTTATGACCCACCACTGAGATGCTTCACATTTCCAGACTTCCAGTTAGGGCCTCTGCTGGAAGAGTTTTTTTTATTGATTGGAGTACCTGTCAGAGGTGGAATCCCCTTCAACCCAAAGATGACTGCTCCTAGAAATGAAGAGATAGCAAGGGCACTGTACTTGGAGCCTGCCCTTATTGAGCAAAGTATGACAACAAAAGCTGGGATTCCTAGTTTGCATTTGGACTTCTTGATTTCTCAGGCCATCCTGAAGGCTTCATTGGGAGGGTGGAGGGCAGTCTGTGCACTGTTAGCCCTCAGCATATATGGAGCTATATTGTTTGCATATGAACCAAAATTTGTCAGCAAGAATGCCATCTATCTGTTTCTTCTGAAGAACCCAATACCCACATTGCTAGGAGATTTTTACTACTCCATTCATCAGAGGAATGAGAAACAAAGGGGGAAGTTGGTAAGATGTTGTGCTCCTTTGTTTTACACCTGGCTGCTCAGACACCTACCTAAATCAGATGTTTTCTTGAACCCTCACCACCAGAAGAATTGGGCTAAGAGGTTCACTGCCTTGACTTCAGATGATATTAGATGGTGCACCCAGAGCACCAAGGGCAAGGACATTATCACCAGCTGTGGACAATACCCTAATGTGCCTCTGATAGGAGTAAAGGGTTGCATCAACTACAACCCCTTACTGTTTAATAGACAATTAGGCTATGCCTTAGTTCACCCTCCCAGAGGGTAGGATTTAGCTGAGACCCTATATTGTGAAGTTCAACCTAATTCAGCTGTTGTCAGACAATCATCCTGGGCTTGGGACAACATCCAGACAAAAGGGGTAGCTATTCTTGGAAGATGTAATAATGTTGCTTCAGCTC